>OX458982.1:0-1364506 GCA_949774945.1 Hoplodrina ambigua
CTAACCTAACCTAACCTAACCTAACCTAACCTAACCTAACCTAACCTAACCTAACCTAACCTAACCTAACCTAACCTAACCTAACCTAACCTAACCTAACCTAACCTAACCTAACCTAACCTAACCTAACCTAACCTAACCTAACCTAACCTAACCTAACCTAACCTAACCTAACCTAACCTAACCTAACCTAACCTAACCTAACCTAACCTAACCTAACCTAACCTAACCTAACCTAACCTAACCTAACCTAACCTAACCTAACCTAACCTAACCTAACCTAACCTAACCTAACCTAACCTAACCTAACCTAACCTAACCTAACCTAACCTAACCTAACCTAACCTAACCTAACCTAACCTAACCTAACCTAACCTAACCTAACCTAACCTAACCTAACCTAACCTAACCTAACCTAACCTAACCTAACCTAACCTAACCTAACCTAACCTAACCTAACCTAACCTAACCTAACCTAACCTAACCTAACCTAACCTAACCTAACCTAACCTAACCTAACCTAACCTAACCTAACCTAACCTAACCTAACCTAACCTAACCTAACCTAACCTAACCTAACCTAACCTAACCTAACCTAACCTAACCTAACCTAACCTAACCTAACCTAACCTAACCTAACCTAACCTAACCTAACCTAACCTAACCTAACCTAACCTAACCTAACCTAACCTAACCTAACCTAACCTAACCTAACCTAACCTAACCTAACCTAACCTAACCTAACCTAACCTAACCTAACCTAACCTAACCTAACCTAACCTAACCTAACCTAACCTAACCTAACCTAACCTAACCTAACCTAACCTAACCTAACCTAACCTAACCTAACCTAACCTAACCTAACCTAACCTAACCTAACCTAACCTAACCTAACCTAACCTAACCTAACCTAACCTAACCTAACCTAACCTAACCTAACCTAACCTAACCTAACCTAACCTAACCTAACCTAACCTAACCTAACCTAACCTAACCTAACCTAACCTAACCTAACCTAACCTAACCTAACCTAACCTAACCTAACCTAACCTAACCTAACCTAACCTAACCTAACCTAACCTAACCTAACCTAACCTAACCTAACCTAACCTAACCTAACCTAACCTAACCTAACCTAACCTAACCTAACCTAACCTAACCTAACCTAACCTAACCTAACCTAACCTAACCTAACCTAACCTAACCTAACCTAACCTAACCTAACCTAACCTAACCTAACCTAACCTAACCTAACCTAACCTAACCTAACCTAACCTAACCTAACCTAACCTAACCTAACCTAACCTAACCTAACCTAACCTAACCTAACCTAACCTAACCTAACCTAACCTAACCTAACCTAACCTAACCTAACCTAACCTAACCTAACCTAACCTAACCTAACCTAACCTAACCTAACCTAACCTAACCTAACCTAACCTAACCTAACCTAACCTAACCTAACCTAACCTAACCTAACCTAACCTAACCTAACCTAACCTAACCTAACCTAACCTAACCTAACCTAACCTAACCTAACCTAACCTAACCTAACCTAACCTAACCTAACCTAACCTAACCTAACCTAACCTAACCTAACCTAACCTAACCTAACCTAACCTAACCTAACCTAACCTAACCTAACCTAACCTAACCTAACCTAACCTAACCTAACCTAACCTAACCTAACCTAACCTAACCTAACCTAACCTAACCTAACCTAACCTAACCTAACCTAACCTAACCTAACCTAACCTAACCTAACCTAACCTAACCTAACCTAACCTAACCTAACCTAACCTAACCTAACCTAACCTAACCTAACCTAACCTAACCTAACCTAACCTAACCTAACCTAACCTAACCTAACCTAACCTAACCTAACCTAACCTAACCTAACCTAACCTAACCTAACCTAACCTAACCTAACCTAACCTAACCTAACCTAACCTAACCTAACCTAACCTAACCTAACCTAACCTAACCTAACCTAACCTAACCTAACCTAACCTAACCTAACCTAACCTAACCTAACCTAACCTAACCTAACCTAACCTAACCTAACCTAACCTAACCTAACCTAACCTAACCTAACCTAACCTAACCTAACCTAACCTAACCTAACCTAACCTAACCTAACCTAACCTAACCTAACCTAACCTAACCTAACCTAACCTAACCTAACCTAACCTAACCTAACCTAACCTAACCTAACCTAACCTAACCTAACCTAACCTAACCTAACCTAACCTAACCTAACCTAACCTAACCTAACCTAACCTAACCTAACCTAACCTAACCTAACCTAACCTAACCTAACCTAACCTAACCTAACCTAACCTAACCTAACCTAACCTAACCTAACCTAACCTAACCTAACCTAACCTAACCTAACCTAACCTAACCTAACCTAACCTAACCTAACCTAACCTAACCTAACCTAACCTAACCTAACCTAACCTAACCTAACCTAACCTAACCTAACCTAACCTAACCTAACCTAACCTAACCTAACCTAACCTAACCTAACCTAACCTAACCTAACCTAACCTAACCTAACCTAACCTAACCTAACCTAACCTAACCTAACCTAACCTAACCTAACCTAACCTAACCTAACCTAACCTAACCTAACCTAACCTAACCTAACCTAACCTAACCTAACCTAACCTAACCTAACCTAACCTAACCTAACCTAACCTAACCTAACCTAACCTAACCTAACCTAACCTAACCTAACCTAACCTAACCTAACCTAACCTAACCTAACCTAACCTAACCTAACCTAACCTAACCTAACCTAACCTAACCTAACCTAACCTAACCTAACCTAACCTAACCTAACCTAACCTAACCTAACCTAACCTAACCTAACCTAACCTAACCTAACCTAACCTAACCTAACCTAACCTAACCTAACCTAACCTAACCTAACCTAACCTAACCTAACCTAACCTAACCTAACCTAACCTAACCTAACCTAACCTAACCTAACCTAACCTAACCTAACCTAACCTAACCTAACCTAACCTAACCTAACCTACCTAACCTAACCTAACCTAACCTAACCTAACCTAACCTAACCTAACCTAACCTAACCTAACCTAACCTAACCTAACCTAACCTAACCTAACCTAACCTAACCTAACCTAACCTAACCTAACCTAACCTAACCTAACCTAACCTAACCTAACCTAACCTAACCTAACCTAACCTAACCTAACCTAACCTAACCTAACCTAACCTAACCTAACCTAACCTAACCTAACCTAACCTAACCTAACCTAACCTAACCTAACCTAACCTAACCTAACCTAACCTAACCTAACCTAACCTAACCTAACCTAACCTAACCTAACCTAACCTAACCTAACCTAACCTAACCTAACCTAACCTAACCTAACCTAACCTAACCTAACCTAACCTAACCTAACCTAACCTAACCTAACCTAACCTAACCTAACCTAACCTAACCTAACCTAACCTAACCTAACCTAACCTAACCTAACCTAACCTAACCTAACCTAACCTAACCTAACCTAACCTAACCTAACCTAACCTAACCTAACCTAACCTAACCTAACCTAACCTAACCTAACCTAACCTAACCTAACCTAACCTAACCTAACCTAACCTAACCTAACCTAACCTAACCTAACCTAACCTAACCTAACCTAACCTAACCTAACCTAACCTAACCTAACCTAACCTAACCTAACCTAACCTAACCTAACCTAACCTAACCTAACCTAACCTAACCTAACCTAACCTAACCTAACCTAACCTAACCTAACCTAACCTAACCTAACCTAACCTAACCTAACCTAACCTAACCTAACCTAACCTAACCTAACCTAACCTAACCTAACCTAACCTAACCTAACCTAACCTAACCTAACCTAACCTAACCTAACCTAACCTAACCTAACCTAACCTAACCTAACCTAACCTAACCTAACCTAACCTAACCTAACCTAACCTAACCTAACCTAACCTAACCTAACCTAACCTAACCTAACCTAACCTAACCTAACCTAACCTAACCTAACCTAACCTAACCTAACCTAACCTAACCTAACCTAACCTAACCTAACCTAACCTAACCTAACCTAACCTAACCTAACCTAACCTAACCTAACCTAACCTAACCTAACCTAACCTAACCTAACCTAACCTAACCTAACCTAACCTAACCTAACCTAACCTAACCTAACCTAACCTAACCTAACCTAACCTAACCTAACCTAACCTAACCTAACCTAACCTAACCTAACCTAACCTAACCTAACCTAACCTAACCTAACCTAACCTAACCTAACCTAACCTAACCTAACCTAACCTAACCTAACCTAACCTAACCTAACCTAACCTAACCTAACCTAACCTAACCTAACCTAACCTAACCTAACCTAACCTAACCTAACCTAACCTAACCTAACCTAACCTAACCTAACCTAACCTAACCTAACCTAACCTAACCTAACCTAACCTAACCTAACCTAACCTAACCTAACCTAACCTAACCTAACCTAACCTAACCTAACCTAACCTAACCTAACCTAACCTAACCTAACCTAACCTAACCTAACCTAACCTAACCTAACCTAACCTAACCTAACCTAACCTAACCTAACCTAACCTAACCTAACCTAACCTAACCTAACCTAACCTAACCTAACCTAACCTAACCTAACCTAACCTAACCTAACCTAACCTAACCTAACCTAACCTAACCTAACCTAACCTAACCTAACCTAACCTAACCTAACCTAACCTAACCTAACCTAACCTAACCTAACCTAACCTAACCTAACCTAACCTAACCTAACCTAACCTAACCTAACCTAACCTAACCTAACCTAACCTAACCT
This sequence comes from Hoplodrina ambigua, assembly GCA_949774945.1. NCBI lineage: Eukaryota > Metazoa > Arthropoda > Insecta > Lepidoptera > Noctuidae > Hoplodrina > Hoplodrina ambigua. Next base: position 4,872 of record OX458982.1, read on the forward strand.
AACCTAACCTAACCTAACCTAACCTAACCTAACCTAACCTAACCTAACCTAACCTAACCTAACCTAACCTAACCTAACCTAACCTAACCTAACCTAACCTAACCTAACCTAACCTAACCTAACCTAACCTAACCTAACCTAACCTAACCTAACCTAACCTAACCTAACCTAACCTAACCTAACCTAACCTAACCTAACCTAACCTAACCTAACCTAACCTAACCTAACCTAACCTAACCTAACCTAACCTAACCTAACCTAACCTAACCTAACCTAACCTAACCTAACCTAACCTAACCTAACCTAACCTAACCTAACCTAACCTAACCTAACCTAACCTAACCTAACCTAACCTAACCTAACCTAACCTAACCTAACCTAACCTAACCTAACCTAACCTAACCTAACCTAACCTAACCTAACCTAACCTAACCTAACCTAACCTAACCTAACCTAACCTAACCTAACCTAACCTAACCTAACCTAACCTAACCTAACCTAACCTAACCTAACCTAACCTAACCTAACCTAACCTAACCTAACCTAACCTAACCTAACCTAACCTAACCTAACCTAACCTAACCTAACCTAACCTAACCTAACCTAACCTAACCTAACCTAACCTAACCTAACCTAACCTAACCTAACCTAACCTAACCTAACCTAACCTAACCTAACCTAACCTAACCTAACCTAACCTAACCTAACCTAACCTAACCTAACCTAACCTAACCTAACCTAACCTAACCTAACCTAACCTAACCTAACCTAACCTAACCTAACCTAACCTAACCTAACCTAACCTAACCTAACCTAACCTAACCTAACCTAACCTAACCTAACCTAACCTAACCTAACCTAACCTAACCTAACCTAACCTAACCTAACCTAACCTAACCTAACCTAACCTAACCTAACCTAACCTAACCTAACCTAACCTAACCTAACCTAACCTAACCTAACCTAACCTAACCTAACCTAACCTAACCTAACCTAACCTAACCTAACCTAACCTAACCTAACCTAACCTAACCTAACCTAACCTAACCTAACCTAACCTAACCTAACCTAACCTAACCTAACCTAACCTAACCTAACCTAACCTAACCTAACCTAACCTAACCTAACCTAACCTAACCTAACCTAACCTAACCTAACCTAACCTAACCTAACCTAACCTAACCTAACCTAACCTAACCTAACCTAACCTAACCTAACCTAACCTAACCTAACCTAACCTAACCTAACCTAACCTAACCTAACCTAACCTAACCTAACCTAACCTAACCTAACCTAACCTAACCTAACCTAACCTAACCTAACCTAACCTAACCTAACCTAACCTAACCTAACCTAACCTAACCTAACCTAACCTAACCTAACCTAACCTAACCTAACCTAACCTAACCTAACCTAACCTAACCTAACCTAACCTAACCTAACCTAACCTAACCTAACCTAACCTAACCTAACCTAACCTAACCTAACCTAACCTAACCTAACCTAACCTAACCTAACCTAACCTAACCTAACCTAACCTAACCTAACCTAACCTAACCTAACCTAACCTAACCTAACCTAACCTAACCTAACCTAACCTAACCTAACCTAACCTAACCTAACCTAACCTAACCTAACCTAACCTAACCTAACCTAACCTAACCTAACCTAACCTAACCTAACCTAACCTAACCTAACCTAACCTAACCTAACCTAACCTAACCTAACCTAACCTAACCTAACCTAACCTAACCTAACCTAACCTAACCTAACCTAACCTAACCTAACCTAACCTAACCTAACCTAACCTAACCTAACCTAACCTAACCTAACCTAACCTGAGCGAACCTAACCTGAGCGAACGTAACCTGAGCGAACCTAACCTGAGCGAACCTAACCTGAGCGAACCTAACCTGAGCGAACCTAACCTGAGCGAACCTAACCAGAGCGAACCTAACCAGAGCGAAACCTGAGCGAACCTAACCTAACCTGACAACACACACAGTACAGTACAGTGTTGTCGTTGTCGTAGTATACGTCACTCGTAGTCGAAGTCTGCGGCAGTCGTAGTCGAAGACTACGTCACTCGTAGTCGAAGTCGTAGTCGAAGTCTACGTCACTCGTAGTCGAAGTCGTAGTCGAAGTCTACGTCCCTCGTAGTCGAAGTCTACGTCACTTGTAGTCGAAGTCTGCGGCAGTTGTAGTCGAAGTCTACGTCACTCATAGTCGAAGTCTACGTCACTCGTAGTCGAAGTCTACGTCACTCGTAGTCGAAGTCGTAGTCGAAGTCTACGTCACTCGTAGTCAAAGTCTACGTCAGTCGTAGTCGAAGTCTACGGCAGTCGTAGTCGAAGTCTACGTCACTCGTAGTCAAAGTCTATGTCAGTCGTAGTCGAAGTCTGCGGCAATTGTAGTCGAAGTCTACGTTACTCGTAGTCGAAGTCTACATCAGTCGTAGTCGAAGTCTACGTCAGTCCTAGTCGAAGTCGTAGTCGAAGTCTTCGTCACTCGTAGTCGAAGTCGTAGTCGAAGTCTACGTCACTCGTAGTCGAAGACGTAGTCGAAGTCTACGTCACTTGTAGTCGAAGTCTGCGGCAGTCGTAGTCGAAGTCTACGTCACTCGTAGTCGAAGTCTACGTCACTCGTAGTCGAAGTCTACGTCACTCGTAGTCGAAGTCGTACTCGAAGTCTACGTCACTTGTAGTCGAAGTCTACGTCACTCGTAGTCGAAGTCTACGTCACTCGTAGTCGAAGTCGTAGTCGAAGTCTACGTCACTTGTAGTCGAAGTCTGCGGCAGTCGTAGTCAAAGTCTATGTCAGTCCTAGTCGAAGTCTGCGGCAATCGTAGTCGAAGTCTACGTCACTTGTAGTCGAAGTCTGCGGCAGTCGTAGTCGAAGTCTACGTCACTCGTAGTCGAAGTCGTAGTCGAAGTCGTAGTCGAAGTCGTAGTCGAAGTCGTAGTCGAAGTCTACATCAATCGTTGTCGAAGTCGTAGTCGAAGTCTACGTCACTCGTAGTCGAAGTCTATGTCAGTCGTAGTCGAAGTCTGCGGCAGTCGTAGTCGAAGTCGTAGTCGAAGTCTACGTCACTCGTAGTCGAAGTCGTAGTCGAAGTCTACGTCACTCGTAGTCGAAGTCGTAGTCGAAGTCTACGTCACTTGTAGTCGAAGACGTAGTCGAAGTCTACGTCACTTGTAGTCGAAGTCTGCGGCAGTCGTAGTCGAAGTCTACGTCACTCGTAGTCAAAGTCTATGTCAGTCGTAGTCGAAGTCTGCGGCAATCGTAGTCGAAGTCTACGTCACTCGTAGTCGAAGTCGTACTAGAAGTCTACGTTACTCGTAGTCGAAGTCTACATCAGTCGTAGTCGAAGTCTACGTCAGTCCTAGTCGAAGTCGTAGTCGAAGTCTTCGTCACTCGTAGTCGAAGTCGTAGTCGAAGTCTACGTCACTCGTAGTCGAAGACGTAGTCGAAGTCTACGTCACTTGTAGTCGAAGTCTGCGGCAGTCGTAGTCGAAGTCTACGTCACTCGTAGTCGAAGTCTACGTCACTCGTAGTCGAAGTCGTACTCGAAGTCTACGTCACTTGTAGTCGAAGTCTACGTCACTCGTAGTCGAAGTCTACGTCACTCGTAGTCGAAGTCGTAGTCGAAGTCTACGTCACTTGTAGTCGAAGTCTGCGGCAGTCGTAGTCAAAGTCTATGTCAGTCCTAGTCGAAGTCTGCGGCAATCGTAGTCGAAGTCTACGTCACTTGTAGTCGAAGTCTGCGGCAGTCGTAGTCGAAGTCTACGTCACTCGTAGTCGAAGTCTACGTCACTCGTAGTCAAAGTCTATGTCAGTCGTAGTCGAAGTCTGCGGCAATTGTAGTCGAAGTCTACGTTACTCGTAGTCGAAGTCTACATCAGTCGTAGTCGAAGTCTACGTCAGTCCTAGTCGAAGTCGTAGTCGAAGTCTTCGTCACTCGTAGTCGAAGTCGTAGTCGAAGTCTACGTCACTCGTAGTCGAAGACGTAGTCGAAGTCTACGTCACTTGTAGTCGAAGTCTGCGGCAGTCGTAGTCGAAGTCTACGTCACTCGTAGTCGAAGTCTACGTCACTCGTAGTCGAAGTCTACGTCACTCGTAGTCGAAGTCGTACTCGAAGTCTACGTCACTTGTAGTCGAAGTCTACGTCACTCGTAGTCGAAGTCTACGTCACTCGTAGTCGAAGTCGTAGTCGAAGTCTACGTCACTTGTAGTCGAAGTCTGCGGCAGTCGTAGTCAAAGTCTATGTCAGTCCTAGTCGAAGTCTGCGGCAATCGTAGTCGAAGTCTACGTCACTTGTAGTCGAAGTCTGCGGCAGTCGTAGTCGAAGTCTACGTCACTCGTAGTCGAAGTCGTAGTCGAAGTCGTAGTCGAAGTCGTAGTCGAAGTCTACATCAATCGTTGTCGAAGTCGTAGTCGAAGTCTACGTCACTCGTAGTCGAAGTCTATGTCAGTCGTAGTCGAAGTCTGCGGCAGTCGTAGTCGAAGTCTACGTCACTCGTAGTCGAAGTCTATGTCAGTCGTAGTCGAAGTCTGCGGCAGTCGTAGTCGAAGTCGTAGTCGAAGTCTACGTCACTCGTAGTCGAAGTCGTAGTCGAAGTCTACGTCACTCGTAGTCGAAGTCGTAGTCGAAGTCTACGTCACTTGTAGTCGAAGACGTAGTCGAAGTCTACGTCACTTGTAGTCGAAGTCTGCGGCAGTCGTAGTCGAAGTCTACGTCACTCGTAGTCAAAGTCTATGTCAGTCGTAGTCGAAGTCTGCGGCAATCGTAGTCGAAGTCTACGTCACTCGTAGTCGAAGTCGTACTAGAAGTCTACGTTACTCGTAGTCGAAGTCTACATCAGTCGTAGTCGAAGTCTACGTCAGTCCTAGTCGAAGTCGTAGTCGAAGTCTTCGTCACTCGTAGTCGAAGTCGTAGTCGAAGTCTACGTCACTCGTAGTCGAAGACGTAGTCGAAGTCTACGTCACTTGTAGTCGAAGTCTGCGGCAGTCGTAGTCGAAGTCTACGTCACTCGTAGTCGAAGTCTACGTCACTCGTAGTCGAAGTCGTACTCGAAGTCTACGTCACTTGTAGTCGAAGTCTACGTCACTCGTAGTCGAAGTCTACGTCACTCGTAGTCGAAGTCGTAGTCGAAGTCTACGTCACTTGTAGTCGAAGTCTGCGGCAGTCGTAGTCAAAGTCTATGTCAGTCCTAGTCGAAGTCTGCGGCAATCGTAGTCGAAGTCTACGTCACTTGTAGTCGAAGTCTGCGGCAGTCGTAGTCGAAGTCTACGTCACTCGTAGTCGAAGTCGTAGTCGAAGTCGTAGTCGAAGTCGTAGTCGAAGTCGTAGTCGAAGTCGTAGTCGAAGTCTACATCAATCGTTGTCGAAGTCGTAGTCGAAGTCTACGTCACTCGTAGTCGAAGTCTATGTCAGTCGTAGTCGAAGTCTGCGGCAGTCGTAGTCGAAGTCTACGTCACTTGTAGTCGAAGTCTGCGGCAGTCGTAGTCGAAGTCTACGTCACTCGTAGTCGAAGTCGTAGTCGAAGTCTTCGTCACTCGTAGTCGAAGTCGTAGTCGAAGTCGTAGTCGAAGTCTACGTCACTCGTAGTCGAAGTCGTAGTCGAAGTCTACGTCACTTGTAGTCGAAGTCTGCGGCAGTCGTAGTCGAAGTCTACGTCACTCGTAGTCGAAGTCTACGTCAGTCGTAGTCGAAGTCTACGTCACTCGTAGTCGAAGTCGTAGTCGAAGTCTACGTCACTCGTAGTCGAAGTCGCATTCGAAGTCTACGTCACTCGTAGTCGAAGTCTACGTCACTCGTAGTCGAAGTCGTAGTCGAAGTCTACGTCACTCGTAGTCGAAGTCGTAGTCGAAGTCCACGTCACTTGTAGTCGAAGTCTGCGGCAGTCGTAGTCGAAGTCTACGTCACTCGTAGTCGAAGTCTACGTCAGTCGTAATCGAAGTCTACGGCAGTCGTAGTCGAAGTCTACGTCACTCGTAGTCAAAGTCTATGTCAGTCGTAGTCGAAGTCTGCGGCAATCGTAGTCGAAGTCTACGTCACTTGTAGTCGAAGTCTGCGGCAGTCGTAGTCGAAGTCTACGTCACTCGTAGTCGAAGTCGTAGTCGAAGTCTTCGTCACTCGTAGTCGAAGTCGTAGTCGAAGTCTACGTCACTCGTAGTCGAAGTCGTAGTCGAAGTCTACGTCACTTGTAGTCGAAGTCTGCGGCAGTCGTAGTCGAAGTCTACGTCACTCGTAGTCGAAGTCTACGTCACTCGTAGTCGAAGTCTACGTCAGTCGTAATCGAAGTCTACGGCAGTCGTAGTCGAAGTCTACGTCACTCGTAGTCGAAGTCTACGTCAGTCGTAGTCGAAGTCTACGTCACTCGTAGTTGAAGTCGTAGTCGAAGTCTACGTCACTCGTAGTCGAAGTCTACGTCGGTCGTAGTCGAAGTCTACGTCACTCGTAGTCGAAGTCTACGTCAGTCGTAATCGAAGTCTACGGCAGTCGTAGTCGAAGTCTACGTCACTCGTAGTCAAAGTCTATGTCAGTCGTAGTCGAAGTCTGCGGCAATCGTAGTCGAAGTCTACGTCACTTGTAGTCGAAGTCTGCGGCAGTCGTAGTCGAAGTCTACGTCACTTGTAGTCGAAGTCTGCGTCAGTCGTAGTCGAAGTCTACGTCACTCGTAGTCGAAGTTTACGGCAGTCGTAGTCGAAGTCTACGTCACTCGTAGTCGAAGTCTACGGCAGACGTAGTCGAAGTCTACGTCACTCGTAGTCGAAGTCTACGTCACTCGTAGTCGAAGTCTACGGCAGACGTAGTCGAAGTCTACGTCACTCGTAGTCGAAGTCTACGTCACTTGTAGTCGAAGTCGTAGTCGAAGTCTACGTCACTCGTAGTCGACGTCGTAGTCGAAGTCTACGTCAGTCGTAGTCGAAGTCTACGTCACTCGTAGTCGAAGTCTACGTCGGTCGTAGTCGAAGTCTACGTCACTCGTAGTCGAAGTCTACGTCAGTCGTAATCGAAGTCTACGGCAGTCGTAGTCGAAGTCTACGTCACTCGTAGTCAAAGTCTATGTCAGTCGTAGTCGAAGTCTACGTCACTTGTAGTCGAAGTCTGCGGCAGTCGTAGTCGAAGTCTACGTCACTCGTAGTCGAAGTCTACGTCAGTCGTAGTCGAAGTCTACGTCACTCGTAGTCGAAGTCGTAGTCGAAGTCTACGTCACTCGTAGTCGAAGTCGCATTCGAAGTCTACGTCACTCGTAGTCGAAGTCTACGTCACTCGTAGTCGAAGTCGTAGTCGAAGTCTACGTCACTCGTAGTCGAAGTCGTAGTCGAAGTCCACGTCACTTGTAGTCGAAGTCTGCGGCAGTCGTAGTCGAAGTCTACGTCACTCGTAGTCGAAGTCTACGTCAGTCGTAATCGAAGTCTACGGCAGTCGTAGTCGAAGTCTACGTCACTCGTAGTCAAAGTCTATGTCAGTCGTAGTCGAAGTCTGCGGCAATCGTAGTCGAAGTCTACGTCACTTGTAGTCGAAGTCTGCGGCAGTCGTAGTCGAAGTCTACGTCACTCGTAGTCGAAGTCGTAGTCGAAGTCTTCGTCACTCGTAGTCGAAGTCGTAGTCGAAGTCTACGTCACTCGTAGTCGAAGTCGTAGTCGAAGTCTACGTCACTCGTAGTCGACGTCGTAGTCGAAGTCTACGTCAGTCGTAGTCGAAGTCTACGTCACTCGTAGTCGAAGTCTACGTCGGTCGTAGTCGAAGTCTACGTCACTCGTAGTCGAAGTCTACGTCAGTCGTAATCGAAGTCTACGGCAGTCGTAGTCGAAGTCTACGTCACTCGTAGTCAAAGTCTATGTCAGTCGTAGTCGAAGTCTGCGGCAATCGTAGTCGAAGTCTACGTCACTTGTAGTCGAAGTCTGCGGCAGTCGTAGTCGAAGTCTACGTCACTTGTAGTCGAAGTCTGCGTCAGTCGTAGTCGAAGTCTACGTCACTCGTAGTCGAAGTCTACGTCACTCGTAGTCGAAGTCTACGGCAGACGTAGTCGAAGTCGTAGTCGAAGTCGTAGTCAAAGTCTACGTCACTCGTAGTCGAAGTCCACGTCACTTGTAGTCGAAGTCTGCGGCAGTCGTAGTCGAAGTCTACGTCACTCGTAGTCGAAGTCCACGTCACTTGTAGTCGAAGTCTGCGGCAGTCGTAGTCGAAGTCTACGTCAGTCGTAGTCGAAGTCTACGTCAGTCGTAGTCGAAGTCTACATCAATCGTTGTCGAAGTCGTAGTCGAAGTCTACGTCACTCGTAGTCGAAGTCGTAGTCGAAGTCTTCGTCACTCGTAGTCGAAGTCGTAGTCGAAGTCTACGTCACTCGTAGTCGAAGTCTACGTCAGTTGTAGTCGAAGTCTACGTCAGTCGTAGTCGAAGTCTACATCAATCGTTGTCGAAGTCGTAGTCGAAGTCTACGTCACTCGTAGTCGAAGTCGTAGTCGAAGTCTTCGTCACTCGTAGTCGAAGTCGTAGTCGAAGTCGTAGTCGAAGTCGTAGTCGAAGTCTACGTCACTCGTAGTCGAAGTCTACGTCACTCGTAGTCGAAGTTTACGGCAGTCGTAGTCGAAGTCTACGTCACTCGTAGTCGAAGTCTACGGCAGACGTAGTCGAAGTCTACGTCACTCGTAGTCGAAGTCTACGGCAGTCGTAGTCGAAGTCTACGTCACTCGTAGTCGAAGTCTACGTCAGTCGTAGTCGAAGTCTACGTCAGTCGTAGTCGAAGTCTACATCAATCGTTGTCGAAGTCGTAGTCGAAGTCTACGTCACTCGTAGTCGAAGTCTACGTCAGTCGTAGTCGAAGTCTACGTCACTCGTAGTCGAAGTCGTAGTCGAAGTCTACGTCACTCGTGTTCGAAGTCTACGTCACTTGTAGTCGAAGTCTGCGGCAGTCGTAGTCGAAGTCTACGTCACTCGTAGTTGAAGTCGTAGTCGAAGTCTACGTCACTCGTAGTCGAAGTCTACATCAGTCGTAGTCGAAGTCTACGTCACTCGTAGTCGAAGTCGTTTTCGAAGTCTACGTCACTCGTAGTCGATTTCTACGTCACTCGTAGTCGAAGTCTACGTCAGTCGTAGTCAAAGTCTACATCAATCGTTGTCGTAGTATACGTCACTCGTAGTCGAAGTCTACGTCAGTCGTAGTCGAAGTCTACGTCACTCGTAGTCGAAGTCTACGTCAGTCGTAGTCGAAGTCTACGTCACTCGTAGTCGAAGTCTACGTCAGTCGTAGTCGAAGTCTACGTCACTCGTAGTCGAAGTCTACGTCAGTCGTAATCGAAGTCTACGGCAGTCGTAGTCGAAGTCTACGTCAGTCGTAGTCAAAATCTATGTCAGTCGTAGTCGAAGTCTGCGGCAATCGTAGTCGAAGTCTACGTCACTTGTAGTCGAAGTCTGCGGCAGTCGTAGTCGAAGTCTACGTCACTCGTAGTCGAAGTGGTAGTCGAAGTCTTCGTCAGTCGTAATCGAAGTCTTCGTCAGTCGTAATCGAAGTCGTAGTCGAAGTCTACGTCACTCGTAGTCGAAGTCGTAGTCGAAGTCTACGTCACTTGTAGTCGAAGTCTGCGGCAGTCGTAGTCGAAGTCTACGTCACTCGTAGTCGAAGTCTATGTCAGTCGTAGTCGAAGTCTGCGGCAATCTTAGTCGAAGTCTACGTCACTTGTAGTCGAAGTCTGCGGCAGTCGTAGTCGAAGTCTACGTCACTCGTAGTCGAAGTCGTAGTCGAAGTCTTCGTCAGTCGTAATCGAAGTCGTAGTCGAAGTCTACGTCACTCGTAGTCGAAGTCGTAGTCGAAGTCTACGTCACTCGTAGTCGAAGTCTACGGCAGTCGTAGTCGAAGTCTACGTCACTCGTAGTCGAAGTCTACGTCAGTCGTAGTCGAAGTCTACGTCAGTCGTAGTCGAAGTCTACATCAATCGTTGTCGAAGTCGTAGTCGAAGTCTACGTCACTCGTAGTCGAAGTCTACGTCAGTCGTAGTCGAAGTCTACGTCACTCGTAGTCGAAGTCTACGTCACTCGTAGTCGAAGTCTACGTCACTCGTAGTCGAAGTCTACGTCACTCGTAGTCGAAGTCTACGTCAGTCGTAGTCAAAGTCTACATCAATCGTTGTCGTAGTATACGTCACTCGTTTTCGAAGTCTACGTCACTCGTAGTCGAAGTCTACGTCACTCGTAGTCGAAGTCTACGTCAATCGTAGTCAAAGTCTACATCAATCGTTGTCTTAGTAAACGTCACTCGTAGTCGAAGTCTACGTCAGTCGTAGTCGAAGTCTACGTCACTCGTAGTCGAAGTCTACGTCACTCGTAGTCGAAGTCTACGTCACTCGTAGTCGAAGTTTACGTCAGTCGTAGTCGAAGTCTACGGCAGTCGTAGTCGAAGTCTCCGTCAGTCGTAGTCGAAGTCTACGTCAGTCGTAGTCGAAGTCTACGTCAGTCGTAGTCGAAGTCTACGTCACTCGTAGTCGAAGTCTACGTCACTCGTAGTCGAAGTTTACGTCAGTCGTAGTCGAAGTCTACGGCAGTCGTAGACGAAGTTTACGTCAGTCGTAGTCGAAGTCGATAAATGATATCGATTGATCGTAAGTTATCGATATCGATTAATGATAAGTCATCGATATCGATAAATCTTAAGTTATCGATATCGATATTTTATGATTTATCGATATCGATATCTTATTTATTTTCAGGTTCCTGAGGCCAGCAAGATCGTGATTGATGTAAAAACGAAGGACCGTTAAACCACGACGAGACGCTACAAGTACGTAGTCGGTACTTTTGGTTCCTAAATCGGCTACGTTAACATCAGTCGGCACATAGCGCCACTCGTCAGCCTTGCTGAGTTCGTCGATTTCTCCTAGACGATTAGCAATAAAAACCTTATATGTTCTACAATTGTTTCTAATCCAGTGTAAAACAGTAGTTGAATCCGTCCAATAATAAACTGAGTTTGGTTCTAAACGATGTTCTTTTTTAATATTATTTGCTAATTTGCATCCTAATAGTTGTAGTTCCAAACGCGGCACGGAAACTGATTTTATAGGTGTAACTTTAGACTTACTAGCGATAAACGCAACAATAGTATTTCCATTGCTCATTTCCTTGCGCCAGTACGCAACGGCCGCGTACGCGCTGGGCGACGCATCGCAAAACACGTGTAGTTCTAAGTTTTCGCTACTCGTGTTTTCACTATGACAAAAATACCAACGCGGAATTCTAATATTATTTATATCTTTAGCTTGATTTATCCAGCATCTAAATAAATTATTTAACTCGTCATTTAATTCTTCGTCCCAATTTATATTTGTTTTCCAAGTTTCGCGCATTATTATTTTTCCCTTAATTGTAAATGGCATTAGGTAACCATGTATGTCAAATATCGACATAACAATACATAACAGTTCGCGCTTTGTTGGTCTTCTTTTTAAGTTTATAACATCGTCCGGTATACGTTTCAAGGACAAGTCAAATCCTAACTCGTCGCTAGCGGGGTACCACAACAAACCGAGCGTTCTTTCCGATTGATCTTTATCGAAGGCGCGACAGACGCTGTCACTCAAAGCTTCCTTTGGCACGCTTTCCAGAACCTCCGGTACGTTGCTAGCCCAGTTCCGTATTTCGAATCCACCTCGCTGGTGTATAAAGGAGACTTCCTTAATTATTTGTTTTGTAAGTTCGACGTCGGGTTGACTATCGATGTAGTCATCCATATAATGCTGCTTGCAAATAGCGTCGACCGCAATTGAGTAGGTATCCTTAAAATGTAAAGCATTAATATTTTTAATATGTTGCGCGATAAAAGGCGAGCAACTCGCGCCAAATATTAACGACGTCATAGCATATTTAAAAACTTCCTTAGTGGTTTCATCTCTAAATAAAAACCAAAGTGAATGTTGATCCTTTTATTTTATTTTTATCCGAAGAAACATCTTTAATATCTGCAATGACTCCGATTCGATTTTCCCTAAATCTAAACATGATTCCAAATAAAGACTGTAACAAGTCCGGCCCTGTCAATAAAAAATCATTAAGAGAATATCCTTGCGTTTTCGCAGCCGCATCGAACACTAAACGTAACTTCTTCTTATTGGGGTTATCGACCCCGAAATGCGGTAGGTACCAAACGTGGTCGCTAGACTCCCCCTCGTTTAGCCTCCTAGCATAATTGTTTGAAAATAAATGCTGAATGCGCTCTCGATAACGCGACGCGTAAGTGTTGTCAACTGACATTTTTCTCTCAATTGATTTTAAACGATTAAAGGCATTTTGATAAGAATCAGGCATAACAAAATTATCATGTTTCCAAGGCAATTCTACAAACCATTGGTTATCAATTAACTCACATGTATTATTTAATATGGTGATAGCGCGCAACTCATCCGCATTTTGTCGCGGTTGTTTTGATATACCTATTGACTCTAACGCAAATGATTTTTTAACAAACTCGTGCAACTCAGAATCACGAAAGTGTTGCGCGCTGTTATCACTAGCAACACGATCAGCTGACATGTTCATGATATGAATGTTGTTTACAACACCGTGTACACACCATCCTAGCGGTGTCTTCGTAACATAAGGTTCATTTTTCCTATTACCTTTTAAACACAAAATAGGAGCGATAAGATCATAATTATCCTGTCCGATTAACAGTCTAGGTTGTGCGTCACATTTGCACAAGTCATAGTCAATATATTCTGCATAATTACTAAAGTCCATACACGATAAACGCTGAATAGGTAAATTAAGTTCTTTCATTTTACGAGCACACAAATTAAAACGATCGCCTGTATTATTAGAAATGTCAAAACTTACTTTTCCGTTTGGCACACGAGCTCACCGGAGTCCCATGCGCTGCGGGCGCGCATGGTGACTGTCTTACCGTGGAGTCCCACCTGATCGGCGAGATCAGCAGCTATCAGCGTCACGGTGGCGCCGTCGTCGAGCAACGCGTGCGTGTGGATACTGTCTTTAGGTCCATGAACGGTAACCGGCACTATTTTTAACAACACTTTAGGCACTGACGATTCACTAACACTAGTGGACGCACTGGTGTGGGCGTGGGCAACGGTGTCCTCGCGGCGCAACTCGTCCGACGTCGACAGGGGCACGCGGGTTGCTTCCACTGCTGGGCGCGCCGTCTCTGGTTTCGCGGTCGCTGTCGGCGCCGCAGGCGCGGTAGGCTTCGTCCAGTGGAGGAGATGATGGTGTGGATGTCCACACTCGCTGCAGTTCGGAGCGCTGCACGCGGCGGGTTCAGTATGCCGCGGGTTCAAACATTTGTAGCACAGATGTTTAGCACGCACAAATTGCCATCGATCACGTCTCATAGATAGCTCGTTTGAATTTCATACACTTGTATAAAGCGTGCGACGGAGAGGCGCGACAAAACATACATTTGTTTTCAGGGGTAGTAGTGCACGCTAACACTGATTGAGATTTTATGTTATTATGATCGTATTTCTTTCTAAAGTCGTGCTGACTATGTAACTCACTCCAGAATATGCGACGATAGTTGCTTCTCTATATAAAAACTCCGATAGTAATTCTAGTTTAGGTTTAAAAGAACTATTCCGCTTCTCGTAGGTATATTCGGCCCACTTATTAATGAGAGCGGGCGGTAACTTTGAAAGCACTGTTGCCGACGTTTCGGGGCTTTGTAGGTATTCTTGTAATTTAATAGCCTTTACAGCTGTAACATAATTATTTACTTTAATAGCGAAGTCCACGATCTCCGTGTGGTACGCAGGCGGGAGTGGGTGAATTTTCTTAAGCTGATTATATATTTTATTTATTATGCACTCGGGTCTCCCAAATTGTAATTCTAAAGTTTCCATAATTGTTTGCAGCGTTGTGTTGCCGATAAGAAGTGACGACACAGCGTCCTTCGCGGCACCCCGTAGACATTTTCGTAACCGCCAAATATTTTCTGTATCGCTATAACTGCACACTTGTGATGACTCCTTGTAAGACTCCTTAAACTGTAGCCACTGTATAGGGTCTCCGCTCCGTCGAAAGCCGGTAGATCTTTCGAAGTCGCGAGGCGCGCGAGGAGTTCTTTGTTGTTATCAGGACCTTTGCTTCTCGCGAGTACTTGCTGCAACGCCTCCGCCAACTGTTCCACGCCATCACCACGCGACGCGTGGCACTCGCTGGTGTCCTGTTGCTGATCGATGTGGGATTCATTCGGCATCAAATACGATGGACAGACATTTTCTGTAAAATCTTTTTGAACAACAGGCGCGACGCCATCTTGTTGGTCGAACCACGACTCGATTATTCTCGAACTTTTCGTGAACGAACCGCGTTCTTCTTCCTCTAACTCTGCTAAATCGACTTCTAGTTTCTTAGAAATCAAGTCCTTCTCAATTTGAGCACTTTTTAGAGCCGCTTCATACGCAAGCCTCTTGCGGGCCGCCGCCGATGAATGCGTGGTAGAACCACTTTTCACTGATTTTGTTACTAACTGTTCACTTTTAGTGGGCATCTGCTCCGCAAGCGTTTGACTTCTTGTTTGAATGCGAACGCCTTTCGGGGGCGTGTGGAGCAGCGCCATAAGTCCGACCAAAAACACGCGGTCGAGATCCGAGATCCGGCTCGATGGACCACTCAATGTTGCGCACAGCGCGCAGTGCGTGATTTAGTTGGTTAAATAAATGGACAGTTAAGTTTTGAGACACGTCCGAGACCCTGCGGCGGCGACGATCGCGCGGTTTCGCGGTGCACATTGACGTGTGCGCACGAGTTGGAGGATGAAGGCGAACTAAACTAGACCCGCGGCGCTAGAGCAGAGCCGCCATGCTTGACAGTCTGTGCGTTGGAGAGGGACAGCACGATGCCCCTCGCGCCGTGTGTTGTAGCGCGACGACGCGACGTTTTATTTCTAGGAAAAATGCGCATAACAATCGCCGCGGCGTGGCCTCATGACGTATTATTTATTTGAGAATAAAAATCTACATTAAAAACACCAAGGTAAAATGAAACACTAATCAAAATGTGTTCCATACGCAACATCAATATTTTATGATTTCTCGATATCGATATTTTATGATTTATCGATATCGATAACTTATGATACGTCGATATCTTAAGATGACTGGTAAATATCGATAACTTCTGATTTATCGATATCGATAGCTTATTATTCATCGATATCGATAACTTATCATTAATCAATATCGATATCTTATTATTTATCGATATCGATAACTAACGATTTATCAATATCGATAACTTATGATAAATCAATATCGATAACTTATCATTAATCAATATCGACATCTTATTCATTATCAATATCTTATTATTTTTCGATATCGATATTTTATTAATAATCGATATCGATAATCTATGAATTATCGATATCTTATTATTAATCGATATCGATAACTTACGATTTGTCGATATCGATAACTTATGATTTATAGATATCGATGACTTACGATTTATCGGTATCGGTAACTTATAATTATAGATGTCGATAACTTCAGATTTATCGATATTGATAACTTATCAATAATAGATATCGTTTTCTTACTATTCATCGATATCGATAACTTATCATTAATCAATATCGATATCTTATTATTTATCGACATCGATAACTAACGATTTATCAATATCGATAACTTATCATTAATCTATATCGATATCTTCTTATTTATCGATATCGATACCTTATTATTTATCGATATCGATAACTGATGATATATCGATATCGATAATCTATGAATTATCGATATCTTATTAAGTATCGATATCGATGACTTACGATTTATCGGTATCGGTAACTTATAATTATAGACGTCGATAACTTAAGATTTATCGATATTGATAACTTATCATTAATAGATATCGCTTTCTTACTTTTTATCGATACCGAAATTTTATAATTTATCGTTATCGATATTATATGATTTATTGATATCGATATTTTATGATTTATCGATATCGATAACCTATGTTTTATATCGATGAATAATAAGCTATCGATATCGATAAATAGTAAGAAAACGATATCTGTTATTGATAAGTTATCAATATCGATAAATCTGAAGTTATCGACATCTATAATTATAAGTTACCGATACCGATAAATCGTAAGTCATCGATATCTATAAATCATAAGTTATCGATATCGACAAATCGTAAGTTATCGATATCGATTAATAATAAGATATCGATAATTCATAGATTATCGATATCGATTATTAATAAAATATCGATATCGATAAATAATAAGATATTGATAATGAATAAGATGTCGATATTGATTAATGATAAGTTATCGATATTGATTTATCATAAGTTATCGATATTGATAAATCGTTAGTTATCGATATCGATAAATAATAAGATATCGATATTGATTAATGATAAGTTATCGATATCGATGAATAATAAGCTATCGATATCGATAAATCATAAGTTATCGATATTTACTAATCATAATAAGATATCGATATATCATAAGTTATTGATATCGATAATTAATAAGTTATCGATATCGATAACTTATTAATTATCGATATCGATAACTTATTAATTATCGATATCGATAACTTATTAATTATCGATATCGATAACTTATTAATTATCGATATCGATATTTTGATTTATCGATTTCGATAACTTATGATATATCGATATCTTATTATGATTAGTAAATATCGATAACTTACGATTTATCGATATCAATACTTTATGATTTATCGATATCGATAACCTATGTTTTATCGATATCAGTACTTTATTATGATTTATCGATGTCGAAAACTTGTAATATATCGATATCGATAATTTATATGATTTATCGATAACGGTAACTTGTGATTTATCGATATCGGTAACTAGTGATTTATCGATATCGAAACTATTATGATTTATCGATATAGATAACTTATGGTTTATCGATATCGGTAACATGATTTATCGACACCGACAATTTACAATTTTATCAATATTGATAACTTATGATTTATCGATATCGATAGCTTATGATTTATCGATATCGATAACTTATGATTTATGGATATCGACAACTTATGATTTATCGATATCGATAGCTTATGATTTATCGATATCGATAACTTTTGATTTATCGATATAAATAAATTATGATTTATCGATAACTTGATATCGACAACTTATAATATGTCGATATCGATACTTTATGATGTATCGATATCGATAGCTTATGATTTATTGATATCGATAATTTATTATTTATCGATATCAGTACTTTATTATGATTTATCGATGTCGATAACTTGTAATTTATCGATATCGATAATTTATTATGATTTATCGATATCCATAATTTATTATGATTTATCGATATCGATAACTTATGATATGTCGATATCGAGAACTTATAATTTACCGATATCTCTTACTTAAGATTTGTCGATATCGATAATTTATGATTTATCGATATCGATAACTTACTATGATTTGTCGATAAATATAATATAAATATAATTATATTTATATGATTTGTCGATGTCGATAACTTATCATTTGTCGATGTCGATAACTTATCATTTGTCGATGTCGATAGCTTATGATTTATCGATATCGGTAACTTATGATTTATCGATGTCGATAACTTATGATTTATTGATATTGATAACTTATGATTTATCGATATCGGTAACTTATGATGTATCGATATCGATAACTTACGGTTTATTGATATCGATAACTTATAATATCAATATTGATAATTTATCGATATCGATAAATCATAAGTTATCGATGTCTATAAATCGTAAGTTTTCGATATCGATACATCATAAGTTATCGATATCAAAGTCATAAGTTTTCAATATCGATAAATCATAAGTTATCGACATCGACAAATGTTAAGTAATCAACATCGACAAATCAATATAAGCTATCGATATCGATAAATCATAATTAAGTATCGATATCGATAAATCATAATTTATCAATATCGATAAATTATAAGTTATCGTCATCGACAAATGATAAGTTATCGACATCGACAAATGATAAGTTATCGACATCGACAAATCATAATAAGTTATCGATATCGATAAATCATAAATTATCGATATCGACAAATCTTAAGTAAGAGATATCGATAAATTATAAGTTATCGATATCGACATATCATAAGTTATCGATATAATAAATCATAATAAATTATCGATATCGATAAATTACAAGTTATCGACATCGATAAATCATAATAAAGTACTGATATCGATAAATCATAAGCTATCGATATCGATAAATCATAAGTTGTCGATATCGATAAATGATAAGTTATCGATATCGATAAATCATAAGTTATCGATGTCTATAAATCGTAAGTTTTCGATATCGATACATCATAAGTTATCGATATCAAATAGTCATAAGTTTTCAATATCGATAAATCATAAGTTATCGACATCGACAAATGTTAAGTTATCGACATCGACAAATCAATATAAGCTATCGATAAATCATAATTAAGTATCGATATCGATAAATCATAATTTATCAATATCGATAAATTATAAGTTATCGACATCGACAAATGATAAGTTATCGACATCGACAAATGATAAGTTATCGACATCGACAAATCATAATAAGTTATCGATATCGATAAATCATAAATTATCGATATCGACAAATCTTAAGTAAGAGATATCGATAAATTATAAGTTATCGATATCGACATATCATAAGTTATCGATATAATTAATCATAATAAATTATCGATATCGACAAATGATAAGTTATCGACATCGACAAATCATAAGTTATCGACATCGATAAATCATAAGTTATCGACATCGACAAATCTTAAGTTATCGATATCGATAAATTATAATAAAGTATCGATATCGATAAATCATAAGCTATCGATGTCGATAAATCATAAGCTATCGATATCGATAAATCATAAGTTGTCGATATCGATTAATCATAAGTTATCGATATCCATCCATGTCGATAACTTATCATTTATCGATATCAATACTTTTTATAATTTATCGATATAGATAACCTATGATTTATCGATATCGATAACCTATGATTTATCGATACCAGTACTTTATTATAATTTATCGATGTCGATAACTTGTAATTTATCGATATATATAATTTGTATGATTTATCGATATCGATAATTTATTATGATTTATCGATATCGATTACCTATGATTTATCGATATCGATAACTTATTATTTATCGATATCGACAACTTATGATTTAACGATATCGATAGCTTGATTTATCGACATCGATAGCTTATGATTTATCGATATCGATAACTTATGATTTATCGATATCGGTAACATGATTTATCGACATCGACAATTTACAATTTTATCAATATTGATAACTTATGATTTATCGATATCGATAGCTTATGATTTATCGATATCGGTAACTTATGATTCATGGATATCGATAACTTATGATTTATCGTTATCGACAACTTATGATTTATCGATATCGATAGCTTATGATTTATCGACATCGATAGCTTATGATTTATCGATATCGATAACCATGATTTATCGATACCAGTACTTTATTATGATTTATCGATGTCGATAACTTGTAATTTATCGATATAGATAATTTGTATGATTTATCGATATCGATAATTTATTATGATTTATCGATATCGATAACTTATGATTTGTAGATATCGATACTTTATTATGATTTATCGACATCGATAACTTATGATTTATCGATATCGATACTTTATTATGTATTATCGATATCGATAACTTATGATTTATCGATATCTAGTACTTAAGATTTATCGATATCTAGTACTTAAGATTTATCGATATCGATAATTTATGATTTATCGATATCGGTAACTTATTATGATTTGTCGATGTCGATAACTTATCATTTGTCGATGTCCATAACTTATCATTTATCGATATCGATTACCTATGATTTATCGATATCGATAACTTATGATTTATCGATATCGACAACTTATGATTTAACGATATCGATAGCTTATGATTTATCGACATCGATAGCTTATGATTTATCGATATCGATAACTTATGATTTATCGATATCGGTAACATGATTTATCGACATCGACAGTTTACAATTTTATCAATATTGATAACTTATGATTTATCGATATCGATAGCTAATGATTTATCGATATCGATAACTTATGATTTATGGATATCGATAACTTATGATTTATCGATATCGACAACTTATGATTTATCGATATCGGTAACTTATGATTTATCGATATCAGTACTTTATTATGATTTATCGACGTCGATAACTTATGATATGTCGATATCGATATCTTATAATTTATCGATATCGACAACTTATGATTTATCGATATCGATAGCTTATGATTTATCGACATCGATAGCTTATGATTTATCGATATCGATAACTTATGATTTATCGATATCGAAAACTTATGATTTATCGATATCGATAGCTTATGATTTATCGACATCGATAGCGTATGATTTATCGATATCGATAACTTATGATTTATCGATATCGACAACGTATGATTTATCGATATCGGTAACTTATGATTTATCGATATCAGTACTTTATTATGAATTATCGACGTCGATAACTTGTAATTTATCGATATCGATAATTTATTATGGTTTATCGATATCGATAACTTATGATATGACGATATCGATAACTTATAATTTATCGATATCTATTACTTAAGATTTATCGATATCGATAATTTATGATTTATCGATATCGATAACTTATTATGATTTGTCGATGTCGATAACTTATCATATGTCGATGTCGATA
The DNA here is from genome assembly GCA_949774945.1 of Hoplodrina ambigua. Classification (NCBI taxonomy): domain Eukaryota; kingdom Metazoa; phylum Arthropoda; class Insecta; order Lepidoptera; family Noctuidae; genus Hoplodrina; species Hoplodrina ambigua. The sequence goes on from OX458982.1 coordinate 25,697, forward strand.
ACTTATCATTTGTCGATGTCGATAACGTATAATTTATCGATATCGATAACTTAAGATTTGTCGATGTCGATAAATTATGATTTATCGATGTCGATAACTTATGATTTGTCGATGTCGATAACTTATGATTTATCGATGTCGGTAACTTATCATTTGTCGATGTCGATAACTTATCATTTATCGATATCAATACTTTTTATAATTTATCGATATAGATAATCTATGATTTATCGATATCGATAACCTATGATTTATCGATACCAGTACTTTATTATGATTTATCGAAGTCGATAACTTGTAATTTATCGATATAGATAATTTGTATGATTTATCGATATCGATAATTTATTATGATTTATCGATATCGATAACTTATGATTTATTGATATCACTACTTTATGATTTATCGATATCGATAACCTATGATGTATCGACATCGATAACTTATGATTTATCGATATCGATACTTTATTAAGTATTATCGATATCGATAACTTATGATTTATCGATATCGATACTTTATTATGTATTATCGATATCGATAACTTATGATTTATCGATATCTATTACTTAAGATTTATCGATATCGATAATTTATGATTTATCGATATCGGTACCTTATTATGATTTGTCGATGTCGATAACTTATCATTTGTCGATGTCCATAACTTATCATTTATCGATATCGATTACCTATGATTTATCGATATCGATAACTTATGATTTATCGATATCGACAACTTATGATTTATCGATATCGATAGCTTATGATGTATCGACATCGATAGCTTATGATTTATCGAAATCGATAACTTATGATTTATCGATATCGGTAACATGATTTATCGACATCGACAATTTACAATTTTATCAATATTGATAACTTATGATTTATCGATATCGATAGCTTATGATTTATCGATATCGATAACTTATGATTTATGGATATCGATAACTTATGATTTATCGATATCGACAACTTATGATATATCGATATCGATAGCTTATGATTTATCGACATCGATAGCTTATGATTTATCGATATCGATAACTTATGATTTATCGATATCAGTACTTTATTATGATTTATCGACGTCGATAACTTATGATATGTCGATATCGATAACTTATAATTTATCGATATCTATTACTTAAGATTTATCGATATCGATAATTTATGATTTATCGATATCGATAACTTATTATGATTTGTCGATGTCGATAACTTATCATTTGTCGATGTCGATAACTTATCATTTGTCGATGTCGATAACTTATAATTTATCGATATTGATAAATTATGATTTACCGATATCGATACTTTATTATAATTTATCGATATCGATAACTTAAGATTTATCGATATTGATAATTTATGATTTATCGATATCGATAGCTTATATTGATTTGTCGATGTCGATAACTTATCATTTGTCGATGTCGATAACTTATGATTTATCGATGTCGATAACTTATGATTTGTCGATGTCGATAACTTATCATTTGTCGATGTCGATAACTTATCATTTATCGATATCAATACTTTTTATAATTTATCGATATAGAAAACCTATGATTTATCGATACCAGTACTTTATTATGATTTATCGATGTCGATAACTTATTATGATTTGTTGATATCGATAACTTATCATTTGTCGATGTCGATAACTTATCATTTATCGATATCGATTACCTATGAATTTATCGATATAGATAATTTGTTATGATTTATCGATATCGATAATTTATTATGATTTATCGATATCGATAACTTATGATTTGTAGATATCGATACTTTATTATGATTTATCGATATCGATAACTTATGATTTATCGATATCACTACTTTATGATTTATCGATATCGATAACCTATGATTTATCGACATCGATAACTTATGATTTATCGATATCGATACTTTATTATGTATTATCGATATCGATAACTTATGATTTATCGATATCTATTACTTAAGATTTATCGATATCGATAATTTATGATTTATCGATATCGGTAACTTATTATGATTTGTCGATGTCGATAACTTATCATTTGTCGATGTCGATAACTTATCATTTATCGATATCGATTACCTATGATTTATCGATATCGATAACTTATGATTTATCGATATCGATACTTTATTATGTATTATCGATATCGATAACTTATGATTGATCGATATCTATTACTTAAGATTTATCGATATCGATAGCTTATATTGATTTGTCGATGTCGATAACTTATGATTTATCGATATCTATTACTTGAGATTTGTCGATGTCGATAACTTATGATTTATCGATATCAATACTTTATTATAATTTATCGATATCGAAAACCTATGATTTATCGATATCGATAACCTATGATTTATCGATATCGATAACTTATGATTTATCGATATCTATTACTTAAGATTTATTGATATCGATAATTTATGAATTATTTTACCATAAATTAAAAGTCCTTATAATAAAATAGATGCGTCATTTAAATAAAAAAAAAAAAAAGTTAAAAATAAAATTAAAAGAAAAGAAAAGTTTTTAAAGACAAGCTTTTATCACCAAAACAATTTAAAATAATTTAATTCAGATAAGAAATAGTCTGGTTACAAACAGTCCCAACTTTTTTAATAAAAGCGTGTAACACCTTCCTGATTTCTTGTAACGTATTAGTGTATTAGATTTATTCGTTTGAAGCCGGATTGGTGCCGGACTACTTGTATGAGAAACGACACCCGCACTGCCTTAGCGCCGCAGCACTCGGCACCAAACGCTGCGTTGGAGGAGCTCTTGAGGCGGCTGCCTAGAGGGGCCTGACCGCCTGAGTAGTGGGAATTGAAACTATTGCTTATATTTTGACTTCTATTTAATGAACAAATTAGTTTAATTAATTGTCTACACACAAATGCAGTATTTCACAAACCGTCACCGATAACCAAGTAGTGCGGCACGTATCTGCCAGCGTGCCAGCGTACACACGTGGAAATAATGTAAATGCTCTCATCCCAAACACAAATGTGTTACAATACTACTATAAGAATACACCACAACTTGTAACATAACATTACATCCAATTTGAGTCTTGAAAACTGAACAACTGTGTAGTAAGCGGGCGTCAGGTGATATGTCAATAGCCAGTCATTTCTCCTTCACAATATTCTTCACTAATGTCACTGATGTCCAGAATAAACTTAGAAAGTATGTATAAATTGAAAATGTCACAAATGGTATTTGCTCGAAATCGAACCCATTCCTACCTCATGCATGAGAAGTAGGAGTCTTAACCACTGGGCTATCACAACGCTAGTAATGTTTAAATAATCAAATATAAATATATAAAAGCAAAAGGTCACTCACTTATCACGAAATATCGAGAGCCACTTGACATATACAAGATAAAAGGCAGGGAAGTAGTTCATAGTTAGTAGATATCCATTAAGAAATTCCAAGTCCAAATTTCGTGTATTGACTAACATGGTATAAATCTTTTCTTAGACTATGTCTACTAACTATAAACTACCACGCTTTTAATCTTAAACTTTATACATCCAGCGGTTCTCGATATTTCGTGATGACTGAGTGAGTGAACTCTCCTCTACCTTCGCTATATACATATTTAGATAGAAGATTAGAATCTAGCTCTTTGTATAATAAGTACAGATAGCATGGGTACAGCTGGTCTTTTCTTTTTAAATATGCCTTTAGAGTTCATAAAAAATTGTAGGCATTAGTTATTAGTTACTTCTTAACTTAATACTAATAACTACTAATAATAAAATTATTTCCAAACTGCACAAAAGTCCTGTGCTATCTTATCACTTGGCTACAACTTCAGGCCATGTGGTTGTCCTATTTAAATGTATATTATAATTATTTATGAAAAACCTTTTTATGACAAATAGTAATTTTGGAACGATCAATAAGTGCTATTGTCACATTATCTGGCGGCAACTACACTGTGTAGCGTGGTTGAACCACTGGTGGGCGGCTAGAGCGCGTCGCCTGCGGCAGAGGCGCGCTCGCGTGGGGCCGGGTGCTCGGCTCGCTCAGCGTGCTCAGCTCGCTCAGCGCGCTCCGCCCGCTCGGGTGGCTCGGGTGGCTCCTGCTTGGCGTCGCCGCTGGTGGCGTCCATAGCAGCGGCGAGCTCGTCGTCGTCGTCCTTACCATACAGGTCGGGGTAGTGCGACATGCACTCCTGCATCACGCTGAATTTCTCGTAGCAGTCGCTACCCTTGGGGTCTGCGTCACTGCAATGTTATAAAGTTGTTAAGTAGTATTTATTTATTTAAACTTTATGCAACAAAAGTACAAAGGCGGACTTAATGCCATAGGCATTCTCTTACAGGACCAAAGGTGGTGAACATAATTATAACATGGTAGGTAGACCGGTGCAAGTAAAACAACTTAATTAAGATTACAAAAAAAAGTACTCAAAAATTTTGCATACAAAAGTGAAGTGTACTTATGTACACTTCATTTTTTACAAAATAATAAAATTCTACATACTACACATTCTAGTATCATATTGTTGTATTATTTTATAATTCAATGATACATTTATTGCTGTTTGTGCAATTAAAATGAGCTGACAAAGTAAGTGGCAACACCGGACACGCACCTGTAGTGGAAGCAAGAGAAGGCTTCTCTGAATTGTGAGCCGCACGGGCCAGTGGCCATGCCACCAAGACACGGACAGCCCCAATTGATGGAGCCATCTGCTAGAATGAGTCCCGGTGCTGGCTCTGGTTCTGGCAGGATAACCTTGCTTGGAGTAGCTAATTCTTCCCGGGTGGCAATGATAACGATATCCTTACCGTTCAGCCCTGATGACAGTACCGATCGGGACTCCATCTCTGCATGAAAACATATAAGTTAGCATTTTTCATGAGTTCCCCAAGTGCAATACGAGTGGCATTAAGAAATGTTGGTAATTGAACCAATTATTAACATTTAATAATGAACTCTGAACTCACTAGGAGCAGTCCAGGACTCAGATACAACATATCAGCTCTACATAGTGATTCAATTCATTAGGTAGATACCTGTGCCGTGCGAGACGATGCGTGTTGTCACAATAGGGCCTGCAAGGTGGGCGCGTGCCTCGAGACGCGGAACTTAGCACCTCCGCTGCTCAGGGACAGCACGGCTCGCACGTGGCGAAGCTGGCTCGCGCGCACGCGCACCAACGCGCGTCCGCCGCCCGCCACCAGCACGTCCACACCCAGGGAGCCGGCGCCGCACTCCCCAAACACAGTCTTTGCCGCTTCCTCGATACCACTGCGCACTGACAGCCGGTTCAGCTCCACTCCGCACCTTCATACAAATTTATACGACGAACTTAACAAAACTACCTCGTCTCTTGAGCTTGTTTATTACGCAATGTTAGAAAAATTTTACTTACGCTATATCCAAGTAAAAATATTGTGAGCTCATCAAAATAACGAAAAAATCAATGAGTTCTTTTCTAATTTTACTGTTAAATTTTAAAAAGAAAGACTACTAAGATTTATAACCCGTAACTAAATAATGATGAAGCTTTCAGGTTATAACACAGATAACTTTATTTACACGGCTACGGGCTAAAGTGTTCAATTCTTAATTGACTTATAGAAAAGACAGCAAAATGACAGATTGACAGCTGATTGTAATGTTAGGTTATGCATAGAGTCAGAATGTTAGTCTCAGTGTTGCCAATTAATTTTAAAAAGAGTTAAAGCCCGATTTACAATTCTCAGTGAAGTCACAGCTTCGGCACCGTACCGTATCAGTGATAAATTATTGACATAATTATACATTCTCTCAAGCTTTAAGGTCAGCCGTAGCCATCGATCAGTGATCGATAGCCGTAGCAGGTGAGGCACTAGACTGAAAATGTGTCAAAATGTCATAGTGTCAAAGAAAATGAGGTCAAAATGTAAATCCAAGATGGTGGCCGCAAAATTTTACAAAGTAAGCGTAATGGGCCTCATGGGTGTCTTGTCTATGGTTTTCGTAGTTGGAAAATGAGGTCAAAATGGCAATTCAAGATGGCGGCCGCCACTTCTCAAGTTTTTTTAAATCCTCGTGGACTGCCTCCACCTCGGGAAAGGCGGAGGGGAGTGTCGGACTCTTACCGACTAAAACCCAACGGTGTTCCTCCAATTATCTTTTGTCGGGGCACGGGGTCGCTCAGAGCATTCTCCTGCCGAGCTGAGGCTCGGATGCCTAGGTACTAATAACTTGTCTGGCGCCACAGCTACACATAACCCACTAACTAGGTACATGTTCCTACAATATTGACCGTTAGACATTAATCTTAAATGTATGATGCGATCATTATTAGAGATATTCCGACTAGTCGGCGACTAGTTAACGAGAAAAAAACCACGAATGGGATGGCGCATGGCGGGGTAAAAGTTCGCTCGCTCACTAGACCCCGCTTCCCTCTTCGGAGCATCCATAGTATTTTAAGTATTTCAACATTGTCGTTGAAATAAAATACCCTGGAGAAATACACCGAACAAACAATATTTGTTATAAAATAATTCTAGGTAGGCTATTTGATACGTTTGTGAAATAAAAAAATGTAATAATAATATAAAATTATTTGAAATATGTTCTGTGAAATTTATGTTTCATTCAAGTAAGTTTTTTTTGTTTTAAAGTCTTTAAAACAAAAATATTCGAAAAAAAATACAAGAACCGAATACCTACCTGAATAAATGAAACATATTTTGCGAAACGAAATTCTATAAAACTGCCTGCGAAACAAGGAGACACGTTCTGGTTCACTAATGTTATACGTGCAACTTAAATAAATCCATGACAAATCATAAAAAAACACAAATAAGCTACGAGAACGTTCCGAATTCTACAGGAAAGCCATTTATAACGGTGACAAGTGTATATCGTTCATAACGACAAAGAAACTATATGGCGGATAAGAGCGCGCTCCCGCCGCCGCGCGCCGCGCTGAAAGGTCGCGGGGCTGAGGGCTCTAATGAAAACGTACACATACACACTACCACGCAAACGTACCGATACAGCGAACCGACCCTTTCTGCTATTGACTTGTTAGCAAGTCTTAAGCATACGGATTCCAGTGGAAGTAACAAAGGATTTGATTATTTTCGTTCCCGCGTAATGTCTCGACGTCGGGTAAGCAAGCCCGACTTAAAAAACAATATTCTTCCCCCAGCGACTCCACTGAAACATGTTTAGAAAGAATAGAAAAACATTTGAAAACCACCTCAAACTCATCGGCATATAATGAAAGAGAGAAAAACAAGACTCCCTTTTTGAGAGCGTGAGATTATAAGGTAAATGCAGAGGGGTGCCCCTTTTTTTTTTTTTTTTTTGAGGTGGTAAAAATCATCAAATGACTCCTTCCGCCCTGGGTGGGGCGGAAGGGACTGTCAGACTTTTACTGACTAAAAAACCACCCTGTTCCTTCTGTTGCCCTTTACGTTCCGGGGCCACGGTATCCTGTTAAGACGTCCCGCAACCCCGGCAGGCGTTGGCCCCGTTGGGGGCCCCGTCCCTGTGCTGACAGCTCTTTGAGGCGCGCGCTAACAGAACGCGCCGCCGACCCGGGCTTGGTCCTTGATCGGACGGCGAGCTACCCATTACTCGCCGTCCGCAAGCCCGCGCCTACGGTGGCCGGATGTCGCCTAAGAGCGTACATTTCTTGTATGGTGGCTGACGTGTTTGACAAATCGTAGAATGCCTCCCAAATGCTCAACTGTGAGACGAGAAGCATAATAAAATTCAATTATATTATTATTTTATAAGACTCGCCAAAATATACTTATCTTCCAAAATTAAAGTAAATAAAATACAAAACAAACATAAATCGTGAAATAGTCTTAAAAAAAGAGATCAAATCATCAATAACAAACGTTTTGGTCACCCTCATCGCTTTCTCAAATCGTTTTTTCTACAATTACTAAATACATAGATGTAAAATTTTGTTCGAAAAAATATTCAGGTAATTAGTCGTGTGAATTACATCGAAATAGATCTACATAGGTACTAATGTACACCGCCGAGTTTAACACCTTCTCCTGACCTGACACAACCACACGTGGACAATGTATGACGCAAATGTGCTGAGCGGGGGTTATGTTATGGAACTTAATTATGGAGTCCCAGCAAACACACAATGAATAGTTTATAAGAAACAGTTTGAACAACCATGAACTCCCTACATATTACCTAAGTATATGTAGTCCGCGCGACCACTACAGGGTTAACCAGTTGGTTGGAACATACACAAAGCAGTTCCATTACAAGACTCTTTATTCGTAGTGTTATACGAAGGACGGGTTGAGCCAAACAGATAGCAGCACACCGTTTGCAGATAACAGGTCCATGCAATTAGAATTGGAGGCACTTGATACTGAGCCCGCTTTGCCGCCCAGGGTGTTATTAGATGCCATGGATGACCGCACGGCCATCTCACCTCGACACACGACACCACGCCGTCACGCGATATCATCGGCAAATAGTCCCGGACCAGGAGCCTTTAATCACGCGGTATCACGTCCGCTGCCCCGCTGAAGGCGGGACAGAGAGGGCCGACAAAAAACCGTGACGTGCGTAACGTCGGGATTAGACGCACATCGCTCCCGAACTCGGAACGATACAATCATAACATCATGATCGTTTTGCGTCGTGAGCTCGAGGGAATGAGACGCAACCGCGCAACCGCTCTTTTAATATCCGGATAAAAAGTGGTTGTCCTGAGATTAGCGAGACCGCAAATGATGTTCTGTGAAGTGATCATGTTTCGTCATAGTCTGTAATTAGGCGTCCACGTTGCTTGGTTCCATCACTATTGTAAACATTAATACATTTAGCCAGAATCAAACTCAAAACCATTTATTTTAAATCATAGGTACTACTACTATAAATGTGAAAGTTTGGAAGAATTTGAATTGTTACTCAATCAGGCCAGAACCGCCGAACGGGTGTGGATAAAGTTTGCCACAAAGATAGATTATAGTCTGAAACGGTACATAGGCTATTTTCAACCCGGAACGTGGGAATAATTTACCTAAAGATCAACGAGGTCTAGAGTAACATTTATAATGGAATCAATCCAAAATAAATTATTATATATTTATTAGATGACTGGTCCCCACTGATAGCGCCCGTTCACGAACATGACTAGCGACTATTCCGACACACATGTCACTAGCGCGAGACCCTCAAGTGAGCGCGACCACCTCACAACCACCAGGACACATTCAAGTCAATAAAAGACACCTCGTAAATGGTACATAACTTTAAAGTACGTACATACAACAATGTACATAGCGCTCACATGTATGTGGGATGCAAAATTATTACGGCGGACATTGCATCCTCTCCCAAAGGTGTGGTCGCGAACATACACAGAGCTATATCGTGCTCGTAGCGGAACGCATCAAGATTGTACCTAGACTAGCTAGGTAGTCGATGGAATGTGCCAAGCACTAAGCGGACGCTAGGGCCACCGCGGGTGGTTGCTTCCCGGATCGCTGCGCGCTCCTCGGCACGTCCATTACCGACATACGATGCCTTCTCCGTCCTCGTACGAATAATGGTCCGCGTCGGACTTGATGCATACGTGAACAACTAATCATCAGTTTCACTATGAGCGACCCTCGAGCGACGGTGTTCGCGTAGTATTTCCGCAACAGCCACACGTAGTGCGGGTTGACCGCGGCGCGGGCGTTGCCTCCACATATGATCGAGATGCGAGTATCGAATACGGTACTTGAGTACAAATTAAATGACTTCTCCGCTCGGGTCCTCTTTTTACAGAGCCTGATTCCCGGAGCTCACCGGTGGACGGTGTCCGGCTTCTCTAAATATGGTCGTTTAAACTAGATGAATTAATGTTGTGTATCGTCTATGGGAACTTATATCTCGTATTATACTTATAGGCTTTCTAATCGTCAGTTGTCTGCTAAATTATTGAATTTAAAAAAAGTTAAAATCACCTACAAAATCTTATATAATATTTATTTTTTAAAGTCCGGTAGATATCCATCCAAAAGGCAGGCAGGTAGACTCCATATAAAATACTGATACTCAGCTGCATTAGACTGGCAGCCGACCCCAACATAGTTGGGAAAAGGCTAAGCAGATGATGATGAGGCCGGTAGGTGACGTCAGCCTGCCGCTAGCAGAACATCATGACACTAAACGATACCTTAGAGGAAGATAGTCCATGTGCCCACAAAAAATTACTAATTAACCAAAATATGATTAGACTACTTTTACAAAGAGCGCGCTGTCGATCAGGCCCTCTTGACGCGTCGAGGTATCATCAGTTTCGATGTTCGCCCCTCGACAGTGGAACCTATTATTATACTCAATACAAAGCTCAGCAAATTCCACGTGGGAATTAGGCTCGCAACCCGCCTCAGAGCTCAGGGCGTCGAGGGCTTATCGATTCTGCCTCGGCGAACCCAGATATATTATAATCCGATACCGGTGAGCAAGGCACCGAGGCACCTGTCAGAACGAGTGCGGCGCGGGCGCCCGCAGAGCCGAGGAGGCGCGCGCAATCCTACGAGGCGAAAATTAAAACTACCTAACTGTTAATTGGGTCGAGGCACCGCTGTCACACTGACTGATCGTTTTTGTCAGTGCAAAAACTCGATCGGGTATCGATCAGCGTCGGGTGGAGCGCAACGGCGCGGAACCGATGCGACGGTCGCCTCGGCGTCCGCGCGACTACTTTTTGTCGGCTGAGCGCTCCAGCGCGCTGCACTGGTACGGCTGGGCTCCGCCGCGCGCCGCTCCCGTATGCCCGGCGGTGATATTTTAGCTGATCCGAGCTAAGCTGCCTCGGTGTGTTACTTTCGCGTCCGGCTCAGCTAGAGCCGCACGAACCGGTCGCTGAACAGCCGTGTTTTAATAGATAGCTGAGCGGATTAACCGTTTCGCGCAGCAGCCGAAGTTTTTGCACGTTTGTTTGGGCATTCAATTAGAGTAGGTAGCTGTAGTCACGTCGAGCCGACTGCCGTGAAGTTAATTGAAATCTACTTTCTTTGTTTTATGTGAACAGCAGACGGTACCTACTACAATGCGGCTGAACATTCGCATTCACTCGAGATAATGAAGCTGATTCTATTCTAAATGTAAATGGGGCGCGGCGCGGGCGCGGGCGGGGCTCATTAGTGCGGAGATATCGCCGTCGACTGCGCACTTTTTACCTATCACTCGACAGCTGCTCGAGACGGCTTGAATCACGTCACCGATGCAGTGATAGCCTACGGCACCGCGGGGGAGCGTACAGGCGGCCGGGCGGCGCTTCCTGCGACATTGTGCGCACCAGCACTCACCGTTTATTTCTATTCTGTTAGCGCGTGATGCCTAAGATTGAAGTCCCAGTCGAAGTATTGCGTGTTGTTTACCTGGTGTGTACGTCTGACCGTCTGGAAAGGCTAGCTCAGTTGATTTGACCTGGCAAGGGAGGACGCAGCCACGACGCTTTCGGTCACGACGACCACGTCGTGGCGCAGAGATGAAGCGGATGGCGAGCGATAGGACGCCGGACGTAGCAATGGTTTCATTTGGGCAGATGCCAGATTTGTAACCAAATCAGTAACAACACAGCAGCAATGTTTCCAGGGAGGTGCATGTTCTGCTCCACATCGTGAAGGGGTGCTTTTCCCGCTAAGAGAAATTTATGATTCAAGAGTATTCCTCTTGAACGAGTAAAACAGTTTCAATACCTAGATCACGTGGGCACCCCTGACCTTAAGGATAATACTGACATTGAAAGGGAATATGATAGCTCGCAGCTTTGCACGTTCTAAAGACACAAACAAAGGTGACGCTCTCCAGAGCATTATGTACCACTGCTCGTGTCGTGTTTAACTATGAGTACGCCTAATTATGGGTAAATTACTCGAAGGGTTGTATGGAGCCCTTCGTGTCCAATTCAATAACGTGTTTAAGATTCAATAACAATAAAAATATTTCTAAAAACTGCAACACAAAAAGAGAAAATCAACGAATCTGAAACAAGGAAGAACATTCCAAAAAAAATTGTATTAAAAACGTCTACCTCCTAAACTAAATAAAATCGTAGAACATACATAAATTCTAGGAAGCCCAAGAAGAGCGGCTTCCTAATTTTTCTTTTGAACATCGGTTCTTGTCCTCCTTATATTAGTAATTGTATAGTGATTTTATATAGCGATATTGATTGTCACCTGATACAGTAGATCGCTATGTTGGACTGAGTTATTTGGCAGAATGCCGTGCGACTGTATATTGTACAGCAGTAGCGAGTGTTGGGAGGCTGCGCTCACGATCCACGAGCAGCTCAGCATCAATAGAATGTATGTTTCGACACACTGACGACTGAACGCAAGTGGAGTGGTTTCGATACCGATGCTATTTGTACCGACGCGCGACGCGCACTCAATGGTGTGTACAAATTCCCTTCCATGCGAGAATAAATATTGTTACAATTAGAGTTTTGACGTGAATCGCCGATACTAGTTTACTTGACGGGACCAGAAAGGCGGGGCCTCCACCGCTCGCACACTCCCGTCCGCATCGCCTGCAACCCTATACATTGATGGCATACAACCGATACTGCGAAACTGTGTCCGTACTGAGCATCCAGTGATAACACACTTACGTCGAAATTCGTTTTAAGGATGTATTTACTCGAGTCATAGTCCCTAACAACTCGGACACGAATTCAAGTAAACTCTCCAGCAAACTTACTAACGAGACAAGTTAACAGAATTAGACCTTATAGCAAAGTCATAGAGACTATTGGGGTTGCGTTTTGATGTGTCATTCTATTTGGTCTATGTACCTGCGATGTTTGTAGAGGGCGCGGGGCGTCGGCGGCGGCGTCGCGTCGCGGTGTAGCGTCTTCCCAGTATTCAGAACTCTATGCGGCTTATGATAGCCGATGCCTGGGTGGGCTTACCATGGTTGGCGTCAGTACCTTTTACCTACCTAAGGCAAAGGAGCCAGCCAGCAGAAGGGATACCAATGCATATAAAACTATTTTGGTAGGTACAAAATTAAATTAAACGCAAACGCAACTGTGTCTGTCTGTGGCACCGTTGCTCTTAAACTATTGAACCGATTTGGTTGCGGTTTTTTAATTTAAAAGCAGGTTACTCTAATTGTGGTTCTTAGACATGTTTAATCATCGGTTCAGCCGTTTCAAGGTCAACAGCTGTTTTGGTAGCTGCAGTAGGGATCTTAGATGCATTATGTGTAGGTATTTACTTAACTTTCAAAAATACGTGTGACCTAAAATTTGAATTACCCATGTATGCTATGTAACTGTGTCATCATCATCAGTCTACATCAGTCCAGTGCTGGACATAGGCCTCTCCAGTCGCACGCCATTGAGCTCGATCCCCGGCAACTCCCGTTCAGTTACAACCAGCCATTGCCACTTCAGCTATAACTATGTAGATTATGGAACTCTTGGTCTGATGCTGCAGCCAGGATATCAAACACGCTAGTACCTCGCACGTGGAACGTCGTTTCTATTCGATTCCATTTAGAAATAATCGGCAAGCGAGCGACAATCGATGCAGGCGGCGCGGGGCGCGCGGCGCACACGCGAAGTCAGGGTGAAGTTGACAATAGAAAGCAATGCACAAAAGCCGAGGGTCGATTTACACAACCGACACAACATTCAAGTTGGCACCACGGGTTCGTACCCCAGGTGATGTATGCTGACTCCGACTGTACTATTTAAATTTGATTTGAGTGTTTACTTAAAATAGCAAATTGAAACTTAAGTTTGGGTTGTGGGCATGCCCACCGTGCGCACACCGGTGGATCCGCGCTTGAGCAAGGCCGTACGACATAATGCTGTGCAAGTAGCTGAAATAGAGCAAACGAGCGGTTTCGATATCTATAAAATGGTCTTATCTTCCTAACAGCAAAAACTGCTGGGCTTAGCCGCCCTGCAAGAGATGTTTATGCGGTCCCCATTGTAATTTCTCGTCTAGCGTGATTCCTAAGCCAATGAAATCATTCCGTTAGTACACCCACGTTTCGCCAGTTATGTTCAAGTCCCATGTAACAGGGGGCGAGCCTATTGCCATCAACCGGGCACAATTCAAGTCTCCAAAGCTGGACTGTATTTTAACATTTGTTTTTTTTCAATCCTTTATCATAGCTTGTTCGGTCAAATGTTAAAAGCCTAACAAAAGCCGAACACCGAATAGTTAGGCCGGACACACGTCCAAAAAGCCTGATTATGTCCGGCTTTATCCAGGCACCTGACAACCCTACCCGGACACCATGCGTTTAATTGAAGGATAAAAAAAAAATCAGTGTAGCAGCGTAAAAAATAAAGCGTATAGTACTGTGGTACTACTCGCTAGTTGTTGTAACCCGCAGCTAGGTAATCGTGCGACTCGCTGTCACTCAGCTCATCTCAAAGATCGTGGAGAAGTAGGTACACGTATAATACATAGCACCTACATAAAGTTTAGTGACACAATGAGCAATTATTAAACCCATAAGTGACTCTCTCCGACATGTTTTCCTTCACCGATGCCTGTGATGTCCAAGATGAACTTTGAAAGTAGGCACTTATGTTTGCGTTATAATAGTCACATTAGTATTTGCCCGGTACGGAACCCACAACTACTGGGCCTCTGGGCCATCAGAATAAAAAAATAGTCGAAGAAAGCCACGCACGATACAGCTGTATACAATTACTGTATGTCATTGGTGCTAAAGTGTGTTCTGCGCCACTGCTGTGCGCTCCTTTTGGTCTGATACTGCACGTATAAACAGAGCTGTGTAATAACGCGATGCACGAGCGTGCAAGCGTCACTCCGCCACTTGCGCGCCTCCTCTGTGCCCGCCGTGCCCGGCGCCGGTACTCGCTGGCACGCCCGGCCGCGCCTCTCCCCGCCGCGCCGCTCCCCGCCGCGCCGCTTCGCCGCGACGGCGCTACGCGTGCGAGCGAGACGCGCGCCGCCACGCGTCGCCGCGCGTCTCCCCGCGGCCGTCCCTCGCGCGCCAGTGTGTCCATCGCCGCAACCAGTGGAATACGTTAATGACGACTAGATTTGCCAACAACAAGGTTTGTAAACAAAACTAAGCTTTATCATTTCATGACACGTTGGTCTACTACAATCATGACATATTCCTAGGTCGGTACTTATTGCTGTTTAACCTTTTACAGTTGTTAAAATGGATGAAGAAAAGTTAATAAACATGGTTCGCGCGCGTAGAGAACTGTACGACTTGAATCACCCGCTGTATGATGTCCGCACGAGGAGAGACCTCGCGTGGAAGCAGATCGGCGAAGCGTTGAAGCATTCGCGTATGTATATCTATCGCCGGGGTACTTTCAGATCTTGCCGTGTTGGTACTAACTCATTATTTGCTGATCGACTTTTAAGATAACTCAAAGTGTGTGCGTTACAAGTAGGGTTGCCAACTCTTTGTCGGTCAAATATAGTAGTTCTAAAATTATTACCCATAAAAAAATAGTAGGTAAGGAAAATGTTAAAAAAAATATAGTAGGTTCCAAAATAGGTACTTTATTTCTTAATTAAATGAATATTATTGCTTAAGAGTTTGATGCCTTTAAAATATAGTAGTTTCGCCTACTATATCTTTTTCTCAAAAATATAGTAGGCGGGGGCTCTAATATAGTAGGATACTATATTATATAGTAGGGTTGGCAACCCTAGTTACAAGTGTCAATTTGCGTGTAGTGCACCACCGCTATCGTAAGTGCGATATACGAAGGAGATGGCAGAGTCTAGATTCGCTCGCTCCGCTCGCTCACTAGACCCCGCCATCCTCTCCTAGCATAGTTTGTCCGGATTGGGGTGACCCAAGTCCCGAGCTCGCTTCGCTCGCTCTCGAGTTCTAGTCATAGTGATTTATTTAGGTAGTAATAGCGCATTAATTTGCTCACAAGATTTGGTGATCATTTACATTTTTTTTGGTGTACCTATAGTTTTTTTTTTTTTTTTTTTTAATTTTTATGTAAGACTGCTGAGTTAGCTGAGTACCTCAAAGCCTTCTAGTGGTCGTCTCTAATAACCGTCTTCAAAAACAATGTGAAAGATTACTTTATTCGAGAATCGGTGGCACTCGGTGGCATTTGGTGGAACTCGGTGGCTTTGGGTTTGTTTTATTGTTTATTGTCGACATTTGACATATCCTATGGTGTCTATTGTCACCATAGTCTAATAATGACAGATTCTACTTGCGGCACATTCTACAATTGACAGATTCTACACTTAATAGATTCTGTAGTTGACAGATTCTATATTTATCAGATGCTGCTTTTGGCAGATTCACATTTGACGAATAAAAAACACTGTTTTTAATCAATACTATAATTACTATATTTATTAATTTAAACAATCGCGATGATTATAGTTTAAAAGACGTAGTAGGAGCCCAATGGGCTCACTGAAACCATTTCACAACGCGTTAACTGTACCATTGTCTATCTTCGAATGTCTACTACAGTTTATTTAAAGAAAATGAGACCATACTCAAAGTATACCCTCTCAAATAAAACAGAATGCCCGATTCCATTGAGAAATGTCGGAGACGTGACAACATGGAGAGAATAAGGGACCTCCTCCTCTTCCACAGCTCGAGACTGCAGAGACAAGTGGAAGCGGCTACGAGACTGTTACAGGCGCGCGCAGAAGCTGCGGAGAATGAAGTCTGAACAAGGAGCTAAAATGATTAAGCGACCTAAATATGAGCAGTTGCTGACATTCCTCAACGCGCACCTGAGGGACGACGTGCGCAGCGAGCACTCCCCGGCAGACAACCCCGACTCCAGCAACGACGAGAACAGCATCGCTGAAGAAGTGTCCAGCCCCGGAGGGAGCTTCATCGACGGCATGTCGACGCCGTTCGGCCGCGCGTGCGCGGAGCCGGCGCCGGCGGCGGAGCCGGTGCCGGTGCACTCGCCGTACCCGGCGCTCGTGGACTGCGTGTACGCGGCCGCGCCTGCCCCACCCCCCGCGCCACAAAGAGACAAAATCACTGACTTTTTCATGGGACTAATCGAAACTGTGCGAGATTTACCGGAAGACGTGCAAATTCGCGTAAAACGCGACGTTTTTAAAGTGGTCAGTGAAGCGGAAGAATTGGTTTATAAATCAAAGACAGAGAATCCGTTACTGACACTTGACTTTGTGAAAGAAGAAAATGAATAAAGAAGCACTTGTTAGCATAGTTAATTAATTATTAGTACCTCTTATAATCATAGAATATCCATTGCCGCAACCCCGATACTCCAAGCGAACTACTCGTAATCACGTTACTATACTACCTAACATAACGCCACATAGTTAGGAGTTATTCGCCTACTGCTACTTATCGTCTGAACAATGGTAACTAATGCTTGTGGTTCTTTGCTGCCTACTACATGCTTTTAAACAGATGTGACACATCAACGAAGAACCCGTCCCTGTTTGCGGGCACTCGGGCAGGATTGTTGCCATTCTAACTTCTAAATATTCTACAAAAGACATCGACGCGCGCTACTGCACCTCTAGGTAGTCTATTGCCACCACAACACGAAACAGCACGATCAGTTCCACATTTTAGATAGATAATGTTATAATATGTACTCGTATAGTCGTATCATATGCGCACATGATATTACAATATTAAATGTCTGGTCGCAAACCGTGCCACGACCAGGGCTTACCACACGACCTTCGATTACACCACATGCACGCATATATGGACCGAAGGAACCACACGCAGCGTACCGCGTGTGATAAATTCGATCCATATATACTTACGTCCGTGTATGAAAACCCTGAGACTGCTCTACTTCATAACGTATTGTGTGGGATCAAAAGCCCAGCTTCAAATGAAGGCGTTCCGGCTTCTGGGACAGAACTGTATCGCGACTCACCAAATTTCGAATGCACACTAGTGCGACACTGGACACTTAACATTATTGTATTCATGATCATATCGTATGACGTTGAACCTGGTTCCATCATATTTTTTGTACAACTTGAATAATATTTTTATAACTTGAACAAGCGTGTTGGAAATATGTTTTAATGACAAGTCAAAATCCTGCTTAGAGATCTCAAAAGTGGCATTATGCCATCAGAGTGGCAGGTTGAGGTGGCGCTGTGATACCCTCTCTTACCACCGGATTAGTGTCGCTCTGTTCGACGCTGCGTGCGCCTGCTCGCCGCGCAAGGCGCAGGCAGTCAGCGTCGCGCAGCTGCTCAGCATGGCAGCGCGGCAGGCATCGGGCTGCTGCTTAACAGTAGCTGCAGACAACATGCAAAAGAATGTGCCATTACGTACATAACATCACACTTATGATTCGTAACGGGCTCAGCACAGTTACCGCGAACGAGCACCGCTTGGAGCCATATGTGGCGAGCTACTTAATGTACAAGTGGCAGGTAATGCAGTGCGGTGCGCCATCGTAACTACGGCATACCGTGACTTTACGTACTGTAACATTCAGTCAGCGGTACGAGCAGCCGGATGGACCATCTTCGCGGATGACTAGAAGCCATCACACTTTCCCTCCTACACTTACATAACGCAACCCATTATTTCTAAAGCCACTTGGGGCCGATAGGGTTTTCATGGGGCGGTGTCCTACATCTGACTTATTGTCTGCAATATTATATTAGAAAGTGTACAGATTACATCCGGGGTTGTTTCTTACGCGGACCTTGTACAAACTAGAAGTAATTTAATTTCATTAATAATTGCAATGCGTGGTGCTTGACAATCTGGGCTTCTCCCAGTTGCAAATATCCCTTTGTGCCTATTGGCCTCGTTCTGTTCTGTCTCCTGCTTGTTTGGAGGGAAGTGGAAATTATATTTTTCTTACTCCTCCGCTATTCTTTTCTGATCAATTTCGTTGCGTCATCACAGTTGAATCGTTTCTCCTTTCTCAGGTTGATTCTGGCTTTCACAGGAATTGCAGTGGAGGGTAACAGTGTGGCGCTTGTTCTATAAAAAAGAACCACTGACTACGTAACTAGCTTCCAGGTGTCCAGCACGGACCTGTGGCGGACGGTCCTCCGCTGCCCGACAGCTGCACTGTCTTTAACAAACAAGCTCCATTTTGACTTCCCACGGGCAGCTCAAAGCGTCGGGAATGGCGGATGTCGCCTCAAACGAAACGTTACGCACGTAAATTACTCAATGTTGCACTAACAGGACGTTATTTCTATATTTGTATAAGTACATGTAGGTACTCGTGCACAGTAAGGCGAAGGGATAGCCTGTTTATGTGTCTCACAGCACGTTCCAGCAACTTGCTTGGGCGATTGGCACACTGCCCCGCATCACGCAGCGTAGCGCGGGAGTGCGTGTTCTTAGGTTGTTTGTAAGTATCTGTGTTTGTATAGAAAATAAAGGTCACTTGAAATAAAGTTTTATATAAATATTATTATTATTATTATTTTATATGCATATTGTATCTCGGGACCCTGAGGTCCCGGGCCTTTGTAAGGCGTACGAGGGGCCGGGGCCAACTCGCAGAGGCCCCTTAGGTAGCTTTATATGAAATGAGACACCAACCGACGATTATCCCTGTATGCACTAAGCAAGTGCACCCAAGAACAACCCCCGGTTGGTGCAGAACTATTACAGGACATGGAAACTAAGAGAACTGGACTATGGGTATGTGTTGCTAAAGTGACTTGGTTACCTGAAACTATGAAGTGACTATGGCCCCTGCCGGACCTATGTTTGTATACATGGATAAAATGGCAGGGGGTGACTTGCACACTCACTATATGGGCCCCCTAAAATAGTCGCTAGCACTAAGTGACGTAGCGACAAGGGGGCAACATATCTTGAGGTGCTAGGGGATGGAGAGGTATTCCACGGCTATCGGGACAATCCCGGAAGTACGGTCAAGATCCCTACCAGCGTCTTACTGGAATACTTCCTCCCCCGAGCACGAATGCTCTCGCGGGTTTCCACTCTAACCGGCCAATTAAGGCAAGATAGAGGTGGGAGGTCTATTCCTCGTCAGTGCTCACTCTAGCCGGCCAATGAAGGCAAGCCAGAGATGAGGAACAAGACTTCTCCCGGGAGTCAGGTCCGTGGGGTCGCTACTGCCCAACAGCTCGCCACAAGCTGCCCTGCGGGTTTATTATTATTATTATTATTAAATCACGCTTAGTCCAACACACAGAAAACGGAATCACGCGCGGTGCTGCAGATCGCGCGCCTACAAGTGATACTGTAGCCCCGTGCGTTTGTGCGGAATATCTGCACGATGATGCGGATCTGCACCCGCACGTGGCTCCGTCGCGCGTAGCAGTAAGTCGGGAGTAGCAGGCAGGACGGCAGCCTGCGTTGGGGCCAGTGGGTGATCGGCTGAGTTCCGACCCCTTAGCAAACACGTGCACCATATGGTCGGCCGGTGAGATGCAGTTGTGAAAGGGCCATTTCCTGTCAATGTAGAGCCACGATATCGCCAACGTGAATCAAGTAGCTCCTACGTACGTAATGGTTTAATGAAACGAGTGATTGGCTATCTGTTGTTTACGGATCGGTCACGCTTTTCTCCGCGCACAGCTCGTTCTGCTCAGCAGCTCAGATAACGACGCGTGCTCGGCTAATTACTAGCCAGTGACAGTTTCATTTCATTGTACAGCCATCGCTCTTCGTTACACGGTACAATATTCCCTGCTGCTGCCATAGGTACCTATGCTCCGTACTAGTTCACCGTACGGGTATCTGCGTTGTGATTGTAACCGACGGCGGCGAGCGGTGCGGGAGCTCTCAATACTGTCGCAGTATAGAATACTATTTAGAGCACTGTGTAACAGACGAACACTACCTGCATGGCGCGCACGCTCTGAGCAAGTCCAAGCGTTTCAATAAAGTATAGGTAGACCGTGGCGTACGGCGCCGGCGCATTCCGAGCTGGTTCGATCCGCTGCCAGAGCCAGGCGCGTACGCGGCACCACTTGTGCCACAACATTTAATTGTTACGATAACAACCTTATTTACATCGAAATTCCATAGAGTGAACTAATTGTGTGGTACACGCCTGACAAATCTGTTTAGTGAGTAGTAATTTTGACAAGTAATGAGTTTTAAGCTAGAAATAGTTATTTGATATTAAGTATTAAATATACAAAAATATACGTTAAAATAGAAGAAAAAAAGTTCAAAATGTAGGTCATAATAATATGCGCTCCTAAATGCAGTGTGTGTAGCTTGTGTAACGATCGTTTCTACTTTGCAGGAAGGCCCACCTGCGTCTATAACTTTACTCAGCGGTAGTTGCTAATTCGAGATCAAATTTTAAAAGTTCTTGGTCCTGTTTGATTATAATAATTAATTTACTGCGGCAACACAGGCCCTTAGATAAATGACTTAACCTAAGTACCTCTACATATTTTATAAAAAGTACTTCACTTTGCGCTCAATTGTTGCTGTTTGCTCCTAGTCTTAACATACTATGGGTACAAATGACAATTGTGATAGATAGCAACTAAGTAGAGTTTTTGGCTCAAGTGAGCGCTTGAGATTTAGCCTTAGATTTGTTAGACAGTGCACGTGGCTCTGTGTTGGCGTAGTTAGGAGCCTTTCGTTGCCTCGGTCTGCGTCCCTAATGATAAAAACGCTCCTAATGATGAACGACTAACAGTCGTAAATATAATTATGTAGTGGTCACGGCCAGCGCTGTTTAGTCTCAGTTCCAGATGTTCACATGCAAGCGGGCCGCACGTAACACAGCGCTGACTCAAGAGACGCGCGACGTAGGTTCTGAGAGCTGCGACTCCACGAGTGCCACTCCGCAGGAACGTACAGAAGTTCCGCCAGCAAATCCTATCACGGACGGACCCTTAGTAGCAAACGCGGAATCCATCGTTGTGCGAACGGTGAGCATGCGCACGTATTCCAGCTTTTAATTAAATAAAACGTATTTCAGCTTTTAATTTCAATCAAAAAGTTTCATTCAAATCAGTTCAGTAGTTTCGAGTCAAGATCAGAGTGCTAAGTGTGAGATTATTCACTCACGTTCGATTGCGAGCGCGTTAGAATGTTACTTATATGGGAAAAAGTTAGAGCGCCATCTGGTGGTCACTAAGTAAACCTTATTTCCCATACAAAATACTAACGCGTGATTGAATCCAACTCCTCTAACTTGACCGATTTCAAGTGGCCGTGATCACATCCTTTTTTGAGGGCAGGATCTGAACATGTTAGTAGCTAGTTCAGGTTTTGTAGCCAACTATCGTCTTCCCAGTAAGACTCAAAAATCTATCGAATAGAAGCAAAACCTAGCCACCATTTTCTGGCTAGAGACCGACGATAGAAGCGAAACGTAGCCCAGAGCAACGCAATAGGTACAGTCCTTCTGCGGGCACACGTACACGGCACCGGGCGAGGCGGCCGGCGGCCGTGTGCGTGCCGCAAGTAATGTACCATTGAATTCATTTGATATGCTCTGATTACAACGATTCACAGCGGTTATGTGAAATGAGTAGCGCGCCACTTCCTTACGTGACAATACATTATTTTATAACAATTTGTGAGAAAACCGAACACGAGTCTCTTTCATAATGAACGTCAGTCCGGCTCCGTCACTGACACTCGAACGACCACTCGCCAACATAGTGCTCGAACATAAGTAACGACATGTTTGAGCTAATTACATGTACCACTACATTCCAATCAAGGAATTTACGTAACGCCCATTACACCAATAGTAATGAAGGTAAACGTCTTACTGATCGAATCACCGTATGCAAACTGGATCACTAACATACAACAATAATTTGCCAGCAAGCTAGCATTTTACCACCCCAGGCAGTAGTAGTGTAGGTATATTACCCTATTGATGTTGATGCGAGTATTTTGATAGTTTGTCTTGACTCTGTGCGAGCCTGTCTTGACTTCGGTGTTAGGTAGTCAGTAAACGAACATAGAACCAATGTAAAGATTCGCATATAGATAAATTCATAAAATTCGCTTTAACTTATGTTAGAAGTAGTAAATGTAACGTTATAAAAGGACATGCTAGAATTCGGCGAGAAGACAGTTTTCCTAGGGATTACGCTCGATTCAAAGATGCAGTGGGGTCCCCGCTTAACATCTCTGGCAGGGCGGTTAAGTTCGGCTGAACTTAACCGCCCTGCCAGAGATGTAAAGATTGTTTGTTATGCCGCATTGTCGAATTTTTCGACAATTAACAGACGTGGATACCGCGAGACTAGTCTATTTTAGTTACTTTCATAGCATCAGGTCTTACGGTATTTTGCTTTGGGGACGGGCTGCAGATATAAATGGTTGAGCTAGGTGGTGCTGATCCATGCGTCATGCTCGTGAACGAGTGCTGTCAGTTGGGATTGGTCGTCTCTTAACTGCTATGGCTTACCTACATCTTTATTTTTATATTTTTTTACTATTTTTTAATATTTATCTTCATTGTTTTCACATGTAGAATCAACAAGAATATTGTAAACAGAATTTTGTAAAAACCTAATTTAAAAGAGTGCCGTGGAGTTGCTTGCTCGTTCTTCTCCATAGAGGCCTACCTCCGTTTTGGAACGAGCAACTAGCTTCATCTTTCGGACTAACTGACGGACTCCTTGACAATTCAAAAGTGCCTGTAAATGGTCTAATTGAAATAAATGTTTTGACTTTGATTTAAAGGATACAATAGCTTTCGATCTGGATATTTTTGTCGTTATTGTGGATCAACGAAATAGGCATAGGCATAGAATGAGCATTCGCTCGTATGAGCTCGTGTGGTCTTTACATACAGCTCCGTTAATCTCGGACGGCTAACTGCGTGTAAGTATATCGCGTAGTGTGTTCATGTGGTGCTGCACTGTTTGCTTAGCGTTCAAGTTCATATAGGGCGGCAGCGCGGCGCGGTCGCACATACGCGGTCGGCACTTCGGCAGTATCCGGGTACGTACTGCGTAGGTGCGGCAGTTAGCAACTCACGCGGAGCGCTCTCTGTAAGGTGGTGGCAGCCACAACAGCACTTTTTTCACTTATGTACCTGTGCTACTCGTGCCTACCTTGTACAAATCGCCTGTTCATGAACAGAACAAAGATGAACATACGCTCTTATTGACGCATTCACACTTACTTTTACTTCGCACCGACCTCCTTATTGTAGGAGAGATCAAGCTTTGCATCTGCATTACATATTTCATGCTTAAAATAAATAAATTAAGTTTGTCACACAAAACGTGTTTGTTACCATTGCAACATTATAATTTAACACTAGTATTTGAATAAATTATTAAATTTTAATTAAATAGGTAGGTTCGTTAGGTGTAGGTCATTAATTTTGGGAAAAATACATCTATTTATGAGAAAATACCGTACCTTCGTGCACAAACACTCCCTTTTACTATGTGTGTCGTTCAAAATAAACGTATTATATTGATGTAGGACAGGTTAGCTACTTACAGGAGGATTGATGGTACGGCTCCGTTTGACAGCCAGTGTCGTAAAATATAAGACATCCTGCCGAGCCTGTGCGTCGCTGAACGGTTGCGAACCGATGATGAATTAAGTAATATAATCCAGTGCTTTAAACGCGAAATCGCATACAAAGACGTAATAAATCATACAAGCGTCCCATTTGTAAAGGTCCGGCGCAGACAGGGGCGGCGACTGTCGCAGCGCGTCATAGCCGCATGCATCAAAATGGGCAGTTCGTCCGACCTACTCTGTACACCGTTTCCGTTCCTACTGCTTGAATTAACTTACATGTTGCATGCTATGTACATAATCCTACTGAAAAAATACTACGCGGACGATGCGCGCACCTCAAAGACTAGGTTTTAATATTTTAGTAGCTCCACTTGGTCGAAGCAGTCTCTGCTATTCCTATCGCAACAAGAAGCAATGCTTGGCAGTGACAGAAGCGACCTCGCATCGCATACCTATAAAAGAACTTCAAACTTTTCGCAAAGTTGTCACAGCGACTCGTCGTAATTGCCATCACTCAAAGCGGTCTGGAGGAAATTTCACGTCCCACGTAAATAGGCTAGCAACGCACGAGTCGCGGGGCGCGGCGGTGGCGCCTGACACCCGACACTTGTCTGACAAATGATAGAGGAGAACGTAACAATAGAAGCAGTTGGCTTAAAACTAAATCCGACATATCACGTTAATACACTTGGCGGTGGAGCGACGTGAAGCAATTATTACGTATTGGTAAGCCTTATCTTGGGTGTTCCCCATGAGTACAGTACGTTCTATCCCCATGAGAGTAACACCACGCAATCACACACGTTCAGCGGACTAGCTCTCCTACCAGTGGAGTCAGTAGTTGCGTGGGAGCCGGTGACGCCGTGCTGCCGTGGGACGGGCTGCATGTCAACTGAACCTGCCAGTTCTTATGAGTTTTGTTAATTTGATATTTTGATAGCTAATTTAAAACCAACCATATTTTACTTCTCCGAGTCGAGGGAGATCGCGGGCGAAACTTCAGTCATTGGATAGACTGAAGTTTAGCCCGCGATCTGACAATAATCCGACATTCTATTAAATTCGACCAAGTAGACTGGTAATCTTCTACATTTTGTCGTTTCTGCGCGCTTTCTCTCTCTTCCTCCTCAGACTCGGAGAGAATAATGTTAGAGACGACTTCTTTTAACAATGAAGAAATTCTAATGATTTAATTTGTATAACGAAACTGTGGTTTAGCCGAGTTTGACGTTGAGAAACATTCGGAGGGATTTTGCAGCTGCATTCGTCTGCGTCGGTGTGCTAAGCGCTTTACATTATGTGAAGCCGTGTGCGCGGGCATACTGTTATGAGATCGCTGACCATTCCGATGTCACCTCCGGTCTCCGACTGACAATGGCGTTTGATAACGCGCTAGTTCTGTCGCTGTCACCCGGGACCCTGGCACGTTATGTCTTGCCAGACAACCTTGTCCGTCCGCCGCGCGACGGCGCAGACTTACAAACACGACGCGTGACGTGAAGCTTATTGGTAGTTGAACAGATGCAAGCAGACGTGCGGCCGCGACTTCAACGAAGCAAAAATGTATCTACCTAATCTGTATGTGCACGTCATGCATAAACAATTCCAAGTCGGCCCCGTTGACTGCCGCCGCTCGTACTTCCCGCCGACTTGTGTTGTTGATGAGCACTAATGAGCAACATTTGTTCACACCGATGGCAGTACGCGGCGCGAGAGAGGCTGTCGCGTGTCGCGCGCGTCATCACCCGGGGAGTTATTATTAGAGTGGGACACAAGCAACCATCACTTACAAGTTATTTTGGTTGGTAACGCTAGAGCGGTGTTGACGCGTCATACTCTACATTCTTGTACTAAAAGTAGATAATTGACTCCAATACCGGAATTTGAAAAGAAAATGAATTGTCACGGCATTGAAAGAAAACTTCTTTTGAAAAAAGCGTGTCAGCTTAATACAGTGTTAGTGAATAGTCGAGTATAACGGATGAGGGATTTCTCTAGGATACGGTTCGCACACTGAACAACCAGCTGTTCGGTATTGAGGTGACCACTGTGCGAGCTATTGAGGATACCTACTTACTGAACAACACGAGCTAGAAGTCTCACTCCTAAACTCGTCGGAACAGGAGTCCATGCCCCGGCCAGTCACTAAAATATACATTTGCAGCCGCAAACAGCAATGTAAACAGAGCCTTTTCCCATGGTGCATTGTTTGGAATTGACCGTCAGTTCGTCTGTTGCTTGGTGTGCACATGAAACTAGATGCATGGCCGGCGGCTCTTCGCTGCATTATAACACTCGCCGCACAATATCGCGCTCAGAAAGTCAGAGCTCTTAGGTGCAACTGCATGTACTTACCACTATAAGTATGCACCGCCAGTGATCAAATGACTTTCATTGTTTTACGTTACATTCGGCTCAGGCTCTGTGAAATCTGAATGGCCGAGCAGTTTCTTCGTATCTTACAAGTTACAACTTCCATGATATTTTGTACCTTTTCAAATTCATAATGGTAGATAATATGTGTATTATACATACTCACATAGTAAAATATGAAGATAACGAGTTTCCATAATAATACAATTATATTGGGCATGTCTTCAGAGATTCTCTGTATATGTTATGTCGTCAACCACATCTCTTGTGAATCGTAATTGTCGAACACTTCGGGATGCTCTTCATGAGCACCTACCTTACTTACTTTCTTGACAGGTAATGTTATATTGTATGATTAAATACACTTAATACTTACACTACACTAATGTTGCCCCTGCTGTTTCATTAGTTCTTACTGGCGCTGGAGCTGTACGGCGAGTCGGCCCAGGAGTGCCCAGGACTCGACGCCGTCCATCATTTCAAGAAACGCGCAGGCATCAGGCACTGCACGGGTCAACAATAGTATGTAAACACCGCTCACAAGCGGAGAGTGCGGGGGCGGTAGTGATCGACGTGAGGGAACTCTCGCAATGCTTGATGTGATGACGTCACCAAACAGTAGTTTAGGATTGTTAAGTCATTGTTTAGATGGCAGCTGATAACGCATTCCGAGCACCGAACAAACGAGTTGTCATAATCACAATAGCAGATAGCACCTCGCCAGTCGTCTGCACACTAGTCCTCGCTCGCCAGACGACGCGCGACGCGCCCGGCTGCGGCTGCCTGCGCACTATTGCGCAGCCGCTCCTATTCCACTAGTAATTCGTGTTATTCTAATGTGCAAAACATCTGTACGACAGACGTCCGTCTCAATAACTACAAAACTGACGTTATGTTAAAGTAAAAGCTAGCATCTTGAACTTAAGAGTCAGTGTGCGGTGTGTTAGATGGTGCTTGAGATGTAGAGCGCGCGCCGGATCCCGGCGGCACTTGATAAACTATGGCATAGGACGAGGGTGTCGTATAACTTACCGTAAAGTATAGGCAGAGCCGAGGGCGCCGGCCACCCGAACAACACATGCGCTCATGGACTTATATTACTGGTCCACTCAAACCCCATCAGAGGCCCTTGAGGCCTTTTAGAAACGTTGACACTAGGGTGTGTGATAACACACGATAAAGTAAAGTAAAAAAATATGCGCTTCTACACATTGTGATTGCATGTCGGCTCATCGGCTGCAATCGTGTTAGCGCGACTTCCAGGCACTCCCAACTAGGGTTGCCATCTCGTCTAACCTCATAGCCGGACAGAGCAGTCAGTTTGGCCGGACACCCTACCTTATTGAGGATTTCGTGTCTCAATATTAATTGGTTCAACAATTTTTTTATGTAAAATCAAGCTATTTTTTATTGTTACCATAAATACCAATGGGCGTTTTGTCCCATCAGCGGCCATCAATGAAACTAGTATCATTTAAAAGGTGAATGCTTTGAGAACAAATATTGTTCAAGGAGTGTGATTAAAGATTATTTAGAAAAAAAGATACACGTGAAAAACATTTTTAATGAATTATCACTTTTTGTTCAAGCTGCAATTTTTGTTTCGATGACAAAACATACGACAATCATTGCATTTTGTTTATTTTACTGACGTATGAACCAATAATGTACATAAAATAAATAAATGCGTAAATGTAATATGTTTGTAATAAAATTCAATAACTTTGTTGTCAAGGCTGTTTTCAATGAACTCTAGATATTAAATCCAGAGATGGCGCTATTTTGCATCGCCAAACTCTCATGTGATACCCGGGATTGCTGTTAGGCCGTTGCACACGGCATATAAACGCGCAGACGGCGCGCTTTTTTGGAACGCGCATTTTCGGCGCCGTAGATACTGATTGTTGCGTTTGTATTAATGATGGCTGTAACTGCGCTTATACGCGCAGTTACAGGCATCATCTGGATCCACGATCGCCCGTGTGCTTAGGTTACAAGCCTACAAGGTTGCGTTCGAATCTCGTTTGAAGCGCGTACACGCGCGTCATCGTCAGCAACCATTTTACTAGGGTGCTGCGACGGACATATAGTAGAAGGTTTTGGGCCATTTGCAGCCCCAGAGTCGGATGCACAAATCCTTAAAAATATAATCGAAGACGAAGAAGGCAGTTTCCATTGGTTTTTTAGACGTGGTGATGTGTTTATCTTAGACCGTGGGTTTCGCGACGTAATCGACGATTTACATGCCTGTGGATATGAAGCGCACTTGCCAAAAACAAAAAATCGCAACGCAGATCAATTAACGATAGAACAAGCTAATAAGTCTAGGTTAGTTACCCTAAGCCGCTGGCTTGTCGAAATCTAAGTTATACCGGCAAGATTTTTTAAATCGTGCTTTGCCTCACATTATGATTGATTTTAAAATAGCCGCTGCATTATTGAACGTATGCAGAGAACATTTTATTGTTGAATTCTAATCTCATATAAATAAAATCGAATGCAAAATCAGTCTTAGTACTTTATTAATAATCAGTCAAATAAAATCATCAGCCACAATTAAAGGGATACCTTCTTTTCGCATAATATTCTTTTTCCTAATATACTTTGGCATAACAGTTTTAGTATAATTTGTTTTGCCTTAATACTACTTTGCCATATTTTTTTTGGCATACAGTTTATGTTGGCATAAATTTGATTCGCATAACGTTACTAGGCCTACTGACTATTAGCATAATAATAGTGTAGGCATACCATTAATATAAAAGACTACTTACTGTATGGAGTTTCTTGCTTATTCTTCCCCATACGACATCACAATCGGTTATTTGACCTAGGATGTAAGAGCGAGCGAAGCGAGGTCGGGACTTGGGGCACCCCGACTCGGACAGGTTAGGTTAGAAGCCCCATCGTGGTTTTTTTTTTAACAACTCGAAAGCAGGAGCCCTTAGAGCGGGGCTCCATAGACCGGGTTTCCGTCGACTACGCCAAAACTAAATTGTTATGCTTTAGAAATGTATGCTTATGCTTTAGAATGTTATGCTTAATCATTGTTATGATTACAGAAATTATACTTAAAAAATATGTTATGCGTAAATAATATTATGCAAAAATATAATTACGACAAACAAAAGTATGCCCAGTTATACCAGGTCTTAAAATTGTATGCAAATGGATTAGAAAACTAAAAAAAAGTTCCAAGAAACTCACTTAAAATTACTTTTTACTTAAAATCTTCACCAACTGTTTTAAAAGAAATTTGTTCCTCAGAGAAATATAAATATAACTAAACAATGATGTGGCCAACTTTTTTCATGTGCAATAATTAAATAATAGGTACTTATTAAAAACGTGTGGTTTATTTTTCATTAAGAAAAGGAAACTCACGTTTGATTTTGATACTTAGACTCGCTAATTAAAATTTATGGAGTTGGCGAGCTTCAAAATAATCAACGTTAAAGACCGATGTCCCGTTTTGATAAAAAATAAAAATAGTCACGTTACTTGACACGAGTATCCGTGTAGGCTCCCGAGGTCGCGTTGTCCTCGTAACCACGCAGCCACGAACTAGGCCGGTAGCTGACTAGCTGCACACAGTTTCCCGCGCGGGAACGCGCCACTCATTTGATGACGACGTATTTAGTCCATCTGCTTGAACAAGACGCCGAGTAGGTAAGTACGTGGAGCAAGCTGGTCAAATAGACTGCCATTAGAGTACCTGCGTGGCAGCGTGGTACCGCGGTAAAGCTGTGGTTGTACGCCTGTGTGCAACCGGAATTATAACTATTACCATTTTAATCATCATCATCATCATCATATCAGCCGTAGGACGTCCACTGCTGAACATAGGCCTCCCCTACTGATTTCCAATAAGACCGGATGGAAGCGGCCTGCATCCAGCGCGATCCCGCGGTCTTCATCAGATCGTCTGTCCACCTTGTGGGTGGACGTCCTACGCTGCGCTTGCCGGTGCGTGGTCTCCACTCAAGAACTTTACGGCCCCATCGGCCATCAGTTCTGCGTGCTATATGGCCTTTAATATTACTTTGTAATTTCCGTTCTTTGATTTTCAACTCTCGGCGCTGAGCCAAGTGTTGAAAATCTGACAGAGCGCAAGGCAAAGTACCTAATATTGAAATAATACTCAATCAATAAATCATTTATTTTGTAAAACGTAGGTTGGTATGGTTACAGATAGTTTTTTGGCAAAATATTATGTTCGCTGTACTTCGCCAAATGGCGTACAAAATCAACATTTATAAACAAGCACTGCTGAGTTAAGTAGGTAGGTAGGAGTACTTTGAAATGTAGCTCGGCTCGTTTTCTTATGCCTCGTTTTGGGTAATATACCATTGTGTGAGTGAATAATGAAGTAAACGTGTGTTAATCGCCTAAATAAATAAATGAATTCATCCTAACTAATCCTAACTATCTTAACTTCCTAACTAATATTATAAATGCGAAAGGAAGTTTGTTTGTTTATTTGTTACCATTTTACGCCACTGAACCGATCATCCTGAAATTTTGCATATGCTTTGCCAGGTGTACAGGAACGAACCTTTAGTCCCCAAAAAAAGTACTGTTCCCGAGGAAAATCTCAATAACATTCTTAAAATGATAGATGGCGCCTCATGTCCGTTATTACCTATGATCGCATTTTAAACTTAATTTGCTAGCGAAGCCGAGGGCGAAAGCTAGTTGTTTTATAAGTGTATTACTGTGCGAGTTGTTCGTGTGAGCGTGACAAGCGTGAGGGGCACAGTCCTGCAGCCGCCGAGCCCTATTGTGTATGTAGGTTACACCGACTCGCACGGCCGGCTAGAGTTGTGATAGGCTCCAGAGACAAGGTGTTCTCTCGGTCGACGTAGACACTGTGCAGCTCGCACAATGCCAGCTTGTCCCGGCTGCTGAGCAGTGACGCGGCTCCCCTCTGCGCGCTTCCTGTTTGCCATCCGCCGATCCCGGACGCGCGTGCGGCGCGCGGCGCGGCGCTCCCATGGCTCCGTCACGAGTAGCTACGTACTCCACTCTTTCCGACCAACGTTAAAACGAGACATTAGTCATCGAACAATTGTAGGAACATAAAAAAAGCTTTTTTACAAAAAAAGATGACCGCCTTCAAAAACTACAAAATAACTTTAGCTTGGAAGTCGGCGGCTTTGGTTTTGTTTCTTGTTATGTAGGTATTGCCACCGACTTCCAAGCTAAAGTTATTTTTTATTTTGTAGTATTTGAAGGCGGTCATCTTTTTTTTGTAAAAAAGCTTTTTATTTTTCACTTTTTAGTGCTTGGTGTGTTAATGTTTGAAATCCTTACATAAAGCCCTTTCAAACAATACCTCACACGATTTATTTAATTTTGGAAAGTGGTAGGAGGGGGGTTGACGTACCCCCTCCCCACTTCCTTCAGTCAGTCATCGACTACACGTATGTATAAACAAATTTTTCTTGTTACGGCGGTTCTGGTGTGATTTTTTATGAAGTTCCGTTCCATATCTCCAAAGTGTATCATCAGATCATGACAATATTCCTATGGGACCTATTCGGAATTATACTCTTTCGAACAAAAAAAGAAACATCCAAATCGATTCATAATTGGCGGAGTAATCGTAGAAAAAAATAATAATAACATACGCGTCGAATTGCGAACCTCCTCCTTTTTGAAGTCGGTTGAAAATAAGTCACTAGACAGTACCTATAACCACAATTTATTTGAAACTTTTCCGACCACAGCACACGTAAAACTCATTTTCCATCGCTGCGGTGAATATCTGAAATGGCCAGAGTGGAGAGTAACGACCGCGTGGTTACACTTCACACTTATTACATACGGATAAAAGCAATTCGAGCGCGCTGCACAACTTTTCTCAGCATCTGTATACTATTGGCACTTTGTTCGTCGGCCGCTAGCCCGCTACCCGCCCCTGTGGCACACGCGACGCGGCGCCCACTCTCTCATCGTGTCGACCCGTCGCGTCAACTCGCGTCGCATGGCACTGCCTACAATTGGGACGCAGTCGATGCACAATATTTTATGTACCTACTTATGATTGACACTAATCATCAGAAAACAAATGTAGATGCATTCACAAAATAAATAGCAAAAAATAAACAAAGAAGTAATTTCATTTTACATAACGCAGTGAGTGATGTCCAGTAAAAAATAAAACGCACAGTAAAACGCAATAATTGCGTGTTGAGATGTATCTTCAATTAGTTACACCTGCACTTGTATAGGTACTTACTTAGTTTACACCTCACAGCTAGTGACCAGTGAACAGAGCGGCTCTTTGGCTGTGCGTTCTACAATGTGATCTGCGTCAATCTTTCGGAGCTCGTTCGGCGCTGTGCATTCCGTAACGACGTGTGCGTTGCAGCACAAGGTTCCTGCAACATAGTGAGAACATGGCGTCGTGTAGTGTATTAATGAGAGACATTGGCTTCACAAAGGCAAAAGACATTGTGCTGTGGAGGTTGCCCTTTACAAACTGAGATCGTAACCGCGTTACTGGCGCAGTTTTAGGATAACTCTATAGATACAGGTTTAACGCACACAAAACAATAATTTTCTTAACTTTGAGTTCCAAAAACGGTTTTTATCTTATTTGTTCAAGCCTTTTCTGTTCTCTATAGGTAGTCTGTAGAATATCGGGGCTACCGATAAGTCCGTGCATTGTGCAATTGCTCTTACACAAATATTTATTTCAGCTGAGAGTACAAGTGTACAACTGTGTCGGTACAATGTACACCAACAAGTATTTCTTTTTTTTTGGTTTAGATCTTATACGAATGCTCTTTTAAAGTTTCATTTTTAGGGTTCCGTAGCCAAATGGAAAAAACGGAACCCTTATAGATTCGTCCTGTCTGTCTGTCCGTATGTCACAGCCACTTTTTTCTAAAACTTTAAGAACTATGATGCACATTAGCATGTAAACTTCCGCCGTATATTGGTTTGAACGAGATCTAGTAAGTAGTTTTTTTTAATACGTCATAAATAGTAAACCGCAATTTACCTTTTACTTGCTGCTACGGAACCCTTCATGGGCGAGTCCGACTCGCACTTGTTATTCTGTAACGAAGGAGACTGGTAGGTAATTAGATTGTAGGTTGATAAATAGTTGGTATGTTGGAGCAGTCTCTCGCTGGAGCTCGCGCTCACACAGCTGAGCAGCACCTGTTTGTTCTTGTTCAGCAGCCAAACGTTCTAAATGCTATAGTGGCGGTCAGCTGTAGACGTCTCGTGGTCGTCTGGCCGTCAGGTCGCGTCGTGGTCGCAGCACTCCGCAGTGCAATCACGTCGCGCACAGCTGGCCGCATTGCTCGGACCCATGTGGGC
This sequence comes from Hoplodrina ambigua, assembly GCA_949774945.1. Taxonomy (NCBI): domain Eukaryota; kingdom Metazoa; phylum Arthropoda; class Insecta; order Lepidoptera; family Noctuidae; genus Hoplodrina; species Hoplodrina ambigua. The sequence continues at coordinate 59,836 of OX458982.1, forward strand.
GTAAACGCGTGAGACGTACGCTTACAATAAAATGTACCTAAGCTAATCTAACTCTAATAAAATGTAAGCCAACAGGCTGCTACATTAATCAAAATGAAACTACAAAGTACAACACCACAATAATATCTAGTATTAGTTAGTATAGGTATCTGAGTACATACCTATTTCCACAGACTCATCGAAGTGAAGATCCAGAGGCAACCACAACACACATACACTCCGCTCCGCTTGTATTACAAGAAAAGCAAGTCGCCTGAAAGGGAACGTGCATGCTATCACTTCCGCCGTGGGGGTTGATAACCCCATGGACACAGCCGCACACGCCGCCGCCGCCGCCCACAGCACACATGCGGGTGCAGGTGCAGTAGGTTCACTTGTCGCCATGCACCTACGTTACTAAAGTGGGAACGAGCAGAACTACAGAAAAAAAAAGTAATAATTCAACATCTGTTTCATGTATGAGTTGCGTTTTGTTACTTCAAACAAACGGACAAACTGATCATCGTCTCATCATCATCAGACTGACACTAGAGCGCTTCCTCAGCTACATAAGTTGTAAGCCTTCTGTGTACCCCCACTGTTCTGTGTCAGCTTAAAGCGCTCGGTAAACGAAAAAAAATAATTTGACAAAATTTGACTTATATTTATTTATTTTTAGAGACGTTTTCATCAAACTATAGCTCAAACATTCAAACCGAGGATCAAACAAACTGTCAAACATTGAGCCATGTCACAGTCATTACCGTGCTAATACCGCCACTATTCTCCGTGCTGCAGCTGCCACCAGGCGTAGCGTCCTCTATTATGCCAAAACAACGACTGAGATCTTGTTTGACAAACACCACGGATGGCATTTAGTTCAAACTTGTTTGTCAAACACGATGTCAATCCAGTTTTTCATCAAACAAGTTAAACACGGTGAACATTTTGCCATGCCCTTCAAACAAAGCCGCATACTATTTGGCAAATAATTAGATCGCTTACAAGGCGCTTAAATAACATGTAATGTAAAGCAGGTAAGCGTGTCCGTGACGCTCGTAACGCTTGGCACACTGAGTTACAATTAATTAAATCGGTCCAAGCGCAACGCATTTGTTATCGAACGCGATCCCATCAGATTTCCGCAATGTATGACAGGCTAGTACGTGCTACTAGTGGCTAACAATGTCTGCTGCTGCCTACCTGCTCGGCTGGCAGGCGGCAAGCAGCTTCGGCAGGCGGCTAAGCCCGCAGGCCCCGCAGCTCAAGTTTTTATTACTAGAACTAAAACATGAAACAGTCGTAAAGTATACTATAAGGAATATTTAGAATTAGGTAGATACATGTAGGTAGGTACTTATAAAGTTCTGACATTCGTTCTTCTCAAACTTGTGATAATGTGTGTGAAGAGTTCCGGGGAGACACGGATCGATGATGTTACGAGCATTTCCACAATTTTATTTTATACTTAACTGAAGCACAAGGTAAAAGCGATACAAGCTCTCAATAGTGTTAGTGAACTGCAGTTTGCGCCGAACTACTATTAAACTAGATGTAATCTTCACAGTCTCCAGCGTGGTGTACAGTATCTTACTGCTACCTTAACAAAAATGTTTTGCATTTCAACACTGCACGCTGCACATGAAATGTAATAAATCTCCTTTCATCGTTTACAAACATTGCCAAGAACCGACGATATTTTATGTGTTGTTGTGCCGTGTTCGTCTCAAGCAAGCCTTCTCCCAACATGTTCATAGCGGCTTCCAGTTCCACATCATGCGGAAGGACAACATCACGTTAGTATCTCAAAATCGTTTTCCGCAAATCTAGTACGGCGTGGTATACGGGCGTCGGGTAGGCACACCGGCACACGGCATCTTATCGGGCACTCACATCTCACGTGGCAGCGAGCGAGGCAAGCATAGGATAGGGGTGGGCTTGTGGGACGATAACCGGATCGTCGTCGGTGTCGCGTGCACGACTGTCGATGTGAAGCGCCGTCCGAGGCGCGACATTACGACTGGCCGGTAATGGGGTCCGCACTTCGCCCTCCCGGCCGAATGGCTTCAATCTAAGCTACTACACGTCTGCACGTACCGTATACTCCGCTGCTCCGCTTTACGCAAGCGTACTGGGTACGCCTCGCTGATGTAAATGACCGATTAGTGGCAGTGTACCTGAACATAGGTACGTTCAATTTGCAGTCGTGCCGCGGCTCTGATCGCATACCCAGCTATACGGTAACTTCAGGGCACAGCTTCACGTTCGGCAACGTGGAGGATCGCTCACTAATTACGAGATCTCGTCACCGGCAAAATACCCCTCACCCTTCTTCAAATTGAGCTTATGGTGCTCACTTTGGTCAGTTTGTGTGAAGACACCTTTAAAATCCAGTGAAGTGCTGTGAGGCAGAAGTGACCCCTCGGACGTGATCTCCCGGCAGTGTTTTGTTTCTCATTTGTGACTTGCCTGTAGTGGTCAACCGGAGTTAACACCTAAAAGGAACAGAGCTTTCACTTATCTCATGTCTGTTGCCCATTGAGTGGAGAATCGCAACAACAAACGTGCTCGCAGGAAGCCAGCATTGAACAGACCGCTGGGGACCTTGACCTTACTGACGGGGTCGTCTTGATAGCAGTTCTGAAGCCCCTCAGGATATGTGGCCCCCTTGCCGCTACGTACTGTCGGTTATAGCTGTTCCCTAACCCACCTCGCTGGCTCAATAAAGTTACGCGAATTTGAACCTTTTGCAATTAGCGGTAAATAATATATGAATTAAAATGATTTTGAGGTAAAATGGAGACTTTACTTTAAAACCAGTGGTATGGTTTCACTAATAAAACGTAAATTCAATGAAAAAAAAAATCTTTTTTTTTTAAATAAAATATCCATTTTTCCTAAAAATTATTTCACCCTATATTACAATGATGTAATTAGTTAAAACTTATGTAGGTAGTTATAACGGACGGCCAGTGCAGCAGGTCAACGCCCTTTGCGGTGATTACGTAACTCGGGCGCATAGTAATCATAGTATCCATGAATTTTACGGACGGTGTCAGACAGATTTTTTTTTAATTTTTGAAAGAAAACTTACTTTATTTATTTTTAAATTCAGATAAACATTTTTTATAATAAATCAAGTACCTATGGTTTTAGTGACAACGGTGTTTGTTTGCGCGTAGTCACTGCAATTGCGCGTAGATTGGCTTGAGGTTTACTGTCACGGTTCAATTTTATTTTCCTACCCACATCCTTACTAACATTTGAATACCAGTTTTATAATGAATACGCAAATTGTCTTTCAACTACCCACTTTTGCCCCAATATTGTATTGTATTCGTTCATCGAGTCTTGCTAGTCTAATTAACTCATACAAATTGAATAACTCTTAATATTATTTGCAGAGGGTTCAAATTCGTTTGTTTTAAGAGTGGGTCAGGGGACAGCTATCACCGACTGTACATATAGCGGCTGATATCGGAGACCTATTTATATAGTGTAACACTCACCTTGTCTTCACATGCTATAATAATCCTTGACTAGTTGAAGTACAGTCTGTAACATCCTGCTTCGATGGGTTCATTATTCGGCTTGATATAGTGCTTAAATCACTAAAAAAGTGACATTATAGACAATTTAATACACACTTTAGATGATGAAGTGTCGTGTTGGTATGGTGCTGTTGATCCTGAGGCCTAAAAGCATTCTGACAGACGGAGCGACGCGCGACGTTGCCATTTCGAAATTTTCGCTAATACCAGTTGAGCGAGTAAAATTGTACTTGAATGCTTTTCAAAGGTGTAGTTGGTAAGTAAGTAGGTACGCACCCTTGTAAAACACTAGGTGGGTAACTATTTGGAATGACGTGAGTGGCCTACATTTTTGACGACCTTCCATTTCATTTTAGCCATTGGTTGAAAATTACTCCGCAACGTAGACAAGTATATGAATGAGGATGCAGGCGCTAATGAAGTAATCAATGTTCTCCTTACAATAAGAGGCGCCACGCACAGCCCATCACTCAACGGAACACCTGGCGTTGTTCGTAACTGACACTAAACGTGCACGAACGTGGGTATATATTGTATCGTTTTACGCACACGAAACTATTGTATTAGATTCCCCTTTTTGGAAAGCTTTGATTCCCAGCTAACGTCAGCGGCGCGGTACCGCTCAATCTTTACAATAGCATGGACAGCAGGGATGTAAGCAACGCGAATGATTGTTGAAACAGAATGTCAGAAAAGACACATAACATAACATCACGCCTGTAATCCCCGAAGGGTTAGGCAGAGGTGTACCCATTAGTACACCCACATTTCGCCAGTTATGTTTTAAGTCCCATGTAATAGGGGGCGAGCCTATTGCCATCATCCGGGCCCAAATCCAGACTCCGAGGCTGCTACTGAGAAATTCCTGATGGAAAAACCCAATAACACTTTGCCCGACCTGGGAATCGAACCCAAGACCTCATGCACAGCAGCCGCGCTTGCGACCACTAGACCAACGAGGCAGTCAGAAAAGACAAAAGGTGTTTATATGGCAGAGGTGAGTGGCAACGCAGGGAGGGGTCGCCCTAGGAAGACCTACACTGACCTTATTGGTGAGGTTCTTCAGAGAGGTCAGGCGCGCAGTAGTAACCGGCGTGTTTGTATGACGAGATGTATGAACGTGGAAGAGGCGAAACGAGTATGTAAGGATCGTAGCAGGTGGCTAACCCCATGGGAATATGGCGTGAGTTTATGTACGTGTGTACAGAACGTCAGATCAGATCTGTCTCCATCAATCAGCGGTTGTAACGCGATCATAAGCGCGTACAGTCGCGCATAGTGGCTCCGTGGCGGACTGGCGGTGGCGGCCACCGCCCAGTAGATCACAACTTCGATGTCACTGTAGATATGTTTAATGCACCTTAGTTTTGTCCAGTGTAGAAACGGTTGGAGATTCGTTTTTGCTATGCGAAATATGTATAACACAAAGAACAGTTCATTTCATATTTGATTATTTCCTTATTAACAATTTTTGCACCTGCTTTGTTATCTCTTCACCACCCTTGGTTGACTGGTAGAGAATGCCCAAGACATATAGTCCGCCTTTGTACTTTTTTGTTGCTTAAAGTTTAAATAAATAAACAGTTTAAAAAAATCAAAAGGCAAACTGCGTTACACATGACCTTTACATAAAAACTGAAAAGATAAAAACAAGTCTAGAATGCCGGTAAGTAACAGTCGGGACCTGTTCCAAATTTAGACTGGCTCAAATCTTCCCAATAATGGGTAATATCTTACCAATACTGGGAGCTCCAATTGCAGCGAATAAAAAGCAAAAAAAACCTGCCGAAAAAAAAAAGTCTGTAAAAAGCTTTTTTACAAAAAAAAAAAACCAGTCGAAATGGTAACTTCTTCCTTTTTTGAAGTCGGTTAAAAAGACAACCGCCTTCATAAACTACAAAATATAAAATAACTTTAGCTTGGAAGTCGGCGGCTTTGGTGTTGTTTCCTTTTATGTAGGTATTGCCACCGACACAGCTAAAGTTATTTTTTATTTTGTTGTAGTTTTTGAAGGCGGTTGTCTTTTTTTGTAAAAAAGCTTTTTATTTTTATTATTATTATTTTTATTTTTATTGATATTTATTATTATTATTATTTTTCACTTTTTAGTGTTTGTGTGTTAATGTTTGAAATCCTTACGAAAAGCCAATTAAACAATACATCACACGATATATTTAATTTTGGAAAGTGGTAGGAGGGTGAGCGACGTACCTCCTCCCCCATTTCCTTCAGTCAGTCATCGACTACACATATTTTGTAATTTAATCTATATTTTGTATTGTAATCCGTAGTAAAGTTAATTACATCATCCACATAGCAGTAATCAAAAAATATCTCACAAAATAAAAAGCACTAAACCAAATTGAATGAAATGGCATTGGATGAATGGACCAAATGGCAAATATACTTCATCGAACAAAAAAAGAATCACAGAGAGATTTTTAAGTAATAGCCGTGGTCGTGTGCCACCTGCGGTTGTTTCACACAATCTTTATTGGCTAGGTGGCACACGACCATGGCTATTACTTAAAAACTTATGTCAAATGAATATTGTTCTTGTTTTATAGTTTTCAGTGCGCGATCTTGTCGTAGTCGGGTTTTAGTTATTTTTTATTTACACTATTTTGGGGGTTATATTATTTTGGTTTGTTTCTAGCAAAATCAAAACAATTTTTTTTCTATTTCTAACTCTATTTCATTATTTAATATAATAATAAAAGCAAAGTAGCGAGTGAATTTCAAATGTGCTCATCAAGCCCTTTAATTTGATGCCCATGTCGATACTGTGCGAATTTCTTTTTTTTCGGTAACGACTTCACATCCCCTAGAGGGCGCCATACTGCGCGCTATAACCAGCGGACAACTGCGACGCTTCTAACGACACCTCATTTGTCATGTAATGATAAGTAGGTTAGAAGATATGAGGGAACAAACAAACATACATACAAACATTAAAACATACATACATACATACCAGTCAAAATCATAACCCTCCTTTTGGCTTTGCCGTAGTCGGGTAAAAAATAATGCCGGCCGAATTGAGAACCTCCTCCTTTTTTGAAGACGGTTAAAAATACTAGTTATTTGTTTTTCTATAAAACAATTCAAATACAAATAAACAGTATTGCAAAACATTTTGAGTTTTTAACAGAAAACAAGATCAAGAAGAACAAGATTGGCAGGAATTAATGGGCAAACATTTTAGTATTTAGCATTAAAACGTTCAATGGACGCGGGGTCCGAGCTGGAAGCCTTGCGGCACTTCGCTATACTTAGGTACGTGTACTTTTGTTTAATACCTTATGGTATGAGTTACTTATATTATCTAGATTTTCTTTGTGAATAAAAAAAAAACAAGCTTTAATTTAAAATTATTACAATATTGAGTATTGCAGATTGTATTGTCATCAGAACTAATGGTGTTAGTAGGTGTGCAAAATTTCAACTCATCGGATACCAACAAATGCTTTCCAATTTTGAAAGGACATCTTTCTTACTTGTTTTGTTACATACATACGAACAGTGCAAGCTAATAAAAGCTTGTAAAAATGCTTTAGTTTGAGTTTATACTTTCTTTGTAGAACATGTTAAAATAATCAAGTAGTTTATTAGTAGCACAGTCATTTGTCTGGTATGCATGCATTAGTAGAGACAGTTCGTTTGCTTAAATAGAGGTGCAATCACAAAGTCCTTACTACGAAACGGTTTAGTTTAAACTTTTTCATATATATCAGGCTTGTATGAAAGCTCAACATGTTGTTACTGTATGCAAGCAGAAGACAGAACAGAACGAGCCCAATAGGCACAAAGGGATGTTTGCAACTGGGAGAACGATTATCATTAAATAACAAATTATACTCGTATAACATTGATTGTTGCTGTGATGAGATTGCGACTCGAATTTGATCTTTTTTAATTACGAAAATTGGCCTTCCAATCTCCTTGAAATGAATATGGAACCTAACCATCCCTTCAAATATTGTCGAAGATAATTTAAGGTAGGTACCCCTAACGAACAAACATTGAAAGCCTTTTGAAGTCGGTTAAAAATAGTTGTCGTTTATGATCTCTGCATTGATGAAGATTATAGTGTGACGTGCGTTCTGCCTTGTTATTGTCACGGTTATCATGTTATCATGGGACATGTGCGCGAGCTGCGACGAGCGCGGCCGAGCGCGTGCGAGCGAGCGGAGAGGACGCGATGACTCGCCGCCGCGCCGTTCCCTTTGATTCATTACGGTTGAACGACGCGTCCGGGGGGCGACCGGCGATTGTCCGGCCTGCCCGGGCGCGGCCGACCCGGACAGATACGGTTATCTAGCTAGAGCGATGCCAACCCTCAGATAACACATTATGCATACATAGGTATATTGCGTTGAGGTCATTTGCTGACGGTGCTTCTTAAGAAGTACCGTCAGCATCCCAAGTAAATGAATTTGTACATGAAAGGGTATTCAAAGAATGATGAAAAGCAAATGCTTTGCTATGATCAAATGCTTTGCTTTTTATCACAAGCCTGTATTTACTTTTATAATAAAATGATAATAAAAGCTTGTTTTTAGAAAGTTTCTTTTTTCTTCTTTTAATTTGTAATACGTATGCTGGGGTACTTACATAATATTGTTCCAGTGGGTCGTGTGGTCGTGTCGCAGCCGGCTCGGCTGCACCTATCAGCAGATACTCGCAAGCCGTCGACCTGGGTGAAGTTTTCGGAAGATTGCGTGCGTCGCCAGCAATACACACATTGGCTTTCGCGTTGATCTGACGGACAGATAATCATGGGACGCACGCTTTTTGTGCTAACACTACACTACAGACGACAAATTCATCTATTTAGGTATACTTAGTGATTGTAATGCTACTCACTTGGCTTTTACATGTTACAGGCAATCTGTATAATTCAGGTATTATTAAATGTTCTCGTCCATTAGGTAGGTACAAATACTTTACCTAGGTAATGTATAGGTACCTAACCTGGTGATCCACCGGAATTGTGCAAAATAAATAGATTTTGGTCTACATGTTTCTGTAAATGGTAAATCTTAGGTTTTACAAGTGAATCTTTCATGTACCTAAAATATCACGATTTTTCGGGCTTTTGCCATTCTATTTTAGCACATTTAGGTTTTTACCAACTACGAATAAAAAGTAGTGTTGATATTAATAAGCCTAGTAGAAAATTGTAACCAACTTGGCTGTGGAATGGTTAGACTCACATCCCTAACCCTTTTTTAATTGGTTCGTGTCTAAAATTATTACATATTATTATGTCTTATCCTTATATATTATGTTACCGGCCGATTTCAGCCTAAACTATCATCCTATACCAAACTAGCTTGTCCTAGGCCAAACCGGTTCCCATCCCGACTCGGACAGGTCAGGTTAGAAGGTCCCTTCGTGGTTATTTTTTTTAAACCACTCGGAAATAGGAGCCGCGCTGTGGGGCACGTCGACTACGCCATAACTTTATTATTCTGCCTGCCCTGCCCGCACGTCACCTCCTTCTCGGCTCTCGTCTTTTGCACACATTAACGGCTGCGCATTCGGTAAGTATTGTATATGTAGATACCTTAGGCAAGGTATATAATAAATAAAATTGCACATGTTTTAGATATTCTATTGCCTACCTAGGTATTTTATACAAAACCGGACTACATATACAGATTGCCGGTAACATAAATAGAAAGTATATGAAAATATTCATGAAAATTGATCTAGTAAGTATAATTATGCACGAAGTAATAGGTAGTTTGAGTGTTAAAGCAAGTCGCTTCCTATGCTTTGCTCGGCGTGGATATGAAAACGGCAGCGCGGAGGCGCGGGGGCGCGGGCGGCCCTCCCACGTCGGTCGGCGCGTCAAGAGGAACACACGTGACCCGGCCTTACTTGCAAATATCTCCTTTTCTAAATACTTAAAACAAACATGCCGTTTTCTGGATAATGGAGCAACCATTATAATAATATTCTGATTAGTAAGTAATACCAGATCATCACGGTCCCTAAGTGGTACCTACCTAGTTATTCTACCAGTAGGTAGAGATAAACTACAGTCACATGTTCGTTAGTTACCTACCACGTCACTAACGGAATGTGTATTTCAATATAATCACAAGTCCGGGGCCTCTCCGGACTACTCCGGAGCCGCATAAATACACACTGACGTGCTCCTTGGGAGACCTGGGTTTCGTTCAGTAAATAGGTAAACTATAAGTTTGTAAGAAATAATCTGTGAAAGTGTTAGTCTGAGCACAAACTTCTTTCACTTACTTATTACAATGTGGCTTATTACATTGTGTTTTTGGTATAAAGTTTCAAAACGAATCATGACCACTAAAGAATGCAACATCTACCTACATACTGTTTAACTGGCTGTGTGAAAATAATTTACTAATTTAGGCGAATCTGGCGCCAACGGAACTTCAATAAACTTCACTGGAACTTATAGAACTAACAGCAACATTAACATTTATAATAAATATTCGGATACTGCAACCAGCTCCCTTCAATCGACTGGTACGAGGTACAAGTAGTTACGGCGCGAGTGGTAAGGGTGCTACGAGCTGCGCAGATAGTTCAGGAACAATGCGCTCCAACGCAGCACGTTCAGCGTACACCAGCGACAGGAAGCACTCGGGAGCGCACCGCATAGCTTGGCGCAGCTCATCTGTGTGCAGTACCTACGTCTGTGTGGAAAGGAGCAATGGTAGGTACATACAGTGCCTGTGGACGCTGTGGCACTCGTAACTTCGACTACCGGCTAACTAGAATAGTGAAGCAAGTTAGCTCGTACTGTTGTGTGCAGCTGCCACGAACAGTTCGTTGTCACGTTGCGGTAAACTCTTATTGAATGAGTAACACATCATATTTTAATAAATCCGATACATCACGGGTAAAAGAAAATAAAATATTACTTACAGATCGAAATTATTCGGATTTTCCGAAATTGTACCCCTTAGGGGGTGAAAAAGGGGGGCAAATTTTGTATCGAGAAACAAGAATAGATCGCCAATAACCGACAAATACGCAGACCCAGTCGCGGGCAGAAGCTAGTTGGATTATTTGCCGAGAGTTTCAGCATGGTTCCGACCGCTTCCTACTTGTTCACGCGATCTTGACGCGTTCCGTCGTCAGATTAAAATTAATAGTGTAGGGGCCCATTGTGTCCTATTTAGTTGATAAATGGCGGCGCGGCTCCTAATGCTCGTATTATGCATGTATAATGTATCAGGTTCAGTAGCCGACCTCGCCTCGCGCCTCGTGCTCGCTCGGAGCGCGTCGCTACGGTTTCACACTAACCCTCATCACTGGGTGGTTTTATCGCTAATTGGATGAATGAAAGTGCTATGTCGCTACAGTGCTCAAATTGGTAAAATTTCTTCTGATGCATCTGTGCGCCAAGTTAAATCTGAGTTCTTAAAAGGTTTTCTTTTCAATTTGTACACTAAAGTGTGCTCTATTCTTTCACATTGTAAACTCCAGACCGGCCTGTAAAGTCAGCGAACAAATCGTATCATATCGGGCCGCTCCGCTCAGATGCAGCTCCGCTTAGGGCGCTCAAGCGGCGGTCACCTCACATTGCTTCTCCACGTGTTCGTTTATTGTATTATAACTCACTACCACAGCCATCGGTCACAACAATGCTATATTTCAGACAAGGTAAGTGACCCGACAGCGGTGAGGGACCGACTTCCTGCCATTACTGAAACTCCTCGGTGCACGCTTTACACTGCAATCTAAGTAACAACGGTACATTACCAGCTGTGAATGCAAGCGCCGATGAACGGTGGGAGCTGCGGCCTGTTCGCCTAGCGCTTCAGGACGACCGGCAGGATGGCAGGAAGCAGGGCGTGACTATCAATAGCTGCACACGAGATGACGACAGCTCGTGTGCGCTCAGAGAAACGCGTAGCCAATGATTGCTGGCTCCAATGAGCTGTTATTGTGACAGCTGCATTACAGACGGTCATTTGTTATCGCGTCCCGCTCACACTTCATCCATTAAATAAATGATTAAAGAACCACTGATGACACAGACCGTGCTCGAAACAGAGGATTACCTAGTTTGAGAGTCGGAAGCTATTTAAACTACTACTTTATTCGGTTTGAATTGTTTATAGTTTTGTTCTTGTATTTTGTCTGAATAAACAATAACAAATGGAATAATAAATTGTTTGCGAATGCCGCCACCCCTATAGCTGGTCGTACAAAGTGCGTAACAAACGTCAGAGGTAATACGAGTGCATACGTAATGTGTGGCGGCCGCGGCGGTAGCGAGCCAGTCGCAAGCGACGGGCCACATGCTGCCTGCATGTCAGCACTCGCTGCACGCCTGTACCGTTACCATTAAAGCTTGCGTTCAAGTGCTCGCCAATCGCCTCGCCATGCGGGCTCCCATAGAAAGAAAATAGGTATATTACCACAGAATGTTGCGGCGGCGGCGACACTAGGCGGTAGGCATTCTATAGCAATCGCTGTATCGGTGCTTACGATCACGTTGTAAACGACGCCGGCGTCCATCGTCCATTACCTACCTTCCATTTGATGTACTATAGCTCGTTTTGATGTGACGTGGCAACACATCACCTCACCACCTGCAGTCGGTTAAAACACCATTTGTCGTGCGGGTCATTAGGCGCGCCTCGGTAATGCACGTTTTTGTTGCATGATTGTATGTTGTTGCGTTCGGTGCGCATCTGCATTGCGCGGATAATACAAAAGTAGACGCATGATTGCAATATTTCTAGATGACTGACAGTAAAAAAGTGCTTACATTGTAAAACATGTTTTACGTCTGAACGAGCATAACTCTGGTGACGTGACGGAATCCGATGCGGTTTGTGCGTCACGCCATACGTACATGCAGAAAGTACACTTTGCAGGAACCTGCTGAGATAACAGGCTCGCGCACATAGTCGCCCGCGGCCCGACCAAACTAATTACAAACAAGTGCGTGCAGCCAATCCAAAATTTTTACAATAATTTAAAGTTACCACCGCGACTGTTTACATAAATCCATTGAGGCGCGTTGTTGGAAGTGGAACTTCTGCGCGTTGTTACTCTGTGCGCGAATCCTGTTCGCATCGCTCGCAGCGCAAATACATTATAATTGAAATTTTATTTATTTTTCTTTGTCCAATCGAACATTTGTCCACGACTGTGAGATATGCACCAGGGCGTTGCCGCTCACTCGTGATAGACACCGCACGGTGCTCGGACATTGTTGTTATCATTATCATCTGGTTAGTCTACACACAAAGTGGACAAACCATTCAGCCAAAATAAAAATAACATACATAATATTTGGCATTATTACTAATAAGTATTCAACCAATGTCATGATGGCCTAGTGCTTGAGGCGCCCACCTCTCATGCATGAGGTTGTGGGTTCGAATCCGGGCAAGTACCAATGTGTCTTTTTCAATTCATATGGAATACTTTCTAAGTTTATCTTAGAAATTACTGACGTCGATCCGTGCCTCGGAAAGCACGTTAAGCCGTTGGTCCCGGCTGTCATACATAGATCTTTGACAGTCGTTACGGGTCGTCAGAAGCCAGAAAATCTGACAGCCAGTCTTACCAAGGTCTTACACTCTTACGTATTACCTAGCTACTGGGTTGTGGAGGTCAGATAGGCAGTCGCTCCATGTAAAATACTAGTATTCAGCTGCATCTGGTTAGACTGGAAGCCGACCACATCATAGTCGGGAAAAGGCTAGGCAGATGTTGCTGACTAATAAGTAAGTATTTAACCGACTTCAAAAAGAAGGAGGTTTTCAATTCGCCGGTATTTTTTTTAATAATATGTAACGCTCCACCAATTATAAATTGATTTGGATGATTAATTTTTTGTTTGAAAGAGTATACCTACTTCCGAATTGGTCCCATAGAAATATTGTCATGATCTGATGATGAACTTCGGAGATATGGAACGGAACTCCTCGTATGATCACGGCAGAACTATCGTAAGAAGTGAAATTGCTTTGTTTATTAAACGTGTAGTCGATGACTTTCCAAAATTAAATACATAATTATATCGTGTGAGGTATTGTTTGAAAGGGCTTTTTGTAAGGATTTTAAACATTAACGACAAGCAGTAAAAGTGAAAAATAATTATTATCGTGTGTTATAATTATGAACGTTCCTACCTTCCAACATAATAAAATATTAATGGTGTGGGTCTTCGTTACCTGAAATAAATTGTAACTACATTATATTATAAGTAGATATTAGTACTTAGTAGCTAGTTACAATATTTAATTTTAATACATGAATGAGGCTCTTAGATTGTATAATCGTCCTTCCTACTCCAAGCCACCAAACATAGTTCAAAGCTGCAGCAAGCGCTACAATACTATGAGTCGCACAGTCGCACCAGACCAACCAGACCCAGGGGAGCGCTGTTAGTGTAATCTCTCTTAGGAAACACAATATTACTTAAGTTTTTCCTTCGCCTCACGTACCATCCACTTTATAAGAGTCTTTATCTTACTTTATTAGGAGGCCGGCTGGCTGGCACGATAACTCGGTTACCTCGAGCGCTGTCGCGTACCGTGGAAACCCTTCCTGCACTCGCAACTCCTATACTTCTGAGCCACGGTAGGGTTTACTATGGTTGGTTATTGAGATGCCGCCTTACAATCTACTCGTATTTTTCGTTACTACGTTATTTTCAATATGAATCCCATCTATGAGTCAGCTCATTACTAAAGGTTTTATGCAACACGTGAAATGGGAACGAATATGGAGACGGAATAAATGATCGATTAGGTAAGTGCAGTCACAGATTACTGAATAGTTACTAGTGCAGTGTAGTGTGTGTTAGTTGTAGTGTGTTGGGTAGGTTTCGGATTGTAAATACAGGTACAATAATAAGTAAGATACGCTAAGAAGAAGAATAAGTATTTTTAGGAATTTGTAATACGAATTTTTGGGGGGTCTATTTAAATTATGTAAAAAGCAAATGTTGCTCTGACACCCGGGAGCATCCTGCAGCTAAGATACAACAAATTTCTTAGTTTTTAGATTCTGAATAGATGGCCCTCGTGTTTTTTTTTAAACAAAACTTAGTATAAAGGCGCGTCGCATCTTAGATCGATGGCAGTACAGCTGAATACTGGAAGGGTTTCGATATACGCAACGCTGTCCTGATCCCCCTGAGATTATCCGCCTTAGTGTGACAAGGACAGAGTGCTAGTGCTTTACAAACTTCACATAATAACAGTAGTGATCAGGGAGGTATGTGGCTCGCCGAGCAACACCGTCGAGGGCCAAATCTGCTCGCTGTTTGCACGTGTATATAATTAATTTATTATATCTGACGCCGCACTCGACGCTACTCTGTGCCCACATGTCATAAACGTATGTTAATGACGCCATTAATAATAAATATCCCATAAAGTTTTCCAAACGCATAAAATGAGGTCAAACTGTAACGATCATCGAACTTGTATCTCGTCAGCGCGATACGATAACGTCACTCGCCTTGTTCTCACATCATTCATTCACTGTAATTTCATTGTAAAATAATGTTCAGATATACCTACTCACCAATGCTGTAAATAGGATACAATACCTATCTAAAGATAGACGATCAATCATCGCGCTATCGAGGTGTCGGGAGCACGCCACAACCTACCGCGAGCGAGTGCGTGGCACTTCACAGGAGTTAGTAACTCAGGTAGGCGCTCTGTACTCACAGCAGTCGCCGTGTTGCGTGGCGGTGGCGCTCCAGATGAGCCGTCAACTATAACAACGACTCGGAGTTATCGATTACCATTCTAATGACCGTAAGTAAACGGTTTTAAATTACGACTTTTTAAATACCTACATGAAAATAGGCAGGTCAAGTTTATTCTGAAGTTTCATTTCTGAAGTATTTTCATAAGTAGGATACTAAAATGTTTGGCATATTAAAGATGTACTTACATAAATTAGTACGTCATATAGATGTTTATTTTAGACCCTATTGATCATAGTAAGTGTGTGTTTATCCATCTCATACGAATGTAAATAGGAAATAATAAAGAAGTGCGCTTGCTATCTTTGTGCGCTGCCAGTCGTATGGAGCCGACCTTCTGTCGCTGACTGTGCGGTGCTGTGGTGCAGGCCGCGCGACAGATGGCGCGGCCACGCCTGCGCGCCTGTGCGCCAGTACGCACTTCCTGCACGTTGCCAACATTTGGCGGTTGAGCGCCAGAATGTTAAACACGTTTATTTAAACGGCCGATATGGGACGGGACTACAAGCGTGAACGTGTCTCTATGTCATACTCCCGACCCAGACCAAGACCGCCGACACCGCCGAGACACCATACAAATCATGCACTGTACATACAAACATTACAAGTTGGCTAAAGAACTCAATCGCCGGCTCACTACTACAAGCTCATTTCAAACGTGTAACCATTACATGAAAGTGAGACTTCTATAAAATTATTAATAGTGCCTCAGTATTAATACAAGCTTTAGCGCTTATTAGATATTAAAGTTATAAAATAATGGTGGTGAATGAGCGCCAAAGCGTCGCCATATTGGATTGAATCCCGAAAAAATGTACTGTTTCCGAGGGAAATCACAGTTACGTTCTTATGATCATAGATGGCGCTACGTGTCGTTTCGAATCATGATTTTAACCGAAATTTACGCGGACGAAGTCGCAGGCAAAAGCTAGTTATGTATAATTTAAAAATCTATTTAAGTAGATGTTTTTAGAATACTCACTGAAAATGTATAAGCAAGTGTATGTAATTATGTGGTTAGTTTTTATAGGTAATTTAATGTGGGTACGTAAGGTATTTATGGTATATAAATAATTATGTAGTAGCTGAACATATTTGATTATTAAAAATATTCGGAAAGAGGTGCTTTGATCAGTGATTCAGTGTCACAAAGGGAGAGCAGGAAGCGCTGCACGGTTTTTGTCAATAGCTTGCAGCGGATGCGCGGGCGCAGCGCTCCATACCTCCCACCGCCGCGCGCCGCCCGCGCACCTCCTCTCCCGCACTATAATGATCCACTGGCATCGCTGGCTGCACTTGAGCCGCTACCGAACAAGGCTTCCGCCTGTTCTTGCGCACAAGGCGAGTCCGTTACCTGCTGTGACAGTGGAACAGACTTACACAACGATGTCCGTGTAGGTATTGAGTAGGTACTAGTGGAAACGATCGTGCTCTTACAGCAGTTGCGTTCTTCATAGATAGTTTTAGAAAAGGGTTTTATAGTAGGTATTATTTGCAAATGTAGAGATCGTTTCACTTAAATGTTATAACCGTTTACTCACTACGAAGGTGTTACGTATCAAAATGTTGGTAATGTACAAACACATGACGTCGACCTGTATCAGCACAGAAATAGACACTACAGCTAAAACAACAACGAAAAACAATTTGATTGTTAAAGCGATGCTAACGTAGCCACAATCTACAAGTACAATGATGCTCTTGTTTATCAAATAGTCTCCGCTGACAGTTGACGTGGTGTATTATCAACACAACACATATTTCAGCCGAACATCACGATAACAAAACTGTTTGTACAAAAATATCATAATAAATATTGTTCCCACGCATGGCGGACGCTCACCGACGACGCAACCACGACGCAGCCGCGCCGCCGACGCGTGCGGCGGCGCGGCGGTGCGGTGCGCACTCGCCGCAGCGCGCCGCCGCGTGGCGCATGTCCGCATGCGATCAGCCGAAACGTTAACTAGACATTCAGGACAAATAAAAGACAACAAACAGTTTGAAACCTGCCTGTAACCATCAATGGCAGTTTTGTTCTTAAATACTTGTGATGAATAATGTATTTATGTAGGTATTTGGAAAGGATATTTATCGTGTTTATGAAGAAAAACGTTCGCTTATGATGCATTATTTTAGAACAAAGATTTCCATAAAAAGGTTATCATCGTCGTGTCAACGTTGCCGGATAGACATAAACACAGTCCCGGACTTTAATTTAGACATTTTAAAGGGGAACCATTCCGCCATTTTTGGGAACTTTAACCGTAGGCAGAGCACGCAACGAAAGCTCTCAAAGGAATGTTATTTCCCGTTTTTGCAAATTTTTTCATTGATGCTCCGCCCTACTGGTCGTAGACAGCCTTCCTCGATAAATGGAATGGACAAAAAGAATTATTCAATTCGAACCTGAACCAGTACTTAGTTTCTAAGATTAGCGCGTTCAACCAAACAAACTGAGTAATAGTATAGATTACTTTTCAAAATAAAGTAATAATATAATTACTTTATTTTGAATTTTATTATAGGTATTTAATATCTTGTGTTGGATAGTCCATTTATAGAGAAAGGCTTTATACTTAACATCACGCCACGACCCACGGCAGTGGAGCAGTAACCAAAGATGTAACATAATGCGACTAAAAACTACGACGCGGTCGAAGTCGCGCGCAGAAGCTAGTTATGTACAAAATCAGGTATGTGAGTACATCATTATACATGAGTAACAACACGTCGCCCGGCTTCGTGCGCACACTTCGTACGTCCCCTGCAAACTCAACACCCCTCAAGTAGCCCACAAGCAGGACTTAGAAAACTAATAACGTCAAACTTTATTACTTACTTTTTAAGTTGCCGCCCCCACTGTGCCCAGGTAATGAGGTAACAGAAGAATTTCAGAATATTCACTTGTTTCATGGTACTTATTTCAGTTGATGTTCCCGTTCATGGGATTTTGTAATTTGTTACTTTTGTTTTTATTGGACATCTTTCGGTGGCTCGTAGTCTAACGTGTTTCACTTTCAGAATACAAGTTTCATTGTGATCATTAATTTAAATGACAGCGAGACGACTTCTAAATCTTACTGCTAGTCTGTTTACGGGAATTAATAAATTTATTACAATACACGTCAAAACCTGAACCTCAAAA
This sequence comes from Hoplodrina ambigua, assembly GCA_949774945.1. NCBI lineage: Eukaryota > Metazoa > Arthropoda > Insecta > Lepidoptera > Noctuidae > Hoplodrina > Hoplodrina ambigua. The sequence continues at coordinate 78,251 of OX458982.1, forward strand.
CATGTCTATGGCACCAAATGGAACAATGGACCTTTCTCTGTCTTCGAGTAATCGGGGAACACAAAAAAAAAGGAACAGATTTCGACGAATTGAGAACCTCCTTTTTTTAGTAATGTCGGTTAAAGTCGGTTTGATGTAGGTACCTCGCTCAAGTTTAAAAAGACAGGAAACTGACTAACCGCGGTCCTAGCTGTTAGTGCTCTTGTGCTATTTACAACATTATGACAAACCTCTCGAATGGAGTGCGCTGTCAGTGAAGTCCCCTTAGGGTTATAACGCCACATACGGAAAATATCCAGTTACTGTTATTAAAACATTTGGATAATATTACACAGCGGTCAGGTTCCATTGTGTCGTGAGGTAGAAATTATTTTGAGTATTTATTTCATATCAATAAAGTGAGCGGTGCCAAGTGCACGGTGTAGCGTTGTTGGTGCGCTACCCACCGACTGCTACATATACATGGCCGTAACTACGCATGCTGCCCAGCGAGCTTAGTAATTGAGCGAACATGAGTACCTGGAAACCACTTATTATATTGTTCATGTGAAAACTCGCAGTGTGGGTAGCGCGTAGGGTAACAAACGCACGCAGAACATTGTGCTCGCCAGTGCATGCAACGGTACAACTGTCGTGTCGTCATTTAAAGTTTAAGTAGACATAAAAAAACAGAAGGTTCAGATAGAAAAAGAAACCTTAATTTTTATTGGATGGTAAACATAATTAGGTATATATCTTGTTCTAATATACCATCCTTGGACAACTAAGGAGTTACTATTTTTTAATTAATGTCTAAAATGAAAAAGCGCTCAGACTTCGAAAGTAGTTGTCCAGATCTGTGCACCGCTGACATCCAGAAACGTGTCCAGTAGGCGCCAGCAGTGCCACGTTGAATGGCAATGCTAATTGTGGTCCATAGAACATGACCGAGCCTGCCCTGTTGCCACGAGCAGCGCTCCGCGTTCGGAGGAGATGGCGCCGATCTACTCGTTCGCAGTAACTTACGAATTGAAAGTCATGTTTGTACGCACAGGTGATAAGTAGCATGTCCTAAAATCTTAGTTTAGTGCTAGAGACCGATGCTACAGGCACTGTTCAGGTACGAATTTGCAAAAATCTAGAAGAAAGAAATCAAGAAGCGTAATATTTATTTACCATACAACTATTTATTTTACTTACTTGTCTTCGAGACTTCGTCCTCGTGACTTTTCTTACAGATTCTAATAATTAAATTTGATAATAAAATATGGCCTTAATGCTAAAATTTACATTACCTATCCAACCCTTAAATATTCAGAATCAGACTACCAGTACCTACGTAGCAGCGGCAGGTAGGTTTTAATTATCTACTAAGAACGCGTTATCAACTTATAAAATAATAGCTCATTAAAATATAATAATATATAATTGTAACGACTTTGTAAAGTGAGGCGTGGGCGGCGGACACGACATCGCTGTCAACTGCAGAACAAGAACTTGTGTACAATGTACGCAGTTATGAGTGGCATCGAGCGACCACACAAATGTTTACGAGAAGCCGCAACCACCAGCTGAGGCACCGCGGAGTGAGGACGGACGAACAATGAAACGTTCAAGGAACATTATGACAAACCAGTACATCCGCGAGTATTTACTCTACTCATGAATCATGGGCCGCTGCTAGCACTTTTCACACAAGTGTTGAAACGAACAACAGCCGTAAAGCAATACATTCGAAATGTATTTATTAATAAATATAGACGAGCCGAGAGCTGACTATCGGGTGCTTACATTATTCTGTTCACACCGCTCACAGCGAAGCCGAAGCGTGAATAATAATAATAATAATAATAATAATATATTTCTTTATTTCTCCTCACAATGACAGCTTATTCTAAGTTTAATCTAACACATATTTATTTGTTTCCTTTTTTTTTCAATGTGAGGAGCTGGTGTCTGTATTAGGCGTTAGATGCCTGTATTACAAATCACCAGGTCCCCACCCCTCGGAAGAACTAAAAGTTTTGATTTTACAAATTATGATATTAGTAAAAACGTAAGTTATTATAATTGTGAGGGTAGGAGTTAAAAATACTAAAGAGAAGCAAAATGTTAATCAAAGCGCCTATGTCAGTGTGTTGGTGTGTATCTATGAGTGTGTAGTGTTAAGTGTCAGGAGTAATGTTTGGATGTGTACGTGAGAGGGTTTGGTGTAAGTTATAAACTTATGTCGAGATAATTTAATTTGGGTGAAGTAAATTTTCCGTAGAGTTATAGTCTAAAATTTTTAACCAGTTAGAGACGATCGATATACATTTAGTTTTTGGCAAAGGATAAAGCGTTAAAGCACGATTAGCCTTGTTATATAAATTAGAACCCTGGTAGCAGAAAAACCGACGTGCGAATTTAGTTTTGTATGACGGTGTAGAACATACTTCATGTTTACGTCGCTTGTTTTTGATTTTTTCTGGCTCATAAGTTGTTAGGGTATGTTGTTTTGTAATTGTTTTTAGGATGAAAAGCTGCCTGACAGTATGTACTTTCCATTTTGAGTAGAGATCAGTGGTTGAGTGATAAAAGGGTAAAAACAAGCTAACCTTTAGGAGTGCTCTTTGAGCCTTCTCAACTTTTAAAAGATGAGTTTTACAAGTGCCCCCCCATGAGGTGATACAATATTCAAGCTGAGACTGACAGAGTGCATAGTAAACAGTTTTTATAACAGAAGCTGGTGCAGTATTTCTTAAGGCTTTAAATATTACTATTAGTCTACGCACTCTCGCTGACAATAGATTAATATGATCGTGAAAATTAAGGTTTCTGTCAATAATTATTCCTAAGTATTTGGTCGATTCTGTATTTTTAAGGTTAGGACACTGACAAATCGTGTCATTTGCATTAGGGCACGAATGGCAGACAATGTTCAGAAAGGGATCCGGTTTATCATTGGTTTGAATGGAAAATGTGATGTAGGTTGTTTTTTCTACATTTAATGTAAGTAAATTTTTATTTAGCCAACTGATCACAGCGTTCATGCCTGTTTGAGCCCTGTTAAAGACTTCATGCCAGGAGCTCCCACTGAAAAGTAAGGCGGTATCATCAGCAAACGCAACTATTTTTGAGTCAGGAGACTTTAACAGGCATATATCATTTATATAGACTAGGAAGAGTGTCGGTCCAAGAATACTGCCTTGTGGCACACCAAATGTCACTGGCACCTCTTCACTAGTTATGTTACCAATCTGAACGCATTGTGTTCTATCAGTGAGGTAATCTTCAAAAAGTTTTAGTTGAACATCCCGGACACCAAAGTTTTCGAGTTTTGTTAACAGAATAGGGACAGAGACTGTGTCAAAAGCCTTTGCTAGGTCTAAGAATATTCCAATGGTTTTCCTCTTTGAATCTAAGTTGTTAACTATATAATTTGTTAGTTCTAGCACAGCGTCAGAGGTGGATCGCTTGGCTCTGAAACCAAATTGTGCTTGTGATAGAAGATTTTTATTCTCCAAGTAGTTAACAAGTCTTTTGTTAATGATGCGCTCTAAGATTTTTGATAAAGTAGGTAGAATTGAAATTGGCCTGTAGTTATTGACACAGCCTCTGTCACCACTCTTATGTATCGGATGAACTCTTGACTTCTTGTAGATCTTTGGAAACTGGAATATACTTCGTAGATAGAAGCGGGGCGAGGTTACGAGAGGATGAGATAAGGAACACGTCCATAAGTGTCACACAGGCACTGGCTACGTGCATTAGTTCAAATTAAAATGCTTTTGTAATTAATAAAACCCTCACCCTCGTTGGTCTAGTGGTCGCAAGCGCGACTGCTGTGCATGAGGTCTTGGGTTCGATTCCCAGGTCGGGCAAAGTGTTATTGGGTTTTTCCATCGGAATTTCTCAGTAGCAGCCTCGGAGTCTGGATTTGTGCCCGGTTGATGGCAATAGGCTCGCCCCCTATTACATGGGACTAAAAAAACATAACTGGCGAAATGTGGGTGTACTAATGGGCACACCTCTGCCTAACCCTTCAGGGATTACAGGCGTGATGTTATGTTATGTTAAAACCCTCGCTAATTGTATTTGTTTATAAACATTATATTTAATTTTATTGTGCCGTGCCTCGGAAAGCACGTTAAGCTGTTGGTCCCGGGCGTCCCGGCTTTCATACGTGGATCTTTGACAGTCGTTACGAGTCGTCAGAAGCTTGAAAGTCTGACAACCAGTCTTACCTAGGGATATTATATTATCCGGTTATTGGGTTGTGGAGGTCAGAAAGGCAGTCGCTCCATGTAAAATACTGGTATTCAGCTGCATCCGGTTAGACTGGAAGCCGACCCGACATAGTTGGGAAAAGGCTAGGCAGATGTTGATTTGAGTGTATTGTCTTTTATTGCGATTACAGTAAACTTTACTTTGAAACAAGGCACTTTTGCAAAAAGTCCAAATATTTATTATAAATGAAAAATGACTTCACCTATTCCGCTGGAACAGAGTCTAGCTGCAGTGATGTATAGGTATTATAAATATTTGACATGACTTTAAAAAATGTAGAAAGCGTTTTTTATGTCCCTACTTTCGAATGACTTGATTGGCTCGTAATCGTACATTACGCAATGAAATAGTCTGTCGTGTGTCCCGACCGCGGGCTCGAGTTGTCGAGCATTTCAATTGTTCACCGGTGCCGCGCTGCTCCGATGAGCCGAACCAGACTCAAACTACCAGTGTACCGAATGAAGCATGAGAGGTACCTACGTAGTTACGTACTGATGAAGATAAACGATTGACAACATGTAGGGAGCACCTCTGATTTTTACTTATCGTGGTTGGCACCTACATGTTCTGATGGTTCCAATGACGCAATAACAATCAGCGCTTACTAAAAATTAACATTATGTTGTTTTATGGAATATCTTCTCTCTCTACACTACAAGCCTCCACAGCGTTGCAAGGAATCTGATTGTTTATTTGTTTGGCTTACTGTAGCTAACTATAAGCGCTAATAACTAGATACAATCATAAAAGAAAATTCTCATAAAGTCTTTTTGTTTAGGTTCCCGACTCGGAGCAACATCCCGATACAATGGACATCTTTGGTTTACAAACAGCTGCGATACAATGGGAAGCGATCGCATGGATAGCAGCTCGTTGAAGCGATATGAAAAGATTTGCCTTCAAACGTAAAACTGAAGTAAGTGTGGATGGTTTAGGGCGCGGTATGTTTGGGTAAGTGTCGTTATCGCGCGGGCTTCCGTTGCGCGTTTACAAACACGCACGGTCTGCCCGCGCCAGCGCATACGTCCACAGAACAAAAGAAACCTGCATCAACATTAAGTATCATACTAGCGCGTACTTGCGACTGCATGCACTTTTTGTGCGGATGCGACACCATGTTTGCAAAATCGGAATCCACAACAAGTCGTGCGCTCGCAGCGAGCGATCAGCTAAGATGTTGCATTGTACGCAGCTAATGAGCAACATCCTTTGCTTGTGATGCACCATTTAATACCAATTAGGAAGTGCCTGCTCCAGTATCGTTTGCGAATAGAGAACGTAAAGTCCACGGCCACGAGCCAGCAAGGCATTCGAAGGAGACTTTCGGCAGTTTTCAACCGTTGCTTTAAATTATTTTTTATACGACCGATAGAATACCGGATTATACAGCTTGCAATACAATACAATACTGAATGCGCAGCCCGTGATGTGTGTAAAAGACGGGAGCAGACAAGGAGATCAAGGAGATGACGTGCGGGCAGGCAGACAATACCCGGACAATCCAGCTCGCTTTGCTCTCTTCCAAAGGGTGGTTAAGTATGGAGAAGTCTTTGATACTGACGCAAGTTGCAAAACGCGCCACCCGGCAAATACAGGATGACCCAGCTAAGGACGTCCAAACGAAAACCACCCCCATGTATGCTCTATTTTTTTGGAAATTGAACCCTTTAGGAATTAAAAGCAGAGTTGGATTGTATGAAGCTTATCTTATGTCTTGGGTTAATCAACCTGATAAAAGCCTACTTCCCACGAATGAGAACCGAAACTTTCGTCGATCTAACAAGTCGGATTTGACGTCTCTCATAAAAAATCTAATTCATAATCCTGAAGAATTTCTATTTTACCCATACACTATATCAACGAGTACTTATCACTTGTAAACATCGTGTTTAACACAATATATTGAAAAAATACACGACTCACAAACACGAATTAATTGCTGATTTATAATTTGACATGTTTTGACAATCTCATGTTTTGGCTTAGTTGCCGTAGTGTTATGACCGTTAAAAGCCGTTTTTTACCGAATAAAATTGATTTAATAAAAAATCGTTATTTTTAAGAACATTACGTTTAAGAAAGACATAAATGTACAATTACTGTATTATTAAATATTGGAACATTTAAAAACAAAACATTATCTGATCACTTTTTTTTAGCTTTATTTTGATTATGAATATTTTGATATTACACGAAATAATGTGGTTAAAAAGCCCAGAATTCATCCCACGATAGGTATTTCAAAAATAATCAGTTTTAAGCAATATAACACAGTAGCTGATTACAAACTTTCGATAAGTCTTAAGAATCGGATTTTAAAGCAACCGATTTTTTTCCCCCTCATTACACAAAGTATTTTAATAGCTGTCAAATCCGACTTCTTAGAATGTTACGAGTATATATACCCAAGTAATAGTTTGTCGTTATTGCCTTGTCGGTATTACCCCTCAAAGGCAGCCTAAGGGGTGCTGGTGCTGACTTTGTAGGGGAGTAGGTACGAAATGTACTCGACGAAGTTGCGGACACAGCGCTAACGTGTTGCCCGGCTTCACATTGTGCCGTTTTCGGCTTTTGTATCTTAGGAGCTGCTGGCTACTGTAGTTGCGTTCACTAGAGCAAAAAGGCAACCTACTAGTACTAGCCCAACCGGCGCGGCGGTACGTAGGCGGTGCTAACAGCTGCGGCTAGTGAAAATATTGTTATCTACAACAGAGTTAACTGTTGGCAGAAGACCTAAACAAACAAACATTAATACGGCTTTTCAAAATGTTTGTTATGGAAGTACGCATCACCAGTTGTTGCTAGTTACGCTATTGGTAATTATTATACCTACACAATATGAGAGAGGTACCTAAATACTCTCACACATGGCTAAATTATTTCCTATTTTACCTTTTGCTATGTCACGGTCGGAAATAAACTAATATCTATTCATTATACACTGAGGGGAACGGCGTAGTTTTAAATCGAAACTAAATCGGCCTTGTAGCCCTCACACTTTTACGATATTTAATTAGGTACCTACCTACGACGGGTTAGGTACCAATATCGATTAAATTAGGTTTTCATGCGATGCACGATCATGCGAAGTGATCGTGGGCGCGGGCCGCGCACATCAATGAGAGTAGCAAGAGCACCTACCTAATTGTGTTGGAGCGTCGAATATAGGTAATAAAATTACTTAGCGGTGGTCGGTGACAGGCGCTCAGTGCCATAAATAAACAACATCAGCACTTAGCGTCAAGTGAACGCACCTATTCTTAATGTTAGCCACTAAACGTGAACTCGTGACTCCGTTTCATCTCCGAAACGATGACACGTACCTACCTACGTTAACATTTACAATCATTTTAATTCAGTAAACATTCTGTTCGTGAAGTCCGTATCGTACTGAGTGGTGTCGTATCACACTGTGAAGTGAACGCCTACCAATAATGTCGTCTAGCCCGCGGCACTTTAATAACGATTGTATTAGGTACCTAGGTACAACTTCAGTTCGAGCGAGTGAGGTAAGAATGTGAGATGTGGAGAGTGGAGCGATGGTGAGCGAGGAGCAAAGCAAGTTTCATGTTTTGGAGCCGACTACGACGTCGCGTCGCGGCGAGCGGCGGCGAGTTATCTCGGCCGCTATCAGCTGTTGTGTGCGCGTGTGCACGCCGCCCCCCCTCGCCCCGCCCGCCAATCAGCTGATCGCAGTAGGTCGCGGGCGGCGCCACGCTGACACGCTGCGCCGGCCGCGCTACATACCTAGCTGCCATGCGACGCGCTATTTACTACTACACCATCAATTGACATAGGTAATGTGATTTACTAATTACCAAAACCCTTTTTTTAGATTTACTAATTAAGTATTACCTTCCTAGAAGCCTAAAACTTCTGTTGAACATTACAGTACAATAAAAATTACAGATTTCAAAAGGTGGATGACATTGCATGAAATAAAATAGCGTGAGATCGTGCAGAGCTGCAGAACGCTCCCTTTTCCGGCGCGGCACATGAAAGAGTTTTGCTCCGGACAGCGCCGTCCCTCTCACTGCCGAGCCCTGGCGCAGGAGTGCGAGCAGGATGGACCACGACACCCGCCTGTCAAGTTTAAATACTTAAAATGGCCGATGCTTGCTTAGTTTCGTGATAGCCTAGGGAGGGGGCCGTTGTCGATAATATTATGTTTTATGACGGCGGGTGGCGGACGTACATAAATTGGGTTTTCGTTTTACGAGAGATAATACCGACGATAAAATACTCGCGTTTCGGGAATCGAATTTCACCCGAAGTGAGTTTAGTCGGCAACGTTGAACTGTAACTACCGTGTGTAATGTGCTTCGAGGAAGTCGGTAATTACGGAGTCGCCGTTCTGTTCTGATCGCGAGCCGCAGTTATCAGGCCGTGACGGAGGAGCTCGTTAAGTCGTGATCGTTATTACGAGTGCTCTTATCTGCACGTCTCGCTACACAGCGAATCTTGCCGATTACTGTTGGGACTGCCAGCAACATTAAGAGATTACAATGTGCACATAGTTACTTTGAAAGCTTTATGCTTTACAATAAGATAGTCGTTCAAATCGCCTAATGGCACGGCAGTAAATTGAAAGGTTTAACTAAAGCTAATATACTTATTATATTATAATACCACCGCAAAAGAATGTTGAACAAAATCCACCAACGTTACGTGTTATAATTATGTACATTTACCATTACAGTTAAATACGTAGTTGCCGACCCTGTGTGAGGCAACGGCGTCGCACGAATCTGTACGGACACAATATCACACCCATAAAAAGTAACAATAAACTTTTTATCGTCGCTGCGAAGATAAAATAAATAAGTATAGCTTTAATTCGGTTCGCCGCGCCCCGCGCCGCCGGTGCCGAGTGCCGAGCCGGGCCCGGTCGCTCGGCGCGGCTACGTCGCAAGCGACGGCGGCGGCGGCGAGCGTCCGGCCCAATCATCCATTAGTCTCGAGTCCCGACTCGATGTTTATTTTGTGTTTATTACGCGGATGCTAATTGAATGCCGTCGCTCGGTGTGATATTGTCGGCTAGGACAGCTAGGAGTAGCTCAGAAGTTACGTTATCACAAGACCCCGGGACAGCGTGCGTGCCGGCACAGCCGACTCTCCGCTCGCTTACTGCCCACGTCTCTCTGCGACTGCGAGCACCTATCTATTTGACTGCATCTGTAAGCCCGTCACAGACTTAGCTACACTTTATATTTTTATTACGTCACCAAAACATGTGGACAGATATAGCAAGACATACTTAATATGAATGTGTATATAAATAAATATATTTTTTTATATTAGGACGACCATCAATGAATTGAAGGTTAAATAGGTATAATATTTAATAGCATTGTCTCCGTGTGTGGTGGCTTGCTATAATATATATACATATTCATGGACCAGGTGATTAATGCGGGCATTATACATAATGCTAACATTATGAATATATCTAGCTCTATCGGGCTAAGTGACTAATACTTTCTTAACTTTAACTTTGATAATAAAGCTAAATATGACTTTGCGGTTAAAAGTACTTTTGAAGTTTTGACTGACGCTCTTCGTCAAAAGTAGTTTTAACTGCAATAATAAAGCATCAGTCAAAAGCACTATTAAGCGAATTTGTGACTTAGAGGGCACACGGACTCGGACAGGTTAGGTTAGAAGTGGTTATTTTTCTTTAAACCACTCAGAAACAGGAGCCCCCAGCGGAGCTCCGTTGACCGAGATTCCGACTTTTTAAAAGTTTTGACTGATACAACCAATCAAAACCACTTTTGACGGAATCACTTAGTCAAAAGTACTTTTAACCAGCTCCATTGGGCAAAAGTAGTTTTAGCTGTTATTTTAGTCAAAAGTATTATTGACTAAAGCATACGGCCAAAAGTACTTTTGTCTGATTTTGCTAGTCAAGAGTTTTGACTGCAATAACAATAAAAAAAATAGTAATTAAATATGTTTGTATTACTCTGCCCAAAAGGTGATGGACAATATGTATAATGCCCGGTCAATTTGATTATTTGAATAATTCTTATCAACTTTTATTTGCACTCTCATTGGGCATTTTTAATATAGAGCGACCGGGTATTATGTATAATGCCCAATTTCTCACATTTAGATAACTTACACGGTATATTAATGTATTATAGCTACGTGTGTGATGGGCTTTAGACTCGCTTGAGCTAATTGCCGAGCTGAGACGTTCGCATGAATGTAACGAATCATAATAATCGCGTTTTGTTATAATGGGTTTCGTCTTTTCCCTGAATGGCGATTCAGTATGAATAATTTCTTTCCCAACAGCTATTGTAGATTATTCACGACTCATTGTGTATAAGTGCCTTTCAAACAGAAAATAAAATGTCGAATGAATAGCGACGGTGCGCGCTAGGCTTTTGTTTAGCGGATATTTTGGAAGTGTTGTCATTGAGAGCGAAACAATGGGAGAATGAGTCGGTGTCGCAGCCGTGAGACGACGCGGCCCGCTGACGCCGCGCCGGCGAAGTGTTCCATCGCTCCACACGATATGAATGTGAAGTCTACTAAAGCTTTTTTCGAATTAACATACGACCGACTACTGTTGTTTTATATTGCGACAATCTATGGACGTAAAGCAGGATATTTGGAGCAGCTGGCAAATCTTTGAGGCCTCTGATTCACCATAGAACTCCTATTGCTTTGTTTGTAATTAACCTTCATGTATTTATCCCATAACAAATCGTTCAGACATCTACCGAATGTATAATACCGCCACAACGATCGCAATCAAATCGGCTAAAGAACATTATCTTCAATTAATAGACACTACATACAGGCAGAGAGCTAACCACTCGTAGTTGTCACTTCTGACACAATTTTTGGTTACAGAGCATATCGCTCGATGCCTATTTAGTTTTCATGTCACAGACAGGCTTTCACCGTCCACATGAACATGCTAAACATAGCACCGGAGGCTCGTTGCGGCATGCGACATGGTAAACACAAGAGTGCTCCGTTTATACAATAGGCAAGAACAAAATATTTATTCTAATTCGATACTGTTGGTCGAAGTGTTGTCATGTTTAGACAATTTGGCTCTCCTCCCAATATATAATGTTGATTGAGTAATAATTAAAGAGCTGAGCACGATTGAAGCACTCGATCGCCATGTTAAGCGTCACTCACGACTTGATGACTATGGTGAGTACCGAGCTGCTCAATAAGTAGTTGCAGCTGAACATTACCGGCGCTGCGTTCGATGCATACGACCAAAACGCCAAGTTGTAAATAGCTCAGCCAATACTTTTTCTGTGCTTTTATGGCGGTAAACAATCTTCCTTCGACTTCGATGGAAGAGACACCGACGCACAGACGTTACCATGGATTCAGATTGGTGTCGATGATGAACAATGTTTTCTACTAATATTATAAAGAGGTAACGTTTGTGGGTGGTAACCTCTGAATCTACTGAACCGATTTTGAAAATTTTGTCGCTAATCGGAATTTACGTTATCACTGCGTGCTCAAGACTATATTTTATTATCAGAAAACTAGGGATCTGTAAGAAAAATTACGCGTTCGAAATAGGTACCGGAATAAATAAGTACCGGCTGGGGCCAGCTAAACCTATGGTAACAGGTTGCAAATCAATGTCCCTTAGTCCCTGTTTGTTTAAATACAACAATCCGAGCCGTGATACTGTTACGTCTCGGACGAAGTGGGTACTTCTAGCTATAAAACGTTATTAGTCAATTCATTCAGTTTATGTACACACGGCTTGGCGTCAATTACTATACAATAATATACTAAATGCAGCGGCCCCGCTTCCGTAGCTAGGCTGGTACACGATGTTACTTGTCACAGGTTGCAATAAAACCTACATGCCCGTAACTCACATAAAAGTGATGAATCCTTAAAACTATTTTAAATCCATAAATTGATTAGATGGTGGTTCAAGAAATTATATTGCATTCGAATTCACGTAGGGAACCTGTAATTTATGGACCTTCGCGCTGCCGATGATTCGAGCTTGTGGTTATCAAGATTTTGATGCATCGAGGTAGTGAACTGTCGCGCTTATAATTTATTCATGAAGATTATCGAGCAAGTGTTATTCGATCTCACGTAGGGAACGCGATGCATACATACATTAGGCTATGGGTTGGTATGTAACATCGATGTGCAACCGCGCTAGTTACTGGCATGTTGGATTAATTTTTCATTAGTTTGAAGCTGTATTCTGCTTAGACTCGTTAAAAATAACGAGATCACCCATATTACATTTCTCGGATCCTAATGAAATAATATCAATCTTTTCAAATTCAAGACCACCAGTCCATCACTGAGAGAATATCATCTTTTGTCAGAATGTAGAAGCAGTCAAGTTGTTGAATGTTGTCACATTTTGGATTGAGATAGCGACTAGTGAGCAGGTAAGTATTGAGTAGGACATGAGACAAGAGTGGTGTGGTACTGAGGTACCGGTCGGTGAGCGAGTACTTACACGTGCAGCGCGCACCGCGCACGGGCTCCGCTCCGCCGCCGCCGGCTCCGCACCGCATCCAGGCATGGGTATCGTCCGGTAACATCCGAGCACTGACTACACACACTAGGTACCGTACACTGTACACAAGGACCGCACACGAGCTGCATGGAGATAAATAAAACGATGTTTTAGGGATTTTTGTAAAAAGATAGTTATATTTTTGGCATTGGACTATGACACAATATAATACTATGATATGCTAAGTAAGCGTTTTATAAAGACTTTTACATGCCGAATATTCGTTAATCAGACTATTCATCAGAGGACTCTTTATATATAATTTTAACAAACATAACCGCTTACAAAATGAGAGTAGAGATACGATTCTAATTACCGTTCGGGCTGCTCTAGAACTCATCATCTATTCGAAAACATAACTATGTCTAGTTTTATTCTTAATATTTTTCTCACTTTCATTTTTTTACTCTATAGGTACATATTTATTATAATACAATTTTTGAACATATAATTATCGATATGATCTTATACAGAAAAACGCAACGAATCGGCGACGGTACAATAATTTAATCGTGAAGCGTCGGTTACTGCGTTTGCGAATAAATATTTTCGTTGGTGGGTATGCACTAGCATCGATGTGCCGGTTAGCGGCAGGACGTCCGGCGAGGCAGCCGGCCGCGAACCGGGCGGCCTCGAGCGAAACTATAACACGAAACGTTCAGATCCTCGGCGAAACAACACAATCATGATCGTCCGGTACAATACAACAACACATAAATCAACGTTTAAACAATATCAACGTACATAGGTACTATTTGGTATTAGGTTCGTTCGCGAACGAGCCGACGCGAGGGCGCGCGCCGGCCGGACACAGACGCGATCGAGCGTGCCGGACGTGGCCCGGGACAGCGCCGGCACGCTCATCGACACTTATCACTCTAAGTAATTACAACGAAACATCACAGAGACCGGGGCCCGCTCCGGCATCGCTCGGCTACATGTAGATCGGCAGCTGCTGCAGCGCGCGCTTGTCGAAGCGGTCGTAGTGCGCGGCGGCCGGCGGCAGCGCGCGCGCGATATCACAGTCCAGCGCCTCCGGCGGCAGGTAGGGATGCGGCTTGAGGCGCGCGCGGGCCGCCAGCTTGCCGCCCGCGCCGTCCGCCGCGTACGACTCAAAGCGGTAGCACGCCAGCGGGTGCGCCGGCTCCTCCGCCGGGGCCCGCGCCCGCGCCGCCGCTGCCGGCACCGGCTGCGGCGCAGGCGCGGGCGGCGCAGGGGCCGCGCGGCAGCACCGCCGGGCCTGACGGGGTGCCCGCGCGCGGCTGCTCGGGGTCACGGCGGCGGCGGCAGCCGCATCTCCTCGCGGCAGGTTGTTCACGAACGGCACACGCCGCAGGCTCTCGAGCCTTCGGAAATGTGAGGGGTGGATCATGAGCAGAGGCTCGATCTTAACGCCCTGCGGCGGCTTGGCACAGTCGGGAAGCTCGTATTCGATACTGCAGTCTACGTGTAAAGGCACCGAGTAGTCCTTGGGGGCGAGCGAGGCGGGCCGCGCGTCCCGACGAAAGCGGTCGGCGGCGAAGTCGGCCTCGCCGCGGGCGTAGCCCGTCATGACGGCGGACGCGGCCTCACGGCATGTGCGCCGCGGGGCGCGCGCCGATCAGCTGATTGTTAAGGCCGAGCTCAGCGCGCACACGTGCGCGCAGGTTGGCGGCGGCCGCGAGACTGGCGCCCGGCCCCGCGCGCCTGCGCCGTGCGTCCCGCACGTTGCCCTCGCTAGGCGCGCGCCCCCCGCGACGCCGGCGGGGAGCCGTTCATCCCGGCTGCCCCCCGCGGCCCAGGACTCACCCCTGCTGCGTCGGGCGCACTCCGCCGTTCGGTGCTGGTGCTGAATAGCGACCGCGGGCTGGCGACGTTGCCGGGAGTCGGGGGGGTGAGGCGGTGAGGGAGGGGTGGCGGCGACTCGCCGACGACCACGAAATTTCATCGACAGATCGATAAAAATGGCGATGACTCGTAACTAGCGATGCGAGCGTTGCGCAGAGATGCACTACGCACAGCTTACTAGCGCCGGGGGTGCGGGGTGTAGGGGGATGACGGCGGGGTGCGGGGGATATGATTGTCAAACAGCTGACTACAAAGAAGTTCAAAATATTAAACAAGAGCGGCGAAGTTGCACCACGCTGCTGCTGTGGGCAGTGACAATCATATATTGGCGCTACCTATTATTATGAATGCCAGCTCCGTGGCGGCCAGATCAGATATAATTATTGAATGCTAACTCCTACGGATCATATAATACGTCCTACCACCAAATACGGTACCATAATTCGTTTGTTTATATTTATAAGTATGTATTTTAAAATATTGTATTTTACCTAAAGGGATTTACAGACTGCAGATACTAGGTATATCAAGGGAGTTATTATTCATTGTTCAAAACCTGCGACTAATAGTTAACATTACAATTCACGTCGTTTCTAAGTGGGTACAGAACATAATAAAGTACTTATTATTAGATTTATTATATTTGTCTTAACACTTCCCAAACCAATGCCGGTCACGGTGGCCAGTCTCATTCGAAACTAACAAAGTGCGCAGGAGATATTATAGTGCACAAGTGTGGTGCACCGCCCCTCTTCCCTCACTCTCATAGTCTGTGGGAGGGCCATCCGACACGACCGGAGAGAGAGCAGGCACAGGACCAATGGCTTTAGGTACTTGCTTTGCGAGGCTCGGGCATGTCACATCACCATCTTTCAAACTGTGGGCTGATACTGAGAAATTCCTCATGGAAAAACCCAATGACACTTTAGCCCAACCTAGGAATCGAACCCAGGACCAGTCGCGCTAGCGACCATGAGACAAACGGGGTAGTTATTTGAATTAAATACATACTAGCTTACGCAAGAGAAATATTAAATGAGAGCATCGTATAACTTGACGTTCAAAGTTTACGTGACTTTTAACTTGAAGTTATACGATGCTGAGTATGTAGTGACCAAATTAAAAAAGGAATATGGTGAGCTTCTTGCACCGCTATCAGCTCGTAGCCACACGTACTTATGGGTTACTGCATCTTCTTAGCGCACCACTCGCACTCAGTTTATTATTTATCTCTAATTTTCTTAGTTTACATACATTATCTCCTAAACAGTGCGACCAATTTACGGGTAGGTATTTAGTCTGAAATGGCTCAAATGATGAAATGGCCCGCGGCCCATTCGACCGTAAGCAGAATCGTCTACGTTCCATTCCAAAGGACCTTTGATAAAAATTTGTAAACAAATTCAATGTCATAAACAACATCAAGTACACTCGGGTGCAGAAGTTTTAGTAAAATCAGTCTTATTTTAAAGGAAAAAAAAAACAAATTTAAATGGTTCAAATTCATAAAGTACGGTCTGAGTAGTCTACTATGAGTAGTCTCTAGAGTGTAGCGAGCAATATGCCACAATTGGCAGGCGGACGACACCGGCCAGTGGGTCGGCCGCAAATATTGACCGTCGGCGATTGACCAGGCTTGGCAGCCGCTAGCCACTACAGATAGCTGCCTATGTGTACACACAGATAACGTAGACACGGAGGCCTCTATGCACTATAGACTTACTTACTACTTTGTAGTTTGTCACCTTAAAGCAGTCCGCGGATTGAAGTTGAGACAATCCTGAGGAAGCATGGCAGGTGTTCCTAATGGCTAGGCCGCGCGTGCCGGCATGTTAGTCTGTAATGCTTGCCGTTAAGTGATGTACTTGTAAAATAATGAAGACTTGTCGTTATCAGGAATACACAAATAATAATAAGCGGATATTTAAGAGATCCAATAAAACCATTTAGATCCTGCAGTTGCCTCTGTCGTAGGTAACATGTTCGTGTATATGGGCCCCCCAACTAATGGCTACTTAGGTGTAACAATACCGCGCGGCGCGCATCAACAGTCCGCCAAACGCCAGTTTCCATGAGATAGCGCTGTTTGATCACCGGATAACCACAAAAACTTATTTCTTGGATTCTGATTTGATCTTAGAATCATAATTATTTTTTAATTTCGCACTTAGTCACATGTCGTTTCGCGAAATACAACTGTTTATTTGCATATTTGGATATGAGTTTAGTTGTTTTGATTAGCAGCGTCACATGAATCTAGTAGATGTAGTTGTTACAAGTTCTCAGCGGACGTGTCCTACCTATAAACTACCTGCCAAAGTCTTACAGGTCACAGGACTCACAGGACCTAAAGCTGAAGTTGGGCGTTTTCGAAGTTTCCGAGGTTTCGTCTTTAGTCAGTGAGTGAATGACTTTTCACTTTTATAATGGTACCTACCTATAACTTACTTCATTGCAATATTCATTTGCAAAACTTGTGTGAGGGTGTGTTAGTTAGTGCGGTAATGTTAAAGATAGCACCAGTTAAGAAATATTATGACGTCATATTGTAAACATCTACTTCAACTAGCTTTCCAAACACAAACGCAGAGAGACGATCAGTTTTCATCTCAAATAGTTTCAGGTCGATGGAAACGTACCTGAGTTGTTAAGCGGTAAACATTTTACATAGCTTTGTAAAAAATGGCGTAGGTACCTACTGATGAAACATGGTCGACGCTAAGTGTGGTCGGGGAGATCGCTTTGTGTGGTCGCCGTGGTCGAGGCTCGGGACGAGTACGGCCATTACTGCCTGCGACCGCAAGCGTCGTAAGAACTCGACGAGGTTATGAGCCGCGGCCGGGTGAGCGGGAGAGCTCCTCCGTAAGTTAGGGAAATAGGCTTAGATTACGGCGGCTCAGGGGAACATTCATGGCATCATTTGGGGATGCAGGAAGGTGTTGTACATAAGAGGGAGTTGCAAGTTGTGCCCGTGACACAAAAGCTGATGAGGAACCGATTGTTGTGGCATGTACAGTCGGAGAAAGGAGAAGCATGCCACAAGACACGTGTTCAGTATACCTACGATGACTATATGAAGATAGGCTGGCTAAGGAAAGATTAATAGATCGAGAAATGAAATCGTAGATGACAGCGAACAGAAATACATGAGATGGAGAATTATGTACATAAATTACGTAATGTATCGTTTCAGTAGGTAGTGTTATAATTTTGATTATAATACGCAAATGATCTTGTTAACTACTCTGTCTCGCGCCCGCCTTCTTTAGTACCTACTATAGAAGCTGGTGGACTTCTTAATACCTAATCAGTCTGCGTCAATCACAATTCACAACTGGTAGAAAATCTCATCTTGTATCCCGTCTTCCCAGAATGATATGTATCTGCTTTTTGTACAATCGAGACTACAGAATAGTTTAACAACTTACAAGGTAACTTGATATTTAGTGTTAACATTTTATTGCTTTTTATCAAGAAATCATTAGAATGTCTGTAGGCAGGCTGTATGTAGTCCCGTATGCAAGTGAGGATATAAGGTATCGCTGCGTGCACTGGATGTGGTAACAGTACCCGTCGGAGTGCAGGCGCGTCTACCAGCCGCCGCCGGGACATCGATACGGCGCGGTGCGGGCGGCTGCATCCGATCTGATGAAACCGGACACGGCGCAGCAGGCCGTGCACACGCACACAGCCTCAGCTCAAGTGACACAAGCACACACAGGCCGGCCCGGAGGGACGTTCAATCACTCTTTTTTTGCACTTGTTTGTTTAAATCCGGAGACCACATCGCTAGAAAGTTGTAACATGAGGGGACAGGCAGGCTGTAATACAATGTGGCAGCATGTCAGTTCAACAGTAACGTGAACGTTCTCACAGAATATGTTAACCGTAAGAATAGCTGTGCGTAAGAATAGTGAAAATTCGATATAACACCGTCAACAAAAACAGGAAACAAAGGTGCCTAATTAATTATAATTAATTGAGTAGGATAGATGTACGTAAACAGGTAAAGTCTAAATTCTGCAAAGTTCAAATTATTTTAATTGAATGAGGATATACTTAACAATATGTATTATAGAGTTTCCCTATATCCTCTCCTGAGTTCGTGTTATCAAAAGGAAATAAGCAACTGTCAAGCCCACGCTCGGGAATGTTTATAATATACTTTTGAATAGGTACCGTCTATGTACTCAATTAAAAGAAAGCATTCTTTGACTAATACTTACAGTATTACAACTGTTGGATAGTTCCGCACAGTTGTAACTGATACCCATGCCACTGAAATAAGGTACATTTATTTTTTGCAACATACTTACTATTGAGTCAAACGTACCGATCCTGCTGAATTACAAAACCCAGCGAGATTTTTTTTATTTGATGTTAAAAAAAACGAACAAAGGAGCTTGAGCCGTCACAATAGCATCGCCATCGTCCCAGATTGGGAAATAAATCTACTCCGCTTATCTTACTGAGACACTCTTTTTGTACCAAATATACTAAAGTCCATATGAAAGGAAGAGAATTTCAGGTACCTTTAATACATAAATGGTGCATAATCGGATATGTAAGTTACAACTTTCCATAAAAACCGGGCCTTATTGTATTTAGTTCAGCTTTGAAACATTTTTGTTAGAACTACAACAAATGAAATATTGGCAATTCTATAGAAATCGAAAGGTTTGTTTGATTAAATGTATTTGAGAAACGTTCTGTCCTTGGATTGTTTATCATTGTACGCTATTAGACGTTTCGTGCGATCAGCACCCCGCAGACATTCTGTGACGGATCAGAGGCTGGGACTGTGCATCTAATACTTAGATTCTAAGTAATGTATGTAGTGTCTATGTATGTATGTACGTGTGTGTGGTAATTACCGTTCAGGACACAATTTTTTTATTTTCTATTATGTATTTAGTTTATATTTATATTGTATAGGTATTATTTGTATATTATTGTGTATTGTGCGTCACTTTCACGTGAATAAAAAGTTTTTCTTTCTTTCTTGTTTTGTTTTTTGTTAAGATGATGATTTCCATACCGCAGCGATGTGCCCCGCAACGAGGTTTTGCGAACGGACGCAACATGTAGATTGGACATGGATGTGCCTGCGCGGGCGCAGGCCGCAGACGGCGCGCGGTTCTCTCATACTTAATGCCAATGCACTCAAAGCCATGGCCGTGCGGCCATTTTTCCCGAGTTAGCTATTCAAACGTGTAGCCATTGTGTTTAGTTTCTTTATTGTGATAAATGTTTGCCGGAGCGATTAGCCCGCGCCCGCTCCATGGCCGATTTTAAAATTTGCCTAAAAATTTTATTTTTTTCATTCGATCAATTCTCCAGTCGTGGTTGGTTTTACATTCTGCATGCATGATCTATGGTATTTTTAACTGTTATTATGTGTACCGCATTTATATAATTGTCCGTCTTTCCATTTAATATTCTATGCCGATACTGGTGCCGATTCTCTTGGTCACAAACTAAACTAAAATTAGACTATTTCCATCTTTTTCTGTCCAATAAAACAAGAAAGAGACTAATGAAAATAATAGCTGTCAAATTTAGTCAATCTGACACATCCATACTATTATAGTTGACATCTTAAAACGTATGGATTACAAATACGGAAAAGTTCAAGGCAAAACTAATTTGACATCGATAACTTAGTTCTTTAATGTCACCGTCCTTTCTGTTCGCTGTAAGTTAGTAAGAGATAATGGTGCCGATTCCCTTGTTCACAAACTAGACTAAATTTAGAGAATTGACATCTCTTACTAACATACAGCGAAAGGAAAGGACAGTGACATACCGTGACATTTAAGAACTAAGTTAGCGATGTCAAATTAATTTTGCCTTGATCTTTTCCGTATTTGTAATCCACACGTTTTAAGATGTCAACTATAATTGTATGGATTTTTCAGATTGACTAAATATGACAGCTCTTATTTACATTAGTCTCTTTCTTGTTTTATTGGACAGAAAACTATGGAAATAGTCTAATTTTAGTTTAGTTTGTGACCAAGAGAATCGGCACCATTAATTCTCTAAATTTAGCCTAGTTTGTGAACAAGAGAATCGGCACCAATCTCATACTACCTACAGTTAAAAATTCACAACATGTTACAGCCGCCAGTCAGTTCCGCAACTCTCCACAACAATTGATACGACGGACTCAGCGACGGATCACAAGATTCACAAGCTTAATTTAAAACCGTGAAATTCCGTTGTACAATTTTTTGTGATGCTGGAACCATTTTTTAATCTTCAAAATGAAGTTCTCACGCATTACATTACGTTTAGTAAAGGTTTCTATGGAGTTCGTTGGATTGGACCACATTCAATGTAGAAAGCGTCGAGTAGCTGGCTGCGAATGCTGCGAGGCCACAGCGCGGGCCCTCGTTGCTTCGCAGACTCACGTGCCAGGGAGTCCCGCGGGCTGCTGAGATCCGATGGACCCTTTTCATTTCCGCTCCCACTTATTATTATTTTTTTCGAGGATGGCGAAACTGCCTCACGCAGCGGTCGGTGCGCGGCTGGGGGTGAAGGCGGGCAGGCGGGCGGCGCGCGGGGGGCGGTGACACGAGCTCTGTTGTTTACGACACTGCACTAAGTAGGTAACCCCTTTGTGGTCGCACAATAGACATTGCTTCAGATTTGTTGTTCTGTTGTTTGCCGTGTCACGGAGTAGTATAATGGTAAGTATACGTGTAAATAATTAAGTATAGTCTGTATAGTTTACCAAATGAACCTACCTCGATGAACCGGATTGGAATTCAAAAGTGTAGTCCTGCTGACTCCCGCTTTATATTTGAACAAAACGTCCATAGCAGCTATATTTTTACAGGTGTACTGGTTCTGATAAATTCATTCCCACAGTAAGTAAGTACGTCACCGTGCTGCTTAGACCATTTATTGAATACTAGCTTTTGCCCGCGACTACGTCCGCGTGGAACTTGTTTATATCGTACTTGTATACAAACTTACACCCCCCTTCTCAGCGCCTTGGGGAATTATTTCCGGGATAAAAACTTTTATACTCGTATGTCCTTCCCCGGATCTTAAGCTATATTTATATAAAATTTCACCTAAATCGGTTCAGCGGTTTAAGCGTGAAGAGGTAACAGTCAGACAGACAGACACACTTTCGCATTTATAATATTAAGTATGGATTGTAATTTGAAGCAGAAGTGAAGGTAGCAACTTACGTTAAACAAACAATAATTAAAATAAGTGCACTTTCATTATAGTACGAGTTTTATCGGTCATTATAGTTTACCTATGCCTATCATTACAATGCTAATGTAAAGTTTCATTTTGCTTGCTTAGGTTGGTGCGGCCTGCGGCTTGGTCCGAATGTTCTAAAACAATTGAGTGCAGTGCTCTGACCGATTATAAATATGGATTGGGTATTGTGCAAGTAAAGTAGAAGTTTGTTCAGTACTTAATTAAATATGTAACGATGTAGTCGGTGCCGCGGATTGGCTTTACTTTCTTTCTTTCTGTCATCATTGATAATACAAACAGCTGAGGTGAGCTGCCACCCCAGCTGATGCTGGAGGTTCACAGCTCACCTCGAGTTCACTTCACCTCAGTTCAGCGAGGAACAGCAGTTGCAGTCGTGTTGTACTTGTAAATGTTCTGAGACTGAATTCCAATGTTCAACCATTGTTTATGTAGCTTCTAATATTTGTGTCGCAAGTGATGTTGATAAATCGACGCCCCCAAGGAATAAACCTGTATTATACTATTACTGACTTTTTACTGTTATTCCATTTTCGGAATCTATGGGTCGGGATACACCTATGCAATTTTTTTCGTATTTTTTCTGCGGTAATTTCCAACGATTTTCCTTGTAACACTTTTGTTCTTTGTAAATTTTCCATTTTTTATTTACTAGAAAAATAACGTTATACATTATTACAATTTAAGTTCTGTGGCTACATTTCGGTAAAGTAATATTACTGTAAAATATTTAAAAAAAAATCTTGGTTAATGCGATTACAGGTTTATTATCGTAAATTTTGTAGTACACATTTTCGCGTATTGGCGGTAACTTGGTCGCGCTCGGCGAATCAAGTACATTTTCGGGTCATAGAGGAGATTCCCAATGCATAGATAGAATTTAAAAACACCTCAAAAGTAATTGAGTATCAATCTCTCTCTCTCTCTGTAATGAAAAAAAACGTTCAATAATCCAGTAAAGCAATATTATGCCAATAAGTTTTAAGAAATTTACAAGAATAAATCGGTAAGTAAACATTACTGGAATAATATTGATTAGTCAGGATCGTAAGATATCAATACCCTAAAAATTTTATGAAACCATTTTCGGTAATATGTACTTTGGTGAATAACTTATTCTGTGTATATTTAATAGTTACACTTAATACTTTAAACTTTTCGGGTAAAAATTAGCTTTTCCGTCATATAACAATGTTCTCATAATTACCTTTTGTTGAAGAGATATACGCCAAAAACACTAAAACATTTTTCCTGTAAAATTTGATTTTTGCGATTACCGGTTTATTCCTCGGGGACGTCGAAATGTACTTACGTATAAATGAGTGCAATCATAACACACACATTATATAAGTAGTTTGTTGAACGATGAAAATAGTATAGTAAGTGAACTCAAAAAAGTCATTGTCTATGAACTAACGAGTTGTCATATTTTTCGTAATTATTACATAATGGCAATGACCTTTCTTTTCCTGTAACCCTACAGTACACTACAAGTTAAACTACCGTCATGGAGCAGACTGCCCCCACACGTGCACCAGTATGTGTGCTGGCCTGCCGTCCCTAGGGCTCCGGGCTGCAATAACGGCGTCACACAAAAGTCCCGGAATCCGAGCGTGTAGTCACGATGGTGCTGCATGCCGGGGGAAAGAGCCCTGGGAAGAGGTTCAAACGGGTCACACATAATTAATTCAAGGTGACGTCAATATCATTGTTTCAGCTTTTTGTTCCACCCGTGTGTTTACTGGCGTCTTCCTGCCGTGTAATGCACAAATACTCGTAAAGCGGTCGGTGAATATTTATGTCGTCAACCGCCGCTAGTGGCGTTTTGTGATTCCGTCACAAAAACAATCGAGTGAAAAGGCGTTTTAATTAGAAAAGGGCGCGCTGTTGCAATGAGCGGATCAAATCGACAAGTCAGCGGGCTACGTCCGTTAGGCTTCAGCTTCACGTAACGCTGCAACCTCGTCACATTTGGACATTTGTGACCGGCGAGCTTTCTCCGGGAGCCCGCGTGCAACTGTCGTCCCTTGTTTATCGACGCAATCAGTATGTTTTAAAAATAATTTTTGCTTTTCGTCACATGCACATGGCAGTGCCTACCACTCAAACATAACGTGAAATTGATTACCAGCCGTCTGATGGGAATTGGTTCGAAGCCGAGTACGTCAGGAACAGGCATCGCTAATCTATTATGATAGATCTGCCATTTGAACAAACAAACGGGTTGGAAAAGTCTATCCATAAATAAGCGGATCGTTGGTGGGACGCTGCAGTGACGTCAGGGGCCGGTTTAGTTACAATGGATGCCAATTAGTGATTTGGAAATACACTTATGTACGAGTGATTTTAATTAATTGTAAACTTCATAAAATATGGTCTCCATATAACTCGTCACATCCGTTTGTAACTGGGTATATACCATTTGTAATTGCATTCCATGAAAATAGGCCATTGTACTTTTGTATAATCATAAACCGATGTTGGAAATATGAAATAATTAGTGTATAGTCCCTATAGTATTCATATTGAGAGCAACAATACAGACTTTTAAGTTGATCAAGCTTGTTTTATTGACGTTGACAGCTACAGACGCTATGTTCCCATATCTTTTAGCTTGACTTTCGACGCTGCCGGTAGGCGCGGCCGCGTGCGTGTGTCGTGTCGGCGTGTTCGCTTACATGGCCGGGTTTCAGCGGCCGTCACATGAGTGGTGTCGCAGTACGTGGAGGACGTAATACCTCAGCGTCAAAGAAGTAGTTCCTGTCTCATTCTGTTATACATTGTACGGCGGTCTGCTCGGACGTCAAATTACATCATGCATCATGTGCTTTTAGAAAATTGGCACGTTTTCTAGCATGCCCATTACCCAGCAGGCAGCATTATTTTGTAAAGAGCTCTGTAAATAAAGACGTTGACGAAACAGACTAGGTAACAGAAAGTTCTTGAATGTACTAATAATAGCACTGCTCTCTGGCTCTCAAGGGATGTCACCTGTCACAACAAAAATGGCCAAAATTTCACGAGTAATATTTGTTGTTGCACTCACAGTGCAATAAGAACAATTAAAACGAATAAACGTGAATCTGATTATCTGTTCTCGCTGACACTCGCTCGTTGTCATTTTTAAAATCAGTTTTATTTACAAACTAGGTACTTAGCACAAAAATACAACATGTCTCTGTCCTCATGACGAGGGAGCGCAGTGCTATTTCGTGCTGTCTGTCGTTAGGAGATGGTATTCCATCGCCTACGTATGTGCCGTAATGGAAAGCGCGTTGCGACGGTTCAGGCTGCTCCGGGGCTTCGCTTTGATGTGGATCGGCGAGTGTCGGCGACGGCGCAATAACTGCAGATTTGTGATATTAGTGCCTGCGGCTGCGGCCCGGCGCGCGGCGCAGCGAGGGGCATCAGGGGCGGGGGTTACGCTTATAACAACATTTTATAAAATCGGACACACCGTCAAAAGGAGTCCACAGAAGGCACACAGCAAGGTGTACCAGAGTTCTGTGTCAGACGGTCTATTACACTCAACACGCGAACAAGGACTAACTGATTCTCGTTGTATTATTTAGGACTAGCTTTTGCTCGCCACTCGCCCGCGTAGAAATCGCAAATTAATGGTTCTGATATAATTTTTGACTTTCTACCCCTTTTTTAACCCCAATAAGAGATGAATTTTAATAAAATATGAAGCACGTGTTCCATCAATTCTGTTAAGGTGGAAGTTAAATTCAGATTTTCTTACGTTTTTTTTTCAATTTGCAAGTCAGTATTAGGTTCAATGTTGATTAAAGTATCATTCGCGGGCGTAAGAAGTATGTATTTTCAGAATGATAACCATTAAAATCAGTATAATAACTCCATAAGTCGGTATAATCCTAAAATGTCAATATTTCATGAAATAGTTATTCTATCGAGTTACCTGGCCCTGTGGAGTTTTGTTGCTGACTTAAATGGCTACCTCGAAGAAGGCCGACCGAGCCGTCACTCCGGGCTCCGGGTGGACTGGAGCTTCTGTGTCGGTGTCTGCGTCGCATACTGTAGTGTGATTGCCAGCGGCGGCGGCGATATATTGTATCCTATTACTGATTAAAAGATAGTGTATACCTAAGTACTAATGATGCTTATTAAAAGTGATTTCAATGCGCAGCGACAAATATACATAACATTAACAGCCAGCATTAGGTAACAGCCCCTAATTTAATGGGAAAAAACTTGAATGTGGATAAGATATGACCATAATTTGTGAGCTGTCAATTAAGTTATACCTAGTAGTTTACCTAAGTACTTTTTATTTATCGACATCAATAAAGCGATGCTCGTCTTAATGTCATCAATATCTTTTAGTTTTCGTTCTTGTAGTTTGAAAGATAGACTAACTGCATATAATCAAACCAAGACAATAATATAACTGCATAGTTCTGTGAGATTGTTCTGGTGTAACGTTATTATTTTATATGCTCGTAGTAACATCAAACATTTATTGTTGTCCTGCTACGATGACAAGTGACGGCGCTATTTATGAAGCTAGTAGGATGCGGGTTCAATGCCTGCCGAGATCCGATCGATACGTTGTCTAGACTCGTCATGTATATCAATTGACGCAACACCCGACAGCTCCGTGCTAGTCGCTAGATCACGCATGAAACACCATGTATTGAGAGGGAGCCACCAGACATCACCTCACTCCGTGTCTGCCTACCTGCCACTATTCGATAATGTAGAACCAAAACCGAAACCACATTTGTCAGCGACATTTCCTCATGACTTCAAATTGACAGAAGATTTTTAATTATGGACCTACAATAATGTAGGTAGTTTTAGTTTTGCACGATGTGTCCGTGGTCCATGCCGCCGCGTCGACGGCCATGTTCGTGGGAGCCACATTATACAGATTAGTTCCAGTTCGGTACGTTACATTTATACCTGTCTTTACCCGCACGGTTGTGATCGCTTTGCTGGTATTCCAATTCGATACCTACTTAACTTGTTTGTGGGGAAATGAGTGCGTGTATGAAATATTGTCGCTGCACAATGGCCGCCGCAGACAATCGGCGGGCGCGCCGGCTCGCAGGCTGCAGCTCACTGCCACGTGACAGACCGGTCCAAAAGGTTGACTTCATATAACGGGAACTAATGCTCACCTAGAGCATTTATTGAACCATTTGACTGATTGAAAGTGAAACTGGTTTAAAGCAACGCTCGAACCAGGAGTTAGGTTCTGTAAAGCCGTCCTATGAGTGAGTGCGCTGTTATCGCTCGTTGTATGATGGAGCTAACCTTCTATACGTGTCTATTGTGTGCCGCAGCTCGCTTCCATCAGTTCTCAGTAGACGCGATCTCGAGATGAGAGATAAGGCGCGCCGGCCGTATTAGCCGCAGTTATCACGACCATCGGCAGATATTCAGACAATGACATTGTACCTACATTATGTATGTACCGCGAGTACCGAGCACCACCAACCGACTCGCATAGCTAGCTGCGCCACAACTTCATGTCAACTCGTGCTTAAGTATAACTTAAGTAGGACAATATTGTTTTTCTTTAATAACAACTCTGTTTCGATAACAATATTGGAACTGTACCGAATTTTCAAAATGAGTGTGGCAATTTCCCTTTTGCAAGCAGTATCTAGATATACTAGGCTATTATTATTATAAAAGTAACTACTATGCAATTCCGATTAACACCGTTTCACTGGGATTACAGTCGAGGTATTACTTAGTCAACCTACCTGCAGCCCCTGACAAGCGATCGCAAGCGCGAGTGCATTATCAACGACGTCCATATCGGCCGCGCGACGCGCCGCGCTCGCTACAACTATTAAACCACAGATTAAACGTCTGTGCACTTATAGCCCCGCTTATTGTTGAATCTGCAGCTGTAGCCGTACACATTGGAGGTCATCGTCAGTTAGTCTTCAAATATAAATGCATTCGAGTCGAAGCATCGTTCGCTAGTGCATCATCAGATATTAACGAAGCCGCCACTTAGACATGCACGCTGCACAGAATGCGAGCCCGAGAGAGTTCACAGCAGATGTAGGCCAT
Organism: Hoplodrina ambigua; assembly: GCA_949774945.1. Classification (NCBI taxonomy): domain Eukaryota; kingdom Metazoa; phylum Arthropoda; class Insecta; order Lepidoptera; family Noctuidae; genus Hoplodrina; species Hoplodrina ambigua. The sequence goes on from OX458982.1 coordinate 106,155, forward strand.
GCGCGGCTCTTACAGCGGCGACCTATTTGTGGACGCTGACGTTTGTCTATATTGCAGCCTGTTCCGAATAGATTCATTAAACTCAGCGGCTGGGGGGTTCTTACAAGTAAAACTTTGACCGTAACTTTGAAACGTATGAATGTAGAATTTGTATGAGTTTATCTGACTTACAACAACAACAGAAACACAATAGCACATTGTAGAACAACTTAAACAACAGTAGAAGTTACCAATTTACCAGTTTGTATCAATGAAGTCGGTTGAAAAATGAGGAAGACTTCCCCATAACCAGAGGTGGATTAAGCGTTGAGAGCGCCGTAGGAAAGTATCTCATCGGCGCTCCAATATGGAAAATAACTCGCGCCCCGTATTGAAAATAACCAGCTTACTGGCACAATTAATTTTATGCTTTAAGTATTGTATATTTTTTCTTTATTTTCAACCGACTTCAAAAAGGAGGAGGTTCTTAATTCGGCGCGTATGTTTTTTTTTTGTGTTTATGTTCACCGATTACTCCGCCAATTATGAATTAATTTGGATGATTATTTTTTTTTGTTTGAAAGAGTATACTTCCGAATAGGTCCCATAGTTATATTGTCATGATCTGATGATGAACTTCGGAGATACGGAACGGAACTCCTTATAGGACCACAGCAGAACTGTCGTAACAAAAAAAAATACTTTGTTTATACGCGTAGTCGATGACTGACTGAAGGAAGTGGGAGAGGGGGTACATCAACCCCCCTCCTACCACTTTCCAAAATTAAAAATATCGTGTAATGTATTGTTTGAAAGGACTTTTTGTAAGGATTTCAAACATTAACACAAGCACTAAAAAGTGAAAAATAATAAGCTTTTCTACAATTAAAAATAACTTTAGCTTAGAAGTCGGTGGCAATATCTTCTTATCAAGAAACAAAACCAAAGCCGCCGACTTCCAAGCTAAAGCTATTATTTATTTTGTAGTTTTTGAAAGCGGTTGTCTTTTTTTGTAGAAAAGCTTATTATTTTTCACCCTCGTGCCCCTAGGTATCGATACTGGAAATAATAAATAACGTAAGGGACATTTGGCCTTACGTTATTTCTTATTTTCAGTATCGATAAGTAGTTTGAATTTTAGTTTCTGCGAAAAGTACGCAATCGGAACGAAAGAAAACAAAACAAATGAAAATCAGCACTGGAACAGTTCGTGGACCGTTCCGCGCATTGGTTCAGGCGTACTTCATTGAATACAACACAAACGCTCAACATTTCGTAACACATAACCTCCAATATTTTAGTGCAGGCGTTCACAAGACATATGTATTATAATATGCCATTGGACAATGAATGAAAACAAGTTGTTCTGAGCAAGAAAGGTAGGTCGTTCGGAAATAATATTTACGAGACGCTTAGCAGAACTCGCTCAATTGGTTCAGGTCGGGTAAAGAAGACCCGAAGTAAGTGGACTCCTTCCCCCGCGCCCCCGCGCCCCCGCGCCCCCGCGCACTCCCGCCGTGTGCCTGCGCCGGCACCTACTGGCGAGCGCTGCGCGTACCGAGTGGGCGGATTAGCGAGCTTTACATCATGCGGGATAACTTTCCAATGGCTTGTCAACATTTGTGTGGTGGCTGTGTGGACCGTGGTGGCTGTCTGTCAGCTGCACACACATCCCTGAGTTAGTTTTATTTATTTAGTTGTTTGTAATCGTGGGTTTCAGTGCTTTCGCCCCTGACTAATGAATACCACACAGGTAGTATTGGTACCTCTAACAATTGCTTCCTTAAAAAAATTAGAAATAATGGAGTACCTATAGTGACGAAGCAGAACAATCGGTAGCACCAGTTTGTTTAGCGTGTCCGTCACCGCTCGGATATTGAGTAATCAAAACATTAGTCACGGGTGCGTTTCCCCGGAGCGGCCAGCCGCCTAGCCGGCCGCGCGGCCTCGCCCGGCTCGCTTCCGCAACCGTTCGCGTTTTTGGGTCGCGGAGTCGTTCCGAGAAGTAACGACTTTGATTTGATTGACTATCGGTTCACACCCAGCGGACACGTGAATAATTAACTAAGTGTTGAGTTCATTTATAAAATCAAGTGTTGTTTGAGTGATGGCTGATGCAGCGCAGTCCGTCGTCCGTCGGTGACACGAAGTGAAGCCACGTCATTAGATGCTGTTTAACAAACCTTAGTGGATCACTAGGTATTATTTTTTTGAAAAGTTTGGGATATTTTGTTACAAAATTGTGTTTGTGAGCGACGAGTCAACCGAACTAACGACTATGAGCGTGAAACTTTCAAAGAGTCTTCGCTAAAATTGTTCCAAAACATTTTTATGCTCGCTCAGAGTTAAGTCGTTAGCCGACATTTTAATTGTCAATCGTAAAAGAAAAGTCGTAAAGTTGTTTAGGCAGAGCGAAACGCAGTGTCGCAGCCGCGCTGGCTGGGCTAGCGGGGATGGCGATGGATGGCGGGGCAGGCGCGGGCAGGCGCGGGCAGGCTCGCTCGCTCGGAGCCCGGGGAGCGCACTATAATGAGCCATTGTGCGCTGCGCCGGTGCCGCCAACATTTTCGCACAAAAAACAAGCAATTTACTTCCAGAACCGCGCTGTGCTGAATTGGGGTGCTCTTTTGTTCCCGTTTAGTGCTCGAGCACTTCGGGGAGCCATTAACATTACTGCTCTTTGTGCCGCACCGTGGAAACGTGAATACGAGATTGCCGCCGATTGTACAGTGTTTTTTTCCTAATAATAAGATGATAAATAAGTGCAGCGACAATTTATTACGAAATATGAAAGTATGCAGCTGTCGGCGACGAGTCGGCTGTCGTGGCCAGGAGAGGAAGTGGGTCGCTCGATACCAGCACTGCACACTTTATGAACACGACCTATACCGACCTAAACGGAATGGGAAAATACACTATTCATATACATGTTAGGTACATACTTGGCTGCATAAAAATGCCATAAAATACAATAATGAAGCTTTATATCCCCCATAACGTGCTTTATTTGAATATCATCCTACACGAGTACGAGGGTACCTACTCATTTTATGCGTACCTATTGCGTAACTGATATTACATTTTGCTGATTCCATCGAAAATATTGATATACCCTGTCTACTTTATGGTATTACAGCTATATGATTGATAGTCGGTGCCCGGGCCAGCCGGCGGGCGCCGGGATAACACAAGTGTGGCTGCAGCCTTATACCGATATCAATATTTCATCAGAATTGTATAAGCGTCCATTATTCAGTTTGTGACAATGGTCGCTGAATCAACAAAACGCTTCACCGTGAACAACAGCCGGGGGCGGCAAACTGTGGCGACCATCTCGGGGTGTTATTATCGTCACCAATTACAAGCCATAGAACAGATTAACAGAGCTGTGGAGCCCTGTGAGTCGTGGGCGGAGAGGCGGCCCCGCAGCCCCTCGGCCGCCCCGGGCCCCGAGGACGTCCGGTCCAGACTGCAGGCCGCTCAGAAAGTTTTGAATTTTAAAAACGTATACTCATGAATAAAACATTGCACGAACTTGGTCGTGATCAATCAAACGAGAACTTCATTTCAAGATAGCTCAGTGTGGGCAATAAATTGAATAAATTGCAACAGACAGGCTTTTGTACGAAGCGAGCACGCGAGGCAGCAGCCAGGCCGAGCGCGGCTGACGGTTGAGAGCGAAGTGCCGCTGAGCGACGCGACCAGGTCCGAACTAATCCCACAATCCAGCGACGAAGTGCAGAACTGAAGCAAGCGCGAAGTTCTTCTTAACCAGTCAAGCTCCGGCTGTCATACCGGTATGACCGAATAATAGAAAATCAATTGTGTCTCATTACGTGGGACTTGAGCAATTAACATAGCAAAGTACCATACTTGTGCCTTACCTGGTGACCTGTGATACAGGTTTCTTCAGACCTACTTCAGACACCAGCTCTCACAATGTTGATTTAAATAGGTAGTCGTAAACTCCAATTTCAAAGTACATCATAATCTTTGTATAACTAAATATATGGCCCAGTGGTTGTGGCGCCCACCTCTAAGGCATGAGGTTGTGATCTTCAACAGTCGTTACTAGTCGTCAGAAGCCCCAAAGGCTGACAGCCAGTTACGCATACCAAGGGGTAGGGTAGGGGGGGGGGGGGGGTAGGGTATTACCTAGTGAGGTTGTGGAGGTCACATAAGCAGTCGCTCCATGAAAAATATTTGTATTCAGCTGCATCCGGTCAAACTGAAAGCCGACCCCAACGTAGTTGGGAAAAGGCTAGCCAGATGATGACAATGATATTTATATTGTTTCTAAAATTCAAGAAGAAGTGACATTTACTTACATGGTCTATTATATGTGTAGCAAGACGACAAACAAACAAATACATGGTCCCAGACTGACTGATATTGTGAAGCCAGTTGTAATGCCAGCGGGCGGCAGGCGCAGGTTGTGGCGGTTGGTCTGCATCACGGCGATGCTAACTTCAACTGCAGATTAGCGGCCTTTGTGTGGGAGTCACCACAGTTTTGCCAATAGCTACGAATTATTACGTAAGCAACCCTTCTGTTGTATCTGTCGGGTGTCACAGTTGATATTGCGCCGTGTGTTCCGCTCAGCGTGGAATATGACGCTGGCACTGGCTGGCAGCAATATCGATTGCCTTCCCGCTGCACACTGCACTCTCTGTCCGCCCTGCAGGGATCTAATCGCTGTACAGCTTTAACGAACACATTCTCCAGTGAACACTCCCCTCAGTTAGAGTGACGTATTCTATTGAGGCATTATTGTCTTACCTTGCTACCGACAAGCACGCGTGACTCCGCGAAAAACAGAGCATATTAACTTCGCTTGTTTATTAACTTTCGTGAATACACATAGGATATCAGTAACTTTGACTTTGTCGGCTAGGTAATGGTTTTGTTATTTGTTTGAAGTGCTAGTAGGTAGTGAGATGTTACCGGTGTTGGCGCCAGCATCGACCGCACTCCACTAAATACGTCCGTCAGTCTGTGTCCGTGACGTCACTCAGCTCTATCTCAAACGAGCTCAACGGCAGGAAATCCTTTAATGAAATAAATTACGTCAGCATACTTAATTTAATTTTATGAAACCGATTAAATTAATGAGTATGTAGAGACATCTAAATGTCATACCTACCACGAAAGACAAATAGGTATTTTTGAGACGTAGGTACGCGACGACGCTAGGTGTAATAGTATAATTATAAATGAACATAAATACGATAATGAATTGAGGAAGCGGTGATATAAATGGAAAGTTAATCAGTGAATAAACGAGTTAATGAGACTTGTCACGATAACTAATTCAGAAGAAAATCACCGCCTTTACCGAGGACGGTTGTTTTCAAACACCAATTAACAGAACTCATTACCTAATCATGGACAAAATGCTCCTAACGAACGTTTTAATTGCTCGTCCCAACTGTCACGTGACACGTGGAGTGGGCAGTGACAACAGCCGCCAGTATGCCGGCCGCCACTGCCGAGTACTGCTCGCCATACAACGGCAGAACCTTCGTGCTATACTTACGTCTTACTTACGTCGACGTTATGATAACATTTTATTTGTATTATTCTTAGAAGCTACTGTCATTTGCATTGTGTGTTCTCAGAGTAACGCTGTCACCCGACGCGCTGAGCGCTTCAATGCAAATGTTCGTTCAAATAGACGTATTGTGTGCCGTATTTACATAAGTACAGAGTTTCGAAGGATTACCGAGGCCCGTCTAGTGAGCCCTTCAGAAATGATAAATTTAATCTGAGATTAAAACGTCTGGCGCCACGACATCGCGCCAACCAACGCAGCGCAGCTGGGCTACCATCCACCGCTTCTGTTCAAATATTCACTTTCTATAGCTGCCTGCCTGTCTGCTGATACAAATAATACATAACAATGCTAATAACAAAAGTGATTTTTATTATTCATGCTATGTATAACGTTTCACACAAATCTGTTTTCAATGACAGTCACCGGCCGGTGTCGCGCACATCGACTACTATCAGGTTCTCGTGATTAAATGTGAAAGTAAAACGCACACTATTATTTGTGTAATAAGAGAAGGGAGAGTGTCACCCTCGCGGGCCGCGCGTCCAGCCGCCGCGCCGCCCAGAGCCACACAATCGTCGCCTTTGATGCAGCTCTTACTCGATATTATAATGAATGTAGAGATTGACAGGGCGGCCATTATCCCGCCGATTTCAATATAAAAGCAACTTATAATAACAGGCTCCCATCAAAGTCGGTGCGAGTGGTGCGACGTCAATCGCAGATGAAAGGAGTTTTTATTTTATTTTTTGTTAAAGTAAAGACTGTGGACTCGAGTCGAGCCCTAGCCGACCGACCACCTCGAGTTGGTCCGAAACCTGTTATAAATAATATTTCGCTGTGCATTGCAGATTTCGATGATAAATTTCCAAGAAACGTGGAATAAACAACGTAATGAAATGGCATGTTAACTGTATCTCCGATGCTGTAAGCTCGTGGTAGACGTTTCAGCGTTGCTTATTGTCGAACCCTATTCGGTGTCAACATTATGTGATAAATTAAAATGGGACTGTGAAGCTGTTTGAACGTCGGTCACAGGCTCAGCGAGGTAAGGGAGACTACTTGCAACGAAACATTCTCTTGCCAACGAATATCGACACAGTTTTAATACGAGTAGTTACAGCGTTGGGACTTGGAGAACCTTTGATGGTTTAGTCAAATGTTGGATCAAGTAGCGCATTCTGTACTTCATACATCGAAAGATAGACAAATAGTGCCGCTACAATGTAATTTTGTTGTATACGCTACACGAATTTCTCACGAGCGCCATGCTGAGTTAGGGGTAAGTATGTACTCAGTTGGTAAGCATTCAAGTTCAACGTTTGTTCCAAAGCTTAGCGTAGTAGATAGCGCATTCCGTTGTTACCTACCTAATTGCATGCAAGAATTATTAAGTACTTACCTAACCAAAATGTGAACTGTGGCAAATACGTTGTAGGAACTGGATGTACAGAAGCGACCAGATTAACTAGTTAATTACATGAAGAGCTACCATATCGATCATAGACAGTTGTCGACGTCGCTCCACACTATCAGCATAGGGGATTGTCGAAGTGCCGATGTTGGATGGTACCACCCTAGCGTTTATTGTGCGCTGTTAATAATAAGTGCACTTGTTAGTCCTTTGAACTTGCACAAAGGAGTGAAGCCCGTATACTCTACTAATTTTAGCCCTGGCTAGTCGCTCTATTGCAGGGGTCGATGGACTACAATGCGGTGGAGTACCAGCGGACTCATTACACTATGAACATCCTCTAAGCGCTGCCCTTTGGCCCCCACTCCCCGGTGACTGCTGCAATACATGGCCAGAGGGGAATTTGTCGTTTAGCAGACGGGTCGATGGCAGGATGGCAGCACAGTGCCCGTGGTCCAGCGCGAGCGTGTCTCGGTACTGCGATGCAGCGCGATTAACTTCGAACTGATGTACTTATGCCAAATAGAGCAAACTGGGCAAAGAAGGTGAGCCTGATTTTAAAGTGTAGTTGTTTTATTCATTTATAATTACATATTTGTTTAGCTAAGGAGGAACCGCCACGTTGCACTGAGCGAAAGTCTTGCTGGTACCAAATACGGCGAACGATCTTCAAGGCTTGAGACCTATGTAACCAGATTCTTCGTATCGAACTGCTTTTACTAAAGTGGAAATCACATCGGGCTAGTTGCGAGCTGTTTGTAAGTAATCCTCGTTCACTCCTGAGGAGACGTCATTTCCACTGGCGTCATGTACTTAGTAACTTTGCTGGCGTGTTACAAAGACTGCTGTCGCACTGAAACTTTCCAAATTGGTCAGTTAAGGTACAATTTCGTCGTAAATAAACTAGTTGTTTCAGAAAGTACTTGCTTACAAAATACTGTAATTTACCAGTCGTCTACTAGTTTACCCAGAAAAACAAATTACCGTGTTCAAAGTTCCAACTCGCTCGTTTGTAACTGGGAGGCAGGTAATTTGCAAGCGAGGCCCCAGGTAACTACTGCGGCCGGGTAGTGCGTGGCGCGATCAAAGCGCAGCGTCAGTTGCCTCTGACGGCGCCTAATAGAAAAACTAAATGAATCGATATGTCACTGTAAAAGCTTGAACAATGGTAAGTCTTAGGATTTACCAACGTGAGTTGGTAAATGTAAAGTAAAAATGAACCGGCTCTTACCCAGTCAATAGCTGCAGGAAAATTTTAAGATTTCCAAATTTAAAATAAAGAAGAATTATTTTGAATTTCATTTTGAATAGCCAATCTTATGTCCCAGTGCTGGGTAAAGGCTTCCTTTTCGAGTCCATCCAAACTATTCGATCTTGTGAACTCGGAAACATATTTTACCTACATTAAAAATTAATAAACAAAAATAGAATTTTCATCTCGCAAACAAATTGCCCACGTTTGTTATTTGTGTCGGTGTGCCCTGGTTTAGATACTACGACGAACTTTACAGTGTACTGAAGACTTAAAAAAAAACATTTAGTAAAAGGCGAACATCATCCAACGATGATTAAATGTTCCCCATGAATTACAAAGCAATAAGTACCAGTTTATACCAGTAATTATCATCTTTTTTATGGTAAAATACCTGTAAATATGTATAATCCGGCTCTAAAGTATGTTTGTTTTATTTTTAACGTCCCGTGTCTGAGCTGTAAAACATATCACACGCTTATTCGGATCGTTTCGAATTGTTATATCTTAGATTCTGCTAGAAAATCTTATAATTAACCGTAATTCCAGCTTTCACAGTAACAGATACATAGACTCGGTGGCATGAATGGTTGCTCTCGTCTGCCCCTCTGACAGCTCCCCCCACCCGCCCGCCACACTGGAGACCCCCCTTTTCGTTTCATTTCAAACGCGGCGCATCGCGATCGCTTTTGTTATTTTTTCGTGGGGCATTTTCGATAATAGGCTATTCCACATGACCCGTTCAACGCTCGACAGTGGCAATAGTAATCTCGACGAAGTTTTTAATTAGGTTCGATTTTAAACTTATTCGGCTCTCGGCGATCGGCGATCGGCGCGCGGCGCTCGGCAGTCGGCCCCACTACACAGCACACCACTTTAAGTTATTGTTGTGACGATAATTCGAGCGGTTCTCTCACAGTGGTGTACTTTGTTGTACGGAATCCCCTTCGTCACATAACAGTTAACATTACTGCCCGTTCTGCTTAATAATAAAAAAATAAGGGGTAGGTATTGTAAGGGGTTTGGATATTTTTAACAAAAAGGATCGTAGAATTTTTTATATTTTTACCTCCGTTTTGAACAAATAATGCTGTCCAATGATAGAAGCACTGTCTACTTACAAGCCATCAAAAACTTCAAGTAACTTCTCACTGGAATACACCGACGTCGACGCCGATGCCCTTGGTAACGGCATCATCACCCTACGCAGGTGCTCCTACCTGCCCAGGCGCTGTTAGTGTGGCTCGGCGAGGCTCCGGGGGATGCCACTAGACTAGACGTCTACGCACCGGCGACGGAACTCATTACTTTGAAGGTGTGTGCGGAAGTACTGTGTACGTAGTTTAGCACTTTAGTTTGGGGATTTAAAGATTGAACTAACTTAACACTACGCTCATCACAACAGAGTAGAAAAGCTAAATTATTGAAATGAATACAAAATAATGTGTACCTTTGACTGCATAATTCTCGCTCACAAATTAATGCGCATTCATTAAGCTAAATACATAACAAAGTAACCTCTTCAACTACACAAACCCGTCGCCCCTCCAAGTGGGTCCCCGTTTAGTAAAGACGACATTCAATCTATCTCGTGTTGGTGTGCACGTTAGATCACGTTATAGGCATTCTTATGCTAATGACGTCACTGGTCCGCTCCACTGCACACCAGATATCGGCTCGAGATAACTCTTCGTAGCTACGTAGAAAAGTATCAGTTACAGCTGCGTCTGTAGACGTCCCCCTCCTGCACCTTTGTCCCACGCTCCTGCACGCTCTGCTACATTGTAGACGCACCACAAACAACGGCTCAGTTTTATGTGCAGCGGTGAAGGGTTGGTTGCAGTGTTCAGGAAGTTACGACGTCGTAAACAATGTTTTGTGAGTGAGAGAGTGCCCACTGGGTATGTGTTTGTATGTAATGAGGTTTCTGAACATTTGAAGCCTTGAACTATTTTTGGCAGCAGTCGATGCCGCCCTCATTTGGACATTTCCAAGACGTCAAGCACCACCGCGGCACCGTAGCGCGGGCGAGCTGGCACAGGCGCCAAGCGCGTGGCGGTAACGTGCTTGTATTTAGTTCATTACTTCGGCTACAAGTCTACAACACATCCAGCAATTATTTCCTAATTTGATATTTACATTATTATGCTCAATAAAATAATCTAAAGTTTCTGGCAATAGCGGCCATGTTTGCAGCAACACTTTGTTGAACGTTGCTACAAGTTTCCGAAGAACCACGCGGAAACCGGATATTTCATAATTAAAAATAATGGTTCAGGAAGAGGTCCCTTCCCCCTGCCCTCCCGGGGGGACGCCAACGATTAATAAATCAATGAAATCGAAAGGTTATCAGAACGGGTCCTGGCGGTGGCGGCGGCGACGTGGCGGCGACCCACTGGCGAGCTTGTGTCGCTGGCGACCAATTATCAGAATTAGTGAGTGAATAATATATCAGCGTGCAACTGTGGCACGCGGCAGGCCATGGGCCCCGGCCCGTGCGGAGGAAACGGCTTCTCCGAACAACATTTCAAATAGGTCATTGAAGTGTATGCGATTGTGAGTATACACAGAATAGCCATGACCAATACGTTACTTAGCAGGTTGTGCGTCGCATCAAGTGCCATCTGGCATCTGCTCTGTCGACCTCCCCTCCGACCGACATCACAAGTATTACAACACTTTAAACGTGGAGATCGAATTCAATCGGAGAAGTGCTCGTGATTCCGCATTACATTACAATTAAACAACAGTTTGTAGCACAAGACACGTAAAACCATAACGTTACAAGATACCGTTATGCGTCGGCAAATAAAGTGATGTACCTACCTAGTGCAGTAGGCAGGATATTTATTGTATTTGTATACTTTTGACGCTGTCTGTGGGTTTAGCTTACACACTCATTGTTTCAGCAGAAACGTGTTTCATTTGAAACAGGCTTTAAATAATCTGATTAAAAATTTATCGTATGATGACGTCATGTATTTTTCCCCAAATGAACACGATACTAGGAAACATACGAAACCAGCTAGCCGCGACCAGTTGGACTTCCCACTGCCTAGAGTGCCTACATTATGTATGTTGAGCAGAACCACATGTCGACCACATTGCATCGAAATGATCATTAATTCAGAATAACTAGATGACGGGTGTAAAGAGTTCTGATGGCGACCAGAAACATAATTATGAACAGAGCCGATAGGCTAAAATAATAATTAAAATTGCAATACTAGACCTATGCAAATCGGACGATATGCCGTACATTGCGGGACCACGCGGCTGTCGTGTGCGTGACCGATCATCGACGGAAATAAACGATTAGCACATTTCTCTAAATCAGCTTTTATGTTAGAAAAACCGGAGAAACTATTGCACCCCGGGAGGTCGGGAGGTTGACCATTATTATCGGAGTCTCCCGGGCAATCCGGGAGGGTTGAGAACCCTAGCTACAGCCTACAGCGCTGCATAGCGTCGATTACTTACATTTCGTAAAAATGTATGTTAATGAGGATTTGCATGCATGAGGAGGACGCCTGTTTCGTTTGAACAGTGAAACTGCTGCTACAGGACAGGGCGCTGACAACAATAGGGCTTTAGCTCGTCCCTGGCGATTAGCAGTGGGGATTATATTCAGAAAGCGTGAAATGTCGATGAAGAATAAAGAATCCTGCTAAGTAGGTAATACTGATATAAGGCCGCACAATACATAGAGCTGCGCTGTAGTACTCCGCTTACTAGAGCTTCTTTCACCAGGGACTTAGAGACGCTATTTAATTATAAATTGTTACGAGCGCAGCCTTGCAGGCTCTCAGAATAATAATACAAAGAAAACAGTATTATGCACGAGAAAACGGATTTCTTAGCTCTTACTTTTGTATAGTTTGTAAAGCTGGTAAGTCCGTGAGTGTTAGGTATCATACATTATGCTCAGTAATCTAATGGGTTTCACTGACAGTTCGCTCTGCGCGGGGCGGTGTGTCCGTGAGCAAGGCACACAAACCGACGTGCACAACTGATGTCGCGTGTGTGTGCCGCCTCTGTGGCTGTGGCGCGCTACGGAGTCGTCGGTATTCGTGAGCCCGCTATGTTGTACATGGGGCGGTGTTCACTTTGTGTCTGTGCACTCCCAGCCTACAGGTACACGTATTTAAAATAATTATCTCATTAGGATCGATCGCGCCGGGACGACGGCGGCGGGGCCACCACCGTGTGGATGGCTGCAGAAGACCCATCTCGATATGTTTAGAGTTTATGGTTTTGTGCCGTAACTTCTTACAGTTTAGTTTTCTCCTAAATCTGGAACCTAAAAGTAGTTCTCTTAATACAGTGTGGCCCAGCTAAGGACGTCCAAACGAAAATTTTGGACTTCTCTCTTCTTGGGCTATCGAAACCACCCCCATGTATGTTCTACGGTGTTTTGAGGTTTAGGAGCTAGACGACATTTTAATTTTTTTTGGGATATTCTTCTTTAAATCATATTTTGTAGAATTTCTCTTTTTGTGTCGCATTTTTTGGAAATATGTTTATTGATAATTAATCCTGAAAGTATGGTCTTTGTTCGATAAAAACAACTGTCTGTCTTATTGACATCCGAAATTACAAAAACTTAGTTCAAAGGCAAAAATATTGTTTTGTAAATTTCGTTGCAGATTTTCGGCTCTTAAAGAAAAATCACAATAAGGGCCCAAATTACCTTAAAGTAATTTCAAAAACTTCTACGGACCCTCAGCTCTTTAAAACAGTACAAATAACTAGTATTTTACAGGTCATTATTCGGAGCAATACAAAACCTGATGTAAAGAAGAATATCCCAAAAAATATTAAAATGTCGTCTAGTTCCTAACCCGCAAAAAATCGTAGAGCATACATGGCACTCCCATGTATGCTCTACGATTTTGGATAACGTTTGGATAACCCAAGAAGAGAGGAGTCCAAAATTTTCATTTGGACGTCTTTAGCTGGGCCACCCTGTGTAATTATAACTCGTCTTTTTGTAAATATCTTGTAAACTGTTCCTTCTGTTATGTGTCCAGCGCTTGATGTGCGGTGGCTAGCTACACTGGAGCGTTTATAACTTCCATAAAACTTGCGCCGGATTTTTTAGAAGCCAGTAATTAAGAACAGAGAGATCAAAGCGGCGAGGGCGGCCCGGGGGAGGGGAGTAGAGCCTCCCTCCCGCCCCTACCGCAGCTCCCGGACGACGACAGAACACTACCCTAACAAAATGTGTTTCTGTGAGTGTGTCGGCACTGCCCTTAGGCGAGAGATGTTATTGATAACTTGGTGGTCCCCGCTCGCGATAGCTTCATAGATACACGGAGACGATAGGATCTCACGAATATTACTTACGTAGCGTATGAAGTAAAATAGCATGTGTACAATTCTTTTATTTTATGTCAGTCTACAGTACCGTGTCTATAAATAGGCTTTTTGGGCAGCAGCCCAGGGCCCCGTGTATATGTAGAAAGGGCCCCCAGCCCACGATGGAGAAAAATCTAACATTAAAAAAAAAAAATACTACTGTGTTACATCACTTTACTCTCTGCTCCACGAGGCTCCCTCGCCTTTGGTTCAGACTGCAATTCAATCTCGACTGTAATGACAAACTTAACTCACCTGTATCATAATGCATTATTATAGCAAACAGTATTTTGAAAAATTGGCAATAAGCTTAAAAAATTAGGTAGGCACCCAAATAGTGTTAACAGCCCAGGGAGGCAGGGACCCACATATTCACAGTCCGTCTCTGTCAGTCTGACTTTAGATATTTCGGTGACCAAAGTCTAGTAAAGTAAACTTCTACACAGTAGGTACTTACCTAATATAATATTATAAAACAATATTGATATATAAAATAATATAATGCCTTTCAGCGTTTCAGGAATTTATTTTATCATGGGGTTACATACATACCGTATCTTCTTTAAATTGTTTTCATTATGAAGAGTATAAAACCGGACAAGTGCGAGTCGGACTCCATACAAATAAGGACCGCCGCGCGCCGGCCGCGCTGTTCCTTGCATAAAAAAACTGATTTTTTAAATGATTTATTTAAAATGTATAATTTTCAATTTGTTCCTGTACTTGCCGTATAAGACGGTATTACTTGCAAAATGCCATATTCTAGGTCAACGAAAAATACCCTATAAATTTAGATCCCCTTGAGAGTGTCGAAATATATGTCTTTTTCGGCTTAAACGGCCGTGTCTTTTTTTACGTTGACTTAAAGTTTGTTTTTTTTTCCACAGCTTCAAGAGTTTATAGACCTGAGTTTGGATACCTCCACGCGTTCCCGAGATTAAGGGTCTAGATAGGCGGACCAGCAGACGAACGGACGCGCAAAGTAATCCTATAAGAGTTCCGTTTTTTCCTTTTGAGGTACGGAACCCTAAAAAAAACGCGTTTTGTTGGTGACCGTACTACACCCGAGTACACTCGTAGATAAATAATGACGTCTCCCGAGTGCTGGCCACTGTCTGCTCGTTCCGATGTGCCATTGTCCGTGTCCGGCCAGAGCTGGCGGGGCTGCACTGCGATCGCTCTTGTGCATTGTCAGCACTCCGCATTCAATTCCTCTCATATTATTGCTAAATATAATATAAAGGAGATCGCCCCTTTATACCTAATGTTTAGTAATGTTTTGTTTACTTGTATTGCATTCAACACTTCTCGATGAAAATTATGTCAATTTCCACAGATATTATTTTCAATTAGAACGTTATAATTGGCCAAAGGTCACGAAACCATTAAAAATAATAATTGAATTGTTCGACTATGACGCAGTGTGATTTGCTTTCGAACCTTTATGACTCGTGTAATGTTCCACAGATTGAGTAGTTCGTCGTGGCTGGTCTGTGGCGCGTCGGGAGCCACGAGTCACGACCCAGTCCTCCACCGCGACCTTTGACTACGGACGAGGTTTGACGCTACCGGTGTACCTGTCCCTAAAGGTGCTCCCTCACCGGGAGCATTCGCGTGTAATGTAACGTTACAGATTTGAGCATTACATCAGTGAAGGAGGAGAACCGAGCATTACAATGCGCACCTTGTAATGATACAATGTGTAATATCTTGATACAACTTGTAACATCAATGCGCTCCACTTCCAATGTAATGCTCAAAGTCGAATCTATATGTTACTTTACACGCAAATGCTCGTTAGTCAGGGAGGTATTATTGTAATGTAATGCTCCAAGTTCAATCTATAATGTTACAATACACGTGAATGCTTCCGGTGAGGGAGCACCTTAATGTTTCTATTGATTGGACTGTTCATTCTTAAATCAATGATAACTGCATCATGCGAGCGAGGGCACACTGGAGGCAGCAGACTGTCTACTGGTGCGCCCAGCGCATAGTGCCTTGCCCATGGTTGACTTTTTTTTTTTTTTAATTGATACTGAGAAAGTCTGTAGATTAACGAATTTCCTATTTTTTGCTGAACAATAGAAGACGATCATATCTAAATATTTTATTTTTGTTCGAACCACCATTAAATAAATGAACCACAACTGACAATAAGTAATAGGTGGTAGACGCGCCGAAGAATATTTCAATATTTTATTTTTATTAAAAAGCGTAGACCTACCTACTTCAGTACGAATGGAGGCGGCGCGGCGCGGCGGGCATTCTAAAAATGTAATACTATGAAGGATTCGACAACCAGGCGGTAGGTACTACACAATAGCATGATGAGCACAGCCGTGTCACGATCATGACTAAGTGGTCAAAGAGGCTAGTAGCTAACCAACGGCCTGACAATGAAAGGATATTGCTGTGATGCAAAGTGGTTGTAGTTAAAACACCACAGTCCACTGCGAGCTGGTCTGTACTTGACAAAATAAAAAAAAGCCGCCAACCCCTAGCGTCCAGGTGGACACAGCTGGCAAAAACTCACTCCACCTGACTTCGCGAGGGAGATTCTCACAGAATAGCCCTGCTCAAACAGTAATAACGCCTTCTTCACATAACCCATGGACTTATCAAACATACGAACCATACACATAATAGAAAAATATTTTCAAAAAGTAGTTATGATGAAGGTTGGGTCGATGGGACCCCTAACAATGTAACCTGACCGGCCGAACGGGGAATAATACACAAAGCGTAGTAAAGGTGTTTACACACAGCTTGAGAGTGTTCCCGGAATATTGCACACACACACACACAGGTATCCTGAACAGGCATAGGTACGGCCTCGTGCTCGGTGCTCGGTGCTAGTGACGACATGGTTCCTTTCTTTTATTACAAGTCTTTTCTTCATAGTAGGTGTTGAACACACAAAGAGGTAGATTCTTTACAATTTGAAATGTGAGAAGAAGAGCCAAGTAGTGTCGTTTTTAAATGACTATAATATCCACAGTTCCTGTGTTCTACTTTGCCACGCTCGACACAATAATCAAATAGGTTCGTAAATCTACCATCAATGTTAGTGTTGTGGTGATTACAGAATAAAAAATCATGTGCCACCCGTGATGGTTCTCATCCCGTGTGATCGCAGATCGGTATGTACTCGCGAGGCTACACATGTGTACAAACAAACACAAACAGCCGAGACTAATCGAATCAATCTAATCTAATCTGTGTATGTAGTGTGTACTCGGCTGCGCAAGGAAGCTGTTCAAACAAGCGTTCTCAAAGGTATTGCATCAGCGCCGCGCCGCCGCCGGTGCGCGGGAGCTTCTCTACCGGACACCCAATAATGTAGGCATCTGACAATGTCATTATTATTTGGATGGATGATGAATTTAAGCTACAGGAAAAACACTGACACAAGGACTTGAGACTGAAGATCCAGCGAGACTCGTTGAGACCATATTGTGTTCAGTGTGTAGCGGGTAAAAATTGGTTGATGATGAAATATGATAGTTTTTTTTAATTAATTTTAATTCTTTTGGTAGAAAAATACGAGGAATATTGACGTTACGTCTCGTTTTTTTCATTAATATTTTTTTTATTCATATTTTAATGCCCTATTGGGTTTCTTCTTTCTGTCTTTTTTATAAATTGTTTAGATTAATTATTGTATATCTATTGTTTTAAAATAATATTTTAATTCAAAACATAAATTATATTTTACCATCAAATATTCCATATGTATGTGTAGGTGCGGCACCAAGACTACCGTAACAAGACACAGCTGCTGATTGGTATAAAAAACAATATTTTTACATTCATAAAGGTCGAACCCATGAGACTATATGTAACTACTACTGACTCTACTACTGATTTTGTCGTACTAGTAGTACGACAAACTGTGGGTTTCCCTGTGCCCACTTCCCGCCGCAGTGCTGACTGCTGCCTCGTGTTCATCGCGGAAAGTTTCGTGCAGGGCGAGGTGCCTAAGCCCGTATTACTTCACTAATTAGTTGATAATTTTCCCGCGATTGCTTATATTTTTATCAACTTTAGGAAAATTATTTAGAATTAGATCGCAAATATGGCGATTTTTCACTGGATTAATGATGAATCTTCCATGTAAACATGTGGTATGATGACGTCACTGGTTCACTATGTTCGCCGATAGTTGTAGTATTTTTATTCAAATTCAAGTCGATTTGTGGACACACTAATTTGCAGTTAAGCAATATGTATCCACCTGTCACAGCCTCACCGGTCTGTGTGTCTGTGTATTTTCAACTGTAATATAGGCAGGTAGGTAGACACTTGAAATGTTCAAAACAAACAGAAAAAATAAAAATACGAGTACCTATGTCATCCAAGTAAATGAAATTGCGTATTTGACTTTTCAGTGTTTATCTGGTTCATTTACGTAGTGTTATCGTTTTTTTATAGTTTAATTAAGTTATAGGAAGTAGGTACAGCAAAGGAAAAAAAAACCTTTTTAAAGCCGCCGACTTCCAAAACTAAAGTTACTTCTCACGTTGTAGATTTTGAAGTTTTTTTTTCAATATTTGGACAATCGTGACAAGGTAAAACAAAAATGCTCTCTAAATCAACTAAAACCCTTATCTGACGGAACAGATAAGTGCACGCTGCACAATATGTACGCTAGCACAGTGCCGTCTGTCTGCCCGCACTCATAGCCCGTAGAGTACCGTAAGGAAATAAGAATCCTGAAACACGTGACCCCTTTTACTGTGCCCGACGGAAAAGGTTCAATCCAATCAACACGGCTACTACTACATAACGTCGTCATTGGCAGCCGCTTTATATCCACTACTAGTAGTGAGAGGAAGCCGGGGCCATTTCATGCGGCTACTGCCACATAAGCGCACATAGTACGCGCCACACACTCGCGCGCGCCGCTCGCAAGGCCTGCGACACTTTGTAGGGATTCTTTCTACATAGTTTGTAGGTCGTCGTTTCCACTCGGCGCTACTTCCATCGACTTGTGCCAACTATTCTGGAAGGGCTTCATTGCATCCAAGGCGGCACGACGCGCTACGTCTGCACTATACTTTATTACCAACTTTATTTCAGTCTAATCGCACGCGAACTCCATTTTAAGAAACATCAAAGTATAATGCGGTGTTATGTAAAGGACAATGCGCTGATATTGAACTCGTAACGGGGCCGACAAAGTACACCATACGACGGCTATTGTTCACGTCTCACACCATTGTTAGGTGGAGCACGGTGTCTGTACCTACACACAGAGCACGTTAGGTACTCGGGAGGTCCAAATTAAAGTAACGGTGCGCAATAAACTTATTTAACTTACCTTTTTACGGCGAGCGTTTTATATTTCGCACTTTATGGGCTTTCTCCTTTTATTATGACCGTTAAAAGCTATAGCATTGTTCGTCTGAGGCTCTAGTTACGGCTGAGCCGTTTTATATTGAGTCGTTAGGAGTCAATCGTCGCCGGCAGCCGCGCCGCCGCCCGACGCCACTTTATGTATCAACCGCACCTACACACGTACCTGCGTAGCTACACTCAGACGACTTCGTCTACGTTTAGACTGGATTACATTTGCCAGAAATCCGAACTACTTACCAAAGTTACGTGCATTACCTTAATATTACACTTGTACAGGGAGAACCTAGTTGAGTACCGCCGCCCCTCCCCCACCCCCCTCCGGGTAGCTATTTGAAGACCTCCTCCGACACAAATCCTTGCTGCGCCTGATCGTCGTCAGGATGGAACGACTTTGTTTACAGATGGAAAGTAATTAAAATGGTCGCAACTGGCAAATGCAGTAATATTGTTTTATGTGCTAAACGCGAATGGCTGTAGTCGTAAAGTATTTGTTTGTTTTCCAAGTACTTCTCCAGCATAGGATTGTACAATCGATAGCGTTCCTAAAGAAAAATGTGAAGGTATTCGCCCACACGCCGGTCGCCGCACACCATTCAAAAGAACACCGAGTTCTAAAGCGGTGACTAGGAAGCCATGCAATCATTTTCCTTGTCGATGGCGACTGACAACGGTGTAATTGGTAATGTTCTGAGGTCGTCATGGCAACGCCCAGGCAGACGCATCATTAAGCCCGAGATGATTAATTAAATATTTTAAGCATTACTTTGTTAGCGCGCTGCCCCTCCCCCCGGCCCCTGCGGCGCGCTGCAGGCGGCGGCTGGCGTGAGCAGCCAACTTGCCAAGTGAGCTCGTTTAAACTAGCAACAGTCATAACGAGTCACAAATTATTCAAATTTCACTAATAGCCTCATTATCATGCGCGGATAACTGCCGTGGTGTACGTATTTTAGCTTTTATTTACTGACGTCTGCTACCTGTGGAGGTACGCCGTCCTGTAGTAAGCGGGTAATGACCATGCTCATGGCCGGGCAGTCGCGTCGTTGTAGCTGCCTAGTGCTCCTGCGCTCTGTGGCCACGTGGAAGTAGTACGTCACCCGTTTCACGTGATGAGGGTAATGCGGCGGCTGCCCGCGGCTGGCACCACACGTACATGCACGCTGCACTGGCCGTATTGCCGTTATTGATTCGCATTTATGACTTGCTATTGCCCATAAAGCTGGAATGTACCTGCGTAACTTATAAACCAAACCAATATAGTACTAAAAATAACAATAACATGCAATTACTAACAAAAATAAAAAGGGGATGTGCAATGTTGATAGGTAGTTTCTCACTTTGGACCCAAAAATCAAAAGGAAGAGTAGTAGAGTCGCTGCGAGTTGGAGCACTTTGCATGGGTATTGTGCTATGGTAATGGCTGTATCGCACATTGTAGCGCACCTGCGCAGACAACCTCCCCCGCCGCTGATATCAAAAGTACATTTAACGATAGCTGCATCGCCAGGGTAAAGGCTTGTCTGTGCCCCACTCCTACTATGAAAATAACACCAGGAAGCTTTCGTGCTAAAGTTGGGAACGTTGCGTGAACCTACATGAGACTTGGATGCCGATTTTGAATCAAACTTTTACAGAATATTGATGGCGGCGTACCTACATTATGACTTACGTTTACTGCATCAGTCAATAAGTACGATACCCGTGTCTAAGTAGTACCACACGAATGGTAATAGACAATAAACTTAGCCAGATTACCAATACGATTGGTATGGTATCATTATAATTTCAACTTATTCTGCCATTTGTCGCCATCATTTAATCTATATAGTGTGTAAAAAGCCCACCATAAAGCCATCACGTACGCAAGCTGTCCGCCAAACTAAGTAACAGTGAGCAAAAATAATGATTGTTCACGGTACGGAGCGCGCAATTGAGGGGGCATGCGAGGTACAGGGGCAAATTATTGGACTTTAGTTATCAACATTATCTACTTATAATCCAGTACAAAAAACAATTGCACTTGGCTTTGTCTTTTTACACTCGTTATTTGTCTTCTTGCATCAATTGTTTATTCCTTCCGTCTCTATTATTTCTTCCATTATCTAGTACCTACATGAAATTACAACAAACCGGACTATATTGATATAGTTGAAAAGACAGTGATACCACAGATGATGCTTTAAAACAATAAGCACTTCATAGTTATAATTTAACTGGTATTTAAAGCACATTGTTTTATCACCCAAAGTAATGAAATAAGTTAATCGATGCACGATGGCACATACCTCCCCGTACGCGTTAACCACACTACCGATGCCCTGAATATGAAGCTACCTGCCATGTGCACAGCCACAGCATCAGCCGGCGGTGCATGTCATCCGTGTGCGAAATTTGTGTCACAAGACGTGGTGGCCACTGTATCAGCAGCGACATCATAACTCTCAAAAAATAGGTACATCATGTCTCATGTCCGTTGTGTTACCGTGTCTGGGGGTCCGGTGTCCGGGTGGATAATATGAGATTCCCGGACAAAGCCGTCCGTTATTTATGGGTGGTGTACGGCGGTTCCAGGAGTATTGTGTTGTATCGATTACTTGAACAGTCTTCTTGGAAACGGACACCTTTGAAGTAAAGATACGTTTGTACAAACTAGTTGTTCAGGTCGATCAATCTCGTCGTTATTGCAGTTCAACACCGGACATAGGCCTCGCACACGTTGCGCTGCTGTTATTGTTTTTCTGTGTACGTAATAGATTAGCAGTTGGTGAAGTTGAAGTATCGCTGCCTACCAATCAGGTAGGCAGCGATAAGTTATGTTATTGACTAATAATGTAGCAGCCAGAGTCCCCAGTCCTCGTGCGACGCGACCAGCAACACAGTACAGTATCGCACGTTCAGAACAGATCGGACACATTCACAGTGAAACTGTACACCAACACATGTGAGAGATGATCCTGTGACTATCATTGTATACGTTATCATTCTGTTACTTCATTATAACAATAAAACAAATACACAGTGGAGTATATTATTCCAATGACATGAATGTCATTCAACTCAATTGAGTAATCATTGGGTATTTAGTTACCTAATTAAAATATTCTACAGGTTGCAGGTATTCAACATACATTATCGTAGTTAATTTGTTTTTCAGAAGGGCGTTTGTTATTCCTGTGTTGTGTCAACATTACAAACTGCTTCAGTGCAAATAGGTTGATATTGATGTATAGATTTAATGAAGTGGGTGCTCGTGTGTGCCTAGAGTTGCGTCTTCGGGAAGCTTGCATTGCAGTTAGCGCGGCGGCCAGCAGGCGCCGCGATCCGACACACACAGTTATATTTACTTATTATCATCTACCAAACAACAATAATACAGTGCACTCGTCGTGCAGCGAGTAGGTCGGCGCGGCTGTGCCTGAAGTAATTGTATGCTCCCCAATTGTAGTGTTAACGTAAATATCTAAAGAGTACAATGCTCGTTACTTTCAATCTGATGACAATGCATCTGCTGCGGACTAGTGGATGCACCCCTACAGAGCTACAGACGTGACACACACAGTGTCGCGGACGAGACAGTCGCTATGTAGTTTTTTTTTTCAAACAGAGGGGCACAAAATGATTTTTTGTGCGAATTAATGCGTATTCATTTATAACAACAACTTTCAATATATCACACGTGAAGTTCTTTGAGATAGATGCGTGGCCAGGAGTGAAATTGTTGGCGGCAGTACCGACTTAGGTACAAAGGACCATCAATAATGAATAAATAAATTGACATGGACACATTGGACAAAGATTTGAAGATAAACAAAACTAAAAGATTCTTTTAAAATGATGTACTCAACAAACTTAAACCTCGCGAGACTTGTAACTAGGTAGGCTCTACGGGCTAATTGCGAGTAGCTTACTTACGCCAATATCATTTTACTAGCTGTACGTATCCCGCTATGGTTTCACCCGCGTGTTACTGAACGCCGTCTTTAGTTACTGTTCCGCTCCCGTGGGTCGCAGTGTGATGGTATATAGCGTACCCTATACTGTTACTCATAAATCTGGCTATTATTTCACAAAATGATCTGATTCAGTCCTGAGTGCGATTAAACAAACAGTCTTTACTACTGTAGAGGACAACCAACGGAGAGAGGTTAAATGTAGTGGATCAGACACTGATGATGATTTAAACGTTACTAGGTTTTTCACAATCACACATAAAGGTATAATCAATAGACATATTTCATGTACAATTGTTAACTTACTGAATGTACCCTGAGAACTGGACAGACAACGCCATCTGTCGCCTGTAAATGCAACATGGCTGCTTATTACATCAATCTGACAATCAAAGCAACTCCTTATTACGTCGATAGCTGTCAATCAGCACAACCACTCATTATAGGTACGAGTGGGCACGAGTGGCCGCGACTGTACTGCCGGTAGGCACTACGTAACATGTCATGGGGAACGTGCGTGAGGACTTGAGGAGTCAGGCGACTGGGGCGGGAGGTGCTGTTCACTCATTCAATACCGTTTTTCATACAAATTTCGACCTATTGTTTTTGTCCCATAGCAGGGCAAAGGCCTCTTCGGAGAGAAGCATAAGCATTAATCACGGCGGATCAGTTGGATCAACAAGCCGGATTGGCGATTTCAAACTTATATCTGTTAGTCCAGGTTTCCTCACGACGCCGACGTAATGCTTTCCTTGACTGTTAATAGTGATGTCCAAGATAAACTTAGAAAGTAAAGAAAAAATCACATTGGTACCTTTGCGGCTATCTGGTTGTCAGCCCACCGCCTCGTGCATTAGGTACATGCGGACGTTTTAGTCACCGTTCCCTCACGATATTTTTTACACTTTATTACACAGTTACTTAGCTAGCTAGGTAGGTAAAAGATTTATTTAACATCATAACACAAGGAGTTTGTCACAAGCATTGCATTGTGTAATGTTAGGATAGGTAGTTCAGGACTGCCACAGGAGCTTGCGCGGTTGGAGCTCCTTAGCAGTAGGCTAACCTATCTGTAATAACAAAGGGAATTTTACGTTTTTGTCCATCGACACTTAAATGATGTAGGTAAGTAAACATCAGCTGCATTATGACGTAAATAATACATGTATGGGCTCTCCGCTGTTGGAGGACATGTATTTTAGGTTTCAGTCAGATACCTGTAAGTAATATGATTCAAATATCACGCTCGGTGGTCGTGACGCTGTCGTAACACTGTCACCGGCAATGGCCGCAGTTCGTACTCGAGTTGCCCCTTTGGGAATTACGCACGTGTCATGCGTTATGCATAAAACTAGTTTGAAAGTTAAATATAATATTCGCATAAATATGAACCGCGGCAGTATAATATATTTCAGTATTCCCCCCGAGGTGGGCCGGGCGGCGCGGCCGTGCTCCGCCGTGCTTCTCTAATTAATTTATCGAGCAGCTCTTATATCTGCTTCTAATTGCATTAGCACTCAAACATGTTTAAGAGTATCATTAAACTAGATCGAAGCGGGAATTTTTATGTTCATAGGTAATTAAAAACAGTCGACTCGGTTTATTTAATAAATAATGTGTGGTACGTCACGGCTGAGTAGCGACGAGCGGCCCCGGCCACATCCTGCGCGGCTCACCCGCCGCCTCACCCACTGCTCGGCAGTGTCGTGACAGGTAACGCTGCGGTTAAGGGTATCGGTATCGGACATGACTGCAGTACCTAATTACCGAGCGGCGCATGTTAAAAATTACCGGATTCAGCGCAACATACTGCGAGGGAACCGGCACGTTAATTATAAACCCTTATTTGTAACTGGGCCCTGAGTACTGCAGCGGTTAGGCCATCTGTTAAGTTAGGATTCGGTGGTCAATGGCAGGTTTACATTAAAGTGCTTTATACAATAATATTTGACTTCACTTTGTTGCAGGGTGAGCGCGTGCTCGTCCTGCCAAACATCAACTCGAGAAATTCTTGCACTGAGTTCCCATTAGTCAAACAGTACCTACATTGTCGGCACACCCAAAGGCAAGTCTCGCTGTTTCTGAGAAACGAGGCATCGATACTACTCCATTGTGGTTCCAACTCTTTTTAAGAAACCTGGCTAAGGGCCTGCGCGGTCGCACACGGACTGTCAATGGGCTGGCAGTTCAAATACAAACGCATGCAAAACGCGTATAAACCGCAGCTCTAAATATAGCTCGACTGCTTTTTAAGGTTGCCTCGCTCAAGACAGACATAGGCAGTTCATTTGCTAGTCTAAAAAAGTCTATGCGACACGAAAGGGAATAGCAAGTAACCAATCATTTTGGGCCAATTACGAGGGAACGCAAATGACAGGGCAGAACGTGACGTCCGGCGCACATGCGACGGTACCTACGCGGAGGCAATTAACGACTACACATGACATACTCACTGTATTGCCTTTCAGTGAATCTGACACTCCATCGATATTTGGCGACTCCCACAGTCATCCGCGGAAGCAATCGGAGCGGAATCTAAGTAACTTACACAGATAACGTGCTATCGCGATGCGTGCCATGATTCAGTGACAAGTCGTTGCATCCTGTTTACAAAAAGCAAGTTATTCACTAGTGCACAAGTTTAGCGATAGTTGACGGATGTAAGATGGGAATCAAGCCGAACCAACGCGCACAGTGCACAGTGTGCACCACCAGGGAACAGTATTATGTGTGCTCATTGTCCCAATAGCATGTCTGCCGCAGCGACATGCAGCTAGTCGGAGGGTAACAATTAAATCGCGCGCTTCCGTCGCAAAATGCGCACGTACGCGCGGTAATGCGCGACTATCGGCAATCGCCCTTATCTCGCTAATTGCGCACCATGACACTTTGGACATACCAGCGGGTAACGTGGCACCGCCGAACTATAAATAACTGGCATAGGTACTAGAATGACGACAGGCACATATACCTACCTACAACGTTTTTCAGAACCGTGTGTTGAGTAAACGATTTGAACGACAAATGCTATTCGACTATTTTGTCATCAAGGTATAGATTTCACGCACAGTTTAAAAAATAAATGATTTCCTAACTAACGCTACCTACCTAACGATACTATGGTTAGTGGTTGCCTATTAGTTTCCTGGAAACCTCGAGAATTGTAGGTGCATTAGCCACGGCTAAAACGATAATTTCCTAGTTGGGCGCGTCCAATTGAGTCGCGCCTAATGTCGGCCGCGTCCGGTCCAAGGGGCTCGTATCAAAAGTCCATTAGAGAACAAACGCACGATCGTGTGCGCCCAGCCGCGCCTATACACACGTACGTCGCACGAATGTCATTAGCTCCTCCGCTCGTATCGATCTTGGTTCACGAGCTGAGCTTGGAGCTACACGTTGCTCCACGTTGCTATGCACGTCACGTCCGAGGAACAAGATCTCGTGTTAGAACCATTGAGTTTCTTAAGGAGTGTTACGAAGATACCTGTACATAGGTACCAGTACGTTTTGTATTCACCCTCGGATTTTCTCGTTGAACAAAGCTCCGGCGCTGAATGCATTGAAGACACGTGTTACATGCTCCATACGAAGGGGTACAGAGTACTAGCGCACCTACCTACGCACACTGCAGACACACTACGTACTTATGGAGTAAACACTGCTCAGAGAAGCACGTTCTCCTAATTCCCTCAACTAATATAACTTGTATGGAATAGCAGGCAACTGACATACTAAGTTTTTCTTCAGTTCTCAACAGAAAACATTGTTAAGTCAAGTCCTGGATACGATCGAACAGAACTATTTGTTAGGACGCGACAGCCGGCTAGTTACGGTCACTTGTATCCATTTGCACTAAACCTGCGCAGCGCCTAAAATAGACGTTTTCTAATCCCAAGTTAGTGAAGCACCAACTTTGAATGACGTTAGATACGGCTTGCCTTAATTAGGACTAGTCTACTAGGCATGACATTGTAACTAATGGTTATTTTATGAACAGTGATTCATTTACTAAGTGAACTCAATGTAACGTTGCATTGTGCGTCAACCGAATTCCTGATACAAGTAATTTGGTAACGCATGAAGTAATAAATGGTATCGTATTGTAGACGCGACTTAGCGACGTGGCTGACAACAATACCGCCAGTGCAGGGATGGGAGCGGATTCACATGCTCAGCTCGGAGAGTCGTGAGTCGATCGTGAATTTCTCAACTCTGTGACGTAAGCGTGAGTCGGTTCTCATCAAGAAACCTGTCGCATTACAATATCAGCTCATTGCCACAGTTGTCCTGCGGGCGACAATGCCCGGCTCAGCCGAGCGCGCCCGGCCGCTTCGGGACATGCCCGCGGCTGGCACAATGTGGTACTAATAATAATTCCATACTATTGTTGTATTTCTGATACCCTACTACCATTATTTAATCCTCGCCACTTTTTTGAAACGTAAAAAAATCTTTTGTCAAACGAAATGTTTTATTTATGTCCGTAGTATTTATCGAATGAAATGTTATAGTACGTTTCAGTTTGGGTTTCTTCCTGGCAACAGAAATAGTTAAATTTTAACGTGTGCTTATTTGATGCTTATTTGCAAGTGAAAAACCTTATTACATTGGATTGAGTAGGACCCTCATGCCCTCACCGCACGATGCACCCACATACTTTGCATACCAATTCATAATTGAAAGGCGCAAATCTCTATTGAAGAAGACTGAACATAGTAATTGTTATTACGTAGCTCTATGAAAATACCATAAGTACACGATATCTTGATGATCGTGTTGTCGTTGTATCGTGATATCTAATTATCTTCAATACAAGTACTTGTCGAGCAGGGTTCCCTCGTGCTGCATCCTATAACTTTACAGTTATTACAACATAAAGGTATAATTTGAAGCCGGTATGCGCACGCGCTTCGGGCGGCGGCGACTCTACGCCATGTTGACCAATGACCATCGGCTTCAGACGTTAAGTATTTTATTAGCGATTACACCGACCATTCAGTAATAAATGAGGTATTGAGCAGCTGCCCGCGCCCATGGCTCCCACAAGCAGACGCGACCACATCCAACAAGTGACATAATTATCTATGAATGCATCAATATACAATTAAGAGCATATCGCAATTCGTGTGTAGACTTAGTTATTTACTTTTAGTTTATTTACCTTTGTTCATAAAACTGAACATAGCACTAGACTCGGTGTTCGTAGCTACTTAGTCGATGGTAAAGCTTCAGTGTTTTCTTCACTGTTGAACAGTGCAGAAACTGGCATTTTTTACATTGGATTTCAAATCATTAATGGTAACAAAACACATTTGGTAACATACCTATTTTTAAAATGATTGGCTGGGATCTTGGCTCTCTATTTTGTTGTAAAGTGTTTTCTAAAGAGTCTGCAAGAAACGCGAACGATGTCAATTTATTATGTTTACTTTTCTAATTCTCGTTATTCCGGAGTGCTACGTGTTGCAGCTCCAACACTTTCTTCTTCAGCTGAAGGTAAGCTAACTTGTCCAAAATATATGTATACGTAGTCGGGTTATTCATTTAGTACCTAAGTAATATAAAAATGTTATTATAAAAGTTATACATAAGTACCCATAAGTAATAAATATGTACAAATTGTACTTTCAAATATCCCTAGAGAACGATTCTTAGAAGCTCGCGCTAACTTTAGTTAATCATGAAGCTTGGATGTTGGTCGCTGGTTACAAAATTGTTATGAGGTTATATTCGTGACGTTTATTTCGGTTTCCATATTAAAAGAAATAATATTAATCGTATAATAAAGTACAGAAAGAAAGAAGGCACACATCAGCAAATGTGTTGAAGCGCCTCTGCTCTGAATGTGAGGTGACTGTTGTTTCCACTGCAGGAGAAAGAACGCACAGGGCAAGACAATACCAGAAGGCTGATGCTAATAATTACAAAACGTTCTAAATCTAGACGGAATCTCATCTTACCAAAAATGACAAAAAATACAGATTGCGATTGCTCTAAAACTTTGTAGTTGTCCCAAGTTTTTAAACAGTTTCACTGAAAACATTATCATTCTGATTTGTTAGTTTGTATGTTTGTACGGTATAAGGTAACTTCTAAAAATATTGATTCAAATAGCAATATATTTCACCTTGTACTGGGTATAAGATGTGTTCAGGACTTTTTAAGCTTCAAAAGTGCGCAGTTCCTGTAGAAAACTCCAAACGGGTGCAGCCGCGGTGCGCACGCAGCGCAGCTACTAGAGTTTAAAGTTGTAAGAGTTATGTATATATTATTTGGTTATACCAATTAGTTAGCTGTTCTAGAACCAATTGGCTTGGCAAGCGACGATGGGAAGAGACCAGATGGGATGACCTTTGGTTGACTGGTAGAGAATGCCTAAGGCATTAAGTCCGCCTTTGTACTTTTTTGTTGCATAAAGTTTAAATAAATAAATAAATAAATAGATGACCATAATGCCTTGGAAGTTGGGTAGGCCTTTGGTGTGGGATGCAACATGTGTCGACACCCTTGCGCCATCCCACCTTCCTAGCACGACGTGCTGTGCTGGGGCTGCCGCTGCTGGCGCCGAAAACCTCAAGCGGCGCAAATACATATAACAACCTTCTTGGAAGTTATGTGTTTGAGCCGTTTGGGGTCGTAACACTGGGGCCATGGGGTCCGAGCGCTCACCTTGTTTTTCGGGACATCGCCAAGCGACTGGTCGAGTCTTCACACGACCAGAGGGCTGGCCTTTTCTTAGGTCAAAGAATCAGCATTGCCATACAACGTGGCAATGCTGTCAGCCTTTTGGGCACTTGCCCCATTGACAGCGACGCGGACGAATTTTTTGATGCGCTATGAGATATTTCCTCTGACTTTTTTTTTTTTTTTTTTAATTGTACATATTTTACATTTACTTTAAGGTTTTATGTATAGGTTAATTATAATAAAGTTATACCAAAGACTAGCTTTAATGTGCCTAAGTAGCAACACTTATAGTGAACCTTCTGCATGAGTCTGTGTCATGGCGAATATTATAGCTGAAGGCGCGGCTCTGCACGTCACAGCGCGCCTAATTACATGTTCCTAGAACCGAACGGCGGACGGTGTTGCGGGCAAACGTGGGCAATCGTGGGCAACCGGGCCGCGGGGGGCAGCCTCCACGGGTTCGCGGAAACACGAGTACCTGCGCCCAGGGGCCCGGAGATTATGGACGGACTGCTGGCAGGATGGGCACGCTTAATTTAATACTCTCAAGATAGTTGCGATTCTCAACCAGTCATGAGTTAGTGGTCCCATAATCTTGTTAGCGGAGTGAACTCGGACGTTCATACAACAGTTATTTTCTCTTCACTTGATGTTTTACATGTTAGTTATAATGGTTATTTATTTAATGCCACGCCATCACGCTACATTACTTGTACAGTTTGACCTATATCTGACCCCTATTGAAACCCGTCGCAGTACGTATCTGCCGCCATTAAGTACAGCGGCAGCAGTAGGTACCTACATAAGTGTACAACTTACTAATCGTGGTTAACAGTCTCTGTAACATTTAAGTTTTGCCGAAATATGACTATACTCCTCAGAATAAGAACTTTGTGTTTATTGTGAGGTCTCAACAGAAACAAAACACACACGTTTTTCAGCCTATTCATGATTCAAACTACTTTTCGATCGCACATATAAAAAATATCAATAATTACATTCTAGATGAGCCAGGTACAAGACAAGGTAGTTCAGTCTGTTCCAATAATTGGACAAACAATAGCCAACTGAGTGAGCCGCACTCCCGACACACCCTGTAGTTCAGTGTTGAGCGTCGAGCACTCAGCATTGTGTGACGTCACCACGCTCGACGGAACAGAAAGTGACAGAAACTTGTTCAGTTGTGGAGCTCGCCGTGTCTGTTCAGAACTAGTGAACTGCTGAGTACTCACAGATGGAACACCTGCCGCCGTCTATGCGCAAACTTGTCACTGACAACTTATACTAACTGACAGTCACAAGGTGCTCGCGCCGTGTTGTGTTGCGTCGCGCGCCTCCTTCACTTGTACTCTTACTTTTGTTCGGTTTTACAGCTGTATGTACCTGGATGTAGTAATATGATCCCAGTGGACTCACGAATTCTGCGTTATTCGACTGAGTAAGTTTTGAAAATAAATTACTTTGATAAAAAGTGAGAGCGTGAGTGAAGTCAAAGTTGTCAATAGCTGAAAAATTATAAAAACCTACACGTTTTGAGTTTTATATGTGTCTATTCACATAATCATTAATATTTCGTGACTTTCGCTTTAATATAAAGCGTTGCAGTTCATTTGTTCTAACAAAGTTTTCAGGTTCGTATCAATGATATAAAGATAAAGGCACTGCAAGTTGCGAATAGTTAACAACAGTGTGCCAGGTGCCTTACAGATAGCTGTGAGCAATGTCGTGCCGACGTACATTCAACCTGTCTCGGCATCTGAAACGAAATCGATAAAAAATAGATAGACGGAGTAGTTATTATACAATCTGGACTCGACGGGTCTACTATCAGCGAGCGCGGGCGTCGGGGCGGGCGGGGGGTCGCCCTCTGCGCGCCGCAGCCGCCCCCCGGCCCGCCCCCGATCCGCTGAGTACCATTAATCAGCCGTCATGGACACGATGTGCTGCCCCCGGATATATTGATGAGCTCTGATGGAATATAAATGGCCTGAGAAACGTGATATTTTACCAAATTGCTGCTCCAACTACAGCGAGGTTAATGAAATTTCACGCCCAAAAGGAAAGCTATCAATCTGATTTGAATAGTTTAGTTACGAGGCGCGTTGCCTGGCAGAACGCTTCAGCTATTAGTAACCGAGACCCGAGACGCGCAGTCTGACACTGCTGTGGAGGCGGCTGTATGCGATATTATAGTTCAGCAGTTTATGTATAGTCAGCGATGATCTAAATTGAAACAATTTGATTCGATGCTGTTATTTTTACAGAATTGACAACCATTTGCGTTACATAAATACTTGTAATTCCTGTATACATTTCAATGTTGTAGTCTTGTTTTAATTTAATATATAAAAGTGATGGGTATACGGAATTTCCGTTACGTACTGGTACAGACTAGTAACGGTAATTTCTAAGCGTATTGTTTTCTCTACTTACTTTCAATCAAATTCGAACTTCGGTAAATTCATTAGTTACACAGAGTCATTGAAAATTTACCCGAAACCTGAAAAGAGTTATTGTATTTATCATTATGAACAAGTTTTAATACGGGAGGAACCTTGAAATCATAAAAAAAAATCAGAAACAGCTGTTACGATCGTGTTGTGTAGCATTTTTAGTAGGTTTTAGTTGGGAACAGTTGTATTTTTCTTCATGATTTCAAGATCGGTCCCACAGTAAAAGTTGTTCACAATGATGAGTACAATGACTCCTTTTCAGGTTTCGGGTAAATTTTTAATGACGTCAGTCTTGTTTGAAAGAAGTGCAGTTCACGAAATGTTAGCACGCAAGAAAGCACGGTACGATTACTAACTGACAGGTGATAACCACAATTTATGTGTCTGGTAATCTGGTTACATAAACACACTACGTCTGTCGTACAATTCTCTGCCCAACTTATTGTGTAGCAAACCCTGGCCATCAATCTAGCTAGACTATTAAGTACAATTGCCGACGGCGGCATCCAGAGGCTAGTTTTAGAAACGTTGCTTAAAAATATACGTGCATAGTATATACTCAGAAATAGACGGCGCTGTACTTCTAAAAATAAAACACGATGTGTAGTATTTTTTCTTTTTACAACAAAACGGCATTTACAATCCATAACGTAAACTTAATTAGTATCACAGTTACATAATCACAATGTTGTGTACCTAGATGTTACAGCAGACGACGCAGCAATTAACAATACAGTATATGCAGACATTGTCACGACTCACGAACACAGTTATTTTAAATACTTAAATAGAAATAATTTGTTTATTGTTTTATTGTTACTGGTCACCCAGCCAGCCCCTGAACGGCCACCGCAGTAAGCTAATCGGGTTGAACGCCAGCAGTTCCCGGTCTCGAAACTGCCGCTCTGGCTTCTCGTCAGACTTGTAGAGGAACATCCCTTGCGCGTTGGAGCTGCACGAGTACCCCAGCACGGTCTCAGAGCCGCTGCACTCGTTCTGCAGCAGTTCGTCCCAGCTTGCGCACCAGCGACCCATCAACGTCTTTTCATTGGTCGCTGACGCGGAGTACAGCTTCCACGCCTGCGAGTGGTCGCATTCCAGGCTGATGCTCCTGTCGCGGCACTCGGGGTGCTTGCCCGTCACTCCGTTCAAGTACACGTCGGCGTGGCCCACGGGCTCCGCTATGCCCAGCACGCCCGTGCTCGAGTGAATCACCTGCACGAAGTCGGCGTCTGCCTTGTCTAACCTGTGCTCGGTGTGCGCGAAGCACGGCCGGGCCGGGTCCAGCGCGGTGATGCGTCCTAGCGTGGCGTTCAGTTTAGTTCTCACCAACTTGCCCGTCACGCCAGCTACGTGTGCGCCCAAACTGAAACCTATGAGATGAATTGAGGAAAGAGGATATCCTGATTTGTGTAGCCTCTTAATGAAGCTGTAGAGCGCGTATGAGAGGGGCGCGACGTTGGACACGGCGGTGACGTATCCTCGGCAGAAAGACAGGCGTGTGTCGAGGAGGTGGACGGTGGAGTGCTTGGTCATAAGCGCGCGGACGATGGCGCGGGAGGAGGCGTCGGAGGGCGTGTTCCACCAACCGGGCACGTACAGCACCAGCGCCTCACTGCGGCGCACGCGCTCAGCCGCGCTTGCCACGCTCACCGCGCGTCTCCCGCTGCGAGTAAACCTCAGGAGCTGCGTGTGCGGCGCCTCCAGCGACGTGGTGCGCGAGAATAGCAGCTGCTGCGGGATGACTTCACCTGGAGCAGTCACAAACATATCGTTTCAGTCCCTCAGAGTATGCCATATTTACATAATTTCACTATACATATTGTATGAAATAATTAATAAGCTGTACCAATTACTTATGATTAATTTTAAATACGTCTAAACTTTATGTGCATTAATGCCTGTTCAGGTGTCTAAAATAGATTTTCGCAAAAATCCTAGAACAACTGCAATGGACTTGATTTTTGGAATCTATGACAGAATTTTGCAATCATATGAAAAATTTCCAGAATCATAACAAAAATCCGGAAATGGCGGAATTATCCGATTCGTAATGCGCTTACGGAGGCGCTTGTTGGCGTCCAGCGACATTACCGCAGAACGTGTTACTGAACAAAATGAAATGATGCACATGATCATAAAGTTATTTTGATCGTAATATTTTAAAGTTTCAATATGATCTATAGTTATCACCCATAAATCATGGTTTAATACATTGTTCACGTCTTAAAGCGTCCAGCAAATCTTGAAACTTTTGTGGTGGCGTTACTTAAAAATTGTGAATGTCATAATCTTTGCCAAATTCAGAACATTGTGTGTAGTTCTCAGTTTGGCCATGGTCCATGTTATACTGGCCACTGCACTCGCCCACTCGTTTCTTTCTCAGCGGGGTTTTTTTGTTGGTGTTGTTCAACTTACTAACATTGACCTTTGTCGTTGTAATCTGTACATAATAGATTCAGATTTGATTATAATTAATTCATTATTTTTAAATAACATTCGAACACTGTAAAGATAAATAAGGATTTGATTAGGATGACATTTATTAGTCAAAAGTCATTGAAATAATGACATTTGTTTGTGTGCGATGTTTGGAGGCCCCCTCAATGTAATGCTGTTTAAAAGTGTTTATCTTAGACTTAGAGGTACCTACTTGGAAAAGGTTAGCCAGCCACTGTTTACTCTATTTAGTTTTGGTATCAATGTGAGCCAGGTCTTGTAGTGGAAGGCTGAGAGAGCTTGTCGAAATGGTTGTGTGAAAGAAGATAATAACACTTTTACGCCAGCATAATACTGGCGTGAAACGCCATTATGTACGATCATCATGATGGCTTAGTGGTTGAGGCGCCCGCCGCTCATGCATGAGGTTGTGGGTTTGAATCCGGGCAAGTACCAATGTGATTTTTTCTATTTATATGTACTTTCTAAGTTTAACTTAGACATCACAGACATTGTTCCGTGCCTCGGAAAGCACGTCAAGCCGTTGGTCCCGGCTGTCAAACGTGGATCTTTGACAGTCGTTACGGGTTGCCAGGAGCCCGAAAGTCTGACAACCAATCTTACCTGGAAGTCGACCACAACATAGTTGGTAAAAGGTTAAGCAGATGATGATATGGTGTAAAACAGCTAGCTGAGAAACAAGGCAGATGAAGACAACAAACGTATAAAGAGATTACAGCCGTCAAATAGTGACTTGGTTCTTGAAAGTGATTAGACATTCTGCACTTTCATACCAAACGACCATTCTGGTCCTTCGATAGTCAACAGAAAAGTCAGCTACAAAAACTTAGGTGTTACGTTATCGTATAGTACCGCTACTGTACACTCGGCTTGGTGCCCGCAACCCGTGATACATAATTTCAAGATGATAGTTATGTAGAATGCTGATAAGAAGAATAGACTTTTGTTAAAATCGTTTTAGTTAGCTGATCATGACGCAAGGCGTATAATGACATACGATAAGCGGCTACGTAGGACGTTAGTTTCTGACATCAAAGTGTCTTAATGACAACGACACGTGAAAATACCTCTAATTTGGCAGAAGTTATCCGTGGTATATGCAAAGTTACAATTACACACTAAATAGTGCGGGGGAATCGAGGAGTAAGAGGACATTTATGTGGTGCCCAACAGTTAATACTAATTTAAGGTTTTGCAGTTCTATGGAATTAATACGAACTGGATTTCAGCCGGCTACTGTAGATGAAAAATTGTTTAATCTATTAGTTTTATCTCAGGTGTTACAACATAGAAGTGAGATTTTGTGCATTGATTAAACTAGTTATTTACGAGGTGGTGCTTTCATGCCAAGTTCAAGTTGAAACACGGTTAAATGTCAGTGTTGATGATGATTACGCTTATATTCGTTATTACCAAAACACCTTACATTATACGGCCGCTCTCGTCACATTAATCCTACATTTTCCACGGAATGATTGATGACAATGCTGACTCTGTTACTATGCGATGTTCATCAACTCTTCCGAGAGTAAGCCGCCCCATGGAGTGCCACAGTTAGCGACTACCGATAACCACACAATGTCACTATATCACTTCCCGACAACTCCATCAAAATAATAATGTCCACAACAAACACGTACAGGTGTCGGATGCCGCCCTCACCAGCTCGTCGAAGTGTTCGCTGACGAAGGGCGGCAGGATGGCGCCCAGGACGGAGAGGGTATCAGGGCTCGGAAACGTAGCTCCTGAAGCTGCTACTGCCAAAGCCAGTGTTGTCAAAGCGTGCGCCAGCGACGTCGCCGGCGCACGCGCTGCCTTCCGCGCGCGTCGCATGCCCACCACTGCGCCCGCGCTTACGTAACTGTTAGTTATAAACAACGGCGACCAACGGCCGGCCGAGCAATACCCTTGATACTGAACCACGGACAAACGCCGATAAATGGCAAGTTTAAAAGATCCACTCGTACACCATGCGCGGAGAGTTCATATACGTGCAGGGAGGCTTGTGCGTCTACTATAACAGACATTTGCACATTATAGTGACACGCATGTGTTACATGGAATACGCACCGGACAGGCAGGACATGGCTGTGCATAACTGTGCTCAGCGGAATACGCTAGAGCTACATAATAATTGAGAATTGAAATCAGACTTTGAGACACCTACCTAAAATAAACAAACAACAATTAGGTGTGTAACAACTCCAGAACCAACCCTTTATTTTTAAAGGAATTCATTGTTTAAGTTTTTCACGAAATCTATTTTTCCCGATTCTCGGTGAACCTTCTGTGTCAACGTTCTGTTCAAATGTTGTGAATTTTGCAACCAATTTTATTATGATTGTATTGTGTTTATATAAATATAAATTATACATGTTTTTGTGAACATTTTTTCGCTTGTAATGCTATAAGAACGTAGGCATTTGGAATAATCATAGTTGTAACAGTTCTGAGATATGTTGTTTCCGACGGATTTCTGCATAATTAAAGAACTGATCACAGCGTTGTTATTGTATACTTCTTAGTATTTTTAGTGTGGGTAGGTATTATCTAATATCATGTTTGTGTTTTTTAGAGTTCCTTGCCAAGACTTGCCAATAGAACTAGACCTATGGAATCACTTTGGCGCTTGTCTGTGCGCGATGGTCGCACGGCAGTTTTGTTTACCGCACTCATTCATTCATAATTGATTTTTTGTAACATTGAATACCTACTCATTTCCGTAATAAATCTATAATATTGCCCTAAGCACTAGAAGTTACCTACGTGTTACAAATTTGACCGCGGCCTTCACCACAGCTAGCGGTCAACAAGTCTTCCGACCAATTACATCAGTGTTTGACCTTCTTGTGACTAGCTTCCGTCACATGAGCTTATATTGGATGGAGCTTGTAAAGAGTAAGCAGGTGACTGCGACTGTGAAATGTGGAGGAACTGACCAAGACGAAATGACGCTTTGGACATGGTTGGTATCAGAGCTCAAGTAGACATCAGACAGATGTTCTTGTCTGCTAAAAGCTTCTTGAATGGTAGTGGCTAGCTCATGTCGTTGGAAACACATAATTAGGTACATA
The DNA here is from genome assembly GCA_949774945.1 of Hoplodrina ambigua. Lineage (NCBI taxonomy): Eukaryota > Metazoa > Arthropoda > Insecta > Lepidoptera > Noctuidae > Hoplodrina > Hoplodrina ambigua. The sequence continues at coordinate 143,691 of OX458982.1, forward strand.
TAATAAGCCAGTCAGCAAGGTGGTGCACTGGCATGGAACTGCCATGGTAGTGCCGTATGGGCCCGGGCAGTATCACTAATGGCGTTAAATCATCACAGAACCCTCGGAGACTGTTGGGACTGCAACAAACTCTAGGTAAGCTTCTATCTACAATTACGTTGATCGCGAAGTGGAACGCGAAGTTACTCCGGCGTCCTTGACATGATGATATAATAATATGCAAGTTTCGTGTTGCTCGTCAATGGACGTGTGCAGGTTGATATTTAGATGATGATATAATTTTACTGATATCTGTGCCAATGCCACTCGAGCCAGACAATGCAACTGTATTTATTATAATTATAACTATGGGTCAACACACTTTATCGCGACATTCAAATGCACAATTAAAAAACAATACCCTAAGGTTTCTTGCATGTGACGTTTTACGTAAAAAACCCTGCCTCATACCTACTACTAAATAACATTATTGTAGTCTCTAAGTTCTTGTTTAGTACCTGGGTTATAAACACTTACTTTCTAATGCGCTGATTAGCTAGTGCAGTGTTAGTGCAAAGAAGATGTATTGTGTTCGGTAAATCGTGTAGTGTGCAACGTTTTCTTTCACCCAGTGCTTGTATGATGTTCGCCATACATTATACTCAAATCCTATCAACTATTGAAACCTTGCCAAATCGAAATTGCGGTCGAGAGCCGATATACCAAAAATCGCGTCCGCCCGCACCGCGCGGGTGCCCTCGGCTCCGCATACAAAGCGACGGTTTTTAAAGCACCTGGCTGTGTGGGCACTGTATGCCCAGTTGTATGTACATCGCATGTGGGCAACGGCCAACGGGATACATTGCCCGCACCGTTACTTCGACTGACACCAATTAATTCGGCACTTCTCCAGATCAATTTAGTTTGCAAACAACACTTTTTAGTGCTTGAGCCCAAATAGGGAAGGCAATCTTATTCATTTTTCCTATTGAAAGCCTCGACGACTATTAGCGATGTATTGACCAACACGGTGTGTGCGTGTGTTCCCTGTTCGCTAATAAGTTCACTAGATGTGATGTTGCACAATGTTTCACATGAAACTGTGAATCAATGTAATGTGTCAGAACGTCGAGGTTACTTCTTTTGTTATGTGCTCGTACTACGTCTGCGATATACTCAAGACGATATTAACTTTTTTTCTACGACTTCGTCCCAATGGTCTGTAGTTTGATTTTAGGGATAAAAAAGGCCGAACCGAGGGGCACAGGATGGTGTGTAGATACAAACATCTTCTATAACTAGCTATCACAAGCCAGGCTCTGGCCTGGCCGAGCTAGCCACCGACACTCGCCTTCTGACAATGTACAGTTTCAAAGATCAGTAAACTCTCTCGTAATACAACTTAAGAAATAAAACGTCAATTAAAAGGTTTGTCACGTCGTATGTGCCTCGATGTGTCATCACGTATTTGGCTTAATCGATGATTAAATATGTACAAGCAGCTGTTCTGCTTTCGCCAATAAGAAAGAAATTAGTCATCATATCCTGCCTTAAATACAGTAAGTACGAATTATTTATAATTATTCAGTTTTCCAAGCATTTTTTATTTATTACATGCAAGAAGTCTTCGGATTTGAAGTCTCCATATTATTATGTCCATTTGATATAGCGGAGATTAGAATTTAAATAAATATCTTGTATTGTAGCCAGTGCTCATGTCAACAGCTTATAAGACACAAATCCATTAACTTTTTAAAGTGCTCTACCTACTTATCGCTGCATAGAAAATCTGTCTTAACATAGGTAGGCTTGGTACGTCACAACACAAAGAACTACCGGCGAACACGTTACCTTCCACATCAGATAATTAAACAGCAGTAATAAAAAGCTAATACGTGTGTAATTTGACGTATCCACCCGCAGTGAGTGCATACGAGGCGAAGGTGATCTAGCGCGGGGGAGCTCGGACCTGATGCACTGCTGCAGACGGCAGATAGCATCAGGCTTTTGTAATAAGGAAGTTATTAACTACCTGAGTGTGTTATTTGGAAGCATTATTATTATCACACAATCACAGAGAATTGCACAAGTCTATTAGATTAAATTGTAATATGTTTTGTGTTGTTATGTAATGTGTTTATCATAATAAATTCAAAATAAATGAATGAAATCCATGATATCAAATGGTTATGATTAAAACGCCCCGCCGCCTGTCATGCATGATGTTACGGGTAGGTACCTGCTAGGTAAATACCAATATGACTTTTTAATTCGTATGTAGTACATTCAACATAGGTAAGAGATATGTACGTCGTCTGATTTAGTTGAAGTTTTCTTAAAACCCGATGGATTTCTTCGATTCAAACTTAACTTTATTAATGAACTGTTCAATCATCAACTTTTCAAATTAAATTAATTTTACACCCATCGGTTTATAAGAAAACTCCAACTATAATTTACGACCCTATATACCTATCTCTAGTTGACTGTACTTTTTAAGTTCTTGAACATTACTGACATCAGTAAAGGAAAACATTATGAGGAAACCTCTGGACTTATATCATAGACATAAGCTTGGATGGCGCGGTAATAATATTGCTCGTGGCTGCTTCTTATTAGAAAAGGCTTTAGTCCTGCAGTGGGACGATAATAGGCTGGTATTATTATTAATCTTATTCATCATCAGTCAGCATCGCTAGTCTGGGTAAGCGAAACGATCAATTTCTACACGTTCCATCCAATATTTTTTCAGGTCAAACATAACGTGCTATTCGCATGTTAAAAGCTCACGAATAACTGTGGTCGTTGTGTATGACGATACGACATCTAATGTACTGGGTACTGGTATCCACACGGCTGCATGTCTGGGCGCCCTCACCCCGCAGGCGGCGCTGCCCGCCCTCCCTGCACACGTTGGTGGCCTGCAATGAACATGACACAGCTCAATCTAATCTATGCTATTTATTTCCTCTCAGTAACCTCTACTGGTTATTCACAGTTATGTAAACCATTAAATATGTTTTTTCAATTAGGATGACCGCTGTCAACTCGTTATACAATTCCTTTACCTAACCGTTGAGCTAAGATTTTTTAAACTAATGTAACGCTGCGCTGCACTCAGATTTTTAAAATAAAACAAATAAAATGTTTAAGGACGTCTGATTAAAAATCAAAATATCGACGCTTAAGGCCCGAGCCTTGCCCGAGCCACTCGACTAAGGTCGTAATTCGAAGAGCATTAGCGTCCGGAACTAATTCAATGCGTGTATTCACCGACGAATCACTTTAGTGTTGTGGTATTAATTTAAAGGTGAACTTGTTTAATACAAAACACACTGACACACATGCGCAGAAGGTCAATGACACAATGGATAACCTTTGCTAGTTTTGTACATAATGGCCAAATGATTCCATCTAATCATTACGTAAGGTATGATCGAATACGAAGCCGCTAGAGCAGGGCTGCGCGGCACGACCGGCCTCCGTAATAATTTCTCCATAGCGATATGAGATTCCGAAGTGATATACAGACAAGTCGCTTGTCACGTACGTGCGCTACTTCAGGGTGTGGCTGAAGATAACGTTCTCTTCTGAAGTGCTATCGGCATGATCGGCGATAAGCTATTTGTTAGATTCATCTCGTTTTGCCTGCCTTGAATAGCGGCAACGAAGCGCCTAATTCCCTGAATCTAACAATGCAGTTTAATTAAATAACTTTACATATTAGGCATACACCGTATACACCGTACCTACGAAAGTAGTGCACAGTGGTGTGCCGTGCACACGACGCACGCTCGCCGCCACAACTTGCAGCACATTACTACAAACAAGTAGTGCATAGTTAATTCGATTGTTATCCTCCATTTACGACAACATTCCCGTTTCGTATCTGCAATTAATTAGTACATTCGGTACAATCGTGTTTCGTGAGACTATTTGACCTTTCCCAAGCACTAGTTAGCATTGCGGTCACAGGCCTGAGGACAAAGGAGTATTATTGTAAGCCTGCCCTAGGCTCGGGCACAGGTAGACGTACCTCTCTACTGACTACCTAGGTAGAGTGGGTAGGGTTGCGGTCGCTCGTGACGGCGGGGCGGCGCGCGGCGCTCTTCGGATGCTGCTGATAATCGGCACGCTGTGCTGGCACGCTCGGCACGCACCTCGTCCCATCCCCCGCCCCCTTGCCCCCCGCCCCCCTCGCACATTCCCGCCTGCCTCGCAGCCTACGACTGCACGAAACAGCGGCTAAACATTTAAATTATGTTCCCTTTGTAATTTTAAACATCTTAAAAAGGAATTCTTACGTTGTTACGTTGCGGCGGCGCCGACGCAGCCTCTGCCCAAAGTCTGAGGAATTCGATGGAGTTGTCTCAGTCGATTATTTATGCGTAAACATAGAGTTTTAGATACGGCAGCTCAGAATATAATGTCGGATAAAGATACATTCTTGGTAAGGAGTGTTTATCATCGCTAACTAACTGCAAGACTCCACAACTTTACTTTTATAAATAATTTGCAAGGGCAAACTGAAAAGGAGGCCGTGTGTATTCATTGATGTTGGCTAGGGACAGAATTAGCCCCGCTCCGCTCGGTTGACGACGGCTTGTCAGAGTAATCCGACCCACCGTGCGCCAAGTCGCTCCATCATGGAAATAGTATGTGCTCCGTTCGCATCGAGTCTGTCGTATCATAGCGATAACCGATACCACGTAATCTGTTGCCGGGAGGGCTTGATTGATAGAATGTGTGAGTAACGTAAAGTGGCTTGTCATAGTCAAGTGCTCATGAGAGTCGACCTAGGGGGAAAGGCTTTTGACAGTTTAGTCACGGCAAATAGCTGCTACTGCTGAAAGCTTGCTATCAGTTTGTAAAAATGTTACCGGCACTCATTTCTAACTTGTGCATTTAATGACCCCATACACGTCGGTTCAGCCTGTGAATTTTGAAGTTAGGTATACTGCAGTCAGTGTATTATTTTTTATATTTATTTCTTACAGTCGCTTATTCAAAATATTTTTTAGGAGTTGGGGGGACCATGATCGTTACGCTCAATTATGTTCAGGTGAACCGCTGTGTCATAAGTGCTAACTTTACGTTTGAAATACGAACGTGACGCTTGATATAAGTGCATGAAGGTAGAATAACTACAAAACATGCAGTATCACGCTGTTTCATCACGTCAGTATTGTTGATTGGCGGTCAATTTGCGCGATCGGCTGACGTCGGCCACTTCCGAGGCTGGCCGAGGCGCCGCTGTGCACGACTGTACATAATGCTATATGACGGTACGTGGGAGGTGGATTGGTACAACCTTACTTGCTGTTGTTTGCCTTAGCGTTGGGGCAGTCGAAGCAGCAGCAACAGTGGGCCATTATAACTACCAATCAATAATAATTATTTTATGCTCTTTGTGCGGTCTATCCTTCAAAGTCTTGGGTTCTAATCTTAGGTTGGGTTCACTTCTAGTCATCGTTTTAAATTTTTTAGTAAAAAAAAATCTGAATACCAGACGTGTCGAAAATTATACAGTCATATTACTTGGTTTTCAAATTGCTAAAAGAGTTTAGGGTTAGATTTACTGCAAATTTAGGTATAATTTTGTGCCGAGTTTTCTGGTGGTTTCAGGATCATATTGAGGAACAGTATGAGGGAGTTATGGACCAGCTCTTATATAAATTGTTCAACTTATATATAAGTGGTAATACGAGCGGCTATTCAACAAATAACCGCCATAAATATCCTGACAATACAATCACATCAATATGATTACTTGAAATATAAGAAAACATCCAATTTGCGACAATTTGCCGAGTGGTTCCAATTGTGATGATTGGTCTATTACTATCTATGGGGTACAGGTGAAGCTATAAGATGTGTGGGCGAGGAGACGCCATAGTTCGTGGTGATGGCGTCGACAGTCGCGTTGTGCTGCCTCGTGAGTGGCCTGGTGGTGGGCCAGGCGTGGGCCGACCCGGTGGTGAGTGCCGGACTGATAACTTGTATCAAAAAGAAACCTCTATTATTAGGTGTTCAACACTGAACAACACTAGTTTTAGTCGAAAACTGAGTTAGAAATAAATGAATATACATTCATTTATTTCTAACTCAGTTTTCGACTAAAACTAGTGTTGTCTTATATATTTTATTATTTCAAATATGTGAATAATTATATAATGTTTAAAACTATTCAACACAAAATCCCACCGGCTCGGGCATAGCATCTCTCTATCACGGGTTAATTTGAAAATCAGCATCAGACAGCTTCTGAGTTTCTGACGGGCATTATTGCCGAAGTAGAAATGGCGCTAAATGGCGCAGCCGTGAGGCACACATGATTATGTTAGTTTGTCTTGTGAAACCACATTGTGCTGAATGAACATTTATTTTCTAATATAACATTAAACATTGCCGTACACCCCAGCCCCTGCAGTCGCTCCAGTCAGACTCTCCGCACCCCCTGACCCTGGTGTCAGACCTGACTGCCCGCCTGGGCGCTCACCCTTCCCGCCTGCAAGACGCTGCACGTCTGTCGCTGCCCCCCCTCCCCTCCTCACAGGACCTGGAGGCTATCAAGAAGGTGGCGCAGATCCTCGTCACGCTCGGACAACAGGTACTCGGCTACACTACGACCTAACTACATTGTACGATATTTGCTATCATCTGCTTAACTTTCATCTTTATCTGTGTGTTGGTTTTTATATAAAACATACTTTGTAATCAGAATAACTGAAATAGGATTTCCTGTATAAGCACAGTTTATCTTGCGTACGCTCGTAGGTCCAGAGCTTGCCAGCTTTAACAATAAATCGTAAATAAATAAAGTGACAGACGTGACAAATAAAGGATTACCGGCTGCGTGGCGGGTCACGGCTTAAATCCCCAGCGTGATAGACAGAACAGATACGCATGTAATTTGCTACAATAAATATAAGGTATTGGATTCCAAAGTAAAATAAAAAAGGGTTCAAATCAAAAGCGACCCTTTTGCTATTCATCGGCGAGAACTCCTAATTCTTTTGAAAGAAAGGGTTTCTTTGCAATTCATTGTGTATTGTCGTTTTTGGCAACGTTTTTTGCAATGTGATTGTGGTAGCAATTTCAGTACGAAAAAATATTATCACCAATCCTATGACTTATTAAATCTATACTCCTGTGTACTATACTAATAATACCATAACGCTAACAAGAGATACCCCAACTTAAAAAAAACGAATGTAACTTAACACGAGTAAATATAATTGCTAATAATTTTGCCATTAGGCGCACATGCGTACACCTTTATGTCTGTAACATGCTCTGATCCTCCAGGTGATACCTGCGATCATAGGCGAGCCGGTGCCTCCTCTCGGCAACTACGAGGCAGCGAGCGGTGGCGGAGACTTCGAAACACCTAACGACCCTGTCAATATCAACGACAAACAGCCCTAGATGATACACAAATATGTCTTCCAAGATTGTCAACAATAGACGGTATTTTGTCCCTCCTCAGTCGATTTCTACCACGGGACCTCTGAACTTAGGGGTCTTCTTATTTTGCCCGAGCTAGTGGCAGCTTGTATAATTACCAACAATTAAAATCAGTAAAAATACTGGATTTAAATGATATTACATTGTACTTCGTTGTCCGCTGTCGAATACTTCAGGCTCAATACAACCAATCAGAAAGTGCTCCAGAAGCTTGAGAAGGTTTTTTTTGTTACGATTCAAAATATTAATTTCCATTTCAAATATTTATAATCTTGGAAGATGTAACTAATCATATGTCTAAAAGTACCAGTAGGTACCTAAGCATGCCTATTTACTATATTTTGTAAAATAATTCGGGTTTTAATTTTAACATTGTAAATATTAACGGCTTCCGTATATTGTGTAAGTACTTAGCTAAGTTTTTAATTTACTTTTTAATTAATTAAGGTCAATAAATATTTGCAACAACCAGATTTATTTAAATGTATGTAAATGTAGTGGTTGGTATGTATCCGCGTATGTATGTGTGGAGAGGAGATAGAGATGAGTAATGTTAGTGGCGGATGAAACATGTTCGGTATCTGCATGATGTATGGCGGTCACGTCATCCATAACATACAGACATTATGTTTTTATAATTTATTACTGACATGTTTCCTGCTTAGAAACAGCGTGTCATGAAAGACTTGTGATTCTCGATTGCCAAATAAATAGCAAACGAATATTAAATACTCTATCATTGGACGTGTTAGTTTTTTAAAAAACAACATTATTTTCTGTAAAGTTCTTCTTTTTAGTTTACATGACGTACATATTATATTATATTTTCCTATATCACAAATCAGACCAAAAGCATAAAATTAATGAAACGCTTGGTGTGGTAGTGTACTTGGTGGCTAGTAGAAGAGTTGTTACATGTTCAAACTCCAAACAAGGTCAATATCGTCGAGTCGAACATTTTTATAATAATAAATAATTTATAGACGTATTTGCATAATGAGGCACGGAATGCCGACGTCAATGCGTTGTCATGTTGATGAATTTGATTACATATTGTAATCTGCCCAGTCATCTCGAAATTATTTTAGTTAATAGGCGTCTTATAGTACGCGTGTGGCGTAGGTGTAACATCGCGTCATGTCACATCCTAGGCCAGAGTCAGAATGATGGCTCACAAGTGGTTGTTAATTATTTAGCGTTTAAGTAAGTAGCTGAACCAGGGTCTCAAACCGCACTAATGAGTCATTCAGTTCCTGTACTTGAATGTCACCAACTACACCCACACAGTTACATTAATATTGACACTGTAGTCTGCTACGTATTTCATAATTAACCTTAGAAATGCATAAAAAAACCAAACATTGACAAAAGATTAAACAAATTCATGTTAAATACATAACTTGGTTCAAATGAATGTCAAAGTTGAGTAGTTTGTTCAACTCTGATGGTCTAATGATGCGGGCTCCTTGACCCGGTTCGTTGCATGACCCCCGTATGTTTGCCATTGCTGCCGGCCAGCGGGCAGCGATCGGAACTACTCGGAACCAATAGTGATTCGTCTCTCTGTTTTATTAAAAAAAGTAATAGGTGAGCTCTCGTCTCTGTCAAGGGTAAATGTTAATGATTGTATTGTAGGTAAGGTTCCGAGTGGGTGATGCGCGAACTGGTTCATTCCATTTGACCATTGAAATATTTGAGAACGTAAACACCAAATATTTTACAATACTTCATCCACTTGGACCAATGTCACGGCGCATCATTAACACATGGAAGACTCCAAGTTTAATCCATTCAAATAAATAATATTGAAGTGTCTGGTTGTAATGTCAAAGTAGCTTTTTACTAAATATATTTGAGTGTTTACACGGTAATTTTGCCAAAACACCAATTTATAAATCTTTTGTCGGTCCGGTTTTATTTGATATTTACTTACTGGCAGATAGCTGATGTTATAAGAAGTAACTTTTACTTACGAAAAAGAATTAGAGTTCAGCAAAAAGAAACCCCTTGATAACTGACATTCACGCGACAGAGTCGCGGGAAAGGCTATTTAGGATGTAATAAAAACTGACTACTACAGACGTACATCCTTGTCAGTGATACCTCTAAAGCCAACCAATAGTTAAAAATAACGAGGACATGGTTAATTACAACACCCCTACAACCTCTATGACAGGGAGAATAAACGGTATCACATATTACAAAAGATCACAACGTCTACTTTTAACTCACGAAAACATAATTCCACCAAAGAGATTTACCCAAAATACTACCTCTAATACTATAACACCTACCATCTGGTACTACGGTAACCTCGGGTTATTAAAGTAGTTCATAAGAACTATGTACGCAGCCGTTAATTGCAATCTCAGGTTCATTCATAATGCAGCAGATTGAAATGAAAATGTCAACTATGGCTATGAATATAAACAGATTGTCATCAAAACGACAAAATTATGACACGTATTTCACCCGTAATTGGTGCAATACGTGTCCAACAGTTCTTATGAGTGACAACACTGTCAGCACAGAATGAGCACATTCCATGTATACCTAGCTAATGAACCAGGTTTTCATGGTAATGATAAAGTTTTACCTTTTAAATGCGCACTGAAAACACAGGGCCTGCTCGTTTATTATTATATTGTATGTCTAGAAATCATCCCTATTCGCGAATCACAATGAGACCAGTTGTGTTACGTGGGTTTAGATCGTTATCTAGCAGACGGAGCCACAAGCTCTACTAGAGTATAATAAACTTCAGTTGCACAGCGCTACGTGTACAGTGAGGCCACGCCAGGCGCGTGTCACGTTATCGTGGCCACCAGCTCGCCCACGCACGCGTGTTCCATCTGATGTATGGCGGTGATAAGTGCCAGCGACGGGGCCCTGGCGTGCTACCACTACATGCCATGCACATGCCGCACGTTACTTACTGCTGATCCTCATCATGTTCCGAGAGTGTACTGACTTACTGACGGACTCTAACCAACTCTCCAAAATCGAACCCACTGCATTGACTATTATTTGTTATGCTTTGTTGAAGGTTTCTCGTTGTTCTATAGCAAGGCAAATTATTAAATTAAATCATTAAAAAAATTATTTACGATGCAAACATAGGTATTAAGATATCTTCATAAATGAAAAGTAACAGATTATCATTGATTTGCAAACCAAGTGCATGCAAATAACATTTAAGCAAATACCTATTTTTTTATAATACATATTGTTATAAAGAACCTATCTAAGAAAAACTACATTTAGCAAATATAGGTAGAGATATCAATGCCTGTCATTAATATCACCATTTATGTCTATCATAATATCTGTAATGTTGAATATATAAATACATTTTTTTTCTTACTTGACGCTTACAGTGCCATCTATATTATAATTTTTAATACTTTAAATAACTCGCACTTTAAACAATAGATGGCGCTAACCTTCCACATTTAGTTTTTACAGCGCTATATAGATGGCGCTACTGGTTGCTTCTAGCGTTTCTGGTGTATCGAATGAAGTGGTGAAGCCACCTGAAGGTGCTGTGGAACAGGAGCTCCGAGTAGCTGAGGATCGACACGCCAGTTATCATCATCCATTGAGTACCTTGCTTTACTGCAACGAAAGAGCTTTAGTTATACATGACGTTATTTGTGTAACTTTAATACTTTTAATGCATACTATACGTAGTATTAGGATAAGTTAGGTTTGATTTTCTGTTGAACGTCTTAGAACCGAAAACTTCAAAAATATCCGAATAGTTCAAAAGATGTTTTACTCATGTCATGTGTGCATCTTTTAAAGTTTTGGAATATTTTTGGGATATCAAAAGTCTCTCTGTTAAACACTTTTTAGAACCATACGGGACCACTGGATATCAGTGTAGGTAGGTACTTACTTACCGAAGTGTTCAGACCAGCGCGTCAAAGCTTCCAACTTATACCACCCCTGGTGGTCGATGCTGTAGAACAACCGGATAGTCGTCGAGTTCACCGTCGTTAAGTTCGCGCTACGAACGAGACATCAATATTTCATATTTATTAATTTTTGTTTTGTTGAACATATTATGTAAAGCAAGTCCATGATTGTGTAAATGAAGCCACGCTGATCACCCTCTTTTACCTGACTTACAACAGAGGGAACGTTCTGCTGAATATGCTGCTCCTAGAAAGATAAGATCGATCTAGGAGCTCATCACAAGAACTGTCTAGTCATGCTTACGAGAGGAAGTTCCGAAAGATGCGCGTCTTATTGCGGTAGAAGGAGTAGGATACGGAGGCAGAGAACAGCTGGCGCCGGCAATGCACGAGGCAGTCGGGGCAGTCCAGCGCGTCCTGCAGCTCCTGGCTCAGCGCCGGGTGCGCGTCCTCGCCCGGGAACAGGTACATGAACTTCTCTGTACGACAACAATACGACTACAGGTTTGTTATGGCGTTGCTGTGTTCCGCTTTTTTAAAGGCAAAGGTTAGGTCATTACAGCAGTCTATCTATAGGCGACGGTAACCAACTAACATCAGATGAGCCATCAGTTGGTTTGACATTCAATAGCGTAAAAATCTGATACCTCTATGTTTGTTGAGACAGCTTATCTCGTTGAGAGTGCACGTAGGCACCTGGGCGGGCGCGAACTGCGGCTGCAGAGCGTACGGCACGCAGCCGCACAGCGCCTCCGCCGTGCTCCGCCGGCACTGCGCCAGGCACCATGACATGCCACCGCCGTGCAGGCGGCACCCTCGCTGTCACAAGCACAACATTAGATCTACTTTATTTATTCGCTGTAATTTGCTGACTACAGTTCAGCAACCGTGCACTTCGTATCTAACTGCAATGTTTGTGAATAGCGTATTTTTTTAAAATGTACAATTTGTTTTTTAACTTTTCATAGCATTTACCCTTTCTTCGGTGTAGTAGCGCAGGTCATCGGCCGGGTACTGCGAGTGCGCGCGGATGTTGAAGTAGACTGATGCGTTGCGTGGCAGTGGGTACATGCGCACGTCTCCGCTCTCTATCAAGGGGAACTCGTCTCCCTCGAAGATCAACATCTGCACATAATATATAACATGAATTCGAAGCAATAAACAGAGACTGCAAAGTTGTCTACGAATAGAGCAAAATTCATCGTGATTTATCCACCTCCATGCCGAAAGCTGGTCGACGCACATACGCGAAGTCGTCTGGCATCTCTCGGATGACCACACCGAGCCCGTAGTCCTGACCGATCAGGTCCAGCACGGCAGGCTCGCGGTCCACGTCTGCAGGCCTAGATGTTAGAGAAAACAAAATGGCGAATGGATTTATCTAATACGATAATATTGCTTGCATGAACTTGCTCTAGCAACATGATGATGTGAGGAACGTTTACAAAAAAATACGAAAAATACACTCATTTACTCACTGGTATCTGGAGTTGAAGACGCAGCAGAAGCCGAGTGCTGTGAGCCTGGTAGCGAACAGTCGCTCGCAGTCTATTAGTTCTCCGCGCCAGCTACAGCGTTGCAGCATTGTCGAGCAGTTGGCAGACAACTGCACAAAACACACTCATAGAGATGTTCATCCATTCTATATTTTTGTAGCGAATAGCGACCCTGTTTTTTATTTACCAGATAAGCTAACCTAAAGTTTTCTGGAAGTGATAAAACATACAATTACTTTGCAATATAGATTTGTGTATTTTTTCTAATAAATACATATACAGTTTCGAATCATTTTTCTTCAAATTGCCGACTATGGATGTGTGTGTTTAACCACTAACTTATAAAATCTCCATCATACCCTGAACATGATGTCCGTGACGTTGAAGTCGGGCTCCACGTTTCGGAAGAACTGCTCGAAATCGACCTTCACAGGTGGCAACGACAGCGTCAGCAGCGCCCCCATGTCCAGCAGGTTCCGTTCTATCTGACTCTCGCGGTAACGGTACTGGCTGTTTTTCGGGTGGCTGAAGAGAAAAAAAGTAAGGGCCATAAACAATAACCATCGCGAGGTAGATTCTAACTATGTAAAAATAGCGTGAATCTACCTCGCGATGGTTATTGTTATAGAAATGGGGCCAAAGAAAATTGAAAGGTAAGAACGTTGTATGCTGATTTCAATCACGCCGTTCGAGTTAGAAAGTGTGGCGTACGAAAAGTTATCGGTTTGTAATAAAAAATACATTTTTGTAGACTGTGTTTTGTAGAATTAACAATGTTGCCATTATTATTAAGTAATTATAAGTAAATCCTGCGGTTGTAAGCTATCGAGGCCGCGTACGTAAACAAATATCTCGTAAAGTTGTTGAGCGCGGCCTTGCTGATGATGTTGTTGCTGCAGAGCGCGACGGCCGGGAACTTGTAGTCCGTGATGGAATTGTCGTCGGTCTGCAGGCTGACGATGAGCGGCGGACGTGCCCTCTGCTGAGCATTGTTGTGTAGAATCAGCACCCAGCCCACCGCCAGCGTCAGGATCAGCAGGCTCACGTGGCGCCATCTAGGTAGAATAGCGGTAAGTAGTTTTGTTTAGTAAGTAATATATAAAGCTTTGCCGGAAAGTAACTCGGTTACTGTATTAATATTCTTGTTTGCATACTGTTATGGTTTAAGGGTCTTTTACTCTTAAATCATAATCTTACTATTGCCATGTATGTAGAAGTGACGTAATTTTGGTACAATGTAAGACTTAGTGTCTATGTAATGTCTATAGCTATGTTTGGTCTACTGTTCTATAATATTCTTACTTAGATTCAATCCTCATACCCCTCTATCCAATTTGCAGTTACACTAAAGAGGCTGAATTGGTCTACACTTTTAAATGCACAATTTGTTCAGTTCATAATAATGTCCTCACCTCTCGCACGTAATCGTCCCATCTATTTGGAAGCACTTGACGGCTCCTAACGAGCAGTTGTGCCAGAACTCGGCGGCCGCGGCCCGCAAGCTCTCCCTCAGCCTGGTCTCCAGCCCACAGGACGCCTGCTGCTGCCCGAACCTCATGTGCCTAATCTGCAGCACGGGTCTCCGCACTTTGCGAGCCCACAGCTCGGGGTCCACTGTACGCATATTGCTGATATCTAGGATAGGAGAGTTGCTGGTGACATTTTTATTTAGCTTGGTTGTAACTTCACTGGTTTGCAGAGTGGTGACACACAGGGGCGACAGAGCTTACGTGACTAGAATCAGTTTTTATTTTTAAACGAATGGAGTAATTGACCGGCTTTGAATAATTTATTTTTTATCGCTACAGTTATCTGGCTGTGTGTTATTAAAAATACCGTAGAGAAATGTTAAAATATTTATCCAATGCAGAGATCTATTTGTATTGTATTTTGACATGTTTTAATGCTATCAAACTAAAACGTACGAACGTGTAGTAGTGTATCTTGAACATTCAGATTATAAACCAAGTGCAAGAAGTTATTATAATTAAATATAGTTGTGTAAATCGATATTTTTGAATGTGCAACCACAATAATTTCGTAGCATTCGTAGCCGAGCGCGCTCTACGCGCTACGCGGCTACGCCTAGCGCCCCAGGCCGCGACTAGCGAGTAAAAACCTTTTCATGTGAGCTACACGAGTACTGCGCATGACATCCTATACTGTTTTGTTTCAGATTTCGATTTATAAATAAAACAAAAATATATTTTGGTAACTTTTATTTCCCATTACTTCCTGACTGCTACTAGGTACTGCTCTTATTACGTAGGCACAACATCAATATCGTTTACTAGTAAACATACTAACACTGTAATATTTAATATAATCCATAGTTATAGTTTCATTGGTACCTATCTACTTTATTAATATTACATGGTAGACAACGATTTATCTTTGGAATCATTTACATTTACTGCAACATTAATACTTGTTTTACGATCTCTTTGGAAGTTCATAGCCTGTACTTACACACTTACAATTAGGTATTTATAATAATGTATTTGATGTTATTGTGTCGTGATGATCCAGTGGTTATGTCGCCCGCCTCTCATGTATGAGGTTGTGGGTTCGATACTGAGCAAGTTCCTTTGTGTATTTTTAATTACATTACTATCGTGAGGAACCCTGGACTCGTAAGTTCAATATGGTCAATTCGCCTTGAAGCTTGGTGACCGATGTTCGGGCCTCTATGCGAGAAGAGGCCTTTATCCTGCAGTTTGACCATACATTATACGAACTATTAAATCAAATGACAATCATTTAGTGTAAGTAGTTTTCAATTTATTTTAGTACTTAGTTATCTGTTTGGCAGCGAAGGGGGCTTGCGGGGCGTCTTCAATAATGCTCAAATATGTTTTAACAAATTAATTATATTACAACTTCGGTTCATTACAAATTGTTGCACATTCTTCCAGTTCGTTCTATAATGTTGTCTGTGAAAAAACACTAGAGGGCGCACGCACTTCATGATCACCAATCAGGAGAGAGCCGCCTGGTCTCGCCCAATCACAAACAGCTCCGCTCGCCGTTGGTCACGCGCAGCCCTTTATTTGTAACACTAGACGGCGCTGCTCGCCGTCCATCGGATGTGATTCCACCGCCACACAATAGATGGCGGTGCTTGATACAACATACCGGCCGCCTTGGAAGATCCGTCTTCCAACTAAGCAGGAGTCACGCTGGCCTCATCTGTGGAAACTGGCAGCGGGCAGATTTTCGAGGACGCACGCTTGATTGTGCCTGATGACGTACGAATTTCTGCAACTCTCGAGACTCCATCCTTCCCTGGAAACACATGAACAATCCTACCCATTTTCCACTTGAATGGTGGCAGATTGTCTTCTTTGATGACGACCAGACTGTCTTTAGCGATGTCATCTTTATGGTGGGCCCACTTCGTTCTGCGTTGTAGTTCAGACACATATTCTTTGGACCACCGCTCCCAAAAATGTTGTCGCAGCTGTTCCAAACGTCGGTAGCGACAGGCAGGCGTAGACGTCGGCATGAAGTCTTCACTGGCAGGCGCAGTCAACGGCCGGCCGATTAGGAAATGAGCAGGGGTGAGTGCAAGGTAATCATTAGGATCTGTGGACATAGGTGACATAGGACGGGAGTTCAGGACGGCCTCAACCTGTGTCAATACCGTACCAAACTCCTCGTAAGTTAGCTTAGCATTACCTACGACCCGTCTCAAGTGATACTTGCACGACTTCACTCCTGCCTCCCATAAACCACCAAAGTGAGGAGCATATGGCGGAATGAAACTAAATTTAATATTATTACTACTAGCGAAATCAATGATTTCGTTGGAATTTTCAAAAATAGCTGAAAGCTCCCTTTCAGCACCAACGAAATTCCTACCGTTATCGGAAAAAACTTGACACGGCTTACCGCGTCGGGATATAAAACGCTTGAATGCCAATAAATAATCCTGAGTCGACAACGAACCAACTAACTCTAAATGTACAGCTCTGGTAGCAAAACATACGAATAAACAAATATATCCTTTAATTAGTTGAGAACCTCTGCCTTTACGATTCAATATTGATATTGGTCCGGCATAATCAACACCACATCGCATGAACGGAAATCCAGCTTCTACACGTTCAGCAGGAAGATCACCCATGTATGGTGTTAACGTATTTCCCTTCATGCGAGTGCAGGTTACACACTTATGAACCACTTGCCTTGCTAAATTACGTGCTCCCAGCACCCACCATCTATCACGCATGGTAGCTACGATAAGCTGAGGTCCAGCATGCAATAAACGGTTGTGTTCATAAGTACACAATAACCACGCAAACCGATGTTTACGACACAATAACATGGGATGCTTCTTATCGTAATCAAATTTTGAATTACTAAGTCTGCCACCAACACGAATTATATTATCCTTATCTAAGAATATACCTAAACCTAACGTTTTATTACTTAACTTATTGTTCAATTGCACCTTTTCCTTAAGACTATGATATTCTTTGCTAAATGATTGTGATTGAACTAAACGAGTCAACACAACTAACGAACTATTAATCTCGCTCACGGTCAATGACCCGGTTTTACGACCTTGACCGACACGCAATGCACGTAAATTAAAAATAAATCGTAGGACATATGCAACTGTTCTTTGCAAACGATTAAAACAAGAAAACCTTTCAAAATCAATAATAATATTATTAGTTTCTACGTTTAGCAAACTCGTAGTTTTAGAACATTTTAATTCCGGTAACTCAATCTTAATAAATTCATTTTCATTAGGTTTTGTTGTCAACCAACATGAAGTCGGTTCACGAAGAAAGGTCGGCCCACACCACCACAAACTAGTGTTGTCTCCCTTTAATGAATCAAAGAGAACTCCTCTTGATAAGATATCAGCAGGATTTTCTTTACCTTTAACATGTAACCAAGTAGTGTTGCTTGTTAATTCGTTGATTTGCACAACCCTATTCTGAACAAATGTTTTTAACAAATGTGGTGATGTCCGAAGCCAGCCTTGAACTATAGTGGAGTCAGTCCAGAAATAAACCTTATCGAATTGTAGCCTAAGAGAACTTATAATTTTGTTATATAGTTTAGCTCCAACTAAAGCTCCACACAGTTCAAGCCGTGGAATACTTAACGCTTTAATCGGTGCGACTTTACTCTTCGCACATAATAATCGGCTAGTAACTTGTGATTCATCAATATTATTACGTGAGCGTATATACGCACACGCACCGTATGCAGACTGAGAAGCATCGGTAAAAATATGTAACTCTTTGTTTACAGCGTGAGTACACATGACACAACGCGGTACTAATATTTCGGACAAATATTGTAACGAATCTATAAAATTATACCACACACATGCAATTTCACTTGGGACTTCATCATCCCAACTTATTTTTGCAAGCCATAATTTTTGTAATAAGACCTTAGCCGTAGTAATAGCTGGTGCCAATAATCCTAGTGGGTCGTAAATCTGTGCAATGATTGACATAATTAAACGTTTAGTTATCTTTGTACCAATACAATTTTTATCAATACAAGTTGAAAAATTAAATAAATCGTTCTTGTTAGACCAACCAACACCGAGGGTTTTAGACTGACAATATTCACCAATACATAAATCTTTAGTACTCTCAGAAGTTACATCAAAATTAAAAGTCCATTTCCTTAAGGGAAAACAACCGTTTTGTAGAACGGCAGACGTTTTATTGCAAATGTCTAACAACCTATCTCTCTGCTCATGCCCCGTCAAAAGATCATCAACGTAAAAATCATCATTGATGACGCTAGCGATGACGTCATCCTTACATTCCTTTGCCAACTGTTTCAAGCAACGGTTGCTAAGATACGGTGCCGATGCAGTGCCATACGTCACAGTGTTAAGACGATAAACTTGAATAGGTATGCTCTTATCACTACGCCATAAAATTAGTTGTAGGTTCCGTTGTTCAGGATGAATTAATGTTTGCCTAAAGAATTTTTCAATATCTGCACAAGCGACATATTGGTATTGCCGGAAACGAAGCAATATTGAGAAGATATCATTCTGTAACCTAGGGCCTACGTATTGAATATCATTTAACGAATTATTATTAGAAGTGGTCGCGCTTGCATCAAAAACAACACGTAATTTGGTTGTCACGCTACTTTCACGGTACACCCCATGATGTGGTACAATGTAGTACGGCTTATTTAAATGATTAAAATCCTCAACAAGTGTCATGTGACCTAATTGCTCGTACTCGTGCATAAATTCCCAGTACATTTTTTTATACTGTGGCAAACGATCTAATTTTCTTTCTAAAGATAAAAAACGCTGTGTCACGGAATTATACGAATCACCCAAACAATCAGGTGACTGTTTAAACGGCATTTTTACAGAAAACCTACCGTGCTGATCGCGTTCAGTAGTCTGCAAAAACAATTCTTCACAATAACGATCTTCCTCAGTAATAACGGGAGGGATAAGTACTTCTTCGATTTCCCAGAACTTTCGTAACTGAGAATCAACTTGCGTAAAATTGCATTGAACTTCTGTCATGCTAGACGCTAAAAAACAATTATTATAATTATAATAAACTGGACCCGATATAATCCAACCTACCATAGAATCTTGTAGGTACGGACCGGTGTGAAGTTTTATTTTATTTTCTTTTAGCAAATCCCAAAAGACATCGGCGCCTATTAATAATTCTATGTCACTCGGTACATAAAATGTGGGATCGGCAAGTACAATATTGCTAGGTATACATAAAGTATCACTATTAACGTGTGTCGAAGGCAACTTCGAAATGATACTAGGCAACACTAAACAATGTAAGGTTGTATTATAATCATAAACCTTAGAACGAATATTAATATCGCACTTGTGACTGGACTGTGAAACGGTTTGCCCAACGCCACAAACACGTATAGTGGACTGTATTATAGGTATTTTCAAACGTTTACATAAGCTTTGAGCTATAAAACAATTTTGACTGCCGCTGTCAAGCAAAGCGCGAACTGTGTGATATCTGTTATCATTATCAGCAATCTCAACTAACGCCGTAGACAGTAAGACAGTATGTAACGACTTAGAATTATTTGTGAACGCGTCACCGCTCCGATTATCAATATTGTCAGCTGTTTTACTAACGCAGTGTAATACAGAAGACTGTGGCAACGTATTATTGATCACGGAACGTTGTGGTGACGTATTTGGTATAACGTTATTGTCAACATGAATTAACGCATTATGTTTTTGTTGACATAATTTGCAAGGACCGAAATTGCAATTTTCAATTGCGTGAGTGTTTGTACGTAAACAATTTAAACAAACGCCTTTTGACTGAACAAAATTTAATCTTTCTTGTACCAACATATTTAAAAACTTAACACATGAATATAATGCATGTTTACCGCTACATAACGGGCATGTCAAGTTGTGTTTATTAGTTTTACTTTTAGTACCCGATGAGACCTTATTATTATTCGCATTCGCATAACTAAGCGTAGTTTGAGAGTTAGACTGCTTTTTATGATCAGCTGATTGTTTACCCTCATGTTTATTTTGTGAATGTGACTGATTATTTTTACTGTTACCTGAATTAATCATGTCTAACATGTCAGACCTATTGTTTAAAAAGGTTAATAAGTCTTCTAGTTTTATAGGTTTAGAGGTTTTATTAGAATCAGAGGTAAGTGAGCTTCTGTAGTTCTCCCACTCGCGTTCGGTAGCAGAATCCAGTTTACTGACAACTAAATAAATGATAAGAATATCCTCGAGTGAAGATTCCGGTTCTTTAAGAGAGTTTAGTGCTCTCAAATTACGTAAAACGCAATCTACCAACGTTCTGATCTGTGCTGAACATTCCTTACCCAATGAAGGTGCCGCAAACAAAGCCTTAACGTGGTTGTGTATCAATAGCCTATTATTTTGATACCTTGCTTCGAGCAGGTCCCACGCGTTACAATAATTAGCCGCTGTAAACTCTAACGAACTGATAACGTGTAACGCAGATCCGCTAAGAGACGATTTTAGGTATTGAAATTTCTGAATAGAATCTAAGTCGTCGCGGTCATGTATCATTGAAATATACGAGTTTCTAAATTCTAGCCATTTATCGAAGGAACCGTCGAAGGCAGGTAACTTTATTTGAGGTAATTTAATAGACACAGATTTACCGGAAGTACACTGAGAATTATTTATTCCGTTTTGTTCAAGATCGCCTACCATGTGCTTTGCTATAGCTACAATTGAATAATATTGGCATTCAAACGATTCTCTGTACTCTAAATGTGACAGTAATTCTTTTTCATCCACAATTCTTTCTATTTTAGATTGCAAATCGTTAAAATCGGCAAAGAAAATGGCTGCCGAATGAATACGCATTTGCACTTGAGTTTTAATTACAGAATCTAAACACGATCTGTCTAACTTACTAATATAATTTGCGAACAATGTTAATCTACCTTTAATTACACCACGCTGTTTTTTAAGATCAGATAACTGACTATCTAAACGAGACATAGTTTCATCATCACTCATTTTGGTAGTTTATGAAAGCAGGTACTCACAGTTTCGCGCGTTCAGTCGTGTTTTCTCACCAGAAGACGGCCCCAGCAATGCCGGTAGATCTGACTTCGATCAGTTCTGGAAAAGGTTTAGGTACGATATTAACACAAGGCGAAGACACAGGGGAAGGAGGGAAAAGGGTGACTGGATAACCTGACCGTTGCTGGCTGCAGCATCAATAGCTTCTTCTGCTCAGTAAACTGTGGCTGGGCTCCGGATCTCCTCAACGTACTTCTACTTCGAAGTTCCACTCGCTTCCTCACTTCTTCAACCCGGCTCGTCACGTGGCTGATATCTTCTATTTGGCTCGAAGGTCCAATGTTTGGCAGCGAAGGGGGCTTGCGGGGCGTCTTCAATAATGCTCAAATATGTTTTAACAAATTAATTATATTACAACTTCGGTTCATTACAAATTGTTGCACATTCTTCCAGTTCGTTCTATAATGTTGTCTGTGAAAAAACACTAGAGGGCGCACGCACTTCATGATCACCAATCAGGAGAGAGCCGCCTGGTCTCGCCCAATCACAAACAGCTCCGCTCGCCGTTGGTCACGCGCAGCCCTTTATTTGTAACACTAGACGGCGCTGCTCGCCGTCCATCGGATGTGATTCCACCGCCACACAATAGATGGCGGTGCTTGATACAACATTATCTTTGATTTAAAAAGTAAATAAGCAGTTTAATATTCAATGATCTGATAGTAACTCTACAGCTATAGAACAAATATGAAGCAAACTAATATATAACTGAAGTCGTAATAAATAATGAACATGTCAACAATCAACAATAACTAACACTAAGCCTTTGGCTCTACTGCTAATAGCTTATTTATTAAGAACCGACATACGAGTACACTTGGAAATGTTACGTCATTCATAACGGTGTATACTACTTCGATATATACTGAATAGACACCAAATATACTAAGTTTATCACCATATTAAAAGTTTAAATTTGGATAAAAATAATATGGCTTCATAAGATGTGACATAGTCACATAACACGTTGATACAATTACATTGTTTGACAAAAATAATAATATAATAGACCCAATAATGTGTTGTTACTGCTTACTGCGCTGTGGAGCGACCGAAGCCGAAGCGTCGTTCACTTTGCTTGTGTTCACAAAACAGCTAAACCTTATAACATAACGGCTTACAGCCTTCCAAGTTATATCTAAGTAGATTATTCTCACTACAAATCAATAAGATTTTTGTTTTACAAAAGCATCCGTATTTAATGTTTTCAATTTTGATATATTTCCTTTTAATGTGCAGACACAGACGATTGTCATCGTGTTAGAAAAAAGTTTTTAAAACCGATTTGATTTAGGATAACGTTTAATTACAATTTTTGAAAAAGTATTTTCGTGAAATTATTTTTTTTTTCAATCTTATCTATAATTAAAATAAAATAAATAGTTACAGCATAATACATATAGCTAGCTGCAGCTACAATAGTGAGTGTACCTGTGTGTGAGTTACTGTGTGTTGTGACGCTCTATATTTACAATGGCGATAATTTATTCATTCATAATCTTTACAACATACCATACTACCTACTGACGTATCCACAGCACTAGATATTTGCACACTTATGCGCCGGTTGTAAGACTGAGCGCACACTGACACAGAACTGTCTTAGACAGACTATTAGAGTAAGAAAAAAAAATGGCGGGCAGGCTCACTGTAACGTAACTAATACGGTTTATCTCAACTGAAGCTTATATCTAACTTGTGTGGTATTCATTTCGGCGCTTTTATGTGGATATAGTGGTCAACTTTACATATAATTTTACAAATAAATAATTTATCTTTGTACATAATATAGTTAATACTATACATTTGCAGTCATAAATAAATATACTTTTGACCTGACTTAGCTCGTACTGTACAAATCTCACGCAAACTTGCTTTGCATATTGGGCGCGTTTGACTTTCTATAATCTATTCCAGTTATCAAATTAAACGTATGAATGAAAATAATGCCTGTCTAAGTCTTCACAAGAATCTTTCGGTGAAATCAGACATTGAGTAGGCAACAAACGTCATTATTATTTTTTCATCAATATAATAAACTTTCTTAAGCTACCGCGCTACCGTGCAATGAATAGTTCTGCGATAGGTATTACATGTGGTACACCTACATTTTATATTGAACATCTTTGCTCAGATACTTTTAAGAAGATTGTGAGTATTATTGTAATGTGCTGAACCGATTTATTACTTAATTCCAAGTATCATTCAACTACATACAATAAAGGTAAACTGGAATTGGATTTCAAACAGAACCTTTACAAACTGTTTGTCAAACAATTGATGGGTGGGTGGTCATAGAGTCAAATCACTCGGTCAAATCGGTGCTAAGGTGTGTGGGCCCACACTGGCACTTGTGGCCCCACACTAGCGCGCGTGGCCCCTCCCTGCGCGTGTGGCCCCACACCGGCGCTCGTGTGCTCAGACGAGGGTGGGCGCAGGCGCGGCGCGCGGCGCCATGTGCCGTCACAGGTACGCCACGAACAGAAGCATCGACAGCAGCAGCAGCGACACGCCGCTCACGCCCAGGCGAGTCGACTTGGAGAGGATGCCCTTCCCTGTGGACGTAAAAGGCACATCTTTTTATTCGTTGTCAGTTCACTGTGCATCCAACCTTAGCCACATTGCTACTTATTCTTTAACTTATTTAGTTGCACTCTACACAAACAAGACAACGAGAGCCATATGTTTCGATGTTCACCAGCCAGTCAGAAGAGGGGAGGAGAGGTTAGAATGTGAGTAAAGCGTCGAGTGAGAACTGACATCGCTCGGCGAGCTTGCGGTAGCAGCAGCAGTCCCGCAGGCGCGCGTACTGCGCGCAGTCGTGCGCCAGCGGGCGGCAGCGGCGCGCGCCCACGTAGCACGTGTGCGGCAGCCAGGGGAACGGCTCCGGCACGAAGCGCCGCTCGCAGCAGCAGTGGTCCGCCAGCACGCGCGTCTCGCAGTACTCGTGCTCGCGCTGGCTGCACGTGCCGCAGCCCGGCCGGGTTGGCGGAACTGAAGGCGTCACATACAAAAATGGTTAAATGCAGTGACAGGCCCGAGAGCGCGCGTGGTGTTCCCCCAACACCTTGCTGGAGTCAGTGCAGCCGGTGGGTGACGGCCGCATCGGGTCAATACCTGCCGGGGTGCAGAAGAAAGCTCTGAACGTCCCCGTGCCCCGGCCAAAGGTAATAGGAGGAACAACGTGGGGTTTTAGTCTGTAAGAGTCCGACACTCCCTTCCGCCTTCCTCGGGATGGAGGCAGTACATGAGTTCATTCCCACAGAAAAAACAAAAAAAAAGGTAAATGCAGTAGACTTCTTAGTTTCAGGAGATGTAATGGCTGGGCAGATCTTTTGCTTTGTTGCGTATATCTGTTACACCGTTCAAATTACAGCAGTTCACCCCAGGATAGACATAGAAATCTCCCAACTTCGAGTCAGGCAGCATGCATGCATGTTAGGGTCTATCGGGTTTTAATTTTCTGTTTTTAAAGAACGCGGTAATAACAGTAAATCTCTTTGGAAAAGCACATCATTATGTAGTCAGAATAAAAGCAAGCTAGCGAAATTTGAGTTATATTCGGAAGTCATACATAGGTATGTTGTGATGATCAAGAAATACAATTCTGAGCCGAGCTAAGTACTCATTTTATTCGCACTATGAATGCAAACCTTACGTCACGGGCGAACAATGTCTAGGGTGGAGACACACCACGCTTTTACCGAAGACGTGCAGTTCAAGCGACGCTCTGTACAGTACGGTGCCGTGCCTGCTGAGGATTAGAGGGATCGATCGTTTTAAGTAGGTACATTCGCAGCTCTAAGTATACTCCATATAGGAGCAAAGTTCGCGTATAAGCGATCGCATTAGGCATCGCTTTACTATACTATAGACAATGCGACGTGACGCGAGTGATAAGGAGCACACGACGCGACCGTTCAGCTTGGTGGGACCCAATCCTGAATCGTACGTGCTAGTGAGCTTAAATGTGTTAATGAATTTTAACACTGAGATTAGTCATCATACGTCCTTTTTGTCCAAGGCTCGCTGAACCTCCTAGGACATCCTGCATGAGACTATGGCTGGGTATTTCCTTTATTATTGACCCTCCGATATATCTGTTCTTCATTATTAGCGATACCTACTTCATGATTATCACCGAACCATTCATACGTTTAAGAGTTTATTTGTAGATCTAGTTTTAATGTAATGTTAAGTTGTCTGAGTCGCACTTATTAGTTATGGAGACATCAGTGCGTGACGCAGGTTTAGTTCCGACTGAATAAAGTTCATACGCATCACGTATTCTGGCTGTGTGAGCATTATTGGCTCGTACACTATCATTTAGTCCAATCTTCTGATCAAAGAACAGGCCAAAACAATAAAAGTGAAATTTCAGTCAAAATGAATATGGTAATGAATTGGTCGCGTGTGTGCGTGAAGCTATCGGCGATGCAGCGGTGAAGTGCATGGGGCGGTGGAGCACGTTGACGCATGTGTAGTTAGGCGTCAGGTATTGATTCATGAGGCACGCAGGTCTAGCCGGCCGGCGGCCTGGCTCCCCGCTGCGCTAGGCACGCGGCCCTGCGCTACATCCCGGCCGGGGGCGGTGCGCTCGATAATGCACGGGACGCATAACGATTGAAAGCCGACGTTTTTGTTTTATATTTTCATTAATAATTTTAGCAATGATATTATTATGATACTAGTTGTTGTTCAATTTTTGAATATTTACGCAAATATAGACCACTTCATCAAGTTGGTAATATTTTTGTTTCTAACATCACGTAACAGGCACCTATTCCGTGGTATCAACCAAAAACGTTTAGATAAAGGTATCAATATCAACTGTACAGTTTATTAAAACTAACACAATAAGGCAAACTTTTCTATAAGATGTGGTTACTGACGCGTAAAGGTCGAGAATCGTGACGTCACGGCGATTAATCGAAGGTTTAGTAAAAACCTTATTAGATGTGACCAAGCCAACAGACTGTGACCACCAAGCAATGTTTACATAGCTCTCACATCGTGGGCTATTACTTCCTTCCTGAGTATTAATCGGGATTAGTATCATAATGTGTAAGTACCTATCTAGCTAGTGAGCACGTAATGTTGTATTGCTACAATATAACATTACGTGCTCAGTAGATCGTTTGGGCGGTGCTATGATCTCGGTAAGTCGTTCAGTAGAACAGGTTTTAAAACTTTATTTTCGTTTTTACACGTGCTTCACGTTACCACTAGTTAAAACGAAAAGTTTTTCCATTGGCGAATGTCAGGTTTCAGTTCGAGTTCACAATGAGCAAAAGTACCGTAGGCTACGTATGCTAGTATCGCTTACACGGATACCTACGGAACGCGGCTACATTACCTAATATTCTAGCACGTCATGTGTAGTGTAACATTGACACACAATGGCGGTGCTGGACAATGGTGTGACAGATCGGCCGCCCGCCCCCAGACCTTGCCAGGGTACGCATTACGGAGACTCAGCCCGCCTGCCGACCTTCACCTCAGCTGTAATTTGTACCATCATGTGCAAGTGCATGAAATATGCGGTTGTCAGTCGGAGGAAAACGGTAATTGGGTGTACTTAAGTAATGAATTCTGGTTAAAACATTTGATGTCGTTCCGAAAAGCTCAACAGTTGTCTGCGACCGACTTTGTGGCAGAAGGAGTTCATGTCATTGGCAGCTTGCACTGGCTATGCACTCAAAAAGATATAGAGATATTATTATTATTATGTTGCTCGTGTAACGCCATTCCACTTCTACTACACTATGGGTAGGGGAAACCTAGAGAAAAGATGGATAGCTTATGTAAAGGCGATACTATAGGAAGAAGCTGATTACTGGAGCGGTTAATAGACATATTCGAAGTTGAACATAATACAAGACCACCAAAACATCGAGATGAGGTCAAGAGACGATGATGACTTGAATTGACTTGTACTGCATTCCACGAGTCTCTGGGGTTTGTACTGCAACATTACGATTGGCTTGAATTTATTCCATTACACGATATAATCTCGATTAACCATTGTCATCGTCATGTAATGGTGCAATTGTAGATAATGGTGACAGTGATGACGCTATGATGCTGCACTTTACTTCTAATCCAACCTTGCTCACGTGATAACATCTCGTCATGTGGAGCGCGCTCTACTGGTCGCCGTCCGACTAATGAGTGTCCGGCGACAATATTACGAAGATACCACTGACTCATTCATACTAGTTGAATTGTTAAGTGGATTTTCAGTGGAATCTTTCATAATTCTATTGTGATTTATTAAAGTTCGTTTTGGCATAGAAGTAGCGACTATTGAAGCTTTTGACGATATTGTAGAACACTGGTATTTTTATGAGGTGCTTGGCTGCAAAAATACAGGTCACGACAAACGATACTCTAACTAAAAGCTTCTGCAACTTGCTCCGACGTACATAATTGCAATGAAAAATGCAGTAAACATACACCCACCGGCACATAATAACAGACGCGTGCATGTCCTCGGGTATCAGATGTTGCGTTGATGAGGTATCATCTTCAGTTAATGGACGCTCAACCACTGTATGATCGCGTATGGTTGGCGCCGACTCGGGGGAATTAACTTCACCTATTTATTGTGTTATGTTGTGTAGTATATACTACCGCGACAATTTCCTCCAGATTGTGAACAGTCTAACGTTCTGTTAGTTAAAACGCTAAACGAAGTTCACGTAGAACATTTACACAATAAGTATAACAATACAATATAGAGCAATTGAATTTAATAGACTTCATTGATCGGCGAGTTTACCATCAATTAAACATCAGCATATCAGATGGATTAATTGGAAGCTACGAGTATAAATGGACGCTCTTTCAGAAGGAAGTAGTTGAAACATGCTCATGGTCGGCTATTAGGCGATGAAACGCCTTTAATTGACTAAATTTTATCTGGTATCAACTTGCTTTTATCATCAAGGTTGATTGGGAAAGTTAGTGTTAGTCTTGAATTTAATTGCATTTTTTTCGCTCTCGCTTCTGTTACATAATAAGGTATATGTTACATTTAGTTTCATTTCAATAAACTATCTTCTTATTTCTGAATAAACAGTGTCTGGTGTAAACTCTCGTATTTTTTATATTTCGATTAAAACTGTAATTATTACGAATATCAGCATAATTTGGACTTGACTTAGTTTTCCCTAACAACGTCGCCGTAACGTAACGACTCGACGAGACCTTGAACGCGTAAAATGTTGTGTATTGACGACATTGAGTGGCAATAAACACTGGCTGCGTGCCCCATGACCTCTCGAGGGCACGTTTTAATCCCGCATCCTTGAATATTGTTCTAATTCGCGAGCTGATGGTGTTTAATTGGAGTAACTCAAGCAATTGTCGTTGCGTCACTTACTTCGCTCGTTTTATGAGAGAACGATGAGCACATCCTACTACCAGTACTTCAGAAACATACCTACTTATTCAAATGTACTTTGAGGATTATAGCTGTGACTAGATCATTAGAAAATTTTACGCAAGTACAGGAAGAATACACTTATGGAAATTAACTACATAACCCAAACCTGACTATTTGAGGACTGGAAGAAATGTATAAACCGCAACACTTGAACCGCAAAAGTGATGCGGTTTCCCACTAAGTACTTACTTCTTGCTGATTTCGTAGTTTCCTCGATGTGAAAACATGAACCTTCCGTCAGTTGATGGGTGTGGTCCTGCGGTGCATCTATCCATCTTAAAGTGTTGTTGTTGCGCTTGTCAGAGTCCTGATTAGGTATGAAGGTAACTAATTTTGGTACCTACTTACTTATCAAGTCACAACGGGAATAAATGAGAGGTCTGTGTCACTAACCATCATTGACATTCAGCTGCACGGCAGCCCGGCGCGCGGCGGCCGTGGACACGTCGTGCTCCACGAAGTACTCCTCGTAGCGCACCTCCAGCAGCGCGTCGTCCGAGCCCCACTGCTCCGAGTCGTTGCGCGTGCCGTTGGCGCGCCCCGTGCCCACCGGCTTGGACGCGGCCGCGTGCCGCACCTACGCCCATAGAGGTACTATGTTATATTCTGGTAGGTTTATCACTCTACCTTGCCTTTCTAAATTATGTTGTGGTCGGCTGCCTGCGTTACCTGATGCAGCAGAATACCAGTATTTAACATGGAGTGACTGTCTACCTGACTTCTACAACCCAGCTACTGGATAACACGTTTCTAGCACGATTCTCCTCGGTATGACTGTTTGCCAGACTCGGGCTTGTATCTGTTGTAGATAACAAAGGCAGATGGAAACATGGTTTACCAGTACTTCGGGTACTCTGAAAATAACATCAGCGGCGGCCTGCCCTGGTAGCGGCGCTAGCAACGTTAATGCTGCGCCGGCGCACAGCCACGCGCGCATTGCTGTCCGCTGCCGCGGCGACACCATACCATCGCTCGCACAGCCGCTTGCAAGACACTGCAACCACGAAAAGTACATTTGTTAGCAAAACTATGTTAAATCAAAAGTATTATGTTCACGATGTCTGAAAACTTTTTCACGTTTTTGGGTATGAATATAAAGCTTGATGACCGCAGTTCCGTTTTCTAGTCGCAGATGCAACTTGAAAGAACAAAAGGGGTATTTACCTCAAGGGCCCATGAAAGAGCGTGTACCACGGTCGGTAACCGCTAGGAATGTATAATCACAGTCATCACTAAAACCACTTGATCAAGTTCTAGGTAGGCCAGAAATGCCAGAATCACCGACGCTGCAGCAGCGATATTCCTGTCACCTTCCATACCTACCATAACATACCTTCATAGCGAAACGTTATAATACGTCATAAGCATTGTTGGCTGCTAACGAACTGCAATCGTGTGGCGATTTCTACCATTAAGTATCATTAAGCGCACGAGTACAGTCAATAAAGCCTGCAAGTCGTACAAATAGCTGCATTACTTGAACACGTACTGTCGAGCTCTTATCGTTATGTCCGGCAGCAACGCGGGCTGCCAATTGGCAGGTACATTTTGAGGACCCCGGATCCCTGTATAGTGAGGTATGGGATCCGGGGGGATCCCATACCTCACTATACAGGTATTTACTGACGTTATGCCTAGTAGATACCCAATAAATGTTTCCAGTACACATATAATTGTTTGTCATTATTCCAATGAGAGGTAGAGACCTCTCATTGGAATAATGACAACAAAAAAGTCTATTTAAACACTAGAAACTAGTCCCTGAGACGTCAACTACACCTACCTTTTGGATGAATTTGCATGCTTGCCCATTTCTTTTCAATTTATTGAGGTTTGCCAAAATTTTATTTACTGTGTATTAAATTTTCACCTGAATCACATGGATGTATCAGCAGCAGCTGCTACATCCATGCTGTACGAAATAGATCATCTGCAGGGGGCAGTCTGTGTTCTTGTACAGCGCATGCGCACAGTATGTAGTGACCGAATGTTTAGAAATGCGGGCCGCGTGCGACACCCGCTAACCGTAGTAGTGAACGCATGCCAAGCACTTGAATGAAAGGATACTCGATTAGAACGCCGCTGTCAAACCATTCGAATAATGGAAGAATTCAATTATATTAAAGTTTTGTCTTAAACTTTTAATTAAGTATACTAATTAATATTTTAATCCATTTCCTACGACACACGCGCTTCTTACTTACCTACTTCCCTCATAATCGTTGGGAAAGTTTTGAAAGCATTTGCACCAGCTTTCAAAAAGTAAGTTAAGTAAAATCAGGGTCTTTTGAACTATAGTATGAGGCTTCACTACACTAAACAAAACAAGTGAGAGTGATTAAATACTGCCAGTTACTGATAAAGGGCTTGTACACTATTTGACTACTACTATGTATTGGTGTCACCTTTAATGGGGCAGTGGTGTGAGGGCCCCACGTGTGCCACCACACGTACGGCATGGATCACCTGATGACTTTTTATAAAACCGTTACGCCTTCCTGTCTCTATTGTAACTTTTTAATGTGAGGTAGTAAAACCATATTGTTTTTAATTTATCTAAACGACGTACAAACTCAGGCAATCCCTGAACATGTCTAACTCTACATATTATGAAAGATCTAATGAAGCAAATATTATAAATCAAGCCACACATAGCGAAACATTTCGTTTCCAGTTATTATAGTATGCAAGTGTAGATGCAGTTATAATAAAGCTCTGTCTTATTTACGCTGCATACAAGACAAGTGAAATGAAAATCATTACGGGAGATAGGAAAACAACATAGAAATATAGAATCAGTATCCTAGTTGTAAGAATCGAGGCGAGACGAACTAGCGTTGAGCAATCGCCGACAGCAACACGGCCTTCGATCGACTTCCCGCAGAAAATGTTGACCGAACACGTAAACCGATTGAGAAAAACTCTCCACAATATTGTCATTTATTATTTTGTACAATAATTTGTACTAAACACAAATGAGTTACCACAGTTGTATGTTTACGTTCACTAAGATCTTTATGAAATCGTTGTAAATATTACACAAATGTTTGCCAATGTTACAGTAAACAGTGTTGCTAACGATTCTATAAACATGGTGAGAGATATGGTTCAATAAATCAGACGTATTGCGAACTATGATGTGGCTGTTAAGGCTGACTAGCAAAACATTCGGTTATTATTTCAGATGGTACACAGTTAAATATAGGTCCTTCGTACTCTTTGACTACGTACCTACTTACTTTGAAAGCTGCAAATATTTGAGAAGAATATTTCGGCAGTAACAATGTCGTTTGACCTATATTGTATGAGTAGATGGTAGTTTACTCAATCCATTTGTTTAAAAGTTGTAGAATAGTCAAGCTGTGTAACGAGTGCTCCAATTTATTGCTTTCATATTTTTATGAGAATTCGATTTACGACAATGTTAAGTGGCTAGGCGAAGTGTTCGATGATCTCAGATAATGCAGCTTCAAGGACTATCCTATAAACCACACCATCCACTCATTCACCTATAAAAAGATCAATAAAACGTTACCGATTGATTGTCGTAAACTAAGAATATTGTTCACCTTCGAATTTATTAGAGAACAATATTTGAAAATTGTTGGAAATTATGAAGACTGCTGAAAGTTTTATCGGTCTTTTATTTCAAAACATAAAAACACCGTAAAGTTTTGATCTCGCGGTAAAGTGGCTCTATTTCAGTTGAACTACCTCTCGATACAATTGACTTCTGCTTTCATGAAAAGTTTTACAGTTGTGGATACAGTTTCTAGAACGATCACTGCACAGCAGCCAGCATGAGAACGATCAAACAGCCACAGTTTATGAATATTACGATGTTTGTTTTAGTTACACAAGAACGTATTCACAGCAGTGAAGGACGAGAACAATCTGTTGGAAATGACACAGTTATTACATTACAGTTTCAAGTCAAAGCTGCACAACACAACTGGAGCTGGCCCAGATTCCTCGGGGACGTCAGATGGCACGAGATGCAGCGCTCACATCCGACTTGGCTAAGCTGTATATCTATATAAGTATGTCATGTCGTGCGTCCGCCAAGTGACTTTGTAAGGCGACACTCGCGGGACGCAGTTCCTCTTCCGCTGTCATGTACACCGCTGCAACGCTACTGGATACCACTTAGCGGTTGATCTCCTGTTTGTTAATTACGCGGCTCTTTGATGATTGGGGCTCAGATGTATTAAAGATGTTGTGCTTAAGAAATTAACACCGAGGTTGATTCTGATTGCTCAGGGCGACTGATGGGGCGAAATATGTAATGACTTGGCTTGGAGCTTTCGGAGATTTTTTATTTGAGGGTGACTATGGAGAGATAAAGAAGAAATGCATGTTGGCTTTGGTAACGAATTAGGTATATTACAAATGTCGCAAAGAAAACAGCGTCCTAGTAATTTCGTTTGGTTTTTCCTTTGGATAATACACGTAAAGTGGTTGCGTAACTAAGTAGGAGCGACTGTTTTGCAACTCACAAAAAGGTGTAACGACTTCACTCAAGATAGTATACACAAGAGTAGACAACCTCACGCACGTTCACGTGTTAAGGCATCCAGTGCTACGGTTTAGTGACACTTGCTATCTTATCTCGACAAGCGCATGCGCCGGCGTGGCGCGGCGTGGCCGGGCTTTTGCACAAGCTCGTCATGCAAGCTGAACGGAACCCACTTGAACGGCGATAAGCTTCGAATTTATTTTTACGATATTACGATTGATGTTATAGTAAATATAGTAAGTCGGGGAAGTTATCTAGAAGTGACGCACGGAGTTAAGGAATTTGATTTTTAGATTATTCTCCTCTACACATAATAGTTTGTCGCAGTGTAGGATAGAATCCCAACGTTCATTGCATTTGATATTAAACCTTGCGAAAAAAGAAAAAAAATAAGTTAGTTTTCCGATCGGTTTCACATTAATGGTGAAAATCAAATTCTTACTGAAAATTCTGTTCTGTTCAGAATCACGAAAGTAGGTACATACTTAGCCCGTCGTATTAACCAGACAGTTATGAACCGCAGCAGTATTCTGTACCTTTAAACTTTTCAAACTGACGACGTCTGCTGGTATGCGCGTATCTCCCACTAACAACATTCATTTGCATACTTAAGTTGGAAATTTCTCTTTACGACCCCTGGCGGGTAGACGGCCTAATTAGAGGCTTAAGCTAGGTACGTTTGATGAACCTAGTTATTAGTAAGAACATTAACCTAAATATAACATCACGCCTCTGAACCCCGACGGGCTAGGCAGAGGCTAGGGAGAGATTAGTCAAAACATTTATTTCAATTAGACCATTTACAGGCACTTTTGAATTGTCGTTCAGTTAGTCCGAAAGCTGAAGCTAGTTGCTCGAGTAGTACATCCATATTTCACCAGTTATATTCAAGTCTCATGTAATAGGGGGCGAGCCTATTGCCATCAACCTGACACAAATCCAGACTCCGAGGCTGCTACATTGCCCGACCTAGGAATCGAACCCAAGACCTCATGCTCAGCAAGAATTAAGTTATAATTTTACAGAACAATTACGTCTAATATGAATCAGCGTGCAGCGTGTCACGTAACGCAATGTAGCGTATTAGATGTATCAATCAGCCTGCAACAGAAGTCTTGTAGCCATCGTTTACACCAGGCCCATTCAACTGTAATATATGGCCGTAATACAAATGACCCATAATAATCACCGTGATTTACACCCACGACGTACTCCACGCATCACCTCTGATTATAACAGGTGTAAATATGTACTATGTGCAACGGTACTTATTATATAGCGTTCAATATGAAAAGACACAAAGTATTAATAACTATTGTGAAAAATGATAGCACTCAAGTTGAGCTTAAACAATACTTAATCATTTAAAAGTGAGCTTTTTGAAATTGGCACAAGAAGTGGGTCAAGTCGGGCTGTGGTGATGATGATGATGATGCACATGTCCGTAGATGTATTTATTTGAAACATTTTCCCGACACACCTCTAGTTATTGACTGGAAGTTAGCTAGGATTGACCCGTTCTCTGGATGTCATTATTTACCTATGATCTTGATGCTATAGCACCGGCTGATGTCAGAATCTTACAGAAAACGCAATGTACCCTCTGTGGCTTCCGATTTTAGTTCCGTAAAGTGTAAACATCCGCATCTCGAAGAATGAGAAAGTAAAATCTATAGCAGTTATTGGCATCATCAACAAGACAAGTAGAGCCGGCCGCGGCACGCTCCAGTGGGCACGAAGGCGCAGCGGTCACTCATATCGGCACCGTTCGACGGGGCCCATGGACCGTGACCGAGCTGACAGCGGCGTACGAAATAAATGGAGAAGTAACCAAATTCCCCTTCCTTCCGGCACTGCGCACTAGACAATCACCAGTCAATTAGAATCTATATTTTGACACACGAACAGTGGAGCGTGTTTCTCATGTGTAGTTCGACGATACAACGGCGACTGCCGAGCAGAGCCGACAGGCCATACTCTAACACTCCATTTGCTTACTTCTCTATGTGTTTACAAGCTACGGGATCACACCGTCTTGCTGACTGAAGTATGCTAATGAATCATGCAGGACCAGTGCAGAACCGTGACTTTGATTGGCTTGAAAGCGATATGATCATCTGTTATTATAACGCAAGGATTAACAACACAACGGAATGGGTAGGTAATCATATTGCGGGCTACAGCGAAGATGTGAACCATGGTGTCCGTCCACCGATGAGCTTTAGAAATCATGACTGTACCCACCTACTTAACATAGGTACTTTATTGCTTTTATTATTCAACAACCTGTATCATTATTAGGTCTTGGTAATATTAGTAAGGTAACAAATTCGCTTTGCGTTTCGCTACAGTTTTCTATAGCCATCGTTTATTAACTTTGGCGCGGCCTAACCAATGACGAAGTTATCAATATCATCTTGAGGTGCAATGTAAGCATCAGATTACCCAAAAAGTTGTTTGGTTTTACTAGGTATGTGCTTACTGGAGTACTAACATTGTTGCCCTAATGTCCTGGGCAATCATTTCTTTGAATATAATAAATAAATAAAATAAAATAAAATAAGTTTATTGACACGAAATACCTTTGCATACATTACTAGGAAAATACATTTTATAGGTAGATAGGTTTAAAAAGGCTGCACAAATAATGAAAAACCCTGCCTCCTAAACTAGGGGAACCCTGTGCCTTAGGAGTCAGTGTTCTACTGTAACTTCGTGTACTAAAGACACCTTAAAAATAAGTGTGCTAATAAACCTATACTCAAACATTTAAGCTACAATGATTCAGATCTTAAAATTAGAATTTTGTATGATTGTAATGTGTGTGTATGTGTGTAAGGGGGGATGGGAGTGTGAATGGTGATGTGATGTGTGAGGGGGGGATTTTGTGTGTGTAGTCGTGTGGGGTGAGATCGTGTAGTGCTGAACGTGTTTATGTGTTATAGTTTTTGCAGATTAATAGATAATTGAAGGAAAAATGACGTGCCTACATTATTTATTAATAAGGTCTTCTGTACGGGAATAGTCCAGATTAAACAGCCAGTTTTGCAATGTAGTTTTCAGTTCGTGTTTATTTAAATTACTAATTTGAATATGTTTATAACAATAATATAACAATCTAACGTTTAAATCTCAGAATAATGTACAACCCAAGAAGTGAGGTACGTTGACCTTCAGACAGGAGGTCATCAAACCCGGCTACCCTTTGCAGAGGGTCGCGATTTGGTTGGGAGGTGGGACCCCAAGTTTGGAAAGTAGGTCACCGGGGTGTCTGGCCGAGTCAGCCGTTAGGAACTTGGTTCTTTAAACATCAAGTATCGTGATTAAAATGATGGTGTTGTGCAAAGGTAAACAGCGATAATCTGATAGTTAAACTGTCTCAACAAACACCCTCTAAAAAAGTTAAGAACTCTCAGTATGTTGATAGTGTTTCCGACAGCGTTCAAGATAAAACTTTACACTTTTCTGAGAACACTAGGTATACGTAAGTATTAGTTTCGATTGTCTATCACACACAGCTCATTGATTCACGCGCCAGGCACAGAATGCGCATGCGGTTACGTCAGCAGCGGGAGCACAACAGGTGCATACTTTAACGCTATTGTAGTCATGTCCATCACAAAAGACGTGCCTATAGCGGACAGCACACATTTTTATACATAGAACCCCTTTACATCGGCCGTCGCCGTCGCTTCCCCGTTGAATAGCCGCGTCCGGCGTGCTCACAGCTGCTCGCAGGGACATAATGCCTCATTCAACACCATTATATCTGAACACAATACCTACGAAGCACGACCATACATAGTGCCTAGAGGTGCTCTGTGGAGCAGGCCATGGCAAACAGATAGGTGTGGGCTTGCAAACTTTATTTATTTTGTGATACGGTGGCCTGTATGCGCAGTATTTCCGCAAAAACGTCTGTTGGTATAGAAACTACCTTTATGTATGTTGTAATTGTAACGGTCTCACGTTTCTTTTGATAGCATTGAATTGTAAAAAAACTTAGGAACCTACATTATGTAAGCACCTAGTCCTACACTGCCTGCCTACTGTAGTACTGTAACTAGAACTAATAAATGTAATGGTTCTGAAAGTGATTATAATAATTTAAACCTGTTTACAAACATAGGTACGAGTACATGACATAACAAGGTCATAGAACTCACGACTATTTACTGAAAACTAACTGACTGACAAATTATAGATACTTGAAAGAAAATGACGACATCTTCATGTACCGGTTCAATTATCACGTGAAGCGACCAAACTTGTTTATTAACAGTTTAATTCATTAAACATTTTTATAAATGCATTGGCATTTTATCGTGCGGTACTTAACTTTTTACCCGACTGCGCGACACCAAAGACAGGGTTGCGTTATCCTGATCCTCGCGTTTTATAACACCCTCGAATTATTCTGTGGTTTAGTCGTGAAAGCGTAACAGACAGACAGTCAGAGTTACTTTTGCATTTATAATATTATTAAAGGATGATTGCGCTGACACTTTCAGTTTTTCTAAGTATGTGCTACTATTTTCAACCGACTTCAAAAAGGAGGAGGTTCTCAATTCGACGCGTATGTTTTTTTTTTTTTTTTTGTGTGTTTGTTCTACGATTACTCCGCCAATTATGAATCGATTTGGATGATTCTTTTTTTATTATTGAGTTTATCTTGCCAAGAAAGCATCATTTATGTCTGTATTGTCTAACACGAGGCGACACCGGCTCAGCGCCGAGGGGTAAATCCAAACGGGCATCTGAGTTGTAATCAATATGAATGAGCTAAGTAACCGTGGGCCTGTAAGCGGAGCACACGCGGAACCAGGTGCGGCTCGAAACAAAGCCAATGAATTATGCAGTAGGATGCGCTTACGCACCGCGCGCCTGTCCACACTGACAGTGGAACCATTCATTTAGCGAAGTGAATTGTGGAAAGTAGAAAACGCATCAATAAAAAACGTTGCAGAATATAAGCTGCCCCAACCGTCGTCGCCATGGCTGATCTTGTGATTCTCATTTCCAGCTGATTCGCGCGACCAAAGACCTTATTCAACACTGAAAGTAATTACGCTGCGTGTGGAGAATGCCTGCTGCTTTATGAGTTTTACTGCTAAACGACACATTCAAAGTGTCATAAAATTTCGGATTATGTCAGATCATTAGCATAAACTGCTAAGTAATTGATTGATTATGACGCTCGACTAGGTATTGATCTATCTTAATTGGTGTAGCTAAGTAATTGAACTGACTCAGTAAAGCGCCAGGGCCAAATAATTTAATAGATTTAATTTAGACACGTAAGATTGCTGATGGGTACACCTCTGCCTAACCCTTCGGGGATTACAGGCGTGATGTTATGTTATGTTATGATTGCTGATCCAGTTGGAAACGGGTCCGATGATGAACACTCAAATGTATAAGTGATTGGATGATGTTGCATACAATGACTGAGAGATGATTAGTTAATCATCCATCGTGGAGGTCACAGCTATCAGAGATGCTGGCGACAGATCATTGCATTAGCTGATGATTTCCAACAATGGAGGAAATCCTCCTTACTGGAATGAGCCGTATTACGCAAAGTGGCGTATAATGTGTTTTCTTGTTAGAGCTCACTGTCTTACGTGCCTGTGCGTGCTTCGAGAAGGGGTACGCAAAAAGACCGAAGATAGACAATGGGCTGTTCGATCTAAACGCTTTATATCGCAACGAAATTATCACATACCTATTTATATATTTATATATTCGTATTACCCACACTCTTTGGAAATAGGAGTCAAATACTCAATTTATCTTCCAGACTTCCAGTTTGATAGGAAAACACATTGTTGGATTGACGTGGATGGAATTTAATATCATTGAATAGGTACTGGCTACGCGTGATTTGAACACAGCAGGAAGCGTAACATGAATTGACAATGAGCAACCGAGCAGACTTGCAAGCGAAATCCTTCAAAGTTCAAGAGATTTAATTTTTAAAAAGCAATCCTTACTCGTACCTACTAATAAAACAACAGATCGTGGAGATTACGTAATAGTCACATACCCAGCACGTAGTGAAGGCGTGACGATCAATGTTTCTACACCGCAGAGGAAAAAGCCTTCGCCCTGCAGTGGGCACTGATGATTTTAAACACACAATTAACATTAGGTATATTATTTTAGGCCCTATAGATATCAGTATGACGAGGCGCCACCTAATTAGCACACAATAGGCGAAGAAATAACGACGTTTGGCCTATGGGGCAAGCGCGCGGGCGCAGCCTAGCACAGTTACAGTAGCACCGCCATGATTGAGTAGACAACTTTCTCACGAGCCTGACGTAGTAAGTGTACTAAGCATTGTTGTTACTTAATTGTTAACTAGGTCTGCCCTATTATGTACAAGATAGCGGAGATAACGATCAGTTGGGTGTGAGTTTTGAATTGATTATCGCTGAAATAGAATAGTGCATAAAGTTAGGATTTGATTTTGTTTTGAAGTTACATCAGAATATAGTTTGTGTGATCCTCCACAGCCAATTAGTAGGCGTAATTCCTGTAGAGGCACCTTGGGCATCTCATCTGATCTCTTCCCATCGTCGCGTGCTAAGCTACTATACCTAATAGGTTCTAAAACAGCTGACACCTAGGTAGAGGCAAGACTATGAAGAATGATGTCATTTTAATGCTGGCGTGGCATGCCATCCGACCTGGATATTCACACTTACATATTTAATTTCAATCACTCAACTTTCCCTATTTTGTTAATGTACAGGCAAAGAGTAGCTGTGCACAAACTTGGCACAACAATGCAATACACATGAAAGGTAAGTTTCTATGGTAATTACGGACCAACAAACAGAGTGACTAGGGTGTTGACTTCTCATTACTCGGGTAACTATTAGGGGTAAAGGTAGATGTACCCACTTCTGAATCTGAAGTTAGGCATGAGTAAATAAGTACTAATTGCTACCAGAAGAGTTAGTGGATATAGCTGGTTAGGTAGATAAATGTAATCAGTTTTAACGTCAATGTACGATATGGAACTTAATTTGGCTAAACCGCGGCTTAATTAATATTTGTAGAGTGCCAATAAAAGGACTGATAACGCTAGCTCCTGGCTAGAGTGGCTAGGTACCCACCGTGCGCCAACTATTGTAACTAGGAACCTTTAATGAAACAGACTGTCGTCTTTGTTATAATAAGAATTTAATTGCAAAGTTCTAATAGAACCTAAATCTATTAGGTAGTGAAAGAAAATTATTGAAATATTTTCAGATAACTTCGATAGCACCCCCTCGCATTATGACGTGTGCAATGACCTGATGACGTCACAGGCTGTAATGGCGCTTCCACTACTTTATGTAGGCTAAGTAACAGTAGTCGATCAATGTGTTTTTATATTTTAAGTGGTACTAGTAAGTGGGTACTTCATAGTGGATGGATAGCTTTAAAATGTAAAATAGCAAATTCGTGAAATTCGCTCTTAAAGATAAGACTCAGTCTGAATCGAACGTAATTTATTTGTGTCGATGTTAATTAATGTAACCTTAATGTTAATTAGCTTGTTATTTTTACGACAAAGATCGACAACTTACCCATACAGGCTGATGTTAAGTAATATGAATGAATAAAATAATGAGTGAGCCCTGAAAACTGAGCACCTACGTATCGAGTAGAAATTTATTTATTTAATAAGGTTTGCCAACAGCTTCAGTACATTAGGTCTTAATATAACAAACTATCAGTCACGGTCTAAACAGTCGCCAATCGCAAGCCAATCAGCATAAAAATTAAATTATTAAATAAATTTAACTAAAAAACATATCGGAGAATACTTATTTTAACTCTACCTAACCGTTAACCTGTCCGGTAAGATATAGTACCTAACGTCTGAAATAAGAAAGTTAGCATACAAACAGCACATACGAAGGGTTCTATAGAAATTGTGCTTGATAAGCGAGGCAGGTGCTTTGCGACTCAAAGGGGAAGCGCTGGGGAAAAGACTGCTGGCATAGGGCAAGAAATTTGATTCGCGACTACTCGTAGCTGCAATTATAGCAAGTATTGATCGGGACCCGCCATGTAGGTGGATATTTTAAGTTATCTAGATGTACAGAGTACTTGAAGTTTCTCCGTCCTTGTTAAACATTTACTTGGGTAATTCTTTGTTGCCTAATTAGAATAATTTCGCTGAAATCCGTCTGGCTTGGTTTCGTGTCGGGTATCAGATATGAAACAGTGAGGTCGCCTCAAGGTAGCCGGCCGGTAATGGCGGCTAACTGGTGTGGCGTGTCGGTAATCTAAGCGGCCACTGCTGATCAGACGAGCGCGGTCCCATGAAATTCATGTTCAGGCAAAAGTAATAGAAACAATAAATGAACTTAAGTCATGGAACTCTGAATTTTATGTTTTCTTTGTAAATGGTGTCTGGGCCAACCATCGTCAAATGTTCATGAATAACTACAGCACTGCTGTGCAACTTAAGGGAACCTAGTATTATTATTATTTGACCGAAAGTATGCCGAAGTATAAGGAACTTCTTTTTTGTGCCCAAGCTGATGCTGACCGTACCTACAAGTTATCCTCTAGCTAAGTAACGACCAATCAGGCTAAATCACTTCATTCCGGAATAAGCAATCATGAACGAAGGTAGGTATTTGATTAGATGATGATATTTTCCTTGCCGATTAGGTACTGCAAGTTAGGGATTTCTATATGGATTTGTGATTTGATGTCAAGCCCTTATATTTATAGTCATTATGAATTTCGGTAGGTAAAGATTAGCACAAGTAGAACAGTTGAATCTACACTAAACGCGTGGAGAATTGTTCCAATTAGGGCTGGTTGACTCGGCTAACTGGGCAACGATGATGAATTAACTGCGACACGCGACCATTGGCGAGTACCTACTCACCCCCGTGCTGCAGGAAGTATGGCACTTAGAGCTAAAACTGTAACATGGTAGGAATACCTACATCTGTCTTGAAAGAACCGAACATTAGCTTAGCATAATATATGTATACAATCAGTGTGCGACATAATGAAGATTTCCAACTGCAGCTAACTTTAAAAACGCAAGAGAATTTCTGAGGACAGAG
Organism: Hoplodrina ambigua; assembly: GCA_949774945.1. Taxonomy (NCBI): domain Eukaryota; kingdom Metazoa; phylum Arthropoda; class Insecta; order Lepidoptera; family Noctuidae; genus Hoplodrina; species Hoplodrina ambigua. The sequence continues at coordinate 186,177 of OX458982.1, forward strand.
TTGCTCATCGTATCTAAGATGTAGTTGTCTTACTATATTTAAATACATTTTAATTTTGTTGTTTTACAACGTTCTTTACTCACACTTTTATTCCTTTCAGCAAGAATGTTAGGTAGGTAGGTACCTAATGAGTTTCTTGTTTGTTCTTTTCTATAGACCTAAGTGTTAGGCACTAGTTTAGATTTCTGACCATCTGACTTCATGGCTTTAACTTAGTCAACTAGTAAATTGGGATAAGCAGGTACTAATTCTATCTTCAAGCTTTCAAGCTTTGAGCTACAGGTATTCTATCGCTTACGCTTGGCACTATGCTATTCTTCATTTAATGATACAAATTATTGATTTAAATTTAAAAAAAAAACATTAATTTTAACATCCTACAAATTTACCCAGATTCCGGCAGTTTGGTGCTTGCATCCTGGGTAAAAGACCTAAAGATTAGATACAAGATGCGTCAATGTCCAGAGATCTTAATGCTTCTAATTACTTTGCTGGTTCTTAGAAGATCAGCTGATGAGGATCATAATTTAGTTGATGCTCAGCGTCCTGGTTTGCTTGGATTCTGACATGAATCTAGTTGGATTTGAATTGTTACCAAAATACACTTGTCCACTTGATTAATCTTAGTGTTATTGATAAAACCATTACTAATAAAAACTTAGTAACTTAAATAGTCTTATAGTTCTACATAATACAGGAAGATAATACAGTTCAAGTATAGCAGCTGTTCAGGGTAGATTAACCTTCGATTTAGGCTACACGAGTCTATGTTGTAGTAATATGTGGAAAAAAAATCCGCGCAGTTCCTTATGGAAAATTAAAGTAATTCTTATTCTATATAAATTTAAGGATTTAATTATTAACCTTTTGAACGCCAGAGCATAAACGTATCGCCGTACCCCTGACGCCAGGCCACTTTTTTTGTCAAATGACAATGATAAAGAATAGGGATTCCAAAACTTGATTACATTGTTTATTTCATAATATGGTGCGACGTGTATTTTGTCATATATTTGTGACGTTGGCGTTCAGGGCAAGATTTCGTTTGTCACATATATGTGACAATGGCGTTCAAAAGGTTAAGGATAAATATTTATAATAAATACTTACACGGCCGAGCCGGCGACGCTGTGCCGAAATTTTGCCGCTTTTTATTATCCTTAGAACACAAATACTGATACAACTCACTCAATAATGCAGCACTGATTTTTATCCAAAATCAGGTTTATTAAAATTATTCACGAGTCCCGAGACGCGGCTTCGATAACTGTCGTGTGGAAACAGATAGGTAAACAAAAGGTTCGCAGTTGGTTCCGTGGAGGGCGCAGCACGCATGCGCGCCGGGTCGCGGCCGCCGGCACATTGGCGTTTGGCGCGCACGGCCGCGCGGGACCGGGCGGGAAACGGGGAAAATGACAAACCATTTTATTTCAACGAAAGTTTAATTAAATGTAGTCAGATCAACAAAATTATAATTATAAAACCACTGAATGACACAGAGTTGTTCACAAATTATTATAGTTTTCAACAAAATCAACATCAATAGCTAAAAACAAACTCACTTCATGGTAATGTTAATTTAATTAATTACAACTAGAGCAAGGTTAGACTTAAGTAAGATAAAAATTAGTAATAAGATAAATAACATACAATTTAGTAAAAATAAGAGAAAGCTTGAAGGCAAGGTATTTTTATTACGTTAACATTTGTACATTCGAAATTCTAATTTTAGATTTCTAAAGTATAGTATAAAGTACATAAATAGCTATCTTTTAAATTTGATCATTTAAAATTCAGCCTTTTAATAAAAAAATATCTTATCATATTGCTGAAATTTCAATTTATGTAAAATGAACAGTCTTCAAATTTTATTGTTCTCTATTAATTTTCGCCTATAGATCTCGAATACATTCCTACCTACTACGAGTTAGTAGGTAGTAAGTACACTATGTCTGGCCCATTGCATTGTCATCCGACCGCGGCGGATCAACGCGCGGCGTTTTTATATTGGCTTTTTTTGATTCGAATAGGCATTTTTAGAATTAGCAGTATTTTAAAGGGCCTCCAGGGTACGCCACTAACATTACAAGTAATAAGATACCTACTTAAGAATAAGAATTACAACGATCAATCTTGCTCAAATATACCATCAACGCTTACTTACTACTCAGGATTGAATACAACACCTTGCATTCTCAAAACATTTGGAGACCGATTTGTAGTCATGCATTGTTTTTATTTTAGTAACCTGTAGTTAGTTTTTACTCAAAGCTGCGCTGTCAATATGCGCGGTAAACACCCAACAATCTGAGCAAAAATTGAACAATGTATTCTATCTTAATACTATGAGAGCCACAGCAGAATCAATAACAGTTCTTTTATTCAGTTCCCTTCAGGCTTTAGGCCTTTTAAAAACATACTCTCATAAGAATTAAAAGCCTAAGGGGTAATTTCCCGAACACATTGTATAGTAGCCACACTCCAGTATACCTTGTATTTCATGTCTTGCTCTCAGTAAAGTTAAGCTTAAAACTACTAGTTCGGAGCTTATCTGCAGTTAACCACACCCAACCACTGGATCACCGAGGCAGTCAGTGTTTACTTATTTGAAAAAAACACATTTCACCATACATACACTTTTCGACTTGAAAAGGCGGAAGTTCCATGATAAACCGGAACATCACGTTACCATATTTAAAGGTTATTTAACAACACAAATCATATCTTACTTAACATCTTGACAATGACGAATAAGTACTATCAGAGAAACTAATTTTTAGCAATGTATACTTAAATTGGCCGTGTGGATATTACAAAACTGTAATTGTTTATCAGTCGTATGAGATGACTACAACACGGCGCATTTACATATGTATCGTCAAACTGCTGAACAAAACATTTCCGCGTCTGTATTATTTAATATAAAGTTCAGTTATCTGCAGCTATGTTCCGAACACTAACCTAATTACATCTAAATCAGTCTGACAGCACATCATCGAATGGTGAGTTATATGTTTGCAATTCGACTGATACTCTTGGCTCGCTACACAAACTTTCCATTTAACAATCTCTGTCGTTTTTAAACAAGCATTATTTAGGCTTCAAAGATTACTCACAATCCGTATTACGCTTTCAGTTCACCTACAGTGCAGCATCCCAGTGGTAAACGCGATGACTTACTTGATCGTAGATTTGAACCCACGCTCGACCACGTTCAGCACTTCACTTTATTTCAACACCACTATTGTTAAATCAGTGAAGAACACCATAACATTATGCCATAAACCTGGTCGATGTTGTACAGTTGTATGACCTACGATGTGCTATTGGATCCCACGACATACACAATCGTAATATGGGGTTCACGGGACGAACACTATGTACTGTTACCTACTGTTTTGACCGTAAATTAATGATTTGCTTAGATGTAAGTCAAGAATGTCAGTCGGACGCGGTTCGATAACCCAGCCGTGGCGGGAATTATCTAACTTATACCCTAAGTACTTGTGTAACTATTACTATAATACATCTATCATTAACTTCTCTCACTGTTAGCGGTTCTGCATACACTGCGACATAGCGACCATAGTTGGGAAAAGTATCGACGAGTTCTATCTGGTTACTTTGAAGTTGTAAAGCGAAAGCATCGCTAACATTATGAATAAGTTGCTTCTACTCGTAAAACTATGGTTACTTTAGTTCGTGTGTAGAGATAAAGGTGCTTCATGTTCAATAAGTTAATCTATACGGATTGTCACATGCAAGCTAACAAACCGGTTGGTATTACAATACGTGACATTACTACTTGAATGTGTTAAACCGGACAGCGAATGCCGACACCACTAATATCAATTGAAGTTTAAACTACAAACTATTTAAAACTAAACTACTCTATTGTATTCGGGCGGTAATATGGTGTAACGAGCTTTAGAAAGAGACTATCATACAAGTACGCATGACAGAGACGACGCTAAGCAAACACAACATTTCGACGCCCCCAAGGAATAAACCTGTATTATACTATTACTGACTTTTTACTGTTATTTCATTTTCGGAATCTATGGGTCGGGATACACCTATGCAATTTTTTTCGTATTTTTTCTGCGGTAGTTTCCAACGACTTTCCTTGTAACACTTTTGTTCTTTGTAAATTTTCCATTTTTTATTTACTAGAAAAATAACGTTATACATTATTACAATTTAAGTTCTGTGGCTACATTTCGGTAAAGTAATATTACTGTAAAATATTTAAAAAAAAATCTTGGTTAATGCGATTACAGGTTTATTATCGTAAATTTTGTGGTACACATTTTCGCGTATTGGCGGTAACTTGGTCGCGCTCGGCGAATCAAGTACATTTTCGGGTCATAGAGGAGATTCCCAATGCATAGATAGAATTTAAAAACACCTCAAAAGTAATTGAGTATCAATCTCTCTCTCTCTCTGTAATGAAAAAAAACGTTCAATAATCCAGTAAAGCAATATTATGCCAATAAGTTTTAAGAAATTTACAAGAATAAATCGGTAAGTAAACATTACTGGAATAATATTGATAAGTCAGGATCGTAAGATATCAATACCCTAAAAATTTTATGAAACCATTTTCGGTAATATGTACTTTGGTGAATAACTTATTCTGTGTATATTTAATAGTTACACTTAATACTTTAAACTTTTCGGGTAAAAATTAGCTTTTCCGTCATATAACAATGTTCTCATAATTACCTTTTGTTGAAGAGATATACGCCAAAAACACTAAATCATTTTTCCTGTAAAATTTGATTTTTGCGATTACCGGTTTATTCCTCGGGGACGTCGATTTATTATAAATCGTTGCGCCATATTTACGAGCGCGAGCGTGTTTTTAGCTCAAACAACAAATAACAAGCGCGATGGAGATGCCATCTGTTTAACAAACCTTGCTACAAATCTAGTTAATTACTTATATTTACCAAGCTTAAAGAATCTATCCTAAATTATCAGACTTTAGTAAGTCTTTCACGACAATGTATTACATAGGGTCCATTGTTTACTGACTTTATTTATAACAGTTAATGTACACTGTGTACTTCATTAAACGTGTAAGTAATATGTATGTATGTCGGCATCTGTAACGATGTGCGAAACGATCTGAGCGAGCTTCACCTGGAGTGAGTTCCCCACGCGGTGGATACAATATGCGCCACGAAAGATGAGACTTTTTCGATGATTGAAGAGGGATTTTTCGATTATATACAGATTTAAACTCTTAATAATATTATAATATATCTTTGTAAGTTTGTGTGGTGTGTCAAGTCTTATCTTTCGTGTCGCGCATTATACCTGGCCCGCCATACTGTGCCAACTTACACGTTTGCAAAAGTGTGCGACAAAAGCTCTGACAATGCTAAGTCTATCAGTCTAAACCACGGGTTAAGGCTAAAGAAATAAGGTTTAAGGAAAATCCTACAAGGTAGCTTGCAATTTTTGAAATCGTACGTATTGTTTAATTACTAAGAAATTAAGGATTTCGCGAGCTACCTTGAAGGAATCACTTTAAAGTCTAACAGTGATACAGGTTATCTAATTATCTTCTTAACAGATGTAGATGAATTAATCAACAGCCTGTATCAAGTTAGTAATCTTTACGAATAAATGTACTTATAGAACTAAAATATTATAATATTCTCACAAACTCACAGTCAACCGCACTTCCATTGTAACACGTCGACTTAGACAGCGACTTTATTTCGTAGCTATTAAGGCCGTTTTTTGTATATTCGTGCGGCGACTGTGTACATCAGACTAACATTTGTCAAGTTTACCCTTCGGCGACGGAGCTGTTGCGCGTGGTGTCCACGCACTCGTACCCGTACTTGATGATGAAGTGGAACCGTGGGTCAGAGACCAACTCGGCCAGCTCGGGAGCCGTCAGGATGTCCTCCACGGGGGGCAGTAGCAGCTCCAGGTCCCCGCCTAGAGGACACAATGACAATGTTTTAGAAGAACGTCCCCGATGCGTTCCGTGTGGGGGCGGGCCCGCACTCACCCATGACGTGCACCAGGTCGATGAGGCGGAAGAACATCTTGCGCTGCAGCTCGCTGTCGGGCGCGTCCACGCAGCACGCGCTCCACGAGTCGCGCCGCACGCACGCACACCACACCTGCCGCACGAGGGTTACAATAAAAAAATGTACCTTAAAGTTTAATATTTCGGAAATGGAACATTAAATCAAAAATATTTTTAGCAACCCGCAAGTGATTTTAGAAGCCCTATTTAACGATACCCCATACGATAGAGTAGACGACGGAAAAATATTCATTCGCGATTAACAAGTAGGGAGCTCCCCTAAAAAAAAAAAAATTACAATTTTTTTTCAAACTCCTACAAAATTACAGATTTCTAGTACTAATGGTCTCTTAGCAAAACCTCGGACAGACAGACGGACATGACGAAACTATAAGGGTTTCTTATCAGAACAATGGAACCCTAAAAACAAACAAGACGGCCGTTTTTAGTACAAATATAAACCGATCTTATTTGTCATCGACATGATCTAAAAAGATAAGCGAACAAAATGTTACTCTGAGACGCAGATCGTCGCGGCGCTCCATGTCCTGTATAAAGTCGGTGAGGTCGAGCGCCTTCTTGTAGTCATACTCCGTGAGGGCCTTGCTCTCAGAGTCGATGTACATCTGTAAGGTAAACATATTATTGTGTGATTGGTACATATTACAGCCTTGAAAAAAGAGGGTAATAATTTCAGTAGGTTATGTGTGTATATTTAGGTGTTCCCCGATTCTCCTAAACTCTTCGTACAAATTAGGTATTGTTGGAGGCGTCGGCTGTTTTCCTGAATATAGGAAGGATCTTTGACGTCACAAAAATCTAACATCGTTGTGTTCCAAGATTCTGTAAAATATTATGGTTGTTTACCTTCAACTTGTATGGACATATACAAGTTAAAGGTAAACAACTATAATATTTTACAGAATCTTGGAACACAACGATTAAAACATAAATGAATAAGAAAGAACAGAACAAAAATTAAACATCACCGGCCGTCAAAATCAATGTACGATATCTTTGTCATTGTTCAGTGTACGTATTTTTCCACACAAAAATATATTTCTGTCATGTCTACTGACCAATAAGCTGGTTCATGCGGCCACGGCGATACCTATACCTTGCATATCACTGAGCTATGAGAAGACACCCTTTAGTCTAGGAAAGAACTACAAGCTATTATTTAGAAATATTTACTTGATCCACGCTTTTCAAATCGGTTTTTTTTGTACGTGGTTTAAGTTCATGCTAGACTTTTTTTCTTTCATAGATTGCGCGCTGCGTGTGTCGTAAAGAAAGTTAAATTAAAATAAAAAAAGTATTCGTAGCGTAAACGTAAGCTACGTAATGAATACGTCGTGTACGCTGGCGCCGGTGTAGTGACCTGCACGATGTCCTCTGGCGGCAGCACGCGCGTGTCGTCGGCGTCCAGCCCGTGCTGCAGGCGCAGCGCGCGCGGCAGTGCGGCGTGGTGCTCCGCCAGCGCCAGGCGCGACTCCAGCCGCAGCCACGCGCCCGTGGCGCCGCCCGCGCCCTCCGCGCCGCCCGCGCCCTCCGCCACCAGGCACAGCTTGGCCAGCGACGCCGCGCTCTGCGGAGTAACGAGACGTCAAGCGAGACACTGTTGGGATATGGATTTAAAGCGCTAACATGTTTGAGAGGGATAATATACAATTAATTTACTGAAAAAGACGAACATTGGCAACTGTCACACATCTCTACTATCATCGCAATAGGTGTAAATGAACAACATATATATTTATAGTCACAACGATCATACCGTGAGCCTATTGACCGAGTCCAGCTCGTCGTTGGCGACGAGCAGCAGCGCGTCGGCGGCCCGCGCGTAGTCGTGCGCGGCCAGCTCGTGCAGCGCCAGCAGCGGCGCGCGCGCCGGCGCCGCCCGCAGCCAGGCGCGCAGGCGCGGCGCGCGCGCGCCCGCCCGCAGCAGCGCGCCCGCGCGCCCGCGCTCCGCCAGCCGCGCGAACGACAGCTCCGCGATGCCCTGCGGGCGCCACTGACGTCACTCGACATGTCCACCTAGCTACCTATCACACACGCGCGCGCCCGCCCGCAGCAGCGCGCCCGCGCGCCCGCGCTCCGCCAGCCGCGCGAACGACAGCTCCGCGATGCCCTGCGGGCGCCACTGACGTCACTCGACATGTCCACCTAGCTACCTATCACACACGCGCGCGCCCGCCCGCAGCAGCGCGCCCGCGCGCCCGCGCTCCGCCAGCCGCGCGAACGACAGCTCCGCGATGCCCTGCGGGCGCCACTGACGTCACTCGACATGTCCACCTAGCTACCTATCACACACGCGCGCGCCCGCCCGCAGCAGCGCGCCCGCGCGCCCGCGCTCCGCCAGCCGCGCGAACGACAGCTCCGCGATGCCCTGCGGGCGCCACTGACGTCACTCGACATGTCCACCTAGCTACCTATCACACACGCGCGCGCCCGCCCGCAGCAGCGCGCCCGCGCGCCCGCGCTCCGCCAGCCGCGCGAACGACAGCTCCGCGATGCCCTGCGGGCGCCACTGACGTCACTCGACATGTCCACCTAGCTACCTATCACACACGCGCGCGCCCGCCCGCAGCAGCGCGCCCGCGCGCCCGCGCTCCGCCAGCCGCGCGAACGACAGCTCCGCGATGCCCTGCGGGCGCCACTGACGTCACTCGACATGTCCACCTAGCTACCTATCACACACGCGCGCGCCCGCCCGCAGCAGCGCGCCCGCGCGCCCGCGCTCCGCCAGCCGCGCGAACGACAGCTCCGCGATGCCCTGCGGGCGCCACTGACGTCACTCGACATGTCCACCTAGCTACCTATCACACACGCGCGCGCCCGCCCGCAGCAGCGCGCCCGCGCGCCCGCGCTCCGCCAGCCGCGCGAACGACAGCTCCGCGATGCCCTGCGGGCGCCACTGACGTCACTCGACATGTCCACCTAGCTACCTATCACACACGCGCGCGCCCGCCCGCAGCAGCGCGCCCGCGCGCCCGCGCTCCGCCAGCCGCGCGAACGACAGCTCCGCGATGCCCTGCGGGCGCCACTGACGTCACTCGACATGTCCACCTAGCTACCTATCACACACGCGCGCGCCCGCCCGCAGCAGCGCGCCCGCGCGCCCGCGCTCCGCCAGCCGCGCGAACGACAGCTCCGCGATGCCCTGCGGGCGCCACTGACGTCACTCGACATGTCCACCTAGCTACCTATCACACACGCGCGCGCCCGCCCGCAGCAGCGCGCCCGCGCGCCCGCGCTCCGCCAGCCGCGCGAACGACAGCTCCGCGATGCCCTGCGGGCGCCACTGACGTCACTCGACATGTCCACCTAGCTACCTATCACACACGCGCGCGCCCGCCCGCAGCAGCGCGCCCGCGCGCCCGCGCTCCGCCAGCCGCGCGAACGACAGCTCCGCGATGCCCTGCGGGCGCCACTGACGTCACTCGACATGTCCACCTAGCTACCTATCACACACGCGCGCGCCCGCCCGCAGCAGCGCGCCCGCGCGCCCGCGCTCCGCCAGCCGCGCGAACGACAGCTCCGCGATGCCCTGCGGGCGCCACTGACGTCACTCGACATGTCCACCTAGCTACCTATCACACACGCGCGCGCCCGCCCGCAGCAGCGCGCCCGCGCGCCCGCGCTCCGCCAGCCGCGCGAACGACAGCTCCGCGATGCCCTGCGGGCGCCACTGACGTCACTCGACATGTCCACCTAGCTACCTATCACACACGCGCGCGCCCGCCCGCAGCAGCGCGCCCGCGCGCCCGCGCTCCGCCAGCCGCGCGAACGACAGCTCCGCGATGCCCTGCGGGCGCCACTGACGTCACTCGACATGTCCACCTAGCTACCTATCACACACGCGCGCGCCCGCCCGCAGCAGCGCGCCCGCGCGCCCGCGCTCCGCCAGCCGCGCGAACGACAGCTCCGCGATGCCCTGCGGGCGCCACTGACGTCACTCGACATGTCCACCTAGCTACCTATCACACACGCGCGCGCCCGCCCGCAGCAGCGCGCCCGCGCGCCCGCGCTCCGCCAGCCGCGCGAACGACAGCTCCGCGATGCCCTGCGGGCGCCACTGACGTCACTCGACATGTCCACCTAGCTACCTATCACACACGCGCGCGCCCGCCCGCAGCAGCGCGCCCGCGCGCCCGCGCTCCGCCAGCCGCGCGAACGACAGCTCCGCGATGCCCTGCGGGCGCCACTGACGTCACTCGACATGTCCACCTAGCTACCTATCACACACGCGCGCGCCCGCCCGCAGCAGCGCGCCCGCGCGCCCGCGCTCCGCCAGCCGCGCGAACGACAGCTCCGCGATGCCCTGCGGGCGCCACTGACGTCACTCGACATGTCCACCTAGCTACCTATCACACACGCGCGCGCCCGCCCGCAGCAGCGCGCCCGCGCGCCCGCGCTCCGCCAGCCGCGCGAACGACAGCTCCGCGATGCCCTGCGGGCGCCACTGACGTCACTCGACATGTCCACCTAGCTACCTATCACACACGCGCGCGCCCGCCCGCAGCAGCGCGCCCGCGCGCCCGCGCTCCGCCAGCCGCGCGAACGACAGCTCCGCGATGCCCTGCGGGCGCCACTGACGTCACTCGACATGTCCACCTAGCTACCTATCACACACGCGCGCGCCCGCCCGCAGCAGCGCGCCCGCGCGCCCGCGCTCCGCCAGCCGCGCGAACGACAGCTCCGCGATGCCCTGCGGGCGCCACTGACGTCACTCGACATGTCCACCTAGCTACCTATCACACACGCGCGCGCCCGCCCGCAGCAGCGCGCCCGCGCGCCCGCGCTCCGCCAGCCGCGCGAACGACAGCTCCGCGATGCCCTGCGGGCGCCACTGACGTCACTCGACATGTCCACCTAGCTACCTATCACACACGCGCGCGCCCGCCCGCAGCAGCGCGCCCGCGCGCCCGCGCTCCGCCAGCCGCGCGAACGACAGCTCCGCGATGCCCTGCGGGCGCCACTGACGTCACTCGACATGTCCACCTAGCTACCTATCACACACGCGCGCGCCCGCCCGCAGCAGCGCGCCCGCGCGCCCGCGCTCCGCCAGCCGCGCGAACGACAGCTCCGCGATGCCCTGCGGGCGCCACTGACGTCACTCGACATGTCCACCTAGCTACCTATCACACACGCGCGCGCCCGCCCGCAGCAGCGCGCCCGCGCGCCCGCGCTCCGCCAGCCGCGCGAACGACAGCTCCGCGATGCCCTGCGGGCGCCACTGACGTCACTCGACATGTCCACCTAGCTACCTATCACACACGCGCGCGCCCGCCCGCAGCAGCGCGCCCGCGCGCCCGCGCTCCGCCAGCCGCGCGAACGACAGCTCCGCGATGCCCTGCGGGCGCCACTGACGTCACTCGACATGTCCACCTAGCTACCTATCACACACGCGCGCGCCCGCCCGCAGCAGCGCGCCCGCGCGCCCGCGCTCCGCCAGCCGCGCGAACGACAGCTCCGCGATGCCCTGCGGGCGCCACTGACGTCACTCGACATGTCCACCTAGCTACCTATCACACATTCGACGGCTCGTCGTTGGCGTCGGCCGCGATTTCTCCTACTCCCCCTTCCTTCTGAATTCATTTTCGTCGACACATAACAAAGTAACGACTGAACTGACTTACTAAGTAACATAAGACGACATTCAAAGCGCGAACTGACCTCGTTGGAATACTTGTCGATATAGGAGAAAAGTTTCTCCATGTCGTTGTTGTTGACGCACATCTCTATCAGCAACTCAAAATCTTTGAACTTCTCGGCGAGTGCCGCCGCACGCTCCGTTTGTCCTTCATCGACTGAAAACAAAATCACGTCACAATTAAATTGTATACCTTTTTTTAAACGTTGCCCTACACTACGAATTTCTTCTGTTTCGTAGGTACGTTATGAACATATGAACTCACATCCACAAACAGCCAGACCTAGATATCTACCTGTAGGTCGTACAAATCGAACCTGCAACGCGCAGCGCAACGGACAATCATTGAGCCACTGCGCCAACCGTGCCGTCAAATTATGATATTATTACGCCATTATAAACAGTATCGATACCAAACTTCAATAACAGTGTTCTATAATACAAACATACGCAATTTGTAACCAAGTGGCATCAAAAGACGGCGCCATGATGGTATACATACTGAAGGGCTGTATGACCTCCCGCCTGATCCGTTCGTATGCGTGCTGCATGTGCGAGGAACTGTTGAGATGCTCTGCATCCGTCAGGATCAAGTCTGCTAGTGACGCGGCGGCCTCGTACACCTGGGTAATAATTTACCATAAAATAGATTTGCGTTATTTTGAACAACAAACGTTACTGACATTAAAAAAATAACATACATAAATGCACGTAATATTTGACCACATTGTGTTGGGCTATCACTAGAACGATTTTTTTGCCGTGGCCCGATAATGAATTATCATAATTTTTGTGTAAGACTGAGACACAACGTTTGAACTCAATCACTTATTATTCTAAATGTACAGTGAACAAAAAAGATAGGTATCCGATAAAGTTTCAGTTTTCTTAGAAACTGATGGATGGAATTCGATTAAAACTTAATTAATGACCAGTTTATTACCTACTTTTTAAATTGAAACACTTGAAAACATCCGTCGGTTTTAAACCATAGCTTGCATTTAAACAGGGCAACACCATCTAGAGAGCTATGGTGTACTAAATAAATAAAATATTCTTGAGGTAGATTACAATTAGACATAAAGAAAACTTCAGCTATGTATATCTGATGACCCTGCACACCTATCTCTTTTGTTGACTGTACTTTACCAAAAAAAATACTTTTCAAATCAGTTTCGTTGTTAGTTTGACCTGTCCATTAAAATGATGATGGTACGGGCGTTGTAATGATTTTTTACTAGCGCGTGCATATAATTTTCGACCAATACGGGTGTGGAGTCCGTTCTTTTGCTTCTTTTTCTTTTAGAATCGATATTAAGTAAATCCCTTTATCCGTATTATTTTCTATTTTATAGTACTCGGCCCCAGTATGTATGAAGTTTGAATTTTGAAGACACCTGACGTTGAAAAAAAAATGTTATGGTGTACCTGTGCGCGCAGGGTCGGGTCGGGGCACAGGCGCGCGCACTGCGACACCGCGCGCCGCACCAGCTCGCTCAGCGCGGGCAGCAGCGCGCGGGGGCCCAGCGCCGGGCCCGGGGCCCCCGCGCCGGCCCCCGCCGCCCACTGCGCGCGGCTCTTGTGCATCGCGCTCAGGACGCTCTGGAAATACATTCGGTTACTGATATAATTTGATAGGAAAACGAGGGGCTTACTGCCCCTTTAATAGATTTATTAATATTATTACGACTTGGTTTTTTGACACCATTAATTAATTGACATATTTTACGTGATCTGTAAAAACGCGATTACTCTATAGATTTTGTATGGTAATCGTAGAAGTGACGTCAGTGTTTTATCAACTTGATTTTCTCACTATTTACTGATTTCTAAGTCATTAAAAATTAATCGTAAATTGAAAATTAATCGGGTCGTCAGGGCTAAAACAAAGTACGCAGCCGCAGCGCTGAGGCCGCGACTAGTTTGACTCGACAGAGACTTTGGAGTGAACTTAAGCACTCGCGCTGGTACACTGTGCGGCTCACGGTCAGTATGTCGATGGTGGCGGCGGCGTGCAGCGCGCGGGCCCGCGGGTCGCGCGGCGCGGGCGCGCGGGCCAGCGCGCGCAGCACGCGGGCGGCGCGCGAGGCGCGGCGCAGGCACACGTCGGCCGGCGCCAGCGCGCCCGCCGCCAGCGCCGCGCGCACGCCCGGCTCCTCCTCCTCCTCCTCCGCGTGCGGCCCGCACACCACCTGCCGGACGAGCCGGACGCGTGAACATAGCTTTACAAAAAAGAAGAAAAGTAGCCACAACGAAAATTTTCATTTTCGACGTGGCTATATTTAACATTATCGTCCACAGATAACTCAGTCTCTTTTTCAAAAAAGAGTTGACCAGACTTACAACCGCCGCCTGCTACATTTTTTCTTTTGCTTCGTAAACATGTATTTGAAAACTAAAAACCAAGGTATGCAAAGCTCACTTGGTATATCGCAGCATCTACGAGCTGCGCGTGCGCACCCTGTTGCAGACCTCGCAATGCTATCGCGGCCGCCAGCTGCTCCGCCAGCTCACCTAACGCGCTCTCCGTGCTCACCACGCCGCCGCCCGACTCTGAAATCGTTACTATCGATCATTATGTCCGGCCCAATTTGATCAGCCGATATAAACTTATGGTAGTAAACATAGATAACAAAACAGCTCCCATAACATCAAATATTGTTCAGAAATGTTATCTCGTGTATTAAAATAAAAACAATACGGGACGCGAAATGTCAACGCAAGACATAATGTCCACGAGAACGTCGCGCGGCCGCACCTCTGGTGAGCCGGCCCAGGCGCTGCCACAGGCCGGCGGCGCGCAGGAAGTCGCAGAACAGCTCGAAGGCGCGCTGCTTGTCGCGCAGCTGCGCCGCCACCTGCAGCGCCGCCGAGCTGCCCAGGCGCACGCGCGTGGCCGCGCCGCCCGGCTGCTTCCATCTGCGGGGCGCTCGCGTTAGCCTCTCACAGCTCTGCTCATAGCAGAACCGAGGGTTTCAACAAAAACAACTAACTACTTAAAAGGACTTTACAAAAATGCAAGAATAAGATAAGTTGGGTATTGAAAAAAAGTGTTAGTCCTGTTATAAAAGTTATTTAAATACGAGTCACTGACCTAGGATCTCCGGCAGGTATATCGTCGAGCATTTCGGTGGCGATCTTGAGCACGCTGCGGTCGAGCACGCTGTCCACGTCGCGCTCGTCGTGAGCACGCGCAGGGAATAGCTCGTCCAGCAGCGCGCGGCTCGCTTGCGTGTCGCGCCGCACGTGGAACAGGAACGCGGTCTTGAGCTTGCCGCAGGCGTCGGTTGTGACCATGCTGACCTGAAACATAACACATCTGACAAGGAGTACTAAGATTCATGAGAAAAATTGTGTAGTGTCGACAACTAAATGTAGCGAGTTTTAATTAATTAATTTAATTATTCAAACTCACCTCATGAGGATCAATTTCATAGAGTGAGAGGTTTCCATCGTACATATCGGAGGGGCACGGCGATCCCATCGGACTCTCACACATGGACCTGATAACAAAACCAAAAAAAGTTTGTAATATACAACGTGAAATGTAAACCGTTGCAAAGCTGCAGCGAAATGACTTTGTTTTGGTAGTACAATCGATTAGTAAATATCTTTACTATGAAAATATAAAAATGGCAGATTCACAATTGTGAAAAGCGAAACTCGAAAATGAACGCAATCAAATAGTAGTACCTAGTCAAACGCAGCGGCCGAGCAGAAGCGTAGCGTACCTTGGCGGGGCCCCGTATAAAAATTTGTTTGGGGGCCCTTAGAAAGGGTAAAGATTTCTCAAAAAAGAAAAAAATGATTCCATAAAATTAAAAGAAATATTTATTCATCATAATTATCTATCTGTCTGAGTTTTAAAAACAATTCCAATTAAATATTAACTCTCCTTGCTTCTTTTTCGGCAAACCAATTAATTAAATCATTCATAGCTGATGATGACTTTAGTTTTTCTTAAGTTTCTGCCTCTATGGACAATAGTGACAGGTCTGACAGGCGTTCCTGTCCCATAGAAGTTCTTTAATAATTTTTTATCAGTTTTATTTTCGAGAAACTTCTTTGGGAATTTTTTATTAATTTTTGCTTACGCACCTTGGGGGCCCCTGTAGGCCAGGGGCCCCGTATAATTGATACGGCAGATACGGCGGTAGCTACGCCCCTGCGGCCGAGACCCGAGCGGCTGACGGCGCGGGCGCCAGAACACTGGGTCGTTAACCCTTGCGCTTATCAACAGCTGATTTTCTGATCTTTAGTTAATTTAATGTAACAACTAACACAACACCCAAAAAGTTATTCCAATTCTCCCTTCATACTTTTACAGGCTTAAGACTGTCAAAAATACTTTTTATTACCTACAACTTTACTTACTGAACACGAAAACAAAATAACAAGTTAAACAAAGACAATAAAGTAAGTATTTTAGTCGTATTTAAAAAGTTGGAATCAACTTATTTACAATGATTTTAATCACCTAACCTATTTCTGAATTTTCACTATTCACAAAGTACTTACCTACACTTCGCGGTATCGAAGCAAGTGTTCGAAGTGTAAGCCACTACATTCCACACACAAACGAGCACTTTTAAATAAATTCTTTTAGTTTTAATAATGGGTCTCACTCAAAATTAGAAAAATCGTAATTTCAATCCATTTTTCACTTATTTAACCTACAAGTACAACGTCCGCAAGACAACTGAGCGTCGAGTGCGCGACACTGCGCGGCACGGCGCGGCATTTTTTGATCTGTGGCGGCGAATGAAGAGAGTGTAAGCTACGCGCTCTAGTTTATACCGTATCACAAGGCACGAGAGCTTATTTTTCTCTGAACATTTATGATTTATTGCTTTTTACTTTGTCGGTAGCGCATGAGTTTTGAATGATACCTACGTTAGGACGTAGGTATCATTTCGTTCGCTACGTTGCGTTTGTGTGCGTGACAGTGTAACTATTGTTACTCACGCTTTCGAGTTTATGAATATTTTTTTTAATATTTTAAAATAAAAATATTTTTATTTTTTAAGTTTAACTCTACGTTCCATTAGTACTACTGAGGGCGAATCGTTCTGCCGCGTTTTTGCAACGGTTTACATTTCAGGGTGTATAATATTGTTGGAGGAATAGTGAGACAACGTCATCATGGAAGGGATAGCACAAGTGGTGGTGGCAAGGTTATATAAGCTCGTGCGCGCCTCATTCCAGCCAACTTTTTCGTGCCGTCAACATACCTAAGGGGAACCTCTGCCCGATCGAAAAGTCAACCTGCCTATTTTTGTAATTCTGTAAATTCTTTTAGATTTATTATTGTTACGGAGTAGAATTATTTTGATATTTGTAATTGATTTTTGTTTTCTGTTAAAATAAAAGTGTCGTTGTTTGCAGTTAGTTTTTTTTTATTAAATTTCACCTCTGGTCTCTAAGAATATATTAAGATGATATAAAAGTTTTTTAAATCTTAACTGCAGTGTTACTGACTCGACAGAATACCGAATACCTTTAGGCTTACCTTTTTTTTAGGTGGTAAAAATCATCAAATGACTGGGCGGAAGGGACTGTCACTTTACTGACTAGAAAACCACCCTGTTCCATCTGTTGCCCTTTACGTTCCGGGGCCACGGTATCCTGTTAAGACCCGCAACCCCGGCTTTAGGCTTACTTAAAGGGTATTTTTTATGTACCTATTAATGTTTTTACTCTTTTCAAAATGGCTATCCTAGATACTAACATTGTTTATTTGGTTTATCATAGCTATGTTGCACCTACACTAAAATGTGGTGTAATAAACCGATAATAGACCGGTCATTGTGGTTAAGGTAGCCATGAGATGTCCCAGTGGACGTCGTTCGGCGATTTATTTATTTATTTGATATGATGATGATGATAACAACAGAAAGCTACGTTATACCTGAGTGCCATGCACTGTTTGGTAATACACTAGTCTTCCACGCGGACAAAGTCGCGGGTAGGAGTATAATATAGACTTTTTAAAATCAGTGTAACACCCGGCACATTGTTGCGACCTATGTTTACAAATAAAGGCTATTGATTAATGGCGACAGCCGCTTTTTCAGTGACTGGTGTTTTGGACTTGCGTTTGTGTAGGTGTTGCGCATTGGGGGTTAACTTACGGTGTGGTATGAATAGCGTCGGGCTGACTGAGGGCCAACACGCCGTGCTTGTGGCTGAACAGTAGCGGCACTCCGCCGCACAACTCGGCACCCAACAGCTTGTCGCCTTCAGACGACACGTCGATGTAGTCCACCTTGTCGTTTGAAACTGTTGCTGGCGAAAATAATACGAATTTTAGTTCACAATACATTGCGATCTCGTCATTTACATAACATCACGTCTGTGTTTGCGAGAGTAAGCAGAGGTGGACACTTCACCCTACTTGAAAATTGATTCCAAGTTCAGCAGTCACGCTGGCGGCTACTAGGCCAACGAGAGAGTTATTTATTTGTATTTATTATACAACTTCACGTTTCTTATGCCACTCAGTAACATATCTTAAAATAAATAAATCAGTGATTGAATAAATAAATACCGCACTTACTCGACACAATAGCTATGTACTTGCTAGTATACAATATGGCTCTATTAGTGAGCGGCAAGAACCGCGGCGGTTCGTCCGCGTCGCCGGCCCATCCGCGCGCGGACACCACTGACGTCACGCGCGGCTTGCTCGGATCTTCCACGCAGATGTGTGCTAAAGGGTAAAGTAAATATTGGTATTGGAAAGGAATCTCGCATTTAAACGATGTATGTTTCAGAAGTGGACCCTCACCTAATCCTGGCCATTGTCGTATTACAATCTGATGTACTTACCGATAGCATATCTCATCTCGGGCGACCGCGCGACGTTGACGGTGGCTATGAGCAACAGCAGACCATTCTTGCCACTCGCTCTGACATCTAGAGCCATGATCTCTAAGCTGTTCAGGTCACCTGTGAATTGGAAAATATTAGTTGTTGTTTTTTGTATTTGTAATTTTGTGTGAGACACTGCATCGAAGTCCTCACCATGCGGCGCGAGATGCGTGCGAGCATGTGCCTCGGTGAGCGCGCGGCGGAGCGAATGCTCGTGTAACTCCGTGCCGCGCCACAGCTGTAGCGCCGGCCCGCCCGACACTAAGGCAATCATACTTTCCGATTCTTCATTGCCTGGTAACACTACTACGCCTACTAGTTTCTGCAACAATAGAATTTTAACATGCTCATAATATAACATACGATACATGTATGATAAGGCCGGTAAGGTCGTCCGCTGCGATGGGTGGTCGTTACAATCCGACATACTTGCGAAAGACAAACGCACTACAACTTCTTAATAAACTGAAAATAAATGCATCCTTCATGAATATACCGCCATCTATTTTCTGAAAAGAAATTGCTTTGTGTCATATGAAACAAGCCTTTCTTAAAATGCGGTCACTCTTTAATTATTTAAAAGACAATTACAAATCAATACGATTCCTCACCGTGTCTGCATGAGCCGGCATCGATCCAAAGAACAGCAGCGACACGCGTCGTCCGATGCCGCCGAGCCAGCCACTGGGCGGGCGGAGCGTACGACACGTCACCGTCGCGCGACCGTCTGCAACCAATCAGCATTCAACGTGTGGCCAACGGTGCCCGCACGTAAGAGGCAGCTCTCGAGGTACGCCGTATTTAACAAATTGTTACTAGGCAATCCAATATCGGAAACCCGAATGTCATAATTATGCATTACTGGCTCGTAAATTGAGTAGGATTAGAGGCGGGATGGCTACATAGAGGGAAAACAAAGTTCATGTGTATTGTGTGGGACCATTCAAGTATTACATAAGCAGAACTTTAGTAATTTAAGCAACCTTGGACCTATTGTCAGCACAATAGGCACTATTGACTGACACTTTTGTATATGAACTTACCAACAACAGTAGGGTTGAGTAACACAACTGTGCACGTGGTGGTGGCCAGCACCAGTCCTTCAGGCGTGTAGTCTCCGAGCTTCTCGCACTCCTGGCCAGCCAGCTCGCATGACACATCTACGTACACGCCCTCCTGCCCTACGGATGGCCAGTAACGCACTGTGCCTTCAGGGGACACTCCAATACAGGATGGCATCTAAGGGATGTTTAGTAATTAAGAAGTTTTCACATTGCTGTACCTAGCATGGGCATCCCGAGGAACAGTGCTGAGAGAGGAATCACTTAACCAAAACATACTCATTTAGATTAGATTAAAATTTGGATTTTTTATAGATGGTAAGTATCTATAACTTATTAAGACCATTATGGACCCAGTCGGGCACAGTAATAGGCTAAGAGAAAGAGAGAAGAAAAAGAAACTGTGTTTTACGTTATTACAGTTATAGGAATGTACAATTAACTCCAGCAACTTACCTGTGCCCCTTCGATATAGAACAGCACTACTAGATCAGCCTTATGAGCAAGATCTGTCTGTGGCAGTGAAAGCTCCCGGGCGATAGTGCTGGCGGGAGCAGCTGACGCAGTGCTTGAAATGGTGGAGTTGCGAGGCCAGGATATGATGCGTCGTCCTGACACTACCCAGCACCAACCACAAGCCGATAGGCGCACGCTCACCTCACCACTAGCTATAAAAAATTTGTCTTCTTTCATCCAAATATTATTAAAAACATACATAATATTGATTTTTAAGACATATTCAATACCAAAAAGTATTAATGGAGTAAAAGTATCAGTATCAAAAGGAAAAGTACATGACACTACAAAGCATTGAACAATTTACAGAAATGTGTTCTACTACAGATACTGAACCTGAACCAGCAAAAAGTAAAAATTACACACTGGTTAAAAAAAAAATCCAGTGTGTAAAGTTTTCATTAATTTTTAAGTGGTACTTCACCTTTTTAATTTTTATTTTATAAAGCCATACAAAAATAAATTATTTCCCTTATCACAAACTTTTAATGAGTAGGCAAAGTTTGCCCTTTAGAGCATGTAATTTGGTTGGTTTAAGAAACAACATAAATAAAAAATATACACAATTAATTGATGATTCACCAGGTGAATGGCATATTATTGATGTTTCCAATTTTTCCATTTCTATGTTGACAAAGTTGCAGGCATGATATAAAAAGACACTCAAGTTAAATGAATAACTTCAGTGACAGCAGACCAGCAGTGTTATAAGGTACAGTTATGTTTCAAGTTGTGGTGAGGGAAGGAGACCATTTTACTAAGCAATATAAATAGGTATGTCAGTTATGGTACTCACACACATCATATTAATTGTAGGCAGACTTAAGTGATCTATAGTAAGAATACTACAATATTTGTGCACTAAGCATACTGAATGTATCCATTCCCATTCAGTAAGTTATTGACAACCGTAAGGCAAGTGCAATGATAATACTTATACAGTAATTATGCTTACCAAATGTAAGGGCTTCTGTAACCAATACAGGGAGGGGCATTCCATAGGTTTCTATTGTGGTTATTGGTGTCTTGTACACAACATCACCAGCTTGCTCACCCGTAGATTGCATAAATTTACTGAGGAAAATAACATAAAAATAAATCACATATTCACATTGAAATTAGGCAAAATAGGTTATGTACGAACCTTTGGTTCTTTTTAGCTGACGAGAGCCCAATAGGCCGTCGTCCGGTAATGGACTGCCTCACCCGAGGAGAGAACGGGCTCCTCATTGCACCTGTGCTACTATAATCCATTTTAATTTAAACTATAGATATGCAAAATAACCGATACACCACAAATTAATTCAAACCCAAAGGATAGTGTGTATTTAAAATGTTCAATTTAAAACGTCAAACATTCAGATCAATACTATGTGTTTCAGTTCACATTAACGTCATGCTCTTAATGTTACGCAAACTTATTTTGGCAATATAATTAATACATTTTATTACTCAAAATCCCCACGCAATTAAATAACATTACAAAATGATTACTTCACGATTTATATAAATATATCTTATGACCAGGGAAATCATGAAAGAAAATGTCAAACATTACATTTACATTCGGATAATGAAACGGAACGGAGTACCGCGAACGAAGCCCGCCCGTTGACACTGTTGACAGTTGATAAAATGTAAAAAATTGTATTTTTCAACGGCTCCCGCTGTACGAGATTCTATATCTTCTGTTATTTTTTATTATTTTAAACAAAAGTGCGTGCTATCATAGATTTCCTGATGAATTGATCGTCGTCAATATGTATATCAAGTCTATAGTGTTGGACGGATTCAAATCATATGGAAATCGTGTGGAGATTACCGGGTTTGATCCTGAATTCAATGCCATAACCGGGCTGAACGGCACAGGGAAGTCGAATATATTGGACTCCATATGTTTTGTCTTAGGAATCACAAATTTGTCAAACGTAAGCATTTGTTAAAAGAATTTGTTTGTAAACAATGTGTTGGTTAAGATTTTTTCCCGCCAATGTTTCCTTTGTTAGAAATTGTTGATTTTGCAGGCATTATCATGTTCTACACTGTAGTGACTGGCATTGTACAGATAGTTTTGAAAATGGTATCATATGCATATCATTGCTAGACAAAGTAAACTGATCTCACCATATATCTTCTTGATGTTTGTCTACAGGCCTCAGTTCTTTATGTAATATTGTTATTTCTACTGTTCAAGAGTGTTCGCAATCTAGAATTGTCACGATTTGTGATTTCTTCATAATTAACCATGATTGGCATTGGTTTAGGTGCGGGCAGGCAGCTTGCAAGAGTTGATCTACAAGCATGGCCAGGCTGGTATCACCAAGGCTACAGTAAGCATTACGTTCGACAACCGGGACCGGAGGCAGTGCCCCATCGGATATGAGAGCCAGAATGAGATTACTGTTACGAGACAGGTACTAGCAAACTCAGGCCAAATAAGGATACAATTGTTAAAGAAATATGTGTTTAATATAAATTTCACAAAACTCATCAGGTTGTTATGGGCGGGAAGAACAAGTACATGATCAACGGCATCAATGTGCAGAATAAAAGAGTGTCAGATCTGTTCTGTTCCGTGCAGCTCAATGTGAATAATCCTCACTTCCTCATCATGCAGGGCAGGATCACCAAGGTCTTGAACATGAAGCCTCCTGAGGTAAGGTCTCCTATGATTTTCATTTTGGTTAAAGCTACAACCAAGTTCAACAGATATTGTACATGTCTTGTACAGAATATGACAGAGTTACAGAACCTAGTTAGTGTCCCAAGTGCAACACGCCAGAACAACTGATTCCACAATGAACATTGTATGTGAACTTAACCAGTACTTAAGTAACTAAGTAAGGAAGCTATAGCTAAACTACTTAATTGAGTCCTCACCAGCTGACACTGTCGACTGTTAATTACTATGATGATATGACACATATCATAGAACTATCCAGTGCACATTTCACCTCTTGTGTATTGCGCTACAAGCACTGTCTCCCAGCCCCTGTTTTTGTACTACCCTTGTGCCCTTGTACCCCGCAGGCGAGGATTAAATTAGGCGGTTTAGCTATAGTAAGGAATTTAATAAGTTCCCTAGTTGGAAAATAGGTAAATTGCACTATCAGGTACAATGTATCAGTTTGATGAGGTAGATGAGCTGTCATCTTACCTGATGTTAGGGATTAATAGCATACCTCAAGCTCACTTCAAATACTGTACAGAATAGCACTGCATCTGGCAATTATTGCCACATTACTTTGAGAGTCTTTGACAATAATTTCAAATTACAGGGTGACCCAGTGTAGAATTAGTTCATAATTGTAGAAAGTGTGAATTGTGTTCAAATATATTTTTTGTAGATCTTGTCTATGGTGGAAGAGGCAGCTGGCACCAGAATGTATGAAGCAAAGAAACAGGCTGCACAGAAAACTATTGAGAAGAAAGATGCCAAACTGAGAGAGCTTAATGAGGTTTGTTTGAAGAGTTTGTTTGAATGTGCTAATCTCAATAACTCCTGGTCCTAATAATCCTTTTATGTAATTTAGCTTGTTATCGAGACAGTTGTATACAGGACAGTTATAGGCAATATATAGCATCATGCACACCATCATGCTTATGGTGATTTCCATAAGAAACAGTGTCTGTTGCTCAGATCATTTCAAAACCTCAGACTCTCAAGTGTTAAACAACAATAGAAGGAGGTTGGTTGAGGGCACCAAACCTACTCTAATACCACACTGTATTTCTCTTTTTTTTTCTGTATTTTTTCCAATAGTTTTTATTTTATATAAAAAAAATAACTTTTTGTTTTTTTTTTAGTTTTTATTTGTTGTAACAAAAAATTGTAAACGGAGCGAAGGAGCCTGGAACTCACGACACAGGGAATCCTACTGTGAGTTTCAGGAATCTATGCATTAACTGTATTTTCTTGAAACAATAAATTATTCTATTCTATTCTATCATAGGCAAACAAGCATACCATCCTTGTGATGGTTAGTTAATTGTGGCACATTTTACTTACAATCAGTCCCTGTGTGACATTTGCATTCTCAAGGCCAACAAACTACTTCAGATTACATATGCATCGCCAACCCTGAGTACTAAGATTGCTAAGAAATGTTTTTTTTTTTTAATTCAACCCCATGTCTAAGGGTATGAAACGGGGGTCCAAAATTGGATGGAGAAACATTGGAGAAAACTAAGTTTCCCGAATTTAACGCGAGCTAAGCCGCGGGCAAATACTAGTCCTAACTAATATTATAAATGCGAAAGTAAGTTTGTTTGTTTGTTTGTTACCATTTTACGGCTAAGCCGCTGAACCTATCATCCTGAAATTTTGCATATACATTGCCAGGTGTACGGGAACGAACATAGGGTACCTTTAATCCCGAAAAAAAGTACTGTTCCCGAGAGAAATCACAATAACGTGCTTACGATGATAGATGGCGCCACACGTGTCTTTCGAATTATGATCGAATTTAAACTAAATTGGCGAGCGAAGCCGCGGGCGAAAGCTAGTTATAATATAAATGTATTTAAAATCTGATTTCCTTCCGTCGCGTCGTTTACACTGACTATAATTTGTTCTATTTATGTAGAATTGGATCTAACTATGTGTAATTATTGTTTCATAATTACAGTCATACATAGAAACAAGCTTAAATTCATTTGTCAGTGTTCGTTCGTTTTGTGCGTTGTTCAGTTAGTACATACCCACTTAGTCGTACTAAGTGTCGTCGACAGTTGAGGGTCGTTATATCTTGATTCTACTATACATATAACCAAAAAAATACAAGCAGGCTGCATAGAGAAGGGTGTCTTAAGAACATCTACAAGTTAAGTAATCAGTCAGCTAATTAATAAGTTCTATTCATCATACAGAATCAAATATTCATTTGTTTCAGATAATACGCGAGAACATAGCACCAAAGCTACAGAGGTTACAAGATGAAAGGGCTCAGTTCCAAGAGTATCAGAAAGTTGTTAGGGAGCTCGAGAATCTCACTAGATTACACATCGCTTATAAGTAAGTGACAGAAGTAAGACTAAACACACACAACAGTTACTTATTAGTACTCAAACTACTTTTTTACTTTTCTATAATTATGTGTTTTATTTATTTGGCATAGGTAATGAGTTTTTAGATCAATTCGCCTCTGCCCCTCATACTCTTTATATACTTGATGTGGCATATTAATACTCTAACAAAGGCTTCGGTTTTTGTTTGTTCGGTTTGTAATGAGGAACCAAGTAAACAATGCTGGATGCGAAACTAAGAACTTGATTATAATTTATTACAAATATAAAGTTTCTTAGATTGCATCATCATAAGTTAAACCTACTTATTTTCAGGTTTGTAACAGCAGAAGAACGTGCGAAAGAGGCTGAAGACAAAGTGACAGAAGTGCAAAATCAAATGAAAAGCAAGAAAGATCAGATAAAGACAAATGAAAAAGAGCTCAAAGAGTTTGACAAACAAATTGCTGAGATCACCCAGAAGTTAAATGAGGTAAGAAACTCGCGTATATTATAAACCTTAACACCATTTCACACCGTCCATTTTCCATTACATCTAATATTTTTTAAGTGCACAGTAATTTAGATGCATTCTGTAATTTTCCCACAATATGAGCAATTGATACCGTTACAAATATATCTAGACACACGAGAGTGC
Source organism: Hoplodrina ambigua (assembly GCA_949774945.1). Lineage (NCBI taxonomy): Eukaryota > Metazoa > Arthropoda > Insecta > Lepidoptera > Noctuidae > Hoplodrina > Hoplodrina ambigua. The sequence continues at coordinate 211,991 of OX458982.1, forward strand.
GCCATCCAAGTTCGGATCGAAAAGAAGTGAACACTGAAGAGTGTTCATTTATTACACTAACCATGTCAAGCTAATTTCGGCCATGACATACATTACTCTAAGCCATGACTTAAGTTGTCACTTGTTCATTACCGCGCAATTTATGGATATTGAGAGGTTTTACCATTGTTGCTGACAATTCCTAGGAGAGCGCTAACGTTCTATCCGCACTCGAGCAAGAGCTTCAAACTTTAGAGAAGACAGAGGCGTCAGCATCGTCCGCGCACAAGGCGGGCCGCGAAGCCGTGACGTCACACGAGAAGCGGTGCCGCCTGCTACAGCGAGCGCTCGCCGACGACGAGGCCGCGCTCGCCACTAAGAAGGACGCCTTAGACCAGGTATAATGTACTTCATATGAAAAAGATCATAATGCAAATTATTTGTTCTACTTGTTAAAATTGTATCTCAAATTCAAAACGATAACAAACGCCAAAAATCACAGAATTCAACTTTAACCAACAGATATAAAGCTGAAAAAAGTCATTGAAGTGCCATAATTAAATAAATTAATAAAGTATCACATCACTAACATCGATTTTGATTTACATTCTAATTACGGCAGATTATGTTTTGATAACGTTTTTGAGTTGCGCGTACTTGATAATGTATAATTCTTTTTTCTTTTAGTATGCTACAATATCGCATTGGGTCTAGCCTGTAAGGATATTTGTATGTTTAAAGTGAATAAATAAATAAATAAACTTTGCTTTGGCTAGGTTGAGTCCACGTTTGAGAACCTGCGCGCCGCGAGCGAGTCCAGCAACGTTGCGTTGGCAGAGGCGCAGCAGAGGTTCCTCGCAGTCAGCAGCGGCCTCGAGGGAGCGTCAGATTCACTGCAAGATCAGCTCATGGGTATGTTACTGTTTGGTATTGTTCCTCTTTCTAAAAAAAGATTAAAAAAAAAGGAATATGTACTACTGATAACGGTACAAGTTATTCAGGTCATCCTAATTATTGAGCCCGACAGGCTGTGAAGCAGGACTAGCATTAAGCCAAGCATTTTTGTCCAAGATATAATCATCTAACTTATAATATGTTCAACTACATAAGTGTGCGTTTTATTTATTTTATTTTGTTTGGAATAACAAAAACAATTGCATATTAAAGGATACAAAACAAACAAACTTAAAACTAATAAATATGCAATCAACAATGTTATCCACAGCATACAATAAAAATAATACAACGCGTTATAAAGAGAGAAAAGAACTAAGAGATAATGGTACTCGTACACAACTCGGCTACAATCATACGATGCAACATTTATTTTTAATTGATGTAATACCTTCTGTACATGGTGCAATTTTAATCGTCTTACAACGGCAACGGCTGCTTACTTCATGTATCCAAAGTCGACTTATCATTCGCTACTGAACTTTTATATTAATGAACATTTGAAAAAATAAACAAAAATTATAGCGTGCGGCAGAGAGTAACATTATCTCACTGGCAACCCATAGTGGTTACCCGGCCGCCCGTAAGAGGGCGCCCGGCAAAAACGTTCGAGAGAGTTCTGACAGGAGTAGTTGTCAGTTGGATAAATGGCTACCCGCGAAGGTGTGCGCGCGAGTTTAGTAATTTTGGGATTTAAGTTGTATCTTGAGTTTACCGGATTAAAATACCGATTCATAGCACCTGCGTTTCTCTTACATCCGTTACCCGGCTATAAGTGCCCGGCCCAACGTGTAATTAAACCAAAATGCCGAGGCTTCGATCGGAAGATGTCGCAGAAGACGCCGGTGCCGAAAGTGCCGCCATTATAACAATGTCACAAGAAACTCTCGCGAGTTTTATCGCATCGATACAGCAAACCCAAAGTGAATTTTGTCAACGACTCATACGAGAAGTACGATCGTCAACACCTCACGTGAACGTGTCTGAGGCCCAGCAGGGATCGGGCTTTGCATTTGGCGCGAACGGGAACTTCGCAAAATGCTCGACGCGTTATGACGGACGTGTCGACGAATTGGAAAACTTCTTAGACGCAATTATAACGTACAAGGATTGCGTGAATATTTCGGACGAAAATGCTGTCCGAGGCTTCTCCATGTTGTTGGTGGGGCAGCTGCAGTGTGGTGGCAAGGGTTAAAAAGGTCGACGAGCACGTGGTCGGAGGCCCTTACTAGAATTAAAGGGGCTTTTGGCGAGCATGACCCACCACACCGACTCTACAGGAAATTATTCAGCTTAAATCAAGAAGACGAACACACGGACTTGTTTATCGCTAAGGTACGTGCTCTGTAAGCTAAATTCCCAGAAGACGACCTCTCGGAAAAAGTCCAGTTAGACATGGCATACGGTTTGCTTAGCCCGCGCATAAGAAAACGCGTGACAAGAAAATGCGTAAATAGTTTCGACGTGCTACTTCATAAATGTCGCCTTGTGGAAGATTCTCATAAGGAAACAAGAAAAGAGCAGGCAGTTTTATCTAAGTCGCACGCGCAATCAAATAAGCGCGCCGCTTCGTCGTCACAGCGGGAAGTACCTACAGCCGCCGATACGCCTAGTACCAGCCGCGCCGAGCGTAACGTCGAGCCCGCCGAGTCCGCCGCCGCAGCCGCCGCAGCTAAGGAGAAGAAGCCGTTCTGCGCGTACTGCAAGCGACTCGGTCACCGCAAGGAAACGTGCGAAAAGCTTAAGCGTAGTGATAAGTGCGATAACAATGACAATAGTAAAGTCGGAAAGTGAAATAAAGTGTTACGGTTGTGGTGCCGCGAACGTAATCAAATCGAAGTGCAAAAACTGTTCGCCGGGTCAGCCTTCGTCGTTTTATTCCATCTTCACGAAACATGAGGGACCTGTAAATAATAATAACAACCGCATCGCTGCGAAATTCGAGCGCGGCGAGCTTCGCGCGCTCGCGCAATCTTCGTCGCAGCCCAGCCGGCTCGGTACCCGTTTCCGCCCCGCCCCCGCCGCCGCTCCCGCTGCCGTCGGTAAGCCCGACAAAGCGATTGTCGGCTTCCAGGTAACTCTACGCATGTCGTAGAGGATCATAGTAACTCTTTTGTTTATGATAATAATGTTGATAACATAAATAATTGTCCCGAGGACTCAAATATCGCATGCTTAATGGAATACTGACTTAACTCAAAAAACACGATTTTTGGGAAATCGCAAAAGAAGATCTTGCTGTGAGGACTTATCCTACTTGTTGATGTATAAAATTAAAACTGATTTATTAATTAATCATTAATGCGTGTATTTTTAGTGTATGATTAACTATTGATGAGATAATGACTAAGAAAAAACTGAAAATAATTTCTAACTTTTTTTAAAAATGTTTAAAAAAATACATTCTAAATTATGACAGTTTTTTATAAAAAGTAAAGCAATTTTTTTTTAATGCAAGTGTTCCATTACGTTTTAAGCCTGTTTCAGTCTAAATAATTTATTATTCATAATGACTAATTCAGAATTTAGTCTGTATAAGATTATTTTAGGAAAACATATTTAGAGATTGGGTCACTTTATTCAAATTAGCAGACCGTGAATAAACTTATTATAAGAGGTTTTAAATTAATTAAAAGACAAAAATATAATCTTCAGTCTTTTATTGCAGCAAGCTTCAAAGTAGCAGATAAAAAAAATAACGTATTGAATCAGTCTTATTTATAGGTTCTATAAATCAACATAAAAATGAAGCTGGAAAATGGCTCCATTATTTAAAAAAAACACCATAATAACTAAAGTTCAAACTTTCTCTAAAAAATAATAAACACGCTTTGGTGATCAAACCTATTAAAAAAAAACATTTTCACAATCAACTTTAGCTAAATCTCTATAAAACATAAAATAAAAACTTCTAAAACATAATTAATGGAACTTAGGAACCATATTTTTTAATTAACTTTATGTAATCAGTAATGAATCATGTTATTTATTATAATATTATTAATAATGTTATTATTATTTATAATGTTATATTATCAACCATGTTTAAGTAAGTACACTATTAAATAATAGAGTTATAAAAGTCCGAATAAAAATTTGGAATCAATTTTTTTGATAATAGCTCTCTCAGATCTTTCTTTTTATTCTCACTTAATTCCTGCCTTTGTGTGTAGACATTAGTTGGTACAATTTCACGCAGAGGAGTCATTTTCTTCCTTTTATTTCTGACGCTCACTTCCTGGTATTCGCTCTCTTTGTACGAGGTTTTAACGAAAAATGAAAAAGGTGTATCTTTGCTCACTCTTATCACCTTTAGATCATTCCATAAAACAGTTCTCCCATCTTTAGTTTTATTAAAGTTAAGACCCCAATCTTCTTGAAGCTTTTTTAAGTTTAAAAAGGATTCAAATGTTAGTTCGTGTACAGAAAATTTCTTGCCAGACTTCTTTGCGTTTTTAATTATTGCTACATATTGGTGAGGGGAATATATTGGACCAGATTTTAGATTTTTTGTTATTTCTTTTTCTATCAGGCTGTGAATATTGTCACCCTCGTTTTGGGTATGACCTTTGACAAAAAATTTATGCGTTATGGATTTTATATTAAGATGCGTGACTGCATACAGGTAAAGTGCTACTATAAATTTGTTTTTGTTTTGACCTGCACAGTTGTCAGAATAAAGAATTAAATTACATCCATTGTCATTTGGACACTCCGCTGAGAGCTTTTCAAAAACTTTTAATAAACAAGATCCGATTTCGTTGGCCCCGCGTTTAGCGTCGGTTTCGTTCCAGAAGAAACAGTGTACATCGTCATACGCGTCTTTAATTTGGCCGTCAACTTTTTTATTTAACATGGTAACTGTAAAATTGTAACTATTTAACTTAGATTTATAATAAAAGCCTGAGGTATCTCCTCTAGGAGATTGCAGAACAGCTTGCAGGTCAAACACAAGAACTTTATTTGTATCATCTATTTTGCAGCGGTCGTTGTATTTTGCTTGGCGGCTTAGTACTTTTTCTTCTAAATGACCTTCGTACAATTCTTTAATCAATACTTTTTGCTCAGGAGTCGAGTTCTTGTATTGCAAACATAAATCGCATTGATCTTTTCTGGGACGGAAAAAAGATATATTATAATCTTGTGTAAATACTTTATAAAATGTGCAATAGCTACCAGTCGCTTTGTTATTTTTATTTTGATTTTCTTTGAAGTCCCTGAATAGATCTGAAATTGTTTTCCCACCATCAATGTATTCACGAGTAGAATACTGCCTAACGTAATGGGATTCAATTCTTGGTATTGCATCTATAAACTCTTTAATATCGTTCAGTAGTTGTTCATCAACCCTTACATGGTTACTGTGCTGTCCTCTCTGATCTTGAGCTAGAACTCCATGTTCATCTATTTTGCTTTTGACAGTACGTATAACACGATCAGAAATATCCAAGGTTTTCATAAAAAATGTTTTGCAGACTCGTACCGATTGCCCTTCTACTAAGAAATGGAATGCTTGATTGCAATTTCTTGGATTACGAGCATTTGAATATTTATATCTTGGAGTTATATTCGTCATACAAGACATAATAAACGATCTTTGAGCATTAACCTGGCCGAGATTCCAATATACATTAAAAATTGTTTGTCTTTGATCGACAGTTATTTTTTCAGAGCACTTGAGCCTACATTTATCACCACAGGGTGGTTGAACAGAACGAGTTTTAATTGCTTTATTTTTCTTGTTAATGTATGACTTTCCAGCATTTCTTAGACTTTTAGCTTTATTCTGTTTCCAGTTTCCTTCATTCCTTTTACGTTTCCTTCCCTTCGTATTTTCTTCTTGTAGTGTAGTATTTTCTCTGATTTCTTGATATAATGAAATTTCTGTTGTTGCAGGTTCATTTATGTTTGTTGGCTCTGATTGATTTTCTGCGCTTACCTGAACTATGTTATCTTGTGTTTTGTTCTGTTCATCACTAGAGTCTGTATCGGAACTATCACTGGAAGATTCTGAAGATGATGAGGATGAAGAAGATGAAGAAGACGAGGAACGCCCAGATGATTTTGATCGACTTGGATATATTGGCACTTGCCTTTGTTTTTTAGACGGAACTTCGTATGTTGGATCTTGATCACTTAAATCGACATCGCTATTTTCAGATTTTGAATGTCTCTCATCACTGCAATCGTGGACGACTGTAGTCTTATGAAGGTGATTTTCATTGCTGACTGAAGCCGATTCCGATTTGTCAAAATATTCCTGTACGTTTGAGTAACGCTGATTTTCGGGCTTGTTTGTTATATCAGCTAACAACTATAACAAAAAAAACATATATAGTAGTAATGAAATAATTAAGAAATACACAAACCTATTTTTTTAATGTTTTTTTACTAATTGTTACCTTCACTTCAGTTGATGGCACCGACTCATGTTCTTTATTTTGCGTCGCTGGGTTTCGAGCCTGAACAAGCTCCATCATCTTTTTCGATCTATTGGATGACATTATCAACCTAAAACATAAAATAGTAATATTATGCCTCTAATACAAATAAAACATTGTACGCAGTATTTAGACTAACAATGACTTAACATACAATATTTACAGGCAATTAAAAAATTACGCATTATATTACTTCTTTTTTTCTTCAAACAAAGACTTAACTAATATTTCGGCTCCTAAGTAACAACAACCTTTAGTAGTAAACAGACTTATATTTGAATGTTCCAAAGTTTTGCCTATAATAATGCATAGGTTTTAATAGTAAACTGACTAAACTCGTAATGGGCCTCAAAAACTATAATACCGTTCAATGATAAACTGACCTAAAACGGAATATTTCACGTAATATATTATTAAAATTAATAGTAAACTGACCTAAAACTTAATTTGTCAATATAAAATTAGACAATTTGATAAAACTTACCTTTGAATTTAGTCGTAAACTCACTCAACAACGATTAGGTCTTCGTTCAATAAAATAATAATAACCTCACTGCACAAGCGTTGGACACAAACTGGCATGAGTCGATATACGGCGGAAACACAACGAGAGATCCCACAAAAGTGAAAGAGACGGATATATCGCTGGGGCGGCAAGAACGCGTAACTTCAACGTAATGCAAACTGTAGACGTTAGATGGCGTTAACATAAGCCTGTATCTGTATGTAACTCGATTCTTACCTATCGACTAATGGGTCAGTGTTCGATTAAGCATGCGATATCAATAATTGTTTAGTTTTAAATTTGAACGATCATGCTCGTAATGTAAACATCTGCGTGCCTTGTTCTAAGGATAAATGTTTTAATTATGATAATGTTGTTAATGTAAATACGTATGTGCCTAGTTGTTATGATATTAATAGTTCTTGTAATAGTTGTGAGTATTCTGAAAATACAAAAGATAGTATATCCTTTCGTCGCCCTGTGTTAGACATAAGCGTCTTAGGCTATTGTGGTGCCGGGGCTGCGGGTTGTTCGAAAGAGATACCGCGCCCCCGGAACGCAAAGGGCACAAGAAGGAACATGGATGGGTTTTAGTCAGTAAAAGTCTGACACTCCCTCCCGCCCCGCCCAGGGCGCGGGAAGTCATTCGATGATTTCCCATCGGTAAAAAAAAAAAGGCTATTGTGGTACGGCCTTAGTAGACTCTGCAGCAAAAAGCTGTATTGCTAACCTGTATTGCTAACGCTGTACGCTCTCCTACGCCGTTCAGGACACCAGTTAGTGCCGTCAACTCAAGTTGTTAGTTTGGCGGATGGTGTTAGTAAGGAAATAAATGTACTAACTACGGACGTACAGGTGACACTTAAACACAAGACTAAAGTCATAAAGTTTTTAATTTTTCCTGAAGCGGACAGTAATGAAAGCTTGTTAGGCATAGATTTTCTTACGATATTCAATCTTGTTTTCAACTTCGGTGAGAACAGCTGGCACTTTGCTGAAAATAGTGATCAAAAGTATGTTACTCAGTTTGAGAGGATGTTGCGGTCACCTGTATCTTCGTGTGCCGCTGTAGAGGTGCTGCGGGATGACGAGGCGAGTTCGCTTAGTGATAGTCAGCGTGAGGTACTTGCGCAGCTCATAGTAGAGCATCAAGATATCTTTAAGCCAGGGGGAGAACCGACCCCTTTCGCCGAACATGTTATCGATACTGGTGATCACCTCCCTATTGCTGTTCCACCGTATAGGTTGACGCCTGCAAAGAAAGAAGTCATGCGGGCAGAGCTAGATAAGATGTTAGCAGACGTTATTGTTGAGGAGTGCGAGTCCGCGTGGGGTTCCCCGGCGTTACTCGTTCCTAAGAAAAATGGTCAGGTGCGTTTTTGTGTCGACTATAGAAAGCTCAATGCGATAACTAAGACCGACGTCTATCCGATGCCATTGATAGACGAGCTTGTCCAATCAACAAAAAAACATTCTTTTATGAGTACCATCGATATGCGTAGTGGATTTTGGCAGGTTAGCTTACGCGAGCAGGACAGAGATAAAACAGCGTTTTTAACGCCCTTTGGCTCTTTTCGCTTCAAGCGAATGCCGTTTGGTCTGAAAAACGCTCCTTCAACCTTCTAGCGTCTATTAGATAGGCTGCTTACGGGCGCGTCACTGAAGGACGTAACCCTTCTCTCTTACCAAGACGATTTGTTAGTTATCTCCGAAGGCAGTTTTGAAAAGCATATTTCCGATTTGCGTAAGGTGTTTGAAAGATTACGCTTGTTTAAGCTACGCGCGAACAGAGACAAGTGCGTGTTCGCACGAGACAAGGTCAAGTACTTGGGTCATGTCATCACCCAAGATGGTGTGTCACCAGATGATGACAAGGTACGTGCAGTTTTAGACATGAAGGCACAGTCGTCGTTACGCCATTTAAGAACATTTTTACAGACGTGTTCATATTCCAAACTTTTCAGCTGTAGCTGAACCTTTGACACGCCTTCTTAAAAAGAATCAGCCCTGGTCTTGGGGTGCAGGCCAGGCTAGTGCGTTCGAGGAGCTTAAGAAGCGCCTATCGTCGGCACCGATTCTCATCCAAGCGGATTATAGTAAGCCTTTTGTGTTAAGGACGGACGCTAGCAACTACGCTCTTGGAGCTGTATTGTTACAGCACCACAGAGCGTGAGGCTCTTGCCGTTGTTTGGGCTGTCGATCGATTCAGAGGCTACATTGAAGGTCACGAGGTCATCATAGGTAGCGATCATCAGCCATTAAAGTGGCTTCTTACTTTGAAATCACCATCGGGTAGGCTTATTCGATGGGCGTTAAAGCTTCAATGTTTTAACATTCAGTTTCAGTATACACCTGGAAAGGCTAATGTTATTGCCGATACGCTTAGTCTGACCAACCTGCAAAGAAGAAACAAAAGTTCAGTGTGGAGTTTGCTCTGTTGTCGTTGACTTGCCTGCTAGGAGTGCTCTGTTGTCGTTGACTTACCTGCTAGGAGTGCTTCCGACCTTCGGCACGCGCAGCTGGATGACCTAGAACTAAAAAAAATCGTTAGTGAGTTAGAGGATACATCTGATCCGGAATCTATAGGTCAAAAGCGTTGGTCCGAAAGAGGTTATTTCCTGGAACAAGGTGTTTTATATAGATACAGTCCCGTATGTGGACAGTGAAGAACCACAGCTGGTAGTTCCGTCTTCTGTACGCCTCGAAATTATGAAGGAGTGTCATGACTCGGATTTAGCGGGTCATCATGGAGTCGACAGAACATACAATAGAATTGCTCAAGGTTTTTATTTCCCAGGCATGCGCAGGGCCAGTGGCGTGCACAGAGTTTTTAGACAGGGTAGGCAGAACAGTTAAAAGCTATTTAAGCTAGGTAGGTATCTTACCAAACATGTACCTATCATGGTTTTGGATCGTCGTCTTGTCTGACTTAAATAATAATGTAGGTAATTGCCACTTTAAATAGCCTAGATTGACTGATTTTATAGACATATTTTACGGATACCTATATTTTATGATGTTTCATATTAATTTGAAAATTAAATAGCAGTCAAATTAAATAAAATCCGGTGTCATTGACCTTTCACAATCACGTCTTTTTGTCACCGATAGTTTTAAAAACGCATATTTTTTATTTCCTCTATACTCACACGACATGAACAACTTTCACAGTGAATATTATCCATTTTTTCACACTAATAGCATCGTTAAATCTTAAATATCTGATAACAAAGCACGATCACGTCTTTTTGTCACCGATAGTTTTAAAAACGCAGATTTTTTTATTTCCTCTATACACACACGACATGAACAGCTTTCACAGTGAATATTATCCATTTTGTCACACTAATAACATCGTTAAATCTTAAATATCTGATAACAAAGCTCACGACCAAATCAAAACAATCAAACGACTAATGGCCGCTCAAATACTTCATTATAAAATACGACAAAAAAAATGGCGCTTTATTTAGAGAAAGTTGAATGAAATAATGTTACTTTTTAAAATAGTCGCATAATAAAGCTCACTTCGGTAAGTATCGTGATTCGTCGTGTAACAAGTCATGCAGTGTCTATTTGGTGCGTTTGTGTGCGTTATTTGTGACATGTGTGCCTCGTATCTCAATAGATAACGAACAACGCACACCCATTTAATCCGTATGACCACGAGAGCACACATATACACATTAAGGCACCAATAGTTTGTGTCTTTTCCGCGGCAGTCAGCGGCGTTAGCGTAGCGCAATGTGAAATCGCGTCAAATTATACGAACGAGCTGACTGTTTTGTATCGATGTTAATGTTATTTAAACGATATTCAAAAGATGGCGCTGAATTATGATTTAAGATTTTTTTGTTTATTGATAAATACTCGTTTATAAAATAATATTACGTATCAGAACAACATTATAAATATTTATCTGAGTTACGTAGGGTCGGCAGTGTCTTTCTGCCTCTATGGTATGCACGCCACTGCGCAGGGCCATAACAGAGTATATCAAGACTTGCGCCACCTGTCAACGTTATAAGTCTTCAAACAAAAAGCCGTCAGGTCTGTTACAGACACCGGTTTTGAATCAAAGGGGAGAAGTGTTAGCCATTGACCTATTCGGTCCTCTTCCTGCGGGAGATAATGGGGAACGCTGGATATTGTTAGTAGAAGACACCGCTTCTCGGTGGACTGAGCTATACGCTTTGAAAGAGGCAACTTCAGAGGCGTGTGCTCGTATATTGATTGAGGAGTTCTTTCTGCGTTACGGACTTCCTCGACGCATTGTGTCAGACAATGGCGTTCAATTTGTGTCCGCTGTCATGCAGCAGTGTATGTTTGTTTTAGGTATAAGTTAAGATTTGTTACCTTTGTATCATCCCTCAGCTAATCCAGCTGAGCGCAAAAATATAGATTTTAAATTTTCATTTGTCACGTTTAGTTGAAACAAACCATTCTTCATGGCCGCAGTACTTACCTGCGATAAGGTTCGCAATGAATTCCGCAGTTTGTGAAACTACAGGTGTCTCCAGCGTACTTAACGTTCGCCAGAGAGTTACGCTCACCTCTCGACGTACAACACGACATTCGGTCGATTCTTAACAAAGATAATTTTGTTCCGCAAATCACGCCTTATTTGAAAAATTTTGTTAACACGTTTATTGCTGTTAGGGAAAGGGTTGAAAAACAACAAGACCGACGTAAGGAATGTGCCGACAAGTCCTTCGTACCTGCCGAATTCTTTGAGGTCGGAGACCAAGTACTGTTAAAGTCACATGTTCTTAGCAATGCAGCAAAGAATATAACAGCTAAGTTCGTTCCTAAGAAAGACGGGCCGTACGTCATTGCAAAGAGGGTGAGTCCCACGACATATTTCATAGCAAACATAGAAAGCCCTGAAAGTATGTTAGGAAAGTATCATGTATCAGATCTCACTCGGTTCCATAACCGGGACAGTTCGCCTCCTCGTCCCGTAGTTCCAAAACGTCAGAGAGGGCGTCCACGCAAACATGTTTGTCCAGTCTGTTCAGCTTTCTTTGAGCGAGTTCATGAGCGAGGACGTTCTCTAGAACTCGAGGGGGAGTGTATAGCGTGCGGCAGAGAGTAACATTATCTCACTGGCAACCCACAGTGGTTACCCGGCCGCCCGTAAGAGGGCGCCCGGCAAAAACGTTCGAGAGAGTTCTGACAGGAGAAGTTGTCAGTTGGATAAATGGCTACCCGCGAATGTGTGCGCGCGAGTTTAGTAATTTTGGGATTTAAGTTGTATCTTGAGTTTACCGGATTAAAATACCGATTCATAGCACCTGCGTTTCTCTTACATCCGTTACCCGGCTATAAAATCTATTAATTACAACATAGTGAGAAGCACTGTTCACTAGCGCGCTATTATTTTTTTTCTTTTGTACAGTCGCCAACACATCAGAGTATACCTTTTTGTTGTAATATCGCTTCTTTTACAACCGCAAAAGAGGCCGCAGTGTTCACCTTAACGCGCTGTCGTCCTTACTTAATAGCTATTTCCTATCAGAAACATTAAGTACTTCTGTAACCTTCGTAAGACGATTAAAATAACAATGTATATACTCTTACATTTGATTGAGAAATACAAACAAAGTAAGAAGCCGAATAGTCGGAGCTCTTTGCGGACTAGTCGCCGACTAATAGGAACATCTCTATCTACAAATGAAACGTTAACTTAGTTCTATCTTTACAGCTGCCAAACAAGAAGCGTCCGAAGCTGCTACCCGTATCTCACAGAGTACGATGGAAAAAAAACACGCGGAAAATCGATTGAAAGCTTTAGAGAGAGATTTTAACAGAGACAGTGCGCAGTTTACCAAAGACCAGGAGGAGATCGTGCGTGCGCAGGCGCAACTGGATGTGCTACAGGTCAGAAATACTTCGATTTGTACTTATTTGGTTTCCTATCGACAGCTACAGATAGTGCCAGCCACGAAGTCGCGCCCCACTATTCTTCCTACTCATTTATAGTGTATGTGTGCAACTTTTTGCTAATGTTTGAATTGGGTTGACACCATTAATCATTAATTTCAAGAAAGAACTTCTAAAAAAAAGCAGGGGTACCCGATTCATCATCATTTAACTGTTAAATTAGATTTTTGTGGCTTTGACATTAATTAATTGTAAGTCAATTGAGTTGGTAAATAAGTGACGTCATAGTTCGATATTGCCATACAAAATCTATGAGGAATCGCGTTTTGACAGTACATATAAATAATGTCAATTGATTCGTTGTGAGTGCCATGCACACTACAATAAATAGACTAATCAGAAGACTTATTACATAAGAAAGTATTCGACAAAGCGGAAGTTCCCCGACTGCGATGAAAATTTCAATATCATATTCATACCTAGGTATTATTATTGACTTTTAAATATCAGCTTTTTGCGTTGGTGTTTTTTTTTTCATAAATTCTCTACCGAAATAATTAATTTTGCCTAAAATAGAAAAAAAAAACATTTAGTCAAACAAGTAAGTATGCATCACATTTTTAGAACTTGCTCATTCGAAATCATTTTAAAACTTTACATTTAAATGAAATTTTTAAGCGCTACACGCTGAGATTTCCTCGATATTTTAAATGTATTCGGTAGAGCAGCTTTCCCTACGAGTCTGTATTTGTGCAACGTGGGAGGTACCCGTCCGCAGGCGGAGCTGGCGGCGCAGAACTTCAGCGCGGAGCGGCTGGCGCAGGCGGCGGCGGCGGCGCGCGCGCTGGCGGGCGAGCTGCGCACGCGCCGCGACGCGCGCGACCAGCTGCGCGCGCGCCTGGCCCGCGCCGACTTCCGCTACGAGCCGCCCGAGCGCGACTTTGACGCCAGGAGGGTGATCGGTAATTATCCACTATTCCTCACTTTTGTGCTTCAGACTTGTAGTTGATTGGCGAATAGCGGTTCCGTGAGAATCCAAAAAAACTGCGCAGTTTTCAGCGACAGGTAGCAGTTCGGAATTCGAACTATATGTATGTTTTAAAAACGAGTCTACCGCTACTAACACCATATTAATATATAAATAATTCCAGTAAATTCTATGTTTGTTATGGTGTTATGCACAGTAAACACACCTTTAGTTTGGGCTACGATCGCATTAAAATGAGAAAAAACGTAATGCGGTATAAGCGGCAGAATTGGTTCTCTTTGTTGTTCTGTGTTGTCATCACCTTCCAAACTTAATTGTTGCCTTTGTAATATTTGAAGACAATTGACTTTATTATAAAAATGTTTATGTTTTTTCTTTACTATCATCCAAATCCATGAAGAGACGGTACATTAATAAGCAAACATTTTTATTTTATCTTCCGCTCGGATCGCCTTTCACTGTAGGTACTTAATGTATAGGACTTCCTTGGGATATATTCAGAGAACATAATTAGTTGACCGTGGATGGATTACTAACCAACAATTATTTTTAATCTTCAAGTATAGTACCAACTCACAATAGTCACAATACGTGTATGTAAAGTAGCCTACTTGATCCTAAGCTGTGAATAAACCACAAAAAAAAAAACTCAAATTTATTCAATTGATACGTGCAATAAAAGTGCATTTAAATTTTACATTTCACTGCTGTTACAAAGGTGGACGCATTGTTAGTCTGTGGTCATGCGTCATTTGGTCATGTAAATAAATGCGCTGATATTGGTATTTATTAATATTGGTATTATTTTAATACGTTTACGTAATAAAAAAAATACGTTTTATGTACGTAAACAATAAAACAACAACAAGTAATTATTCATAATATTAATATAAAAGTACAAAAGTAACCTTACACGTTGATCAGTTTGACTCTTGTTAGTGTTTAACGTATGTCGTAATAACATGGCGGCTTCTGTTTCGCTTATTAAAATACAGATTAAAAAAGTAAAACATTTGATATGAATTTATGCACTAAAATTAACTTTTTCCGACTGCTTATTGCCTCAGCTATCTCTATTGTATATTTTATATTTTTGTAATGGATCAATAGGAAATAAACCACCGAACAACACAATATACACCGTCGAACATAGAACCTCCTGCTTTATCATTTGTAGTCGGGTGAAAATGATAAATATGTACTTTGTTTCAGGACCTGTTTGTAAGCTGATAGATGTGCCTGATCCTACGTATTGCAATGCTTTGGAGTCCGTGGCGGGAGGAAAGGTACGTCGCGTATTGTGTATAATGATACATTGTTTTTTTTCTTCAATTAATATACTTTTCACTAGGACATTACGCTCTCACATCCAAAACACTGACTGCGTTAACCCCGGATTTTAGAGTTTTTTGGCCACTGGAATCGACTAGCTATTATCTGCGGTCATGTGTTTGTTATGAAAGGCTTCCCCTATTACTTACATGGGACTAAAACATAACTGGCGAAATGTGGGTGTACTAATAGGTACACTTCTGCCTAACCGTTCGTTGCGGATTATAGGCGTGATCTTATGTCATGTGTTTGTTCACTCGTATTGTGTAAATGAAGCTCTTATCCATGTGTCGGAGCATGTGTAGTAGCAACATGCGTCCGTTGCAGATGTATTTCGTGGTGGTGGACACGGACCACACCAGCAAGCTGCTGCTGCAGCGCGGACAGCTGCGCACGCGCGCCACCATGATCCCGCTCAACAAGATCTCCTCGAACGTCATCGACCGCCAGACCCTGCGCCGGGCGCAGCAGATTGTGAGTATTGTCAATAAATGTATGAACTTTATGGAATTAACGCTTCTGTTTTCTTTATTGCATTGTAAAATGAGGTTCGAGACGCATCGGGTCCGAATAGTCTCTAATTGTCGAACTTTGAATTTGTGTAGACTTAATAGTCTGTGTGTCGTCAGGGCGGAGGTCCCGAGAATGTGCAGCTGGCCCTGGACCTGGTCACGTACCCGAGCAACCTGCAGCCGGCCATGGAGTGGGTGTTCGGCACCTCGCTGGTGTGCCGCGACCTGGACACGGCCAAGCTCGTCACGTACCACCCGTCCGTGATGCGTCGCTGCGTGACGCTGGAGGGCGACGTGTTCGAGCCGTCCGGCACGCTGTCCGGCGGAGCGTTGCGAAAGGTACGTCACTGAATTTTAACTTTTTATCTAGGTGTAAACCCTAATGTAACAATGGCAGGCTTAGTTTAATAATCATAACATAACATCACGCCTGTAATCCCCGAAGGGTTAGGCAGAGGTGTACCCATTAGTACACCCACATTCCGCCAGTTATGTTTTTTAGTCCCATGTAATAGGGGGCGAGCCTATTGCCATCAACCATCTTCGTCTTTTATTCACATTATGGTGAACCAATCAATGAACATGAACATACTGTAAAAGGCCGTTGCTATGGCACATCGAGTTCCACACTCTCAGATATGATAGAGAAGATGCTCTTTCAACTTCGAAGCCGCGGCGCTAGCGTGGCTTTTTAATATTTATCAAAGTATGAAACTTTTGTCTTAGGGAGGTTCAGTGCTCATGCACTTGAAAGAGCTGAAGCAGCTGGAGCAGGAGCTTCAAACCACCAAGGAGCAGCTCGCGCAGTACAATTCCGAGTTGCAGTTAATGCAACAAGCCGGAGAAAAATACACCACTACACAGCAAAAGTAACTAGTTTAAATATTATTTTATTATTTCATGTTTCATTTTGAACTATATTATTAGTAGAGATGGTGCACGTGGTATATTCTATGTCAATAAACATTTCTTCTTTCTTTTCTTTCAAGATGTGCTTTGGCCGACTAATCGATTAGTCTGTTATAAAGTGGCCGACTAGTCGGCCAAGCCGGTCACGGTTTTGGGGATATTTGGCAATTTCCGTGACTCTTCGTTTACAGCTGAGTCGCGCGCAAGATGCGACGGCCACTTGCGAACGTGTCCGAACATGTTTTGTTTACTTCGCAATGTTTCTTGATTTTTACTTTTGCTCTGGTCGGAGCGGTGTTTTGGTTTATTACGGTGCAAGAGCTCAATTAAAATTTAATTATTTATTTATTTTTATTTCAGAAAGAAAGTCTCGTTTATGGTCATTTTTTGACCAATCGGACAATGCAAACAACACCATTGCGTGCTTTCATTTGTACTAATTTGTAATAATTTGTAGTAATCTACTCATGTTTTTGTAAATTTAAAGAATAAAAGAAGGCTGACTCAGTTGGCCGGGTTATTTTTTACATAATTTTATGTAAATCATTTTTATTTGAACGATTTTCACAGATATGAAATAATGTCTCACGAGCTGGATATAGTGAAGGCCCGGCTGGCGACCACGTCGCACGCGCAGTCGCACGCGGAGATCGAGGGCCTGCGCGCGCACGTGCAGGCGCTGGCGGGCGCGCTGCGGCGCGACGCCGAGCTGCAGCAACACGCCGCCGCGCGAGCACAGCAGCTGGAGCACAAGCTGCGAGACATCAAGGGCCACCGCGAGAGGTGAGGGGACCGGCTTGTGCCCGGCAGGTTAAGCTGCATCCGGTTAGATTGGAAGCCGACCCAAATGTAGTTGGGAAAATGCTACGCGATGGTTTGACCCGCTTAAAAATGACAAAATTTTAATTTAAAAAATCCCAACGCGAGTAGACTCATATTTAAAAAGTCAAAAATAATACCTACATATAAAGTTATAAATACTGACTGAAATTACTTTTTAAACACGAACCTTTTTGCGATGAGGATTTTTTTTTAATGTTTGTTGTTATGTACTGCCACCGACTTCCAAAACTAAAGTTATTTTGTAGTTTTTCTTTAAGTACAAAATTACTTGTAGTTAATATTTGAAATAATTACAATAAAGCCCTTCCAACAATATCTCAAGCGGTATATTTAATTTTGGTTTGGTTGAAGTGGTTGGAGGGGCTAGACGTAATCCCCCTCTTCTTCAGTCAGTCATCGACTAACGAAGCAATTTTACTTGTTTCGTCTGTCCTAGTACGATCCGATATAATTTGTTCACAGAGAGTTCAAAAAAGCCGAAGATGCATTGAAGAAAGCGAAGAAAGATGCAGAACTTCATGGCAGTTCCTGGAAACAGCGTGAACAAGAACTGGAAACTTTGAAACTTGAGGTTTCCGAGCTACAGCAAGCAGTGGCTACCAGCAAGCAGCAGCTGGCCGAAACTGGCGACGCCGCAGAACAGCTGCGCGACGCTCTGCAGCGCGCCGAGCTAGAGCACCGCGCCGCCTCGGTGAGTAGCATGCTCCGGCAGGACACGCCTTGCGGAGCTGCAGCAAGCAACAGCTGCGCGCCGAGCTAGAGCACCGCGCCGCCTCGGTGAGTAGCATGCTCCGGCAGGACACGCCTTGCGGAGCTGCAGCAAGCAACAGCTGCGCGCCGAGCTAGAGCACCGCGCCGCCTCGGTGAGTAGCATGCTCCGGCAGGACACGCCTTGCGGAGCTGCAGCAAGCAACAGCTGCGCGCCGAGCTAGAGCACCGCGCCGCCTCGGTGAGTAGCATGCTCCGGCAGGACACGCCTTGCGGAGCTGCAGCAAGCAACAGCTGCGCGCCGAGCTAGAGCACCGCGCCGCCTCGGTGAGTAGCATGCTCCGGCAGGACACGCCTTGCGGAGCTGCAGCAAGCAACAGCTGCGCGCCGAGCTAGAGCACCGCGCCGCCTCGGTGAGTAGCATGCTCCGGCAGGACACGCCTTGCGGAGCTGCAGCAAGCAACAGCTGCGCGCCGAGCTAGAGCACCGCGCCGCCTCGGTGAGTAGCATGCTCCGGCAGGACACGCCTTGCGGAGCTGCAGCAAGCAACAGCTGCGCGTCGAGCTAGAGCACCGCGCCGCCTCGGTGAGTAGCATGCTCCGGCAGGACACGCCTTGCGGAGCTGCAGCAAGCAACAGCTGCGCGCCGAGCTAGAGCACCGCGCCGCCTCGGTGAGTAGCATGCAGCGGCAGGACACGCCTTGCGGAGCTACAGCCAGCAACGTATGTAAACAAGTCGTATTACATAAGCTTCAACACAACACGTCGGTAACTCAGTTGTGATGCCTCTTTTTTGAGTACATTGTATTTTAAGTAAAACTATTTATTTTACACAGGAAGCTGTAAAAGAGTTGCAGTCCCGCATCAAACATGAGAAGGCGGAGATGGCGAGCCGCAATAAGGAGATATCCCTCATCGTGCAGAAGAAAGAGCAGCTGCGCAAGACCAACGGGGACATTGAGCTGCAGGTCAAGGAGCTGGACTACAAAATCAGGGAGCTGCAGGCCGAGGCCACCGAGCTGCAGACTAGGGTAGCAATTTGATGAAATACTTAAAAGATTTAACTAAAATCCCGGAAAAAAAATACACAGAACGCAAGTCAAAACTATGTAATGTCCTAAGCAAAAGAAGTTCAATTGAATACATAGTCAAAATAGTTTTTTTTCGGGGGTTGCAGGCGTGATGTTATGATGAGTTATTTTTTGCTTCCATAGTAAAAGCTGTTCATACTCATGAGTACTATTATAAAAAAAATAGGTACAGAAGGCTGACTCTATACGAGGCGCGAAAAGTCGCACGTGCACTTTATGGGAGTCCATGTGTGTCCGGGTTGTATGGAGGCGACCTCCTGTATTGAATTATGTCTATTTTATAGTCGGGTCGTTCGAACTTTATAAATGAATATTAGTATCATCGTACAGGGTGTCACGAGGGGCGGTCCGTTTGTTGTATTCGCGTCAGTGACAGTCAGTCTCTCGTCAGATCATATCCATGGAGGACGAGAACCCGTGGATATCGAGCGAGCGGCAGTACTTCGGCGCGGCGGGCGGCCTGTACGACTTCGCGGCGCGCCAGGCGCGCGCGGCGCCGGCGCGCCTGGCGCAGCTGGCGGAGCGGCGCGAGCGCCTCGCGCGGGGGCTCAACGCGCGCGCGCACGCGCTGCTGGGGCAGGAGGAGGAGCAGGTCAGGCTGTTACGTGGACACGTTGCACTGTGCCACGACTGTATCGGTTAAATAATTATGACAATTTTGTTTATGGGGACGCAGCTCGCCAGGCATATAGCAAAGGTAAGAAGTAAAGATACAGTTTATTTAGCGACGGAACGCAACGGCATTGCGTCGCTAAAATAAACTGAGGGCCTAAAATAAAATGTAAACTGAATGTAATAGACCGAATGCAACCAAATGTCCATTGCAACTCGAATACAATGAAAATATAAAGTTTTATTATTACACACATTCCTTAATATAATAAATTAAAAAATTATATAATAAATGAATATAATGCATTTTTATATTTAAATTATATAAATGCTTTAATAGTTCTTAATAAAGTAGGTAAGTGAGCTTATTATTACGATCGAGCGTAGTCATACATAGTTCGAAAAAGTTAGTTGAGAACATTAAAAAAAATGTGTTGCAGCTAAATTCGAGCGATTGAAGTTTTCCGTAGAAACAGAGACTTCCAATTACCTTTTTAAAATAACTCGATCAACTAACTTTTTCGAATTATGTATGCTTCCAGCTTATGTGTAAGAAGTTTCATTAAAATCGGTTCATTAATTTCGAAAAATTAGGACTTTAAAGTTTGTATAAAATGCCGTAAACGCTCTTAACAATTATAAGGTATAAGTTACTCAGAATACGGTTTCAATAAATTCTATAGCGTCAATTTAAAAATAAATGGTTCTCCTTATCACTAGCGCAACAAAGGTCCCATAAAAATCTGTTCACTTATACTTAATTCCAGGTATAAATCTTATGGCACGCTGGTACAAATAATGATGTTACTTCATTATCATACGCCGCAAAATATGTCATCTCGTAAATCATTTCTAGTTTTTAAATATTGCTTTTGCGGTGGACCTACTAATTCGCCGTCCGGACGTATGATTTTTTTACAAGAGCCTGTGGATAACGGTTACTGCTACTAAATTAAACACATGAATAGGTAAGGGTTTATTGGTAAAACTGAACATTTGTGTTCTAGTACCAAGACGTGATGCGCAAGAAACAGATAGTGGAAGCGGACAGAGCGAAGCTCGTGCAAGTGATGGCAGAACTCGACGAGAAAAAGAAGAAGACTTTAATAACAGCGTGCGAGCAGGTCAACAGGGACTTCGGTTCCATATTCTCGACCCTGCTGCCCGGAGCGCAGGCCAAGCTCAGGCCGCTCGACGGACGGACGGTGCTGGACGGGCTCGAGGTAAGGCGAACTGCCACTCCACAGCGTCGCACATTACACATAAAGGCTTGTCACTCTGACGCATCACGTGCTCGTGGAATAATCAGCACGGGGAAGTAAGCCACGTTATGTCGCGGTAACCACCTGTAATTAGTATAGTAAATGTTTTGAATTAAAGTAGAAGTTGGTACACTCGCTGTCCAGGTAAAAGTAGGCTTCAACAACACGTGGAAGGAGTCGCTGGGCGAGCTGTCGGGCGGGCAGCGCTCGCTGGTGGCGCTGTCGCTGGTGCTGGCCATGCTGCTGTTCTCGCCCGCGCCGCTGTACGTGCTGGACGAGGTGGACGCGGCGCTGGACCTCAGCCACACGCAGAACATCGGCCAGATGCTCAAGGAACACTTCCGACACTCACAGGTGACGCGAGTTATATTTTTCAAAGTTATGTTTACAGTGGATCTGTTCCACGAAGTTTCCTTACGTTTGTCGCGAAATGTGACTATGTTTTCGGTCGTGTTTGTGGAATATTTTAAATAAACTTGTAGATAATAGCTCGATAATTTTCTCTTGCAGTTTATTATAGTATCTCTAAAAGATGGCATGTTCAACAACGCCAACGTGCTATTCAGGACGCGGTTTGTGGATGGCATGTCGTCAGTACAACGAACCGTCAACACGCACCGGTGAGCTGCCCCGCACGGCGACACGCGGTGACGCATACTGAACAAAACGAACGTATTGCACACAGATGAAGACAATAAGTATACACGTGAAAGAGCTAATTGAAATTGTGTTCTATTTTTTTTGCCTGCGGCTTCTGTAGGTTGCTAAATCTCCTGATTCGCTATGGTGGTCATTACCTGACATAGAGGTTAATGTTTTATTATTCACATGCTCTGGTAGCGCTACTGTCGAAGCCCATCACAAATTAGATACATAGCACCACTTCACATAACAATACTCACACCACGGATTTCTCTGTCCGTGTGAGAACAGTAGTTGCGTATATTGTATTGGCAAAAAACGAAGGATCTGTTTTACTACTTTGCCGCCAGTTTGTTGATATTGTCTATGGTAGGTATTTATGAAGTTGGATAGTGAAGAGAGTGGCAAAGGTTAGTGCCATCATCTTCTATTGAATATGAGTTGGGTTTAGTTTATTCATGTGATTAATCTCACATCTGTTCAGTGTATGACTTATTTTGTGTTTACAACTTTTGGAAACAATAAAACTGGTCGCACTACTCATTTCTGTTGTGTTTCATCACTTTACTAATTGTATCGTAGTTTAAAACTGCCTTACACAGTGTACACTGCTTATTTAGCACTAGAACATAACACTCCTAAAGCCTGTGGCATTTCCTGTACCAATGTTAGGCGGCGCACAAAATGTTTCCGAGATATGCTCTGTGTCAGAATGTTTGCAAGTACGTTGTTTTATTTACCTTATTTGCTATATTTGAGGGTTGAAAGTATTGTCAGTAGTTTTGAATGACCTGAAAGCCACGTTATAAGCATGCTTTTGTTCTCTCGCGTGGATAATTGTCAGTTTAAGTACAAAGATAGTTATGCGAAAAGCGTTGATATTACAAACATATCTTGCATTGTACATAGCTTAGATAACACTTTTGTGACAACAATTATGTCAAAATTCGATATTCTTGATACTTGGCCCGCAGTTTACATTCAATACCTACTATTTTTTAAGCGTAAGTATACGATAAGTTGAACTATTTTATCGATGTCTTTGCTTAAGTTTAAGGTTCCTTTACAAGTGTAGTATCGTAACAAGAAGTAGTGTAGTATAGTCGAGTCGAGTTGCTATACTTAGTACAGTGGAGCCGAGCTGTATTAAGTGAATTAGTTACATGCTTTAAGTATAGTTCAAAAATAAATGTTCTTATTTTTATTTCCGTTGTTTTTGTTTAAGATCCCAAAACAAGAAATTTCCCATACAGAAATGATTACACTAATAATTTTAGCAATGCAACTGCTTATAATAGGCCTTCAATAATATAATATATAATAGGACTATACCCCCTGTTCACGCCAACGTGAACTCCGTGCGCTGGGCCCCTCCGCGTGACGAAGAGCGAGGGGCAGTGAACACCGGCACGCCAGCCACGCCAGGCGTCACCGCCACGGGACCGCGCGCACGCTCGCTAACGAAAACCTTGTAGCGTCACGCGCGGCTAGCTCTTCAGTTTTCGTATATTATTAAAACGTACATATTGTAAAAAGAAAACATAAAGTACAATCATACAATCTAAGCTAAGCATAATCGCGATCATTTAAGATCATCAAACTTAGTTTAACAAACCATAACACACACCGAAAAGTATTATAATCCGTTTAGCATACAAGGCGGTTATTTACTGCGTCCTAATGATCAGTTAATATGTTACACTAGGTCGCCATATTTTGTTGCGGTGCCATCTGTGCCTCACCGCGGCCCTTCGTCCCACGACTATTTACTTAAGAGAGGAGCGCGCTGTTAGCTGCTTCATTTTGTTTATTATCGCCATAGACGTACTAGGACGTTGCATGGGGAAATTGCGAATTAATGTAGGAGCATCTTCTATTGTCACCTGCAGCATGCCAGACCAGGAGCGCGACTACGAGGTTGAGTATTGTTTACTGCAGACACTGACAAACGAGCCGCATAGATGTACCTAGGCATAGGCATTCAGTCTATTGGTATTGGCATTCAGTCGATTGGTAGGTAAAAGTGGAAGTAAACTTATAACACGTTGCCACGCGTACGAATTGGCCAAAAGACAAAGAGTAGATAGTTTAAAGATGAAACGAGGCTAATGAGTACGCTTCACTGGCGAGGTATGGCGACCAACTTGCTGCTACATTTTGCAAAATGATCAATTTTCATATGTATGAAAATAAAATAATATGTAACACACATAAAAGTAACATGTTAGCGCTGTGTTATTTATTTACTTATTAACTTAAGTAACTGATGATGATGAAATATGGCTGATTGCTGGTCTGGTTCTGGTGAAGTCGCTGCTGGCGCGTGCGACGAGCGTGGTCTCGCTTCGGCGCACGGGCAACGACTGTGTTGTGTGGTGGGGCGCTCTCGCGACGCGGCGCAGGAACTCCGGTTGGCATGGCACCGTGAAGTCCCGCACACCGGAGCCCACGGCAGTAGGAAGTCCCGCGGGCGTCCGGTGATAATGCCGGGGCCGTAACAGGCTCCCGGGGTTGAAGCTTGCTTCAAGTTGATGCTGCGATGGGGAGGGGGCATATGTTGTTGTATGACACCCTTGGAGGTGCGGATGTCTGCTACTCTGCTTGTGCTGTCTGGTCCAGGATGCAGCTTGACGACTCGTCCCAGCAGCCACAGAAGAGGAGGCTGGTGCCGATCTCTGATGAGGACCAGGGACCCCAGCTTGAGGTCTTCACCTGTTGATTGCCACTTGGTCTTGTGCTGTAGCAGAGTAATATAATCTTGAGTAAACCTTATCCAAAAATGTTGTTTTAGTTTCTCTATTCGCTCATAGCGCTGCAATCGGTTCATGTTAACTTCTGCGACTGACGGATGGGGTACTGCTGTGAGGGTTCGTCCAATAAGGAAGTGGGATGGCGTAAGGCAGGCGAGGTCTGAAGGGTCTGTAGACAAAGGAGTAAGGGGCCGGGAGTTTAGGATGGCCTCTATCTGTGCCAGGCAAGTCGACATTTCCTCATATGTGAGGTGAGTCAGAGAGAGTATTCTCCTGAGATGGTGCTTGACTGACCTGACTGCTGATTCCCACAACCCACCAAAGTGGAGTGTAGGGTGGAATAAATTTAAAATCTATACCCTGACTGGACATGTCTGACTGAATATCATTAGAATAAGTTTTAAAAAATGAATAAATTTCGTTACTAGCTCCGACAAAGGTTGTTGCATTGTCAGATGAAATGGTCTGTGGCTTGCCACGGCGACTCGTGAACCGATGAAGAGCAGCAATGAATGCTTCTTTGGTAAGGTCGGTGACGAGCTCAAGGTGTAGCTTTGACTGCGAAACATACAAAAACACAAATATAAGATTTCGTGAGTCTACTACCTCCTTTCGATCTGATATCAGAACTGGCCCAGCATAATCAATACCTGTGTGTAGGAAAGGAAACTCTAAATGCGTCCTGTCATGTGGCAAGTTACCCATTACAGGTTGAACAGGCTTAGGTTTAAATCTGGAGCAACGTACACAGCTGTGTACGGTACGCCTCGCGAGGTTCCTCCCCCCCACTGGCCAGTAAGATTGTCTGATGGGTGACAGTAGCAATTGTGGGCCTGCATGTAATAAAGCTCTGTGCTGTTTGTAAAAGATGATCTGTGTAAGGTGATGTTTGCTACTTAATAGAATAGGATGCTTGACATTGTATTCATAATTTGAATTAGTTAGGCGTCCACCGACGCGTAAAATGTTGTTATTATCAATAAAAGGTGATAATGAATTTAATCTGTGTTATTTGTGTAGAGTCTGGCCTGTTTTAATCATGTGATATTCCTCAGGGAACATGTCACATTGTGAGATAGTTATCACTATGTTTTCTGCACATTGAAGTTCTGTTAATGTTAGAATACCTGAGCTTCTGCTGCCAGGACATCTAGAATTCTGAATGAATCTTTTGATGTAAGCTACTGTTCTGATTAACTTATTATAATTGCTTTTTTTATAAATAAGTTTTAAGATTCTGTTATCATTTAAATTATGTGTAACTACTGTGTGTAATGATGTTTCTGGAAGAGATGCCTGTGTGTGTGTGTCTGGTATTTTAGGAAAGTTGATAGGTGTCTGATGAAGAAAGCCAGGTCCGTGCCACCACAGCGTTGACTCAGTGATGACATCAGCCTTTACTCCGCGAGAAACTAGGTCTGCAGGATTGTCTTCAGAAGGTACATAGCTCCATGTGGAACCACAAGTGGTATCTTGAATTTCACCTACTCTGTTTCGTACAAAGGTTTTTAAGCTGCTAGGTGAACTGTTTAACCAGCCAAGGACAATCATAGAATCAGTCCAATAGTAGCATTGATTAAATTTTAATGTTAGTGATTTCAAAATATTAGTGCAAAGTCTTGTACCTAATAACGCTCCGCACAGCTCTAGCCTAGGAATAGTTACTGGCTTCAAAGGTGCTACCTTATTTTTGGAGGCTAGCAGTCTGACACAGGCTTTACCTTGTGTGTCAACTGTTCTGACATACACACATGCACCATACGCACGTTCTGAGGCGTCTGTAAATATATGTAATTCAAATTTAACAGCACTATCACAACAAACCCAACGTGGTATGCGTAGTGAATTTAGATGTGAAAGTGACTGGACAAAGGCCTGAAATTTGGTCTTAAGAATAAATGACACTTCATCGTCCCAGCTGCATTTATCGAGCCATAATGTCTGCATGAGCATTTTTGCCTCTACTGTACATGGCCCTAGCAGCCCTAAGGGATCAAATACTTGACTGATTAATGACAATATTACTTTTTTTGTGACTATTTTTCTGTTCAACTCGATGTTTATGCAAAACAGTAAGTTATCTACTCTTGAGTCCCAATGTAAGCCTAACGTTTTATTTGGTAGAGATTCATTTAAATCTAATGTTTTTTGATTTGTTTCTGTTTCTGAATTAGGGCAAATAGCTTGCAAGATTTCTGAACTATTCGACTGCCATTTTCTTAGATTAAAGTTAGCAGCACTTAGTGTTGTTATAATATTCTGACATAAGTCTATTACTGCTGGGATTGTCTCGCCTCCACTAAGGAGATCATCGACATTGTTTTGCATCTGGGTTAGAGCTTTGTTCTGCAAGGGAGACTAAACATTTAGTTGCTAAGTATGGCGCTGATGCCGTGCCATAAGTGACTGTATTGAGAGTGTATGTTTTTATTGGTTCTGAAGGGCTAAATCTGAACAAAATTTGTTGTAATGAACGTTGCGATGGTGTAACTAATATGGCTTTGTACATTTTTTCTATGTCGCCTGTGATTACGAATTTGTGTTGTCTGAATCTGAGTAGTATGGACAGCAGGTCGTCTTGAACCACTGGTCCAACCATCTGTATATCATTGAATGATTTACCTGTTGTTGTTACGGCCGAAGCGTCGAAGACGGCTCTTAACTTAGTAGTGGTACTCGCCTCACGTATTACTCCATGATGAGGTAAGTAATAACTAACCTTTTGTTCTGTGTGCTGTTTATTTTCTGTCATGTGACCCAAGGATTGATACTCGGACATGAAATGTAAGTACTTCTCTTTAAGTTTTGAGTCACGTGACAATCTGCGTTCTAAGGAAAGAAAACATTGCTTTGCTATTGAGTAGGAGTCTCTGAGAACTTCAGGTGGCTCTTTTAAAGGTATACATACTACAAACCTACCTTCCTCATCTCGATGAGTATTCTCTGCAAAGCTCTGCTCACAAGCCCGTTTCTCCTCCCTCCTCGAGATAAATTGTGTTGTGAAGACACTGATTCCAACTCCCAGAACCGAGTAAGCTGTGAATCTTCATTCTGTGTGAAGTAACATTTATGTTGTTCTGTGTGTTTGTTTTTCTGATTATTATTCTGAATATCTATCTGTATTTCTGTTTGTCTGAATATCTGTATTTCTGTTTGTCTGAATATCTGTATTTCTGTTTGTCTGAATATCTGTATCTCTGTTTGTCTGAATATCTGTATCTCTGTTTGTCTGAATATCTGTATTTCTGTTTGTCTGAAGATCTGTATTTCTGTTTGTAATTTTGTTTATGTTAATTCTGCCTGATACTAACCAAGCTAATTTAGTGTGCTGCAACTTAGGACGTTGGCTTCCTAAATCAATGAAGTTGGACGTTAAGATATCCCAAAAGATTTCTGCCCCAACTAATATGTCTATGGTCGAGGGAACATTAAAAGAGGGATCTGCTAGAACAATGCCCGAAGGAATAGGCAAGTCTTTGATGTCTATAAATGACGAAGGCAGAGACTTTGTTATTCTAGGTAATACATAACAACTAAGTTTTGCTACATAGTCGCCTGAGAATGATTGTATGGTTATGTCACAAGACTCTGCACTATAGGAACATTGATTATTGATACCTGATACCATAGAGCCTGCGCTGTATGTAATAAGACCTAGTTTCTCACTGAAGTGCTGCGTGATGAAGTGGGAAGTGCTGCCGTTGTCTAGTAGGACACGAGCTGTGCGAAGTCTTCCCGTGGAGTCTGCCACCTTCACTAGCGCTGTGGAAAGCAGGATGCAAGATTTTTCAGTCTGAATTTCTGCTGACAAAGCGACAGGAACTGGTGTTTCTGTCTCTTTGTCCATATGTAAAAGTGTGTTGTGTCTGTTGGTACAATATTTGCAATACTTTTCTGTGTGACCTGAGCGCAAACAATTTTTGCAAACTTTAAAATGTGTCATTTTCTGATTGCGGGTGATAACATCCAAGTTTCTGAAATCCTGACAGCTGAAAAGCTCATGATTCTTTTTACACATAGGACATGTAACAATAGATGAATCATTTGAATTAGAGGGTAATGAAGTTTTAGTTTTATTATTATCTGACTTCTGAATGTTCTGTTCACTGTTTTTGTGTAATGTTTCTTGCTGTATGGTATCCAACAAGTCTGCTCTGTTTGTTAAAAATGTAATAAATTGCTCAAGTGTAGGACGACCTTTGATGGAACTGCGGTGTTCTTCCCATTCTCGGAATGTTTTGTAATCTAATCTCTTAATTATGAAATGAATGACTACATCATCCCAGTTGTTAGTCGGTAAGCCAAGAGAGGAAAGTGCAGAAAGGTTTTTATTAGTTGAGTCAATTATGTTTCTTAAGAACGCACTGGATTCCTTCTGTGCTTGTTCACAATCAAAAAGAGCATTCATATGGTTACTGATTAACAAGCGCTCATTGCCAAACCTACTGGTGAGCAAAGTCCATGCTATGTTGTAGTTTTCTGATGTGCAATCTAAGCTTTGTATAACTAAGGCTGCGCTGCCTTTAAGAGCAGCGCGAAGATAATGAAATTTATTAATTTGGTTTACTGATTTGTTGTTGTGTATGAGTGATATATACGTATCTTTAAATGCCAGCCAGTCCTGAAAGTTGCCGTCGAATTGAGGCAGGTTGATTTTGGGTAGCCTCACGAAACCTTGATGCACGCCGTCGCTGGCGTCGTTCTTGCCCTCCTCGAGCCCGTCACGCGCCGCCCGACTCCGCGCTGACTTTACCAGCGCGGTGGCTTCAGCAAGCAGCGAGTACAAGCGATTATCAAATTGCTCGCGCTGCTCGTACTCATCGTGCTCCTCAGCGGCTAGCGACTCGATCTCTGTTTGGATAGTATCAAATTGAGAAGAGGTAGCATCAAGTTTAGACAAGCGGCATTCAAGCTCTGTTAACTGAATTTCTGCTAACGATGATTTTGATTCTGAAGTTATAGCTTTTAAATGGGTAAGCTTAGCTTTTAGGCTGCCACGTGCTGCTATTAGTTGCTTATAGCGTGCTTCAGACATTTTTAAGACCACGTGCGTTTAGCGTGAAGACCTAGGTACCGGTAGTGAAGTCGGTAAAGCACCAAAAAACACGAAAAATCACAACCCACCAAGCACAAATAGAGTCTGGAAATTGAAAGAAAGGAAAATAGCAAGGATTGGAATGAACTCACTCAATACAGTCTCTTTTGTTCGCCTCGCCGCGTGGTGTTTCACAAGATGGCGCGGCTTCGACGCTGCTTGATTTTCCGTTTAACGTTTTGTTTCTTCTGGTTTTTAAATCCGGGTGAAGGACCACTGTTAGCGCTGTGTTATTTATTAACTTAAGTAACTGATGATGATGAAATATGGCTGATTGCTGGTCTGGTTCTGGTGAAGTCGCTGCTGGCGCGTGCGACGAGCGTGGTCTCGCTTCGGCGCACGGGCAACGACTGTGTTGTGTGGTGGGGCGCTCTCGCGACGCGGCGCAGGAACTCCGGTTGGCATGGCACCGTGAAGTCCCGCACACCGGAGCCCACGGCAGTAGGAAGTCCCGCGGGCGTCCGGTGATAATGCCGGGGCCGTAACAAACAACAACGTAGTTCAATAACGTTAAGGTGAAGTCGGGTGAAGTGTGCTGACCGCGTCTGTTGAATATAAAAGTAATGCGCTTATCATATTCTACAAAGTTCAAAGAAGCGCGAGGCACGCCATGACGTAAATACTTTATGCTATAATATGTAAAACATCGCGAACACTCGCAGACTGACATTATACTGACAATAACAACTATTGTGCTCAAGTTACATACATCGTGGGGTAAACATTCTATTACGTGTGCACCATAAACATTCCTCATAGGTCGGTTCGCACCTCGCGGGAAATAAAACTTTTACTATTTGAAACGCCTCTACTAACTTGCCGCGGACGCGACCGACGCTCCTGCGATTTTATATTTTATTGGTAACGCAATAAAACTGCTTCGCTGAACATTAACGTTGTAAGAATTCATAGCGGGGCTGAATCTGGCGGAAGAACAGCTCCAATCTCCAAGTTAAACGTTTATTCAAGAGATACTTTTATGTCCCGTGGGTTCGCTGGTTCGCGCTAACTCCGCAGATGAATACTTATGAAGCTAGTCGCAGCTTTGGTTGGCAGGGGGTGAGGTGCCCGCGTTGAATATCAAAAACTTATGATTAGTGCTGTAAACAAAGTAGGAACCTACTTACTGAACCTAACCATTGAGATTAAATTAATTCGGGATAGACATATACCTAAGGATACCTATTGGTTGCAATATGTAGGTACAACTTGCATAATCGGTATCACATACATTGTTCTCATTTTGCTACGGAAAGGTTACGGCTTTCAGCAAAAGGAATAAAATATACCTACAACTGTGGAATCAGTTCACATCGATTTATATTTACAAAAGAGGACACCGACGTCAGTGGCCGTCCGATCAGGAAGTGCCCGGGGGTTAAAGGGTTTAAGGTGAGGTAAGACGAAAAACCGTCATTTTGTATTGTGTTTTATTCCTAAATAAAAGTGACTTAAATTTTGAAAAAAATATAGTACATATTTCAGTCTTCGGTCTACAGGTTTCAGCTCTTCGATACACGATTGCTTGCACTTTACTGCATCCAATTAAATCGCAAAAACAGGTCCAACTCATGGTATGGATACCATTTTATTTGAGTTATACTAGGCTTTGAAGAATAAAACTTATACCATCTTAAAGAGCATAAAAAATGAGATACAATTTGGCCTTATTATTGTGAAAGGATGAGAAACCATACCGCTAAGTCCAGAATCAGGTGATTTTATCTTTTCATACACTCGACCCTTGGCATTTAGTCGGTCTTGGACCGTGTCGGAGGTCGGATGTACGTCAATTTTTTTGCAAACCCAACATCACGCTAAGTTCTATTACTGACAGAGGCAAACATTAATTTTAAATAATAATACTTGTATATATTTTAATTTTCAAAATTCTTGTAATATACTGGTAGTTCATTTTATAAGGTTATAATTTTGTAAACAAATGGGCAGAAAAAGTAATAGAAGTTGTCATCGCTGTCTCTTCGAAGGCTGATTATACAAAAAAGGTAAGGATGCATTGGCTATATTATTAAACCTCCTTTGTATATTTATTTCTCTTTACTAATAGTAGGAGAGCACAGTTGAATTTAAACCCAATGCCAATATGAATAAGGAAGTCACGCTCGCAAAAGCTATAATGGTTTATTTTTCTCGCGGAATAGATTTAACAACCGCATCAAATATGTAAGACAGTTGAATTTAGACCCTATGCCAGCGTTCATAAAACCACCGTGAACGCACTTATTATAATGGTTTACTGTCTCCAAATGTCAAATAGGTAGTGGTCATAGTGTAGAAGTGTACACAGTATGATCATTTCCTACGAAAATATTAGTTATTAACTGCCGTGACCCCTGATTCACCTCCACGCTTTAAAATTACGTAGATTTTTAATGTTTTAGAGCAATGCAGCTGCAGGCCAAGCGCAGTGCGCATATATCGACTTGATTCAGGGGATAACGAGAAAGTTATTTTCTCTACTTTTTTATTTAATTAAAAAAAAGTATTTAGTGGTAATTGTTACGAACTAATCAAAATCAACATTTGTATTATAGGTCAATAGAGCATACGGAAGGGCGTACGGTGTCTCCGTTAATTTTAATTGGCTCATGGCGTGGAAAATAAAAATCAGGCACTGCGACAACTAAAACGACAAGAAAATATTGTGATCGAGCCCTGTGGGCTTTTTATTGATAAAACCCATTTATTGGAGCTACACCCGACGGTATAGTCGGGAACGACACAATAATAGGAATTAAATGTCCAATAACAGCATTTAAAAAAGGAATTGATGTTGCTATTAAGGAAAACAAAATCCAAATATTTAAATTCGATAAAAAATGTATAAGAGTTATAAACAAAAATAGTACCTAATTGGTATTTCCAAGTGCAGGGCCAACTCTATGTTACAGAAAAAAAACAATGTATTTTTGGAATTTGGTCTGGTGAAAATCATCCACTATTAATAGAAAATATTTCAAGATAATATCTTGAAATATTTTCGTCATATTTCGTATTCGTCATAAGTATTATGACGAATTTTGGCAGATGAAGATAGAGAAAAAAAATATAGATTTTTATATGCAATGTCTGCCTGAAATTACCAGATATAATATTGCAAGAAAACAAAGAAAATGTCAATGATAAGCCTATGCAGCCAGGTTCAAGTAAATCTCAAGAACAAATTATAAGTGGCTCTACTGAGCTAGGTTCATGCGAAACAACAGAACTAAACTTCAACGAATTTTAGCTACTTGTACAAAAATTGTTTTGCTTTTTAGAGAGAAAAAAAAAAAGCTTTCATTAGCTACTATTTCATTAAGGTTCCGGCGCCAAGTAATTTCTCCATTCAAACGTAATACCAAAATTATTTGCGATACGAACATATCATCTACTTAATATAATGATAGTCGGATACAAACGGCATTTATCTAGGATCCAGAATTTCTTTTTTTGAAACATTTTAACATTGTAACATTTTAAGATTGTAAACAGCATATTTCCAACTTAATTATTCTGTATGATCAAAAATAATGCAATATATGCGAAGGTAGTTTTACATTATATTAATCCTTATTTCCAAATAAATACGTTAATCGTCATAAGTATTTCATTTTGAACAAAATTGCCCTTGACATCATTTGATTTCAATTAACACTTTAATATCTTAGGAGATATCATAGTTTCAAAATAATACCGCAACAAAAAAATGATACATACAGACGTACCTATACTAATCAATTCAAGTTGATCTACTGATTTGCTCTACTCTGTAACTACTACCTAGACTTCGCAACTTTTGGCGCGCGTGTCATCGCGCATCGTAATTCATTACGTATCCGCCAGTCCTTGCGGGGGCTGCGGTAAGCGTTGGATGCCTGCGGTGCTCAGGGTTACCTCGCCTTAAGTCCAGGGGGTCAGAGGACAGAGGGGAGAGAGGGCGAGAATTGAGGATTGCCTCTATCTGTGTGAAGAGTGTCGACAACTCCTCAAATGTGAGAGAGACATTGGCTGCCGCCCTTTTCAAATGATATTTGGCTGCTTTGACGTCCGCCTCCCAGAGCCCACCAAAATGCGGTGAATAAGCCGGAATAAATTTAATTGAAATGCCTTCATTGGCGGTATAGTCGATGACAGAGTCACGACTGGAGCGCAACACCTTACCCAGTTCATTGCTTGCCCCTACGAAGTTGGTACCATTGTCACACCAAATTTCATGAGGCTTACCTCTGCGTGACACGAATCGTCTTAAAGTTAATATAAACGCAGACGCACTAAGATCGCTCACCAGCTCTAGGTGGACAGCTCTAGTGCTTAAACAAACGAACAGACAGAGGTAACATTTACTTATTCTATTACCTAGTCCCTTTTTACTGGAAATTTGGAAAGGCCCTGCAAAGTACCAGTCGAGTGAAAGGGGAAAGTAGGCCTCATCCTAGCCGATGGTAAGTTGCCCATTATAGGTTGTACAGTCTGACCACGAAATCTAGTGCATACAACGCATTGCTTGTTTACCTTGCGCGCTAAGGCCCTTCCACCTACAGGCCTACAGTACCTTTCTCTCACAGAAGACAATAACAATTGCGGACCTGCATGAAATAAACGTTGGTGTTCGCTTTGCATTAATAAAAGGGTAAATCTATGTTTACAGTCTAAGATAATTGGATGTTTCTTATCATAATTGAAACTTGAATTGTCAAGTCGACCTCCTACTCTTAATAGACCTTTAGAGTCAAGAAACGGATTTAAACTAAATATTTTGGATTTTTTAGATATTCCTAAACCTTTATTTAGAGATTTTAACTCTAAATCAAACGATTCCTGTTGCGATATTTTAATGAGAATATTAAGTGAATTATCAATTTCATTAACTTGCAATGATTTACACAATTTAGTTTTATTCCTGCAGTTATATAAAAACCGCAATACATACGCAAACATACGAATAATGAAATTTAACTTGGAATAATTATTAAATTTTATTATAGAAATCTGACTATCATTTTGATCTACATTTGTCTGTATATGAACCTTTAATTCAGGTAATTCCACTGATTTATGAGTTTGTTGTGGCCAAGCAGGTGATCCCTCTTTTAAGAAGGAGGGTCCTTCCCACCACAAGGCTTCAACCTGCAGCTGCTGAGGATCTACGCCTCTAGAAGCAAGATCAGCAGGGTTGAGATGCGTAGGAACATGCCTCCACTGAAAGCCCTGTGTCAACTCATTTATTTCATTTACACGATTGGCTACAAATGCCTTTAAAAGAATTGCATACATAACATCACGCCTGTAATCCCCGAAGGGTTAGGCAGAGGTGTACCCATTAGTACACCCACATTTCGCCAGTTATGTTTTTAGTCCCATGTAATAGGGGGCGAGCCTATTGCCATCAACCGGGCACAAATCCAGACTCCGAGGCTGCCCTTTAAAAGATTTGGTTGTGTACTAATCCAACCTAGCACTACAGTTGAGTCGGTCCATATGACCTTCTGTGTTATCTGACATCTAATGGACTGGATTACTTTTGTGGACAACCGAGCATCAAGCAGCGCACCACATAGCTCAAGGCGAGGTATTGTTATAGCCTTTAGAGGTGCAACCCTCGCCTTCGCACATAATAATTTAACATTTACAATATTTTCATTATTAACTGACCTTAAATAGACACAAGCACCGTACGCTTCTTGCGAAGCATCTACGAAGCAATGAAATTCTACTGACAAAGATGAATCACATATTACATTTCTAGGTAAAGTAATTTTGGACAGATTATCAATATTGTCTGATATCTTCACCCACTTTTTCTCAATATGTGGTGGTACGGGATCATCCCAGCCTAAATTTTCCTTCCATAATTGCTGTAAAACTATTTTAGCCTTTATTATGCATGCACATAGCAGCCCTAATGGGTCAAATATTTTACAAGTTAATGATATAATAGTACGTTTAGTAAGTTTCTTACTTGTAATCATATCAACGGTAAAGTGTAACATGTCCGGTGAAGGTGACCAGTTAAGCCCTAAAACTGTGGAATTTTTACTTAAATCAAGAGCTTTAGAAGTGGTCTCTGTCTCTAAAACCTTTGGACAGTTTGTACGTACTTTATGCAGTGGGAAACAAGCTGAGGACAAAATTCTAGTTACTTCATTATATATTTCCTTAATTTCTTGCTCACTCTGACATCCAGTATTTAAATCAATCGTGCTCAAGAAAGGTGCAGATGCCTTGTGACCTTTATAGGCTGAGAACTATCATCTCTCCATAAAATTAATTGCAAATGTTTCTGTGATGGATCTTTTGCCTATACATTTTTTGTATATCGCCAGTTAATACATACTTATAAGTTCTAAACCTTAACAAGATTGACAGCAAATCGTCTTGTAACACTGGACCAACATACTGAATATCATTCAGTGATTTTCCTGTAGTTGTTTTAGCAGAGGCATCAAAAACAACGCGTAACTTAGTACTTTCGCTTTGCTCTCTTGTTACTGCATGATGTGGTAAGTAATACCCAAATAAAGGTAGCTTGACCTCATGTAGATGACCTAAGTTTTTATATTCTTCAATAAATGCAGTGTAACTTTGTTTGAGCTGAGCATTTTTATTTAATTTTTTCTCTAAGGTATAAAAACGCCTTTTTGCTAAGAAATAAGAATCGCCTAGTGCCTTTTCAGGAATTTCTTTAAATGGCATTCTAACGGAAAATCTACCACTTGGAAGACGCTTCATGTTTTCTAAAAAATGTTGTTCACATAATTTATCTTCGGGGGAAGTATTATTGATACAATTAATTTCTTCAACTTCCCAAAATCTTTTAAGGTCGTTATGAATTTCCTTAGTGAAATGACATGTTAAATGGTTAAGGCTACATTCTCCTAAACGGCCACTAACTAACCATCCAAACTCTGAATTTTTTAGGATAGGTTTACCTACACCTAATGAAATACGCTTTGTCCCAACAATATTCCAAAACACATCGGCCCCCAATTATATATCTATATTCGAAGGGCAGTGGAACTTTGGGTCTGCAAGTACAATATTTTTAGGTAAATTAAGCTCTTGAATATTTACAGGTGCGCTTGGTAATGTTCCTGTAATCTGTGGTACAACCAGACAATTTATTTCCATATTAAAAGGACTTAATCGCGATTTTATATAAACATTACAACGTTCAGATATATTAAAAGAGACATTATTGATTCCGGACATCCTTAAGGGTTCTGAAATCTTTATGGATTTTCCTAATTTGCCTTTCAGTGTCTCTGTTACAAAAGATGACTGACTGCCCGTGTCTAACAAGGCCCTAATAAGGTAAGTCTGTTGATTACCATCCACCACTTCTATCACAGCAGTGCACAACAGTACCTGGGTGACTGAGACAGCAGACAAAGACACTGGCATCGGTTGAGTTGATGTGGAAGGTGTAGCGCTGATTGGGTCTATTTCAGTATTATTTGGAGGTTTATTTACATGTAATAAGCTATTGTGTTTATGCTTACAAAACTTACATAACCTCCTCATACGACATCTAAATGAATTATGGCCCTCACACAGACAGTTTAAACATAATTTTAACTTAGAAACTTCTTTAACCCTGTCTTGTACATTTATGTTTTTAAATTTAGTATATTGATGAATGCGATGACCCTGCTCACTACACAATAAACACAAATATTCACTTAAGTTCTCAACTGAAGAGACTAAGGAATTAGACCTCTCAATTTGTTTAGGTTTCCAATTATTATTTTGGTTATTTTTATTAAAAGTCACTTTATCATTTTTAATTGGTTGTGACGTCACTGATGTAGTCTCTAAAATATCTGCACGACTACGTATAAAATTTAAAAAATCATTTAGAGTTGGCAAATCTGGTAAAATATTCCTATGTTCTTCCCACTTAACACTCGTACTGGTATCTAACTTTCCAGTAATCATAAATATTAATAAAGCATCCCACTGACCTGTTGGTTGGCCTAGGGTGTTGAGCGCTCTTAAATTCTTTGAAACAATGTCTACTAAATTGCGTAATTCTTTAAATGATTCCTTAGTTAAGGGTTCAATACTGCATAATGCTTTAAGGTGATTGTTAATGAGGATTTTCTTATTATTATATCTGTCACATAGTAAATCCCATGCTACTATGTAATTTTCAGAGGTAAACTCCAATGATCTGATAATTTCAACGGCACCCCCCTCCAGCGAGGATCTCAGATAATGAAATTTATTGATGCCAGGTATAGATTCATTATTATGAATTAATGAGTGAAAGGTGTCTCTAAATTCAAGCCATTTTAAATAAGAACCGTTAAATGTTGGTAACTTTATAGTTGGCAATTTTATTGACTGTAGGCCATGTGGAATACAAGTGGATCCACGACCCACTGACCCATTGTTACTGCATGCATCATTAAAGGTTTCCTTTACCTTTGATGAGCTATGCTTTTCAATTAATTCCTCAATACTGGACATAATGTTAATGAATTTACTTTCAATTATTTCTCTTATGTCAATTTGTTCACTAGTAACTGAATCTTCACAAATGTTTTCAATTAATGTTTGCAATTGATCAAACTGCCTAAATAATTCTTGAGCATTATCTAAACGTCTACCTAATTCTTTTATTTTGATTCCACTTAATTCACTTAAATTTTGCATTTCCTGAACATAATTATTTAATTTAGTTACACGCCCTTGAATATTACTGCGTCTCCTAATTAAATCACTAACCTCAGCTTTGTTTACTTCCTTACTCATGTCTGGCATTTAAATCACAATATCCGAATAAACAATGAAATAGATAGTGTGCATCAAACCAATCAGTCGATAGGTACTGCGCTCCAGACTCAGCTCCCTGCCACGCGGTGTCTCGGCAGGCAGACCGCACGCCCCAGTGTGGTCGCCCTGCTGCGCGCTCGCGGCGGTCGAGAAGCTTCGGTCGCCACGTGGCGGCGTGTGGGAAGGCAGCCGGGAGGCAGGCGCAGACCGCAGTTGCAGCCGCCGATTTCCTGGAATTGTTCGGCAAATCTATCTGAAGCGGTTGCTGTGCAAGGCTCTAGGCTGTGCAATAGGTGCAAGAAGCACGCAGAATAGGTTGTTAGTGCAAGAATGTAATCTTTACAGAAATAAAGGTAGATATTTATGCTTCGGCGAATGCAATATAGCACGAATATGAAATGCTGCAAATAGTCACTGAATAGACACGCACTATTTATGACATGCGTAATGCTTTACGATAATAGGTACCTATAAAGTATAGGATATCAAATAACCTCACAGCGAATAAGGCGATATGGTAGCAGCCAGCCGCTCTCACACCAAAGAAAGCAGCAAACCCCCAAACACACAAACAAAAGCGGAGTTAATAAGGAACGGAAAATAGAATAGGAACGAGCTTACTCCCCTCATATAGACCGCCTGACGCGATGCCCGTTGGCCGCTATATCCAAGTAGGTCTCCAAAATAGGTAGCAGTAGCCTCTTCTTGTTCCATCCAGCAGTTTTGTTTGTTCGTGTTCAGTCGCAGACTCGCAGCACGTGGCCTCGACGAGCAGGAAAACAGCAGCGCGTGGCAGCGCGGCGTTCGCGTTGCCGGTTCGAACCGGTTCGAACTATGGAGAACACGCCACCAACGCGTACTTTTTCTTCGCTTGAGCTTTGTTGCAGTTCTTTATCAGTTCACGGTCGCCAAATGT
Source organism: Hoplodrina ambigua (assembly GCA_949774945.1). NCBI lineage: Eukaryota > Metazoa > Arthropoda > Insecta > Lepidoptera > Noctuidae > Hoplodrina > Hoplodrina ambigua. Next base: position 251,190 of record OX458982.1, read on the forward strand.
TTGGTTGGTAACGAAACGGACGCGATTTTGACCAATATGTATAATAACATAAGTATAAATTTTAATACAACAAACTCGTTTTGAGTCGCGGAAACAATAAGGCGCGCGCGGTCCGAGCGGCCGTCCCCGCCCGAATGGCCGGCCGTCCCCGCGCTGGCGTCGCTTGGGCAGCCGCTGCTCCCCGCCGCCCGTGCGTCTGTCGCAGCCCCCGGGACACCCGTGCGCGTGTACACACTCCTACCTACATTCGGAGTTCACAATGTACTTACTGAACCTAACCATTGAGATTAAATTAATTCGGGATAGACATATACCTAAGGATACCTATTGGTTGCAATATGTAGGTACAACTTGCATAATCGGTATCACATACATTGTTCTCATTTTGCTACGGAAAGGTTACGGCTTTCAGCAAAAGGAATAAAATATACCTACAACTGTGGGTGGGTTTTGGGCCGTTGGATCTCGGCGGAGTTTCAACTCGACTGCAGTGCTATTGAATCCGTTCACATCGATTTATCGTGTTATACTTTCAAGGACAATTGAATAGTCAAACGAACTTACCTGTAAGTGAAGTTCTGCGGGTTGTTCGAAAGAGATACCGCGCCCCCGGAACGCAAAGGGCACAAGAAGGAATATGGATGGGTTTTAGTCAGTAAAAGTCTGACACTCCCTCCCGGGAAGTCATTTGATGATTTCACATCGGTAAAAAAAAAAAAAAAAAAAGGATCCATGCTCATGGAACCATAGCATGAAATATTTGGGTCGGGGGGGACTCATCATCTTCGGACGAGACAACAACTTCGTATAATTACCGTCGAACTTCACTTACAGGTAAGTTCGTTTGACTATTCAATTATACTCGTACAAGGACGAGACAACAACAAGTAGTTGTTGTCTCGTCCTCGATAATGATAGGAATACTAGTGTAGATGTTAAAAGACTAGTTGTAAAATCAATAAACATTTATTGAAAAAATAACATAATAATTGTTATTTTTCAGAATAATTAAATTTAAAGTTCTAAAAAATATAAAAAATCTATAGTTTAGTAATCATAAAAAACAATATAAAAGAAAATAATAACAAAATAGTTATGTATGTATGTTTCATTAGTACAAAAAAATTGCTTCAGAGAAGCTGCTATTGTTGATATTGGTGCCGATTCTCTTGGTCACAAACTAAACTAAAATTAGACTATTTTCATCTTTTTCTGTCCAATAAAACAAGAAAGAGACTAATGTTAATAAGAGCTGTCAAATTTAGTCAATCTGACACGTCCATACAATTATAGTTGACATCTTAAAACGTATGGATTAAAAATACGGAAAAGTTCAAGGCAAAACTAATTTGACATCGCTAACTTAGTTCTTTAATGTCACCGTCCTTTCCGTTCGCTGTATGTTAGTAAGGGATGTCAATTATCTAAATTTAGTCTAGTTTGTGAACAAGAGAATCGGCACCATTATAGGTCCATTAAGACATCAGACTAGCAAAAGTTGTTGATTCCCCAGTCAAACTAGCCGCTCTCCTAATATCAACAATATGAACACCCTTACTGTAGGTGCCGATGTTGCTGCAAGTCGGGTACTGTGTAATCAGAACGCCTATTGTAAGTACTGGAGCTCACAACTGTATAGGACTTTTTTGTATTGTAAACAAACTAGTACAACCCCGCAGGTCTTTAGTTAAGTCTGAATAATTAACCACAATTGTAGCTGAGCATACTCCTATTCTAGTGTTTAAAAAAACAAAAGAACAGTTAGAAAAGGTTGGCATCTATTTAGCCCCAGAGTTTTAATTGACTTATGAATCTTAATCATAATGTAGACTTTTTGATCATAAAAATAATTTGTTTATTACCACAAACTTCAAGTACATTGCACTGTATACAGATAAAAATTCTTAATTAAGTATTACATAGATATAAGTACAATAGATTCGACCCTGTCCCCTAAACTAGGCTAGGCCTGTATCTTAGCCTCTATCTTCTTAATAATAGTAATATTTATTTTTGAGATTGTTAGTGTCCTTTGGCCTGTTGATAATTTTAATAAAGCTTAAAATCATTTCGATGAATATAATTGCTTGCAATATAATTAAGTAAACCTTATACCTCCCAAGCATTATTATATTTAGGTTGTGGAGGTCATAATCTATATAAACCTCTAAATAATCTTTTGACTTTATCATCTGTACCTAAATGTGCTATATATAAGCCCTTTAATTGAGTAATATAATATATAATTGAGTGCCTTATATTTAGGGCTAAAGCAGATCTAGTGGAATTTAAACTTTCATAGTAAACTCCTTCATAAAATCTCCTAGTAAGTTATTAAATAACCTCATTTACTAATTAATGGCTTTGTTATACTTATATTTAAAAAATTACAGTATTTAGATTAAATTTTTGGTAAAAGTGGTGTAACAATTTGTAATTAAACAAGGTGAGGATATCTTTAGAAGGTTGAATTGTAACAGGTTCATGTTTTAACAATCTATTGAATATGGGAAACTATTACAATATCCATTGCTTTGTCTGTATTTATCTTTCCTTAAGTTTATGGAACCATAGAGAATGGAGGGAAAGCATAAAAAGGTTGATATTAAAAAACCAATTCATGGTAAAAGCATCAACTGTCACAGCGCCTGGATCTGGATACCCTGAGACATAACTATAGCACTTTGTGTTGGTCCATGATGCAAATAGATTATTTAAGTTATCTTTTGATGATGTGTATTACTTAGTTCCCATTCTGTATTGTTTGATTCCCTTCTGGACTCAAAATCAGTTATTACATTGTCTTTAGTATTGAAGACCTCCTAATCTATTAATGTAATATCATTCATCTGCAATATCATTGCAGTGGTATTATCAACTCTTAACAATATTTCACAATTTCTTAATTGTCTGTCAAAAGAAACTTTTGTTCAAGAAAGCAGCAACCAAATTCCAAAGAATTAATGTGAGCTGAGCCTCATCTGAGAGCCACAAGACACTCCCTATCCTGTGGAGGAAGCATCTGTAAATATTTCTAACTCAAAATATTCTTTCTAATAGGATTGTTAAGAGTCCACCGATAAAGATATCTTATGCATATATTACTCAATGTAGTGTTCATATCATAATTGTTATACACATAACATAACATCACGCCTGTAATCCCCGAAGGGTTAGGCAGAGGTGTAACCCATTAGTACACCCACATTTCGCCAGTTATGAATAATTGTTATAATAATAATAATTGTTAACATTAATTAATTAATTAATTAACATTAACATTAACATTAATTAATTGTTATCATTACACTTTAATGTGAAATAGTTGTGTTACTTCTTTCAAATTGAATACCATACTTACTATTGGTCAAGGAGTTATTAAAGTTCTAATAACTTGTGTCAGAAATGTATTCATAATTTATTTTTATCAATTAATTATTTTATTCACTTTCAAAAGTTATGTCAATGGTATTGCAAATTATACCTAATTTTGTGAGACTAATCAATCATTTATTTCATGATCCTTCAGTTCAAGACATATGAAATGTATGGGTGTGACAACAATGTTTTGGTACAAGATCACATTTTTATTATTTAATTAAAGAACCTAATTTTCCAGTATAACCAATATTTAGTGTTGACTTTAATTATTTCCTTTATAGCTTTTTTCTTTAAATAAGCTATAACAGATTTAATAATTTTTGTAAATGTTTATGAGTCTGCGCACAGTCCAAAAGGTAAAACATTAAACTAATAAAATTTTCCTTAGAAAATAAATCTTAAGTATTTGTTACTAGGTACCCTTGTTAATGTTTATCATATAATATTAAGCATCTCTAAATTGAATGTCATTCAAGTCAAGCAAATCATTTTTCTGTTAAAGTTTGCATACTGTCCTGTGATCTTTCCACTTGTCCTGATTTAACAAAGCCTTTATTATTTTTATATTTAAAATAAAAAGAATGTGCCATAACTCTTTTCAACAAGAAAAAATTGGTCAACAAACCAGGTCACTTATGGCTTTACAAATTTCTATAGCTTCTATAGGAAGTAATTAATTAATTGCAGATGTCATCTGAAAAGGACTCTAGTATAGAGAATTTGACATTCAGAGGAATGTAACTCTGGTCTGGTTTAGCATGAAAAGGTATTGTATACCTTACAACCAAATCAAGAATAACATCTGTGGTGACTCTTTTCCAATCACAAAGATGAGATTTGAGTCTGCATACCTGAGAGTTTATTTGCGATGTTGATGGTTCCTCTTGTCCTTCCACTTCCTTTCCACAGGTGGTGCTCTGGATGATGTCTCCCCCCCACCGCCCCGAGGAGGGCCCCGCCAGTTTAAAACTTTATTTTTAGAAGCATTTTGCTTGAACATAAATGTATTATGTCTCGCAGTGAACTTTTGGTTTCAGGAACTTTCAATTCCTAGTCAGTTTTTTGCACTGATTTAGCATTACTTATTTTATCAGTGAGGTTATCACCGAAGAGGTAAGTCTCTGACTCTGACTGCAGCAAATTATTTTATTACTAATAGTAGAGGAGATCTACGTCCCCCTGTTGTATCTAGAGATAGTGAGTCACACAATAATTGTGAAGCATCATTAAGCTCCATCTTGAGTTTGAATACCCTTCAGAAACATCTGAACGCCCAGACATGAAAGTGTACAACTTGTTGTTATCATTTTTGTATAAGCTGGTCTCGCTTTCTTGACATTTTATTAATGCAGCGCTAACATCTGGGTTTAATTTTGGGTGGTAACATGAGTTCCACATTGGTTAATGGTGAGTTTTCCTCTTCTCCTCCTTTGCTAAACCTTTGTTGAGCATAATATCCCACCTTTAGGGTATCTCTTTAAGCAGGTCTTCTGCTTTTACCAGAACCTTAACATCTAAGTATCATGCAAGTCAGGTGAATATTGCTTTTTGGGGTTATTACAATATCTGTAAAAACATAATGCAAGCTTCGGCAATAATCCTTGAACCATTATAACCACGTAAGTTCCCGCAGAACTTCCCTTTAAGGTTATAAAGAAAAAGTCAACCACGTGTGCCCCTAAAGAACACCCCACAGGTCGCTTAACATAAAGCATAGCAATTTTAGACCACGTACGTTCCCGCAGAACGCCCCACAGGTCAGGCGAGTTGCATTCAGGTTCAAAACTGTTCACTTTCGTCTGCGTCCACGTGCAAGGCCGCATGACAATGTCGCGCCTTTTATCAGTTTTTTATAATTTTGATCTTCTTGGATTCTCTTCTGACTATCTTTTCTCCGTTTTATGTGGGTTTCACGGTCTTTTACACAAAAGAACAAAAGATTAAAATAGAAACGTGACGCCGTTATTTGACATAAAATCCGAATGAAGATAGTTCCACAGAGGCGGCAGCACATGTATAGATATGTTTAGTTTTTGCTTATTTCTTCAAAATTATGTGACGCCGGTGAATGGCACGCCGTAACTATACTAGTATTCCTATCATCATCGAGGACGAGACAACAACGAGTATAATTGTTATAGGTAACCTCTTCTTTCTATAGTTCTGCTGAAGCTCCTAGAAAATGTAATAAATTAATTAGATGTTCTAATCTGCCGTAGATTCAGATAGTGTTAAAATTAAACCGACAAACTTGGCAAGTGTGTAGATATAAATATCTCAGCTGAAAGACGTCCTCTGCTGGACAAACAGAGGCCTCCTTTGCGTGTACCCATCGCTCGGCTATTTGTAGGTAATTGGCAATAACAAAAGGTTCTTTTTTCATTTAACCATTCAAAACGTATGTATATAATCTTTAGTAGTGTCAATCCATGCCTAAATAAGCTTTGTCGTCAAATCTTTTGGTGAAAGATTCTGTCGTCGATTGACTCATGAATTTTAATTGTTTTGTCGGCAGATCATTTTGGCAGTGAAATATTTGTCGGTAGTTAGTTTGAGAATCATTGATTTTAAATGGACATGGTACTCGTAGTTTGTGTCATGTTTAATTCCGTGCTTGGATATAGGTATAATACGTTTATAATACGTTCATGGTAATGTTCGGTGTAGCGGGTAGACTCCTTAAATGGTGTGTAAAAGTATTTCTACAAATGTGCTGAACTAAAGAATGTACCCTAAATCAGCAATATCGCAAGATCTTTGACTTGTGAAGGGTACAGACGTGTTGCTGCGTGTTCAATACACGACTTGAATAACTTCAAGTGATCACAACTAAGTAAGATAGATAGAGCAGTAGTGCCGAGCGAGCAGTCTGTCGGTCCGAGTTCCAATCACTTGTAATTATTGTTGTTTTAGCCAAACTTTTTTTAACTATGTTAAGTTATTATTGTGCCTAATCATTTAAAACAACGTAAATTTGCTCGGTGGGTATACAAGAAACAGTACGGATACTATCCCTACTTATATCCATCTTTATTCGTCTCAGGTATGGTGGACATTAATACGCTAAAATATAGAAGGGCCATGTCTCAAGTGGCACACATTCTTTCGATAATTCGGAATAGAATCGATAGCCCCGAAATACTAGAGCGAGTCCGTATCCTAGTCCCTCGGAACATATAGATGGACTCTGCGGGGCAGGTAGGTAGCGCCGCGCCGATACCCGCGCCTGCAGGAGCCGCCCGCCGCGCGCACCGAGCGCGGACGACACGCGCCTATTAACCGCGCACTTCGCACTATTGGGGACATACTTGTGCAGCACCACGAACTAGATTTATTTGCCGATGGATTTGGACATTTGTTTAATTAATTCCGCATAATTTTAAATGACGTAGTATAAACATATATTGACCATAATTATAATTATCTGACACTAATTCTGTTTTATATATTAAATTCCTGTTCTGACATTCAATTAATCATTACCTAATGAACTTATCGCTATTATTATATTTTATTGACTTTATAACAATTGACATTTTTAACAAATTTATTGTAAAAGTGACTGTTATGAATTTTGTCTACTTTGTCATATCATTAATTACTTATGTTCGTTAAATTAATTAGTTTTCTTAATTAATCTTGTAAGCGTTTTGGATGTATATCTGTTAGCTTGTAAGATCAAATAAATAAATAAATAAATAAAACGTCGGCATTTTATTTTTTTCAGACTTATTATTCTAAATTGTCAAAAAAGTGAATGAATCTATCTACTGCATAAACTATTAAAAAAACTAAAAAAAAATGTTTTTATTTTCCGCTTTTAAGTAACTACCTAAATAACCTAATAGCCATAAATATGTTTCACCTTCGACATTCGACGCGATACCTCTTTTACTGTACCTATGCGAGTAGGTGTTCAATATTCATTTATTCATCAAATATGATAGATCTATGCTAATTATACAAATTACATTACAGTGTACACTTACATAAACAAGGATATATAAAATTAATTCTGCACATTTAAATAAGTATATAAGTACACAGAATATGTTTTACGCTTGTACTTGTGCTTGGTATGTAGGTACGTACTGTTCATCAATGAGGAGTTCCATGGGGTATCTTCGAGGTCCATGCTTAGTTGACTACAAATAGTGTGATTAACCAGCAATTGTTTTGATCTCTATTACGATAACCAAAACAAAATACGGGTACTGATCGTAATTGAGGAGTTTTATTGTCTATCTCAAATTTGACATCCTCTCAATAAAAACAACATTACCTACTCTAAAAAGGCTCATTTTAAATGTCGTTTTCAAAAATCCTCACCTCGGTTTCAGTATGAGCCGCGCCTTCCTCCGACAGTAAGTTTGATTGATGTGGCCTTGTCCCCGCACTATCTACGCCTGATGACCGCTCCAGACACTTTTTATGATTTACGTTACTATAATTTTGGCTGGAGTAGGTATTAAGGAACGTGAGTTATTGGTTTGGCGATTGCGCGCCGGTTTATGTGGGAAATTGAAAAGTTTGTTTTGTTAGCTTATAATGTCGCATACGTAAATGTCGCACATTACAAAAATATTAATAAGCAGTTACTAGACCGAGATTAGAGTGCTTCGCCGTGCTCCGTCTACGTAGGCGCAGATGAGCTAGCAAGGTGGATGTTGTTCAGTAAAGTAACAGTCGAGCTAGATTTATGTAATTGTGATAAAAAAGCAATATGAAAAACATCAAGTTTGTAGGTAGGTACCAAGAAGAGCCATAACTGCATGAGTGAGCCTGTTTTGTCGAGAGATTTCTTCTTATACCCATTTTTTAGACTGAAGGTTTAAACGCTCCTATATGTACCTATGTACGTACAAAAGTGAAAAACAAAGGTCGAGTCACGAAACAGAAAGTTCAGGGAGCCGTTGTTTTTAAGAAAAATAAACATTTCAGTGATCACTAATGGACATACCGTGTTTGTCCACTTTTTGTATATCCCGCTTATTCCCCATTTCCTGGCACCTACAGGCAACTGGGGAAAGTGACCTACTTCGAACTGAATTCAATGAAAGAGCTTCATGTAAATTAAAAATACGTGTTTCATTACGCACTACGCATGCTTTATGCCCTGTTCATGATAATCCGTAAAGTAGGAGGAGTCCGGGAGAGTTTACCCGCCTTCCACTAAAATGCTCATAAATCTTTCTATACTTACAAACGGGTATTTTTTAAAATTTGTATCTCAAGCTATATGCGATTCATAGGTAGCTTGTTCTGACGCAAGCAGGGCAAATTATCTATCTTCTAGCATAACTTGCAAAAATTGTTTTATGCTTTGATTTTTAACTTTGAAAGGGTGAACTTTATGCGCTGTACTTTGTGCAAAAAATTGTAAGGTGCCCTTAGAAATCTGGCCCAGGACGCTGGTAGTACTAAAACCGGCACTGGTAAGGTACGACAGTGGAAAACATCATGATGGTTTGTCAAGATCATGATCTAGGAGCGAACATTCGAACACACGTGATTTCCGTCTACCAGCAATAGACGCGCGTGGTTGGTTACAGCAAACCCGATTTCCTCTCAGCGGCCGTGGACACATTATACTTAGGTCGATTGTGCTACCAAGTTTTCACTTCCAGCCTATAGCGGTGTGTCTGCTGAGTATGAAATGTTGTGCAATTTTATGGAATGGCAGAGTATTTAATATGTTTAAAGTCACTTGTTTATAGGTATAATCATTTAATACTATAGACACACGTAAAACAATAACTTTAACAATAAATAGAGAAACTTCCAGAACATACAAAGTAGCAACAACATGGCGGCCTAAAGTTGCCTACAGTAAAAAATCCCGCGCTACATATGTACTATAGAGAGGTCTAAGTGCTTAGGGTAGTCTTTTGAATGAGTACTGCGATTTAAGGACAAAATATTTTCCAGTGTGAAGGTAAGCAGCACCAAATTTCGCTTACTACTTATAATACTAGCAACAAAAAAATATTCAAAAAAATACCCTAATCACAAAACGCTGACAAAAAAACACCATATATCCAGACTAACTCGCCAAAATGTGTGTCGTATGTGTCAGTGAGTCAATAAAGATAATTTGTGTGTCAGTGTGTAGAGTAGCTATACCTATAAGTGAATGCAATTTGTCATGTGTGAACACAACGAAGCGGGGTGAATTTGAAAAGGCGAGGGAAAAATTATTCCGGCGCAGAATCTCGGGCGATATATCACGTGAAACGGGACGCGTGCAGACGAATTACAAGCCAGCGACTTTGTTAAGAATTATGATATGAGTTCTGTGAGTTACGTTCATCTTGTCGTTATAATTGAATGACCGCTGTGGGCTGCAGCTACTCGGGGACATACCATCGAGTAGTCGAGTCAAGCGCTTTGCAGATAAAAAAAAAACATTTCTTTGGGAAAGTGGTTTCTTATCATGAAAACAATCACGTGTTTAAGTATCGGTCACTAATAACCAGTCACCCTTTCTTTTCGGTGGTAAAAATCATCAAATGACTCCTTCCGCCCTGGGTGGGGCGGAAGGGACTGTCAGACTTTTACTGACTAAAAAACCACCCTGTTCCTTCTGTTGCCATTTGCGTTCCGGGGCAACGGTATCCTGTTAAGACGTCACAACCCCGTACCAGTCACCCTAATGTTTATTTCATAGGTATATTTGTGCAATAGTTATAATGTGACATTCTTTGACATTGAACTGTTTTGTCGCAACGTGATAGGTACGACACAGTCAAATTGCCGCATAGGTAATTTTAGCTGTGTTTTGACTATACCTACAGTGTGGTCTTTTTTGAGCAAGTATTTACTTCTAAAAAATATTTCAGTATATTATACATAATGTACTATCACTTTGAGTACATATAAGGGTCAAACGATATGCAAAATTACGGATGTTATCATTTCTAATTAATTATTTATAATGAAGATGTTACACGGTGAAATATATTTACATAAGGTTGGCTCGGGTCTTAAGCAAATAGGCCTGTTTCTGAGGCAAATAATAATTATTCCGTCATGTGCGGGATTCCGGGACGAACCCGTTGTTACGCAAATCAAATACTTATGTGATGCTTACGTGCTTACTTACTTAAGTATTTACCGGTACATACTAAGCCCGGCTCTCGACTAAGCTCAAGAAAATTTACAATCGCCTTGGAATATATAACTCATTGTGAGGACTTGAAATAAATTATTAGTGGTGTGTAACTGGGTGCCGCCACACCACGCGGCGAGCGCGGCTTACGAATTGATTTTAAATAGGAACGTTACTGTTCAACTCTTTGAAGTCCTAATGAATTAAATACAGCCTTTAATTTGACTATTTTTGTATTTCGTCATTAATAAAAAAAAATCAGCAGTTTATGTGTCCTTGAAGATACATGAATGGTGTACATTGTAAATAATGTAGGTAATGGCCCAGACGTAACTACTATACATACACACATAAACTCACGCCTTTTTCCCAGGCAGAAACTACAGAACGCCATTTGCTACGATCCTTACATCTCGTCATACAAGCACGTCGGTTACGAGTACTCCGCACCTGAAGGACCTCACCAATAATGTCAGTGTACCTAGGTCTTTATTGGTTTCCGTAACTACTATTTAGAATTTAAATATTACTGCTATTCCTCATTGTAAGTACAAAGGCGAGCTTCACGCAGAATTAAGCTGTCTCCCTAACAACTAATGAGATGGCATGCTCAGTTCTACCGAAGCTCTATCTTTGAAATCGTCTGATCTCTGGCGGGCAGCCTCCACAGCGGTTACTGACACCTACGTAAAGAAGCAAGACGTCGAAAATAAACATCTCAATACGTATCTTTTTTATTGTTTCAAGGGTGGCAAATCCATGTCCTGAGATGTCCATCGCCCTGGGGAGGGCACAGGGGTCTGTCAGACTCTTATTGACTAAAAACCACCCGGTGTCCCCTTCATGCACGGGCACGGCATGCACCACTCAGGCCGATCTGATCTCTCATTTGTCATTTGTAAATCTCTTATTTCTTATTGTTAGTCACATATATATTATAATTATAATAATAAAAACGATTATTTGACACAATTCACTTAGCACTCTATATTAAATCGGCAGGCTTCAAATCCGATTTCCCTGTCGATAATGAGCCGTGAAACTAAAGAAAAATTCAGTGAACTTCAGTCCGACTTCTGGCCTCACAGTAAATCAAGTTACCTGTTGCCATTTCAATAATTTCTTACTCAGAATTCAGTCACGACATAAATTACGAGTGACTCGTAAATTATGTAATTGAGTTATATCGAATCCCGCATTGGGATTTAGAGTTTTTTTAAAGGTTATCTTTTTGGTAAAAACAAAAGAATATCGTTTATAATTTATTCTATGTGAAAATTATGCATTAGCTTCTCAGCAGAAGATAATTTTGTATTCAGAGCTTGGTACGAAGTGCTGCACCGCCGCGGAGCGATGCCGTGATCTTCGCTGCTCTTGATTTCCGCCTGCACGGACTGTTGGACGCTCACGTCGATCAGAGAGTAATTTTTTCGACGTAAAAAAAAATGTCAATACCCTAGTGTGTTGTCCACCTTTACAGGCTGTATTAATTGCACTGTCTCGTTTGTGTGGTAGTGCCGCCGCGACGACGTTTCGACCGACTTGGCGAAGAAGCTGACGAGCATGGCCCGACGCAATCAGCGCAAGTACTCTTTGTATGTACAAGGTACCATTTGTTATCGTAACGACAAGGTCCGTCTCGTGTGCTAACTACCGTGTCTCGATCATAAAACTATAGTCAATAAACTACAACATAATATGGCTTAGACATCACAAAGTTTTATTTAAAAAAAATTAGATATCTAAGAATTCTGTAAATCTACAAAACATTGTGATGGAATTATGGATTTAACGTATACCTAATGCAATGGATAATAATTTAAATTTTATTATTGTGTTGTTTTTATTGTGTAAGTATTATATTGTGTAAATATAAACATTAGACATAGGCTGCCATGCCTTATCAAAAATTTGAGAAATGTGCGTGCCTACATTCCTCTCTCTCTCCCGTCGGAGAATAATGGCGGCGTACTACACTGTACAGTGAGCTGGTGGAATCACCAGAAACGATTCTTGAGAGCTAACCAAGTTATCTCCAATGTTCAGTGGAAGTGCTGCCTTTGAGCACGAGAATCATTCCAGCCGGTCATGAGGTGAAGAAGGCACGGATACTAGGACCTTGTGTAGCGGGCAATTGGTTTCAAGTGGGGAGCTTTAGATCATGGCAGCGAAGCGCATGTATCCAGCGGAGGTATTGTTTTATAAAATAGTAAATACCACGTACTGACTGACCCACTGCTGCATACTCGCACTGAAGCACTGGCAGGCTCCACTGCTGGCTCCTATTTTCAACTCGTACAAAGTGATTTTTGAATCTCAATTCTATAACGAAATTCTCAACGTCAGCCTGAAGTCCGGATGAGTACGCGAGTTAATTGACAATCAATACTTCATATATTAACGCTGAAGAGTTTATTTATTTGTTTAAACACGCTAACCTCTAGAACTGCCAGTCGGATTGGAAAAAATATTTCTGTTAGTGATAGCTTAAGTCACGAATAGTATAGACTTTAAAACTCCACGCTATACCACATGGGAGCGGAGCAGTAACCAAAGAGGTAGCACGACGCGGGTAAAAAAACGACGCGCACGAAGTCGCGGCCAGTAGCTAGTAAGTACTAAAAACCGGCCTAATGCGCGTTCGTGTGCACTGACGCATTGTACGTCTGTCTGGTGCACTAAAGGCTCCGTACCACCAACACTTTTAGTTACCGTCTTATTAGGGTTCATCTATTTGGGATCACTTTATTATCCGCCTGCACGGATAGACGGACAACAAAGTTGATTAGACAGCTGTCTGTCTGTCAGTTTGTCCGTCTGTCTGCCCGTCTACCTGTGCATCTGTCAAGACCCTTTTTCAGCAACACGTAGATGTATCAATACTCAAAATCAAAGGTAATCAATGTTAACGTCGCTTATAGCGCATGTTTTGACGCTCGCTATAGAATCAAACCTACCTATAGGATTCACGAAATTTGGCAAGAAGCAATGCTATGTAGCACTAGTAGAGGAATCAATCTGAAAACCATAAATGCGTAGTTACTTACAGCACAATATATTATTATTTGCGATTAAAAACATATTTTTTGTCTATAATGTAAAAAATAATACCAGCCTATATTCCCATAGTCGCACTGCAGGGCAAAAGCCTCTTCTCGTATAAAGAAGGCATGATCAATGATCACCCCGCTTGCTCAATTTTGGTGATTTCAGACTTATCATTTTAAGTTTAAGTTATAATAATATGTTAAATATTGTACGGTGGTACAGACTCCTTTGTGTGCGAGTCCGGCTCGCACTTGGCCGGTTTTATTGTTTGCCGTGATAGAGGATGTAACTGTAACTAATTTTCTGTGCTTTTATTCGACTTTCTATTTTAAGAACATTTAAATAAATACAGCCCCATGTCAGACAGCAAATGCTTGGCTTATGGAGTGGCATTAGGTGGGATGTGTGTCTTCATTCAGACAGGATGTGAAGAAAAACCTGAAGCTGGTGGCAGGTCTGGAAGGGGAGGTACCGAGCAAGGAGCGCGGCCCGGAGCGCAACGCCTCCTACAATCCTAACTACGGCTACGAGCCGTACTGGGCGCAAGGCGACTGGGTGTTCGACGTGGACCCTTACAAGTCAGACAATGCGACGCACATGTGTGGCATACGGTGCTCTAGAGTCTACCTAGAGTTAGTATACGGTTATGAAACTTTATTCCTCGTAAGAACTGCATTGTGTCCTAGTTTTATGTAAAACCTAAATATGTATATTATAAAAGAATTGGTATGAGTTCTTCTGGACATAAGCTTCCCCTTTTTAGTCAGTAAAAGACAACAGGGTGGTTTTTTAGTCAGTAAAAGTCTGACAGTACCTTCCACCCCACACAGGGCGGAAGTACTAATAAAAAAAAACTTTTTCATAAACAAATGTGGTACCTGAAGACTTTCTGCATGCTTCCGTATGGCGCTTTGCAGCAGTTGCACATAACTGTTGCTAGGGCGTCACACTCAAATATGGCTCAAATATATATACTCAATTTTGCAATTATAATTGTTTTAGCTTCGGGGCGGTATGTGGACGAGACAAAAACTATACATATAAATCCTTTAAAAACTACTGCGAGCTTAGAAATGAGGACTGCGGGGGACAGCTGAGTAATTATATTTTGTTTATTTATTTTTTCGCCATTACTTTGTAGAAAAAGTTGCCTTCGGCTTGGACTGCATTTAGGCCTCGACTGTAATCACAAACAGTAACTTACCTCACTAGTATTATAATCTACTATTATTAAAAAACATGCTTTTGTACAAAAACGTGGAAAAATGATATAATTATGTGATAGGAAGCACATATATGTTTAGGTTTAAAGAATTTTATTTTCGGTTGCGCCTTAACAGGGTACCGTGACCCCGGAACGTAAGGGGCAATAGGAGGAAAAGGGTGGGTTTTTTTAGTCAGTTAAAGTCTGACAGTCATTCGGCCATGCCATATAAAAATAAAAAAATTGTCCCTTCCGCCGAATAGGTATTTGGTTATGAGATTATTTCCCCGTATCCATATAGGTACAATCATTAACTGGTAGGGCAAATTTTTGTTAGAGTCAAATGTCTTTACGGGACATTAAAAGTAAACAAAATTAAAGCTTAATATTTTGCAAATGAATCCCAAAATGGTTCTAACACCCGCTATGCTTTAAACGACCCCACTTATTACGAGTAGAGGTTTTGTTTTTCAAGATTTTATTTTTAATTAAATTCTTTAAACACATTATTAGTCGCAGTCCAGCGTGAAAGCGCTCAGTAATGCCAATGAGCTTGCCGAGCACCTGTCATGCATGTCGGTTGTAGCGCCAGCGACTCGTCACGATGACATAAAAGCAACATAACGAACGTGCTGTGTAGGTACATGTAACGTGCACAATCGATTAAAGAGACTAACGAATTTAAGAAATGCTTTTCCTATAAAATAAAAGGCAAAAATGAAAGGAGACAATAACACCACAGAGTATAATCTTCTTGTTATCGTGTCAGTAAGGCCTTACGACCCTACACACCCTAGTGTCAGAGTTTCTAAACTGCCTCAAGGGCCTCTGACATGTTTTGAGTGGAACAGTAAGTCCAAGTTTCCTCACGATGTTTTCCTTCACCGATGCCAGTGATGTCCAAGATAAACTTTAGAAAGTGCATATGAATTGAAAAATTCACATTGGTACTTGCCCGGATTTGAACCCACAAGCTCATGCATGAGAGGCGGGCGCCTTAACCACAGAGTATAATATAATTATATTAATACTCCGTTAAGTTTCCGTTTTTTTAACTGGCATGGTATTGAGAATACAAAATTCGCAATAAGGAGAACTTACCAAGCGCCTCAAAACGATTCCTCGATTATTCTCTAAAACGTCTCATCATAATTATTTCAGAATGGAACATGATGTACAGAGGGGCTTGTTTCCGAGACTTGATGCCATACAACACCAGGAATGTTTTGGACAGAACGAGAGACCTTATAAAAGAATTCTTGGGTACTTACACCGTCGAGGACGGCGACGATAAATTCTTAAAAAAGAACGTTGGTTTATGTTTCAACTGTTCAACTAAATACACATAAAAGAAGAAATAGACGAACTTGATACTCCATCAAGCACCGAGAGAACGACCAGTGGTACAAGAAATAATTATATTATATTGTTCATCTCACTCGTGTCGTGGCGGTAATATTACGTAATCAATAAGTTATGAAATTATACATTTAATAACTCCCTATCGACGCAATGCACCTCAGCAAGTAGTGCTGTCCCATGCGTCATGTTCGTGAACGAGTTCATGGCTTATATCTTTATTTTTATTATTTTTTACTACTGTTTTTCCATCTTCATTGTTTTAATATGTAGAATCAACAAGAATAATGTAACCAGGATTTTGTAAAAACCTAATTGAAAATAGTGCCGTGGAGTTTCTGGCTCGTTTTTCTCCATAGAGCCCTACCTCCGTTTTGGAACGAGCAACTAGCTTCAACTTTCGGACTAACTGACGGACTCCTTGACATTCATTCATTGAATTCAAAAGTGCCTGTAAATGGTCTAATTGAAATAAATATTTTGACTTTGAATAGTCGCGGTGTAGGTAGGCTACATACATTACATGCAAGATATCAAATATCTCATAAAAATTTACGTTCATATAAAATAAAATGTTGAGCCGTACTATACGTATCGTGGCGTACAAATTGGTATGAAGAGTTGGTGCATGACCAAGTAACCTGACCAACTAATGTCTGCCTACAATTGATTATTTTTAGGGATCCGTACCTTAATCGCCATAAACGGAACCTTTATATATGATCACTTTGTTGTCCGTCTATCTGTCTGTACGTCAGTCAGGACCCTTTTCTGAGGAACTTGAAATTAATATCAAATACTCAGGCCTGCTATCTCTTCGAGCAGTGAAAAAATCAAACTACTAAGTCAAGTAATATTTTGATGCCCGCAAGGGAATCAAAATCTAGAGGGAACTTCCAGTTGACCTAGCAAGCAGCACTGCCGCGAACCGAAAACCGTTTTGTAGTTCATTCATTGTGCGTAATGTTAACTATTAAACGGCGTTATCTACATGCGAACCTGACACGCACTTGACAGCTTTTATTAGCTGTAATTTGGCTATTGCATATGAAATCCATTTGACTGTTTTATTTGGCGTAGTACCGAGTCGCAAGGCACGACTGCAGAGCATGAGGTGTTGGGTTCGATTCCCAGGTCGGGCAAAGTGTTATCAGGAATTTCTCAGTAGCAGCCTCGGAATCTGGATACGTGCCTGGTTGATGGCATAGGCTCGCCCCCTATTACAGTGGACTCTGGCGAAATGTATATACTAATGGGTACACTTCTGCTTAACCCTTCGGGGATTACAGGGGTGTTGTTTTGATATTATGAATATGAAAATAGCTGCGAAACCATAGTTGCCGGTTTAGAACGTGTAAAAGTATTCAAAACCCGATAACCGTTGACTGCCCAAGTGCCCACCTTTCTGTCACCAACTACTCATACTACCACTGCATGCTTGCTTGCACGCTGCATGCATGCTTGCAAGCTGCATGGCTGCTTGCACGCTGTTTGAAAATTAGTGTGCACAAATTTCAAGGCGTTTGGTGAAATGAAAAATGATAATTAAAACAGTGGTATAATGAATGTTCGGGAACATAATACTTTGAATAAATGTTGTAACTTCAGTAAAAAGTTATCCGATCAAATATTTGGTCAAAAACAAAAAATTATTGAATTCATATACCTACATAAGTCAACCTTCCAGAAAAAAATAGTACTTAAATAAATATTTACAATATTTTATTTAAAACACTTCCTACTTAATAAATCTAAGTTTTCAGCACTCATAACGTTTTAATTACACATAGGTTTTAATAACATACATTTATGCATTTGACAAACAAATATTAAATACGAGCACACCTACCTGCACAAATTCTGATGTGCCGTCCCTGGTGAGGCGGAAACCACCAACATCTTATACTAGAGGAATCTGCTCCATCAAACCAAATTAGTGAGGCATATCCCACTGCAAAATTTTAGGCAGTCTACTTTGCCACAACAGATGGGGCAAAGTGATACTACTCTATTAGTTTAGCTTAGAGATTTTGATGTCATTGTATCAATGCTTATTATACTTAGGTCCACGTGACCGAAACCGCGGGCACAGCTAGTATTAAAGCTCGTAAATGAGTTATGCACGATGAACTGCATTAATGAAATGAATTATAAATTAAAATAATGAATATACCTACGCAGTTACGAAAGTGAACTACGTTTTATTGCTGTCGGCTTTAGACATGGCGCGGGTCGGCCCACTGCTGTGGATTGGCGTTTTTATTGGTTAGTATTATTTCTTATTATTTTGTAGCACCTTGTTCATGTGAAGAACGCAGTGAAGGATCGAACCGATACGTTTGTTTTATCTTGAAAACAATTCCTAATTGCGGAATTTTTGAGATAATGATATTAATTCGATCATTCCTTATCAATTAAGTATAACATAGCTTATTATTCAGTCGCTGATGTTCTTATATGGATATTACCACTACAATATTTTAACTTCCAGTCCCGAATTTTTTTTAACCTTTGACTGCCACGACACAATAGCAAAATCGAGCTCTCGGCGCCAAGCTACGAATTATTATTCAAATCTTTATAATTGGTGTTAGTTTTTGTCTTCTTATATTTAGTATAGATGAAATATATAGAAAGAAGTTCAGTTATTATAAATTAGGATCAATTAATAATTATTTTATTATAAGTAATTTAATTTATTCAAATAAAAATGTTTACAAAAAGTGTACCTACATTAAACCAACAGTAATAAGATTTCCCTACAATTATTGTCCAAAAACTAAGATTATATTTTTATAGGAGCAAATAATCTTGGTTCGGAAAATCGAAATGTTAGTTAGCGAGTCGCCCGACCAAGGTTGTGGATGAGGAACATATTATTCCTTTGCTATGAGCAAAGGAAATAAATAAACCATATTGTTTTTGAGCTTTATTCACGTAATTACTTATTTGAAAAGTATTATTTTTGACGTTCCATGCCGTTTGAGGCATCATGAGAACGTTTTAATTTGAGGTCTAACAGACATCCGTGGCGGTCAAAAGGTTAATATGAATGAATGATAAGTCTGGCTGGAGCCAGTTGGATGCCGGTCGCGCCCCTGTCACTACGCTATTTATGATTGTTTCAGTACAATGTAACACGGTTCTGGCACAGTACACAGAATTCCAAGCACCAACAGTGCCCAAACCGTACGTTAATCTTTATTAATATTGAACTCTCGCCATCTCTTCACGACGCGCATTGACGGGCTTCACAAGCGCCCTTCGAGCGCTCGTTCAACTCAACCAAGTTATGGGTGATCGGGGTCAGTATCTAGAGTCTCAACCCCTAGAGGAGGGTCGCCCACGAAGGGTACACGAAGTACACATGTACTTAAAGCCTGCCAGGGTTGCGGATTTTGCTCGAAAGAGTTCTGCGGCCAGAGCGGAAGAAGTCATTTGATAATTTCCTATCCTTTCTCTGCGGATGTCTACTAACTACGAGTGAGTGAGTGGCCTTTCGCTATTATATTTAGACAGATTAGAAAAAAATAGGGATCCTTACTAAAATTTTAATAATGTAACTTAAAGTGTAAAAAAATTGCCATGAAATGTTTTTCGCCGCATGTGCAGAGGAAACTATTGCATAAAATAAAATAAAATGTTCTATAATACTCGTATTAATGAACATACTGTCAATATCTGTAATAAATCTTTGCGATACCAATAGGTTCAATTATTGTAGATATGTCACAATGTGTACTTTTGTACATGTTAAAAGTTCGATAAAACCTGGAATCTAGTTCCATGCATGGTTTTGTGGAACAAAATGTTCTATCTCTAATAGTTGCAGATAATAATAATAATAATAAGATAAGATAGAGAAGAGATAGATAAGTTGGTCATGTTCACGCTGTGTGAACTGACCCTTTGGTGGTGTTGTAAGTACTCATGTGTAGCCACTACTTTATCTCTTCTTCAAGGAAACGGTCAAAGAAGACGACGGTTAGCTTCCAAGAATTTCTGAAAGGCCTGAAAAAACAAGCACTCAATTTTGAATACTACCCTAATTACGGTTACGAGCCGTATTGGGCCGACGGGGAATGGATGCTGGCTACGTCCACTGATCCGCATCCCGAAATAAAGAAGGACGACACAACTATCTTTGCGCCCAAAGCGTGTGGTACGGAGTGTAACCACCTGTTTAAAAAGTACGTGAGCTACCTAGCTACAGCTTATTTCTTTTTTACCTGAAAAGAAGCGTTCAATGTTTTGTCGAGTGTATCTTATATTTGGGTATGAGGTAGGATTCTTTATTTCTTAGCAGAATTAAGTAGTTTTTTTTCAATGATTGATCATTTAACAAAGTATTCACCAAACGCTTCTTGTGTGTCACATTAAATATGACAACGCGTATATGTCACGTGAGCTTACGTTTTGTAGCGTGTGCGACATAACGTAAGGATGGATTTTCATGATGGGCCCTGAGTTCCCAACTTGGGGCTGAAGTGACAAACAAAAAACAAAGTGTATTCCGTTTGAAATGTGGCACCACAGCCGGCATTGGATCACCACAGAAATGCGAGAGGAGCCGATGACAGTCAAAAATTGTAACCTCTGAGTAACCTGTGATTTTTTACTTGCAAATGAAACTTACCAAATAAAGGGTAAGGGTCAATGTCATCTCAATTTGTGTCTTTTTTTTTGAGAAAGTTGCTTTTACCTATCTGTTATAGGGTAATGCACGTATGTGCCCGAAAAGTGGAACAGGTAAAACGTCCAGCAGACGGCTGCGGGGACAGAAATCTGTTTCTCAAAGTGGCAGAACTCTGGGCGGAATTCTTACCGTGCGAAGGCAAGCCTGGCCACAACTATAACGCTCATTACACTACCTACAATACGTACTGCGAGTTCCTTGCAGCACAATGCAAGCTCAAGTTTACCGAGGAACACCGTATGATTTTTAATGATATTTTATCTTCTAATATCATGATGGCCCTGTGGCTGAGGCGCCCGCCGCTGGTAATAAGGTGGTGGGTTCCAATCCGTAGTTGTTTATCAATCAACTATGTATATGGACCTACTTGTATATAAAGCACGAATGGGTAGGCAGTTGAAGCCTAGTTCCTATAATATAATATTACGGTCACACTGCAGGACAAAGGCAGAAGAACATTAATCACACACTGTTATAATCACTGCACATTAATAATACACTGGCTTTTCTGGGGTTCCGTACCTCAGTCGGCAAAAACGAAACCCCCATAGGATCACTTTGCTGTCCGTCTCTCTGTCCGTCCGTCTGTGTGTCGGTCCGTCAAGCCTCTTTTTTCTCATGAACGCGTGGAGGTATCAAACTGAAAACTATTTTAAATACTCAGGTCTAACTATCCCTTGGAGCAGTGAAAAATAATTAAACGCGCCTATTTTGACGCTCGCTAGGTAATAAAAACCTACAGGAGACTTCCCGTTGACCTAGACTCACGAAGGCAAGAAACAATGCCATATAGCACAATTATAGGAATAAATCTGATAACCATAAAGTTACATTACAAAATAATAACTTTTTTGCGATTATAAACATTTTTTTTTGTATGTCGTGTTAAATATTGTATGGTGGTACGGAACCCGTCGTGTGCGAGTCCGACTCGCACTTGGCCGGTTTTTTGTATTTCCTCACGATATTTTTCTTCAATGTATATTTTCTTCATCGACTGTGATGTCCAAGATAAACTTAAACAGTCGGTACTCCCATAGTTATATAATCGTCTTGTTTTACAAAATAATAAACGAGATTGAAAGAAGTGGCATTGGTACCCAGTACCCACCCACCAGACGGGTTTAGGCCACAAGCACTTCTTGAAGAGGCGAGCTATTTAAAAATAGGGCCATCACAACATAATCTATAAATATGTACTTGAAATTTTTAAAATTGTATTTTTTTAAGGGTGGATTTTGGCTTACGTCGGAAAATGCGAGGACGTAGATAAATGGTTCCACCCGATCTGGGAAGGCTTCCAGCCGGTCAGCAGACAAGAGTTTTATCTTGCCAGCTTCCACGACACGCGCACCAGCACCGTGTTTAAGACTGGCAAGGGCATGGGATATTGATGTCAAACATGCCTGCTGAGTTATGTCGTTATACTTATTTATTTATTTAAGTAACATGGAAGACCGACAGCTAGAAGAAAACAGACTAGTGACAGAAAATTAGACTGACAGCCAATTACAGGTCTTCACTTATAAGATACAGAATAATACTATTTTCTGTGGACACTGCAGTTGCCTACAGGAACAAAACAACAAAAGAAAGAAATTACTGAATAACTTATATACTACACAGCTAAACAAAATCGAAATCTGACAAAAGGACTACAGACTCTCACTAACAACTATCATATTATCTATACATATAATAAAATCGTAGAGACGTCAAAACTGTACATTTAATATTTTTGAAAAAGAAAAAGTGCTTAGGGGTCTTTGAATGATACTTATGCCGAAAATTTTTTTTTTTTAATTTTTGTCTGTTTGTCTGTTTGTTTGTTGGAGCATCACGCAAAAACTGCCAGATAGATTTTGTTCAAATTTTGAATGAATATTCCGCAGTGGCCAAATTAGAACATAGGCTATAAATTATCACGCTGTTTGCTTTGGGGGATTAGCAGACTACAACAGTTCACCAAAGGATTGTAAAAAAGACGAAACAAAATGTAAAAATATTATAAATAGCCGCAGATTGAAGTTCTAAAATAGTTATTATCACGCTATACCTTCAAGGAGCTAAGCAGTCAATTATGGAAAACTAGAACGGCTATTTCAAATCATTTGTCATCAAAGTAAATTGCCTAACGGTTCGACGACTGTCTTGTGAAACGGTGGGCGTAAGTTCGATCCCCAATGTCAGCATTACTTTTTGTATTTTTTCTATTTTTTTTTTAATGTTTTTTATTTGAATAATGAGATTTGAAAAAAAAAAAATTGTAGGAGTGCATGTTTCTACCACAACTTTGATTTGTTAACGTATTTTTTAAATATTAATGCAGAAAATAATATCTATGCATAGTTACACAACACATAAATCAGCAGCTAAAGAACTTTTGTCTGTTTGCACGACTGCAAAGCATGAGGTCTTGGGTTCGATTTCCAGGTCGGGCATAGTGTTATTGAATTTTTCCATCAGGAATTTCACAATAGCAACCTCGGAGTCTGGATTTATGCCCCCGGTTGATGGCAATAGGCTCGCCCCCTTTTACATGGGATTAAACTATATAAATGTGTGTAGGTAAGGATTATCGCATTATGGCTATTATTCTTAAACATTTTACTGCTGGATTGCTATAAAACGACAACAACGGTACATACAATACTGCAGTTAGGTATAAGTTATAATTTATCCTTTGAAATCAAACTCATTACGCTATAACTACAAGGAGCTACTCAACACACAACAAGTGACGGGCGGCCTATCTGCAAACATTTTAAGTATACAATATTTTATAACCCGGGCTTAGCTAAGCCAATCATGGCACTACAATACTGCCAAGTATACTACTGGAGTAGTATTACTAATTAGTATTCCTTTCGTTGCGCTTCCGAATTATTTTATAAAAAGATCTTAGTGTAAGATGAGTGATTAGGTACTAAAAAGAATACTTCTATTTCAATGGCTAAAAAGAAAGAATTCGGCAACAACCGGAAGTGCACCATAATCAATTAAAAAATCTGTTGCAGTAATTCTTCTGTCGGAGAATGTCTCACAGACTTCAAGCTTTCTGAGTACTTGATTTGATGAAGCGACTGTGATCGCAGGCAGAGTTTTTTTCATAGGCACCGTAAATGGAATAAATTCCACATGCTTTAAAATCAATTTCTAAATGGCATTAAATTTTTTAGGTTACTTATTACCGCGGCTGTGCTGCAAGACATGAATCTTTCCATCTTAGCAATAGATTCGCCAACAGGACACTTAGTATTTCGTGGCGAGGAAGTTACGTAGAGTATTAGAAGAACCCTAAGTACCCTGGTGTTATATTGGACAGAGCACTAACTTTTTATATACCTACATTGCCACAACACCAATCAAAAAATCATCTGCTACGACACCTTATTTCTACCAACTAGGGCGCTGCACCCGATGTTTTTCGCATAACTGTTACGTCTTTATGCTCCTTCTGCTGGTGAATTTGCGTGTTCAGTGTGTCATTGACCAAAAAGCAATAGGTATCATCCTTAACGAGACGTGTAGAATGATATCGGGGCTGCCTGAAACTGACTGCTCAATAAGCTCTTCCCATGGGCTGGAATTGCACCACCTGTTATTCGAAGGTATCTATGTAGCATGCACAGATGAAACAAAATCTAGATTTCGCTTCCTTACATCCCCTCTATCAATATGCAGTAGCTCTGGGTAGATTGAAGTGTCGGAAGAGTTTTCTTCGATGCACACAGGCCATACAGGACCAGGTCGACATTGACCATCACCCAACTTCCACCAAAAAGAGTTCAACCCCAGGAACACATGGCACTCTGTTGTGATCATTAGTGGCCTATATGGAAAGCGCTTAATGGACTGCGCACTCATGTAAGCCGCTGCAAACGTAACCAAGCCAAATGAGGAGTTATAGATGCCGCAGATACTCAGGGCAAGTGTTGTGTACCTTTTATATGATGGCCCACTTACTATAGCGCCCGCGGAACACCCAGGCACAACTGGGCCAGAAAAATATTGCAAAAAATCGGCCAAGTGCGAGTCGGACTCGCACACGGAGGGTTCCGTTACACCATACAATATTTAACATAACAGAAAAAAAGGTTATATAAAAAGGTTAATAATCGCATAAAAAGTACCTAATTATTATGTCTACATGGCATTGCTTCTTGCCTTTCATGATTCTAGGTCAACGGGAAGTTCCATTTATATTTGGTTTTGATTTCCTAGCGAGGGTCAGAATATGCGCCATAAACGACCTTATCTTTAGTTTGCGTTGACTTAGAAGTTTAATTTTTTCACTGCTCTGAGGGATTGCAGACCAAAGTTACCGGGGCCACGGTATCCTGTTAAGACTTCCCGCGACTCCGGTAGGCGTTTGGCCCTGTCGGGGCCCCGTCCCTGTGCTGACAGCTCTTTTGTGCTTATTTTTTTTTTAGGTGGTAAAAATCATCAAATGACTCCTTGCGCCCTGGGTGGGGCGGAAGGGACTGTTACTGACTAAAAAACCACCCTGTTCCTTCTGTTGCCCTTTACGTTCCGGGGCCACGGTATCCTGCTAAGACGTCCCGCAACCCCGGCAGGCGTTGGCCCCGTTGGGGGCGTTGCTGACAGCTCTTTGAAACGCGCGTGGAACAAAACGCGCTGTTAACCCAGGCCTGGTCCTTGATTGGACGATGAGCTACCCATCACTGGCCGTCCACAAGCCTGCGCCTACGGTAGCCGGATGACGTCTCGCAACGTCCGACGCCCTGGGGGTGTCCCGCGGTGGCTGGGGCGTGAGGTGGAGGATGTCCTCTCCTCACGTGTTCCGCCTCCTTCTTCGCTAGCATTACTGCTTCGCAAAAGTATTTACTGCGTCGCATTCCCTTTCGCTCCGGAGCATGGCCTGAACCAGGGCTCGGACGCGAGAGGACACGGCGGTGCTCTGCCCAGGCGGGGCAGACCTACACCGTATGCTCCACCGTGTCTTCCGGGCGGTCACACCCAGTGGTGACACCCGGGCGTTTTCTTCCGCTGAATCCAACACAGGACCTTCCGAAATAACCACGTCCGGTGAGGACCTGCGTCAGGCGAGTGGTGCATCCACTCCAGCCAATCCTCAAAGAGGGGTCTTACCGCTGCGATTGCGGCGTGCCCGAGACCTGAGTATTTGATTTTAATTCTAGCTTGATACCTCCACGCGTTCCTTAGAAAAGGGTCTTTACTGACAGACAGACGGACAACAAAGTGATCCTATAAAGCTTCCGTATTTTCCGACTGAGGTACGGAACACTAAAAAAGATAATTTCTAAAATCATCGATGAATCGTGATTTAAAACGGTAAAACTTTGCTTTGCTGACTTTAAATAAGTCTATGTTTACAGGGTTCTGCTCATAGTTTCTTTCAAAAACATGAAAGTCAGATTCTGATTTCAGTTGCTCTATCGAATCTAATGTCTAAATAATCGAAGCTACATTGTGAGGTACAATATTAAAACAGTAGCTATTGAACTTGCGTTTCAATGGTTTGGGATCGAAAAATAAGTCAATTTTGATGCCACTTCATAATATTTTGGAAAGAGGTAATCTAAATTTACCTTAAATAAATATACAAAAGCGAAAGTTCACTCACTCATCACGAAATATCAAAAATTTCGCAAAATAAAGTACCCATATCCCAAAGAGTAGGTATAAAACGGGGGTCCAAAGTTTGTATGGCGTTATCAACTTTGACGCGGACGAAGTCGCGGGCAGAAGCTAGTGTTAAACTATATGAAAAAGTTTCGGCTTAAGGACTTCCTGGCCGAGGACACACTAGTTGAAAATGGATCGATATCATGCTGTTTACATAGTTTATTAAAATTACTACTTTCACGCACTATGTAAGAATTCTGCCTATAATTTGTTGAAGCAAATGTCACATGTAAAGGTGAATGAAATCTTTTTGACTTCCTGGGAACGTTAAAGTAAAATTTGGATAAAATATTAGAGCAGTTTATATTATTATTAAAAAGTTTTAACAAGAAAACGCAGTCAGAAATCTCGCGGCGATATTCCAATAAAATACTAAAACTAAACTAACCGTGTAAATGATTAACAATTTCTCCTTAGGTTACCGTTACCGTGAAATCGTTTCAACAGACGAATGAATCCATGTACTGGAGTCATAACGTATCATCATATTTTGTTTACTTTCTGTATGTGATGCGGATGGATTGCCGAATCAGCTGTTTTACAAAATGACTGCCAAAGCGCTGCGTTTAACAAAAGTGCTACCCTAGTTTAGACGTTTTTTTTTATCATTTTTGAACTTTAACACGCAGTATTACATAGATGTTGTGCATTTTTCAAGCAGCGGGTCAACGATTGGAGATTATACAGCGTATTTTTTTATAAACTCCATTAGGCCCGCATTATTATTCATAAAAGTCTGATAACTTTTTAATAAAATTGTCCTTACAATCACTATGTTCTCTTAAATAATAGAAATAATTTTCGCTCATAGTACTCGTTTTATTTATCAATTTTGTTACAGATTTCGTTTTTTCGTAAAGTTTATTTGCTTATAACCTATGTTTGTTTTGTAAGTTCCTGTTAGTTGTCACTACTTCATAATTACCAAGTACAGTTAACAAAAGATAAGTTACTAGGGCAGTGGCGTGGAGAAGCGCTGGAGCGTGGCGCGGGATCTCTGCCTCGGGTCATCGAGGCACCGCCTCCTCCGAGGAAAAGAGACGTAACTTACGCAACCCACTGCGGGGCACGCCATTAAGGGCGAGACTCCACCAAAGCGGAGACGAGAAGAGATGTGTCTCACAACCAATCAGATTGCGTCATTTCGACAGCTCAGCAGTTAGCTTCAGCACAATACAATATGCTATTGGTTAATTACGAGACATCTCTCGTCTCCGCTTTGGTGGAGTCTCGCCATAAAGCTTCGTCAAGCTCTAGAGCCAAGCTTCTGAACCTACACGGCCTAACTCTACCGACCCTAACTTCACAAATTCTACATATCAGTAAAAATTTGTGGTGATTGATGACACTGGTTGAACTACTTACACTTAATATGTACAAGTATATTTCATTTTTAATAAAATTATTTTTTTCTTCTCGGCTGACGAATAGCCGTCGAGGATTTTCCTCTAAACGTAGAGTAATCGTCGGTTATACGTTAGGGCTTTATCTGCAGGGCTCGCACGCCGTCCCAGGGGCGGCCTGGTGGGGGCCCGGCCATGTGATTGAGGGCCCCGAGCCAATTCTTTTTCTTTTCGATGATACCCAGTTGAGCTTCTGTTAAAAGGGCGTCGTCCTTACACATTATTATGAGTAATATAAGGTGATTTGTAGGTAATTGCAAATAACAAAGTACGGATTCAGCGTCAATTTCCATGATAATTGATTGCACCAGTCCTGAATAATTTTATTTGATTTGTAATACTCTACGCTTGCCGGGGTTGGTCCGTAGATGGGTGACCATCTTTACCTCCGTGCCTCGGAAAGCCCGTTAAGCCGTTGGTCCCGGCTGTCATACATGGATCTTTGACAGTCGTTACAGGTCGTCAGAAGCCCGAAAGTCTGATAACCAGTCTTACTTAGGGGTATCATATTACCCAGTTACTGGGTTGTGGAGGTCAGATTTGCAGAGCTCCATGTAAAATACTAAAAATAAGCTGCATCCGGTTAGACTGGAAGCCGACCCCAACAAAGTTGAGAAAAGGCTAGGCAGATGATGAGTTTGTAATAAGTACATTTTCATTCAGGGTCGCCAGAGACATGGCAGCGTGGCTGAAGTTTTGAGGTAGAAGGTATGCGAGTTTGAATGAATGTTGGTTTGAACGCTATACTGTAAAACATACACGAACGTTAGTTAGACATTCTTTGTAACTAATACTTGAAAACTGCGTCAACATCCAAGTCGACGTGGTGATGCATTTAGAACCGGGGTCAAGTTCATTTTAAAATGGTTGGATTTATAAGAAAATATGAAAGGTTCACAACGTATTCGCAGTAATAGCATGCGAGTTAACACATGAGTGACGAATGCCTTCGATCCTTCAGAGCTTAACGTCCACTTAATGCGTCCATTGTTCAAGGTACGAACTGACAGACGTGAGCGTTTCATCATGTTTATAATGCTCATTAGCCAGGATGAACAAAAACAGCGAGTTGCCAGCCGTCGTTGATAGAATACTGAGTGGCCAGTACTTTCTCGTGTGTTTTAGTGAGGAAACTCCGCACCAAACGGCCTGCCTCCAGTCACGTCGCTCTGTGAGGATAAGAATGCGTAACTAACGGATTCTGATTGTACTTCTCGTATCCTGTCAGAATATTTTGTGTTCATTTTAGCGTGTTCTAAATATATTGTTCGGTTGTCTACGTTATTTTTATGTCGGGAGCTAACGAAATTATTTTGTGAGTGTTTATTACCTAGACTGAATGGTTTGTCCTGTCTGAACAAAAGTAGGGCACTCGTGTTTAGAAAAATAAGTTAATTTGCTAGCGTGCAATAGAGTTCAATAGCCGATGGAAATCAGTAAAAGGCCTGTCAATGTGTCCAAAGCACGGCCAAATTAAATACGATATTAATTTAGTTCTGTCAACAATAAATGTGAAGTTTCATAATATTTTTATTACCATTTGGTCATATTATCTGTGGTTATAGATAAGGACTGGACAAATATTGGTGTATTTATTTATTGCTAAATTTTGAAGACCACATCTTATCATAATCAGTTAGTTTCGAATCTCTTTGATATGCTGGCATCCCTGTTGACATTTGCACCTCTGAGCAGCCAACCCTGGCCCGGCCTCAGAGGCTGCTGGCCGACCGGCTCGTCCTCGGCGGTGGCCGCCTGCAGCAGCAGCATGCGGCGGGGGCGCGGCGACGTGTTGGCAGGACTGCCGTGCACCAGCAAGTACGAGAACACGACCACGTCACCGCGAGCCGCGATCACCGGGGTGGCTTTTTGTAAGGAGAATTTTGTCTGGAATGAAAACAAAGTCTTGATTAGAAATAATGGATGAGTGAGTTGAAGTGCAAGTGCATTTTTTTTAATACTAGTAGAATTTTGTAGATCCAGGGCAGTATTAACTATCCTAGTCAAAAATGGCTGATTAAAAATCAAAATAATGTTTATTAGGAACCTCAAATAAACTCAAGTATTCCTAAACATTGCGGATGCAAATGCGGATTTTCCAATGCCCAGCTTTGAGCCCGGAAGCCTGTAACAGCCTGAAAAGGCTGCTAACCTTCTAAGATGACCTGGGCTGGTTGGAGTAAGACCACACAGAGACACACACAATAGCCCAATCAAGAGGTTAAGTGCGAAGACAGTTCGGCAAAACCAAACTAAACATTTTAAATAACAGTACAAAATTGTTCTGCAAATAATTATAAAGCACAACTTACAAAAACACAGCCCATCACAGAATCCCTGCGAAACTTTTATTTCAGCTCACGCCAAGGCAGGAGTGTGTCGGTAATAGTCAGTGCGTACACAAGTGATTTACAATCTTGTCAAGAAAATAATGATACAGGTACGACTACATTACTTGATCCACATAATGGAAGTTAGACTGTTGAGCTCCGATGTCTTCTTGAGGTCCCAACTTGTGAGATCCAGGGTAGACGAAAAGACCTCCGTTGTCTGGCCCCGCGGCGTCCAGGTGCAGGAATGCTGCTATCATGGAGTCGTTCTTATATGGGAAGTAGTGGTAGTCCTGGAGAGAACAATAGTAAGGGATTCTTATGACTGCAGAGGAGATAGGTATCTTGCTGCCTGACGTGCTAATCGGGAACGAAGATGGATTTCTTGTACAGCTGTTTATTAAGAAATGCAACGTAAACCAACAGGTTTATCACTTAGTAACGATGTCATAATATGTTATTATTATTATAGATGCTAAAGTTTCGATGGATGGATATTTGTCACCTTATTCACGCCCGAACAGCAGAATGTTTTTTGTATGAGGTTTGGCGGATTTTCTTTGGCACAGAGTTTAATTACAGTCTGGAATATCATAGCTACTTTATAAAATATGAACAGTTCTTGTGCAGAAGCTATCAGTTTATATTTATTGTAAGCATTAGAAAAATACCCTGCATCAAAAGTAAGATAAAAAAAAAAGAAAAATGGGTCCGTCCCCTGTAATCTGTTATCTTTTTGTGAATTAGGAATTAGAAGAAACTATCGCTGTTGCCTGCCATCGCTCGGTGTGCGAAAACGACAAATGATTTCTAACCTGATGCATGGGATAAGAGGCCCCTTTTTCTGGCGGCTTCAAGTGAGCCTTGGTGTGATGCAGCACAATGTTGCCAGACTCCATGATGTCTTCCAGCGCATCCAAGAGGTTCTTGTTGAAGAGGAACGAGCTGAACACCGCGTGGTGGTACTGCAAGTTGTGGATGCCTTTTACCTAAGCAACATAAACAGAAAACTATTTTATTTTATTTATTTGGCTCACCAACAATTGAATACACCAAAACAAAAATATGACATACATCCAATAGACTTATAATGAGTGGATTTTTTTATTTTCATTAATGTCTTAAAACAGTATTATTTTAATATGACTTTGCCGTGCGCACTGCTGGATTTTCAACGGTCAGTTCAGCGTCGAGAGTTGAAAATTCAAAAAACAGAAATTACAAAGAGATGGCGGTAGGCCCCCTGAGTGACACCTATTTTATATCTGTTCAAGCCCCTAATATTCTGAGGTACAGGCCTATATAATTCTTGGCCATCTGTTTTACTGAATAAATATTTTACAAATCTACTATTACTTCAGAAGCTACCAATTAAGTCAGGGTGCATATCAATAAGATCACTGCACCTATTTAATAATTTACGTAGTATTAGCACCGAGGACAGTTCTGCGAGCAGGAGGACATAAGGAGGTTCTGTTATCTGATGAACAGTGCGTGGCACCACTCCTGCAAGACCCACTTCCTCACCGTTTGAGTGGCATCACTCTTCCTGTCGTCCGCATCGCTGCCTACCCACGAGCTTTCCATCTTGTCCTGGTTCTTCCTTGCGAACAATTTGTCATATTCTTCACTGATTGCACTCAATTCCTCTTCTGAAAGCACGTCTTTTAATATGATGTATCCGTTTTCTTTGTAAAAAGATTTTTCTTCTCTAGTTAGTCGGCCCATGACTATACCAAATGAATGTGCTGGAGTACAATGATTGTGTCAATTTGTTCATGAAATATAGTTTTGTAATGATAAGCAACAATAATAATTGAAAGGTTATCTATATGTGACAACATTATTACGTAATGTCAGTAAACACGATTTGATCTTTGAATTAAAACATCTCTTTGTTTTATTCACAAAAATAACTAAATTAGAAAAACAAGTATATTGTAATTTATCTATATCTATATGTATATAAATATTATACTGTAACTGGTCGCTGTCTATACATGGAAGATTTATGAGAAATTTTTTTTTGCTGGAAGTTAAGTTTAAACTTAATTAAAATAAAAAAAAATGAAACTTTATCATCGGAATAGAACCCAAAACACTGTTTTTCAAGTTGTCCACCCGTTATAATTACACGTGAAGCTAATGTACCCTCTATACTAGAATTGTAAAGAATAGAATAGGTATTGAAAATTAAGAAATGACTCCAAAATACTTTATACTTACTTACTTATGCAATATACTTAGTTAAATCTAAACGGACACACACCTCCATTTGTGTTTGTTGTTTTGGCGCATGGCACTCGTGGGTTGCAGCTGAAAATCAGCGTCAGGTGGTACACACCTTGTGTTGCCATCTGACACTATGCTGAGCTGTGGCCCTTTTGGCATTATATTAAATCTGTTGTCACAGTTTTAAGTTGATGAATTTCGATGTAATGCCAATGAACGCAATTTTCTTTCTTCTTCTTTCTAAATGATGTCCATGCTCATAATTATACTTGTTAATTAACATTGAAACTGTAGACAACCACTACTAACTGTTCAACAGACTGTAAAATAGTGTGTGAACCAGTTTTATCACAGAACGTAGAATTGATTTAGATATATTAAGACAAAGTTTCTGTATAAAGCTCGGTCGTGTGTGGGAAGCGATGCTTAACATAACAAGTACATTCCATTCGCTCGTAACATGTTCAGCGGGTGCGACTTGTTTACTGCACGAACTCGCACCATGCGTCATCGACTTCCCTTATTCACGACATCTTGAGACATGGCAGCGCGTCCAAGCAACCGGCCGCACTGCGCTTGGCACGCAAATATCGTTATAACTTCCTAACTGCCGAACAGAAAAGAGTAATTCTTTATATTTCTAAAGATAATATAGTATCGCTTGTTTTCAAGTAACTATGTAGATAGGTCAAACGTGAAGATATGCATGCATTTTGATATTGAAGTTACAATTATAGTGTAGTGACTCGTCAAACTCGAAATTTGTTTTTTTTTTAATACTCGTATTATTCTTATTCGAAAAAAATAGAATATGCGCAAATAATGGTTTAGGTACGAACCGTTCTTTACTCATGGTAAGGACTTAGGGGTCCCTCACTGCAGTATAAGCCAGTGGCGGCGTGGCGAACAATGCTTGTTTTCTAAAGTAGGTACCTACTGCATGCAATTACATTCATTCACATAGTTAATTTCTACTTTCATGACACCTAAAAGCATTTCAGGTGCATATGGTTATTTATTGGCAATGCGAGAACAGACAATCGTACAAGCTACTTAATGCCCCGCAGCCGGAACCTGAAAACAGAGACAAAATCTGAACAGGTTGAGAGAGCAGCTTGCCAACATGGCGACCTATTTATTTTCAATACGTTTGTATTTAGTGCTTTATTCCCTTTACTATAGACAATGCAGTCAATTGTGTTTACCTTCATGTTTGTTCAAGTTTTCTAATTGAAATATCAACTTCTTTGTTTGACAACGATTTGTTAGATAGGTACTTCGGAAGGATACAATTAAAATGAACGTCATCTTGTATTGTTGAACAATTTGTGTGGTGTCAAGTGGTGTGTCAAGTCTCATGTTAGTCGGCGACTGTAAGGTATGACAGGGCCGAGCGCGCTAACGTAAGAGTAAGGGACTAACTACACTTATTCGGCTCCATCCAGCTTTTGACTATAGAAAACGCCGATTTCGTATGAGACGCGTACGTGTCCGTTTAGCTTTCCTCGTCTGAACGCATACGATACAAAATCGTTGTTTTCTATGGACAATAGCTGAATAGAGCTGAATAAGTGTGGGTAGTCCCTTAACCTTTCAAACTAAACAAATGTAACATGTGTCTCTAATTTGGAAATCGTTTAAACGTGCTTGGCGCTTAACTATAAATAAATAATGAAGTACAGCACATCGTATTTTTAACGCATTTGCTTTTATTAATGTTACTGGGGAGCATTTTTTAATAAATAGTAATAATTATTGTTGTCTGTCTGCAAGGCAAAGACCTCTCCCATACAAAGAAGGCACGAGCATTCATCACTACGCTTGCTCAAGGAGAATTGGCGATTTCAGACTTATGTCAGTTATAAGTCCAGGTTTTCTTACGATGTTACTTTCTTCCCACTGATATTTGTGACGTCCAAGACAAAATTAGAAATGACATAATGAATTGAACAAGTCACATTGGTTCTTACCAGGTATCGAACCTGCAACCTCTTGAAAGAGAGACGGTCGGGCCATCACAACAATAAATAGATAAAGTACAGTATGTATAACAGCAGTCGTGCCCCGTGGCGGTGGATCTCATTATTTCACAATTGTGCACAATCCGGTATTAGTGTCGTTTCCAAATGAGGCGCCTGTCGAAAATGATTCGTGTTTTCTGGTGCCTTCTCACTTTGGTCTGTGTATTGTGTCTTTGTTTTTATTAAAGGGGGCTTACAGGTTAACCCGGCGTCATTGTTGTAAGTTCGAATTTAAGAATTACTTTTTATTTCAACTAAAACATACCTACTTACTGGTCATAGTAACCCCAAGGCTAAGAAACTGACTCGGTATACCTACTTATTTATTTATCAGATGGAAAACCAACTATATTATACAGAAATTGAGTAAGTTACGTTAAGCCAATTAGAGGTTCTCACACCATGGGTACATGTAAAAAAAAATACAATATACAAGGGCGGACTTAATGCTTTGGTCATTTTCTACCAGTCTACCTTAGGGTGATGCAGAGACAAAACATAGTAGGTGCACAGGTACAGACAGGTATAAGGAGGTGAGTTTCATAAACACAAATCATTGTGTCATTATTTTATATTCATACTAATATTACAAAGAGATAAAGTTTACTGATTTTCTGGTTAATCTCTGGAAGTACTAGTCCGATTACATAAATTTTATCACTGATAAAGCTACACTATTGCCCGAGTGTCGTAAAATATGATTTTATTCAAAACGAAAAGCTGAATCTTATCATTAATTTAGTAATTACCTTTATTAGATACTAGCTTCTGCCCGCGACTCGTCCGCGTAGAGGTCGAGTATGCTATAAAATATTTCCTCGCAGATAATGTAGCTTTCTAATGGTGTAAGAATTTTAAAAATCGGACCTAATCTACACTAATATTATAAAAAGGAAAAAATTGTATTTTTGTTTGTTTGTTTGTAATGATAAAAAGGAAAAAATACAATTTTTTCGTTTTTATAATATTAGTGTAGATTACAATCGGAAATAGAATATTATATTCATCAGGATACTATTCGTTTTCCCCTGATTTTATCAAAGATAGATTCGGCTTGCCTTTAACAATGCAATTCCTTGAAATAAACTGAATAGTCATCCATAACAATATTAAGGGTCAATAATTGCCGCTATCTTTAACACCAAAAGCAAATACACAGTCTTAGAGCCGTCGTATATCATATTTATCGTGCCGCCGGCTTTCCGCGTGAGATGTATGCATGCGCCGATATACGCGCGTTCGGAACCATGAATATTGCTGGAACCGCATTATCCATTGACAAATGTCTTACCATAACTGAAATTTATGCAAAGAACCCGTCGATGTGTAGGAAAATGTTTATTTGCACCGTTTTATCAAACACTCGGACGTAACTAATAGATTTGTCATGTATGTGAGGCTGTTTGTGTGTTTACAGGCTTTGTTTTGTAAAGTGTTGTGTTTTGACGACGCACTTATTACATGTACTGCGGCTGATATATTGGTAACAAAGTGTTTCCCCCTCGCTTATGTACAGTTTCCTTGTTGTTCTTGGGGAGAGCAGCGAGTGAATTGATAACGTGGTATTTTTTATTTTTGTTAGCTGCGGGCATATTAGTGAAATATGTTGGGCTTTATGAGCCAATGTCGCGTGTGGCAGTCAAGTTAGGGGTTGAAGTTATCTTGTCGACAGCCTCTTCTCTAAAAATCATTGCTTTAAAGTCAAAACCAGAAAGAAAACAGAGGAGAGCGTTTCTGTGGAGGAAAGACCCATATCCACTAAACCGTTAACGTTTTACCCGGTCCTTGAAGCAATTTTGGAACAACCTGTAAAGAGAGGAAACGCGATATATCGTGGTCCTTGTCTCTTCTATATACAATTCGTACTTCCAGTCCCGGATCACGTCACAACACGATATCAATTTCGCAAGACGATACCAAAATGTAATCAGGAAGTAAGCGGGTTTGGCTGCATCACCGAGTGCCCGCTAACTGGGCAACCAAGTTGTGCTGATAGCGAACAGTTCAGATTTGAGAACGGATGTCGATATTTGTGTCACCTGTGTATGTGGGTACCGGGATATCGGGAAAACAATTTGTCGGGAAATGTTGTGAAAACAACGATCTGTTAAAAGATTTCTTATATCAGAAACGAATGTTTCAGAGTTACGGAAAGAAGATAGTATCATAAAAATACCCTCACTTATAAACGTCGCTTAGAGTTAAGACATGCTCAAACGACATTGGGTAACTAATTGTTTAGTTACCCAATGCTCTTAGTTTACATGAAAAAAAAAAACGAAAAAAAAAATTCACCGCACATGTTAATTTTGAAAAGAAAGTAAAGTTTCTTTTAGTTTTATTTAAAACACATTAAAATCCACTGTGGACTAAATTGTTGTTTGCGCGATAAACTGTAAATAATTCTAGGTCAAGATAATTTCCATCGGCTTCAATGTAACAAAACTCTGTTACCAATTCGTGAAGGATAAATTCTTGTTGATTCAATCTGGTTCAAACTGAAGCCTGCATTTTAAACAGTTGTGGTCGCTCTGTTGATCGTAAAGGCTGAACTGAATTAAGATTCCCCTTCAGTAAATGTTTGATAGCGAGTTATGTAACTGATCGGGACATTTGAATTTTCTCGAGCCTTGTTTTTGCGTTGATTCTGCGAAGACTTTTTGTTCGTGTATTTAATTGAATTTAATGTTTTGATCAAAGATTCTTCTTGTTTATCTTCTAAACATAGGTGTAACAGCGAAAGGTCACACACTCACTCATTAATTCACTCATCACAAAATATAACAAACCGCTTGACGTATAAATTTGACAGGGAGGTAGTTTATAGTTAGTAGACGTCCGCTAAGAAAAGATTTTCCAAAAATTCACCCCCCCAAGAGGATGAAACATGTATGAAGAAATCAACTTTGACGTGGACGACGTTGCGGGCAGAAGCGAGTTAATGAATAAGAATATATCACTTTATTATTATCCTACTGCAGGGTGTAAAGGTGACTACTCACACAGAGAAGGCACAAGCATTAACCATCATTATTGTAGTTAGAAGTCCAGGGTTTCTCACGACTGTACGTTTCACCAATGTCAGTTATGTTCAAGATATACCTAAAAAGTACATATGAATTTAAAAAGTCACATTGGTACGTGCCCGGTATCGAACTGTAATTTCTTGCAAAAGAGGCGAACTCCTCATCCACTGGGTCATTATGATGTCTTGTCTACAACGAATGAAAAAGTTATGCTCCCGCTCAGTTTAATACTGGCTAATCTTGGTTTGAAATTGGGGTGCTGGTCAGCATGGAATGTGTGATAATCGACTCATAAAGGTAAGGGCTAATTTGTTACTAACTAATAAATATAATAATAATATGATAATCGACTCATAAATATAAAGGGCGAATTCAGAAAATAGAGCGCACGATGAGTATGCAAACGAAACTCAATGACATTTTCAAAATAAACAATAAATAGCCAAACAAGAGTGCTCGAGATACTTCAGATACTCCAAAATATTGGTGACGAGTATGTTTTTAAAAAGTTTTAATAAAATATTCGCATCAATTTTGGTTAGAATTTTACGCTCCAACTTGATTAAATTTGCAACCGCAGCGCGCAAAGCATTCGTGTATTTTGATTTAACAAGGGCCGTTTGTAAAGGTTGGCTGTAATATCGACCTACGCGCGTTTGGGCGTGGAGGCGAGTTTTATTTTTAACGTGATAAATGAATATTCATCTAATGACTTGCAGCACCTATGTAATAGTAATGATGTTGCTCTTCATCGTACTACGACACGTGGACTTCTGGGCTCGTCTCTGCGTTCGCGTAGTATTGAGACTGGTGGACTGAAAGGAATGTAACATTGAATCGAGAGACGTTCAGAAGAGATGAGTTACAGATGGAAAAATCAGAAATGAGCTAGCCACGGAGTCTGGATGTGTGCTCGGTTGATAGCAATAGACTCGCCCCTTATCACATGTGATTTAGCTATGTTAGATGGCGAAATGTGGGTGTACTAATACTAATAGGTACACCTCTGCCTAACCCTCTCGGGACTAAAGGCGTGATGCTATGCGGATGTTTATGTATTTCAGATAGATGATCCAAGGATGGAAACGCCGTAAATGTGTTCCTGTGTTTGCAAAATACAAACTGAGCACCATCTTAGTTTGTTGTAGTCTATTGTTGTCAATAGAGGGCCATTTAGTTATACTGCTTTATGTTTATTTATTTATGGCATAGGTACTAACGAGCCAAACAGGTAGGTACTTGCATAGGAAACAGTTAGAAACTGTGGGACTTCAAATGATAGTAAAATAATGGAGCTGTTGGAGCGCCTGATCAACTTGCAGTGGCAACTCACCTAATTAGCTATTAGGGCTAATTGAAATTGCAATGTGGCATGTTTTTTTTTCCTTGGTAGACTATTAGTACTAGGATAGCAGGAAGCGATGACAGTATGCTGAACAGCTATATTGACGTATTCAGGTATCCACTGTAGTGATAGATTGCATTTGCAATATTAGCCGCTGAACAATTCAGCACACTAGGGGTCGATTATTTTTACTGGATACAGTGATCATACAGTACAACTCTATAATTATTTCAATTTTCTAAACCACATAACATCATGCCAATTAGTACATCCACATTTTGCCAGTCATGTTTAAGTCCCATATAATAGGGGGCGAACCTTTTGCCATCAACCGGGCACACATCCAGATTCCAAGGCTGCTACTGACAAACTTCTGGTGGAAATATCCAATAACACTTAGCCCGACTTGGGAATCGAACCCAAGACCTATTAAACCAACGAGGCAGTCCAAACGCCACACTTTGAAATCACTAAACCACATTAGGGTGGGTGGTCTCTGTCCTAGACAATATGAACGTGATACACAGAGGCATTAACACAATCTAAAAATATCTTTCATATCTCATTGGATCAGAAGGTCAAGGTCAGAGTCGCACAAAAACTCCAAACGTTCAGCCATCCAATTAACTGTTACGGTTCGCTGGAAGAAACTGTTACAGCCTTATTTATTATAATGTATTAGCGAACATTTACAATGTACTGCGCCGAACGTTGACATCGACTGCTCGTCTTTGGTATAAGCTTCGAAGACGGATTACTGAGGTACCTCTGACTTTAGATCTAAGTAATTAAGTACATCATGAGCGCTGAAAGTAATCGTCTCAAAAGTAAGATGTTGGGCCCAGTAGGCTAATTAAGCGTATCTTTTTAGCGCGTGTACTGTTTGCTATGTCCAGGCACATATAATTCTTACTAATATTATAAAAGCGAAAATAATTCTATCTGTCTGTTTTTATGACGAAACCACTATACCGATTTTGATGAAATTTGGTACGGGGTAAGTTTGAATCGTTGGATGCAGGCAGCGTAAGACCGGTCGTTGTGGTTATCTTTAGGGGAGGCCTATGTCCAGGAGTGGTCTTTCGGTTGATATGATGATGATGATGACGATGATGATGAAGTTTGAACCCGAAAGAAGGACATATCTTTGCTAGCGATTTCGTCTGCATCCGCTATAACCGTCATTTATGCGGACGAACTCGCGGGCAAAAGCTAGTTTAGTATTTTAGTGTTTGAAACTATTAGGAGGTACCTATAGATAAGCTATGATTATTTAAATGTTCGTCGAGAACTATTCATTCTAGTCTCATTACCAATGTTGACAACACCTGCCCTAGGCATAGTTATGAAGCTACATATTTAATCTAATGTCTAAGTAACAGGCCTCAGAGTCGACAGACTAGACTTTGTTAGGTTACGTGTACGTACGAAGTGAATAAATAATGCCTGGAGACAGGCGGGTATCACATTATACTCCTAGTTTGGGAGCTGGTGGCGAACACAGCACATCATCTGGGCTAAAGGAATGCCGCTTGTTGTTTTGTTATTCACTGGCAAAATCCAAAAAGAATAAGGTAAGGACTTGTCTTATAGTCCTGTCAGACAGCCAAGTCAAACGCTTAAAAGCCTGGTCAATGTCGCATCGAGTTTGTTCGGGCACTCTCATTTATTATGTAATAATGTGCTAAAAAAAGCGTAGGACTACTAGATTACAAAAAAATATTAGTAAGTAAATTGATTTCGCTAAAAATAATTGAACAATGAAGGACGTTGCACAGATCACCAAAATATTTCATACGTGAGCTCTCGGACTATCAGGGATAACGCTCAAGTGGGTCTTCACAATTCGCTCGTTAATCATCGTGTCGCGTCGCATCGCACCGCACCGTGCCGCAACGCGTCACACGTCAATTACTCGCGGGAAAAACTATAGAGTGTATCATTACGAGCTCAAATTATATCGTTTTTGTATAGAAAGGTTAAATAATGGCAAGGTGAGTTTAATATACCAGTGGTATTTAGATAATTTGTGAAAAATAAACAGAACTATTTCTTAGTAATCTAAAGTAATAGTCTTATCTTCTCTACGCAGTAATGGGCTTTAAGCTGAATACATTGTATTGTCATCAGAACTAAAGGTGTATGCAAAATTTCAGCTCAATCGGATACCAAAAAATGGCCGAAAAGTCCAACCACCATATCATGGACAACATAGATACATAGATACGAATGGTGAAAGCTAAATAAAAGCTTCTATAACACGGAGTGATGTACTTTACAGAGTGGCCCAGATAATGGCGTCCAAAAGAAAATCTTCTGCAACTGTCTCATTTCAGAAGATCAAGTAAAGGGCTGGCAAATATGAAGGTGTGAGCTAAGCTCGCGGCCCGGCGTCGCGTCACGTCGTGTTCACGCGGAGCTGTGGACCTTGACGTGCTTACGCCATACAACTAGCGGTGGACGGTCGCGGCTCGATCATCAACTAGGAATGTAGAACAATCACTGTATCGACTAGTGAAATAAAATAACGAGTATTTTTTTTATAATTTTAAGCTGGTTGAATTTCTCTTTCAGGTATGCCGGTCGAGAAATCTGTGAATGCAAGTTTTTTATTATAAAAATAAAGGAATGTTTCCTTTAAATAAAATAATCTATTTTAAGGATTCAAAGTGGTTCCCTTCAGGGCCCATTGATTTTTTCCGCCCTCTATATAAGGAACTAAATGTATGGCTCCTTCTTAACTAACAGGCTTAGGAATGGGCTTGTGATAAAATCTTTGTGAAAAACGCG
Source organism: Hoplodrina ambigua (assembly GCA_949774945.1). Taxonomy (NCBI): domain Eukaryota; kingdom Metazoa; phylum Arthropoda; class Insecta; order Lepidoptera; family Noctuidae; genus Hoplodrina; species Hoplodrina ambigua. The sequence continues at coordinate 292,803 of OX458982.1, forward strand.
ATCGATTTGCCGTACACCGATACTTAAAAGTTGTACCACTATCGTCGGACTTCACAACAGCTATTATAATTTTCTATTAATTTCGTTGCGAGTTCCTAGACAGTTGAATCTCGACTTTGGAACTTGGAACTAGATCCATAGCTTCAGACCTTTTTTTTTACAGTGGTCGGTCCGTCGGTGTGGGAAGTATGGCGGGCTTGTTCCAAAAAAAAACAATCAAATACATCAAGCAAAAATAAAACTTGTCTACTGCACCGCAGAGCCGTCAAGTAGAACGAAACTGACTATAAATAAACCCCCAACACTATAGGTAGGGGAATCTGTTGTTAGGGATCGCCCTATAAGTTACCTACAGCACTACTGTAACGCTACAAACCATTAGAGGAGCCCGCACTAATCGGTTCAGCCGTTTCGGAGATAAATGGTTCAACCGATAGGACATTACTTACATTTCTAACGCCCTATTACTTCTACCTTGGGATAAAAGTCCTGCTCTATGTAAAATTAGGACCTATTAATCTAGAGGATTGTGATTTCTTTCGAGATTTGTGTCAGAGTTGCAACCTTTACGCGGGGACGGTACATATGGATTTAGTACTTGGTTGACCTCATAGCATTAAACAATATTGCCTAAAAGTCCGCCTAATTGTACTTTTTTGTTGCATAAACTTTAGAAAAATAATAAATAAATAATAATAAAGCAAGGAAGAGCTCATACATTGTACTTTTACTTGAGAATAGTTCATTACTTGCCGTGATTCTGTAGGGTTTTGAATAGTTGCAGCGATCTGATCGATTTCCACTTTGATTCTCTCACTAAACAGAACTCTAAAATTTAAATCTGTTTATGTGATTTGTTGCGAAGCATTATTTAAAAAAAAATGTTGCCTCAATATAAAAATATTTCGATAATAAAAACAAATATAAAAATATTTTTTTACGTTTATCTTAGTTTTAAGTTGACTTGTTAACTTTAAAATTATCTACTAAGCCTACAATTCATAATATAGGTATATATGGTCGCGTGGTGTTAACCTCTAAGTAATTGTTACACTGCTTAAAGTTTTTATGTTAATTTTTTATTCAGTGAAAACAATTGTTAATAGATTAAATAAATAAATTATTTGTCAATGTAAACTGGAAAAAAAAAACAAAAATCGACGAACGAGACGAGATTTAAGTTGCATTATGTTTTGCCACCAACCACTTACCTCAGGCACAACAGATAAGTCTTAAAAAAATCTCTGTCCGCTGTTGTAATGGCTCTACTGTTAATCTGGTGTCGCACTTAAGCGGCGCTCAAGGAGATTAATATCGCAAAGGATTGGAGGTAAGTGCGAGCTGGTGGTGACGTCACGTTTACTCACGCCTAGCACTTTAGCGGTGCGGCAGGTGTGGCCTAATTATTGTGGGATAGCTAGCTTTAGCGCTTTGGTATTATGATGAATGATTTGTGCGTTTCTGCATATTGATTAGGCTCGAAATGCGCAGCTTTGACGTCTGTGGTTATTGGCGCGATTTATGTCTTGTCTTTCGTACTTTAAGTTTCGGATTTTTCATCCTCGAAAAATCCGAAACTAATCACTGTCAGTCTAAACGAAGCCTTGCGGACGTTTCTGCCAAGATGTTATCTTTTACTGACATCATGGTATCGTAGAGTTTCCATGAGTGTCCACCCGGTAGTGACCACAGTAGGAACCTTACCGAAATACCTTTATTTAGAATCACCTTCACTATGTTTTAAATTAAAAGGTTAAGAAACGCTGCATTAGATCATTAATATTTCAAACTACAGATTTCTCATTTACACAGGACGTTGGTGGCGTGACACCCCTGTGCCTCGGAATGAACGTAAAGTTTCGAAAGGCGCCTGCTCTCTCTCCCGTCGTGTCGGATTGCCGTCCCATCAGACTCTGAGAGTGCGTGAAGCGGGAGTGCATCTGTGTTTGCTCACACACTTGTGGACTATCATATCTTCTGTGGACTTGTGTAGTCTCCTTTAAGATTGACCACCGTGGCTGTAATTTAGCCGGCAGCATATATTTAATTTATTTTTTATCGGTGGTGTAGTAGAAACTTAAATATTTCTTTGCTCATGTAGCTTGGATAGTGCTATTGCATTTAAGGTCATGGCACAAGACCGACTAGTTTCAATGTGAAATTTTGTTAATACGACGGATCAACATAAGCTAAACAATTGATTCAAAAAGTTAAATTAAATAGACAAATTTTAATATTATATAATTGTCGTTTAAAAAACTTTAGCTGGCACGACATAATAAGTATCTGAATATATCGTATGGTAACTACTATGTATGTTTATAAGACCGTGTGAAGTTTACGGAGGCTGGCAGTTGTGCCACTCCTTCATAATTCTCATTACAGGCGAGTGTTGTCACCCGCGACACTTGAACCGTTAATTTTATTATTAATTATGTAAACTTTGCTGCGAGCATCAGGCTCTGCTCTGTGCGAGAATATACACAATCCTTGCGATACAACAAACGATAATAATTTTCTGCTCGTTACTAAGCTACTACATGTGGCTGTTCCTAAAATAGGCGTTTTTTTTTGTTTTTTTTTTAATTTCGTGTTACCTATATAAAATGTTATAATCGGCATCCCTTTAGAGGAATGAATCTATTATTCTTCTAGCTAAACAAAGTGCCCGCCTCAACAAAGATCATATTTCAGCTTTTTTAGTCTTTTAATCCCATTCAATTGGCACAGCATCGTTAACTCAATTCCACTTAAAGTCGCAACAAGAAGTGACATAAATTTCCAGCTCGCGCATTCTCCTGTTACGCATTCATGGGTATAAGCGAATTCTGTTATCGGGTATAAATCAAAATCCGAATACTTCCGAGTGGTCCTAAAGCCAAAGTCCATTTGCAGTTCAAAAACCAATCACTGCTCGAAATTCGACCTTATGTGCTACATAATAGAGGTAATGGGTAACTTGATCGTAGTATAAAATGCGTTGTTAAGATATAAACAATTTCTTCAAAGGAAACAAATTGTTCGCAATTCAATTACTGTAATGGGCGCAGGATCGCGGTGGCCGACTTGTACGATACAGCAGTGATTGACGATATTGTGTTGTTAAAAATACTATTTATGCGCAACTTCATGCACTATATAATCCACGCTTTCAAATTATAAATGGGAAAGTAACTCTGTTCATCTGTTCTTCATTAAGGTAAAACTCAGGAGCTAGCGATCTGCGTAAGGAGATGGCTATTTTTTTTACTTGTGTTACTTGCTCTATTAGAAATGGTTTAGGCATCACCGTGTATTACCTAGCCATGGATTAAGGTAAATATTTGTATTAATACCTAATTTTACTATAAAATATCCAGGAAACTGCTGTATCCAGAAGACTGCCTCGTTGGTCTAGTGGTTGCAAGCGCGACTGCTCTGCATGAGGTCTTGGGTTCGATTCCCAAGTCGGGCAAAGTTATTGGGTTTTTCTATCAGGAATTTCTCAGTAGCAGCCTCGGAGTCTGGATTTGTGCCCGGTTGATGGCAATAGGCTCGCCCCCTATTACATGGGACTAAAAACATAACTGGCGAAATGTGGGTGTAATTAGTACACCTCTGGGTACACTTCTGCCTAACCCTTCGGGGATTACAGGCGTGATGTTATGTTTATGTTTATGTATCCAGGAAACATATAAGTTTTTAAACAATTCCATCAAAACGTGTAACGATGGTATTTGATTTGATAGTCCGGTTTACATTACCGTACAAATATATTCACCAAAATTCGGAAATTATTTAACAAAAGGTTCTATAAAATAATATTAAAACTGTACACTGTAAAAGCTACCATATGATTTGCAATGTAAAACAGTGTCAATAAAACGCGAAATTTCTCCTATGTATACATTTTCTTTCCATTTATTCAATGTGGATACCTTCTTAACAAGTATTGAACAAAAAGCCTCTTTTTTGTTCCATAATGTGGGCTGTATTTTCATTTCTGTTTGTTTCTCACCTCATAACGGCAAAAACACTGAACCGATTGTCATGAAAGATAAAATGTAGCTTTGGATCTGGATAAATAGGCCACTTTTAAATCCGCTACTTCGTTTTGATTGGGACTTTGACTTAACGTTTATTGATTTGTTTTAAGTTAAAAACTTGATCAGAGCCAGGGGTCAAATTTGTGTGCCTCTCTCCCAAAGAGACCACCTCGGACATTAACCTACTTGGTTCGCATATGATTTGACCATTACAAGTAACTGTATGGACTTTAAAAGAGACTTTGACCTCTGAGTTTGTTTCGGTGTTTCTTCTCTGAGCAGTCGGCTAGGAAACACTGGACTCATCTAGTTTAAAATGTGACGTGTAAAAGTGTTATTTATAACCAATTTACTGAATAAACATCATTTCATTTCATTTCAAATAAGTGCCTTAGAAAAAAGAGGAAGAATTAATAACTAAAGTTACTCCAAACATTATTAAAACATTCCAATATTTGTATCATTAAGTTAAATATAGTACATAGGAAACAGGGGTACTTCTATAAACGATTCGGTGTAAAAAACAAAAGCTTTAGCCATTAGAGCTCAAATCTATGCTTAATTATTTAGTTTCTAGAACTAGTTGAACTAGTTGCTAATACTGGGAACAGTTACCACAATACATCCATTTACGTACCTAAATATTGACTATACACAAATATAACAAGTACATTGTCGATTCTAAATCCTCCCAGTTTAATTCTCTGCGCAGCCCCAAACTAAATTGAAATTATAAACCCGACATCACACAGGTACCTTAATTTCACATTATTTTGTACCCAAATGTTCCAAACGCGGAGAGAATACTATTTTAATATGAAAGGTAGAAAAATACATTGAAGTTGTCGGCTGGTCGCCGATGTATGCAAATCCCTAGAGTTTAGAATGTCGTTTAAGTGAAACAATATGGGTTAGGGCGTGTACACACTGGGCCAGTTCCTGTTTTTTCGTGGTCGTTATGGTAATGGTTATGTGTGTCGTTCGCTCGCGATGGACTGCGAATGGGTGGAGACATTAACTTTTGTGGAGGGATAGAAGTGTGTGTGAATAGATCGTACATGTTTAGTGCTGGCCTTGAACCTACGATATGCTACAGTGACGTCACGCATTGTTCTACTTGAAAATGAGTTATTCGAGATGAAAACCACGTCTTTTTCTAGTATTTATTCAATTTATCGAGATTCAAATTCTCTATTCTTTTAATCCAAATTCTAAACAGACTTCATCGATAAAAGTTTAAATTATCATCTTTCTTCGAATTGAATCCGAACCAATTGTCAATTTGCAAAGTTTACAGTTTACGTTAGCAGAGTTCTCGTGACCTCCGCAGTTGGCGGAGACCTTAGCCTGCCTGGGACTTGGTTAGATTTCTTTATTACGCAGACAGGCTGATTTATTTGTACTTTATTGACTTTTTATTTGGTTTTGCTGAAACTAAATAGCAAGTTTCTTGCGGAGATGGCTGTAGAATAATAATTGCAAGGGTTCGACCGCGGCTTGGCTTTATTAGTTGTTGAATTTAGTGCTAGAACAAAAAGAAAATTAGGCCAGAAAATATACAGCTGCGATTAAGAAACAAATGCGGCTTTCAATTTCACTGAAAGTGTTTCGAAAGATTAGTACTCGAGCGGGTAACGTTAATGATTGCAGTTGATGTCTCAACTTGATTAGATGTCATTATACGAAGCACTAACTTGAATTAGCTAGGGCATCTCCACACTGCGGGTATTGGTTGTCGAGCATTTGAGGAGTGGTCACGTAGTTGTGTTGGTTTCATTACAAGATAATTCATTTTAAAGTTTGTGGAATAATCGAGATTTTTATCCTCGCGGTGTTGCAGACGCACTATAGTCTTAATGTTGAATGTTAATCTTGTTGTATTGTTATCACCACCATCAGTATTGCCTCATCCCCTCCGCTCTCTCTCCGCCGCTGAGCTCGATGCCCAACGTCCCTTATTTACGAGTATTTTATTATTTGTGTTCTTTTTTTGCAATTACAACACACGACTGCCTGGAAAGTAATTTTACCGTTCTGACTTTATACTGATGAGAGTTGTAAATTTTAGCTCTTTATACACTTTTACGAGGCCTAGTTAATGGCTTGGTAGCAGGTTAAACCCAAATTATTTTTAATTGGCAGTTTTATGTAGTAGAACAAACAAAGCCAGGAAGGAAAATGTGGTACCTCTCTACTCATTGATACAAATAAAATCAAATCATTTGATTCAAATAAACCATTGACAGGACATTGACTTTTGAATTGTCAACCAGTCAGACAGTTGAAGCTAGTTGCTCCTTTTTAACAGTAGGTTTCTTTGGAGAAGAATAAATAAAAAAAATTAGGTTTCATCATTCATGTTGACTCTACGGGTATAATGTGTGACGTATGTATGTAACAAGTCGTGCACGTTAAAAGAGGTCTAGAAACAAATACAATGATAATAAAAACAATTAAAATGGCTCATGACGTCAAACTCCTGTGGTGACTTAGTTTTTACTAATACGAGGGACCACTACAATCTAATATATTATAGAGATATCGTATTCAATAAACTGTAAGGAATGCGAACGCGTGATTTAATAAACTCCAATGCTCTGATAGTCCACGGTCTTACAACGACTACAATACAGTACATAACATAGAACGGCTATGTAATAAATAAGTCAGTATTTCATGTGAAAATATTGTCGGTACGACAGTACCGCCAGGCTGAGAATATATCGATAGTATTGTGGTTACGAATCACGTTCCTAGAAAAATGGAACGATGACCAGCGATCGACAAAAAGAATTACTGGATCGTCTGGACATATTAATGTACCGGAACTGATATGTTACTAATATTATGGGTATACCTACCTATCTCACTGTCTCGTTGGTATAGTGGTTGCAAAGCGCGACTGCTGAGCATGAGGTTTTGGGTTGGGCCGGATATATAATGGAGGAAATGGTATGGTATGGTGGTATTGGTATAATGGGATATATCAGTAGGTTGGTAACTGGTTGGCAAGGTTATTATCGTATATCAATGTCAGCTCCGTGATACTAAAACATTTTTTTTAAGTCCCATGTAATAGAAGGCAAGCCTATTGCCATCAACTAGGCACAAATCCAGACTCTGAGGCTACTACTGATTCAAATATTGTCTATGCTAATACTATCTCTGGCACTAGTCCGACAATAATAATCTTTCTCTGATAGAAATCTGCATTATTGCCCAGTGCTACAGGCTACGTGGACTAAGTCGTGGGCAGAAGATAATCAGACATAAAACAACAAATGTTTTATAAGACATGTGAAGAGTGGATACGAGGGAGTAGCGTTACTATTTAAATGTAAATAATGGCCAATGACATGTGTCCTCCGTGCCTGCTTATCCCAAGCGCTCAATCTTCCTTTCCCCACAGCACGTAAGGCACCGCAAAACATTCCACAAGCGCTTTCAATTTACTCCAACTACAAGTACAATTTAGACACTTGTACAATGCCATTCCTAGGGGCATCGGCACAAAGACCCCCGTACCCCCCCTTACCCCCTAGCTTGACCCTCGGCTCTTAGAACAAAGCGATTAGAATTAACTATTCGGATGTAGTGGATCTGAAGTTAGATACTTACAGATCTGCGTGATAGAATGGAATGGCCGCAGTTCGTGCTGCCCTCTATAACTCTCTATGGTACACTGGTTTTTATGACGCAACTGGACGCTTTTGTGTCTATATTTGCGTGTTCGTTGAGTGAGTGTCGGTTTTTTTTATAGATGTATATTTGGCACCGATGGCGTACAGTAAAAAGGGGCATAAAAATAAAACTATGAAAAAGTCAAACGTGTGAATCATGTCTCGTCTGTTAGAAATAAAATACAATAAAACCATTGATCTTCTTTCTTTATCGTGTGGGCAGTAAGGTCTTACGACTCCACACACCCTAGTGTCAGAGTTTCTTAACCACCCCAAGGGTCTCCGACCACCTCTGAAACCATTGATTACAATAATAGATTAATTAGTAAAAAATACGAAACTCTAAAAAAGTAAATACGTATATAAAAGAGGTACCTACCTATTTAATTACAACAACCTTACATCTACCATTACAGATTTCCAATGCAGTAGTGTAGTTATTAGTAACGATTACAACAAAAAAAAAAAAAAGAATTTACCAATAAATTATCAATACTGCATTATAATTAATTATAGTACTTTAGTACTCCAAAAATATTCAATATCAGCTGATAATTTACTAGGTTGTAATAATTTTAAAGCTATGGTTGTTAATAAATTAATATTTTATTAATTACACAATATTTCAGAGAAAGCTAGTGAAACGAATTCAATTATATTACACACATGAGTATGATTATGTCACTATATATTACTCATATTTTATAATTGGTTGTAGGTTTTACGTACACACAATCCCAAAAATAAAACTTTCTATCTATACTAATATTATAAAGAGGTAAGTTTGTGAGGCTGTAGGGGGTAATCTCTGTATCTACTGAACCGATTTTGAAAATTCTTTAGCAAATTGGAAGCTACGTTATCACTGAGTACCTACTAAAATCAATATTTTATTATTAAAAGAGATCCGTAAGAAAAATCACGTAATCGAAGTCGCGGAGAGAGTGCTAGTCATAAGTAACCTAAAATCTCGGTAACCTTTAAGGAACAAGCATTTTAATTCTAGGTATCCCTACGATGTCACTCTGTGCCACATAGCTAACATTAAACACCAAAGGTGATAAACCTGGTACCTCTAATCGAGTCGCCAAACGGTTACGTTGTAGACTGGTGAAGCTAGCAAGCGATGCTAGCTGTACGACTAATCGGCGATACAGCGCTGAAAGCGGCTAACTGGTGAGCGCAAACTGTTCAACTTTGTCTAGCGCAGGTTCGTTTTAAACGGTACCTAGAATACAATTGTCTGGCTATTGTAAGGGATTAGGTATTACCTAACATCATGCCTGTAATCCCCGAAGGGTTAGGTAGAGGTGTACAATTTCATTTCACTAGCTGTGATTAAGTCCCATGTAATATTATATGCATCTCATTGCCATCAACCGGGCACAAATCTAGACTTTGAGGCTGCTACTAAGAAAGTCCAAATGGGAAAACCCAATAACACTTTGCCCGACCAGTGAATTGAACCCAAGACCTCATGCTCAGCAGTCGTGCTTTGCAATCACTAGATCAACGAGGCAGTCAAATAATCCTTAACACATGCAAGTATGTATAAAAAAATCTATTAAATAACGCTTTTTTTATAAAAGATAATTTAAACAGGTATAAAATAAACCTACGTAAATTACCAAAAACTATCAAATAGCCTATTCCAAATCCCTAGAACCTAATATTCCACCCCCCTAATTTTCAAACCCATATCAAAACGCATCCAATACAATCTGAACATTAATTTCTCATTCCAATCACACACGTTTAAACAAAAAACAAATTTAACTTTTCTGAAGCTTTGGAAACTAGCTCAGAAAATATTTGACGAATGAAATTGAAGGAAACTTTTCCAATATTGCAATTGAACGGTACCTATGTGGGTACACTGAGCAAAAGACATTAGTGTGCATGCAACTTGCAAAATTGTGTTTATAAAACTTTCCTTTTCTCTACAAAAAACAAAACACACATCTTTAGGTATTGTTTGTGTAAAATTGAGTTGTTCATGTTTATTGATTGCCTGTGCAGCTTATTATTTTGTTGGGTGTACTTACATAATAGTAGACTAAAACTAAGGCTAAGATCTTTCATCTATTTTATATATAGAAAATACAATTTGCAGACGCCTTGTAAACAGTTGATCAATTTGGAGATTGGATTTAGATTGATTGAAGTAACAAATTATTGACAGAAGATTGGTAATTACGTTTTGTTATTATTAATGTCGAAAGCTGTTTATGTTATCTGTGTAATTTAATAAACTCGCTGTTTATGGCTCAATTACCTGATTATTGTTGTTGACTGAGGGCTACTCTCTGCGATTTGGTATTCGTGTTTTTTTTTTTAATCTATTTTAATTAAATTACGTCTTTAGTTACTGCTCCGCTTCCTTAGGTCTTAGCCGTGAAGTTATATAGTATATACTATTCTTAATGAATCTGACTTCATCAGCGTTTAAAAAAACACACAAACAAAAAAAAAATCTTCAAGTTTATTATATTACTAGCTAATTCCCGCGGCTTTGCTCACGTTAATTTGTTTCTCCGTATAAACTTTGGACTCCCGTTTTATCCTCTTAATGGGTGAATTTTGGAAAATCCTTTCTTAGCGCACGCCATCCTTTCAGCGTAATTTTAGTGGTTTGAGCTGTGGGTTGATTTATCAGACAGTCAGTAACGGTTGCCTTTTATGTATATTATATAGAAGCTATGTAGTAATATGTATATGGAGGCGTTAAGAAGTTAAAGGTAAGTTCTAAAGCATCCCCTTACATCCTTTATTAAACACGTACTTAATAACTTAACGAATAACATGACGTCAGAGCACGCTCTAAAGCCTCGTTCTCACGACACGAGGAGCGTGTAAGGGTGTGAGCGTACTGGCGTAACGATGTGCACTAATTATATAAGACACAGGTGGAAGGGTTACGTGCTCGTGTTTGAATTAGTGTGTGCTGACCTTATTGTGGTTAGCGAAGTGTGTTTTTGTGGTCGTTTGAATACGCAGCTTGTTATTCTCTGTAAGTTTATTTTGAAAGAAAAAAAGGCGCAGTGAGGTAATGGTGGGTCTAATTATTTTGCACTATCCTCGGGTCCGTCCGCATGGAAGTAATAGTGTAACTTTTTATCAGTGAAAGATTTTTGTAATACGTTCCGTACTTCCAGAGATTACTTTTTAATAATGATAATACCGACCTATTGCCCACTGCAGTGCAAAGGCCTCTCATACAGAGACGGCACTAGCATTGATCACCACGCTTGCTTAAGCCGGATTGGCGATTCCAAACTTTTCGATGTCAGTGATGTCTAAGATAAACTTTTTATCATCTTCATTTAACATCTTCTTACAAGCAAAGAAAGAAAGAAACAATACGATCACTGTCAGCGATGCCCGGCAACATTACCTAATACTGTCATTAACACAGGCACCTAAGGCTTTATTTGATACGACTCGGAAAGCGTTCATCCGCTAATAAATGTCTAGATGATAAAATCCACTGGATACTTTTCTTAAATATTTAAAAAAATTGTAATCCTTTAATAAAACGGAAATAGCATTTTTCAGTGTCCAATAGTTGTGTTGTGTGTTGAGCCAAGGGCAGCCTGGCCAGCATGGGCCGTCGTGTGAGGTGCGTACCATTGTGTGCGCACTGGGTCACAATGGGCACAAACGTTGAGGTTGTTAATTAATATTAGAACACGATCGGATTGCAAATAGTGGCGAGTAGCAAGCCGTCGATTGTAGTGTTACCACTGTGCAAATAGGGCGAACTATAGGTCAATGGTATATGCCAGTGTGTAGATGCTTGGCTTCTATAATAAAAATGTCAGTTAGTGCAGAATTAAAATTTGTCGATACGGTTAGCGTAGTTGTTGAGCAATTGGTTGCTCCGTTGCGGTTTAATGGTAGTTGTTCCATGTCTGGTTAAGTTTATATGTTAGTAAACGAACCTAAGATACAGGAGAAATTTGCAACGTACAAAACTAAAATTATATCCAAGTTTTAATTTACATTACGCTCAAACAAAATCTACTAAGACCTTTTATATCTATGATTATTACACAAGAGCTTTGTGCTCGGCATTTAACATTATTCACATACTAATAGGGTCCATTACCATCCTTATCTTCTTTACATTATACTCCTCATTGACCGACAAAAACTGCTATTAACACAACTGTTCAATCTCACTAATTACTTCCTCCGACACTCAAGGCCGCAGCAAATTGTGTTAACATAGTCAGTTTACATTATATACTTTGTATATAACACATTTTACATAACACAAACTAACATAACAAGACTGAGCTCACTGTGTGTAAAGCAAAGCTTTTAACCCGTTTTCTGGAAATGCATTAATTAAATCGTAGCGTTTTCGTAGAGCCCGCTACGCCGTTACGCCTGTCGTAGACAACGTCTACGAGCGAGAATTGTTTTACAAAATTATGTTTAATTTTGCGAATTACTCTAGTGTTAATTCGTTTAAAAACTAGCTTTCGGGTGGTTAGATTACCTACTTTATGGACTCGTTCATTTTGTTGGTTTCAACCAGCTAACTGTTTATGACATCGTATATTCACCAAGATAATTTAATTAAAACCTACCAAATGTGGTTACCACTCAACTTGTACTGCAAGAATATATTCAATTGGTTTCTTTTATTTCTCATTCGAAAAGGAAGCAGGGTATGAAAATAAATGAGAAGCATAAAAACGCATTGAAAATATTTTTATTTAACTCCGGCCGCATAGAGGAGCGACCGCACATAAATAAGTTTAACCTCATATTTCAATGAGGACGTAGTTTTTCCGCATTTGTTATAACGCGTCGGCGTGTGGGATATTTTATAATGATTCTGAGGGGTGAAACGGGGTGAGACAGGGGTGAAGGGGGTGTGTCGAGTGTCTGGCTAATGACGCCGCCTGGCTGCATCTAATGATCGTTTGTCAAAGTTACACTATCTCTAAGCGTGCGGAGATGAGCGGAGATGTGCTGTGTTTTTGTGTTTATTTCCGAACTGTAGTTATGACTTTCATTAGTTTTAAATGAACGAGATGAGAAAATGATGAAAGCTTTTGCCCGCGACGTTGTCCGCGTTAAAATTGATATAATGTATATCCCACGGAAAATACGCATAGCCTATGTACTATTCCAGAATATAATCAATCTCTGTGCCAAATTTCCTCCAGATCCGTTCAGCCGTTCTGGCGTGATTAAGTTAAAAATATCCATCCAAACTATCGCATTTATAATAGGAGTGATGAGTGAATGAGTTTATTTATTTGTGTATGTGAGTTTACGTGTTATTAAACGATACATGAGAAATTCCTAGTGGGGCAACGTTTTAACAAGAAACAAAAATTTTCGACGAGCAATGTCAAAGTCAAAGTCAAATTATTTATTTCTATTAGGCCACTTTATGGCACGTTTGAACGTCATTACATGATAAAAAAATAGAATTGAATCTAGTTGCCCCGTACGTACTCTTTTAAAATCAACGTTTTACAATGTTATTTTTTGTATACATAGTCATACGTAATTACATGTGAATACAATATACCTTACATAAAAAAAAACTACTGTATAATAACACACAAAAATAATTTATATTACAAATTAGGAATTTATGGTAAAATATATTTAAAGTTACATCGTGTTCACATGTTAACAAATATTGGAACTGTAGACAACCACTCTCAACATCTCAACCAACAATGAAACAGCGTGAGCGACCCAATTTCATGATGGTGCCAATATCTGACGTTCAGAAAGCCTTTCATTCGCCATTGTCAGTCTAGACACCTCTCAATTAGTACAAAACAATAGTCTAGCGTAAACAAATTAGTGTTCTATGATCCTAATGGATAAGTCTAATATCTTTGGCCTGTATCACAATAGAATGTTCTAGATTCCATTCATTGCAGTTTTAGTGTTTTCTTAGACTAAAATTTTTGGAGTAAACTAGTTTAGAATATTATTTATTGAAACTTTATGCACATATAAAAAAATACACCATACAAAGGCGGACTTAAAGCCTTGGCCATTTTTTACCAGTTTACATTAGGGTGATGAAAAGACAAAACATAGTAGGTGCATGCACAGGTACAAACAATTTACAAGAATAAAAAAATAAAAAATAAATACATGTATATACATACATATGAACAAAATATACAAAGTAGAGAGAATATAATACCCACGGCAACCTGACTTAAACATATCGAGGTGCATTAAAACAGCGATTGGTACCGGTACAGTACCGGAAGGCGTAGTATGGGTAGGACTGACGACCTGGTGAAGGTCGCGGCAAACCGTTTGATGCGGGCAGCACAGGACCGGTCATTGCGGCTAACTTTAGAGGAGTCCTATGCCCAGCAGTGGACGTCGCTCGGCTGATATGAAGATAATGATAACATGTGGTTTGAATACTAGCAAAAAACTGGCTTGTCAATTCACTATTTCCGCTTTCAATCTTAAAACTCGAGTCTAATGTAACAGATCTAAAAGAAAGTGTCCCAAGATCGCACGCCTCACGTGTATTTTAAAGGAAAATAACAGTTTATGATACCGTGTAAACAAATAGACGCTGCTTCGACACATGTCGCGTCTATATCCTGTAGAAAGTAGTGTCACACCTCACATATTCATAGTGCGTGGCAGCCCTAGCGAGACAATATCATACTGTAACACCATCGTTGGAGATTCAATCCTAAGCTGCGAAGATAAGGTTACATTTTGTGATGTGTTGTGTTGTCGATATTGAATATCAAAGGTGAACCTAGCAATATTTCGTGATTTATCAGAACGTATTTGCGGCAGTGAGGCATGTCCCTCGCATGGAAAATAATACAATGTGTAGGATACATGAATATAGACGGGATGTGTATTGGATAGCGATCGCCTTCGGGTTTGCTTGGTAAACTGGAAGAGTCCGGCGTTGAAGAATGCAATGAATAATTTCTCTCAGTTTGTTCAAGATACGTTATTATCCCATTTATTCATTTTGTGTAGGTATATATTAAATACATTTTTTAATATTTATGAAAAAAATGTAACATTTTAAAAGACAAAAAATAACACACATTGTTATAGAATGCTTTATTTGTTTTGAATATTTGTGTCAGTTGTAAATTAAATAATGAATCAGTTAATGATTCTAATAAAGCGGCCCAGTCCCCGTGATCGCAGTCTAATCTCAGTCTCAATTTTTGAATACCCCTTTAGTCAAATATTTGACATGTTTTTGATATCTATATATATGTTCGCTGAGATGAAATTTCAACTAGATTCTGCCCTTATTTAGTAACGAAAATTGGCATTCTGTCCAAAATATAGTCAGTTTTAAAGTTACTGCCGTTGCACTTTTAAACCGTGAGAAAGACCGCATGAGTTTACTTTGCTCTACTGTACCAACTCTTCAACATACCCAAATCATGAAACTTAATAATAAAGACAGCCACACAAACAAACACCTCGTAGCTAAAAACAGCACAAGCTCCGGACACAGTCCCATCGTCGCCACATTATGCGTGTTAGTCACGAGTAAATCACCAGCTGAACGGATGGCGACCAACTTTGTTCCGAGGAGGCTTACGTGGACTCCTGGAGGTTATAACTTGTAGTGGACAGCCCCGAGGGACGGGGATGAAATATTACCTCTCTTTGTTACACAATCGCCTCTTACACTCAATAATTTTGGGAGGATCGATGGGAAGTAGCTCTGAGATTTGGGAATCAGTGAATGTACGAATAGTTCTCTTTGTCTATTAGTGCGGCTGTGATTATTGAAGTGGAGATATAGACGACGATTTCTGAATGAACAGCACTATTATCTTCTTAAGTTTGTTTTGCTTTATTGTGAAAATGTGTTTTTGGATGATTAATATTTAGCAAACTGATTTCAAAATTTGTTTTAACACACCTGCAATACTTGAACCATCTGTATAATCACCACGGCATAGATGAGAAATGAAATCGTCCTCACTATACGTGTAGTGGAGGTACAGGTACTTTAGAAAAAAATAAGGGCTTTCTAGTACTCAGAGTACATCATAGACAGACATACGGAGATGGCAAAACTATAAGGGTTCCTTGTTGCCTACGGAACCCTTAAAATAATCATTTTGTCAAAACTATATGGTGTTTAGCTTTTTAATTTTGATGGTCTGTTTTATTTTACCAACAACATAACTAAACAAGTAACACACTGTATAGTTATGCCATTTAACCCGACCGAAACTTCACGTCGATATGATGTGTCACAAATTCTAAAACCAATTTGCTCATACGTACACATTGTTCCGAGTTTCAATTCATTCGTTTCAATATTGGACTAAATAGTCTTTCCAAACAACATCCCGATGTTGATGAAACTTTGAAACTAATCAACATCTCTCACCAACAACTCAACTGTGGTTTTCACTTTTCTTTTTCGAGAACATTCAGTTTCAGCGTTTTCGTATTATTGAAAACGCCACGCCATGTTTGTTTCAGGTTCAGTGCTTTTCGGGTACCTATATTTCATTAGTGGGCGTGAAATTTAAGCGCTTTTTATTTTATTCTGAATGTAAAATGTGAAATTAAATTCTTGTCTGTATCACCGCTCATACAACTACTTAGTATTGAAATATTTATTGTAAATATTGTGGTGAAATTACTGTTTTGTTTGTTAGCTTTAGGTTCAGTCATTTATTTATGAAATTAGTAAATAGCGATAGTAAGCGTTTACCGTATTATTTAAATAGATG
Organism: Hoplodrina ambigua; assembly: GCA_949774945.1. Taxonomy (NCBI): domain Eukaryota; kingdom Metazoa; phylum Arthropoda; class Insecta; order Lepidoptera; family Noctuidae; genus Hoplodrina; species Hoplodrina ambigua. Next base: position 309,246 of record OX458982.1, read on the forward strand.
GTGCCGATTCCCTTGTTCACAAACTAGACTAAATTTAGAGAATTGACATCTCTTACTAACATACAGCGAAAGAAAAGGACGGTGACATTCCGTGACATTTGAAGAACTAAGTTAGCGATGTCAAATTAGTTTTGCCTTGAACTTTTCCGTATTTTTAATCCATACGTTTTAAGATGTCAACTATAATTGTATGGATGTGTCATATTGACTAAATTTGACAGCTCTTATTTACATTAGTCTCTTTCTTGTTTTATTGGACAGAAAAAGATGGAAATAGTCTAATTTTAGTTTAGTTTGTGACCAAGAGAATCGACACCACTAGCTTGTAAGCTTTCCTATAATAAATACATTATTTTGATCGCACTCTAACTAAGCTCTTTCAACACTACCAAACTAAATATTTAGCCAACAGGATAACGTTAATCTAATAATTAACTTTTCTTTTTCTAAAATTATTTCTATGCTTACCTGGAGCACGTGTAAGCCACTAATCTAGAAGCAACCTTCTATCCAGACTGTCACGAGACTAAACAAACAACTACCCACTTTGAGAAACTAAATCCATTGTTATCAGTTTGCATCAATATAAAGACACAACAGGGTTATCGTAAGGTGGGTAGTATTGTTAACGTGTATAATATCGGATGGTTTTCAGACGAGAAACTGAAGACGCAACGACTCCGTTGACGATGTGGGTGTAGTGATACTTTCTTAATACCTCAAGTCTCTCGTTATGAGACACAATTGATTATCTATTGTTCTGTTATATCGGTGTGACAGCCGGGAGTAGAAATAGCCTAACGGTTATTACGAGGTCTTCTTCTTCCTATCGTGTAGGCTGTAAGATCTTACGACCCCACACACCCTAGTGTCAATGTTTCTAAACCACCTCAAAAAAAAGAAGGGCCTCTGACATGGTTTGAATGGGACTAGAAGAAACCAGAACTTATGTCCAGGTTTCCTCACGATGTTTTCCTTCACCGAAGCCAGTAATGTCTAAGATAAACTTTAGAAAGTACATATGAATTAAAAAAGGTCACATTGGTGCTTGTCCGGAATTTAACCCACAACCTCAAGCATGAGAGACGGGCGCCTTAACCACTGGGCCATCACGACACACTACGCGGTCTCACGTAGTGAGTTTGACTTCCAAACTTTGCGGTGAATGCAGATATAGCTAAGCTGTGCTGTTTCACTTGTAAAATCAAACTCCAGTACCACAAAATGATTAATTTTTTATATTTAATAAATGGAAAATAATAATAAAGTTATCTTATTTTCACTTCATCGAAACCATTTCACAGAACCGTCAGAAAAAGCGAACGAAATTAAAGATATAAAGCGTTTGAGACCATAAAAGTGTTTCTCGAGATTATTGCACACAAGTACACAGTACACACTCGGCATACACAAGCGTGTAGTATGTAGTACACGCTCGAGCACGAACAGAGGCCGTTTCATGCAAAACGGTGTAATACTCAAGCGCTATTGACCGCTGTAATTTCGCATAAATAAACCAAACATCGCTGTTGCTCATGCGAATAAAAATATTAATACATGTTGTGGGTTGTTGTCCAGTGAGTAATATGCTATGTTTAGAGATGTTTTTCTTGCACACCATATATTCAATCCATAACTTGTTTAGTGATTTAGTCACGTGCGTTTTATCTCATTTTTGACATACTATATTAATTACTTCAAAAAAAACTCACAACTCACAGTTTCTTTCGCATGTGAGTAGAACAACTTCGGTTGGTTGGAATTACTAACTGGCCTTATATCACTAATCATCATCATTAATTATAGCATGTAGACATCTGTTGCTAAACAGGGTTTCCTAATTACAGTTGTTGTTAACAGACGGAGGAATGTGATTCTTTTAAAACGTCGATCATAAGTATTTCACCATGCTCCTCTTTTTCAAAACCAATATCTTTGTATAGCTTTCAATATCTCGGCTCTATCACTACAAAGCCAGCCGTCACCCTCGTTCCGTCGCAAGCATAATGTAATGTTTACGATCTGCGCGCATAGGGGCCCGTGCTTGGCACCGCGTCGCATATGTGGCTATCATTCTACCAATATCAAATGGGCCCCAAAAAAAGATTTCCGTCGTAACCCGTTTGTGAAGGGCCCGGCCACTTTACAACTGATTTACGTAATGGTGGCTGTTGAATGAATAAAGTTATCGTGATACTTGATTTCTTTTGTTGGAGTAATATTTTGTTTCTAAAATGTGTGGGTCCTGCTGTGTCGTGGTTTTGTTGACTCGTATGTCATTTAGCGTTATGACATACTCGGGTACTTGACATCACCAATTAATTGACCCACTTTTTATGAGCTGTCAAAACGCGATTTCCCTTTACAGGAATGAGGAACAGGGGGCCTACCACAACCTTTTAAAACAATATTATTTTAATATTACTTAGCCTTCCGCACTGTTGGATTTTCAACGCTACTATCAGCCCCGAGAGCTGAAAATGCAACAACAGAAATTACAAAGTAATATTGTTATAAGAGATGGCGGTAGGCGCCCAGGGTGTAACGTTTCTCAACCTCTGTCGAAAAGGGAGGATCCTCTGACCATTAGTGTGTTATGTCCGTTGGGCTACTGACCGAGGGTTGCTGTCGGGATTTTGTATTATTGTATTCTTTTTTCGAAACAAACCAAGGTTCCCACATTTCACATTCTGATCTCTTGCGTTGTCTTAATTCAACACAAAAGTAGGTGAATACACTTAATAATATCCAGACACCAGCTTTCTACAAGAAAGTTATAATAAATACAGAAAAAAATGTCCGCCGTAAAGCTAAAGACAACGGCGCGAGTACTGCTTCCAAGGGAGTGAAAAAGTTTTGGCTCATTATATAGCCATTCCTTTTCTACGAAAAACGAAAGAATAACAAACCTTTGTAGTTTTCGATACAATGTGGAACAATACTCCTGGTCACTATAACGTGGACTTAAATAAAATAATGGGATATTTTTTCAGATTACCTTCCTAAATTAGCTATACCCCGCGGTGTTACTCGCGTTCATCATCATCTGCGTAGCCTTCTCCCAACTATGTTGGAGTCAGCTTCCAGTCTAATCAGATGCAGTTGAATACCAGTAGTGGGTCGTAGTGTGTTTATATAAACTTCCTCGGTAAACGGGATCAAGTAGATTTTTTCAAATAGGAATAGCAGTTCCTGAGATTTGCGCGTTCAAACAAAAATAGGTACTCTTTAGCTTTATGAGTCCAGACTGTTAGACTGTCCAGACATATTATAGACATAGTTTTTGTCAGTTCTTCAAAGTCACATTGGTACTTGCCCGGATTCGAACTTACATCTCATGCCACTGAGCCGTCATGACGTCTTGACAATACTTAGCTTACATAATTTTCATCTTTGTATTGCAAATGCATACGATAATAAGAAAGAGATGTCTTAACATACATCTTGGTCCTTTTATGTTTTTTTCCTTCCGCTTCCCTCTAGTTTTTCTGTAAAAGATTATCGAAGATAACAATACTTTTATTCTTGTCATTGCTTCTGAGAATTTCCTCTCAATGGTACTGTAATATGTAGGTAGTTGCTGTGTAGTGCTGATTCAGTTCACTTGATTGCTTTCCCTAATATTTCATTGGAAAGTCAGATCTAGACGGATATTCTTAAGATTCTTATTTTTATTCTAAATATTAAGTACTATTTATTGTATGCTGCTGTGATGTTAGTGGTTATTTAGTTCCGGGGTTGCGGGACGTCTTAACAGGATACCGTGGCCCCGGAACGTAAAGGGCAACAGAAGGAACAGGGTGGTTCAACAGTAAAAGTCAGACAGTCCTTTTTGCCCCACCCAGGGCGGAAGAACTCATTTGACGATTTTGACCAACTCAAACAAAAAAAAAAAATGGTTATTTAGTTAGAAATACGATGTTGTTAATCTTGCTATATTATTATAAATGCAAAAAAGATATTTACATGGGACTAAAAACATAACTGGCGAAATGTGGGTGTACTAATGGGTACACCTCTGCCTAACCCTTCGGGGATTACAGGCGTGATGTTATGTTATGTTATGTAAAAAAGATATTTCTTACTCAATCACGGCAGAATGGTTAAACAAATAAAATTTGAGGCAGGGATAGATTATAGTCAGGAAAACCAGATAAGCTACTTTAAATACCGGTAAAAAAGTATGGTATCCCTAAAATAATTTTGAAACTTTATCTTAATTCTAAAGTCGCGGACAGAAGCTGGTAGAATAATGTTGTTTATCCATTTTATTATATTTCTGAGAGTTGAATGAAACGTACTAGTTAGTCAACCGTCCCAGAATATAATCCGGGTCAGTCTGCTCAACTTGGGGCTCATTCGACCCCGTAAAAGTTCGTGACGTATGGTCTGTTTAAATGGGAGGTGTTGCTGGCAGCAGCGAGTTATTGTTTGGCTCTAAATGGCCCTCTCATGCGTGTCAGTGACATTTTGAATGGAAATTTTTGTTAGAAATTCTCGCTTGCTGTTACATGTTGTTTGAAGACTTATGATAATGTAAAACATGAACAATAATAATTGTTTTGATGAGCATATCCTTTTTTTAACCGACTTCAAAAAACGGATTCACTTTCATCAACAATTTGGGTAGAACCCCACGTTTTAAAAGGATAGCAAGAGGGCGGTTCATCGGTAAACGTTTCAATTTGATTTCATTGTCCAGTTTGGATAGGCCGGACCTTATCTGCGCGCAAGAGGTCCGAATACAATTAGTTAATTACATTGTAAAGGACGAACAGTCTCTGTAAGACGACTATGTTTGAGCCTGTTTAATAGTTGGGATCTCTTACTAAACGTACGATCAAGTCAAGTAATCCTTCAGTTTATTTTTAATCATATAACTACTTAGAATTAAAGCGTTTCAGTTTATGCTCATGCCTTTTCTGTTTAAAAAGAGGCTTTTACCCCGCAGTGAAACAATATTAATCTGGTAACTATTATTTCATTTAACTAGACTGTTGTTGGCAGTAACAATCACATCAAACTACAGCTAACTCACGCAGAAATATGATTTTCAACATTGATTCAATCAATCACAGTTCCGTAAAACCGCTCAACCGCCAATTAACTAACTTCATCGCAGTCAACTGAAACATAACGGACTGTTTACTATTCGACGTCGTCCTCGCCGTATCGTGATCCATTGGGAAACTAAAACCGTAGGTTACAAAAGAAGAAATCATTGTTTTTATTTGCCTTTATTTTTCTATCGAGAACCTCTCCATAACATGCCACTAGGGAAATACCCAGGCAAAATCACACCTTACGTCCACCCTAATAAAGTTACAAATGTATTGGTGAATTCTCACTTTACGCAAGCGACAGAACAACAAAAGAACTCGGAGTAGCATTGGAACAATGCGGTTGTCGGTACAGTGCGACAAGTCGGCACAATGCCTGGGGACGCCCGCGCCCATGCCTCCCTTATCGTGGACGGACTGTCCCGCTCGCATTGTGCGGAAGATATGTCAAGGATTAAATACTGCACTTTCAGTTGCGCCTGTTGTGAACATCTGTTATCATATTAAAACTATCGTCTGCCAACAAGAAAGGGTGGTTGGTGTTCTGAATAAAGTCAAAGTCAAAATATTTATTTCAATTTGATCATTTACAGGCACTTTTGAATTGTCAAGGAGTCGGTCAGTTAGTCCGAAAGTTGAAGCTAGTTGCTCGTTCTAAAACAGAAATAGGCCTCTATGAAGAAGAACGAGTAAGAACCTCCACGGCACTCTTTTTAATATAATAATAATGGAAAGTTTGGCGCGACTGGCAATCATTTGCAAGACGTGTAAACGTTCTAACTGTTCGTGTCTAAACATAATAAAACATGATTTGATGCCACTTAATATGAGGTTCCTTTAATTCAAGCTGTTGTTTTGATAATACAAACAGACAGTTCATTTTAATTTGTATAGATAGATGCGTAGCAGGCGTTCTATGGTTTCTGCTAACCCCCATAGGAAAAAGGCGTGAGTTTATGTATGTATGTATAGATACATGTAGTTTTCATAATTTAATTCAGCTTTCGGCTTTAAAACCAGTAACAAGTTCTTTTAAATCATAATTAGATGGAAATGTAAACCAAAAAATTCTAGATTCAGAGTCATGACCTTCTAAAAGTAAATTATATGATGCTAAAGTAATTATAACATTAAAGGGTCCATACCGCGCAGACCAAATGACCAAACCTCATGTACATAATGATCATATTAGATCATGATAATTATGTGAATAAATCCATATAATTATGATCGTGTATGGTAGGTATGTTTATATTTCCCGGGAAGTCAAGCGTATGGCGTAAGAGTTTGATTGAGATTGTGGATAATATTTTGCTTACACGGGTTTGGGGACCCTGTAGCTGGAGGGGGGGGGGGGGCGTATTATTGACGTGGCAAATACTATGTGGCTCTGTATTGTGGCTGGTAACTAAGGCCCTGCTTGCGATCAACAGCTAGACTTCAAAAGCTTAGCCCTACATTATTTTATTTCCTTGATGTAAAAACATAACCCTTTCATGAAGGTGTACCCGTTAGTGCACCCACATTACTCCAATTATGTTTTGAAGTCTCATGTAACAGGGGGCGAGCCTATTGCCATCAAGCGGGCACTCCAGACTCCGAGGCTGCTACTGAAAAATTCCTAATGGAAAAACCCAATAACACTTTGCCCAAAAACCTTATGCTCAGTAAAAATTATGTAAAAGGTATATTTGAGCAATATCACAATTACAAGCCAATTTGAGCTAAACCCTTTGTGCAGCGTGTACGGTAACAATTCAATTTGCTAAGGTCAAGGACTCCCGGGGCGCGCCATTAACAATGCATCCTAATGGGTGTGGACGGCAGAGAAACACCCTGTCACCTGCTCCCATTCATTCTATTCAGACACCTTGTAAGGGCATTACGGTGGCCGGTCACTTTCCTAACAATAGAGAAATGTGCGGCGTCTGCGTGCTATAAAGGCGATTTATATTTGTTACGTTGTTATAAACATGGACGTATTAAAAATGGAAAGCTAGTGTAGTGGATAAGGAAGGATGTCAAATTTTATCAAAATAATTATGTTTTGCGCAGGGTTAAATTATTAGTTGACATATTTTTTTAAGACATAATATCATGTGTCCTAATAAAATGTTGAGTACTTCTGCAGCCTACTCATTCTTTGGTTGTATTCGTCGGGTCATTGAGCTTCTTTAGTTTTTGAACTCACAATGCTGACACTTGCGTCAATTAAATCTGTGTGGTTCTTCATAGGATCAGACAATTACAATCGGATAATACCCACACGTACAAAATCTTTTTGTATACCTTTCCTTAATCTTACTTTTATGAAGAGCGACGACTTAATGATCTATTGAGCAAACAATTTTCTTAAAAAACATTATATTTTCTCCATTAGATAAGTGTAGCAAGTATCAAGAAAGTCGAAGTGTTCCACCCGTACGGCGCATGAATGCGAAGGCAGTCTGTTAAACTTAGCCTTAGTTCCTCTGAACTTGGTATCCCGATGGTATTGCAAGTTCTTGGGATCGGTGTGGTGAAATTTAAAGCAGGTATTAAGGGTTGCTGGTCAGAATTTCGGCTCCTAACGTTTACCAAAGTGACCAACGCTCTATCGTTTTTGTTGGGCTTGGAAAATGAAACAAAACCAAAGTGGATGAATGGCAATGACCTAATTTATATTTTAAATTTCCCTTGGTAGATTTAGTGAAAACCTAAAAAAATAAATAAAAGTCATATAAAATGTAATGTAATGTAAAACTTTTAAAAAGAATTGAGCGAAGAAAGTTCTTATTCCTAGAATTTTATTTTAACCGAGTCTAACCGCTATGTGTTTTAGTAGTACTTAGCTAGGTTTATATTTTCGACCTAATAACGACTTTCCTTGGAAAATGTTTAAATAATATTTCTAGTTTTTAGATTACGGGCTTGTCAAAGTAAGAAGAGAATTTATGAAAAACCCGAAATGCAGCACAGTATACAAATATGGTATACAGTTAAATATTAAATTGAATTAAATAGCGTTAGAAATTCTAAGAACTTCCTTAAAATCTCTGTAAAATCTTATAAAAATGATTGCGGGAATCTTAATTTTAACGCCACGGATTCAGTGAATCCGAGCATTAAGGGCCCGAGTTTCCTTGAATGTCTCAATGGTCCCGGCGCTGTGCACGCACACGCAGTCGGCCCGTATCGTGGGATCTGTCCCAAGTCCCGTGTTATTGTACGCCGTAATCTGTTGGATTGGCGGCCGCCGCCATTATGAATTCAAATGGGCTATCTGGCGACATGTGCCGGCGCTAGTGTTCGTGACGATGTGAGAGGTAGCGTCGGGGTTGCTCGGTGATTTTTATTCTGTTCCGGCTTTTTTATCTTTGTATTTTTACTTTAGATTGTTTTATGCAGGTTTCAAAAATACTGAGTTTTCTAGACCTCTTAAACACTAGAACTCTCGGGCCCCTATTTTTTTTATAATAAAATGTAGCCTAAAGCACTCAGTGATAATGTAGCTTACAATTTGCAAAAACATTTTCAAAATCGGTTCAGTAGATTCAGAGGTTACCCCCTACAACTTCACAAACTCACAAATATCTCTTTACAATATTAATAGCTATTGTGGAGGTCAAGTATACCATAAAACAGCTAATAGCTTAACACACTGAGCAAAAAAGTAGCTTTCTATAAGTGTAAGATTTTTTTTAAGCAAACCAGTAGGAACTTTCAAAGGTTCCCTTTTACAGACAAACAAACTTTACCTCTTTGTAATATTAGTACCTAATAGATTATTTTCCGTGACATTATAACATGCATTTTTGTTAAATAAAGGTCTTTCCTGTTTCGTATAGATTTTTTCTTACTTCCAATGGATGGCCAAGAGAACGTGATTAAAACTTGTTAAGAGTCGCTTGTTAAACAAACTCTTCAATAGCAAAGTTTTGTAAAAAATAACCATATTGGATTCCACTATTTCAAGACTTTGTTAAAGCCTCCTTTGAGAGTGGTCCAGTCTATAAGTGGCGATGTCGATTGCGGGAATAATTTATAACATTCTTGTGAGGGATGGTCTTTAAAGTGAATTACTATAGACTAACTCGACTGCTTCGTTAGACTAGTAGCCGCAAAGCGCGACTGCTAAGCACGAGGTCTTGGGTTCGATTTCCAGGTCGGGCAAAGTGTTATTGGGTTTTCCACCAAGAATTTCTCAGCCTCGGAGTCTGGATTTGTGCCCGGTTGATGGCAACAGGCTCGCCCTCTATTATTTACTCAACTGCGCGACCAGAGGTTAATGTGTTTACCAACCGATGTAATGTATCTAAGTATGTTTGTTTCTTTGTGGCGCTCTACAGACCAATTCGACAATTCGTCTTAATCTTGGTAGTGCCTTATAGACATAACAGTAATCCAAATTCATTATGGCAACAACCACACTTATTTATTTATCTACTCTTGTTGTTATTTTGTTATTGTTATACAATACAAATTAAAGTCAGTCATAAAAAAATAACCCTTTCGGTACAAAACTAATGCCTCACTCGATATAAATGACTTTGTAGTTTAATTTATTACCTATGTAATCAATACAGTCCTCGTGTATGATTAAACAAATAAATGATTACTGTAATTTATTACAACTTGTACAAAAAGTCTGTAACATCGAATAAATAAATTGTCAGTCGTTCGTATTGCTTTGATGTTCAAATTAATATTTTATTCAATAACTCACGAAGGTACTCAAGTAATTCTTAACATTCCTTTTTCATTTATTACTTTCTATTAAAACATCTACAACACGGCGTAGGTACTTAAGGTGACGTCACCGTAATATTATTAGACATCATTCAGAGATTAAATCTCATTGCTCTGTGACATTCACAATGTTTATGACTACAATCTTGTTTCCAGTCTTAGAGAAAATGGGATCGACAAATGTCTTCGCACACAAATTATTATTGAAATGAAAGTAAAAGTTTTAGACCTTAGTATTTTATTTCAGTTAGCAGCGTTTATCTTAATACTTCAGCAGTTTTTAATTTTTATATACTTACCTAAAAGAAGATGTAACATGCTTTTATATGTATAAATTAACACTCAAAATTAAATTATTTTTAATTTTTCAGTTCTTTTCATTAACCGGTAATAAAAGCTTGATTTCAAAAACTTCTTTTTTTCTTTAATTTTTTTTGTAGGACACTTTATGTGTAAAGCAAGTCAAGCCATATTCTAGTATGTGCGGTGCGGTACCAAGTCCCTGAACTACTTATAAACTATACCATTCAAACAAACTCTTCTGAAACAAAAACTCAGTGCAGTGCAACTTATTATTATTCGTTCTTAGTTGGAGCGTCACCACTCAAGTAGAACCGGCAGTCACAAACTAGTTAGGTACAGAAGGCCAACTCAATACAACGACCGAATACAGGCGCACGCACACATAAATCACTCTAAACTATGTTTTCATGTTTAGGGGGAATGAGTAAAGTTACTTCTCGCCAAGTGTGCACTATCAGGTCAGAAAGTCGTGACGCGCGAACTTATGAATAAAAAGCAAGCCAAAAGAATGCCTTTCGTGAATGCTATTGCCATGTGTAGGTACGTAGGCGCACGTCTGTGTGTGCGTGTCATGTCGCTCGTCGCCTGGAGTCGTCCTTCTGTCCCTATCTACTCTGTGGACAGTGGAGCTAATTTTCCGCTCTGACGCCGCTGAGCGGACTCCCCGCCTATTATTAAGAAATTATAGATTAGATTTCCTATCGTAGGTTTGTTCGCCGTGGGTGAAATGGGAAAAGTTCGCGCTAATCAGGACGTGCCGTCTTTTGATAACGAATTAAAGAATATAATCCTGAAAATTTTCAAGGATAGGTACGGAAAGTTTTGAGGGTGGGTTACGTAAAAGTTTTGATGTCAAGACCTTTGATGATGTTTTTTTTTTGTGTTACTTAAAAACGCCTTGGGTGTTACCGATTTGACCTTAACCTAAATGGTATAAACTTTTTACAATTATGAAGGGGAGTCGAGTGAACTGACATTCAGAACCTTCCTGTATATTAAATTGACATGGCATTAACTAGTCCTTGTATAATATGATCCTGAAAAAATTAGATTTATAAAGCATACTTATACACACTTTGCGTACTGTAGAAAACTAGAAAGCTGAAACTTAAAATGCACAATCCACTTCATTAATGGCTGTTAAAAATCAAATTGCATACGTCATATCAAACTCGCATTGTACGAGTGTGTGCTTCACACATGTGTATAGATGAAGCCGAGCGCCTGCCAGTATAATTGGTCAAATTACTTTACTTAATGAGAACCAGAATACCGGGTGTTAATTTGATCTTCATTAACGATGGTACCTACATGAATAAATGTTTATTTATATACACGTGTACATAACGTTATTAGATGTACATAACATTGAGGCAATCTTGGTTTATATATTGTGATCTTGTTAATGTAATACTAGACGTTTCTGTACGCTACAATTTTAGAATGTTGATGAATTTGAACGTTGCCACGTTGTACGTTGGTCTGGCGGTCGCTAGCACGACTGCTGCTGAGCGTGGTGTCCTGGGTGTAATTCCCAGGTCGGGCAAAGTGTTAAGAGGTTTTACTATTTGGAGTTTAAAAGTCAGAGGTGTAACACCCCCGGTCCTCCGTGCCTCGGAAAGCACGCAAGAGCCGTTGTTGGTCGCGGCAGTCATTCGTAGATCTTTGGCAGTACTACGGGTAGTTAGTGCTTGGGTGTGACGCTGGTATTCAATTGCATTCGGATAAACTAGAAGCTTACCTGATCATGGTTGGGAAAGGGCTGGGTTGATGATGAATTTGTATAATAGGTACCACAGAGGAAGTAAATCTCTGGAGTGTCAATGTGCCTGGCCATCGACCACGTCAGATATACAAAAGCTACGACTTTTTTTTTTTTAATTCTCTCTAAAAGAAAAATGGCATCTTTAAAGTTAATTTTGAATCGAGGTAAAGCAATTTATTAAAATTTATTCATTTTTTTAACATTTAATTTACTATACGTGTTGTGTAAGTGTTAACATGAAAGTTATCAGCACTAAAATCGTATAATTCTGAGTGTGCTGTTTAACACTTCATTCCCTAACTACTCTATCAATTAAATCAAACAATTACGGCTATTGCAGGCTACCACTACCCTCGGCTAATGCTCGTAAAGTACCGTACTAGTGAAATTTACTGGTGTTCATAATTATTCGGATTTAATTGCAATGGTTTAGAGAGGCCTTGTTTAGTGTTCACTGATATTAACGTCCTTTTGTCAACTAAACGTATTAATTTATCGATAAGTTTATTATTCAGCGTGTACAAGAGACGGTGTTGAAATAGCTTTTATGCTTTATGAGTTAGCGCATTGTCTGGTAAAATCCATTCACATCTTTGTAGCTCATTCCTTAAAAGATTACCACAGACATTAACCTACATGATTCTTGTATTACCTGAAGGACAATTCTCGTAATTAAAAAGGTTTAAAATGGAGTTGAAATCTCATCTCAGTGACTATTAATGTTAACATGTTGTCAAAATGTTGTTTTTATTTTTAAAGAAATGAGATTGATATTAGAATGCGAGCGTTCTTAAAAGTTAATATAACTGATTTTGAGTAGGTTATTGTGTTTCTTCTGTGAGTCTAGGAATAACCGTACTCATATAGTTTAAAAAATAAAAACATTTTTGAACGGTAAAAAAAACATTATTTTGAGCATTTATATAATTACAAGATTTTTTTCTGAAAATATCGACGTTGGAAATTTCAAACATCGTAAAGAAAGAACTCGAGATTTTCAATATGTCCTAAAATCAAAAAAGGACCAGTTACTTCTCAATGATCGTCATGGTCTACTTCATCGGCTATTCTTTTGTTCATTTCAATCAGTTCCTCATGCAGCTGGTGCTTTCATTCCGAGATCAATCGGAAAAAGGTCAACCTAACGTCCCCGGAGACATCTCAAGTCTTCACTACAAGATACAACGGCGGCTCTTCAGGGAGAACATTCCTCGTTGAAAGCTGATTTGGCAGTTGACTAAGCCAAATAGTCTTGTGAATTTGACCTTTATTTTTATGTCGGTACAACAAAAAAATCTAAGTATTCTACAGAGCTTAATAAAAAAACAAAGTAATGTACTTGTAAATACTTTTAACGGTGTAAAGAGATCTGTGTTTGCTCAGCGGCGATGTTTTCCTGCTCTTTAAGGGATATTATTATAAAGAAAAACTGGAATTCATATTAAAAGTTGAAAAAGAAAGGGAGTACAATAAGTTTTTATGTGAGCTCTCAAGATGGCCGCGTAATATAAGAAATGTCATAATTATTTCGAAGGTAGGTACATCACGGCTGTACGCACGGTTACATCTGGTTTAAGACCCTCTGGGTCCCAATCCTCAGAGACGTGATGTCAATTATACGATTGCGATTGGACGCAGCAAGCTCCGACACCGACTACTGTGTACTTACGTACAGTACAGTATATGTGCAGAAGCCCCACTACACACAACACGGCAGCGCACTTTCTCACGAATAGTATTCAATTGTATTTTCCTTCCTCTCTATTTTTAGGCATTTTTATAGACAACTTTATTTTGTTTTGCATATTTTTATGTTGGTCACCTGTATTATACTTTTAAATCGGGGATATGAACGACGGCAAAAGGCTACCAGACTCAAACGGAATCGCACGTCTAGGGAGAGGTGGCGAGATGACTTAGACGCGCACCGCGAGGGCGGTGACGAATAGAATACTTAGAAGGACTTAGGGGAGGCCTTTTCCTAGTGGTAGATGTCAGTCAACAAATAAAAGCTTATGTATATAAAAAAAGGTCCCGTTGTAAAAGTTGCTCGTATGACTGGAGCATAACATGGCTTAAATGGCACATAACTGGGCATAACACTTTTTCCTTACGTGATGAGTTTGGCTAGTTAACTTCCATAGTAAGCCACGTTAAGGATCTTCGATAGAAATATGAGTTTTCTTTCTCATTGAGTTGCCCTTCTGAGTTATAACTGTGTTGCGTATGTGAACGCAATGCAATCGATGGCCGTACGTCATGTGCGGTGAATAATATGGGGCTTACGAACGAGGCACTGAATAACCTTAGCGGGAAGCAAATGTTACGCCCTTATGATCGGGAGGCAATCTGGGGAATTGGGTGCGCTTGTTGAGTAAGTACCTATGGGAAGGAGTTTGTGGAGAGCGGAGACTTGCCCACAAAGAGAGTTTGTGAAGGTAGCAATAATACATACTTACTAAATTCACAAACTCTTTACCCACGAGTTACGCACGAGTTAGCCGTAACTAACTCGTGCTTTTCGATAGTCAATAGTCAATAGTCATTTATTCATTTGCAAACATGGGTAATTGTACATGTACAGGTATTAAATTTATAGTAGGTTCTCCATATTCTACCGACAAATGGGCATGCAAATTACATTTAAGTTTTGAATTTAAGATACAGAATTATATAAACATTAATGCTCAAATTGAAGTTAAATAAAAAAAATACAGAAATAATGAAGTGAATGTCAAATAGAAATAGTGTAATGTCAATTGAATGAATGTCAATTAGTCAGCGATTTATCATTCAAGAAGTCGTCAATTGTGTACTAACATTTATCAAGTAAAAGCTTTCGGAAACTGTTTTTTTTTCCAACTTCGTTAGTCGTCAATTGGCTGAATGTTGTTGGCTGTTTGTATAAGTGAGGTTATATGTTTTTAAACACACCCACGATACAGAAGTTCGTAGTGTTTTTTTTTTTTTTTTTACCGATGGGAAATCATCAAATGACTTCCCCCGCCCTGGGCGGGGCGGGAGGGAGTGTCAGACTTTTACTGACTAAAACCCATCCATGTTCCTTCTTGTGCCCTTTGCGTTCCGGGGGCGCGGTATCTCTTTCGAACAACCCGCAGCCCCGGCAGGCATCGGCCCTTAGTGGCCCCTTCAATTATTGCTGACATCTCTTTGAGGCGCGCGTGGAACACGAACGCGCCGTCGACACGGTCTGTCGTTATCAACGAACGGACGGTGAGCTACCCATTGCTCACCGCCCACAGACCCGCGTCTACGGTGGCCGGGAGTCGTCTCGCGACTCCCGACGCCCGGAGCGTCTCCCGCGGCGGCTGGGGCGTGAGGTGGTTCTTTCCCTCACGCGGCCCGCCTCCTCCTTCGCTAGCATTACTGCTTCGCAGAAGGAGAAGTTCGTAGTGTGGGAAAGCGTTTTAGACGAACGGACAAATCTGATTTCTATAATATTATTATAAAGAGGGATTTGATTGTTTGCATTGAATAGTCTCCGAAACTACAGCACCGATTTGAAAAATTCATTCACTGTTGGGAAGCTACATAATCCCCGGGTGATATAGGCTATAATTTATTATAAAAAAATTAGGGATCCGTAGGAGAATGCTAGTTAAGTATATTTTTGCTGTTGTTATTTCTGTCTTCCGTACACAGCATCAGTTTTGGCGCTAGATTTACTTTCTCACAAAACTATCTTCTTATTTCGTACAATAGTTATAACATGCATATGTTAAACGAAAAAAATACCGTCTTGAGTCTAGGGCATCCTAAATTGTATAACACACGCGGCTTGAGAAATACTATAAAATAGCATCAAAAACCGAAAAAAAAACACAGCGGATTTTGCAAGCACAGCGACGATATATAAAGTCAGTTCGGAATTAAAACAGTATTTTACATGATTAACATCCGACTCTTTTACAAGTTCCGAAATAAATATAATAATATTTCTACTTACAAAGAATCAAACAACCACATTTTCTCTTATTAACGTCTTAAAATAACTTCAATAAAATAAAGTAATCCGCTACGTAGGTAGTTGTTTCAATAAGTACTTAATAAAGTTCCGAGAATTTATTGAAATAAAGTAAAGTTAATTCTTAAGCCCCGATATTCCTTTGAAACGCTTCCATGATTGCTGACAGGTTAAGTTAAAGTAAAGTAAAGTTATAATTGCCGTTATAACTACTTGAACTTTAAGCTGCGTTCTGCATAAATATGGCACCGGTTTAAAGTTGATAAATTGCATTAGTATGGAGTACTACGGTAACATTTCACACAGGTTGTAAGGGGAGAGTGGGGTGAAGAGATACACATACTGTGCAAACAGCAAGCTTTGGTTCTTTTAATTGAATAGTAGAGGAAAAACGGTCTAACTTGCTTGTAAATATAATAGCACAAGTTTACTGTGAATAAAACTTCTTACCAATATGGGACTTGGGAGACAAATTTCGTATTACAAAAAAGGTCTATTCCCAATTTTATTAAGAATCTATGAACAAAAAAAAAAGTTGAAAACAAAATGATTTCTGTTTGTCGCAGAAATGAGATTACGACTAGATTTTTTCGTCTCGGCCGGCCTTGTTTCTAGCGTTCTGATCTTGCTGTTGATTGCCTATTGAAAAATAGCGTAAAACAAAAAAAATAATGCCAGAAAACATTTTCTTATTTTGTTTGCATCACACAAACATAAAAAAGTTTTAATAATATTGCATCAAGCATCAGGTCGTGCGGCACCTCAGGTTACCGGTAATTATTTCATTTATTTAATTGACTGTTATTTGAAACACTCACAATTGGGAGCAGTGACGTCACACAAATAATTCATTTTGTCAAAATTTAACACAACCACACACAGTTATTGAGAAACGAGCTTTATTTGAGGTTTTGAGTTTAATTGTCACTTCCGGGAAAGTTCGATTGAATTTTATTACGTGGTAAATGTCCTGCGCCCTTGGCTATTTCTTTTTTACGTTTGAAAAATATCGTTATATATTCTTTTCAGACTGTTTTCCTGTTAGGTAAGGAAGAGGTTTTATTATCTATGTTAGGTCAAAAAGTCAACAAGGGCGAGTTCTCCCTTTACATAATCTGTTAAATAGTTGCATTTATAAGGTAATTTTCAGTGTAAAAATTCAGTATTTAGTATGGACTTATTTGCTTCACAATTAACGTCCATCGCTGACTGAGCTATATAAGAACGCGGTGCGCTACGGCGCTACGCCGTGCTACGGTTCTACTACGTGCTACGGCGCTACGACGATGGCGAGGCTAGCAGTATTCTTATAATTGTTTAAGACGGTAGAAAATTTATTGTTTTAATCAAATTACACGTAATAAGCTCGTTATATACCTCTGTCCATACCTTCAGAAAAGACAGGCGTGATGTTGTGCAAGAACAGACAACTTTGAGGAACAAAATCTGTGATTGTGACAAGACATGCCTCATCTTAAGGCCTGTGCAATTTATCCTCATCGCCAGGTATACGGCGTCGATTCCCGGCAAGGCGTAGCGAGATACATCAATATTCAACAGAGGGACGCGGAATGGCATTGCAGGTGCTATATTTTACTGAGTAAATGTAGTCGGGCCACGACACCTGCGGGCGGAGTGCGGGGTGCTTGTGTGGTTTTTGATTATTTAGTGATAAGTGTGAATTTTAATTGAAATGATGATGATAATACACGTTACATTAGAAAGCTTTCATTATCATCGTCATCATCAGCCGAGCGACGTCCACTGCTGGACATAGGCCTTCCCTAAAGATCGTCACAATGACCGGTCCTGCGCTACCCGCATCCAGCGGATTCCCTTGACTTTTACCAGGTCGTCACCTTTACCTTTATCACATAAAACATTTTTATTATATTTGTTCAGAAATACCTAAATTGCTTTTCGTTGTCAGTCATCTATATACAGTACGTGAATGTGTTTGGTAAACAGTATAATAAGCCTAGCACGTGATTTTTCTTCATTTAGGTTTGATTTGGTTGCTGGGAGGGCGTGGCCATGACTTCCACATCAGAAAACAAACTAAAATCAACTATCTAGTCCAACTTCCCCACCTTTGTTACGCCAACAATGTTACTAAAAAGATAATGTTCAGATTAGATCCATATATCACTCCTAAATCGGATATTGTATCACGCTTGGCAAAATCCCATAAAATATGGGGAAGAATGGAGAACCAACAATAACATTATGATATTGAATTCGGCTTGTTCATCCTTTCAGCTAAGTTATTCATGTCTATCTAGCAGAAACAGTTTAGCAATAAATTACATTATTTATGAAGATGACAAAGTACGTCGCGTGTGTACTTACGAGCTTGTGCGGCGCTGGAGAAGATCTATGTCGCTTCTCGTGAGTGTCGTCTGAGGGATTGTGTTAGCGGCTCTGACAGCGGAATCCTCTTAGGCAGTTTGCAGTTAGATGCTATTAGACAGGAGCTAAACGCTGGCTGCATTGGGAATACCTTACGAATTACATTACTATTGCGGACACGTGACGGTAATGACATGCGCGTGACGACATCTGTCTTCGCTGTTATGTGCTCCGTCCCTTTGTGATGTCTCCAGAGGCGAAGGGTCAATTTTCATAACAGGGAAGCTGAAGCTAATATTTTTTTAGGTTCTATTCAATTTTACTGAGTATATTGAAACTTGTTTTGGAAATTTGTAATAAAAGTTGTAACGTTGACCATTGATAACTTTGAAACTAGAAGGTTCCGAGGTCTAGGTCTAGAGAAAAATATGATCGCAATGATTAGAAGAACATGTAATTTAAAGCTCCTTAGTGCATTTTTTTTTTCATTTTCTTTGTTTAGGCGGTAGAGTAGCTTTTATTTCGAACTTTCGAAGAGTAGCCGGTAGGAATCAAATTGTATGGAGCCTTAGCCACATGTCCTTGCCACATTCAAGAATTGATTTCTCGAAACTAATAGAGGAAGTAGGTATTTAGTTTCGCGAAAACAATTCTTGACTTAATGTCATGTCTATTTGTCTGCATTTTACGTTCCGTGAATCTTCTTAATTTTTGACGTGATTTACATGAAAAAGGGAATTTAATCCTAGTTGCTTTTAGAGTATAAAAAGCTTTTTTACAAAAAAAGATCACCGCCTTCAAAAACCACAAAATAAAAAATAACTTTAGCTTGGAAGTCGGCGGCTTTGGTTTTATTTCTTGTTATGTAGGTATTGCCACCGACTTCCAAGCTAAAGTTATTTTTTATTTTGTGGTTTTTGAAGGCGGTGATCTTTTTTTGTAAAAAAGCTTTTTATTTTTCACTTTTTAGTGCTTGTGTGTTAATGTTTGAAATCCTTACATAAAGTGCTTTCAAACAATACCTCACACGATATATTTAATTTTGGAAAGTGGTAAGAGGGGGGTTGACGTACCCTCTCCCCACTTCCTTCAGTCAGTCATCGATTACACGTTTATACAAGGCAATTTTTCTTGTTACGGCGGTTATGCTGTGATTTTATAAGGAGTTCCGTTCCATATCTCCAAAGTTCATCATCAGATCATGACAATATTCCTATGGGACCTATTCGGGACCGTACTCTTTCAAACATAAAAAGAATCATCCAAATCGATTCATAATTGGCGGAGTAATCGCCGAACAAACACACAAAAAAAAAAAAAAACATACGCGTCGAATTGAGAACCTCCTCCTTTTTGAAGTCGGTTGAAAATAGGGTTTTATCTGTGAATAACGCTGTTGTGATCACATTTGTCAAACTTTTGTTATCGTTTCTTTGTGTAACACTCAATGTGGTATTGCTTATTTTCCCCAGTAAATAAAATAAAATGAAGAAGTTTTTTCAATAATTTGTTGATTGTATCAAAGTAATTTCTAATCACATATCCGCTCATTTCAAAGCCTCGCGAGTCAGTTGGCAGTGCGATGTATGACGTATTTTACATTTAAATTTCATACTTCGCCCAGCAAGGGCGTACGTCGGTGCTGCACACCCGTTACTATTGTTTATAGCCGATTACACTCTCCCTTTTTACAGTTTTCGTCTGTTTAATATCATATTATGTGATGTACACGGTCGGTTTATTAGCGTGCTATGTACTTTATATTTTTGTGCGAGTGTTTTCATTGCTGTAATAAAAGTTTTTCTTTATAGCTGCTTTGTTAGTTGCCTTTTTTTTTTTTTTTTTTTTTTTTTTTTTTTTTTTTTTTTTTTTTTTTTTACCGATGGGAAATCATCAAATGACTTCCCCCGCCCTGGGCGGGGCGGGAGGGAGTGTCAGACTTTTACTGACTAAAACCCATCCATGTTCCTTCTTGTGCCCTTTGCGTTCCGGGGGCGCGGTATCTCTTTCGAACAACCCGCAGCCCCGGCAGGCATCGGCCCTTAGTGGCCCCTTCAATTGTTTGCTGACATCTCTTTGAGGCGCGCGTGGAACACGAACGCGCCGTCGACACGGTCTGTCGTTATCAACGAACGGACGGTGAGCTACCCATTGCTCACCGCCCACAGACCCGCGTCTACGGTGGCCGGGAGTCGTCTCGCGGCTCCCGACGCCCGGAGCGTCTCCCGCGGCGGCTGGCGCGTGAGGTGGTTCTTTCCCTCACGCGGCCCGCCTCCTCCTTCGCTAGCATTACTGCTTCGCAGAAGGAGGCGACTGCATCCCATTCCCTCTCGCTCCGGACCATGGCTTGCACCAGGGCCGAACGCGAGAGTTCGCCGCCGCCGATGGCCGCCACGAGGACGTCGCGGTCCGCCCAAGCGGGGCACACCGCCACGGTATGCTCCACCGTGTCCTCGGGGCGATCCTCGCAGTGATGACACCCGGGCGTTTCCTCCCGCCCGATGATGTGCAGGAACCCCCCGAAACATCCGTGTCCGGTGAGGACCTGCGTCAGACGGAAGGTGAGGGCGCCGTGGCGCCGCTCAAGCCACTCCTCAAAGAGGGGACTTACCGCCTCGATAGAGGCGTGCCCTGCACGGGGTTGCGACAGTCGCTCTCTCCATGTCACCATGAGATCAAGCCGGAGGTCTGTCCGCTGAGCGGCAATTTGCCGCGGCAGCGGAGTTTCCCCCCGGCCTAGTACCTCCACGCGCCACTCGTGCAGGCGCGCGAGGACCAGCGCCTCCAGATCCCACGGCGGCAATCCGGCAAGGAGGCTCGCCGCCTCACCGGAGATCGTGCGGTATCCTCGGATGACCCTTATGGCGATCACCCGTTGGGACGCGTTTAGGTAGTGGGCGGCACGTCGCCTCAACCCCCGCGCCCACACCGGGGCCCCGTTAAGGGCCATCGACTCACCCATCGACCCATCATCGTCTGTAGTTCCAATATTTGTAAACACGTGAAAACTATGTATATTTGAACATATTTTAACTTTTAAATTCTTAATTTGTGCCTTTTAATTATTATGATTAATTAGTTTTTTGTTTATAGGGTACATACATTGCTTTCACGTGCCATGTCGTGTATGATTCTGTAAACAAATGTTGTAAACATTGATTTTAAAAGAGTACGTATGGAGTTTCTTGCCCATTCTTCTCCATACAAAACTACCTTTTGGAAGGGGCAACTAGATTCAATTCTATTTTGTTTTTTGTGTTTGACGTTCAAAAGTGCCTTATGTGCCTGTCGTTGTTATACTGATTGTTATTTACAAAGTTTGAATCCTAACCTAAAAACTCAAACACGTGCGCCAAGCACGTGGTTAGTGTCTATAAATACAGGCGACAGCCACAGAGCGGCTCACAAAACCTTCGCTCGACGCTCGCCGCGAACGGACGTGCTGCGCTTCGCTCCGCGCCCGCTCTCGACTTCCCGCCACTTCTCGTTGCGCCCGCCGCGACGACTCCTGTAGTCAGCAGACTACAACCTATTCGATCGGAAGCCGCCTTTTTCAAGGCAGTGGACGATTAATTATTTCTTTAACCCGCGTGTTGTTGTGTTAGCTTCACTTGGCCCCTTCAGGGCTTAAATCCACAGTTTCGTGGTCCTCGGTGGATACCTTACGGTGCCAACGAAGCCGAGGGGGTGTTGCCCCAATCACACCCGCCGACCCCCTTCAGGGTGAGGCAGTCAATTGGAGTCGGGAGCTAGTGTCACGGCCTTGGGGGGTCTCCTAGTCGTGCCTAGTCTCTGGTTTCGTTCACAGCTACACACCTAGTGTCGGTTGGGCGTGTCTACACCCTTCGCACTAGACTGGTCAGGGCCCCGTTCGCACAATAAGACTGGCGACGGGTTTACAAGCTTAGGGCACACCAGTAGGTACTCACCTCCCTGCCTACACCCGGCAGGGAGGGTCACACATCCCCGGGCCTGTCCACCCGGGGAGCTAGGCAGTTAGGATACAGTTAGGTTCCCCCGCGAAAATTTCTCCCGCGATTCCCTCCCTCCCTCTTCGATGATGTCGGACGCAATTATCGTTGCGTTCGTCAAGGAGGTCCTCTTCAAGGACCCCGAATTCATTGCCAAGTATGGCAAAAAGTTTGCTGCTCTGCAGCAAAACTCTTCCCCGATCGAGGAAAGCATCGCTAGCTTTAGCGATGTACTCGACAGCCCCGCTTCCCCGCCGCCCGTTGACAAAGGAATTCCAGTGTCGGCACCATCAATGCCTTCACGGGACATTCCTTCATTATTGTCCATCGAGACAATAAATCCCTACGCGGAAGCACACAATGTGCCGACCGCCATTGTTCCCGCCGCCATTGTTCCCGCCGCCATTGTTTCGCAAACAATGGGCGCCTCGCAGCTGCGTGTCGCAGCTGCAAACCCCGACTCGTCCGAAAGCATGGACACCTCGGTCCCACGTGACCACCCTTCTGCCCCTGTCTCCGATTCTGAGGACTCCCTATCCTCCTCCGCTTCCTCCTCGGACGACGACTACCAAGTCGTCGGCAGCGGAGGCAAGAGGAAGAAGGGAAAGTCTCCCTCTCAGGCTACCAAAGCCAAAAAGGTCGTAGCAACGACCTCCCCCGCGTCCCTCCCG
This sequence comes from Hoplodrina ambigua, assembly GCA_949774945.1. Lineage (NCBI taxonomy): Eukaryota > Metazoa > Arthropoda > Insecta > Lepidoptera > Noctuidae > Hoplodrina > Hoplodrina ambigua. The sequence continues at coordinate 332,078 of OX458982.1, forward strand.
ACCCCTAGTCCCACCGTCAACGCTGTCTCGACTTCCGAGTCCAGCCGCCCCCCTAGCCCCCTCACTCCCAACCCCGCCTTAGCTTCGAAGAAGAAGCTCAAACCCCCGCCGCCCTTGTTCATTCAAGACAAGGCCAAATGGACGGAGGTCTCCAAGTGGTGTAATGATCGCAAGATCACTTACACCAACGCCCGCACTACCCTGCAGGGCATTAAAGTCCAAGTTCCCACGGCAAAAGACCACAGGGAACTAACCAGCCTACTAAAGGTGAGGAACGTCTCGTTCCACACCTATTCCCTCCCCGAGGAAGCGCCCACCCGAGTGGTGATCCGGCGCATCCCAAAAGAGATCCCAGTTGAGGACATCCTCAACGACCTCCACTCCCAAAAGGTCCCCGTCTCGGCAGTCCATCGCCTGCACAAAGCGAGGGGCGGCCCCGCCTTCGACACCGTCCTGGTCGTCTGTGACCCCACAGAAGGCCATCACCCCATCTTCAAGGTGAAGTCAATTTGCTCCCTTTCTGGCATCTCCATAGAGAAGCCCTACAAGGCCAACGTAGTCGGCCAATGTCACCGTTGCCAACTGTATGGCCACGTACAGCGCAACTGTTTCGCGACCCCGAGATGCGTTAAGTGTCTGGGGGAGCACGGCACTGCCGATTGCCCACGCCCAAAGGAGCGTGAGCTATGTACAGAACCGCCTAGCTGCGTACTATGTGGCCAGTCAGGACACCCGGCTAACTACCGCGGCTGTCCCAAGGCCCCTAAATCCTCTTCTCCCAAGTTGGTAAAGCGTGCAAACGCCCGCCAGCAAAGGGAAAGCCCATCTGTGAAGGTTCCCTCCTCACAGATGCCCGAACGTCTCAGCCCTCAGAGGCCCTCCCCCTGGAACACGCTCAACCACCAGAGAGCCTTTCCAGCACTGGCCACCCCACAGCCAGCCCCTATCTCAGCGCCGCCGGCCCCTGCCGCCCCTGCTCCTCAATCCGCCCCCAAAAAGATTCCTCCCACAAAGGCTGCCCCTGTAGCCCCAGCCGCGCCCTCTCCCGCCCGCACCGGCCCCGTGGCCGCTATCCCCAACGCTGAACACGTCCAAATCTTATCGGACGCCTTCAGCATCTACGTTAACCCGGACGCCGTAACTATGGCTCAGGAAATCATTGCTTGCAATGCTGACCTTACAGCCATAGGGAAAGTGTTCGACGCGTACCCCGCAATTACGCGTGTCCTAGAAAAGCTTTACCGTCCTAAACCATAATGGATAGTAAAAAGCTTTGTAGTACCAAACCCCGTTCCCTCAAGTTAGGCTTCTTCAACGCAAATGGCATCAATGGTCAGCGGGATGAGATCGCCACCTTCCTCCGCGATCATCATCTCGACATACTCCTAGTACAGGAGACATTCCTGAAGCCCCGCCATCGTGACCCGAGAATTGCAAACTATCGGTTAGTTCGCAACGATAGGTCTCGCTGTCACAAGGGCGGCACCCTCATATATTACAGGAAGGAACTGTACTGCATCCCTATGGACCCTCCCCCCCTCTCTCGCCTCGAGGTCTCACTCTGTCGGCTCGGCATGACTGGTCATCAGCCGATTACCATTATCTCTGCCTACATCCCTCCTTCGTCCTCAGAGGACCCAACTCTGCTCACCAACGATCTCTCCGCTCTTCTTGGCCTGAGTGACTCCGTTATACTAGCGGGCGATCTCAACGCCAAACACCCCGCCTGGAACTGCAACACGACCTCTACCAGAGGTAAAATCGTGTTCAACCTCTGTGCCACCCTCAACTTTGACGTCATCGCTCCGATGACTCCCACTCACTTCCCCCACGACCCAAATCACCTCCCCGACATCCTCGATGTAGCGCTCCTCAAGAATGTAAATCTCCGTTTGCATTCTATTGAAGCGCTCCCCGAGCTCGACTCCGACCACCGTCCGGTCATCATGGAACTAGCTCCTCGCTCAGGTCCCTATGATCCCAGCCAACCCCCCCCGACCCAAGTGATAACCGACTGGAGGAAAGTAAGCGAAAGCTTAAAGTCCGTCACGTCGCCTCACCTGGACGCTATCCCCGACCACATCGTTTCAGTCGCAGACACGACGGGCGCGATCAACTCCTTCACGGAACACGTACAATCCGTCCTGAACGATTGTTCAAGGGAGGTTCCGGTGGTGAACGATCACCGCTGGAAACTACCGGACGATGTGCGTGCTCTGTTGACCGAGAAGAACGCGGCCATCCGTGCGTATAGCGCTTTCCCCTGTGACGCGAACAAAGCTCACATGCGATCTCTACAGCGTGCTGTAAAGAACCGCATAGATGAGTGGCGTAACGCTAGCTGGGAAAAGACGCTTAGCGAACTGGAGCCCACCCACCTAGCCTTCTGGGAGCTACAGAGGAGGCTACGCTCCACCAGAGAGGCCGCCATGCCTCCTCTCACTCGCCCCGACAAAACCGTCGCTTTCGACAACGACGAAAAGGCTGAATGTCTAGCCGACAGTCTTGAGGCCCAATGCACCCCGAGCACTCAACCTGTAGACGAAGCTCACCTTTCCAGGGTTGACGCCGAAGTCGAACGTAGAGCTGCTATTCCACCCGTCGAAGACCCCGACGACCCACTGCCCCCCGTCACCCCCGACGAGGTGCAGGACATCATCAAAAACCTCAGACCCCGGAAAGCCCCTGGGTCCGACGGAATCACGAACAGGGTTTTCAAACTCCTCCCTGCCCCTCTCATAATGCTTATGACTGCCATCTTCAATGGCGCCATGAGCAACAACATCTTCCCCGGGACGTGGAAAGAAGCCACCGTCATTGGCATTCCCAAACCCGGCAAACCCAAGTCGGAGCCTTCGAGCTATCGACCCATCAGTCTGCTCAACGTTCTCGGCAAAATCTACGAGAGGCTTATTTATAAGCGCCTCAAAGATTATGTCGAAGCAAAGAGCCTCATCCCGGACGAACAATTCGGATTTCGTTCCCACCATTGTTGCGTCCAACAAGTCCACCGCATCGTCGAGCACATAAGCGTTGGCTTTCAACGTGGCTCTCTGACGGGCGCCCTCTTCTTCGACATAGCGAAAGCCTTCGATAAAGTCTGGCACAATGGCTTAATATACAAGCTCTACCAGATCGGAGTGCCTGACCGCCTCGTTCTCATCATACGAGACTTTCTGTCAAATCGTACCTTTCGCTATCGCATTGAAGGTGCGCTCTCCTCTCCCCACCCCATACGCGCCGGAGTCCCTCAAGGCTCCGTCCTATCCCCGCTTCTGTTCACGCTGTTCACCAGCGACATCCCAAAAAATAGCAAGACCCATCTGGCCCTATTCGCTGACGATACGGCTATTTATTACACCGGTCGCAGCCCAGCTTCCATCGCCCGCACTCTCCAAATCGCCGCAAGCGCCCTAGGCGCTTGGTTCCGGAAATGGAGAATCGAGGTCAACCCTGACAAGAGCCAAGCGGTCCTCTTCTCTAAACCGCGCTCATCCCTCACCCCCCCTAGTCCCATCACCATGTACGGCAAGCCGATCCCTTGGGAAAAGCGAGCCAAATACCTCGGTGTGATCCTCGACCACCACCTCACTTTCGGAGAGCACATTAAGGCGGTTCGTTCGCGCGCCGCTTTCGCTCTCGGTAGGCTTCACCCCATGCTAAATGCACGCAGCAAGTTGTCACTCAAGTGCAAATTGCGCATCTTCACGGCGTGCATTCGTCCCATCATGACCTACGCCTGTGCCGTATTCGCACACGCAAAGGCATACCGTCTCCATAGGATGCAAACCTTACAAAACCGTTTCTTGCGTAAGGCCACGGGAGCCCCGTACTACCTTCGCAACGAGAATCTCCATCTCGATCTGAGAATCCCCACCATCCAGCAGTTCATGAAACGCACCGCCAAGCGCTTCTTCGACACTGCTGAAAAACACCCCAATCCCCTGATCGCATCGGCCGCCCGATACACTCCCTCCCGTATTAGTAAGACTCGCCGACCGAGACATACTCTGACCACCCCCGACGATGCCATTACTCTCCTCCAGGAGAGTAACAAAGAAACCAGTACGTTACGAAAGTACAAACACAGACCGCCGTCATTCCGACCTCGCCGCCGAGGTCCGTCGCGACGTCCCTGTTCATCTCCGCCCCGTCCCTTGCTCGTGCCAGCCCGCGCCGCTGAGCCTGTAGCTTTAAATCCGTCCCTAAATAATACTGACCAGATCCAGCCTGTCCCTTTGCTGCCCTCCCCCAGCGACGCCCTAAGCCGAGGCCCGTACCCCACAGGGGGTGCCCTTAGCGTGTAGTCGCTTAGTTTGTAAGTTATTTTAAGCCCTGGCTGGAGGCCTTAAATTCATTTAAGGCACCACAGGAAAGCCCGGTTAAGCAGCCGACAACCTCATAGGTTGACCTGCGAGGTGCAATACCGAAAAAAAAAAAAAAAAAAAACAGAGCGGCTCAGTTGCGCACGAGCCGTCGGACGGAACACATCTCTGTGAGTCATATTTATACTGTCGTTGTTATACTGATTGTTATTTACAAAGTTTGAATCCTAACCTAAAAACTCAAACACGTGCGCCGAGCACGTGGTTAGTGTCTATAAATACAGGCGACAGCCACAGAGCGGCTCAGTTGCGCACGAGCCGTCGGACGGAACACATCTCTGTGAGTCATATTTATACTGTCGTTGTTATACTGATTGTTATTTACAAAGTTTGAATCCTAACCTAAAAACTCAAACACGTGCGCCGAGCACGTGGTTAGTGTCTATAAATACAGGCGACAGCCACAGAGCGGCTCAGTTGCGCACGAGCCGTCGGACGGAACACATCTCTGTGAGTCATATTTATACTGTCGTTGTTATACTGATTGTTATTTACAAAGTTTGAATCCTAACCTAAAAACTCAAACACGTGCGCCGAGCACGTGGTTAGTGTCTATAAATACAGGCGACAGCCACAGAGCGGCTCAGTTGCGCACGAGCCGTCGGACGGAACACATCTCTGTGAGTCATATTTATACTGTCGTTGTTATACTGATTGTTATTTACAAAGTTTGAATCCTAACCTAAAAACTCAAACACGTGCGCCGAGCACGTGGTTAGTGTCTATAAATACAGGCGACAGCCACAGAGCGGCTCACGATCACCAACACAGCGCTGCGCCACCTACCGTTCCGTACGGTCGCGGCGCTGGCGCGCCTGTTCACGGGGATCCTGCGCACGGGGGCCTTCCCAAACCCCTGGAAGGAAGGGCGCGTCATAATGCTGCCCAAGGCGGGGAAGAACGTGCTGAAGCCGGAGAGCTATCGGCCGATCACCCTGCTGCCAACCATCTCCAAGGTGTTTGAAAAACTCCTGCTGCGACACCTCACGCCCCACGTGAAGCTCCGACCGGACCAGTTCGGGTTCCGCTCGGAACACAGCACGACGCTCCAGCTGTCGAGAGTACTGCACCTGCTAGCATCGTCGTTGAACAAGAAGGAGGACGCAGTTGCAGTACTCCTCGACATGGAAAAGGCGTTCGACCGCGTCTGGCACGAGGGGCTTGTCTATAAGCTATCGCTGTCGGACGCGCCCCGTCGCGTGATTAACGTGGTTGCCTCTTTTCTCACAAACAGGACCGTCAGGGTGGTGGTCGACGGCGCGCTCTCTAGTGCGCCCGGTGAGAGCAGGAGTGCCGCAGGGCAGCTGCCTCTCGCCCCTGTGTTACTCGTGTTACACCGACGACATCCCCACGACAAAGGACTCGACGCTCGCGCTGTATGCTGACGACGCCGCGTACATCACCATCTCGCTGAACGCGAGACACGCGGCCGTCAAAATGCAGCGCGCCCTCGACCTCCTCCCCGAGTGGCTGTCGAAATGGCGGTTGTCGGTGAACGTGGGTAAGACGCAGGCGCTCCTCTCCGGATGCGCCCACTACCCACCACCCCTGACTCTACACGGAGTCGACATCGCGTGGTCCTCCCAGGTGAAATACTTGGGGGTGACCATCGATCGTCGGCTCTGTATGAGGAGCCATGTCCGGCAAGTTTCCGCTAGGTGCAGGGCTGCCCGCGCGCAGCTTTATCCAGTGCTCTCGTCACGCCTCCCGCTGCGAGCCAAGCTGGGGGTGTACAAGCTGTACGTCCGCTCCTTGCTGACGTACGCCGCCCCGGCCTGGTTCGCCCTCACGAGCGAGTCATCTCGCAAGCCTTGCGCTGCGGAGAATCGTCGACGCCCCTCGCTTCGTGAGGAACCGCGTAATACAACGCGACCTGCGAATCGAGAGCCTGGATGACTTCGTCGCCCGCCTGGCGGCCACCATGTTCGCGCGTGCGGATAAATCTGCCTGGGCGCATCTCAACGAGATAGCCCCCTGGCAGACTCGCCCGCCCGTCAGACGTCCTCTGCCGCGCGACCTGCTCAAGCTCCTCCACCCCCCGGACTTGACCTCACGAGGAGGCCGCATACACCTACACGCGGCCCTCTCACTCAGTGACACTCCACATGCACTACATACGCCCGACGTGCGCCGCGCTCTAAGTTAATATAGGCGCGACGCGCGCCGACCAGCACACATGCACAGACTCCACTACGCAGTCATCACGCGATACAGGCGCGGCGCGGACGCGCTCTGTACTCGTGCCCACTGGGCGGTGTCACACAACACAATACCGCCCCCACACACACTCCGGTCCCCCTGCCTGAACGTAACCGGCTAGACCTGGAAGCGGGAAGGCGGGGGACCTCTCTAAATCATCTGAGGGCGCGCCACTAAAGCCGACTCTCCTGTCGCTGGTCGCCTTCTGCTGGACCTCCCCCAGGTAACTGGGGGTCTCATCCGGCGGAGGCGGACCGCCGGAGAGCCGTGAAGCAGGCGGCGTTGTGCGATAAGGCACAACGCGCCGGCGCTCCCCCAGACACACCTAGCATCCACACATATGTGCCTATAAGGCAATCTAATGACGGGCCCGTAGTTACGGGCCGCGGTATAGCTTCCGCGGGCAGGGGGCCTCGCCCCGATCCCGCTTGCCGTGCCCCCGTAAGGGGACACAGCGACTACTAGTTGGAGCGGCTCAGTTGCGCACGAGCCGTCGGACGGAACACATCTCTGTGAGTCATATTTATACTGTATCAAACTCAAACACGTGCGCCAAGCACGTGGTTAGTGCACTTGCTACTCCTTATACAAGGTGTAGTTTTGCATGCTCGTCAAATTCAAGAAGATAACTAATAACTATGCTTAATAAGTGATTCCGGGCAAGTACCAATGTGACTTTTTCAATTCATATGTACTTTCTAAAGTTTATCTTGGACATCACTGGCACAATTGAAATAAATGATTTGACTTTGAAAATCCAAATATTTAAATTCGATAAAAAAGTATAAGAGTTATAAACAAAAATAGTACCTACCTAATTGGTATTTCCAAGTGCAGGGCCAACTCCATGTTACAGAAAAAAAACAATGTATTTTTGGAATTTGGTCTGGTGCAAATCATCCACTATTAATAGAAAATATTTCAAGAAATGACGAATTTTGGCGGATGAAGATAGAGAAAAAAAATTATAGATTTTTCTATGCAATGTCTGCCTGAAATTACGAGATATAATATTGCAAGAAAACAAAGAAAATGTCAATGATAAGCCTATGCAGCCAGGTTCAAGTAAATCTCAAGAACAAATTACAAGTGGCTCTACTGAGCTAGGTTCATGCGAAACAACAGAACTAAACTTCAATGAATTTTAACTACTTGTACAAAAATTGTTTTGCTTTTTAGAGAAAAAATAATATTAGCTTTCATTAGCTTAGCTTAAGGTTCCGGCGCCAAGTAATTTCTCCATTCAAACGTAATACCAAAATTATTTGCAATACGAACATATCACCAACTTAATATAATGATAGTCGGATACAAACGGCATTTATCTAGGATCCTGTTGTTTTTTAAACATTTTAAGATTGTAAACAGCATATTTCCAACTTAATTATTCTGTATGTTCAAAAATAATGCAATATATGCGAAGGTAGTTTTACATTATATTAATCCTTATTTCCAAATAAATACGTTAATGGTCATAAGTATTTCATTTTGAACAAAATTGCCCTTGACATCATTTGATTTCAATTAACACTTTAATATCTTAGGAGATATCATAGTTTCAAAATAATATCACAACAAAAAATGATACATACAAACGTACCTATACTAATCAATTCAAGTTGGTCTACTGCTTTGCTCTACTCTGTAACCACTACCTAGACTTCGCAACTTTTGGCGCGCGTGTCATCGCGCATCATCGTAATTCATTACGTATCCGCTAGTCCTTGCGGGGGCTGCGGTAAGCGTTGGATGCCTGCGGTGCTCAGGGTAACCTCGCCTTAAGGCATAAGTTTATGAATGATATTCAATTGGGCTTTTGTTTTTCTTAGGAGGGTCTATTTTACAGCGGCGGCCTCTGACTGACTGGTCTCGTCGCGAGCGCAAATGTTATACGTGGGGTTCTGGATTTGATTCCTAAGTAGGGCAAAAAGTATTGTTAAATTTTTCCATTAGGAATTTCTCAGTAGCAGTTCGGATTTTAAAAGCTGGTGGTGTGACACTCCCGTGCCTCGAAAAGCACGTAGGTAATGCCCTTAGTTTTGCGCTTGCTCCAGTTATCGATATATCGGATTGCCGTCCCATCGGACTTTGAGAGTGAGGAGGAGGAGGGTGTGCACCTGTGTTTGCGCACACACTTGTGCACTATAATATCCTGCGTACTTGGCTAGTCTCCTTTGAAATTGGCCACCGTGACTGCAATCAGTATCAAAAATATTATGCGCACACGACAGTTAATAGAAGAGCTCCTTGTGTTCAATAAGTAGTAGGTACCTATACATTTCTTACTTTTTTGGTTTCTAAGTTGATTAAGGTAAATGACTTGCATGTTTGAAGGGGCCGGTGCTAATCTATAATTAAAGTTAATTATAAGAGCCCTGAAACTTGATAACGACATCGTAATTATGTTTAATGGAGTAATTATATTCGTGTTTAATCACCTACTAGCTTCAGGTGGTGGGCCCTTTAAACCTTGGCATTAGGGGAAGCTTCTCATGATTAGTGATTTATTTTTGTGATCTCAATACTTGTAAAATGTGATTAAAGATATTGAAATAGCTATGTATTCCAGCGTATATTAAACTAGGATTAGAAAAATAGTACCTAATCACTACTTTTCAATTTCTAAGTGTTTGTTTTTTGAACTTACATTTAAAATATAACATCACACCTGTAATCCCCGAAGGGTTAGGCAGAGGTGCACCCATTAGTAAACCCACATTTCGCCAGTTATTTTTTTAGTCCCATCAACCGGGCATAAATCCAGACTCCGAGGCTGCTACTAAGAAATTCCTGATGGAAAAACCCAATAACACTTTGCCCGACCTGGGAATCGAACCCAAGACCTCATGCACAGCAGTCGCGATTGCGACCACTAGACCAACGAGGCAGTCATTTAAATAAGTTATTAATTTGTGGATAACAATGAATATACGGAAAAATAATAGTCCTGAGCTGTCCTGAGTGTGCAAACACAGGTGCGTTCTTTCCACCCTCAATTTCATAGTCTATTGGAATGGCAATCCGACTCGACCGGGGAGAGGTCAGGTCCCTGAATACATCATTAGTCTCGTGGTCGCTAGCGAGACTTCCGAACGTCTAGGGTTCAATTCCCGGGTTGGGTAGTGTTGCAGTGTTGCCCTAGGTTTAAAAACTAGGATGTGATACACCAGTGCCTCGGACAGAACATGAAACGGTTGGACACTATGATTATTATCTGTCCGTAGCAAGCGTGGTAGATTTCACTATAATTTCCTCAGTGTCCGTTCGCTGTACCACATGTACTAAGCTATAGCTACTATTTGACATTTCAAATATAGTCACGTATCAAATTGGTTTTGATCCGGATTTAGATTTAATTTATAGCTTGTCCCTCGCCGAGCTTGGGTTGATTCAGTCGCCCCGAGGAGTTCCATGTGTTTCCTTTAGCTTTATGTTTCAGATAGGTAATTATTTCTGAAAAATCACTTTTGAGTATTTTTTTTTATTATCTTACTCTCACTATGGTGTACTGTGAGTGTAAAATGGCTCATTACTAAGTCAAAAGTTTGAGGTTTTTTCCTTCATTGGGAACATACTTTTGTTCTGGACCATACCTTCCAGTTACGGAGATATGATGTTTCAATATTTTTCCGTTATTTACAAAAACAAGATTTATATAATGCTAGCTTTTTCCCGCGACTTCGTCTGCGTAAATGTCGGTTATAGCGAACGTAGATGAAGTCACAGAATAAAAAGTAGGCTATGGCCTTTCTTAGGGTACAAACTAACCCCGTACCAAATTTCATCAAAACCAGTTCTTTAAATGGCCTTATTGAAATAAATGCTTTGACTTTTCCCTAATGGTGACGACCTAATATTTGCTAGTACACAGGTGTAATTCGTCTTTATTTCCCACACACAGCTCGCAGCAGGTTCCTAGTCGTCATTTATGGCGCCTTCGGGGACTGTTTGCAGCCGCCAGCCGCCACAATCACGTACGTTATGATGTTGACTGTAATCTCACATAATTTATGGTCACTTCACATTACTACAAAGAACTACAAATGATACAAGTATAGTACGTCTAATTGAGTACTTGACATCATTAACCATCATTTTCAAAAGACAATTTCTTAATAATATCACTTTATTTTACGCCTGAAAACCCGATTTATTTACAAATAATAGAAAAAAAAAACGATTTTTAAATACTAATAAATATAAAATCAACAAATAGTTAATCATTTGCGAAGGTAAATAAGTAACGTCACATTTTACTATTGCCATACAAAATACATATATATATATTTATAATAAAACATCGCTGGACTCGACAACAAGCTCGTTAAGCTGGCTAATCGTATTTTATTTCAAATTTAATTTAGTATTGTCATTTCTGTGACATATTTACTCTGCAATGACGATTATAATTTTAACCATTTTGAATTATGTCAACAATTTGTTTTATTTTCTGACATTCATAGGTACTATGATAATTTTAGCATACCTATAGGCGTTTTGGTTCCATATTCATATTCATATTCATATTCATTTATTGCGAACCATAATGTGTATAAAAGGTGTTACATGAGGCTTAGAGCTAAGGTACAGTTATGGACCCTGTTAGGGCACAGCAACATACAATAAAAAATAAACATAAAAATTAAAAATACAGAATCAAAATTAAAAATAAATTAAATTAAGAAATTAGCGATAACAACTGTACTGTAAGCTTATAATGCTTTTGATTAAATAAATAAATACGAGGGCACATCCACTATTTAAATCTTATTTACTCCCACAAGGCATCACAATGAAGATACAACATTTCGTAGCAATTACGCACGAAGGAAGCGCAGGGCACTATATCTGCCTTCCTCTAACAAATTTACAGCGAGCACTCAACAGTAATGGAATCTTCAAGAATTAATTAAGTGCCCATTATTATCGCGGATGAAATATAATTATTGTTTTATGTATTGCAATCTCATTCAACTTAATTATTTTTAGGCTAGACCGCGGGCGGCGGTGTGGGCGGGTAGCGGAGTTGACGAAAAACTTTAACAGAATACAAAGAAAGTTTTGTACTTTAAAATATTCATATTCAAAGAAATTGTTAAATAACAATTTTACATTCATCGAGTTAAAGGTCGAATCTAATTGGTTTTCATTTTATTCATTCACGAGACCATTTTGCCTTTTGTTACTTTTGACATTTTAACAAAAGTTTCTTGAGACCATGTTTAGGAAAGTGTTATTTCAAATATTAGATATAAGGTCAGGGTAACTACTCCAAGAGATAACTACTTTTAGAAGCCTGAGGTAATAAAGTTTACACTATATATTTTTGAAATGCTTATTTATTTTTACGGAACAGTAACACCTTTATGTGGGTTAACGGTTGGTTAAACGCAGCAGTAACCAGGCAATACTTGAATCTATTACCTTACCCTATTAACCCCTCCTCTTCCCCCCGAAACGTTATGTTAAAACTCCACATCTTTAATGAAAACTGAAAACAACAATAAACAAACTAAACCAACAGAGTCATTCTAAAAAGAACAAAAGGACGTCGTTTTAAAATAAAAGAGTTTCTACATTTCTTTATTCCTTTCCTCTAGCTCAGAAGTATTAAATGTTTAATTCAAAGAGTCGGACCGGCCGGCGACGGCCGCTCGTCGCCCGCATGGTGGCGCGCCCGTAATGAGCCTCAACGACTGTAGCTATGGCGTCTTATGAACATATTTGTCCGAGGTAACTGCTTCTGACCCGCATAAGGACGGGAGAGTAACGAGCCGTGGATTGTGTCAGTGATTGTGGTGTATTAGGTACTTCATAGTGTTTTCATGAGTTAATAGTAGATCAAAGACAAAATCTAGTCAAATTTTAATTGGATCATTATAAAACACATTTGATCATATTGAAGAACTGAATGTAGGAATCTCGGTCTGTGAGATTGGTGGACGATGTTGCGGCCATCGCGTCGACAAGACCTGGAAGTGGCTGGCACAGGAGCGTGGAGGCTGATATGATATAAGGCAGCTTATACAGAGCAACACGTTAAGACGGACTGTGAATGATGATAATGAATTCATGTATTGTCATAGCATTTTATTAATGGTATGCGAACAGTTTCTGTAGATGTATACAGAAGCTGTACTTAACGTTACGTCATAAATATAACTAGCCTTAGCCTCAGACTCTGCTGTAGATGTAGCCTCAGACTTTATATAGGTATACAGTCGACAATAAAAGGCTAACCAGCATTTCCCAGATGTATATTTCTCACTCACTCCGCTAGACAATAATGAGGTTAACAGACTAGATATTCCTTTTAGTGTACTACGAAGTTTATTGCATCTAGTACCACTTCCGACTCACACATGGATGAAACTGTTGATTTATTCAACGTTGCATGTACATATGTATCCAGCGGCCGCTGCTCGCGCTCACAGCGACCACGCCGTAACGAGGCGCCAGGCACATTACCGCGCACCGGCGTATTGTTTCAACGGCGTACTACGATGTTACGTACCTATACTACGCAGCGTTGCTATGGCGTACTCAGCGCTTCTACTGGTTTCATTTACCAATTTAAGTGCTGCGGTGATAAATTGTTACAATGTATGGTGATGGTGATGAACTGACATTGCTTTATAGCTGAGCTGCTGTAGCTTGAAGTGCGTACCTATTGTGGTAAGCAAATATAATCAGCGGTAATGTGACCATAATTAGTTAATGAAGACTATTGCAAGTAGACAGATAATAAATATTAAAAATATATAGAAAAATGTGTTGAGTTTTAAGCGCTATGATAATTTTAAAATGTTGAGATTTTCCAAACGTATTATTATAAACTCACACACCAATCAACCAGACCCGGAACAACCTTTAGAACATACAAACCTTTTTTTGGGGGAATCGAACTCACGCCACGCTGCCACTTGCTGCCACAGCGCCAATGTTATCGCCAAATTGTGACATAGTTGTTAAAAACCCGAGACACCGATTATTGGTTTCAAGTTATTCGGGAGGCAAAGATCAGTTAGAAATACACCACGGATAACGAGGTCACAGTATCTCTAAAATATACTAATTAACTGCACACAATTTCAAGTTGTGCTTCCAAGTTAGGAGCAGTAAACTGCACGTCTAATGAGGCCACAACTCGGGGCACCTCGCTTGTTCAGCGGAGCGCTCCGGCTTCACACATAACGGTAAAATTTACGTTATCCTTCGTATCTCATGTCAGCATGAGTTGCATGGAGCTCATGTCGTGGTGATAGGTAGAAGCGAATTTTTTTTAACTTACTTTTAACCTTTTTTCTCTCAGAATAAGATTCAAAACTAAATGTCAATTTTACTAATTAAAAACGTTTTATATTTAGTCGCAATCTCATCTCAGCGACAATCAATGTCAAAGAATACAGCTTAACTGGCTTCCGCCCGCGACTTTGTCCGCGTCAAAGCAGAAAAAAATTACTACGGGTACGTACATTCCAGGCTATAAGATATCAACAACAACAACAACATGTGCAACATTTCATCCAGATCGGTAAATCCGTTCTGGCGTGATTCAGTAACAAATATCCAAACTTTTGCACTTATAATAGTAGTAAAATTAGAGACAATTTTGACAGATTGAGACTGAAATGCAATCGTTCTTAAAAGTTGCTATATGTTTAAAATCTAGGTATACTTACACTAACACAAGAAAATGCAGGGTACCTAGGGACTTATATTTCTACTAAAAATTATAAATAAAATTCCGGACAGCACCGCAGCGCTCGAATGGCAGCTAACCTATACGTTGAATTATTCAGTTCTGTCATTGTACTTCTAATAAGAAAAATATAAGAAGAGGATTTATGTCTTAAGTTTGGTCAAACTTTCTATTGAGTTGAATAAAACAATTGAGTTGGCAAGATATAGGTACTGACGTAATACGTAATCACTTAAAATCCTTACTATTTTAATAAAAGGTATCATTTTGATATTATGAGTGTGAAAGTAACTATGTCCGTCTGTTACGCTTTCACGGTTCAACTACTGAACCGATTTTGATGAAAATTGGTTTCTATATACCCCAAGTTTGAACTACAAGAAAGGATATAGGGCCTTCTTACGTTACGTTGCAGGTGATTGTGTCGACGAGGCTATACTCATGCACCTCATGTTCTTTTGAGTGTAATTCACTAAATTGACTGAGTGATAAAGTGCTGTTAAAACATGGAATGCTTCATTCGTTTTGTCCCTTTTTCGATAAAATGAACATTCATACAAGATTGTAATACTTATTTTATCAACACAATAATCTTATGTAGCGCAACATAAGTTATTTTCAAAAGAGGTTAAATATTTTCACCTCTTTTGGTTATTAGACCACTTGGTCCCATGAACCGTCGAAATAGTAATTTATGTTAGCAAACATTTCAATGGCAAATTTGAACTTAACAACACCAAATAAAGGGTTGCCTTTTCATTATCAAAACCCCACGTTTCAAGAAGTCCTCCACCAAAATGCATTCTCCAAAAAACAAAGATCGTTCACCTACATTTTGCACCCTAACAATTAGAACAATAGCAAAGAAGGCTAGGTGTGCTCAGCAAATGTTTGCGCAGTATTTAGCGCAGACTATCGGTGCGCTAGACTGCGCTACGGCTTGTGTTTGCGCTGTTAAGTGGAAGACCGACACTTTGCGCGCGAATCAAGTTTTGTGTGTTGAATGTGGAGATTTTTTTTGTAGCTGCTATTTATTTTTGTGTTTGTTTAGCTTTTGTCAAGGATTTATAAATTCGTGGTAGGTAAGTGAGAAATAAAATGGTGATTTCATATCTTTCTTTGGTATATACCTAGTCATTTATATTCTTACATGTTACGTGCTTTGACATCCGAGCATCTCTGCATACCTAGTATAAAACAATGTCGCTTCCAGCCGTCTATATGCTCAGATCTTTTAAATTACGCAACGGATTTTAATGCGGTTCACATCAATGGATAGTGATAGCATCCACATTTAGTATCCATTTGTATAGTAGGTCAATTAAGTATTGATCTTAACTAATGTGGTTGGGAAAAAGTATTTAATTATCTGCCATTCTAAACTCGAATCACCACGGATGTCTCAAGGCCAAATACTTTCATTGTTCATTCCATCCAAACATTCCGTTTTATTCCGATACCCGATTGGAAATTCCTCAAAAACCTTTAAAGGAATTTACTTAGGCTTACATAAAATTCTCGAAAATAAAGCTACGTTACCACTGTGGCGGCCCACTCCACGCGACCGCGCGGTATGATGACACAATGACCGTTTGTCGTTTATCGCGTTATCGTCTGCGAACAAGCAATACAGAACACGGAACACAATTTCAACCGAGCGATCGTGAGGAAACGACGAACATACGACGCTTTAATAGTCCACAATATTTTACAAACCGATTCCGTGAGTTATAAATGTGACGTTTACGCGAAAACAGTGGTTTGTCGCTCTGAATGAGCAATGGTTTATGTGACGTTAGGGTTTAGTAATAGCTGTCTGTGTTCTATATTAGTATAAAGAGGAGAATTTCATGTAAACGTTTCTAGATTGTTATAAGCATATTTACAAGTACAACCAATCTGCTAAATAACGTTTTGGTACATATTTAGTTTGTTACATTACACTCAAATTAGGTTTGCATAACATTTTGTAAACTCCTCACATTTTGATAGCCATGCTATATGGCCACGCTTACTTTACTTTGCCTGTTTTTATGCAAATTGTGTCCGTGCGGTAGAACCTTACAGCTTACATTATGCTTTACGATTTCTAAATAGCTTCACTGCACTTCGTTCTACTCCACTTTGAGTTTTATTTGTATATTGAGGAAAATACACAGTGGTACCGTTCCGACAAGCTTATAAACATGAAATTGTTACGTTAATCGCTTAATCGCGAGTGCGTGTGTTGAGTCGGTGCACTAATACCTTAATTGGAGGCTTCAAAGAGTTATATACTGGTGAGTAAAGTCTGGGTTGATAAGGTTTACCTAGGTATGGTATTTAATTTTATATGACATGTTACAGTGAACTGGACTTATTAACTTTATAGTACAAACTACCAGTTTCTACTACTAGTTACACTTTATAACGCTTGTAATTACACGGCCGACGATTCGACCAATTAGGTAACTCAACTATGTCGCATGCTTTATTTGTTGCCAAACTTGTATATTTTTTTTGTTTGCGGCTGATGAATGAATAAAATACTATACAAGTATAATTAATTGTTATTTTATTGTTTTTTAAACGCGCTAATCTCTTTAATTGACACTTGTCACTCGTCCTATACGTACACGTCGGAGGTAAAAACCACTTAGGCGAAATTTTTATTTAATACGAGCGTGCCGTGCTTTCTATGAGACCTGCCAGGATATTGACATCAATCTCTTTAACACCTCGTAACTATTATGATTACTTTATATAATTTTATAATCTGTACCGGTGTTTACCTACTTATTGTCGTCTATATAAGTAGGATATAGAACATAAACGTGTGCCGCTCAGTCGCGCGTCTAGGTACAGTGCACAAGCACCTCACGTCGCCACTTAAAACCATCAACCACTTGTGCACACAGTTCAAGTTAATTGGGATCACTTACGGGTGTCATAACTTGTTCCCGATTGTGTTCCATTGTGTACCATTCTCACGTTCGTCACACAACTTGGGCTATTCGGTTCTAACTTAGTTTGACGGCTCGACGGCGCAACTTGCGATAGGTGGTGCGCACAATCCCGGATTGTGATTGTGTTTTGGCTTATGCTGAGATTAATAAATAGATTGGCGATTTCTGTGTTGATTTGGAAGGGGGTTACTTGTACGTGTGTTTAGTTGAGGTACCTGCTGCCAGTTGTGGTTTTGTTTAGGAGGGGCAAGTAATTATTATAAAGTAGGTAGAGTAAAGTTGGAAGTAAAGTATTTACCTATTGTTTATTGTCTGATTACAGGGTGAAAGCTCCATCTTACACTTGTTATTGGAAAGAGCAGTTGAGTCATTACTGTGCTTGCTCTGCGAATGGAGGCCAAATGTCTGTATATTATCGAGTTAAAAAAAAAAAATACAGCATAACATTGAAATAATAAGTACATACACTTACATATAGAATTAGCTCCCAGATCCGGTACGTCCCCGTTCTACCACGACCACCGTTTAATATTAAAATGACAAAAATAAACATCTTTCAGAAATCAGAGCCCTTTTATTCCGCACGGCGTTTCATTGATGCTAATATTAGATAGAACAATATTAATTTAAAATCGTATTTTCGATAAAAATTTCGCAATCTCAGCGCCGTTTATCAGTTTATTAGGGAACGGAACGATTACGTGACGGGAATACGATCGTACGCCACGTGTTTACCTCCCATACAACTTTGCCAATCCAATTGTAAATACATGTGTATCTCATAATTTGTCAAAGAAACGAGGGCGGTTCTCGGAATGTGGAGCAAAGAAATGGAAATCATAAGAGAGGTAGCGGGAGGATGTTACAGCCGAGTTACTAGTAAGAAAATATTGGTTGATTTTTTTATGTAAAATAAAACTGATTCAATTAATTGTGGTAACTTAGTTCGTTTATGGAGTTTTAAAACATCACAAACCATTAACCGAATGTCCTGTTTGTTACTGCTGACATTTTAGAATGGGGAAAATGTTGAGAATAAATCGAAGAATATTTTAAGATCGTCTGTCTTTATATACCTATAGATATAATTAAAATAAACAGCCCTTTCGAGCGGTACTGGCGCATCGGGGGACACGGCAGTGCCCCCGCCAAGATATTTCTTTTTGCATTTATTTAAATTATATTTTTAAAATTTAATACAAACTTGTTATATGCTTGTTATAAACTTTTATGTACAATTTTTGTTTCCTTTTATGTTATGTGCGTCATTTTCGCGGGAATAAACAGTTTTTCTTTCTTTCATATTTATACAGATACAAAATACAATAAAATACAAAAATATTTCACTATCCCACTGCAGGGCAAAGGCGTCTTCTCATCAGGTTTCTTCACAATGTTTTCCTTCACTGGTGTCAGTGATGTTTGATGTTCAAGATAAATATAGACAGAACTTAAGGAATAGAAAAAGTGACTTTAATACTTGCCCGTGCCCAGTTGTGAACCGATAACTTTATAAACGAATAGGAAGCGCCTTAACCACTGCGCTATCACGACATTTATCTTACTCTGAAAGGACAAAATTAAACTGAAACCTTTTTGGGTCCAGTGAAATTACGAGTGTTGTAATTTTGATGGTGATTTTATCTGCACTGCAAGCCTTGAATACTCACAAATAAATAAGTAAAAAGTAAGTATATCACAAGGAGCACTATTAATAGTAACATTTACGTTCATAAATGGAATAAGATAAATTGATTGACGTAAAATGTAGGTACAGTCAACGAAAGAGATATGTATGCAGGGTCGTCAGATATAGTTGACGTTTTGTCGAAACCGATGGATATTTTCAAATGTTATTTCATTTTATGACGGGCCTGTTGGTCTAGTGGTTAGTGGCCCTGACTGCTAAGCCGGAGGTCGTGGGTTCGGTTCCCACCCAGGACAAACTTTGTGTGATGAGCATGATTGTTAGTTACGTGTCTGGGTGTGATTTATCTATAATATGTATGTATTTATAAATTATATAAGTATGTATATCAGTTGTCTGGTTACCATAACACAAGCTCTGCTTAGCTTGGGATCAGATAGCCGTGTGTGAGTTGTCCCAAGATATTTATTTATTATTTATTTATTTATTTTATAAGTAAATGATAAACAGCTCATTAATTATACTAATTTTCAATAGAAGACATTCATCGGTTTCAAGGAAAACTTCAACTATATCTGATGACCCTGCATATCTATCTCTTTCGTAGACTGTACGCACATAAGTACTCGTAAAACCGAAGAAGTAAAATCTTAACGTCTGTAGAAATACTCGTATATAGGTATTTGTTACTCAATATTTTATGTTTTGTTATCGTATTAATAAATAGAAGTTGTGAAAAACGTTAGAACACGTGCATCTGACGTGTATTAGGATCGTAAAATTGTAAATACGTGTTCAAATAAATACAAAAATGGATGAGTAATGGAGGAGGGGTTAAAACGATTTCATTGGGCTGTATATTATGTAGGTTCCATACGATGTGGTTTATATAATCCGTTTCTTTAGGTTAGTGCTGGGCTGGCATTAGATCGAGGGGGTGTATTTACTAGCTGACTTGAATATGGTGACATATTTCTTTATTACTGAAATAATTATGGTAATAATATCCTCCTGGCCTTAATCAGTCATGGCGGCCAATCCAATGGAGTCAGTCAAGTAGGCTGGAGATACTATAGTGCACAAGTGTGTGCGCAAATACAGGTGCACTCCCTCTACCTTTACTCACATAATAGTCCGATGGGACGGCACTCCGTCACGTTAGAGGAGAGATCCGGAGCAGAACCAACGGCTTTCCTAGGCATATGGGTGTCTCACCACCAATTTCAAAACTCCGGGCTGCTTTTGAGTTTCTAATGGAAAAACGCAGTTTCACTTTTTCCTCGACCTGGGAATCGAACTCCGAACACACTCAGCAGTCGCACCAACGGGTCAGTACAACTGAAGAATACTCAGTTGGTAAATAAATAAAATACATAAAAAAGAAGGAAAAATATATGTTATAAAGGAAGTTTTATGCCAGTTATATTATCCTCATAACTATTCGAACGAAATCGACTAATCTATCAATATGGATACGGTAACAAGAGCACCCATATTGGATGATACAAGACTCTTCAAGCTCAGTGGTTAAAGCGTCCGCCATGGGAACCAATGTAACTTTTTCAATTCATGTGTGCTTCTACTTCCTAAGTTTATCTCGGAATTCACGGACATCAGTAAGGCAAAACATTACGAGGAAACCTGGACTTATAATTCGGTAGATGACACACGATTCTAAAGAAACACGAGCCCTGAAAACCCGATTAATTTTCAATTTACTGTAAAGATTTTTTATTGCTTTCAAATTAATAAATAGTTAGTCAATTGAGTCGACATAAAAGAGACCCCACAGCTGTCTGTTGCCATACAAAATCTATGGGAGAATCGCGTTTTGACAGCTCCTAATAAGTACGTCAATTGATAGGTGGTGTCAACTGCCCTATAACAGATAATACAGATAAGTCTGAAATCGCAAATCCGCCTTGAGCAAGCGTGGTGATCAATACTCGTGCTTGCTCTATTTGAAAAGGCCTTTGTCCTGCAGTGAGGCCAAAGGGGGGGTGATTAGGTGGTGTAATGGGTTGGTATTACATGCCTCTATGCTCAAAATAAATCACGAAAATATTTTAGAGAAAAAAAAAAGTTCGTAAAACAAAAAATCCTTTTTAAACAATAAACATTCAGATGTCTATGTTCCCGCAGTAAACGGCGCACATTACCGACGTCTTCAGTGTAACGCAGCACTTTACGACCCCTGATGATAGCAGGCGAACGACTATCAGTACCGTATTATGATAGACAAACAAAAACAAAGGAACTGCTTTATCTACTGTTTTGAGGAAAACTTGTTTACGTTGTGTTGAGTTACGAGAGTGGGCTAAATGTTTGCGACTCCTGTTGAATGTAGTTCGTCTAAGGTAGTAGGGCGAAAAAATATTTTGACATTATTGATATCTAAGAAAAGAAAAATGGTTTATTCTGCACAAATAAACTTACAAACGTTTATGAACTTGTATTGTAAGCATGCACAGTCTAGCATATACTTAAAATAGACAAAAAATGGTAATTTTGAAAGTTGTGTTTTTTTAAATTGTAAAACAAAATATTATATTTCTCCAGCCTTTCTGACTGTCCCGTTAGTCTAGTGGCCGAAAAGCGCGACTGCCGAGCATGAGGTCTTGGGTTCCATTCCCAGGTCGGGCAAAGTGTAATTGGGTTTTTCCATTAAGAATTTTTCAGTAACAGCTTCGGAGTCTTGTTTTGTGCCCGGTTGATGGCAATAGGCTCTGTTATATTATTATGAAAAATTGAAAAAAAAAAAAAATGTATGTAAATTAGAAGTATTACTAGAGTATTAGTAGTATATCTAGATTCAATATTATAATTTTTCTTTTCTCTTGTAAATGAGGTTCAAAAGTGCCTTTTAATGGTCTAATTCAAATAAATGATTTGACTTTGACTTTATTTTTGACATATTAAGACTGAGATTACAACATGGATGCGTAAATTAACCCTCTGTGTGCTTGCACTCGCTGTAGCGTGTGTGTGAGTGTGTAGTCGCTCCATACATCAAACGGTTCGCTGTACCTACGTACATAGGTACTGTGTGACTTAACTTTTCTCCGCGTTCCACTTGAAGTATTCCCAAGCAGATGTGTTTATTTAATACGTTATACTTTTGTACTTACTCATGTTAATGAAACAAACTTTGGGTCATTATGAATTACTCATGGATTTTTGACAGTTCGTCTTCGTACGAGCGTGAGCGGTGGAGAATATTAAATAACAACGTTGGAGCTGTTATTAAGAGTAGCTTACTTAATTATATATTTTTGTGTTACCTTTAATACTGGTTGTAATTGGATAATTATTATTCTGATAAGGCTATTTTGAGAAATAACGAGCATTCTTATTTAAGGCCTAGTGCGAGTTGGACTAGCACACGAATGGTTCCGACCATATTTAACACAATATGCAAAAAAATAAGACTATAATCGCAAAACCTACCTAATACGATTTTCGAATTTCTTCATTTACTTGTGCTACACGACATTGCTTAGTCGACTCCCGGTTATTTTCCTGCTGCAACTATTTGGAAATAAAACCCCGTTTGTGTTTTGTTTCAATAAATAGTATGTTCTATTTTATTCGTGCTCGCAGTGTTTATACATGGAGGAAGGCTGTGGCAGAATGCTGTCCAAGTACATGGTGGAGGTTCAGGTTGCGATGCATCTTATCAGGATACCGTGACCGGAACGTAAAGGGCAACAGAAGGAACAGGGTGGTTTTTTAGTCAGAAAAAGTCTGACAGTCCCTTCCGCCCCACCCAGGGCGGAAGGAGTCATATGATGATTTTTACAACCTCAAAAAAATAGTACACGGTGGGGAAGTACTGCTCGTCTATCGGCGCGATGAGCAGAACTATAACTCACTCACTCTGTATGTGTTAGCAATGTAATGAATATTTAGCTAGTTTCAAAACAGCGTATGGCAATTATACTCGTAGTAGATGGAAACTACGATAGCTGTTTGTATTACCCAAACTGCGTTCATTCAAGTAATTATAATCGAATATTACGTTACGTTGGTTGATGATCCAATGTGCGCAATCGCGACTGCTGAGAGATCCTGAGTTCGATTTCCAGATCGGGCAAAGTGTTATTGGATTTTTCATTAGAAATTACTCAGTAGCAGCCTGGAGTTTGGAAGTTGATGTGACAGCCCCGTGTCGCGAAAAGCATGTTAAGACGTAGTTCTTGCGCGTTATCTCTCTTTTTTAGGCTTCAATTATTTAGTCCACTGTCTTGCTATACTTGTCTTTCTTATTAAGCGTTATCATGTCTAAAAAAATATAAAAAGTTTTTAAATATTTAAGGCATGATATATAAAGACTATGAATTGAGCTCTGTCGGAAATCTGGTTTTACTATTACAAAACAAACGGTATTGACAAATAAAGTCAGCTTTAGTTTCTAAACTCCAATATTTGGATGTCGATTATTCCTGTAAACTACTTTTGTAAGAAGTCTGTGGCAACCTTGAAGTTCCGAGGTGAGGATAAAGGTCACGGCTTTAGAGGAGCCGCCTTTTGACGACAGGTATCTTTGACTTGTCGCTTTCAAGAGAAATATCACTCTGAATGTACAAAATAGGACAAGATTTAAATGTATTAACTACTTTCCTTCCTGGAAAGTCATACAATTCACATTTAATACGTCACTGCGATCGTCTTAAAGTTAGTTAATCGTGAATTTTCGAGGAAATAGTCCTCAAAGAAGGTTCATTTTGATATTAACAGGTTTATCAGAACTAGAGTTTGAGGAGGTAATATATAACTCAAAGTACAGTTTAAACTTGATTATCCAGACCTCACTTATACGGATTTGTGATTATCAGGATTGTCATAGTGATAGAATACCTAAATAGTGACATCGCTAAGCGACTATTCGACTCTTCACACGAGCAGAGGGCTGGCCTTTTCTTAGGTCAAAGAATCAGCATTGCCATACAACGTGGCAATGCTGTCAGCCTTTTGGGCACTTGCCCCATTGACAGCGACGCAGACGAATTTTTTGATGCCCTATGAGGTTTCTCCTATCTGCCTTTTTTTTGTACATATTTTAAATTTATTTTAAGGTTTTATGTAAAGGTTAATTATTGTATATAAATAGTGATTAAATAACTGATTAGTAGGTATATCCATGCGCATATCGACATATCGTAACTCGCACTATCCGTTCGTCAGGTAGCAATTATTATTAAAAATTTAAACTAATTTAAATTACAGTTACGATTCAATATGACTATTGGTATATATATAATAGCTACACTCGTACATAAGAAAATGTATGTTTAACTTCAAAGAATGATTTTGATTACTAAGGTTAATTTGTTTTAAATAAACAAATGTACACAAATGAGGTGAGATATCTTTCTAGAGTAGGTAATTTTAGATTTTTTTTAAATTATTTTCTCAAATATCTAGTTTTTTGATTATCCGATGTGTTACGATAGCAATCAGTCCGGTTAATCGAGTTTCCATAGTTACTTTAAAAACGACAGAAAGGCGAATAATATAATGGTGTTTCAAAAACATAAACATAAGGAGTGACCCGGAAGGCTACAGACGAGATTAATCACGCACGACCACACGAAATAACTTCGGTTACATAAATAGATCTCTAAAACACGTCGAAGTAACTTGTGGGAAACTCGCCGCACAAGAGATTAGTATTCGAGAACCATCCGTCCGCAGATAAAATACTCGGGCTCGCTAACTCCAGACTCATATTTGAACTTCAATATAATATTATTGACATAAAAAAATACACTCTCTTTGATGTAACGTATTACAAATATATTTTCTTATGTTCACGGTGGAGATATATTCTGTAATGTCTCGGGAGCAGATTGAGGCTCGGGTAGATACTTGTAAAGTGCTTCCAAAAAAATTACTGGAACTATTTCTTTAAGGAAATTCTTTTGGTCAGTCCGGTCAGGTTTTCAGAAGTAAATGTCATCTTTATTGTATTATTATAAAAATAATTATACAAAAATTAAATTAAAGTTACTTTTACTGGGGAGCTGATAACATGGTATAAGAAGAAATATAGGCTAATGTTATTTTTGTGCATAAAAAATCCCGTATTAACCGAAATTAACTGACTCGTCGGTTTAGCGACTGCTGAGTATAAGGTCTTGGGTTCGATTCCCAGGTCGGGCAAAGTATTATTGGGTTTTTCCTTCAGAAATTTCTCAGTAGCAGCCACGAAGTCTGCATTTGTGCGCGGTTGATGGCAATAAGCTCGCCCCTATTACCTACATAGGACTAAAACTGGCGAAATGTGGGTGTACTACACGTAATGGGTACTCTACCTAACCTTTCGGGGATTACAGGCGTGATGTAATGATGTACGATGGAACTGAAATTCACGTGAACGAAGTCCCGAGTAAAAGCTTGTACTAACTTACTATATTAATGCTTGCTGGCAGCTAGTTTTCTCTGCCAGTATACAAACAATCACGTAGTCACAGTCACGTAGTAAACAGTTAGGTATAGACAGATTGTCGCTATTACCAAAATTGGTATGTTATATTAATATTTTATTTAGAAAGACATGGTACTGTATGCAAGCAGAATAGAGGTCAATCAACTCTAGGTACTTACTTAAATTAAATATTTGAAATATCTCATCTCGACTTAAATTAGCTAAATGAAACATATTTTCCAGCCACGCTGGCAACACAATTACAATTGTTTTCCATTACCTACAAGTAATGTGAAATTCATAATTTCAATGTGGCAGAATATTTTATGCGCTTTCACGGCATCATTACAAAACAATTAATTAATTTCCATCAGTACCCTTTCACTCGCACCGGCGGTTTCTCAAATCCATTCAGCCTGTGGATACGTAAAGGGGAGAGAGTAATGTTACCCATTACGTCTTAATAAACACGCATTATTTGATTATCTGCAACTTGATCATTATACGCAAAGAAGGGCGTTAGTTACGCCATATTACCCGCAAAACACAATTTACGGGCGGACATTACTCGGTAGGGGGTGTAAAGGGGGCGAAGAGGGGACATATGAGTCTTATGAGGGATGTAAAATATTCATAAGCTGGTAAGTGACGCCATCGATTATTATAATGTGCGCGACGGGCACTTGTTCGCGGGAGATCGAGCGCGCAAGTGCTGGCCATGTATTCATATTATTACCTTGAATAAAGTATTCTTGAATAAAGTAGGCGACTATTAACTTTTCACCCTCGTCGGAGGTAGCTGAGATTTATTACTAGCTAAGTTTGAGAGCACCGCCTGGTGCCATTTCACACTCAATTTGTCATGAGTCAGCACTTGATTGCGTCGTGTGTAGGCTTGTTGGGTCCACTATCAATATGCTGATTGCTGAATCGTCCGTCCTAGCAGTTGTCAAAATGAGTCAGCAAATTGACAGCGCGCTGAAACGTGAGTGGAAATGTAAGGCTTATAGGATAACACAAAGTGAAATGATGAGAGCACAAAGTAAGGTCTGTCGTAATTTAAATATTGCTTTACATTTTTTATATAAACACGGAGAGTAAAAAAGGTCTGTAGGGAACAAAAATTTAATACATTAGCAAAAATGAAATGAGTAGGCATACTTACGTTAATATTGCAAGCCGACGATAGACATTGATATTCTTTAATACTCAAAAATTGATCGGCTCTCACTGATTAAGGGTATTGTAATCACGAATGAGGGCAAGAAATTCAATAGGGAAGATCAAACAACTTATATATATTGATCCTTAAATCTTTAAAAGGCCGAAGATTGAACTCCTAAAGACTTTATGAGCAGTAACAAAAAGATTTCGGGCAAAAAGCGGAGTTCGAAAAGAAATTAAATCAGAATAAAATATAGGACAACAAACCACAAATAGCGACGAACGCCTCGGGTTCCGTCGTCTTGTAAGTCATAAAAATGGTTAGGAGCCGGAAATCGCTAAGTATGCCAACTTCGGTCTGATGATGGCCGAAAAATTTCGGCAAAACAACAACCGAAACAGTAAAGCGGAAAAGCCGATGGGTAATGACCTCCGGGCCGGCCCGGTCGACCGGAACGGTATAAAATGTAACGGAATATGCTCCCGCCGATGGGAAACCGCTTCAAATTTGGCACAAAGAATATGGCGGAATGGGGATGTAAACTATAGGTCCTATTTGTCCTGACCCTGAGTAGGGTCTATGTTATTAGATGCTGGATATTTTACAGGCTCCTTTGATCATTGAATCGAATTACATTTATTAGTACCTAAGCACTACCCTTTTACGTAACTGAAGAATAAAATCATGGTTCTCAGAAATTTTAATGAAATCAACTATTTACCTGTGATAAAATCATACTGTATTTCAGCTGAATTGCTCTTAATACCTCGGGAGAACGATCGAACTTATAAGTTTACATTTTAAGAGGACTTAACAATTTTCAAGTATTTGTGATCGTTGAATTCAGACATTGATTTTATCAATTTCCATGAAAACTTAAATAGTAAAATACATTAACCTGTTTTATCTCCTCCTGTATCCCTCCATATCTAATTACTTGTTATACCAACTGTTTATACTTCACTAAAACAAAACAACAACGCGTTACTAATAAAAACATGAGTCTATCATTAAACTAACTAAACTGCTATCTGAGACGACAGGGGCATAATCTTCGCTTTGTCTCTGTTTTATAGCAAAACGACTATAAAATATGCAGATGAATATTATGCAAATATCGAACATAAATACAGTCGCACTGATAGAACTCGGAGAGGCCATCAAGTGTAGGGTTTACGAGTTTGTAAAGATTGTAAAAGGGGGTCTGAAGGGGTCCAGGGGGGTTTGAAGTCCCCGGTCGGATACAAAGATTGAGAGGAGCAGAAGTTATTTTGGAATTGTGCCCGCGGTGATGCTTGCCATCAATTAACAATATAATATCAGTCTGTAACTGTCTCAATGTTTGGCCAAAGTTTTAGTTAGACAGAGAAGGAACGAGCGTTGTTTGCTGACTGCTCACTCTCAGGTTGCCTCACGGTTTTATAGGCGTGATTATTTAGAATTTCAATTAGTTTATTTCATCTCCCTATAAAATGCTCGCATCGTTGTATTCCATCAAAGCATTCGACTTTGAAAACGCTACATTGCTACTTGTTGCTTTAGAATCGCCAACGAAATCTGGGTCTCGAAGGCGTATTCCGCTACTAATGCCTTAGGACACAATATCAAAGCGATCTTTACTATTCTGCTCACCCCTTCAGCGGCAATATAGTCGTGTAGTACAAATAGCAGTGTAGGAATATCGCCACTCGTTTGTTAAACGCGTTCTGTGCCGCTCGTTAACTAAGGGAAGGTTTGACCCCTCACTACCCGCGCGGAATTATAAGCGATTGCTATTTTTGTTGTTTATTTTCCTGCTTTAGTTATAACAACGATCGGATGAATAACTAGAGAGAATTAATAAAAACTGAACAGAGTACTGAATAACTAATCTGGTATTTCACGATTTTAATAATAATATTGTAATAATAATAATACTGTAATAAAATTGAATTAAAAAAGAAAACTAAGTAGGTATGGAGTTACTTATCTATTCTTCTATTTAAAAAGACTTTTGGAAGGGGCAAGTAGAATAAATTGCTTAATAATTGCTTTGTGATCACTAGACCAACGAGGCAGTCGTTCTATAATATAAATATTACAGGTATATCTATAATCGCTACTTGAACCGTGAATCCAGTCATGAAAGTTCATTTACAAATAATTATAAACAATACATATACAAATAAATAAAATAAAAATAAATATCTTGGGACAACTCACACACGGCTATCTGATCCCAAGCTAAGCAGAGCTTGTGTTATGGTAACCAGACAACTGATATACATACTTATATAATTTATAAATACATACATATTATAGATAAATCACACCCAGACACAGAACTAACAATCGTGCTCAACACACAAAGTTTGTCCTGGGTGGGAATCGAACCCACGACCTCCGGCTTAACAGTTAGGGCCGCTAACCACTAGACCAACAGGCCCGTCAAGACAAGTATCTCTGTTGAATTATATATTGTTGGAGGAAAGCGATCGCTCCGACAATGTGGACTGATTAACTATGTAGGCAGTGTCACACGACATGTTTAACTTATTGTTTAAAATATACAAATATTGGTCATTACTGAGAGTTCGGGTATCAAGCTTGGTAATTAAAAATAAGTATTAAGTGCGTTTATCCCGTACGCCATTTATACAAAGTCCTCAAGTCCTTATTTTTCGAAATGAATGAACCGATTTTAATGAGAAAAGATGGTTGGAAATCTCCGATTCTATGGAAAACTTAAATTCGCTTTAATTGACCGCCACATTTTTTTTGAACATGTTCTGACCTCACTTTTTTACCTATGTGTTCTGTTTTTATATGTAGGAAGTTACATAGCATCGGTTCAATCATTTCGAAAATTAATGACTTGAAAGTTTGTAAAAAGCCTCACTCGGACTAACATAATTTCAGTGAAAGAATCTCTTAATAGAATAAATATGGTCTACTGTGTACCTAATATGTTTTTAACGCGACTAATCTTTGTTCATCTAAGCGCCACTTAACAAAGCGCTCATGCGCACCATCCTATTAGATAAACGACGAGTTATCTAATAGGATGGTGCGCATGAGGGCTTACAATACATTTTTTTGTTTTTCATTTTTATTAAAATAAAGTGAAATGTTTAAATGTTTGTCCGTCAACTTCTTTAAAACTTATTTGGACGAAATTTAACACACTGGTGAGCCTATCTGGAGTAAAACAGATTGAAATAAACTTGGATACAAAATGTGATTTTTAAAACACCTTTTTATTGTAATATCTGAAAGTAAGTATTAGTCTAATTACAAAAAATCTTTCACTAATAAAAAGCTAAACTAATAATGCATAGGCTATGTTTTATTGTACCTCCTATACACGACTTCAACGCGGACGAAGTCGCAGCAGAAGCTAGTACAAAATAAACGACAGAACACTTCTGTACACGTCTGTACCAAATTTCATTTACATAGTCGTCGTGAACCGGATAGAGACATCTCTATCGTCATCGGGTACAAACGATGATGAGTACCACTCCGCTGCTCTTAGTACTCTATGTACTTAGCTAAATCGCCCGTACACACTGTGAACATACATTACACTGGGGATTAAGTATGCTCTGTACAAGTTCATTGACTTACTTCATTAAACGTCGGGAGGAATTTTTAGAAAGATATTGACATTGTCATTACTTTAAAAGAGTAGTAATGTAGTTTCTTGTCCATTCTTCTCCATACAAAACAAAAACTTTAAGCTGCTACTAAGAAATAAAACATCCAAAAACTCTTTGGCCGACCTGGAAATCGAACCCAACACCACCTAGCTCAGTATTCGCACTTGCGACCATGAGTCCAACAGAACAGTCATCATTATTATTCTATTGTATCCTCAACACATATCCAACCATTAAAACTAAACAACTTAAATGCCTGTTCTTTCAGATCCAAAAAGTCTTAGTAAAAAAAAAACTAGCCGAATAATTTGATATAAAACTGTGTTCTTTAAATTTATGTGGGAACTGTGAAATAGGCGCTGAATCTTTTGTTCCTGTTTCGCTGAAATGAACTGTCAAGTCGGTTTGCGGAAAAAATGGAGTTGCTTATTTTGTGTAAGTTGTAAGGGTCAAGTAAAGGTGCGGAGCTCACGATGAGCTACTAAGTTATCTTGCTTGTAAGCGGAAAAATGGAGTTCCTTGTTATTTTGCGAACATTGTAAAGGTCGAAAAAGGGTATAGGATATTTACTTTCTACTTTAGCTGTGTTTTGGAAATGGAACGCCCTATCACTTAATGCGCGTTCGTATTTGAAATAAATCTCGGCGAGATTTAAGATAAATATACCATGGTAATTGTCCATTTCCTTGACGATTTCACAATACCCAGAGGTGAGGAAAATGTGTATTTATGATTTTAAGAGTAAGAATCAGAAAGAAAAAGTATCCATTTATTTTTAAACTAATTTAAAATAATTAGATATGAATTAAATTAAATTATTATATAGGATGTCACATTTTAATTATACGAGTATGCTAAAAATCATGATAAGAAGAAAGATATTTAGGTTTAAATCATAATTCTTTATTATTCAGTAACTTTCTATGCTCTAACATAATCTTTTGATAGTTTGTGATTACAATTATAACATAGATTAACCATATTATAGCTTTTAATCCAAGTGTTCCTGTCTGTATACATTAATCTTGAACCTAACTATTTGTAACCACAATAAATCAATGTGGTATGTGCCAACTGATAGTACCCAAATTCAAATACCCGTCTACTATAGCAAATTGAAGAGGGCAAAAGAATTGAATATTCAATACAAGAATGTGGTTGCCCCAATTTGCCCACGCGGCCCTCTGCCGGCCTACCGAACCATTAATTTCTTTGATATAGGTATACCTTTTATCCACAACGTCCACATGAAATCTGTGTATCTACGGTTTCTTTCAGTTTTTTGTCCTAATAAAAAAATTCTACAGACACAAAGGAGCACTGCTGGCAAGCAAATTTCCCAAAAACAGCCATAGATTATAAACCATAATATTCATCTATTTAATAGCGGATAGATATTCATTGTTTTATACGTATAAAAAACTTTTAAACAAACTTGTTTAAACCACAAACCTTTCTCGATAAAATATTACCTTATAGTATTCAGCATTTTAAAGATTCAACATTCTGTCAGACACACAAAGAGACTGTCACCACCGACACAGTTTTCGCATAAAATGCACCAATTTTCTAAAACTTAAACTGACAAAAATACTTGTGTATAAAAAACATTACATTAGGCTTAATGCTAAAAGACACTTTTTTTTGGAAAAGGATAAAGAAAGAAAATTATGTACAGCAACAAAGTATTATTTAAATTTTACAATAAAATCGAGTAATAACAATTCTTATTTATATTAAACATGTATCCGTTATAAATTACAAATCATAAAAGCGAAAGTTTGGATGCATGGATGTTTATTACGAACGGACGAAGTCGCTAGCGGAAGCTAATTACTTATTAAACAAAAGGGCATCACACTCTCACTAGACACCCAACACAGCCTCTATTAGCAAACGCATCAAGTCGACACACATCCCAGCATTGCCCCATCCATCACGCCATTGTCTTAAGAAGCCACATTTTTCCATCACGTGGGTGTTACTGGTCCGCAGCCCCCAGGCCCCCAGTGTGTAGCTGAGGCAGTAATTCTCCCCTGATTAAATTAACTGCCCCGAGGTTTGCAAGATTCATTGCAAGGAGCCCGCGTACCACTTATTTATGAAGTTATTAAGTCATTTATGATTATGTTTTATGGTTTGCTGTTAACTAAGACTTAGTATTAGTACAGGTAAACAGTTTCTTTAGTTTGTGTTGTGGTTTTGGCTTCCAATAGAAAACTTTAGGACATAATCTTGACTGTGTCGTGGCAGATCGTCTGCGGTTTCGATTCCTACTTCAAACTTAACATTATTTGTGTACCGATACTCTGTTGTACTTGGGGTTTCAACAAGTGAACTCTGCGTCTATTATACTCAGTTTCTGTGAAGAGAATTTTACAATTAGTTGACAGATTGCCAAGATGTAAAGTGTTTTCATTGGTGGATATTATTTCAGTCAGGTGTAAAATGATAATGTGTTGTAATTTTGCTTTTACCCTTTTCTCAGTTTTTTTTAGTACTAGGTATATTCATTTTACTTTAATGTTTATCAATTAATTTGCAATTACAATTCAAGTATACTATTTTAATTATGTTCTGAATTTAAGTATTGAATAATCCTAGTTCCAGAAGAGTTGTTTATAAAAAATATTTATTATTTCTTTTAATTTTCCAGAGTCAAGTACTGTTTTATTTTTATGAGGCATCCTTTAAGACATACTGGTTAGCCTGTTATTCGTGATTGTATTAGACCGAATAAATAACGCAAGAGTTAGTAAATCAATCTCTCAACATTTTTTTGTATTAATTACCTGTTTAAAAGCGAAAACACACCTGAGCTAAATAATACTCATAAGTACATAGTTAACGCATCGTTCTGACAGAATACTGTTGAAAATATACAATTTAAAAAATGAAAATAAACCTTTTCGACAAATTACTCCAATTAGGTAGGTGCTTTCAAACAAATGTTATCCAATTCAAAACACAACAAACACAGATTTCCCTCCAGTAATGCCAGCTTCCCAAACATTTAGCTACGGTATTTAAGTAGGTCCTATTCCTGCCAGATTGGAGTTGCCGTCAAATCGTAGTTAAATATTCAGACAGTATGCAGTGTCACTTTGCAGGAAAACATTTTTGGACGAGCAGAGCGACGGAGTTTGTTATTTCTGAACTTTTGCTAACAAGGGGCTGATTTACTGGGACATGACGTAAGTACCTTTGGTTTTATACGAGTGTATGCTTATTAGAGGTTTGGCTTTTTTTAGGCTATAACAAGGTATAATCCTTAAAAAAAAATGGTGCGGTCGGTGGTCCCCCGTCAAGGACGAAGTTACAGAATTGAGATAATGATACATATAAACCTCGTACGAATAAAAAGTTACAAAAAAAAGTTCAAATTTATATTGCGCGACTGCTGTGCATGAGGTCTTGGGTTCGATTCCCAGGTCGGGTAGTGTTATTGGGTTTTTCCATCAGGAATTTCTCAGTAGCAGCCTCGGAGTTCGGATTTGTGCCCGGTTGATGGCAATAGGCTCGCCCCCTTTTACATGGGACTAAAAACATAACTGGGGAAATGTACTAATGGGTACACCTCTGCCTAACCCTTCGGGGAATACAGTTTGATGTTATGATGTCATTATGTTATTTTACACATTTTTAAAATTGAGGTTATACAGCTGGCTGCGCACAATGCTTGCTGCTCAAATCTCGCACGCACACACACCCGTATATAATAGAAAGAGACAGAGAGGAAGAGAAAGAATGGAAAGGTCGCCGGAGGGGCATGACGCCTTTCCATTACGTAACTATTTCTGCAAATTCGCGAAGCTTCGTTCCAAAAACGATTTGAAAATAACCGTTTATGATTACAACTCCACAGACTCAAAATCACGTTACATTAATTAAATGAGTAATTCCGTTATCATAACAAGATTCTCTAATTAACGTGTCATGTAGCACTCTTCACAATAATAATTCGAAGCCCACTTATTACACTTCACTCATAACATCCACTTGAATTGAACATCTCTCAAGATAGAAACAGTTTATCTTACAAATAAGATAATTGAAATGTTTGAATGACGAGTGCAATCAAGATTTAATAGAGTTATTATAATATCAAGTACTAGCATAACATAACACCACGCCTGTAATCCCCAAAGGGTTAGGTAGAGGTGTACCCATTAGAACACCCACATTTCGCCAGTTATGTTATGTACTAGCTTCTGCTCAAGACTTTGTCTGTATAGTTTTTCACTTGGGTTAAGTCGTAGTCTCGCGTCGTTTTTGGTTACTGCTCCGAAGGCCAAAATTCTCACTTTTCCTTACGTTTTTTGCTAAAACGAGATTTTAACTTAATTAAATTTAAAATGACGTAGTAATATTGCCTATACGTCTAGCTGTTAACTACCGGTAATTAACGGCTATGTGTGTGTGTGTGTGTGTGTTTGGTAAATTAGTGTGAAATTTCGATACGATGTAAAAACGTAACTGAAATAAAACGAAATGTGCTGTATCTTTTCACACCCCGTATATTGTGAAAATGTTCAGTTTTTAGTGAAACAATTAAGAATGATGAGAAAAAATGTATTAAAAAATTGTTTAACGTTATCGTTCAGTGAGAGTACGTTAGTATGTCTGGGGAGTCTAGCTAGACTGTTCTAAGAGAGCGCTTGTTATGTGTGCATATAAATATGAATATTATACAAGGAGACTAACGTGTGTCGTGTGCTTACCATGTAAAACTGTTTATACTGTATTACATAGATACTCTGTGATGCCTGTGAAGAGAAATAAGATGTAAATGAATTGAATATTATTTTGAATTTTCCTATTTGATCAGGTGAAATGTAATTTCCGATGTGAATAGTAATTACTTTTTATTTTGATATCATTTACATTCACTTATAGCTGTAGTCATAAAAATGTAAAAATGTTTTATAAATTTAATTTATAATTCACAGAAATATGAAATTTCGAAAAAAATAAAACGGCTGTTTAACCTACTAGTTTGCGGCTGTTTAAATCTAATAAAGTGTAGCATGATTAAGCGTCTGAATCACAATCATGTGCAAACATCCACATTGGAAGTGTGCAAGCTTGAACAAAATTATTGTTCATGTTTACAGTTGCAGGTGTCCATCTGAACTAAAATGTTACGGATATTCTGCACGCACAATTTCGGTAATCTACCATGAGATATTTAGATTTACAAAAAGTTCTCTGAAATCAAATTAGTAACTTGACTTTGATATAGAGGTCCTCAAAAAGGTCGCAACAGTGACTCTTCACAAACCATCTCCATACTAATATTATAAACTAGCTGTGCCCGCAGCTTCGCTCACGTGGACCTAAGTGTAACTTTAGGAAATAAGTATAGAATATTCTGTTATTATTTTCCTCTTAGCTGGTCTAATGGTTGCTAGTATTGAAAATGCTAAAGTAAGTCTATCCGTTAATCTGTCTGTAACGCTTTCAGGACTAATCCATTGATTCGATTTTAATGAAATCTGGTACAGGTAAGTTTGAACCCCAAGGAACGACATAGGCTTCTTTGGATTCTGTCACTTCATATGCAATCCTGATAACCAACACACGGGGTACCGTGTTCGAAGGCGTAGTGTGGGAAGTCCCCCCGCAACGTGGACGAACGACCTGTAGGCTTACTCTTGAACAAAATCGAGAATGAGATTGGAATCGACATTACATGTACAACCGATCCAGTTTCAATTCCAATAAATATAA
Organism: Hoplodrina ambigua; assembly: GCA_949774945.1. Taxonomy (NCBI): domain Eukaryota; kingdom Metazoa; phylum Arthropoda; class Insecta; order Lepidoptera; family Noctuidae; genus Hoplodrina; species Hoplodrina ambigua. The sequence goes on from OX458982.1 coordinate 367,917, forward strand.
GAAGACATTTATTTATACAATTAACGAGTTATTTAATGTTTAAAAATTTGGTAAATTACGTTTTCATTTATATGGCAACCTCATGTCAATCGTTGTAGTCAAACATGCGGTCGATTCCAATCTCATTCTCGATTTTGTTCAAGAGTAAGCCTACAGGTCGCGGGAAACCGCTAGATGCGGGTAGCGCCGGACCGGTCATTGTGGCTATCATTAGAGCCTATGTCCAGCAGTGGACGTCGTCCGGCTGATATGATAAGTTGCGGGCAAAAGCTTGTAATTAAAATGAATACAAGTAATATTACAGTTTGAAGAGTGCAAGCAATCAGGTGGAGTACAGTGATCGTTAAACACGTAATGTTATCTTTGTATCGGCCATGTTATTAGTAGCCGCCGCTGATCGAACTACATTAATTGGGAACACCGAAGTGGAACACGTGGAATGTTTCATTTTGTACGCACACAATTACGTGAGTGGGCAGTGCTGAAGCTTCTCTGTTTGTTATTATATCCGAAAGAGCTTCTTGATTGGTTAAAAGAAAAATTCTGCTGAAATAAGTCACACGTACAGTCCTTTAATTATTTTTTTAATATTTATTTATTTATTTATTTATTCTGAAGTTTCCTTTGCCATTACAGAATACATCTAACAATCTAATAATCATCATCTAATATCTTTTGTATTGTATAAACATATAACTCATATATAGCTGAAGAGTTTGATTGTTTGTTTGGTTGAACGCGCTAAACTCAGGTACAACAGGATCGCATGAAAAAATCTATAAAAAAAAACTTTTCGAAACTCGAGACTCACTTTTATGTTGGATTTCCCATTTAACGAAGAAGGCTATATAAAATCGCGCTATGGCCAATAGGAGCAGAGAATCAATGTAAAATATTGCAAAAACGGAATAAAAATATTGTTTTTGAGAGCTCCATTGCGTGACCGGCATAAACGGTTAAAGTTATGCAAAAATCATGTATGACGGAATTATTTCCCTTTAAAAGTTAAAAAAAAAGTCTACGATAGTATATGCCTATCTGTTAAGGTTAACTCACTATAACCTTTTTTATAGTAACCAAGTTTGTTTTAAAATAATACATTATTTACGAAGATAAACATTATATTAATCCTTAACAAAAATAAATGAATAAAAAGTGGTAAAACAATATTGTAAGTTGTGTTTCATCTCTGCTGTAGCAAACAAAGAAAACTTAAAAGTTTTCTACCACAGTAATCTGACAAGTGAAGACAGTGCCCCACTTCCTCCCGACGCCAACAGATATACTCCAAGTTTTTCAACCAGAACCGTATGGAAATTTCCCTAGACAAATACACCGTACGATGTATCCCCGTGATCTATCTACATAAACGTTCAATCTCTCCGACTTATACCGCCACGCGTGAGGCAGCACGCGGAACAGCCCGTCTGTCTCCCCACACAGCAATAACACCACAGGCCTGTCATTATCATAATACAAGAGACCTTGACGCCTGCCGGGTATTACGCGAAATGCCCGGGTATTACGCACTCTCCGCAGACCGTGTATGTACTTTTTATTTTTATTTTATTATAATCACGCGGTAGAACGGGTTTTGGGAGTATTTCAAGTGAAGTAACGGAGACTCAGAGTCGGGAATACAAGTTAAAATGTTGTTTTATTGCGCGGTGTTTTAGGATTTTTTCTTTCCTTAGGTAGCGCCTACTTTTGGTCTGATTTATACGATGAAATATTAGAATACTTACGCGCGTACGTAGAAAATTATTATACGCTCTTGAAGCCTTCTTTTTACCTGAAATATTTTATGAAAAGCCTATTCATGTTGCCAGATCTCATGTCAGCGTAATATGACTGTTATTATTTTGTGACTTATGCCAACCAATCTGAATTACGAACATGAGATTCGAATGTAGAATGGTTTAGGTACTTATTACAGAGACTTGATCAGACTTCCAGCCTCCATATCGCTTTGATTTTAGATAAACAACGTGTTTGTTTAACTCAAAATGAGTTTTTTTTTACCTACCCTTTTAAATATTCTGAGGGCCAATTCTACTGTTATAAACGTTCATAACCTAGTCGCGATCTCATCAACTCACAACATGTATTCGACTAAGGGATGATTCTCATTAGAACGTGCCGTGCCCGGGACGGGGCCCGGACGAGGCACGGACGGGGCACGGTTTGAAATCTGTTACATATATTTTGTATGAATCAATTTATATTACACAGTGCATTATCCGTGTCCCGTCCGGGCCCTCTCGACGCACTTCAATACCACGTCGGCTCGTCCACGCCCCGGCCCGTGCACGGCACGTTCTAATGAGAATCATCCCTAAGTAGGTATATGTTTTTTTTTAAATTTATGTTCATCGATATAGTTTTGAATGTGGAACGATTTTAAAAATACTTTAGTTTCAGAAGTTGTGGTATTATAAAACAACACGCTGACGCCGACTTGCAAAAATATTGTTATTTTTCACTATGTAGTTTTTAAACGCGTTGTCACAAAAAATATAATATTCTTACAATACAACTGTAGGTAGCGTTTGCAAATAATATAAGATATTGTAATATGACTTGCTTAGGTACTTACCTTTCTCATAAGTCTCGAATATAGAAAGAAAGTCATAAATCCTTTCTGTTATAACTAAGCGCACTGTACGTACCTAAGGCTTGTGGGTAGAAAACAAGGTCAGTGGTCCAACACGCTTTCGAGCAGTACATTCAAGCGACACCTGCGTTCTATATTCTTACAAAGAAATAATCAGAATTCCACCAAATTCTTGGCTCGTTTATAAATTAGCATAAAAACTACATCCCTTTGTTATAATTCAATGATTATCATTACAACTTGTAGAATGGCTATTGTTACAAATTCAAATGTCTTTAACTTTTCCAACAAGCGCGGACGGCCAGTCAGTGGAGCTGTACACTCGGAACGAATTCGGGAATAGATATTTCAACAATGATTAAAAGTTAGCTCGGGGGTTCACTCCTGCTAAACAACCATCCACGTTAATCCAGTGACTTTTAAATCCATTACCCTTTTTCAACGTCCTTTCAACGACAAGTCAAAAACAGAACATGCAATGTATGTAAAAGTTGGACAGGCACTTTCGTCAGTCGTAACGCTGAAACAGATACTGTTGACGGAGCGTCTACTTTTGACGGACGTTCGTAATATTAAAGTTGGTCGTGGAAACACAAGACACCCGTTAAAGACGGCATAAAGTTGCTTACTTCGTTATACGTAGCCAGGTAAACACTTAAACTCTACGCTGAGATGTTAATAAAACCAGTAATGGTAACGTCAAAAAGTATTTTAAAGTTTTTCTGTAAAAAATTTAGTATATCATAATAATATCTTATAACAAGCGAGCGGTATGGAAACTTAATTATTGAAAATATTACTTATAGTAATCAGGTTTTCAGGAACATATTATATTGTGTATTAAATACATAAGAGGCAATGTTATAAATAAAAGCAGTGTAGGTTTTCATAATTTTTTTATTAAAAAATTCAGCCATTTTATTCGCCTAGGCATTATATACAAAATGACGTTAGCCGATATTCACTCGATACTTCGACAGGCACCAACAAATATGGCGGCGAATTTGCACTATCCATGGACACCTGCGGCCTGTGCGAAATGCTAGCCCGAACAAATTGAACGTATCTCTGGCCGCTTTTCAAACCAATTTTACGTACAAACTTTTCCAAGTAAAATAATTATTTCTCTTCCTTTATGCAGGTGTAAATGGAAACTGTTCCATATTTTAGGTGGCAATCTCGTGAATACTAATAAAAGTCGACCAAAAAATGCAATAAACCGCTTTTACAACCACGAAGATTTTATTAACCTGAATACTTTTATATATTGAAAGCAATTAAATTGTGTGCAACAAAGTGTGTTTTTCCTTTCAAATTTGAAGTGTCACATGTGTAGGTATTATTGTTTATGGTTTCTCGGGATTGTTCATCTAAAGTCGATCACAATTGTACTGATTGTGATCGATTATAAACGTAAACATAAACAATCTTCCATAATTATGTATCTAAATATATAAAAGCAAAAGATCACTCACTCAACACGAAATATCGAAAACCCCTTGACGTATAAAGATGAAATATGTCAGGGAGGTAGTATATACTCAACGTCCGCTAAGAAAGGATTTTCTATGTACATGTGTTACATATATGTACGTTACTGCCTGACTGATCCATCAACACACAGATAAAACCACTGATTGCGTTGTTTGGTACGCAGATAGTACAACGTAGGCATTCGAAAAGAAAGGATTTTCCAAAACTCACCCCCTAAATTAATGAATCGGTGGTCCAAAGTCGTAAAGTATGAAGAAATAAGATTAGATCGCCAATAACTGACATTTACGCGGACGAGGTCGCGGGCAGAAGCTAGTAACAAAATAATATCGATGTGAATGCGGTATTCAAACTAAAATGTAACCGCCATTTTTGGGCCCAAATCGTATCACTTAAAGAAATCATCTAATAACAATAAAAAGCGGCAAAAGATCTCTCAAACCTTTCCTAAATTGAATCCTTATTCTTCGGAGCAGTATCCGAATCTGTCTGCGGTACTTTATCGATTCATTTTACTGCTGACCTCTCACACCGCAAAAATATTGCCCGGAGCAATTCTCTTATTACAACCCAATAATTTTGTCTCATATATGCGACTTAGGGTTGTGGCCCGGTGAAGTATCATGGAATTAAAACAACAAAGTTCGTTTTCAACATTCTTTTTAATCCTCTTGCTATGACGGAAATAATTAATTAATTAATTAGGTAAATTTTAACTGACCCGATCACGTATATGTATGTTTGACCTCAGACGCAAAAAGGACGGGATGTTATAAGTTTGACGTGTTTGTGTGCGTGTCTATCTGTGGCATCGTAGCTCCTAAACGGATGAACCGATTTTGATTTTGTGTTTTTTATTTGAAAGGTGAATTAGTCGGTAATGTTCTCAGCTGTTGATGTTTGTTATGAATCGGTCCAAGATGGCCGCCGTCAGGAGCATTATAAATTTTTGATTTGACTTTTTGCCTACGCAGACGTAAAGTCGCGAAATGAAATCATTTATTCAATTTATGTACCTACCGCAAAATGTACCGATGTACTTACTAACCACCCTTCACCATTCACGATTCATAATGAACGTTAATTGTCGTCTATAAGCATAGTGTAATAACATAGGTACGTCTATAAGCGCGGAGACCATAACAGCTACGGTAGTTAACCTAACTTCGTAAATTAAAGTTTATTATTAGTTCTTCTATTTTAATAGTCTTTGGAGCAATCAAAGCTACCTGTAATAACTTCTAGTCTATCAAAATTGGATCGTCGTAAGTATTTAATGGTGTTATTTTGATGCTTTGATAGCCGACCTACTTTTACATTGTTTTACTTTGAACCTTTTGTCAGTTTAAACTTACTTGATATATTATGTTTGTTTTGTTTACAAAGGTCTGGTAACATCTATACTAATATTCTAAATGCGAAAGTAACTCTGTCTGTCTGTTACGCTTTCATGACTAAACCACTGAACTGATTTTAGTAAAATTTGGTACAAACTTACCCCAAGTTTGAACCCCGAGAATATATAGGCACCTTTTTGTTCCGCTACTTTGTGTATGTCCGTGATTTACGTTGACGAAGTCGCGGACAAAAGATTTTTATTTTAGATTGACTGCTGTGGCTGAAATTCGGGACGACATTACGAGTATTACATAAACCTATTATTTTTTCCAGAAGCTACAGCACGTCATACGCTAAGATCCGACCTACAAGTACGTCCACCTACTACATCGGTCAGAAATGGCCGCATGTGACTTTCTCGAAGTTCTTTTTATGTTATACCATTTTCTGGCGACGAAATAAAAAAGCGACTAGTTAAAAAGTTAATTAACCTAAAAGAAATAAGAAATTGAACAATTCTTTAAGAAATTAAACAGGGACTCGGTTCGTATCAACGATTCAACTTAATTGCATTTTCATGCTCTTTTGTTCTCGCCGCGAGCACTGATCACTATTCAATGGTTAGCTGGAATCCAACTTTCGTTTGTCGATTATAACAAAGAAATGCTGCACTTGCTTTTTAATATTAGCTCCTACTTGCAAATCTCCAGGACATAGACCAACTCATATATATTCTACAGACCAATTACGATCACGATGGCTTATCTCAATGAAGACTTGCTAAGTACGCAGGAGATATTATAGTGCACAAGTGTGTGCGGAAATACAGGTGCACTCCCTCTTCCCTCACTCTCATAGTCCGATGGAACGGCAATCCGAGACAGCCGGAGAGAGATCAGGAGCAGGACCAACGGCTTTACGTGCTTTTCGAGGCACGGAGGTGTCATACTACCAACTTCCAAACTCCGGGCTGCTATTACCGCCCTGAGATCAAACCCAACAGTTGCTCTTGCGACCAAGGCCCACGAGGCAGTTACCATAGACCAACCCACAGTGCAAATAAAACCAGACTATTATTGACCCATTGAAGGACAAATGCCTCTTCTCACACAGAAAAGGCTAACTAACAATAAAATAAAATGATCCAATAACAGACACCTACCTCCGGCATTACGTGGCGGTGTATATAATTGTATTGGTGTTTGTTTTGGACGAGTTGAACTGTTGTTTAAAATACTCGCCATGTTTGCTGTGTGCCCACACATTGTGTGTGGGTCAATAAAGGAAACAATTAATGATTCTCTAAAATTCACAATGCGGTTAATATGACGAACTATCCTTAATTTCTCTGTTTTTTTAAATAGTGCCGATAATGATCCAACTGCTGGGAGTGTTATGTTATGAAAATAATAAAGTAGGTAATGTAAATTCCATTATTTACTACAATTATAATAAAATGAAATGGTCTAATTTGGAATATCAAACGATCGTAACCAGCCTTAATTTCAATTTTCAAATAAATGCAAAAAGAAATACAGGATATTATCACCAGTTTATCTTATTGAGCAATTTGTGCGATAGCCTTAAGAGGGGAGATATATTTAATGGTTCAGAAAATTGCCCAAAGGTTCTGAGCCGGCCATCTTTTATTTTTTAACCCAACACTTTTTTATTCGCAAAGATACGCAATCATCGATACAGTGTGGACTTGCGAGGCCTATGTAGTATCGAGTCATTTTCCTCATTATGTTAACCTTAATTCAAATTTTCCTTTTATAATTACAGCAATTGGCGATTCTATTTTTTTATCATTAGCACAATCGTTGCTGAACTGTATTTTGTTGGGCACAGTATATACTTAAATTAAGGAAGCGATTAATGAAAATTAGAACGCTCAAATTAAGTTAAAAACTTCCAAACCAATTAAGACGCCACCTCAGGATATTATGCTGTGTTAATAATATTAGGCTTGTTTTAACAGCTTGAAGTTCTCTATCGTCTGTCGCTTGTCGGTACCGAAAAGTATCGGCATAAGGATACAACATCTCTTCCAATGGAATTGAATACTTAACAGAACATATTAGAGCCTTGTTCGCTTACCCTTCCCACAACGCTCTCCCCAAAGAGCCTTAAGGGCTGCTGCACGGCTGATATATTGTTGTTACTGCTAACCATGTTAAAACGAGTGATGGAGTGAACCCTAATTTGTTTTCGTGTCTGCTCTACGCTTTTTTGATCATATTTAGTTATCTCCGGATAAATGGAGTTGAACGGTTATGAATTTTTCATGTGCGGCTAAGTCGATTTTTTGTTTAGTGCGTGGGCTTTAGTCTATGATATATTGAATTATGGAAGTCTAGTAGAACCTTTGGAGTGATAGTTATAATAAGTTTACCTAAAAAAAATGTGAGAGCTTTTAAGGAATACAAATTGACTACGTTAATATCAAGATAGAAAAGGGTATGCTTAGATGGTTCAGTCATGTGAGAAGATGAGTGAAAGACAATTAACAAAAGTTATTTATATGGCAGAGGTGAGTATTTTTTATTGATGAGGTTCTTCAGGAAGGTCAGGTACGCAGTAATTGTAACCGGTGTGCTTGTATGACGAGATGTATGAACGTAGATGAGGCGAAAGGATTATGTAAAGATCGTAGCAGGTAACGTTCTGGGGTTTCTGCCTACCCCCATGCGAAAAACGAGTGAGTTTATGTATGTATGCTAACGCATATTGTATCTTCGTATCTTCAAAATGGTATACTTTTTTTTCAAACAAAACAGTTTATTAGTTTCGGTCGTAGCTTTTAGGCACTGGGAAAACTATGGTAATGGTCGCCTTGTGAGAAGGTTCCTCGCTCTAGATCCCTAACTAACGTCAGGTTGGGTGACCACCACGTTGCCGACAGAGCACTATTTTTATTCATATTTAAATAGTAACTTAATTTTTTTTATTTGGTATGTTAAATTGAAAAATATCTGCATACGTTATAAATAATACAAAAGAATATATTATTTTATACATGAGCTTGGATATTTTAACATTAAATGATTAATGTTAATGCTACATTTACACTGAATGAATTCATGCGATTATACCTTTGACATACATGGAAAGCTCGTTTTACGTAATGTTTTTCACTACAATAATTATAGTTACAATTTAAATTCGTACTCGTTCACTCATATTTGATTTTACAGGTCGATGACCTGACGAGAATATCGTTATCATCATTGCATTTCATATTACGAATTTCGGAATAACTGATTTCGACAAAAACGAGCCACTCATAAAATAATATTTGGTTTTCAGAAATAAAATGAGGTATCATTATTATTTCATCTCCGTGACGATTTCTCATTTTAATAACACGTAATTTTCAAACGGATTTTCACCAACTTCAAAACGACTAAATATAAATTTTGCACACTTGTCAAGGAAAAATGCCAATGCAGTAATGATAATTAAATAATCAACATAAGATAAAAAAGAAGTATCTTCACAAAAAAAGAACTTAATAATAGACCCTCCCTCCTTTCCTCTTACATGGGACTAAAAACATAACTGGCGAAATGTGGGTGTACTAATGGGTACACCTCTGCTTAACCCTTCGGGGATTACAGGCGTGATGTCATGTGTTATGTTTATAATAGAAAATAAATAATAGTTTAAAAAAACTAAAAAACACGCTAAAAATTAAACGAAAAAGTAGAAAATATTTTTAATTACTTTGAAATAAGAATGGAGTGAAAATATTTTTTTCTATGTGAGTGAGTGAGAGATAGTGAGAGTAGTCTTTGTTTCTGTTTAGAATTATCGTATAGTGAGGGTTTGCAGATTTGAGCTCGATGCAGTTACTAGTATATAAACTTCGCACATTTGTCTTGCTTGTAGTTTTCCCTCTGCATGACAAAGGAAATGAGTAGATGCTAAATAGAAATCAAAATAAATAGACTTTTGATTAACTAACTCGTATACTGCATTAATTTTGTAATAGTGTGCCGGCCGAGCGAAGTGAGGTGTGACGTAGTGCATTTTTTTAAAATTGTCCGTTGTTTTAGTTCCTTTGTGTAAGCAAACACATTAATAGTCTGGTATTTTTATTTTTCACATTTGTACTCTTGTATTTACTTTTGATAACTGATGCTTTCGATTTAGTGTAAATGTTACCGGCAACCTGTAAACTATTATAGACAGTCGTGGGCTTCTCCGCTTCCTCCCACCTGCGTAGCACGCAGCGGAATGAAATGCAAGGAAGTAAACAAGTTGCAACACGTTTATTGTCTACCTGCCCACACGTCACCTTCTTTACTGCTCTTTTAACACACATTGCTGGCTGCGCTTTCGGTATTGTACATAATACCTATACTACCATATATATACTACCAAAGTATAAAATAAATAATATTTCATACATTACCTGCCCATTTTAGGTATTCTATACATTGCTTTGGTATTGTATAGAATACCTAATTATACAGATTGCCGGTAACATAAATACACAAGCTACACCCAGAGCACTGCGGCCGATGTGTGAAGCTTCCACGTCTTATTTTAATACAATGTTTTACAGTAATCCTTACCTTATCAGTAGAAACTCAAGCCAAGATAAACTAGGCGCAGCATGTACCAATAACAGTAGAAATAACGGCCAAGTCGTACTTAAGATGTCTGGTATTTCGCTGAATAAGCCATTTTAATATTCTGCCTAACGTGCCGTCTCGCTGTACTCTAGATTACAAAAATACCTGTTAACTTGGCTAGGGCTTTACGAATATAGACTGTGATAATCCTTTTATGTTTGCCTTTCTGCGTTTTATTTATTTTCTTCTTTAATATTTTTGACTTCTTAACGGTTTTTTTTTTAATAGTTAGAGATTATATTATGATGATAAGTATCACATAATGGTGCATTGAAATAGAAGCACTTCGAACTACATTTTAAGTGAAATATTATTATAAGCAATTAATTTTTTTAAACCTAACTATTGATTTTTCGTACATCAATATTGTACCGTCCTTCAAAAATCTTGGTAAAATATTCGTACATTAAATCAAATACTTTATTAAAGTTTACTACCTAACATAGACTGTAAACAAAAATAAAGATATTATTATTCTATAACTACAATAATTTACAAACTTTAGAGCGACTGCCTACCAAGACAGTAAATATTTTGATAAGAAATATAATGAGTTATTTTCAACAAAATCAAAACTAATGATCAAACACTTCAAAACAATAACTCACAAATGTGGGTATTTAAAGAAGTTCTTAACTCGGGAAACTAGGTCAAACTTGTCCTTGAATGTCCATAAGGCAGTCAGGTACATGTTGGGTGGGCAGAGATAACTACCACTACACGAAAAACTTCTAACAACAGAAAAAACTTTTGCAAGAAGTTGAGAAAGTGACCGTGAAGAGTGACGCGTGTTTATTGTACGATTGTCAGCACGTGAAGAAGTATTTCTGTTAGTGGGCGGTTCTAGGAATGAAGGAAGAACCTTAAGTTTCAGCAGCGTTCTCTATTCTTCTTAAAGAACTTTTTTTTTAAACGTTACTACACTTTCTGAATTTCTTTGGATAAGCTCACAAACATCAACACACTGCCTGGACCCGTAGGCTGAAAATCAAACCTGCGACACGCAGCGCAGCAGCCAATTGCTCAACTACTTTGCTAAACGTGTCATCAAACATTCTGCAGTCACTCATAAGGCCTGAGACTTAGAAGGTTTTAAAGTAAGTACTATAGGACTACGTTTAGCTTTGTTTCATTATCCAAAAGAGTTATTTGAAAACAATGAAAATTGTACCTGGATATAAATCATAGCAAAAATGAAACATTCGTACAAAAAACCCGGCTGATATTCGTGCGTGTTTGATTCAGACTTCTTGGTTATCAAAATATCCGAAATATACGAGTGCTGCAACACCGGAGCTCCGCTAAACCAATACCTAATAAACACGGTAAAAGGGAAACGCTGTTTACAAAGAGGATCTTATCAAATTCGATCCATCTTGTGCGGAATTTTAATCTTGTTACAGCATTGTTGCTCTTTCAGTCGCCAGCCATCAACTCTGCTGTACCCATAATTCAAACCTTTCATATGTTGCTGGTACTTTTACCAGCACCCACTACAAACCAATACAAATAAAAAAAGAACAACTGAAAATTGTTTACATTTTACTACACTGGAGTTTTTGTTTGCATAACTTTGTTCACATTGTTAACAAATGCAGCAATGGTAGCACAAACGTTCATATAACATGTATCGTAGATAGTTACATAGTAAAAGCTTTCGAGTTCCCTTTCTTTCAATCGGTGGCCTCTAAACCAGTGTTCGTTTCACTGAAATGGCTTTTAGGATTGTTAATCTTCACAACAATATGGTCTTTAATATGCGACATTTTTTTAAAGGAATTTCATTTCAAATTATTCAAAAGCTTGATATATGTTATGGAATATGTACACGTTACACGAAAAGCGCATCTATAAGGATTTTCATGATGGTCTTGTTTTGTCCACACTGCACAGTTCCGCTGTAATTCCCTATTTTATCAACCATACCAGTTCAGCCCAGTTCACAGTGTTTCTCTGAATTCCGAATGAACTGGATTCCAAGTAATGTTAACATCCTCGTATAATAACATGAAACTGTTTGAGCTAATGTTATACTGCTATTCGTAGTATTTTGTGAATGAGAGCCTTTTCAAATAAGATTACTTTGAGAGCTTTGGTGTAGTTCCAATGGATTCAGGAATACATGATCGGATTTTGAGAGTTAGGATAAATCAGACATGATATCATATAGACATGTAGGTGTACTTTCATGAAACCTATACAGAGTTTAGTGCTAGCTTGTGTTCATCACAAATGATTGTGTGCTCGGTGGATAGGAAAAGGAATACTATTTCTGATAGAAGATTATCTCGCTTTTTTAAAGGAGCAGTTTAATTATATACATTATTTTTGCTGAACAAGTTGAAAGCGAAAGCCCTGGACGCCGGCGCAGCAGCCGCCGCCCCCAGGGCTCCATATAATACATAACAGGGCTGCCAAATTAAGTTGAGACGCTTTCATATTATTTATTTAACGCTATTATTCTGGCCCGCGGATCCCTCCGTGATTTTTCAGTACACAATTGTGTTTTTCCTTTGTGCTCAATTCAATTGATCCTCGAGGCGGCCTCGGTGAGCGAACGAGGCATGTTTAGACGTACTTAAATAAAATGTCATTACTGACTGATGGCTGTTTGATGGGCTTGAAGAAGTAATCAGGGGTTGGGAGTTGTCATACGTTATTGGTGGCGGTAAAGGTTACCGTACACGGAGAGTTAAAATTGAACTGACAATTCTGATTTAGGGGGCAATTCTTTTAGTAAGTTAAAGTCAATCACAACGACACAATCGAACTGTTCAACTATAACGATTTTATTGTGATAGCACTTCATCGTTTCATTTTGGAAAGATCGACGTATTTTATGGTTGTTAAATGGACGATATTGTGAAGTGTATGATGTAAATATATTTATTTACAAATTTGGTACTCTGATTTAATGTGATATCTTCTTCTGGGACCACTCCGCAATTCGACCAACAACTGCAATTTCTGAAATTCAGAATTAACAGTGGCGATTACTAAAAAGCGCTAAAGTAATGAAAGTAGTCGAGCAAAATGACAAAAAAATACTATAACTGGCGAAACGTGGGTACACCTATACCTAACTCTTCGGGGAATACAGGCGTCATGTTATGTTAGGTTATTGGAAAATAATGAGATGTTATGTTTTTTATGAATTATTATATTGAGTAAATTACGTCATGTGACTGGGACACAATCAGTTGACAGCTGCCACATGAGTTTTATAATTATGACTACTGGCGAAACGATGTGAGTGAGATATCGCTGCACACCTGCTGACTCCCAGGGTATTAAAAAAAAGTCCACCTTAAATTTTTGTGAGTGATATATTTGGGGATTACGAATGATATATTTGGAGGACTGCCTCGTTAGTCTAGTGATCGCTAAGCGTGACTGCTAAGCTTGAGGTCTTGGGATCGATTCCCAGGTTGGAAAAAGTATTATCGGGTTTTTCCATCAATAATTTCTCAGTAAGCTCGCCCCCCATTACATGGGACTTAAAACATAACTGGCTAAATGTAGGTGTGCAAATAGGTACACCTCTGCCTAACCCTTCGGGAATTATAGGCGTTATGTTATGTTATGTTTGAGGGATTTTCTCATTTCACAGTTTTAACAATCAGTCTGACACAGTGTACTAGTCGGAACGGAATTAACATGTAAAGTGTATAGGGAAGGGGGAGGTGGTAACAAATCACTATTACCTTATGTAGGTACACAGCCTCATAATTGTATCATGCTCATGCTAGCGTATTCTGCCGAGAGCAAAACCTCTCGTTACTCTGGCGACCGTCGTCCTAGGTTTGAAGTATTTTGCTTTGCATGTTGTGTTTTTATCTTTCATATTTTTTTTTGTGATTATTTTTTATTTCAGACAATGTGATTATAAATTACACATACATAACATCACGCCTGTAATCCCCGAATGGTTAGGCAGCAACAAAAATTAACGTACAGTCGCCAGCACATCTCACTACATATACATTTTCGTTGTAAAATCGCTCTTATTACAACCGCATAAGTGGCCACACTGTTTACCTTAACGCACTGCCGTCCAAACATAACAAGACATTTCAACAAAAACCAGGGCCGAACTTAAATATTGTAATAAAAATATATTTTTATATCAAAACAAAAATCCAACGTCCGAGCCGGTTTTAAAAAAACTCTAATGAAAACCGCTCACAGACCAAACGAGGAAGTAAGGATATACTTACTTTATAACAATAATAAAAAGTATTTGTTCGAACAATAATGACCAGAAGTTGGTAGACAAAAGGGAATAATTCGTGGAACAGTAAAAATGTTTCCGCGTTTAACTTTGGAGTTGGCGAAATTTTCTGTTATTTCAATAAAACAGATGTAAAATAAATTGGCAAAATTAATTAATTTTTTTAATGTGAACTTTTACGGCGCAGTGGGTGGAATGATTTTATTTATTAAGCAAATTAATGAAGAGGCATTTTGCTTATGATTAAATAATTGCTGAGTACTACCTACTGTAGAGATTCTGTCTGTTTGTATATAAATAAAAAGAAGATGTAGTGACAAAGATAGAAAAGGGTATGCGTAGATGGTTCGGTCATGTTGAGAGGATGAGTGAAAGACGATTGGCAAAAGGTATTTATATGGCAGAGGTGAGTGGCAACGCCGGGAGGGGTCGCCCTAGGAAGACCTACACTGACCTTATTAGTGAGGTCCTTCAGAAAGGTCAGGTGCGGAGTACTCGTAACCGGCGTGCTTGTATGACGAGATGTATGAACGTAGATGAGGCGAAAGGAGTATGTAAGGATCGAAGCAGGTGGCGTTCTATAGTTTCTGCCTACCCCCATGGGAAAAAGGCGTGAGTTTATGTATGTATGTATGTAAATCTATTTAAAGTGACTTGAAAGTCCGCCACGAGGCCTGACAAGTCATATTTAGCTAGTTTGAAATATAATATTAGAAGAGAATTAATTTAATACTAGCCTTTGCCCGCATCTTCTTGTGTGTAAATGTCGGTTATCTACAGTTATTTTTCGGTACATTAACCCTCTTCAAGGGGTTATACCCTATGTATGCTATGCGTGAATATTGACTTTTCAATTGTCCCTTCAAATACTGTGTAACATATCTACAGATACACCAACACACAGATATAAATAAATATCTTGGGACAACTCACACACGGCTATCCAATCCCAAGCTAAGCAGAGCTTGTGTTATGGTAACCAGACAACTAATATACGTACTTATATAATTTATAAATACATACATATTATAGATAAATCACACCCAGGCACAGAACTAACAATCATGCTCATCACACAAAGTTTGTGCTGGGTGGGAATCGAACCCACGACCTCTGGCCACTAGACCAACAGGCCCGTCATGTAGAAATGTTGTTTTCTTTTCGGCAGTAAGAACAAGTACATAAATAAATTATTAACATACATAAACCATGGCAGGAGATACTTAAGTACTTACCCTTTAATTATTATGTAAGTAGCTTTGTAATTAATGAATACATTTGTATTTGACGATCAAAAAGAAATAATTCTTACTAAGTATCTACTTTGAAGTTTCCGATATTATAACGGTAGCCACGGAAAATTACATTTAGTTCCCATCATTGTGATTATTTTTTTATGTATCTGGACATTTCTAGACAATACTTGGGCACCTTTTTGTGTAAACGAGACGCGTTTTTAACTACGACACGTTCTTTACGTAAACCAGGTTTCAAATGTTATAACTAAACTTTAGTGATATAACTCAACGGTATATAACTGACCTGTTATAACGTCCCCTTCACTGTATAATAATGTTTTGCAAGCATGGCATTGCGTACAAACACAAAGAGTGATTTAAAACCTAAAAATAAAAATCGTATATTGAATAATGTAACTAGAGTATGCGATTTTGACATACATAGATGAATTGCTGACATGTGTCACCCGCACCATCATAAACCGTATGGAATATAACAGCTAAAGTGATGTGTACTTTTACACCCTGTGTTTATAAATAACCTTCTCCATTCATTCTGACAGTGTAAAACGACATGAGTAGGTAGCAAAAAACTGTATATTTTTCAACTTACTGAATAAAGTAACCAACTTACGTATGTACAATCCCTTACCCGGGGGCGGCGACTTGCGCGAACTCGCAGATAAAATAACGGATACCCTTGTAAGTCCTCTCTAAGTCATATTTAGAAAGATACAGACGAACATTATAATAAAATTGTATATTTCTTCAGCTGCTTTTGAATTTGTTTTCAATTTCTTTGATATTGAAGAAACGGCTATTTACCTACTATAGTATGGTCCTATTGCACTAATACACATAGGAAAGGGACACATGCGCACTATAGTATCTCCTGCGTACTTAGACAGTCTCCATTGAGATTGGCCGCCGTCTTCTCTATTCTTAGAATGGATCCATATAAAGATATATAATCTGTGTAGGTGGACGGAGAAACAAAACAAAAGACTGGCACCCAAATAATTAATCACTGTTGACACAGAAACATAACATGATCACTGAAAAAGAACATCAGTAGTTATGATAATAAAGTGCTATTTTAGTTACCCACCAGTCTCACTTTTCTCGCTGACTGTACCCAGGTAGTAAACTAATACGTTCGCCGACTCACAAACTTGTGAAGACGTTTTGCTAGTGACAGCTAACCTCTGATATTTGTGACCCAATTTTAAGGAAAACTTCCATCCAAGTGTTTTATTATATTCCCAAAACTTTCAACACTTTATTGTCCGTTACGTTACTCGTGAATTATATTACCATAAAACCTACATTTATGTAGTTACGTACTTGTTAAATTATAGGATGGGTAATATACTATTATTGTTGCCCAGCGAGTTACAAAGAAACTAGGTATTTCGTGGAATAAAATATCGAAAATATTATTTTAACAATACAGGAAGGTTTTGACCAGGAATATCTAAAAAAAGTGGTGATTATTTTTGGATTCCACCTCGCTGTGTTCTCGTTCGAAATTCAAAACTTGCATAGAAAACAAAAATTGTGCACATTTTCCAAAATTCGAATGAAAATATATTTTTTCAGCGATTGTTCCCGCTGCCCTATCGGTTTTCGATCAGTGTTGCCCGCGGCGCTGAGACGCACGCACGTTGCCCCACGCGTCGCGCGCTCGCTTGTCAAAGCGCGATTTGTTTACAGTCGTACAGCACGTGTCTTACATTTATGTTTTACTTAACACTTATGTTTATTCCAACTAATTAAAATACGTATTTTAATTAATTTTTGCTTACAATGAAAAGTGTGTTTTAATTAAAAACAAGATCAACAAGTTTTCCACGGATTAAACGTTGTACTTTATTTAAATTTAAATTAGAATAGACTTGAGAAGAAAATGTTGTTAGAAATTAAATTAGTTTCTGTTTAGTGTTGTTACATTGACGATGGGATCAAGTTGTGTTAGTATGTCAGTGTGTGTGGCTCGAGTGTTGTGGCTCGTACTTATAGTGCTTGCTGACAGGATCCAAGGATATGTGGAGACTGAGGAGTTCATCAGCGACCTGGATAAGCCAAGTAAGTTAAGCTTTTCCAGAGCTTTATGTAACAAATATGATGAAAGATTTTATCACACAATATCTTGTCTATCTTTCAAAGGGAACTATCAATAAATTCAGTAAACAGAGTAGTAACTCAATTAATATTGTTGTGTTCGCATAGTTAGATGTTAGTTAGAGCTTGTTAGTACTTCAGCGCACTATCTGAGCTTGATTTTGTACAAACGGAATAGGATACAAAATCAAATCATGTATTCCTCTGCAAACATGGGTAAGGTAGGTACGTAGATGTTTTACATATGTGATGGTTGTTCTCCATCACATGGGGATGTAAACGTTTATACATAACATAACAATATCTTGCAAAAATAACAATAGGTTTAACGAAACATTTATGGAATGGAGATTAGCGATAGAGCACAAATTGGAAAATGGGAAAAGCTTTTAATACCTACGTGTTTTGATAGTTTAATTTGAAATGGTTAATCCTCTCGATATTATTTTTATTTTCGTAGTATATTTACATAATATAAGTCGCTGCCCGCCGTCTGTCCCTAGGTACACATCGATATTTTAAACTACGCAACGGATTTTATTTGCAATTGAGTGATTCAAGAGAAAGGTTTATGTATCTACATTGCACCCTTGCAAAGCCGAAGCGGGTCGCTATAATAACTTAATGTTATAATAAAATAACTTAGTTATTATCTAAATCTCTTTAACAGTCACGTTTAGTGTGTCACATCCCACAGCTGGACAAAAGCACCGTCCCTTGATTTTACGGCGTTGGGTTTTATTACTGAGTACCGGACGCAATTACCTACCTTCGTTATCGTGATCACCTCTCGGTTCTTTGTTGATAAGTGGAACCTTTGCCCAGTGCTGGACAGCGAGAGATAGACAAATAATAACAAAAATATTTGCCTGTTATGTTCCCACTGCAGGGCAGAGACCTCTTCTCATACAGAGAAAGCACGAGCATTGATTACTACGCATGCTCAAGGCAGATTTCTGATTTCAGACTTCAATAAATTACTAGCACTCGCCTTATTTAAAAAATAAATAAATATAGCCGAATATAGTGATAGCTACATTATCACTTAAATGTAGTGATAACGTAGCTCCCAAATTTGGGAAAGAATTTATAAAATCGATTCAGTAGATCCAGAGATTACCCCCAACAACTCACAAACTTTACCTCTTCATAATATAAGTATAGGTAGATGAGTCTAGGTCTCTTCATGATGTTTACCTTCACCAATATTACTAATGTCTAAGACATACAAAGTGCTTATGGAATAGAAATAATCACGTTGGTACTTGCTCGTGCCTGGTTCCTAATCCGCAACCTCGTGCTTTAGAGCCGGGTGTGTCAACCACTGGTCTGTCAAGATTCATAGAAAAAAAAAAGGCGC
Organism: Hoplodrina ambigua; assembly: GCA_949774945.1. Classification (NCBI taxonomy): domain Eukaryota; kingdom Metazoa; phylum Arthropoda; class Insecta; order Lepidoptera; family Noctuidae; genus Hoplodrina; species Hoplodrina ambigua. The sequence goes on from OX458982.1 coordinate 386,953, forward strand.
ATTTTGAAATGAATGTGTGTGTTTACCTTTTGGAAGAGGCAACTAGATTCAATTCCTTTTTCTTTTGTATATGACGTTCGAAACTGCCTTGTAATGGCCTAATTGAAATAAACGATTTGACTTTGACTTTTGTGGTTTGTCTATTACAGTCAATAAAAAGTCATGGTTACAATCACTCTGAATCATTCCCGAGAACAGGAAAACATAAGCGGATTGGAACCTTCACCTCTTATTGCGAGTAATTTATATTTATTTCAGATACCTGTGGGTAATACTCGTACCCACGAATTACTGGAACTCGTAAAGTCAGTTAACTGTTAGGTGAAGGCTTTGTACGAGTTCCAGTTATTTATTTTATAATACTTATATTTTATGTTCATGCAAATATCCTTCGTCTCGTTAATTTGTTTATCGTACTTCGTTTTTGAGCGTTTACTGAGAACATTTAATGAAATGAAATCGCAATAAATTTCGATCTATCATTGATTACTGTGCTTCACAGAAATAGTTACAATTTCATATCGTTTTATTACTTATTTAAATTTTACGGTATCTGTGTGCCGGATTTTGTTGTTACTGGTCTCCGTTTCCATGGAATACTTTTTCCAGATTTTCCCTGCAAATTCAATTTTTGAGATTTTGAATATTCTGTTTGGAAAGCAGAAATTCATGCATGAATTTTTTATAGAATTGCATGGCACTCGTGCCAAAAATAGACAGATAAAGCTGTCCAATGAAGCGAAAAAATTGAGTTTGTAAAATACGAATAAATAAGAAGGTTTAAATATAAGGAGGTTTGTAAAAAAAATCTTTAAATGACGATAGTTTAGTTCACTGTACGCACTCCTGCGCCGGGCTGTGACATTGCAGCAGCTATTCATTGAGCTCAGATCACGTCATATCAAATTGGTAAAAGAAAATGGGACTTTAATTTATCCTATGTAACATATTTTGCCAAATAATCTTAAAAGAACTGTATAATAAACATAATTATATTTACACGTTTCCATTTCTAAAACAATTCAAACTTTTGTAATTAGAATTCATTACCGTACCTTCCAAAAATAATAAAATTGGATACCTAACACAATTAAAAACGTACAGAATATCTCTCGCAATATGTTACAAGTGCTTAATTAAACAGCTCAAGCAAATTTAACTTGAGAGCCTCATAGCAATGATACATTAATTCGTTGTGAGCTACTCAAGTATGATATATAGGAGTGGGTTTTACCTGCCTTCCCTGGAGTAGCGGAGGCGTAACCTCGCTCATTTTGTGACTTCTTGTTACATTATTATCGTTAATTATTGTTACTTTATTGTAATAACATTTTTTTAAAACCTCATTGCTGACAACCACGGTAGATGATCAAGGGGTGTGGGATTGCAACCCGTCACCCTTTACACGAATGCTGTCATAAACCCACTTCACCTATCGATCTATCTGTCTGTAGACATGAATTGAAACTATAACAGTAAAGGTTCTACGAAAGCTCGGCAACTATTTGCTACGCAGCTACGAGGCTACGAGTTTCGTAGCAAATTAGCTACGCGTTTTCCTTTGTAGTGGAAAAGTAGATTTTATACAAATTCGAGTTGAATTACGACGTAAAACAAGCCTCAACCGTCCAAACCGTTGATCGCTTTTGAACTTTATCACATTAGACGTAGCTGTCATAATAGTTTGTATGTAATTTCGTTAGTTGACCATTTATCTCACCTGATAGTAAACGATGACGTCATTTTGTATTTTGCCATTAGAGGTACTACAAGATGTTGTTTTGCATCCTAATCAAATCAAGAAAGTAACTATGCTAGTGAGTTTCGACACGAATCAATATTGTTTTTTTTTTTGCTTGTACAGTCAACAAAACAGATAGGTATGCAGGATCGTCGAACCGATGAATGTATTCAAATGTTATTTAATTTAAAATGTAGATAATAAACAGTTTATCAATTTTGTTAAGTTTTAATCTAACACATCCATCGGTTTCTAAGAAAACTTCAACTATATCTGATGACCCTGGATACCTATCTTTTGCTGAGTGTAGTTGTATTAAGATACTTATGGGGTTTCTTGCCCTTTCTTCTCCATAGGTACAAAACTACCTTTTGGAAGGGGCAACTAGATTCAATTCCTTTTTTCTTTTAGTATGTGACATTTAAAAGTGCCTTTTAATGGCCTATTTGAAATTAGTGATTTGACTTTGTCTTTGACCTTAGCAGGTCAAGATTTACAATCCCTTTCCCGTGACTGCGTTTGGTATTCGTATAGAAAACTCGTCTGTAAATAACTTCGCATCGTTTGCAGCTTGTGCGGATTCGTTACCAGTCAGACTAGACATCGGAGAATATCTGAATTGTAGTCGAAACTGTGTAAACTACTTTTACTGAAGCATCCGATAGTTGTTGTACTTGTGGTCACGTCAATAGCCTCACGGGCAGACTTTGAAACGTTTGATTGCCAAACAAATTATAAAGCATTCAGCCGTTCTTTCATCTTATTAACAAAAAAATTGTTTGTTTGTTATGTCAAAAAAAAAAACAGCTTTTCAGAGGTAACGAAATAAACAGTTTTAATTTATGTCTGTCTATCTTTCCAATTGTTCCGATTAATCTCCGAAACGACTGGATCGATTTGACGGAACTTTCATTGGCAGATAGCTGATTAAGGTTACGTGCAAGAAAATTAAAACACTGCAGTGATAACTGACATTAAATCAATTAAGCTATCCGTAAATGCACTCACGATACAGGAAAATATTCTAATGTTGGACAACGCTTTTTAAAAAAAAGAAAGGTAATACAAACATCTCTATCACACATATATAAAATCCGATACGAGAATTCTCCAAGCGGAAAATGTATTCGTACCTATTCGTACACACACACAAACAGCTCGAAGTCACAAATGGCGGTAACGTAGCTGAAATCTATTCTTGTTCCGAATAGTGCCGTCGTCCAAATGCACTGCAGCACTGAACCGGTAACATGGGCAAGTATAAAACATATGTACCTGCTGTATACACGGGCCTTTGACGGGGAACGAAAACATCTGAAGCCCAATTTTACTAATTAAAAACAGTCAATATCTAGTTGCCATCTCATCTCAGCGACCATCAAATGTGATAAAATTTGCATTTCTGACAGATTTATTTATTTATTTAAACTTTATGCAACAAAAAAAAATACAAAGGCGGACTTAATGCCTTAGGCATTCTTTACCAGCCAACCAAAGGTGGTGCATGGCAGGTGAAAAAATTGTACATGAGTGAATAAATAAATCAGATACGACTATAAAAAACAACAACGACAATTATCAGATTGAGACTGAGATTAGATTGCGATTGTTACTAAAAGTTAGTTGTCCCTCAGTGCGTTTAGTTTTTGAAAAATACACTTAGCGAAGATGAAAGGTATATGTCCATATATATGCCCTCCATTACAATTGTTTCCTTGTTCTAGACAAACCTTATATGGTTATGAAGATATTGAAGGTAAAAAATCCTAATATTCTTTTTGAAAAAAAAAAGAAACTGATTTCTTTATACCCCAGTACTGTTCCGTGCATTATATTATATATTACACACTACCAAAAACAGTGAATTGTCATAAAAAAGTAAAAGTCGGTTGTCAGTAATGTTTGTTTGTTGTTGTTGTAATGTATGTTAGATAAGCAGTATGCGTAGTCAACGGCTACGTCATGTATCTTTTTGCACCAAGCATATTATTCAAAACAAATGCCTGGAAATCGAAACTAAGATCCCACACTCAGCAATCTAGCTCGCTGGTACTGTAAAGACCCTGGCTGTTTGAACTAGATGCAAACTATTTGTCATATGAGATAAATATTACTTTTCATATTTAGAATAGAAGCAGCCCGTGTGCCTACGGCTGTCAAGCCTGACAACTACAGCTAGAACTAGAATTAACATATAATAATTTATTTAAAGTGAATACACGAAATTTAAAGATCAATAAGTCTTTTAATAATAGACTTACATCCCGGTACAAGTAACAACCCACGTCCGGGTTGTTTCAGTACCAACAGAGTAGTTAATTGGTTACCAAATTACAACGGACGTACTGAGATTTAATATTGACATCGGTCATTGCACTCTAACGTTAGTGTTATAGTTAACAATCCAAAATACACCGCAAGTTATATGACATGTTCCGACATAAGTGTGATCTCAAGTGGCCTCGGAAAAAGCCAACAGTACCTAAATATTTGAGATCGATACTTGTCGTTATGCAAAAAGTTCGTTTGATCAAATGTTTGTGAGAGTATCTACGTATACTCTAATTTCGTATGAACTGTATAGAATTGGAGCTCGTTGGAACGTGAGTTTAGATAACGTATCATTTAGGGAAATTAGATTCACATTGATAAGGAAATATGCCTTCTTCATTATTTCCAAAATATTGAGAATGGATTATCTGAAGAAAGGGCGTGCCTAGCTTGCTTCTTGTTTAAGAATTGATTACATCATAATGTACCGGTATATCTCTTCTTCAAGCTTGAAAAAGCACTGCTTTAAATTTCCTGATGGATTCGCTTTATTTTAATACATTACGACCACAAGCGCCTGGTTGCCCAAACCCTGGGTAAAAAGTAGTGATATTTTACTAGCGTGTCGTCTTGTGTGCAAGTTTGTTTGACTGCGGACGACTGCGGTGCGCGATACAAACTGTATGGAATAACTATTTGTTGTGCCATACAGTTTGTATTGTGCACCGCACTACATAAACTACGTATTTTAGCCTATATGTCTTATGAATCTGACTACCATACACAAAAACAATTATTACAATCACTAAAAAGACACACTCTTGTCTTCTCTTGAGGCAACTCCCAGCCACCGGGAACCAGCGGGGTTTATCTTCTAGCCTTACATTACACAAGAGAAATTAAATTGGTACTTTTCATAAGTACCTAGACTATTTACCCAATGAAGTATGCATAAGAGTCGGTTACACAACCGTGCCAAGTTTTCTCGTATCGCAAGCACCACTCGCAAATCGATTCTTATTCGGCGATTAGCCGACTTTTATTAACCGCATTATTTCGGTAACGAGAACCTTAATCGATTCAGTTCTAGCTTCAGTTAAGCTATCTAGACTTTAATTATAGTCGAAATTATAGTAATGAATTTAAGTAACTGCCCCATCTGCGTTTGAAATGGTAACCTAAGACGGAGATAAGAACGTACGGATGAGACGGAAACATGTCATTACTTTGGGTAGTGCTTACTTAGCCTTCAGTCAGGAAGCGATGAAGCATTCGTAAACATATTTTAGTTTTTGCTGATGGTAGATAAAATATCTAAGAAGAGCTCAGGCTAAGAATTATCAGCCGCACGGGTCGATCCATCAGGTAAAGCTATGCTTACGGGGTTGGTCCATGGATGGATGACCATCTTTGCACACCGGGACTTCTCTGTGCCTCGGAAAGTACGTTAACGCCGTTGGTCCTGGCTATCATACGTGGATCTTTGACAGTCGTTTCGGGTCAGAAGCTCTGAAAATCTGACAACTAGTCTTACTAAGTCTCGTATTACCCAGTTACTGGGTTGTGGCAGTCAGATAGGCAGTCGCTCCATGTAAAATACTGGTATTCAGCTGCATGCGGTTAGACTGAAAGCCGACCCCAACATAGTTAGAAAAAGGCTCGGCAGAGTATAGTAGATAAAGGAAACATCTATAAATAAATCCTATAATAAATATAAATAAAAAAGATAGCCCACACACCCTGACGGTGACTGTCGCCATCAAGAACATCACAAACAATTTATTCATAATCGGAATTCATTTGTTTCCAAATGATGACAAATTGGGATTTCTTGTGTGTGGAATAAAATCGACAAACAAGTTGTCACTTCCAAAATACGTGTATATCATTGTCGGAACGTTGGTGACGAATCGAAACAATGTCAAACTACCTTTTCTGTGTTCAGTCGATTGAACTTAAGTTGTTATAGTAAAAATCTTTATAAATGATTTTTGTAGGTACACATTAAAGTGTCTGTTTGTAATGTCCAAATAACAGCTTTTTATGGTAGTCATAGCAAAACCTCTTTTTTTAAAATAATTGTCTGCCTCTTCGTCTGTTTATTACGGCTTATCTCCGAATCGGCTGGACCAATTATTACGTGACTTTCTGGTATATAGCTGATGTTATAAGCAGTAAATTATACTACTTTTATTTTAAAAAAAGAATTAGGGGTCCGCGCAAAAAATTAAAATCCCGCACATAATCGCTAGTCACGTGGGCGATGTCGGGGGCATAAGCTAGTAATATGTCTGATTTCACCCCTTAAAATATTATGTTGTACATAGTTATTGTTCTATATTAATTTCAATTATGTATAATTTACTTTAACTATCGCACAGCAAACTGAAACGTTTATTATTTAAAAAAACTGAATAAAGAAAAATAAACTCAACGCAGTAAATATGGTCTTAAAACTTACTTTAGTTATTATATTGTCGGTTGCCATAATAAACTGTTTATTCAAATTTCCCTCCAGCGCTTATTATCAGTCATAAACATCGGTTTCATCAAAACCTAGCTTTTAATTAAAAGAAGGTTACTGTTGTGTATTGCTTACATTGTTCCGTTATCACCATCTGTATGCCAAGCGCTATATTGTAAACTAAGTTACGAAGTATGACAACATTCTCTGAGCTTGTCCGATGTCGCTTGTTCCATAATCAATGTTCATTGACGTTCTAGCTAGTAGGTACTACACCTGCTAGGTACTCAGTGATATTAAAGAAGAATATTCTTTTATATCACTGAGTACAGAAAAATATTTCATGAGTTTTAAGAAAATACTTCTTTTGGTGATTAGCCAAGTACGCTGGAGATTATAGTGCACAAGAGTGTGCGCAAACGCAGGTGCTATGCCTATTCCCTAACATTCATAGTCCAAGCGAGGGGACGGCAATCCGACACAACCGGTGAGAGATCACGTGCTTTCCCATCCGATCTTATGATATAATGGAACCTAACCTAATAACTCTTATTGCTCGACCTGGGAATCGAATCCAGGACGCTTAGCAGTCAAAAAGTTTTTTTCCTTTATCATACTGAGTACCTATCAGGCATAAAAAGTTTTCTTAAAAAATAATATCTTTTAAAACACTCGAAAACACATACCTAATTACGTAATCTATCTCTCTCCCTTCAATCTCGCACAAGCAGCTCCACAGTACATTCGTTTTTAAAAATCTTTCGCTACGTAACTTCATCATAAGTAACAGAGTTACCGGCAAATATCTTGAGCATGCGCGGAAAACGATAAAGGTACACATTTATAGTACAAATAGGCACGAGTAGTTTCTATTTAATAACTGGTAGTAGCAGCCTCGGAGTCTGGATTTGTGCCCGGTTGATGGCAATAGGCTCGCCCCCTATTACATGGGACTTAAACATAACTAGCGAAATGTGGGTGTTCTAATGGGTACACCTCTGCCTATTCCTTTAGGGATTACAGACGTGATGTTATGTTGAGTAATTGAGTATCCAACAAAGTCTTACGCTCCTGCGCAGTAGGCGCCATGATTGTTTAAGATGTTTAATACTGTTTTAACTTGATTAGTGTACTGAACTATTCGAATAAAGTCAACCGACTGAAAATGATCTAAAATGTCAGAGTTTGATATTACTTTAACAAGGTCTTGATTTACTGAATAACCCTGAATTTAGTGCTTATTTTACAGTGAATAGGGTCACTGAGTTTGTCTGAATTGCCTTATTATAATCTATCGTGTCGAATCACATCCATTATTCTAAAGTTAAACGTGAATTTCAACCAATTATTGGCCGTTACCAACCTACTCTATTATGCATAGCCTATTAGATGTAAAACAGAACTATTTGACCTTTTATTCGATTGTGTATTTTAAGATAAAGCCATAGAGTTCATTTTGTAATCCACCACAGCCACTCGTAAAGTCTAATTGGAGTAAATAATCTGTGAAAATAGAGCCTACTTTCGATCCACATTGATGAATGGTCACCTTAACTATTTAAGTGATTTATTTATTGACCTTACGCGATTCCAGCCCTTGTGGCTTAAGACATAGGTTCTATAGTTCTGTGAGTAGACTGGCGAAGGCTGACATTGTATCATGTGATTGCAAGTGAAACGAGGTTAATCAGTTTAAACCCTGTCATGCCAGTTTGTTGCTTGTTTGTTAATTTAAATAAAACACTGAAGGTATCGTAGAACTATATAAATGGTATAAGCATTTAAAGTGGGCGTGTATTTGTAAGGTTCCAGATGTATAGCGCGATGTACAAGGAATACTAATGTTGATACTTTTGCCAACTGTACTTACTGTGGAGATTATTCCTTTTCGCGATACATTAAAGCGTTTAAGTAGGTACGCTTATTATTTTTCTTTTCTCAGAGATGTTTGCTAAGGATTATGTTCAGATAATAAGATGATAGGTATCTATGCTACATCTTTGTATAATATTGTGTAGCGACTTCAAAGACGATTCGGATTACTTGGAAGCTGATTTACCTACCTTGTTAAGTACACAGTGCGTTAACTTGTAAGCTGAATATCTCGAAGCACAATACCCTGCTGACGTTCGTTACCTAGATCAAAATCAGATACTTCGACGTTCAGCAACCTATATAGGTAAATATGGGTGAACGTTTGCTTGTGAGACAATCGTTCTGTGTGATCCTTTTTCGCAATTTGTTATAATAATTCGATACGTTTAGGCGTTCTACATAAGTAGATAATAATATAATATCTATAATACTAGTCTATTATTGTACAATTGCAGGGCAAACGCATCTTCTCATACAGAGAAGGCACGAATATCGATCACCACGCTTGCTCAAGGCGGAATGGCGATTTCAGACTTATACTTATTCTAAATTCAGGTTTCCTTACAATATGGAAAACCCACCGATGTCCGCGGTGTCGGAGATAAGGAAAGATAGATAAGTTCTAGTATATTACTGAGGTATTTAAGGTTCAGTAAATATAACGTAATGCCATATAACTAGGTAAGATAACTACCTCGCAAAAGCTATAAGCCCGTAGACTTCACGAGTCAGCTATGAACCACAATAAAACGAGGCTGGCAGTCCCATAAATCAGCAATAATCGCTTTACTACGGATCCGACTAGAACCTCGGAACCCCGAAAACCTAATAAAAAAAGTATGAAAAGAGACATACAAGCCGTGCAAACCCGGCTTGCTTTTGTGTTCGAAACAGAGGCTTACGCGATAAAAATACGTTCTAGCAGAAATACTTGTGCAAAGCTAATGACGGTAATATTTCTCCGGTTTAGCCTAAAATGGACTAAAAATACTGTCGCGGAGCTAGCTGGCGACTCATTGCTCGAAAGTGCTCGGAATCTTATCGCAGAGTTTTACGGTGACTTAAAGATACGTCGTTTAATTCCCAGCCTGCTACGGAAACAATTCTTTGGGAGCGGAGCCGAGTCTGTTTAAATCGCATCGCAGCTCCAGAGAGAATTCGGGAGCGAGATCATTTGGCTGCACGTGCGTGAACATCTTGAGATGGATGCGACGCAAAGGAATCCAATGATACTTCCGTCAGAAGGAGTTAGGTAAACAATTTGGAGCGTTACTTTCTTTATTACAAATCCAGCCCTTGACTGTACGTGCGTATTTTTATACAATTTTAGGTACAAAGAACTCTTTTCATTCCACTAACCTAAGATTTTCTCAGATTCGATAGTTCAGACAGACTAAATTTTAAATTCATTTGTTGTTACCAATTACATTAAATAAAGCAAAAAAACTTAAGATAGAAGAAATAAAAAAATAATTTCAAAATTCCTGCCACAAGCACTTCAGACTTATATAAAATGTTCGTCCATTGATCCGCAAACAAATCATTTGTTGAATTACACTCCAAGAGATCATTAAGTGCAGCCAGTACATTACTTGCAGTCATTGTTTTCAACACTTACACGGCCGAACCTCGCGTTTTTTTAAATGCTTGGCGATCGTGGTTTTCATTTTCGGGCGATTTTTCCAACCATCAAATTCATAGTTCAATAGACACCATGAGCAGCCAGTCCAGTTGCTGCTGCCTTGACGACTATCCTGTTTCTTGACCATATTATTATCATTACATTTTCTCATGTTCTTCGTGTCGATAAAAAAAAACTATCATGACTAATCGTAAATCTTTATTCAACAAAAGTTAATTAAGGGTCGTTACATAAACTACTCCAGTAAGTACTCACGAGCCAGACAAATTACTAGGTAATCATGAGTGATAGGTAGGTAGCCAGTCAAAAGAACATTTTCTTAGAAAGAAAGTTACTCCGAATGTTTGTAGCTTGATGAATGTAGATTTAAACATTTCATCAGCGCTATCTTAATCTTTATTGAGATCCGCTTCTCGAAAAGTCCTTCAGAATGACTGATTGGCAGAGGTCCGAAGGTATTGGACTATTTTTAACTTACTTAGGCGTTTGAAAAGACGGTCCTTAGTCCTTCAAAGCAGATATTAACTTTTTCTTAAAGTATCTTAGTCTTATATGAGTTTGCTGATCTTATTTCGGAATGAGTCACTACTTTTCTCTTTGACATGTATACGAAATTTTCTGCCTTCCAGAAGTTTCCTTAATAAAGTTTAAAGAGTCTTTTCAGTCCAAATTAGGACCTGCTTACATAAAGCTGTTTACAACGCTAAGCTTAAAACATTAGTTTGGACAAAGCCGTGATATATTTCAAGTAAGTAGGGACAGATAAGCATTCCTCGAGTGGTCTACATTGCAATACTGGACGCATGCCAGTTATGCCATCGAATCTAAGGGAGTGGCCTGAGGTTCAGTTTAGACGCTGCGAGTCTTGCCAGCTTATTGGTTGGCCAATCGCTTAAGATTGGCAATGTTTTAATGTTTACCGATATCAAGAAAATAAAAAAATAGGTTAATTTTATTCAAGAGTGCTCCATTGTGGACCACAAGATTGTTCTTGATTAAGATAGTGTTTTAATGTGAGTCTATTAATAGTAATAATAAAAAGTAATGTAGGTAATAATGTAGCGAAAATTTTGGACCAACACCTTGAGAAATAAAATATAATATATTCTATTCTATTCTAAACATTCGCTCAACAACTTTAATTATTTTTTTGAACTATATTATTTGTAATTTCTTTTTTTTTAATGTGTTAAGAAATGTTGTAATAAAAAAAAAAATAGAGAAACATTAAAAGAATGTTATGAACCTCAGACTTTTAATACCTATTAAAGATAGAACAAACCGTGATTTTATTGTCAAAGTTAAGAGTAATAATAAAACACGGAGGCTTCCAACGCGACAAGGACCTAAAGTAATCTCAACGAATAGAAGGCTTTCTTTATTGTCGTCTAGCTAACCTAAACCTGAAAAGGGTAACCCTAATCGAGACTACTATCTCGAATGATATCTGTACATAACTCTGATAAACAACATTATAGTACAGCTCAGATTTATTGGAGACTAGCTTTTGCCTACGACTACGTCTGAGTAAATATTTTTTATCCTAATTCATAAAAATCGGTTCAGTACTTTAGTCGAAAAAGCGTAATAGACAGACAGACATTTTTTACTTTTGCATTTATAATATTAATATGTATTTGATAATCAACGGCAACGCTAGAGCATCAACCACTTTTTACAAAATATTTTGAGCTGAAAGTTTTATTTCTCAATTGCAAGTTATTTTCGTTTTTTCTTAAAAATAAAATTATGATGACCTCAAGCATTCGCCATTAAAGCTGGTCTTATTGGTCTCCCTAAGTTCCTAAAACTGTAAACCCCTATACACAAAACTCACATACACGGGAACTTTATCCGTGTGCCACTAATAATGTCCACCAGGTCATAGAGAGCGGTTAAGTCTTATAAATCAGGTGGTAGGTGACCGATGGTATCTACCTCAAGTACCGAGTATCGGAAACTGTGCTATCTGTATCGACTGGAGTCGTAAACTACCCTCGTTGGGACCTGCGCGGCCGTATATTAGATCCCAATGTGTGATATGGCGTAATGGGGAGAAAAAATATATAATGGTGCCTGTACACAATGGGACATGCTTCAAGTTCATGTGAAAGAGCTCTTAAGTAGGTAATTGATGAACGCTGAAGTGTGATCAATATTATCATTGTATAGGTGATGTTTTAGTAGTGTTGTTTTTTGACTTAGGTACAAATTGTGTGCTACAGAGGCTTATTTGGATTAAAATCTATTTATACATTATATAAAAATCACTTGTCACGGTGTATGTGGTCGCTCTCCTCCGAAACGGTTAGACCGATTTTATGTATATTTGGTAGGTATAAGAATAGGTCTTAAAGTATATTTCACCCCCTAAGGGGATGAATCGGGGGTCCAAAGTTTGTATGGAGAAACGATATTAGATCACCAATAACCGACATCTAAGCGGGCGAAGTCGCGGGCAGAAGGGCTACTATATCTATATTAATCTAGATTATATACGAAAATATGGAATATAAGTCTCATCTTTCGTGGCACGTATTATAAACATTAATATTATGTAACATAATTATAATATCATGAAAGATATACCCGGATTTTTCCGTCAGGCTTTTAGCTGATGTACTATTTTTTGAAAAAAGGAAATAAAAGTCTCGACGTGCATATTTCAAAAACGCGCCTTTGATGTCCAGCTTTAAAACACAATATTTTGGATTGCATTCGAAAGTAATACAGATGCTGTTAACAAAATACACCCGACATTTTTGATAAGCTTGCTCGGCACGGACTGCATTCACTTTTATTACGAAATTCTTTGAAATACCTATATTACGAGTATGTAAGATCCATTCAAAAGTATATAGCGAACAAAATAAATATAGAATTAAAAATGTATAAAACAAGAACGGGCACAAAATAAAATTGTTCTTTTTTGCCAAAACCCTTTTCAAATAGCAAAATACGCGTATGTTCCCAATTCACAAAGTTATTTATGTTTTGTGCGAGTACCACAAATGTTATTAAAAACATAAACAAAACTCTCACATGAAATATAATATTAAACGCATCTTTACAGAAAAAAACGTCGTAAAATATACGAGTGTATTAAAGCTGGACCCTGGAGTAGATTTAAGGTCCGGTCGGTGTAATCTAAACGGAGGAACAAAAATATTGGTCCACCGCGACCTTCTGACCCTTGAATTTACCCACCTAACGATTAATAAATCAAATAACTAGATTCACAATCGAAAGGTTGACAAATACGAACTTTATTTTTATTAGGTAAGCAGAAAGCAGTTCACTGAATGAAGTGCTGATAGAAACGGAATAACATTCTCTGAACGGAAATGTTGGAACTTTTGCGAACCGCTTGCGAACAGACTTGTCAAAAACTCCATGTTTTGAACCATGTTCCAGAGCAAATCTAGTTTGAAAGCATATTTTTCCTGAGTAATAACAGTTCTTGTGCAAAACGATCTCGGTGGAAACAGTGATTTCTTCTGCATCATGGATACCTGCACAAACACAAAACACACCCAACCGTCCACAAGATTGGCTAGCTAGTCATACGAATATTGGTGTTCAATTCGCGAATCCAACCGAATAACCGAAAGCCAGCGAGTACGCTAATCGATCTCTCCAAAAGCGTTTTCACAGTAAAGGCTACCATAAACATGAATGGAAAACTTGAGGTCCTAAAAAATCGAACAAATTTCCTCTTTCCCTTTACATACATATATGCACGTTTATCAGATTATCCGCAAAAATATGTCGGTCCGGCAACTTGGCGAATTTTTGCTGCGACTAACCAAACACCTGTTTAACTTATAGAGGGCGACCCTTCACGATTTTTTCGCCGACCTTCCTGAGAGTTGGCGCTCGTACTTTTACCGTCGCTCGGGGATTGGAGCGTAATCTCCAGCTTTTTGTTTCATTTTCTAACTTGCTTATGAATGTATTATGCGCGTATTTAATGGCATGAGATAGTTTAGTGGATGTTACTACAGTTTTTTCGATACATTAACTTTTTAGTATTCTTTACAACCAATTGAGCACCAGTCAAGGCCGTGCGATTAAATTGTATGAAGAACATATTGCTTACGATGCGATCTTTATTGTAGAAACAAATTGTTTTACAATATTTTCTATCTTGCTCGCACACCACCTCACATAAATTCATTTGCTCTTTCCTACACTTACTGCTTAGGCTCCAAACGTACGTGACTTGCCTGTATTTTGGCTAATTTCAAATTGATGTCACTTCAACAGTTATTTATATTTATTATTTCTTTTTATTCTTAGAGTCTTAACACCGAAAATCGCAAATAACTCCACGTTTAAACATCCAACTGTAAGAAATTCAATTGCTAAACGACTTGTACAAGTACTTAAAAAAGAAAGAATTACTTACTCAGTTCCGATTCCGACTCCTTCTTTTTTGTTTGCAAAGAAACTTGTGAACATCACTAACAAGGCAAGGTTGTCCCCTGGTGAAGCCGTACTCGATTGTGTATGCATTTGGATTACTGATTGTATAAGTCGCTAATAGAATCAGGTAGGAGGCAGGGTGTTATTGTTTGTGTCAGGGTTACATTTTGTGTTTGTGATTTTTATTTTGTATTATTTCTAGTTTCAAATAAAATCATGTTTTTAAGCATCAAGTAGATTAACCTAGGTCATATTAATAGCGTCCCACTGCAGGCCAAAAGCCTCTTCACATACGGGAAGGCACGAGTTTACACTCACATTAGTTGCCTTCACCGTTGTCATAGATAAACTTAAAAAGTCTCTACACATGAAATTGAAAAAGGATCGTTGGTACTTTCTCGTGTATAGTTGCGGCTGGAGGCGGGCGTTTACCATTGGGGTATCATGACGTAGGCACCTACCTAAGTATACAAGGTGAAATTACTTTAACTGGCGAAACTTCACAGACATGAAGTATCAATATTCATTACGTCATGAAGATTTGCTTTTGTTTTTTCCTGCCAGACACTTTTATATTCTCGAAATATGAAGAAAACAACGATCTAACTTACGTCATAATAACACGTCTAATTATATATACATAGTTTTGCATTCTCAGTCTGTTTATTTATCATCTACAAAGTTTACACATACTATTCTGCGAGTAGCGAGTCTTCAAAGAATGTTAATGTCTCTCTTTAATTACAAGATACCTACGTCGTACAATATTTCATTCTAGATAAAAACAAACTTTGAACTAGTGACAAATAGCTTTCACTTCATAATTCAACTGTCATGCCCATTTATACCAAAAACTTTACAAATGATTGTTCACCCGAATAATATGTAAATGGAGGTATTATATGGAGTCAGGAGAAAAGATTGTACAGTAAAAAGGTAGTCATATCTTTTGTAATCCCTTGAAGGGTGCAAACTGAGGTGTTGGGGTGTTCCTAACGCCAGATATCACGGTAAACGCTTTGTATTCACAAAGTCTCGAAGCATTTTATTGTGAGTACGTGATATGCTCAGCTAGCATTGTTGTGGAAACACACACGCGTTGTTTCTGTGCCGACAAGAAAAGGTAAAGATAATGAGAATTTTTATAAATAGAATTTGTCACTATTGTGTGACATTTTGGTTTCGTTTTCCTTTTTTTTGTTCTCTGTTGATGGCGATGGGCTCAGCCCCATCACTTGGAACTTAAACATAAGCAGAGTAATGTGGGTGTACAGTGGAACTCTTCTTAGAAATGTTATGTGTTGTGACAATTGTCTCGTTTAGCTTGTAGGTGTGAGAGGGAATATTATAAGGACAGGTGGGAGGAAATTTTTTATATACATAATAGAATATATATCAGCCTATTTTTTCTACTGCTGGACAAAAGGCTTTACCCATACAAAGAAGACATTGTTCACCACGCTTGATCAAAGTGGATTGGCGACTAAGACTTAGTATAAGTCCAGGTTTTCTTACGATGTTTTCCTTTCCCGCTAGTGATGTCCAAGATAAATTAGAAAGTACATATAAATTGAAAAGTCACATTGGTAATTGTACAACCTCAAATACTATGAAAATAAATATGAAAAAATAATTGAATAATATGAGAAAAACACAATTCTACATTATTGACAGTAGATAGTACATTTTATTTAAGTTTTTTTTTGCTAATTAAGTAGCGATTTTGTATAAATTAGAGCTTGCTTACAGTAACAGAACTTATATCCATCTCATTGAATACTTAATTAAGTAGAACTACTTTAAAGAATCTCCTCGAGTTGGCGCACCTTAGATATTCAGCCTTTCGCTACCCCGGTCAGATGTACAGTCAATAAAAGAAGAATATAAAGAAGAAGAAAGAAACCAGGGTCCGATACAGTTCAAGTTTTCTGTAGAAACCGATGGATGTCTCCGATTGAAACTTAATTTAATTAATGAACTGTTTATTATCTACTTTTAAAATTAAATTACATTTGTAAACATCCATCGATTTCTAATAAATCTTTAACTATATTTGACGACTCTGGTTACTTATCTGATTTGTATACTGTACTGAGGAAAGAAGAAGCTAAATATAATGTATTTTAGGGAACATCAATGCTGTCTTGTGAATAAAGACCCTCCCTCGTTCCTCTCGCAGAGAGATAGACTGACAGTGAAGACTTATAATGGGGTTCCGTCGGCGCTGGTAGAGACCTAAAAAGCCGTTTATTTATTTAAAAAAGTCAGTAAAGCTATCTACAGAGTTTGTGATAATCATTGTGTGATGATATAAATGTACTACCCTATGCCCGTGATTTCGTTCGCGTGAATATCGCTTACATAGGTTTTTTTAATGTCTAAGCCTAAGTTACTCCCTATAACATCACCTATCCGCCAGCGAAAGTCGAATCAAAATTGGTACCGCTGATTCAGAGATTAGCCGGAACATACAGACAGACAAACAATTTAAAAAATTGGTTTTTCGTGCGGTAAGAATGAAGATGAATATAAACGACAAAAAAAAATGTAAAGCCATGGCAGTTGAGACATGGACAATCTCAACTGGTAGTGACCGCTCACGAACATGTTTAAATAATTGGTTTTCTGTTTGTCGTAATATATCTTATCTGACAAATCAATGGCTTTAGGGGGGGGGGGGTTAGAATCAGATTTGTGGCAATACATTCATGTGCTATTTTATTATTATTGGCTTGTAACGTGTATTTCTAAGTGTCAAATAAATATCTTTATTTATTTATTTTTTAACCAGCGTTTGGCGATGCGTCGTACTACCCATTCCTAACAGTAAGTAACACAAATGAAAATCATTTCTCATTTATAACCTCCGGGTAGTGACTGAACACTTTCTCACAAATCTCCGCTACAGTGCGTTCCAAATTATGACGTATCCTCAATTTGTCTCCAGCGACAATGAGGCTCGACGCAGAATGAGTTATGACTGAACAGAATTGAAATATTCCGCTATTTTGGTATGTTCATGCTTTTGTGTTTAGTGTAGTAGAATAGAATAGAATAGTATTTATAGGCAGGCAGTAGGTAGTAGAATTTGTCTTAATGTATCTTTACTGATTATTTTGTCCTGTCTAAATATGGTCGTAACAATGTTTGCTTGAATACTGTTTTCAACCGATAAAAAAACGGAGGAGATTCTCATGTCGAAGCGTATATTATTATTTTTGTTTTTTATGTATTAAGACGCATAATTTTCCACGGAATAGGCAGTCTGATTTTGATAAAGCTTTTTCTATTTTTGGTCACTTTGTGTCTTCTATTAAAAATGTCGTGTGTATTATTGACTCTATAAATAAAAATAAGGCTAATCGAAATTGTTTGCAAAACTAGAGGAAAATGTAAACACACTTTGCTAGATTATCCTAGTACGACCACGTGGATTTAATCTAGATGAATAAAACAAAGTCGGGTTAGTTACACCATTTTTATCTCAAGAACGGTACGACTGATTTTTATGATTATTGATTTGTTAAATTTGTCTCTGCCTCGAATAGCAGAATAACTTTAATAATTAAACCATGGTAAAAATCTTATTTAAATATTTAATGGTAAAAAAAATCTTAAAATTGACCAAAATTAAAATACATTATTCATTATTCTGAGGCTGTACAAAGTTCGCCCGCTCAGCTGCTAGCGCAGATAACAGATAGTGTGGAGACAACATTAATTTGTTCGATTTTAAAATTGAAAATAGCGGTTTTGCACATAATATTTGTTCAGTTGGAAGACTTTAATCGTATCAATGGGTATTACTAATTGCGCTTGCCGTTTAAATTTGAACTCAAATCCTATAGGATTTAGTATTTCTATTTGGAAATCGACTTGAATACAGGCCTGCCGATAATTAAACATTTTACAGTACCTTCTACCCCTGTAATGAGTATTACACTTTCAACCGGTGCATCCATGTTATAATTATGATATCCAGATATTCTATGATTATAATTTACTACACATATCATTTTATCAATGTGAGTGATTTTGAAGCTCTGGGAATACGATTCAATTACTGAATATGAATAGGATTTTAAACGATCGGTATTCAATCAGTGAGTTTAATACGTCTGTAACATGTCCAATTGTAGGTATTCGCTATCATGTAGAATATTCCGACGAATACAATTATTAATGACATTATTCAGGGTGGGTCCTATACAGGGTCATTGAAAATTTAGCCGAAACCTGAAAGGGGTCATTGTACTCATCATTATGAATGACATTTCGACCAACCTTCAAATCATGAAAAAAAAAAATCTGCTGTTACGTAGCATTTTTGTAGGAAACAGCTGTTTTTTTTTTGGTTTGAAGGTTGGTCACATAGTAGAAGTTATTTATAATGATGAGTACAATGACCCCTTTTCAGGTTTCGGGTTTACAATGACTCTGTACAATTTCATAACATAAACATAACATCACGCCTGTAATCCCCGAAGGGTTAGGCAGAGGTGTACCCCAGTGTACACCCACATTTCGCCAGTTGTTTTTTTAGTTCAATTTCAGTTGAGTTTATAATATAATATATTATTAATAGTAAGAGTTAACTACTACCTACTTGCGCAACGTCAGTATATCTGTTACTAGCGTCTGCCCGCGACTTCGTATGCGCGGTTTTTTCACCCACGGTATGTTACGTCCTTGGTTACTGCTCCGCTCCCGTGGGTCGTAGCATGATGATAGCCTATACTATTCCTCATGAAGCTAGCTATCATGTGCAATAATATTTTTTCTGAGCTGACTGGTAATTCCAGAGATTCGCGTTTAAACAAACAAAAACAGTATACATAGATTATCACTATTAAAAATCACTAAATTGTTAATTCATTTACAGAATATACATATTCATTTATTTGCACACCATAAATTGTGTAAAAGATGTTACAAAATTTAAATATAAAAATAAAATAACACTTTTTGAACTTCTAAATAACATTAACAAGTAAAAATTATTTTTACACGCTAATGAACATAATAAGGCTGTGCGCTCATTATTTATTAGAAAGCTCTTATTAGGCTAATGTTCACATGCCAACAATATGACGCGATTTGACATCCTTATTACCGACGGATTTTATCAATGTTTGTATTTTTAGCTTTAACAAAAATTTTAAATTCATAACTTTAGCTTTTGTCAATAAAGTACCAATTAGGAATTGTTGTACACCAATCAATGACAAATAAAAGTTGAAAAAGGCATTTCACGAAGTTGAAAGTTATGTGTTTGCCATGATTGTCGTATTTATTTGATTTGTACAATCACTTCAGTTTGTTCAGTTTTTTAGAAACGAAGATGTCTTCGATTGAAATTTAACTTAATTAATGTACTATTTAAAAAAGCTTTTTTACAAAAAAATATGACCGCCTTCAAAAACTACAATATAAAAAAAATAACTTTAGCTTGAAAGTCGGCGGCTTTGGTTTTGTTTCTTGTTATGTAGGTATTGCCACCGACTTCCAAGCTAAAGTTATTTTTTTTATTTTGTAGTTTTTGAAGGCGGTCATATTTTTTTGTAAAAAAGCTTTTTATTTTTCACTTTTTAGTGCTTGTGTGTTAATGTTTGAAATCCTTACATAAAGCCCTTTCAAACAATACCTCACACGATATATTAAATTTTGGAAAGTGGTAGGAGGGGGGTTGACGTACCCCCTCCCCACTTCCTTCAGTCAGTCATCGACTACACGTAGAAACAAAGCAATTTGTCTTGTTACGGCGGTTCTGCTGTGATTTTAAAAGGAGTTCCGTTTCGTATCTCCAAAGTTCATCATCAGATCATGACAATATTCCTATGGGACCTATTCGGAACTATACTCTTTCAAACAAAAAAAGAATCATCCAAATCGATTCATAATTGGCGGAGTAATCGTAGAACAAACACACAAAAAAAAAAAAAAAAAAAATTAAAAACATACGCGTCGAATTGAGAACCTCCTCCTTTTTGAAGTCGGTTGATTATATACTTTAAGGGAACTAAAACTAAATGGCATCAACAAATTCATCCGCATCGCCGTCAACTGGAAATGTTCCCAAAAGACTGGCCGCATTGCCACGTTGGATGGCAATGCGGCCTCTGCGACCTCTGACCAAGGTAATAACCAGCCCTCGGGTGACGGGAAGTGTCAACCAACCGTTTGGACAACTCTTTGAAGAATTAGATTAGGTACATTTTAAAACATCCATCGGTTTCTAAGAAAACAGAAAACTATATCTGACGACCCTGCATACCTTTTTCTTATGTTGTCTGTACCATAGCTGAGAACTTTCTGGTTGCTGTAAATTCCAAAATTTTTAAAGATTTTTAAGAAAAATCGTCCTCTGTACTGTGTTGGACGCACCCGCCATCGCAATGTTTTGTGTGTGACATTTGGCGCTAAAATAAAAAAAGATTATTCACATAAAAAAATGTAGTTTCCCAAAAATTTTTCTTGCTCAATGAAACACAGTTTTATGCATTGTTAACGGCTATGTGATGTGTCATTTTACACCTCGTATTAATATACGAGGTGTAAAATTCATTCATTAATATTA
Source organism: Hoplodrina ambigua (assembly GCA_949774945.1). Taxonomy (NCBI): domain Eukaryota; kingdom Metazoa; phylum Arthropoda; class Insecta; order Lepidoptera; family Noctuidae; genus Hoplodrina; species Hoplodrina ambigua. Next base: position 407,948 of record OX458982.1, read on the forward strand.
GTAGGATATTAATCCTACTAATATTATAATTTCGAATGAATGAATGTTAATTGTCTATGTATGGATGTTGTCTGGAATAGCATATAGCAACTTTTACCCCAGAATAATGTACGATTCCCGAAGGATAGTATTATTATATCAACTTTGATGCGGACGAAGTCACGGGCAAAAGCTAGGGTGAGCTTAAGGTATAAGGTAATCAAAGGTCTATTTTCTCTAATTTTAGTTCCACGTACAAGAGTGCAAGCCCCAATCTCTTGACCCGATGTTTCCATATTATGAGGCATTTCTAAAACCAGGTTTCCTTAGATTATTTGGACGTGCCAAGTAGTATTGAGGTAGCATGGTATAGCACAGAGAAGCTCAGAAGGACAGCTACACAGTGTTGAAAAGACATATCATATAGCCATCAATTACGTCTATCAAAGGTTAAGCAAAAATTTTTGCTATGAAACGAGTTTCATTTTTGGTGTGAAAAATCAATCTTTATTCAGATGCATGCAACAGTATAGGGGTTGTAGCAGTATTTAAACATTGTAACAAAGTAACATTTTAAACTGGATTTCGTAAAAAATGTGTCCAAAAACGTTCGTAACCAGAAGGTACTCAGGTGTAGTCTAGAACACCCCTAACCAAAAAAATATCGCAATGATGGAAAGAACCTCCTGGTCCAGAACGTTATACAACTGGTAATAAAACAGTCGCACTCTCACATAGACGCATACGTACGGCAAACATAATCTGTCTACTACACGTAACTTGTCAATGTGTGCGTGCGTTCTCGCTCGTTCCATTGAGACGTCCTTCTGTACCTCTCTGTTCTACGGCACCGGCACCCGGCGTATCACCGACCTGTGCGCTACCGGCGCCGGTGACAGAACCATGTTCAGCACATATACATGCAAATATTATTATGTATTTATCATGAATACATGAGTATTGCGTGAATATGTGCCGCAGGTGGGTGCGACGTCTGTCTGAGTAGGTATTGTTTATGATAATTCGAGATTACGTGTGTGTGGTGAAGTGGTTGTGAATACAGCAGCTATTGAATGTAATTCTTGGTTCGAAACCGTTGAAGGACAGTTTTTTTAAGGTATAAGAATAACAGAACTGTACCCCTTTATCCGAAACACGTGTAAGGTTTCTTTTGAAGGGTAAATTTATTGCCTAAAGGTGATATCTTTCAAACGATTATAGTCCTGAGTACTATGGTCGACAATTTAGCCACCGTTTCCTTTTTTTATTATCAAATCATAGTACTTATTTCGTTTCCCAAAAAGTAATATATATTAAATACTTACTTTACTGCCTCTTTGATCTAATAGTCGCAAAGCGCGACTGCTGAGCGTGAGGTCTTGGGATTTATGCCCAGGTCGAGCAAGTGTTTTTTGTTTTTCCATCAGGAATTTATCAGTAGCAGCGTCAAAGCCTGGATTTATGCTCGGATGATGGTAATAGGTTCGCCCCCTATTATATGGGACTTAAACATAACTGGCGAAATGTATGTGTACTGGGTACACCTCTGCCTAAACCTTCGAGGATTACAGGCGTGATGTTACATTATGTGATATAGTAAATATAAAAAAAGATTTAGACATTAAAAAGGCCCTCCTTATATTATTATGAAAGTTCATTGAAGAGCCTAAGATTTTAAGGAAATTAAAATAAAAGGAGGTTTCTTTGTGAGCACTAATAGTTCAAAGAAAAAAGTAGGCTCTTTAGGAAATAGGATAAACTTCTTATATTATTACCGGGACAAATACTTTTCACCTTTTTTTTTGTAAGAAGAAAGCGATTTACTTCAAAAATAATTTGATCGAGGAAAAAGTAATTAAGGTATCGTTTGTCGTTGATATAAAATTAGTAAGCAAATAGTTGATGGGTAGGGCGTTGATTTGTTTGCTAAGGCCCCGTATTTATTGGTAAACAAGGTTGCGCAACATGTTTTGTGTTTTATGAAACACAAAAAATGTTGAACTTTTTACTAAAAGTTTACAGTATTGCTGGCAACATACTGATGTTTTGTATTCACGGTGAACAACAATTCATGGTGAAAAATGTTGTGCAACTGATTTTCAACTTTGTTTCTAATGAATACGCCGCTTTATAAAGCCGGTTGACAAACATCGATGGATGACCCATGTGTGTGTGCACAGATCATGCCGCGACGAGGTAAAATTATAAATGAGTCAGCAGGTTAGTAATGGGGCTGACTGTCCAGTGTGACTGACGTAGAGAAAAAAAAATCAGTAGGTACAGACTCAAACAAGCAACATTGTACCACGTATATTTTGGTATCGCTCGTAAGTAGAAGCCATTTTGTATGCATTCTTTAATTATCACTGCATTCGAAATAGTAGCAATAAATATAATATCTAGGATCAACAGTAAACGTTTACGGGCTAAGATAATAATAAAAACGTCAGTATGAACTATAAATTCTCAAGCAATAAAAGTTCCCGGTATGAAAGTTAAATATTTATACCGTTTGAATCCCCATTTATTGGAAATCTTGGAAGGCAACCGCCTCTAAGTAGGTTTATCCATGTTTTGCGTCAACTCAGAAAACGCGGAAAATGTGTACTTTGAGCCAACGGATTGAACGTGGCCGGACGCTACAGAATTGTTATGTTATATTAACAAACTGTCGACTGAAATAATACTTTATTTTAGTCGCTGAAATTGGAGTGTTGATGTATACAAAAAAAAAAATTAAAATATATTTTTTTTGCGAAAATATTCCACGCCCACAAATACCACCGAATAAACATCATAAAGATGTTTGTTATCATCAAGATTGTGATCCCTGTGAGCTCTCGTTATTATACGCACCATTTTTTTTTTACAAAAATCTGTTGTATAAAATAAAGTGCTATCCTACGTTTTTCGTTTTGATGATTTAACTTTGACTTGTGTTGAACAATGGTTCATTAAGAAGGGCTATAGGGCTTCACAAAGGGGTCGTTAAACGTTGTAGGCACAGTGAAGAACATTTACTAAATAAGCTAGGTATTTGTAAAACCGTTAATTTTAAACTAAACTATAACAGAAACGTTGAATTGAGAATCTCGGCCATTGAAAGTAGAATCAAAACAATATCTATTTCACTAACTATCGTTTGACCTTATCAAGGCCGCATAGTTGTATCCTTGCCCACTGCCCGGCTATAGGTTCATAGATCATCTAAGTTTGTCCATAAAATATTACGACTGTCTGCCCAACGAGAGGGATCGGCAGAACTTAACTGGGCACAAACAAGTGATAATTACTGATATAAATAACTGGCCTACAGTGTTTCCAAACATTAATAGTGATATAAATTTTGTGAGCCGTGATTCCGGTATCGTGTCCGCCATTTTGAATTGTGAATTGTTCAGCGTAGTTTGATTTTGAGGGTCGAATGTCAAGTTTGGATGATTTGTTGCAGCAATTTTTGGTTGTTGGTAGTCAGAAACATGCTTGGATGATGTATTGTGGATGTTCGATCGAAATGCAGCGCTTGCCACGGGTAAGTATAAAGTCCTTGGATGAATGCTTCTTTCTTTCTTATTCGCGACACAAAATTAGTTTATGTCATGGAAAAAATGCTTTAAGACCACCAGTATAACCACAGAATAACGATGTTTCCCAATAATTGGGCTGTGAATGCCCGACGACAGTCACTCTGTGTCAAACATGGATCTGACAGATTTGAAGTTGACAACTTCGTTAGGAGAAGGCTAGGGAATCCATAATTTTGCGTACTTTTTTGTCTTCACAGATAAATAATAAAAATGTCTAAAAGTTTCCTCTCCTTTGTTACTCCATCACTAAGACTTAATGGATTGTTAATAATTTTAACTTGAGAGAATACTAAATCATGAGGAAGGAGATAGCCCTTTTTACAACAGGCACTTATGCTGAGGACCCAAGCCAACCCGCTAACAAAAGCTATCATTATACCACATGACACACACACATAGAAAAAGTGAAAAATTATTCCGCAGAGAAAATTGTCCCACCTAACTTAAAACTGGGATTTGAGCCTCGAATATTTTCCCTCACAAAGCGGCTCTACCGAGAGCCAACTGACGCATTAATAATGTCTCCCGCTTTTTAACTGTGCTCTATCATCTCTACAATCGTGCAAGAGTCCTAAAACTTCAAACTCGCTATTGATTAGTAATTCTGAGTAACTTTTAATTGCTAACGACTGTTGGTTAAGTCGTGCTCTTAGTACATCTTACAGATCATTTTTGAGATAAAAACTTATGTCTTGGTTATTATTTGATTAGGCGTACTCTCCGTGGGACGATAACTGTTCGCCGCCGCTGTAAAACTTCATGTTGCGTCGTAAAGATGTTGTTTTATTAACTAGTTTTGTTGGTATACCCTTCAGTTATGTCCCTGACGACAAATTAAGTGCCAATTCCTATATCCTTAGACACTTTTCTCTTTGGATTTTTATAAATGGTCGCGCTGATGTACCTTCCATTAGAAGTAAAATAAAATTTGTGTCTAGACCAACTTAAATCGATAGTTTACATCAATAATGCATCTTGAATAAACACAATGAAGTTCGGTTAATCGCTTGCACAATGAACCATTCAACCGTCCATTAAAACCAATCAATGGTTCACGTAATGTTAAAAATAGGTCAGCACGAAAACCTATAGTCCGCTTAAGTTTGAGCTGAAGAAATAAACAAAAAGCTTAAATGCAAATGCCGATTTTTATGATCTGGGTCACGTCCCGTCTGCTCTGACTGCAGCAGAGGCCACGCCCCCTAGCGATCGTCATTTTATACAAACAAAAGATTGACGTTCTATAGATGAGAGGAGCGAAGACATTGCTTTAGTGTTAGTGTACTGTACATATAATACATATAATACCTTTCCCCGAGTGGTATTATTTCACCGGCGTTACGTTACGTCTTTGGATACTACCTCCCATAGATCCTAGAGTGATATTATATAGCATAAACTATTTCTCAATAATCTAATAATATTTATTTGCTAGCTAAAGTGAAATGCTTTAACTTTAGCTAGCATATACAAAAGGATTTTCCAATTCTACTGATAGTTCCGGACATTTGAAAAACAAATAGGAAAACTAAAATCTCTTCGGCTTTGTTATATTAGTACAGATTTATATGTGTCAATTTTTTTCAGTTTTTAGAAGTAATTGATTTTAATTTGAATTGATTCCTTTCTAAATTTTATGTAAGGTTTGCATGTTGATTGAACTGTACTTTTGGCTTAATGAATTAGTTTAACGTAGTCAGAGATTGCAGGTTGGCTAGCTTTGGCCGAACTAAGATAGTATGAAGCTAAGTATTATAGACGTTAGCTGTCTTTATACGATTCCTTTTTCTGCGTCGTAACCAAGTTTGTTTGAAATAATGTCAACAAGCCGGCGCGCGGCGCCGCACCAGCACGCGTCCGCCCCACATAGAAACACATAAAAATAATATCCGGAAACTGTAATAAAGCGGCCATTTACAATCTTATTACCAAATTATTATTTCCTCAGCTTATTTAATATGTACGAACTATTATAACATTTATTAGCATGTTAATCACACAATATAACTTGTCCCTATTGTGACCTCGGTCAAATTACTGGTTTGTAAATTGTAGCCACCTTTCATGGGAGAATGGGCGTCGGTTAGCCAACCTATATACGTAAATATGGTATACGGAACCACTGGTGTTTAATTATTGTCAATAATTTAGTGAAATTTCGAATAGTGCGCTGTATGAATTGATTGGTAGGTGCGGTGATGTGTTTTTGGTTGATGTTCCATTTTGGTGGCCATGTCCGGAGTGTAATTATTGTAAGTGTACTATTTCTTCCTGTTTTAAAATTTAAATGGATTTATTGATTTGGATACCACATATGTAAAGAAAATATACTTTCTTTATTTATTTTATTTAGGCCGCGCTACTACAACCTTTACGGTAGCAGACTACATTGTCATCCGCCTGATGTCTGTGGTCGTGTCAGAACATTATAAAAAAATATTAGCTGATTATTTTTTGTTAGAAAATGGGAATGGTGATCAGATTATAAATAAGAGCATTAAATGTCGTTTTTCTTATTACAGGTAAGAATTTAATTCATAGTTAGTAATGCAATGTAATATTTGGTTAGTATTCCAAGTAAATAAAAAATGTCATTTCTTATTACAGAAAAACTCAATTGTGTTCTTAATTCCTTGCTGACCCTCCTGACTATCAAACAAATAACATTATACATATTTAAATTCCGTACCTCGGGAAGCACATTATAAAGCCGTTAGTCCCGACTGTCATACGTGGATGTTTGACAGTCGTTACGGGTCGTCAGAAGCTCGAAAGTACAACAACCTAGTCGGTTGGCAGTCGCTCCATGTAAAATATTGGTATTCAGCTGCATCCGGTTAGACTGGAACCCGATTCCAACATAGACGGGAAAAGGCTTCGTATTCTACATGCAAATATCGCTTTATGTGCAGTCAGGATGTATCGGCGATTTTAAGTCCATAACTGTGGTTTTTAGACAAACAGTCCTTTAATTAAATAAGCAACTATGTATTTATACTTTAATTAGTGTTAACACGAGGGCGGATTTTCGAGAGAGTAAGAAAGATCGTCAAAGCACCTTCAACACTTAGTTGCCTTCTCTTAATAAAATGTTTTACGGCTACGAACAAAAATCTCACGAGTCAGCATTTTAGAATCTCAATCTAAAACTTGGAGTCCTGCCCACCGCTTTGACACAAATCATAAAGACAAATGAGTTTGATTACCATATAAATTAGTTTATTTTAACCAAAACTCAGTAAAATTTTCAGCTGCACATTTTACATTTTTACTGTACTTAGCCGTTATGGGGCATACTGAATATCAGTCAACACACGCGAATTATGACCCCTCGGAGGACGCACGTTTTATTTTAAATTGTGCTCTAAAAAATCCCAGCTTACGAGTAGGTATATGCTGCATACCGCATATTTATATAACCGAGACTCTGCAGTGTAACAATTACTTTCAACAAGGAAATAATATATATTCGCTTAACATTTTGTTTTCGGAGAATCTGTGAATATTCACAGGATATCAAACAACCAATTTTTTAAAAATCTTTTTTACTGTTACATATTATCTCCGAATAAGATCGATATTGACGGAAGTTTCATTGGCAGATAGCTGATATTATAAGGAGTAAGTAAATTTTACTTTTATTTTTGTAAAAAAATAAGGTTAGGTACGCTCAAAAAAATTAAAACTCTATTTAATTGCAAATATTAGAACGTTGTTTTTTTTTTTCAATTTTCCTTTGAGTTTACCTGACGAATTGTTCTCGCCGGTGAGGCAAGCAGTAAACAGAAAGCCATTCATTTATAATGTGACGACTGCCTGCTTCTACTGTTGCAAATATAAACCCCGGAGCGCCGTTATTATGTCTGGTCATAAATAAAATGCTGCGTCGTCGACACTCTGCACTTCTGATCTATTTTTACACACCCAAGCTCGACCAACAGCTCAAATAAGTTAGCCTTCTGGAGTGGCTCCCGAGAGCAGTCTATTTAATCATTAATTCACACGACTCGTCTACTTTTCATCAAAACGTACCATCCTTTTAGTCCCAAGTATTTCTGTACGTGCACTTATCCCGACACCGCTTGTTACGAAACTAATTTTATCATGAAAATATGGCACCCAGACGGGCACACCTACTTCAGATTTTTTTCAAGGAATTTATGTTTTCAGGTTCGTCAAGCCTCCTTGTTTCATAAAATATTCTCACCACAGCAAGCCGACGAGACATATTTTAGATAACGTCTTTGTAGACAAAGAATATAAAATGTCGCTCCAAGCGTAAATCGTTCTCACAATTTGTCGCAGATAAAACGAGGTAATCGTATTACTGACAACCCTAAACTGTTTGCGCTCTAACATTATCAACTAAATATTTCAGCTTCCACACGCGCTGGTTCAAAGATTGAATGTGATCCACTTTGTAGATAATAAATTAGAATTCAACAATAATGTAGTTAGCACACCCTCGTCACAGCTTGGACCTGGCCGATTTTAGGGCACGACCGCCGGGAATACACATAGTTTCCGTGTTATATAATGTTTATAAAATACTGCCGGCACACGGGATGAATGGCACTTTTTATTGCATTTTATCTCGAATAATAAAATTCGTTTTATCAAATATGGCGGCAGCGGCGCGCGGCGTCAATTGTGTACAAAATGCTGCGCCACTCGAATTCTTTGATGTTGAATTGTTAATGGCGCTGCAATAGTTGTGTAGCGCGGCGTGACTTTGACGCGAATGAAGCTTCATTTCGCTGTTCTCCTGAATCCTTTTATTGCGCCGTTTAAAACGTTCTTTCATAGCAATCTTTCTTCAACACGCCGCGTTTCTTGAATCTTTCGTGTCGTGGAATGGTTCAAGTCGCTTTGCGTCGCTCTTTTGAGATGCCATTGAACTAGTTACGTCGTGTTTCCGAGCGCTTCAACTTTGCTTTCATTCATAAGATGTGACATTTATTTGCGACGACGTCTTCTGACCGGAAGGAAGAACTCCTCTGAAGGACTAAAACTTGAGTGCACGTTCGAGTTCGCTAGCTCATCACATCACGGCGCTCCTCCGCCTGTCGGAGCCTAACGATGCGGGATGTAGCACTAGTTTGATATCCGTGTTTCATTTCCGAGTTTATGGAGCATGTACTAATCTGTATGTTTTTAATTTAAACGTAACAATGAAGTTAATTACCAAAAACTGAACAAAAGCTTAGAGTAAAAACAATTTCGCGTTTCGTGATAACATGACATTGTGTTCTTTATTCGCGAGTCTCTTTGTCTCCTCACTTCCATGATTACACTTAATATAGAAATAAAAGCTCGTTAACATGCGCGTGTCTACAGTACAAGTGCTCAGCGCAGCCTTATTTGCCGAGCAAACAATTAGAGTTTTATTAAAATTTGATCGCCGGCGCCGCGGTACCCTTCTTAATTAACTGCTGAGCTCTCTAATTAGGACTTTGAGCCCAAAAATAGGCAGCGACCCTCACAGGATCGCTTGCCTGTCGGAACTTCTGCCGAGTTCTATTGAACTGATGGAGACTGTTAACAAGTTGTAATTAAAAATTTGAATCTCAAGGTGTAAGAAAATTCATTGGTATTTTCCGCCATTTTGTAACGCTGAGCCTTGAGGGATTTCTTTGGGAATATAATACGGCTCTACGCGTCATGTACCTACTCACTTTTCCTTTTACTTTATTAATTTACTTAAGTATCCTAAGCGTACTTGCTTTTAATTTTGTTTCTCTAAATTACATCGTACGCATTGTTGTGGTTTTTTATAGTATTAATATCATCGCTTAATAATAATAGCAACATGTTATTGTTCCACTACAGGGCAAAGGCTTCTTCTCATACAGAGCAGGCACGAGCATTGATCACCACGCTTGCTCTAAGCAGATTGGCGATTTCAGACTAGTCTAGGTTTTCTTACGACCTTTTGTTCATTGATGTCAGAGATATCCAAGGTAAACTTAGGACGTACTATGATAGTTGACAAAATCAACGTGGTACATGTCCGGTTTCGTGCCTTTACCACTGGGTTATTTGCAATTAATTGAGTTGGTACATACGTACACTTACAAGGTGGCGATAAAACAAAATATTAGAAGTGAGGTTAAAATAATGTCAACCAAAAAATCAAAAAATTCAGTTACACCGCACTACAATATTAAAGTAGTAAAACCGCTCCAAAATCATTTTTCAATTTTCCATCACTTTAAAGTTGCACTAACAATCGTGAACGTGGTTAAAACAAACATGTCATGGTACAATGTTTACGCAAGGTGCAGTTCAGCTAAAAGTTTGTCCGCGCGGTGGAACAGCTGCTGGTGGGGAGGGGGAGGTCGCCACCTCGCTGAGGTGTCAGCAGGAGTCGCGTTACTACTACCATCTATTACTTAGTAGGGACGGGTTCAGAGAAAGCTAGTTGCTAAGTCGAACTAATAATGAAATTGTGTATGATGACTTTGAATAGAATTACATTGAGCTGGTCATATTTTAAGTTTTCCATTAATTTATCTTTCCTATATTTTACTGTTTGCAATTTTGTGGGTTTTTTTCAGCCGCGTTAAGTTACGTCTTTGGTTAATGCTCCGCTCTTATAGGTCATAGCGTGATGTTAATTATATAACTTATCTTCCTTATGAATCTGGCTATATGATAGCCAGATTCATAAGGAAGCAAGATAAGCTACAAAAAAACATTTTTTTCAATCCGTCTGGTAATTTTAGAGATATCGCGTTTAAACAAACAAACAAAAACTCTTCAGCGTTATTACATATTAATAGTATATTATACATTTATTCTTGCAATTAACCTTTGTTCAATAACATGTCCTATTTAACAAAGCCGGGTGATCTGTAATTCAGGACCATCCTACCTCAGACACGTTTCTCTATTTACGATTGTGCATTTTTACTACCCAGTGCCTGTACTATGATGTTGAGATAAAGAAAGATTTATGAAATTATCTTAGTAGATCATTCTTGAGTAGAATCTGGGGTTGGCAAAACGACATACCTAGGTTAGTTGATATGACAGTCTTCTTAATGTGAAAATTTGGATGGATGGCACTTTGTTACTCAATTTCGCCAGAATGACTTAGCGGTTTTGGATAAAATTTGACACGGAGATAGATTATTTTCTGGAATAGCTTAAAGGTTACTTCTTATCTCGGATAAATGTATACTTTCCATAGAATTGTTAACTTTGACGCAAACGAAGTCGCGGGCAGATGCTAGTTTGGTCATAAGACAAAGCTCGCCACAAAGTGTAAGCACTTAACCCAAAGTTCATTTAACTGTAACTTACGAGTAGACTCAAGAGAAAGCAAGTTTCTCCAAAAATTATGAGCAAGTGTCGCTAACAAACAACGATGCATGCTCCGTTGGCCTCGTGGACCCGAACGAGGCTAGTGGCTTATTTTTACAGGTCCATATATTTCGAAGCTTGTGGATGTTTATTTCAGCTGTGAAATTACACCGTAACTTTGACTTATGTGGCGACGGAAATTTATTTATCTTAAATATTTATAGCAAAATATAACCTGTGCTGCTGAAAAGTTCAAAATATTCTAGAAAAGCAGGAATTGCAGAGATCTTTCTAGGGTTCTATACTGGAATGGTGCACACGGGACTTAGCCACCGCTGTTTGTCCGTTGGTCTGTCAGCGGGCTGTATCTTATGAATTGTACAAATTAGTATAACTTTATTAATTAATATTACTAATTAGTATAAATAGTATTATTTTTTACTGATTGTGCATTACTATAGCTGCTATAACAACAAAAAATAAAACAAAGCAAAAAATGTAATGGGGTAGTAAACAAGATAATACTAGTATATGTTTATTTCAGCGTTTTTTGCTCGATCCTAACATTTTACGATGGTACGGAACCATTAGTGAGCGTCCACAAGTCACACACACATTTTTATTAAAAGTGTTTTATTTTTAATGTATATTTATTTTATTTTGTTGTAAAAAATAATAATTTTAGTTGCTGTGCCCTAACAGGGTCCATAGCTGTACATTAGCTTTAAGCCTTATGTAAAATCTTTTATACATATCATGGTATGCAAATGATTGAATATGAATATAAGCTATAAGGCATTAAGTCCGCCTTTGTACTTTTGTTGCATAAACTTTAAATAAATAAATATCCTATTTCAAGGGAAATTTAGGACATCTTTTAGACTAGTCATAAAAAGCCCTAGGGAGAGGGATGTTAGGGACAAGAGAGAGGTAAAATATAGGCTTATAATAGTAACCATATGGAAATGGGACGATTTGATCCCAATTCCCGACAACGATAAATTGATTGCGATTTCGCGGTAAATAAAATTTTACGTTTAAATTCCGGTGCTGAGATATTTCGACAGTCATAAGCATAAAAATTAAAGGTTGGATCAAATCCAATGGATTTAAACTACCTAACTCAACGTGCGACTTAGTACGAAATCGGAAACCAGAATTTACATTCAGACCAAAGTTTATTGTTAGCGATTCTGTAAATGAAAATCGGGTTTTATAGCTTCTAAGAGAATTCTAATTTTGTTTTCGTATTCGATGAATATTATATTCCTTGTTACCTACCTTTTTATTTTATGTGATTGTTTTTTTGGCGACCTACTTTTAGTATAGTTTAACCTGTGTATTACATATATATTTGTTATAGTTTTTACTTGTTTTTAGTTGTTGACTGCCTCGTTGGTCTAGTGGTCGCAAGCGCGACTGCTGTGCATGAGTTCTTGGTTTCGATTCCCAGGTCGGGCAAAGTGTTATTGGGTTTTTCCATCAAGAATTTCTCAGTAGCAGCCTCGGAGTCTGGATTTGTGCCCAGTTGACGGCAATAGGCTCGCCCCCTATTACATGGGACTAAAAACATAACTGGCGAAATGTGGGTGTACTAATGGGTTACACCTCTGCCTAACCCTTCGGGGATTACAGGCGTGATGTTTATGTATTTATTATGTTGTTATAGTTTTTCGCACAAATATTATTTAATGCTATAATGTACCTTTTCTCGTATGTCGGCTTTGTCCCTATAATTATAATTCCAGCCTTTTTTGTCCCACTGCACGGGAAAGGCCTCTTCTTACACAGAGAAGGCACAAGCATTGATCATCATACTTGTTCAAGGCGGATTGGCAATTTCAAACTTATTTTAACTATAGTGTACGTTTCCTTACGATGTTTTCCTTCACCGATGACTAAGATAAACTAAAAAATGTGAATTTAAAAAAGGCTCATGTTTGGTACTTGCCCGTTATAGAACCCGCATTCTCATGCATGAGAGGCCTTTACCACTTGGTCATCACCTTATATTAAATAAATTAAACGTAGTTTCTATACATGTATACATTGCTTCCGTTTCTTTTTTCGTTATTTGTTTTAATTTTTTGCTCTGCCCAAATGTACGTTAATAACAGGTACAATAAATTTTTCCTGCCTCAGAATAAAAATAAAATTTAATTATAATTGTAACTTAAATACAAAGTATACAATGTACGTGTTGCGCGTCAGATGCTGTATTGTACGTAATCTATCTGCAGCTGAGCGGAATGGCTTGCTTAATTCTGTTTGTGCGGATGAGCTTGCCAGCTGACACGAGTGGGTTAGCTTCTGTAGTTTTTAAACCTACACGTCTGCGGACTGAACGCTTGTTGTAAGAGATAGATTACAATTGTATTACAGTGGATGCAAGGCTATTTGTAGGACGTCCTAGTTTGGTTTGATATAGGTATTTCTGGAGATGAGATTCTCGGTTATTTATGTGATTCTATGAAGTTTAGAAAGCGACTCAACATGAATTTGTATCAAATAATTTCGCTCACGACATCGTCTGCTTAGATGTCAGTGAGTGCAGACGCAAACAAAGTCACGGAATAAATAGTAGCTTTTGTCCGTCCTTGGGGTTCAAACATACCCCTTACCAAATTTCAACAAAATCGAGCTAGTGGTTTAACATATACACAGACAGACTGAGTTACTTTCGCATTTATAATATTACAATAAGCATGGAAAATGTTATATGTTATTGTAATGTTAAATGTTATATTTTCTATGTAATTTCTTTTATGCAACACGAACGGTGAACTCATCAATGAACTCTTCCCAGATGTCCACAGATCAGTTCTCCCATCAAACTGAATCACACTATAATTCTAAGGTGTCCCGAGCCGAAGTTAATTTACTAATTCCATAGCCGTTTGATGCCTAATTACTTTCAAATTGGCTCATAATTAAGACGTCCCAAATAGTTAAATAGTCGATTGGCTTAATTGAACAATTAGGTCTTCAATAGCTTCTCTGGCTAGTGGTTAGAGGTTCAAACTACCGACAATTCCCCTGCTTATAACGGCAAAGGCGCTTCCTCACCGGAGCATGCGCCTAACAGTTCAGATACGAGAATTACATCAGTGAGTGAGGAGAACCGACCATTAAGTTGGGTTTACACCGGCAACCTACACCACTGGCACTGACCATATTGTTGAGGTTCTTCAGAAAGGTCAGGTGCGCAGTACACGTAACCGGCGTGCTTGTATGACGATATGTATGAACGTAGATGAGGCGAAAGGAGTATGTAAGGATCGTACCAGGTGGAATTCTGTGGTTTCTGCCTACTCCCATGGGAAAAAAGCGTGAGTTTATGTTACACCAGCGAGGCGAGGCGCGGATGGGATGGGCGAGAATTGAAATCTGTAAGGCATTGCGCACACACTTGTACACTATAATATCTCATGCTTATTTAGTTAGTCTCCAATGAGATTAACCACATGACCGCAATTGGTTTGGGGAATATCATTGTAACGTAAACTTCAAAATCGAATCTTGTGTTGTTGCATTACAAGCGAATGTTCCCCGTGAGGGAGCGCCCTAATAGTAAACTTAGTGGCGTCTAAGTCACATTTGAGCTTAGTTTGGCAAGTAACATGATAGTCAAGTTAACGACGTGCTTAAATTTTATCGGTGGTGACTAAAATGTTCCTTGGATGAGTTGTAATGTCGGAAATAAACACGAAAGTGTAGCTGGCAATGTAATTATGGTAACGACATAAGAAACAGAGTTTTATATTTGTGGCTCCATAAAAGTTCTGGAGATAAAGTTCTCTGTTTTGTGATTGGAGGGTATTGTTTGACAAGTCGTACGAGAGTTAGACTAATACGTTTTACATGACATAACATCACGCCTGTAATTCTTGAAGGGTTAGGCAGAGAGGCAGACAGAGATCGGTACACCTAAATTTCGCCAGTTATGTTTAAGTCCCATATAAAAGGGGACGAGCCTATACGTTAATACGTTTTCTGCCTATATAACGGCCTGTTCTCTTTTCTAGATATAAAATCTTACATTTATAATTAAAATCCAGTCATTAAGTCTAAGAGAAAGAAAAAGTCAATTAAATATTAATCAGCGCGACATTAAGACAGTCGCAATTAAGCAATCGCTTGAGACGTTAATGAGCTAAATTACAGATGTAAATTCTTGAACGTTATTCTTCTTGTTCGTTCAAAAGGTCAGCACAATATACGAACTACATACCTACATAACATCACGCCTGTAATCCCCCAAGGGTTTGGCAGAGGTGTACTCATTAGTACTACCACATTATACCAGTTATGTATAGTAGTCCCATGTAACCAGGAAAAGATCCAGTCCAAGGCTGTTACTGAGAAATTCCTGATGTAAAAACCCAATAACTGTGTCCGACCAATTTCGGAATCGAACCCAAGACTAGACCAACGAGGCAGAACGAATGAACGAATGTACACGACCTAATCTGTGTAAAATAATAATGTATAAGATATAATTTGATGTCTGTGTCGTACCAGTTTCACGCTCACTTTACACAGTCGACTGGGGGTTTTAACAACCCCATCTAGATAGCGGACTTCAAATCTCGCCAACAAATGAAGTACCTCCCGATAAGCCGGTCCAAAGGGATCCTCTTTGGGAATAAATTGTTTCTACGTAACATTTTGTAAGGATCGATGTTAAGAACTTAAAGGTGCGCACCGCTGAATTTCCTCAACACGGATTTCTTAAACTTCTCAATGAAATTTATGTTGATTTAAATTTTGTTATGTTTAGCACGAGCCGAAGTTTCAGTTGCGCGGACTTCTTCCTTGTTATCATTCACGATACTGTTGTGATTTCTAAAGAAAAGAAAATTGGGTATAAACAGAATGAAAAGAGAAAAAAAGTCTGAAGATCGACATAAACATTGTGGTTTTGTAATTACTGTTTATCTTGTTACCAATAAAGCTTGATTCTGTATGAAAAAAGCGTCATTCAAGCATCAGTGTCCGGCACCGTACAGTATCAGTAATAAATATTCTTACATACGTTCTATATTAACGCGCCGGCACTGACACTGAGAGCACTGTGTCGTCACTGACACTGATAGGTGTGAACGCGTTCATAGCGAATGTATGAAAGAATAATTTATCACTGATACGATACGATGCGGGAACTGAGACTTCACGTATTTGTATGAATTAAGCTTTACAAATAAATGTAACAGAACAACCTGTGTTAAATATAATTAAACGGTATAATATAAACAAATGTATATAAGGCATACACGATCTAATTCAAATTATTTGCACATCATACATAGACGCCCATCACTTATACATCTATTATTACGCCATAACAAACACGTCTGCTTACTAAAAATTGAAAGAAATCGTCGGTGTATGTAAACATAATTATTTTAATGTCAATATCAACATTGAAATTGTCCATTCACAAGTCCGGTAATGTATTCCCGCGGCGCTGGGGGTCACTTATGTAAACAATGCTTTACGACGCCGCGTGGGGCATGAGAGGTAGCGGGCGAGGACGCGGCAGAGGGCGGGTACAAGCGACATAGCGTTTATTCTAGACAATTAAATAATAACATAATAATTAAAATAAAATAATTACTGCATTGTTAGTCTAGTCATGATGGTCTTGGAATCAATTCCCAGGTCGAGCAAAATGTTATTGGGTTTATATATTAGGAATTTCTCAGTAGCAGAGTTTGAGGCCGGTTGATGGCAATAAGCTCGCTCACTGTTACAAGAGACTTAAACATAACTGGCAAAATGCGGATGTAGGTCCTAATGGGTACACTTCTGCCTAGCTCTTCGGGCATTACGGGCGTAATGTTATGTATGTATGTAAAGAAATAATATTTATATTTGAGGAATAAAAACTACATTCTCAAGTAAGATCCTACTAAAGCTTGTTCAAGTATTTTACTAGAACAGTTACGAGTTCGAAATAGCAATTAAATTAAATAAACTATTACAAAGATGTAGATTATTAGTTTTTATTAATTCTTACCTCAAAAGAATAAAATATACACTGTATATTATTCGTAGTTTAAAATTTGCTTCGCCATTTAATTAATATTCTAAAACAATCGTGGTCCTGAAACTAGCCTAAGGCTTAGAGGGTTTGGACCGAGTGATATTTAACAGGAAAACTTCCTTCTAAGTTGTAGTGTAGCTTTGTATTATACTAACTATTAAATAGAGTTTCTTGTGCTACAGTTTGTCGAAGGAAACCTTTATAGCATGTCGGTAAGCATTGTTAATTTCCAGTTTGTAAAGTGATACTCGGACAGTTTAATTATAATAAGTACAAGTAAAAAATAAAAACTTCCAAAGGCGGCCTTAACGTTTTAGACATTCGTTACTAGTCAGCCGAAATTGGTAAAGATATATAACATGGCAGGTGTATTAATAATTATAATAATTAAATATGTGTTAGAATATGGTATAATAAAGAATGTGGAGATTAAAAATAATAATTATAAAAAATAATCCTATCTACATTAAAACAAGTACTAAAATGTGGCAAAGTATACTCAATCATACAACCATAAGTATTAGGAGACTATTTCAATAAATATATTTCGGATGCGCCGCTCCACGTTTGTCCCTCACACCACACATCCCCGAACATTTGTTTAAACAACTTTGTACCGAGTTTCTTATAACTACAGTTGGCTGCGATCGACTATTTGTTTTTCGGGCGACTCTTTGGTCGTCGGTGACGTTAAGCAGCCGTCTACTGAGAATGAGGGTTAACGAACCAACACACACTCTCTATTTCATTATAGTGAACGTTATTGGGAATCGATTCGAATCCATTTTCCGACCCAAAACTCTTTGATGGATGAATTCGCGTGTTATTTATTTTGCGACAGAATTTGTCGTTTTTCTAGTAGGTTTTTCTAATTTGTTACTAAAATAGTGTTGAATTTTTTGAACCGACGTTTATTTTGGTTTTGTTTGAGACTATGGTATTGTCATTCTTTTATTTTTAATTTAGAAAACCGTTTTGAACATATGATTATAATATACTACTAATATTAGGACGTTGATGTGACAACAATTATCTGCATAACAACCGGGGTTGTTATTTTTTGCTTGTATGCGCCTAAATTTAAACGATACTGATAATGATAAGTCTAATAAATACTTTACTCAACTTTATCCATTAAGTTTGTAAAAGGAAAGTCTATTTTACGGAAACACCAATATTATAAAAAAAATATTCGCGCAGTAAGTTGTTTACGTACCCTTTTATCAGATAAATGAGTAGCTGTGCTACCTATTTATCGTTGAGGGCCGACCCCACATCAACTCGCGTGTCAGGTACATAGGTTAGTGTCTTATACAGGTAGCTACGCCATCGGGTACAGTATCAAATTATGTCCGCTTTTGTTTCTTTAGAAATACCGTGATGGGAAGTAAAATTCATGAAAGAAAACTCTTGATTTATATAAATACTCGTACCTATTTATCACGAAGGTTTAGATTATTGAATATTTATTTTTAGTTATTTATTTATTGACAATTTCTTAATAACAGAAGATGAGGGGCAAGAAAGCGATATTATTTGTTTATAATTATATGTTAACTACCTATATAAAGATGTTAGAATTTTTCCCACAGTGTTCTTATTTATTTAGTTTTGGCTGGCATTATTTTAACTTTAAAAACCATATTGAATAATAGATGTCCCTGTTTCCTGACATCATAATTCTGAATGTTATGTCTTCTCGCGGTCAGGACAAGAATGGTTAATGTTATTCCTTCATTACTTCAGGAGACCTTTTTGGAAATTAACCTACCTACGTTTAGGCACGAGTAACTAGCTTCAACGTTCTAACTGACCGTGTCCTCAACCATTCGCAAGAGCCTGTAAATGAAAATAAATGCTTTGAATTTCAAAATCAAACTCAAATTCTGTAGTATTAATTAATTCAGTAATACACTTCGTTGTTAGCAGCAGTACCGCGCGTACCTGTAAACCTGTAATTGCGCTTATATTGTAGGCACGTTGCAGTTGCTTTGGAAATCAATCGTGCCTGCTTTGCGGCGAATAGTGTGCGGTTACCAGTGGATCACCTGTTTATACAGGATGTAGGGAGTTTGCTTTGAAATTGTTAGAGATTAATTTGAGAGCTAAGTTTAGATCCCACTATGCACTGTGCAATGACTTTTTCATACAGAGAAGGCACGAGCATTGATCACCGCGCTTGCTTAAGGTGGATTGGCAATTTCAGACTTAAATTAATTGTAAGTCCAAATCTCACGATGTTTTCCGTCACCGATGTTAGTGTCATCCAAGATAAACCTAAAAAGTACATGATGAATTGAAAAAGTCACATTGGAACTTGCTCAGTATCGAAGCCGCAACGTCATGCATAAGACGAAAGACGAAAGCCGTAACCACTGGACCATAACAAAATGTAAATATGTGGGTAATATGTTTTCTAACACACTAAACGAATTTTCAGAATTTTATGTTTCATAAACTGAATAGTTAAACAAGCACTTTGAACTGAAACTAAATATTAAATTACGTACAAACTTTTCGGTAGTTCTACAAATTATCCACCGTTTAAGCTATGACTCGTGCACCTGGTGCACTTGATATCCTGAAGTGGAATTGGAACGGTTCTACATTACCATACTACTTACTATTCGTAAGCAAAGTTATTCGCGTCCTGATATAGGGAGCAACGAGATTTATATCCGTCATATTAGTTTGTATAAGCGGAATGGAGAAGAAGAAAAACCTAATCAAATATTTGCTCGACCCGAGATCGAACCCAAAATGTCAAGCGCTCGGGTGATATTATATTGTGTAGCGGAGCGAAGATGAGCGAGTGAGGCATAGCGAAACGAAACTGCGTTAATTGTATATGTAGGATTTTGTTGTAACGTTTCAATTAAACGAGCAGGGAGAAGCAAAAATAACTCTCTTTGTTCCGCTCCGCTATAATGTATCATTAGCCTTAGCGATTGGCGACAGCGCTCGTTTATTTAATTTATAAAATAAGTATTCATGCAATAGCTAATAAGTGATTTTGACGACGTAATAAAGTAAAAATAAAATGGAGTCTACAAGTTTCAAAGGCTCAAAACTCTGTCGTTTTACGAGTAAAAAATTATTACCAGTCAATCAAAATAATAAGTCGTGTTTCTTTGATATCGGGAAAGTCGTTTTTTGTTATTCTATATCGAGTTAGTTTCTAATTTACAATTTACTGCATTATATTATGCCATAATTTATTTTTTACATGTTCTTAGAGGTACCAATGCGAAAATTAATAGCTTAATTAAGACAGCACTTTAATGACTCTCAACACTGTTCATGAAACACAATGGACTCTTTTATTTCTATTTTATCATCTAATTTCCAAAAACCTCACTTCAGACTTCGACGGAAATTTATTATTCCCATTAAAACATGCTCTTCACCCACAAACATAGCCGCTTAATACTATGAATAACATTTTTCCCGTCAGTCCTATTCCGTGTCGTCAAAACGAAATATTTGTTGACATGGCTTACAAAAGATTGCCGTCTGCTTCAGCCCCTTTGACGTCATCAACATTGTAACATGACAGCTGAGGACCAAACAATTGACGGATGAGGACCAAACAAATGACAGCTGAGGACCAAGCAAATACTTAACTTCTGTGATGTTTATTTTTATAACTGGCAAGCAACGGTAGCCTTCGTAATGTTTTGATGGAGTAATCAATGGTATTTGAGCTGGCTGATTGAGTATTGTGAGTTATTTCTCTTGAGAGGCTGTCGAGTGGTTACTTGTAAACATGGCGTATTATACGTTTGGAACGAGTTTTATTAAAAGATTTTTTTGTTTAATATTTATGTTCCTTTTTCCAAGCCTAGGGACGACAGGACTACTAATGAATATCACCAATGGCAGACTTTCGCACGATTTATTCATTATTTGTAAATAAATACTTCAACAACATACTAATTCATTTTAAATCAGAATAATTCAAATGCAATAAACCGCAGTTCACTAATCTAAATCCAAGTTTCAAGAGAATGTAGACTTTAAAAAGCTTTTGGAGAAACGCGAGCTATTCAATTAGTTTCGAGCCATACACACTACAAGCTCTTAACTCCGAATGTTGGCAAAGACATGAGCAATCAAACAAGTTTGTAAGGCTCTGAGGGTTGAATTATAGAAATTCCTTTCACAAGCGGACTTTCAACGGGCAGACGAGTAAAATAAATCGATTTAGACGAGACAGAACTTTTTAAAAGTTACCGGCTTACAAATTATTTGTTTAAACTGGTTTTAGCGTTCGCCTGACCTAGGTGGAAGGTATAGAAATAAGATCGAATTTACTTTTTATGCTTACTTTAAAAGTTCGGTCTGGTTTTATTACGTCCTAATCAAAGGTTTTGTAGATATTTTTTTTTATAAGGTCGCCAATTATCACGGAGTAGGTCACTTTGTAGTGCCCTAATTTTCTTTAATGTTCTATATACCTAACAATAGCAAATTGATGAAGGGATAAAGCTATTGAAAATATACCTATAAAAGTTTGTACGTGCAAAGGTTCAGCGGCTTCGCATATATGTATCTTATACATCACAAAACGTACGTTTCCCAAAATAGACCATTATAGTCAGTCGCTGAAGGTTTAATCTAGCAAAGATACAAACGTTTCATCTTGTAACTTTGTACACAAAGCAGACGATTCTAAGAGCACTGCTTTTCGTTAAATTAGAATTCTCGCGGTCAAACGGCTTTACAGTAAGATGTTTTGAGGTATTTGGGCAAAGTCAATCCGAAACCTTTCTTTCGCAATCGATCACACAGTGGAACGCAGAGCTGACAATTTGGGAGTACGCGGCGAACCGCGAGATTATTCCTCCGACACGGGCGATCGTAAACAATCCGGATCCGTTTTCGCCGGCACTTGCCAGCCCGTATCCGGAGTTTGCCAAGACTGTAGCCGGCTTAAGCCCGACAGTTGATACCTGCATTGGTAACAATTACTTGCCCCTTGAGACTGCGGTTTGTAAACTGAAATATTTCTATTGAAATATTGATTGCTAAAAACGTTAAGGGTAGGCGAAAAATGTGATTTATGTTTTTTTGTCCCTTCCAGGCTCTTACGAAATGAAAGCGTTGCGACTTCTGAGCATGTTACTATTCAAGGATTTTTTGTTGGAAGTGATAAATGGGCTTCTATGTCAGCGTGGAAAGTTCTGTGATCGCAAAATTACCAATTGTTAGAAAGTACTGGATTGTTTTTCATAGTATAATGGATGGAATAACATCGTAACGAAAACTTTGACCATGTTTTCAGTGCCTACAGGATTCTAGACGCAACGGGAATCTTATTTATTGTTGGTTATTAAAAGAAATATATCCATACAAATGTGTAATACCTACATATGGTCAAAATGTGTGGAACAGTAGTCATTTTTCATAACCGACGAAGACCGTAAACTAAAGAATCAGATCACGTATGAAGAATAGGTTAGGTTTTCTCTGCAAAATAATAGTACCGTAATAAAGGTCACCATTATTTAGTGGCATTTATGAGCGAGAATTGAGATTCACACCGAAAGATGTGTGTAGCGCACCGTCTCGCGTGTACCAGCAGAAACCACCATAAGGAGGATAGAGAATAACATAACGATAGGAACAATACTCTAAACTTAATTAATAATGACAAAGGTTTATCAAGCTCCTCAGATAATACTATAATACCTACTTACTATATTCAAGAAACTAAGAACTCAGTTAACGACCGGCTCTAAAACCAGTTAAAACAGTATAATTTTCTTCCATTACCAAATCAGCATATTCATTAGAGCATTACTAAAGGAATTTCTGTTTCTTTTTGTTACAGGATCTTTTGTCTATGCTACACTCTAGTTGAAAAGAAAAACACTATCCTAGTTTTATATTTAGGTACCATCTCAAATAAGAAACTTAATTAATTATTAAATATTTTTATTTTTGGTACGATTTTCGTTTTCGCGGCTTGCGGTCTCTGGCAGAAATCGTCACGTCAGGAAAAGGCGTTATCCTCCAGACGACCTTCCCTCTCTTTTTGCTTGTCTTTTTCTATTATATACGGGTGTCAGAAACTTCGTGCTTGACGCGACCCCCGACTGTTTTCGATTTCATGTTTATCTTTGTTTTAGAATCCACAAGGCGGAGTTTTGATCGATTGTTTAAACAGACTAAAAACGATGGTGTCTACGCTCAATGCAGCCTCAAAAAACTTGTCGAAATATATTTGAAAATAATTTTTAGTGTTCAAGATCAACTTTTCTGTCTATAAAGTACAAAACGTTGGATTTTATCCATATTGATACACTACGTACTTGATAATTGTGGTAGTTATTGTCGAATAACATGACAACGAATAAAATTAGTTTACTGACACTATTATAAAGTGGTCTGTATTCCACCTAGTACTGTGGGTCCATCCTCAAGTGGGTAATCGTTCTATAATGGCTGCTCTACGAAACGGGGTTATGAGTTTGTAAAATCACAATTTAGCTCACACAGGGTCATGAAACATAAACCGCATGACACGAGCCAATTTATATTCTTCTTAAATTGTAGATACTTTTGCTCCGCACATAGACTCGAGGGAGCTCTTCGTTTTGAATGTGTCCCTCTCGCACAATAAATTAGAAAATGTGTTTGAATTCTTGTTCCCAACAAATGACATCGAGACCACTTGTCTGGCTGATAACTTGAGCGAATTTACGAACGAAAGTAACTACAAATTAGTGTAATTTGTCCATTTCGTTCAAATGTAAGTCGAAAGCATTCGTAACATTTCAAACTAGTTAACTATATTTTTGACGTGAAAACTTCTTTAACTGCGTTGAGCCATTTTTGTTAGGGGCATAACTACATGCCAGTATAACCGCGTTACTGAGATGCTAAGGTGACGTAGTTTTCACTTCTGTCGGCTGTCCCCATGACATGCCGGCAGTCCCCATGGTCTGACATTTAATCTTGTGACAGCGATTGACGTCTGTGTTAAGGTCCGCAGATCACAAATTAAAACATTGATCTAATTTATTTTTGCATCGAGTCCATATAAAAAAAAATGATCATGCATGATGATGCATTTTTGGTTTTGTGCCCATGTAAATGAATCTACAGTGCCAATCTTTAGTCCAGCGGTAGGCAACCCGCGGCCCGCGAATGTTTTGTAAATTTGTATAAAATCTATCCACAAAGTACCTATTTCGGTACTTTGTAGTTTTCATTTCTGAATGATTTATAGTTGTTATTTTTCTAGCTATAAAGCCCAAACATATAAACCTACTGTAAGTATTACGTGTACGAATTCAATTCGTTTGTTTTAAAATGTTTTAATAACAATTATAATATCACAATTGCGGCCCGCCTATAGTTTATTTTGTCATTTTGTGGACCTTGCTTGCCAAAAGGTTGCCGGCCCCTGCTTTAGTTGATCAAAATATCATCATGTTTTTATTTTTGTGCTTTTGATGTAATCTAATGTAACCTTTAACGTTAATAAAACCTTTTCCACAAAAATGTACAATCTCATTTGCAAGCTTATGTTAATTTTATTTTTATGAGCACTTAGAGCCCTGTCACACAAAGTGGCATCTGTATTTAACTGTTGGACTAAATCTGGTTTTAATTCTGTTATCTGTTGCGGGAGGAATCAAAAATAGCCCTGGTCGACATTAGGATTCTATTCCACTATAGTATTCCTTCTTATCGCCTGGGAATATTATCAATTCGAATCGGCCCAAATCAAAGGCACACGCTTTATACATACATATTAAGTAAGATATGGGATATATCTATATTCTGTAAAAATTTCGTACCCTTGTGGTCGCACTTCCACGAAACGGCTCGAGCGATTTTTATGAAACTTTTAATGTATTTTTGAGAATAGGTAGTAAATTACGTTTCATACCGCTACGTGATAGGGATCAACTTTGACGCAGACGTAGTCGCGGGCAGAACAACATAGAATATAAATACCTTTTGCTTTGTGTTCAGGTTGACTGTACTGTGTGGGTATCCTATTATGAAATTCCTAGCACTAGTTCCATTTGTAATGGCTAAGCGGTTTAGGTCTGACTAACTGGGCCAGTGCAACATTCTTGGTAGGTATCAACATTTAGTTCCAAATTCCTGTAACTACCAATAACTCTATTGTCTGCTCACGAAGTAAAATAAACTTGCTAGAAAAAAGGTAATTCATAGGTTGTTTTAGTCTGTTCTTAGCCTTACTATCTCCCAGGTGAGGCAGACAATGTAAAGCCACCTCGATCTGTCTTGAGATTTATGCTCCGCTTCATGGATTTCTTAATTTCCAGTAGTTTCAGTAGTTTTGCCTCCGAATGTCGGCAGGTCACTTGAGTTTACTTGAGTCCATTTGCGAAGATATATAATTTGTATTCAAAGCAATTGTTTCCTTATTTTTAGTACTTCATCACTTGCTATTCCTTGGTTTGTTGACATGTTCGGAGTGGTCGTCTTCAGGTTTAATAGTTGTAAATATATGAACGTCATCACTGACTGTATCGTTGATCTACTGGTCGCTAAGCGCGACTGCTGAGCTTGAAGTCTTGGGTTCGATTCCCAGATCGGGCAAAGTGTTATTGGGTTTTTCCATCAAGAATTTCTCAGTACCAGCCTCGGAGTTTGAATTTGTGCCCGGTTGAAGGCATAGTCGTAATAGGCTCGCCCCCTATTACATGGGACTTAAACATAACTGGTGAAATGTAGGTGTAGTAATGGGTACATCTCTGCCTAACCCCTCGAGGATTTGAGGCGATGTTATGTTATGTCATCACGTGTTATAATTGAAGCACACAAAATTTTGTAAAATATATATTTTTTATAGATTTAGTTTGGAGTTTTTCGCCTATTCTTCTACGTACGAAACTACCCTTTGAAAGGGGCAACCAAATTCCATTCGTTATTCTTGACGTCAATTCTCTAAATGACGTTCAAAGTGCATTTGCTTGTCTAATTCAATTAAATAATTTGACTTTGCAGCAAAGCTCCATATCATGTCCAATTACAACAATATACAAATTGATAAATTACATTATGATGCTGAAGGCACAGGTGCATGCACTGCGTCGAACTAAACTAATCTCCATAATCTAATTCCGGTAACTCCCTTCTGATGAAGATCGACCATGTGGGAGGGATACGGATTAGTGTTCATAGAGTTGTAGTACCCTATGGATAGGCCTGTAAGTGTGTTTTACACCCACATTATCTGCTACGATCGATGGTATTGGAAACAGGCGAATAAAGGGATTTTAAGTGACACGACGGCTGGCTTATTCTCGGGCCAAAGAATCAGCATTGCTTTTTGTGGTAGGTAGGTTTTTTAATGTCCTACGTTTTTAAATTGGACATAATAACTTTATTATAATTTACAAGTTTTGTATACATATTATATGGGTTTTTATTTAAGTGATAAGGTTCAAGATTCACTAAAACAAACTTAAATAACTTAATACTACCACAAGAGTATATTGTTGGGTTAGTATTAAGTTCCCCATCTCGATTCTAAGAACGGCAGTGTTGTCCTCGTATTTCTCCAGCAATACGAACAAGAAACAAGTAATAGAGATCGCTATTCTCCCTGTTCTAGACGTAATTAGAAGTCTTACTGCTCTCGAGAATTTCATAATGTCCACACAAATAGGGTTTTCATGAATAATTCCGCTTTAGCAAAATTTTATAGCAACGAAGTAGGTAAGTAGCATCAGGTTTCTCAAAAGCCCGAATATAACTATATACGTAGCGCCTATATAAAATTGCCCCGGGGAAATACTCGAGTACCTAGTATTTATCACCGAGAAGATATTAATATTATAGACATTCATACTTAAAATAAAATTACTAGACTATTGTTGTCTTCTTTCTTTATCGTGTGGGCAGTAAGGTCTTACGACCCCACACACCCTAGTGTCAGGGTTTCTAAACCGCCTCGAGGGCCTCTGACATGGTTTTTAATTGAACAGTAAGACCACGGTTTCCTCACGATGTTTTCCTTCACCGATGCCAGTGATGTCCAAGATAAACAACAGAAAGTACATATGAATTGAAAAAGTCACATAGGTACTTGCCCGGATTTGAACCCACAACCTCATGCATAGGAGGCGGGCGCCTCAACCACTGGGCCATCACGACATATTATTATTGTAGCACTGCGGGGCAAAAGCCTCTTCTCATATAAGAGAAGGCACGAGCAGTAATCACCACGTTTGCTTAAGGTGCATATCAGGTTAATATTCCTAACTAATATTATAAATGCGAAAGTAAGTTTGTTTGTTTGTTACCATTTTACGCCTAAAGTCACTGAATCGATCATCCTGAAATTTTACATAAACTTTGCCAGATGTACAGGAACGAACATAGGGTATCTTTAATCCCGAAAAAAAGTACTGTTTTCGAGGGAAATCACAATAACGTTCTTATGATCATAGATGGCGCCACGTGTCGTGTCGAATTGAAATGACATGGGTAAGTTTTTCCGCAGCTTCGTCTGTGTCCGCGATAACCAAAATTTACGCGAACGAAGTCGCGGGCAAAAGCTAGTTTCTTATATATCTTTATCAAGGTTTCGTCTGTCTTTCTCTCTTTCTTTTCAATTATATACCGGTATTAAGTGTATGGGTTGGGGTCCCCAGACCGTACAATTTCTTTTTATAGACTTGTGGAATGAAGCTACTGGACAGGAAAAAATACAGCCTATTAAAATCATCACCATAGCAGCTGTTGCTCCCCTAAATAAACACTGTCCAACTTGAGAGTTAACCTTCAACAACCACGTTTACGACCAATAATAAGAAACGTTCAAAGTAACTCCTTTACGAACACCGACTTCCAGTCACTTCACCGTCGTTCATCATTAAGTAAAGACGGACGGTAGTTGTAAGTTTCCATCCGACCACCGACGGGATTGAACGACGAGTTCCGAACTGAGCGGTATTGTTTATTTACGACACACGTGGGCAGCTGACGGCACACACGAGAATGAACGATGGTCAGCACGGCGTGGAAGTAATGTGGTGTCTACCTGCTATTTCTGGCGTTTTAGATGTCCTAATGGTCATTGTATTTCTGTGTGTGAGTTTACAAGTGTAATGTGTCATGCTTGTGCTTTTGGTGCTGGTGTAGAAAAGCCTTATGCTATTTTTTTTATTAAGTAGTAGAATACTAAAATACTATATTTGAATATAATGGAGTCCTAATTACAGGCTGACTTATAATAGCTTGCTTTCTTATAGGGGGTGAAAGTAATGTTATATATCATTAAGTTACAGTAAGCACACTATAATAATAATAGGTACTATGATAAATAGCTAAATATCATAATATACTTTCCATTTTATCATTATTTTTGTGTTCACATAGTGTGTGTCAATTAAATTTGTTTTAAGATACCTACTTAAGCAATTTATTAATAATACCAAGCATCAAAATAATTATTGATAACGAGTACGAAAGACATGATGAGTATTTCAACATGAAAAACAACAACAAAAAACCGAGATACAATCAATCCAATCCAAACAAAGTTATAACAAGTTAAGCGCAATGTTTCTTCTTCCTTTCTATATTCCCAACTTCATAAAACTCGCTAACCAATCTGTCAGCGTGTATGTCACAAGCATGTAATCGCTGGCTTAGCGGTGTTTAGTCGCTGTTCGCCGGTGTTTTGACTAATTAATAGGCAGGCAGATCGATGTACCCCTGGATCTATAAACTGAAGGGTGTTTAAAGTTTAGAAATCCTCTCCTACATTGTTCCAGCGGTTTATCTGAAGGTTTGTGGTTTCCGAGACATGGATTTACTCCGGTCTGTAATCGCCTTTGTTTCGCTCGGAAGAGTTATGAACTTGATAATCTTCGACGTTGAGCTGAGACCGATGTGGTTAGCGCAGATCGAAAGGTTAATTAAATAATTTAATAGTTTGATTTTGAGATTGTCTGTTTTCGACAGGCGATATTTTCTGATAGCAAAAATCAATCTTTAGTTTGCAAATCAAGATTTATTGAGTTCACCAAACATAACAAAATAGGTATTAACTTAGATTTAGATGTCATTTTTCATTAGGTACCTCCGAAACAGCTTATTCATTGAAGTTAGATATGACCACTTATGTAATTAAAATTAAACTAACTTAAACCCCCGCCCCCTATTACATGGAACTAAAAAAACATGTCTGGCGAAATGTGGGTGTACTAATGGGTACACTTCTGCCTAACCCTTCGGGGATTACAGGCGTGATGTTATGATGACTAACTTAAACCAGTAATATCTTGTGTATCATATTTGAATCGTGCCTACTTCTTTAATGCAGCCCTCTCCGTCCAGCTAACTTACCTTACATCGTTACCAGACATCGAGTGCTTACGGCACTCCGTCGCCAAAGTAGGATAACTCAGAATCCCTCTGGGAGGCCTTGGTCTCCGCCTTTGTATCGCAGGTATCGGTGAATTTCCTGGCATAGTTGAGAGATACTGAGATATCTTTGTTCCGCTGGCCGAGTCTATCTAATAAAACCGACTCAGTTTATGCTTTATAAAGTATGAATTTTGATGCAACATTTGTTCCGGATTCGTATTGTTGCAAGAGGGTTTGCTGAAGTCTATAAAGAAATAAAAATTTAAGTCAATAAACACAAAAGTGTTTCTTCTGCAGTAATTTGAACTGATATATTAAAGACACGAGGCGAAAGGAGTATTATGAGGATAGAGGAAAGATGAAGAGTTTTTATGTTTGTTTGTTTGTGTCAACTTCCAATCGCATTGAAATATATAATTTTATATGTTAGCCAGATTTGTTAGAAATAGTATAGCCTATATAACATCAGGCTACGACTCACGGGTGCGGAGCAGTGATCAAAGACGTAACATAATGCGCGAGAAACAATCACGTGGACGAAGTCCCGGGCAGAAGCCAGTTTAGAATATAGGAAGAAGGCTTGTGTTGCCAACAGAATACATAAAAGACAGCGATAACAGTTCATCTACTGCTGCACTGTCATAAATATGGTTATCATCCTTCACCTGCGTTAGGACTAATAAAATACTGAGATTACCCACTCAAGTGCCAAGTTCGATTATGAGGCCAATACATCTACCCACACCGCCAGCCCCAAGTCATTTGTTATGAATGTCTGCCCCGAGATCTATATTCCTACGTTATGATTCGGTTTTTGGCTGTTTTTCAATATGTCATAGTGTCATATCATCATTTTTCTGTTCGTATCTGAATTTAATTGGGGTCGGCGCTGTTGGTACGGTTTTTATTAATCTTGATATGTCATCTTTCAAACAATTCATCCATCACTTGCCTTTTCTCTCAAACCTGTCGTAATGTTTTGCTTTTTATTCTTCCTTGTAATTTTATGTCACCATTAGAACAACTTTCTAACTGCTTGTGATACTTTAACGTCTTTTAGTTTGTAATGTTTGTAATTTTTGGTGCATAATTATTATGGATTGGGATCTTCCAGATAAGAAACATACACGGTTAGGTATTGTTGAGGCTCCTGCCGGGGTTGCAGGACGTCTTAATAGGATACCGTGGCCCCGGAACCCAAAGGCCTACAGAAGGAACAGGGTGGTTTTTTAGTCAGTAAAAGTCCCGTCTTCCCCACCCAGGGCGGAAGGAGTCATTTGATAATTTTTACCACCTAAAAAAAAAAGGTATTGTTGAGGGTCTGAATGATTTAACCATCTTCAACCTAACTTAATAGTTTATTCTATATAATTATAATGATATAATAATATCAGCCTAGCATTGTCCCACTGCAGGGCAAAGGTTTTTTCACAAACAGAGAATTGATCACCAAGCTTGCTTAAGATGGATTAACGATTTACATTTAGAAATTCTTCGAAAATAGAAGGATAGAAACTGGACAAATAGTTCACAGGACTGATAGGCGAGTTTACATTGAATATTTAGTTACCGATTTTATTATCTTTATATTGAAATGAGAATTTAAGATATAAGCTCTCACAACTCAGCACTATTTTAATTACAACGTAGTTCAAGGGAGCCTTTTCTTGCCAAGCTTTAAAGCTGCACTTGGCACCGAAATATCTTTATATTTTCACTTAATAATTTCCAGATCCGTGGAAACTAGTTCATAATAAAGTATTTTAATCCCCGGAAAAGAAATTAACTGTTTAGTCGCTGTGCAGCTTGGGAAACTTGTCCGTTGCTTTTTCTTTTTGTACTTCACAAGTCACGGAGGATTCTCGTCGTCTTAATTCGTTTATATCCTGCACGACCAAGTTTAAACCCGGTTAGTAAGCAATTAAGCCGTGTATGGCAACAATATTAAGTGCCTAGTCGTCTATGTGGCGTTGGCTTGCTTCCAAAACTATATCAAACAGTCCTTTAACTTCTTCATCTTCGATATTAAAATATCTCTTTTATTTGGCACACAATGTTTTCGCCAAATCATATTTTTATAGAGCACTAAAATGACAAATACAAATGAAGGCTGTCATCCGCAATTCCGTTTGTATATAAATTATAGATGTCATGTTTTTTATTTCCCTCCAATTCGCAGTGAAAGAAAATGAATAATTAATTCGGAACCGAAAACGTTAGATGTAGTTTTTTACGAGATAGAAATTCAGACAAGAAAGCCGAAGAAATGCATAAATATTTTTCTCTTACATTGAAGAACAAAGTAAATATTTTTATTTTATCGAGCCATCGTTACAGACGACTGAACAGAGAGTGGAGTCGTGAAGTGTATATTTACCATATTAATGGAAGATTATTTTTACTGTCCCCAAAATTTCTTTCGTCTCGACCTCGCTCACTGAAACTTTCGTTACCAAAGTTATCTTCGGTAAATAAGGAAATCCGTCTACAAATGTTTGTTTCAATTGGATCGTCCTTTAAGATTGGCCGTCGAAATCAAAATAAAATCGCTTACAATGAAACCTATTTACAGTAAAGTGAAAAGGCAAAGGCTTGCTAATTGAGTTGTCTTATCACCCCTCCACGGTATCAGATTCATTATTAATGAGCTTCTTAATGGATATTGAGAGATCAAAAGATATTTTGGAATTGGTATTTATTTATGTATCGGGAGGCAAAAAGTCAAGGTATCAACGGTAATTAGGTAATTGATTTGATGTCTAATCCTTGGAAAATGCCGAAATATTCGCCATTATCAAAAAGGCTTGGCCAGGTTGAGTATGATTTCCAAACGGAAAGGAAAAAAGATGGCGCTTTCAAGACGAATAGCTCCACACAGATTAACTTAGTAGGTACCTACCTAAATATTTTTCTCTGTGCCAACAGTAGATAATCGATTGAACACCCCTCCTACAAAATCTAGGTAATGTTTAGCGTAATGGTTACTGAGTACTTACACTAGGTTCTAATCAAAGCCCTCAAATCTATGATCCAGATTTAGATTCAGTTCTCAGATGGCAATGAAACCAGAGTACTGCCTGTAGTGGTTGATTTGTTTCAATACCTAGAAAGAAATTATTCATGTTAATGTTCCGAACGGTAACTGCTGAGATTACATAAAAACTGTTTCAGTTGTAACCTAAATTGCAGACAAAAGTGTAGCAGTATTTTCAGTTTGGTATCGAAGGAAAAATAAAGAGCGTAAAAGACAATTGACGAAATCAAAAGTAATGTATGTTGTAGCCATCAATTCGTTTATTTTTTTCATGTGGACCATTCCTGGTAACCTCTTAGTTTTGGAGGTATTTACGGCTAAGAGTTTCAACTTTTTTTAAAGTCTTTTTTGTATTTAAAATGTTCTCAAAGACAAAGTCAAAACATTTATTTCAATTAGACCATTTACAGGCACTTTTAAATTGTCAAGGAGTCGGTCAGTTAGTCTGAAAAATGAAGCTAGTTGCTCGTTCTAAAACGGAGGTAGGCCTCTATCGAGAAGAACGAGCAAGAAACTCCACGGCACTCTTTTTAAATTAGGTTTTTACAAAATCCTGCTTACAATATTCTTGTTGATTCTATATGTGATAACAATGAAGATAAATATAAAACAGTAGTAAAAAATATTAAAAATAAAGATGTAAGCCATAGCAGTTAAGAGGTGACCGATCCCAACTGACAGCACTCGTTCACGAGCATGACGCATGGATCAGCACTACCTAGCTCAACCATCATGAAAGGAACCAAGTGATCCAACACACGCGCCACCATCAGCGAAGCCACTAAATTTATAGGTACTGTTGAATGTACCCGTAAGCGTAATTCTTTGCGTGTGTTGCATTGCACACTACCATAAAACAGTGATTTATCACACCCAAAAAACAGCCGTTTTCTAGCAATATTTTTTGCTCAAAGTTACTCGGTTTGATGTCAGTATGCGTAGTTTACCGGTATGTGACGTGTCTTTTCACAGCCCCTACAAGTCACCGTTGAATACACTGTTCATGAAGATAAACAGTATTAGGCTTTTCAGTGAAAATTAATTTCGTACTAAATTCATTGAATGAATGAATGATTTATTTGCTAGAATAAAGGTACATTAACATGGTACAATAATTATTAGAGTATCACTATATTCGACTTAATAGCCGTGCAAATATTTCAGTTATATGCAATTACGCATGCATTTTACGTTCACTTCATTTGTATTGAATTCTCAATAACTGTCTGCATTTTGTAGAGCAGTATTCTGTTATTGGAAAACTCGTCCTTCAAATTAAATTAACTTGAAACAAGTTGGGACTCATAATTAAATTTAATAGTCCTTATAGATTCGAGAGTAAATAAAGAGTATTCGTAATTACTATTTCGATTTTTCAAATACCTACCTATTTGTGAATAAGTATAATACCTATTTATTATTTGAATAAATTGATACCTTCCCGACTGAATTTTGGTCTCGGTGGCCCCTCTTACTAGCCTAGACTAGCCTACTACCGTACGAAGGTGATACCTATGAAAGTTCACAAGTGTGTGCGCAAACATAGGTGCACTCTCTCTTTCCTCACTCTCATAGTCCAATGGGACGGCAATCCGACACGACCGAGACACAGGCGTGTCACACCACCAACTTCCAACTCCGGGCTGCTACTGAGAAATTCCTAATGGAAAATGACAATTTATATCCGGAATTGGCTTAAAATATATAACAATGAAGTTACCTGTGCCCAAATTTTTATACAAAAGCTTGTTATAACTCAAACACCAGAAAAACAAAACAAATTCCACAAAATTCATTATGTGCTTCAACATCCAGCTTTTCATTAAACAGAACTAAAGAGTCTCAAATAAAACAGCGTACACGCAGCCACAAAGGCTTTAAAAACATTTAATTAAAACTGGTGTCCAGTGTAACAGGATCGGGTGAATGTAGCGCGTTCTCATGGCGACATGCGACACGCGACACCGTGGGACATGTCGCGCGCGACTGAGCGTCACGCGCCACTGTGCCTGCCGAACCAAAACAGGCTGCTTTTTACTGGTTGTGTTTCTGGTAATTAAATTTAGAAGTATGATTTAAATGTTGATGACTAATGTGATATTTTTAAAGCGCACAGTCACATCACTTTACTGCTCAATTTATCATAGATTGAATGCCCTTAAACGTACGAGAATTATTCTCATACGTTTAATAGCTTACACATTTTAATCTTGAACCATCTGTCAAAAATACTTCTAATTTACCTACATTTTAAACAGGTTTCGACTTTGATTGTCGTTGAGATGACATTGCGTCTAGATTTTAAATGTTTCATTTACAGGGATTGGCTTTCTGTCGTGATAAGAAGCGTTTTAATATACTAAATTATTGATTAACTATTAAATATTTTAGATATTGTAGTCTGTCTTTTTTACCAATCATTTGTACACTTAAAAATATATTTCATTAAAGATAAAATAAATTAATGAAAAATGCGTAGAAAAAAAGAACCTCCTCCTTTTAAGAAGTCAGTTAAAATTGATAGGGATTCGTTCCAATATTTTTGGCATCGAAAGTCGACGTAGAATAACTTATTAGGTAATGACATTGACAAAGTATCAGTGGAACACGCGTGTCTTTAACTTAGTCTGACGTTTCGACGCTTGAGTTTGCAGGAATTTTATTTAGATTCCGTAATTAATGTTACAGACTTTAGACAAGTTTCAAATAGTTACTACTACTAGCGCGTCTTAAATATGTTGCAGAATAAATGAACTCCGTCTTAAGTAAGATTAAAAAATGATATCAAAAAGACAACATTCGTCTCATTTTTTAAATACTCGGTACTTTCATTTGAAATAATAAGATTTTGTTCATCAACTAAATAAAATGAAATACAGACTTATAAGTTTTGATGTAAAAAGTTTAAGCTCTTTTTGAAGACGTCATCTTGTTTTTACACGTTTAATGATATTTTGGTAAGCAATAATTAAATAATGTAGTGCTGATTGGATTGTTGTGTCGGGTAATGGTTAAGCAGTGTGACGTCAATGCGGTTCAGTTATCTAAGTCTAGGATAGTTCTAGTAATTGTAAGTTTATATTAGGACTTGCAATAACAAAACTTAAACACAGCTTTTGTAATGTTGCTGTACTAAACCCATCCGTCGAAGGGCCTACAAGCCAATTCTCGTAATTAAAAAATCATGTTAAAAATGTCCAAAATCTCGACATTGCGTCGATTTTGCTATCTTCCACAAAAAGGTTTTTTCCAAATCGTCTGGTAGTTACATAGATTACCGCGTCTAAACAAACACACAAACGAACAAACACAAAAAAATCTTTACAGCTTTATTAAATACTTGTATATACATGACATATGACAGTCACAATACAGACAGGAGAATATGAATGCCAGACTGTCGTAAAAATATTCCATTCTTCATACTTTCCTTTGCTTGTCTATGTAGGTGTATTTTTTTTTCTGATATTTTACATTACTGTAATAAAAGATAGCTGCTGGTATCGAATAACTTTTATGGTGATTACTAAAATGAGTCTTGTAGCTGTAAACCCGATATGTTTTGCGAATTAGGCCGAGGTGAATAAACTAGAGATCTGCTCAGCTTACATTTTCATCTTGTGTTACTACTGAACAGTTCGCTACTGCGTGCTCAGTTCATAATAATGATAGCCTATACATAACATAACATCACGCCTGTAATCCCCTAAGGGTAAGTAGAAGTGTACCTATTAGTACACCCATTAGAAATAGCCAAGTCAGACCTTAGCCTTCAATATATTATCCAAAGTTATTGACCATTGAACTAGGCACCCATTTAAATCTCACTACTTTTGTCGTTGAAGTTATCAAACCAAGACATTTGTCATAATAATGAACTTGGCTCTCATTACACATTTATGTTTTTGGTGGAATCTGTTTAAGCTTGAAAGAGAAACAAACATCTATCGGTAGATCCTCACAAACTTTTGCGTTTATAATAGTAGGTAGTAGGATTTTCTTATACCAAGTCTTGTACCTGACTTTCAACCTACCTATATTATATCCTTTTTCTTAAGTATTAGTATGGGCACAAGAGTAATGAGTCCATTACTGGATCATTACTTTAATCGCAGGGCTATTTCTATGGCTTAACTAAAAGGCAAAAACTATGGGATACTTCCTTTAGTGCTAGGGGAAACAGAATAGTCTCTTCAAGTCAGTTTTTTGTCTTGTTTTATTTTAATATTCGTGGCTTCTCTGAATGAGAAGACGCTATGCATACAATGGGAGAGGATCGTAAATTCGTAGTTACTTTATTTCATTTATTACATACTTATCTACATTTGTAAATATTTGAATGTAAAATATAGGTTTTTTTTTTAATTCTATAGCTTATAGTTTATAGGAAGATATAATAATTAACGTTTATGTTGTTGTTTCAGTACCAACGGCGCACGCGCAAGGAGTGCTGGGCAAAAAGGCCGCACTACCATGTGATATCCAGCCCCTCGCGGCCGAGGACCACGTATCCATGGTGCTTTGGTTCAAGGAAACTGATGGAGAGCCTCTGTACAGGTATGTTTAGAACTTATCAAGGATTTAAGAGCCTTTCGGATCTGAGGACCACTTTTGGTTAGGTATATAAAAATGGTCCTAATTAGCAAGAGAGTACCTTAAGAGCTACCTTTGTTTCGTCCAAGCACATACCTTTTATTGAATTTATTTATTGAAACGTTGTGGCACCGATTTTCTGTAATTGGTATATTAGTTATAAAAATATGCTACTATTATCAAGTAGAAGAGTTTCCCGTTGGAACGCGCTAATCTCAAGAACGACTGATCCGATTTGAAAAAAATCTTTTTACATTCCACAACGCTTTTAATCGAGGCAGGCTATATAACATTAACCACACGCTGAAACCCACGGGAATGAAGGAGTAATCAGACAAAGACTTGGCTTAACGTGGGTGAAACCGCGGGGTATTGCTAGTTAGCAAATAAAATAAATAAGGGAGTCTATGGAGCAGCTAGTAGATTTATTTGTGAAAATCTTTCTACATTATTTTTGTCCATAAGATATTATTTCCATAGAAATAGAAGCCTTTTCCCAACAGATTTTGTAATAGGTGTTTGTGTATGAGTCTGTTAATACACAAACGATAATGGAGAAAATCCTAAAGCAAAGCTTTTAGCAGACAGGCTATGATTTAAAATGTAGGTACCTACTTAGTTATTTGGTTAGAGCATTAAACCGCTCCGGTTATTTCCGTACTATTCGGCGAACCATATTTTCAAGCTCGTTTCTTTTTATGGGTTTAACTAAATTTAAATAAAATATCCGAATAGCTGCACTAGTGCGGAATGGTTAGTCGGTCGCAGCTATTGCTCTTGTTTTATTTCGATTGATACAAATAACATATTGGCATTGCGCTTTTATATCGGATACCTACCTATAATATACTAATAAAATTTATTTATTTAGATATCTTTGCTGCATACATGAGACATATTATAAACTAGTACAAAATAGTAAGCACGAACTTGGTCCGCTGAACTAACATCCATGTTAGGGACTGATCGTGCCTAATGAATGACGCGGTCTATTTGCGTAAAGCTGCAAAGCCATCTGTGTCTATACTGCGGTATCCTTACGTGGCACGAAACCAATGATGCGAATTAACAAAAGAAGAGTTTCTGTAGATGTTCAAGTGTTTTCACTCTGAAAGCTAAATGATTAAAAATAAACACGTTTCCCTGTATAGTAATTCAACTCAACGGTTCTCAACATCAAAAAAGCATATAATTGTTTCAAAGACCATTAAAGTCCAAATTAATTTAATAATTAATATGAAGTGGCAAGGAGAACTTCCAAACATGTAACAAACTAGAACAATATTACACACACTTGGCTCTAATTAATGTCACAAGTTCGCAAGTTACAGTCGTTTATTCAAACACATATCGCAATGTAAATAACAAACTTTTCTAAAAACAACTTGTATGCAAATATAAACATGTTCGCGACAACACAACGATCTCGAAAATGTCAAGCAACTGAATTTTTCAACAAACAATGCGATGAAAAAAAAGAACAATAACATGGAATGTCAAACGGGCAAGAAAAGGTCGCGATACGTAAAAAGCACAATAAGAGAGACACTGCATATTTAATGGAGATGCCGAAAGTAGCAGAGCGGTAGTGAGAGAGATTTCAGACACTTCAACGTTTGTTAGACAAAGATAAACTTATGTACGGGTAGTCCGACACCGCTAAACTTATGTACGACACTATCGTTACCGGCCGCAGCTCTCTCGTCGATTGAATGCTAAAAGCACGCAGATTGATTGCTTTAGGTTCGCTTTAGACTGCAGCGAGGGCTGTACGGCTTAGACGTTTTATCGACTAGTTTTATACAGATAAACATCGGGTTTACAAGTGTATTTGTTTTGCTGAAAAGAGAGATTGCAGCTTCAACGGGACGGTGCATTTGCAAAAGTATCTACGAGTGCTTTAAGTGTTTTAAAATGTCTTTTATTAGAGCTGATTTGAGTATGTATTTAGTTGTTAAAACTTAGGAACCATTTTAACTTTATGGCACTACTTCTTATTTACTGTACACGATTTGACTTACTAAAAAATAATATTTTCAAAGAGAAAGTCTTAAAAAATATTACATGTTAAGAGCTTTCGTTAAGGTAATAAATACTGCTAAAAAAATATTTTAGAAAACGTTTTTGAGTTGCTACAAATACTAATAATATTGAGATGATCTTTGACCTTTATCTTGAATACATTTATAACAAAAATAATATATATTCTAGAAATTATACTACATCCAAACCCTGTCTAAGCTTCGAAGGACCGACGATACAGTTTCAAGTACCACTTTCCGCCTAACTAACCCTAAGGCGGCGATAAGGACCAGTTAGATCCGCTCGGATCATTACTCACCATCCATCCGATATTAATTAGCTGTATTCAGTACATTCCTTTGAATAGTTTAGAATAATACTTTTGTAGAATCTTTGTAGTTTTATACTATATCATGTGTGGATAATACAACTTATTTAGGTATTTATTGCTCTTATCAACCGACTTCAAAAAGGAGGAGGTTCTCAATTCGACGCGTATGTTTTTTTTTTTTTTTTATTTACTAGCCTTTACCCGCGTCCGAGTGAAAGTCAAAGTCATCTTAGCTGACGTTTCCTACCTAAAATCCACCTATCTGTCAATAAACTTTTGTCTTTATATTACAAAAGCTTTTTTACAAAAAAAATATGACCGCCTTCAAAAACTACAAAATAAAAAATAACTTTAGCTTGAAAGTCGGCGGCTTTGGTTTTGTTTCTTGTTATGTAGGTATTGCCACCGACTTCCAAGCTAAAGTTATTTTTTATTTTGTAGTTTTTGAAGGCGGTCATATTTTTTTTGTAAAAAAGCTTTTTATTTTTCACTTTTTAGTGCTTGTGTGTTAATGTTTGAAATCCGTACATAAAGCCCTTTCAAACAATACCTCACACGATATATTTAATTTTGGAAAGTGGTAGGAGGGGGGTTGACGTACCCCCTCCCCACTTCCTTCAGTCAGTCATCGACTACACGTATAAACAAAGCAATTTTTCTTGTTACGGCGGTTCTGCCGTGATTTTTTAAGGAGTTCCGTTCCATATCTCCAAAGTTCATCATCAGATCATGACAATATTCCTATGGGACCTATTCCGAACTATACTCTTTCAAACAAAAAAAGAATCATCCAAATCGATTCATAATTGGCGGAGTAATCGTAGAACAAATATACAAAAAAAAAAAAAAAAAAAGAAAAAAAAAAAAACATACGCGTCGAATTGAGAACCTCCTCCTTTTTGAAGTCGGTTGAAAACTAGGATATTATTATAAGATAGATAAGATAGATAAAGTAGAGAGACTATTATTGGAACATTCACTAAACATAATAATTATGTCTATTCTTATAGACTCGTCTTAATTAATTATTGGACATAATTACTATGTTGTGACCGTAATATAACAAGTATATAAAAAAGGTATATAGATATGATAATTATATAAAAGATGTAGGTACCGTAAAAGTAGAAACGTGCTGTGCCTCAAATAAATTAGAATATAAATACAATAAGGATAGAAGACATGACACCATGATGACATGACGTTAATATCACAACGAAAAAGAATGTTAAAAATCTAACCAAAACAATGAACTGTCCTGAAGTTTTACTTGACATAACAATAATCTTACTGCTTCTTAGTATATTCTTTTTATTTTTTGTTTAATTCAAATAACATAATCATGTATATTACTATGATCACAATAATAATATTAAGTTTGTATGAAGTCTCCAAGTAACCTGTAGTAAACGTTTCTTCAAACGTACTTTCTTCAGACACCGGATCTCACAATGTGAATTTAAATAGTCTAAACTCCTATTGTTATAATCGTTCTAATCTGTGTGAGATCAAATAAATAATTTTATCATTTTATTTTTTCGTGCAGCTACGATGTCCGAGGCCGGTTAGCGTCGCAGCCAAAGCTCTGGTCCTCGTCGTCGGGGTTCGGCACCCGCGCCTACTTCCGTGCGGCTGCCAACCCAGCAGTGCTGTTCGTGGACAGCGTGGTGTCCTCAGACGCTGGCGTCTATCGCTGCAGAGTCGACTTTAAGAACTCGCCCACAAGGAATCTGAGAGTCAACTTTACTGTTATTAGTGAGTATTTTTGTATGTTATAAAAGCTTGTTTATTTATGTCAGATTAATTTTATTTGTAAGAATTAAAGTAGAGTTTAGAAATAGATGTGTTTGTGAGAGAGAGAGAATATGATGGCAGAATGGCGGATTACTGAGAGCGAGTAACTGATTATTTTGGGGAAAATGGGGATGGCTTAGAATGTAATTATAATAATTATAAGTTTTAATGCGATGCTCAAGACAAGATAAAGATAAAGAGAAAGATATTTATTGAAAGTGTAATAATTTATGATCCCAATTTCTAACTTCTTCTAACTCAAAAACATCGGTTTGTAAGTCCTTCGACATCACATTTTTTTAATCAAACGATTTTACACAAAACACTTTAATATCTAAATGGTTTTAAGCATTAATTTATTAAAACTACTTTCTAAGTGGTTTCGTAAGAAGTTGTAAAATAATTTTATATCAGAAAAATATTCTTTGCATTGTGGAAAGGTCTTACGTTGCTCTAAGTAAAGGTTGAAGTTATTTATATTTATATCGAGCTAGACGTGTTTGTCGGTCTACTGAAAAGGGTCGGCACTAGGGACTGGAATATCTTTTATTACTACTACATAAATACTACATTTGGAAGTTAATTTGCCGATATTTCACCCAATTCGTCCATTTTATTATCGGTTTAAAATTGTAATATTAAAGTGTTCCTTCAAGGATTCTGAACGGTGTTTAATTTATGTAAGTAGGTTTGTGAATATTTCATCCGGAATTTCGGAAAAAAAAAACACCTGTTACTGGATTTAAGTACGAATCGTTTGTACCTACATTGTTAGACTCACTTTTTGTAAATAGTGAAGAAATATTTTATGACTATACGTACATTTTGAAAAGCTGATGAAAAAAATACCTGACTTAGATAAAATTATTAAAGGTAGGTTTACTTTTCATTGTAGATAATTATCTTTAGGGGAGGCCTATGTCCAGCACTGAATGTCGTTCGGCTGATATGATGATAATGATGATGAAGTATGGATCTTCTTGCCCATTCTTCTCCATACGAAATTACCATTTGGAAGAGGCAACTAGATTCATAATTCTATTATCTTGTAAATGACGTTCAAGTTGACTAATAAACGTGCTAATAAAAAAAAAACGGTTTGATATCTACCTAGTCGCCTATAAAGGAGAATTTTATCGATTAAATAATGATTTAATCGATGAAATTCTCTCCTATAGGCGTCTAGGTAGATAATAAACCGTTTTTTACTATGCCGCTTTTATGTTCGTTTTAAAATGTAAAACGAGCATAAAAGCGTCATCGCCGTCTAACGTATTAGATAGATACCTAAAATTCAGAAACATCAAGAATCTTCATATACCAGAGAGTCATATTACAAGTAAAATTGAAAATTATGTTCAGTACATACACCCGATATTAATCAAGGCTCACGATATCTATTACAGCATCCAATATTCCTTGAATACTAAACGAATAGGATGTATTTATTTACCGTACTAAGGGTTATCTAAATGTAACGAGCGCCGCCACGCAATATGTATCGCCTAACATCGATCTTTGGTCCTGAACTCCAGGATTTGGTTTTTCGGGACGCCATTTTATCTAACCGACAAAAAGTAGGTAATAAAAATTGCTACAAATGCCGTCTTATTTATATCTTGACCTGCCACGAGGCGACTAAAAAAATTGTACCGTGTTTTTGAAAAAGGGTTGTACTGGCTCTGAAATAAAATCTCAGTGTAATCAAAATCATCCTACTGGCCCAAATTTTTGGACAAATATTATAAATGCGAAAGTGTTGAGTTTAAACTCCAAGAAACGGCAATACTTCTTTTTATTTCGTAAATATGTCGACATGCACGACATGTATGTGTGACAATAGGCTCGCCCCCTATTACATGGGACTAAAAACATAACTGGCGAAATGTGGGTGTACTACCTCTGCCTAACCCTTCGGGGATTACAGGCGTGATGTTATGTTTATGTTTATGTCGACATGTACGCGGACGTCAAGTCGCGGGCAATAGCTAGTAAAAATGATTCTAAAGTAGGTATTTGATACATTTTTCGTAGCAAAATAATTAGTTATGATAAAACGTAATTTCAGATTACTTACTATAAATAATAAGTACCTAGGTACCTTCTTAAATTGTCATAGAAACAGATTGTTTTTGATTAAACAACTTTTAAAATCAACAATTCGATTCAAGTAAAAAGTTTTACTCATGGCCCCGTCTGTCACAATTTAAAATGATAAATCTAGTTTCATAACAAGAAAATAAATCTCCTCTTCAGAATTTTAATTAAATATGAAGAATTTGACTGGAACACCAAGAAAAAATTTCATGTATATAAATGAGAGGGGTTCACAAGAAATTGAATATGCGATGAGTTAGGACCGGACATAAGGCGTGGCGCGCTTTTTATAAAACCACTCAAATTCAGGACTATTCATAAGGCGTGCCGCAAATATATTATGGTTTCTTTGACCGCCTTATAGTTTGACATCAACAGTTTGGGCACGTAAATAACTACACTGCGTACAAAGTTAAAGGCAGCCTCGACGCGATATACTTCTTGCCCGCATGCGGGGCGATTTCAACTGAGTTAGTCGAATAATGGGTTATTCTTTCTTTGTTTCTTTTTTCGCCCACGTAAAAAGTAACTTTATGTTAAGTAAGTTAAACTATATTATCCCAAGGGAACACATTATCAAGATAAAACAGTGTCCTATGTGTTATACCAGGAAATGTACTATGTGCCAATTTTCATCCAAATCTTTACTTCTTTTTTTCTTTCTTTACTTCTTTCTTTAATTCAACGGTTTACGCGTGATTGAGTATCAAACATCCAAACATCTTCACAAACTTTCACATTTTTATTATTAAATAGGACAATAGTTGAATGTCGTCAGAATTTGTAAGTATATACTGCACATAGTCTAAACAGCATTGGAAAAACTAAAAAAAAAACGCTACAAAAAATGAAAGCGGGAACCCGTTACTAAGAAAACTAGCTAGGTACTTCTTTCCTATTTAATTTCCCTGCGGATTGCTAGATTGTTTAATGAGTTCCCCATGTCACGGCACACGTAATTAAATAGTGGTTGTTTAACAAGACAGGCTTGTCTTGTAGCAGCCACTGAGCGATGTGTGGTGTTCTGAGT
The DNA here is from genome assembly GCA_949774945.1 of Hoplodrina ambigua. Lineage (NCBI taxonomy): Eukaryota > Metazoa > Arthropoda > Insecta > Lepidoptera > Noctuidae > Hoplodrina > Hoplodrina ambigua. The sequence continues at coordinate 452,129 of OX458982.1, forward strand.
AGAGTACCGTGTGTCCTGAGATTACAGGGATGGCTGCCACGGGAAATACGACAGGAGAAACCACTATGTGTAAGTACCTATATCCTGGTATCGGAATGAATCATTTGCCATGGAAAAGTGAGTGTTTTCCATACTTAACAAGTAACCAAGGTCGCCATTTTTAGAGAAAAAAATTGTACCTGTAATAATGTAACCAAAGTCAAAAAGTCAAAGACCGATATAGGGCACTTTTTAACGTCATTTACAAGAGAGAAAAACATATTACTTTGAATCTTGTTACCCATTCCAAAAGGTAGTTTCGTATGGGGAAGAATGGGCAAGAAACTCCATACGTACTCTTTTCAAAAAACATGTTAAACAATAGTAGTGCGTACAATGTAGCTAACTTTTCACATTTTACGTTTGCGTAATTTATGCTTAAAAAGTATCGATGTTTTTTTATGTAACAAGCCCAATTTTATCGTTTGTTAGCTTAACAGTTTAAAACCCAACGCGTTAAATGACTCACTTTCGCATTTATAATAGTATGAATAATTTAAACGCCAAAAATAAATAAAAAAGACAATAAAATAAAACCCAAATTAATCTAACTGTCAACATCGCTAACACAATAAATATAATTTGTAAGCTGTCCGTTTGTCAGCGTCATCACGCGACGACTAATCATGATCTATTCTCGCAAACAATGGGCGCTGACGAGGCGATTTCAATGCAATTAATAAAACATGTTGGTAATGTCGTTTGTGAAATATAATTACGATCCTATTTTGTTTTAATCGGATTACACTGTAGGCTGTTTTCTGCGTGCGTCAGCTGTTTCTCGTCGCGTGAAAATTACAAGACTTGACTTCAAGCGAACCGCGGGCCTGTGCAAAATGAATTTTAGGAGTGACTTAGTGAAACCAGTAAATGATTATATAAGGATCCCTCTAACCATACTTTGTAGCGTCTGATAATTTAAAAATGAGGCAATGTTTTAAGATTGAGACTGCCTTGTTGGTCTAGTGGTCACAAGCGCTACTGCTGTGCATGAGGTCTTGGGTCGATTCCCAGGTCGGGCAAAGTGTTATTGGGTTTTTCCATCAGGAATTTCTCAGTAGCAGCCTCGGAGTCTGGATTTGTGCCCGGTTGATGGCAATAGGCTCGCCCCCTATTACATGGGACTAAAAACATAACTGGCGAAATGTGGGTGCACTAATGGGTACATCTCCGCCTAACCCTTCGGGGATTACAGGCGTGATGATAAGATATATGTTATGTTATGTTTTAAGATAATTTAATTGTTACCATCACGACGACGGGTTTCTACACTTATCAATTGGAATATTATTTTTATTTCTAACTTGTATTAATTATGAGGACTAAGACAAAATAGGTATGATATGTACAGTTTTAAATGATGGTCTAAACATTATAGGTCGTGTAACATGCCTATCTTAAATCTCGGTGCGTTTGATAAGATAACGAACGATGTGATGCACAGCTTCTGCTACACCACATAATTGAGTATACTGACATGACTGACATAATGACACCACCAGTCAATTGGCATACTTTTTATGAGCTAACAAAACGCGATACCTCCATAGAATTTTAGTGACTACACTAAACTATGACGTCACTGTTTTCTCAACTCAATTCACTTATTATTATATTTATAGTTTTCAAAGCCATAAAAAATCTAATTTTACAGTCTATTGAAAATGAATTGAGTTTTCAGGGCTAGACTAAAGTGTTTCAGAGTGGTTGTGTTCTGGAAATATTGATTACTAGATTTCTTCATCACAAAGGCAAACTTGTTTAATGGCAGTGCTGTAACAGTTGGTATGTGAAAGATTCATGTATCACTTTGTACTTCATAGTGTTGCAAATTAGGCCCCTACATAGCTGACTAGGACGGTTGAAGCTAATAGAACTGAATTACTATACAATGTAGTGTTGGTCCTAAGTGACAGTGATCAATCGTATCTTCTCACTCATAAACCTACCATCTGACTTCATTATTCGTTCAATTGGCCTATTGCCAGACACTGCCTGGCGCAAGAGTATTGCACCTAATTTATGTCGCAGTAGGTTTTGGACGGAACTACTAGATCTGGTTTTCATGTTTTAATTAATTACATTCTAACTGTCAGGTGTTGCAAAATGTTTGCTTTTATTACAAAGTTTTTGTACGTAGGTAATAATAGTTTTGTTTTAGTACAATTTTAAGTGAAATTTTCATCTCATTACAATGTTCATATCAGCATCATGTTTCACATATTATTTGGTCCCCAAGATACAGGCGTCGCCTAGTTTAGGAGTCGCCGAGTATTATATAAATTCGAATAACGTTAATAAATTACATGATATTATCCAAATTATAAGATCACTGTTAAAGACTATTATACTATTATGATACTATATTTCGACTATTATGTTAGACTTTTATTATTTTTATACTGATCAACTTTATAATAATTATAATTATCAATATTCTTGTAACGGTAATAATATCTACTCAACTAAAGCCAATGTCCGAGGCAAATGGTTAAACTAGAGAAAAGCCTTTCACAACGTAACAAAGCGACACAAAGGACCATTCCGCATAATAAGTATAAAAGGACCAAAAAGTAGGTTTCGAGTACGTATCGGTCACGTTTCTACCTGCGATAATAGCTGCAATCAGTAACAGGTCTGAAGTGGTTTCCACCGCTACGCCGTACAGCAATTACAAATTGGAAAGATTCCAATACAGGTTTAAGTGGGAGATCGTTTACAACCAGCGCTGGGGCTCATTTCAATTGTTTTACGATTATGTCGGGAAGTTGAGTGGTTGTAGGCAACGTTTAGATGTGAGGTCAAGAAGTGATTTCTAGTGGAGTACATTATCTTGAAAGAATTATTGGTACCTTTACAAAAATATGTTTTCTAACTAGAAAGGGTAAAGTCTTTTTATTCATTAGTATTTGGGGTGTAAAAAAAAACATAGCCGTTAACTACGCATACCTACTGTTCATCAAATTAAGTATAGTTAAGCAAAAATGTATATTGGAAAATGAATTTAATTTTCGGTGTACTATATCACTATTTGCACAGCGTTTTGCGTCCATTAAATTGTGCGCTACCATATAGCGCATAATTTAATGGACGCAAAACGCTGTGCCCAGGGGTCATGGTGTTATTTAAAGTTAAACCATAGTTACTAACTTTGATTTTGTCAAAAAACGTTGAAATTTTGACCTTCAATATCTCCGTAACTTAAATATTCAGGAATGAATACCAACACAAAAAACAATGTCACGATGGTGGGAAAAACATGTAAATATTGGTTTTACTAAGTGTCTTTTGATACCTTATTATAATGTTTAGCATGTAAATACTAATCCTTCTATGTGGTTAGTAAAACTGCGTGAAATATTATAATACAGCTACATATTACAAGTGTGTTTCTTTAAAATGTAACAGGGTAATTTGAATGAATGAATGAACTGTATCAGGAAATCTGTTCAAATTTAAAAAAAAAAAAAATCGTAAAATAATCTTTAATTTGCTTTTTTTTTACCCAAGTACCTTACAGACCTGTTTATTGTGTCTACTACCTATTTAATTCTATGTTTACTTTCTTACCTGTGAAAACTTGTAATTGGCCTTTTTAATGGTATCTAAACCCGAACTATTGTATATGACTAGCTGTAAGTTTTCCTAAAATTATTAAAATAAAATAAAATAAATAAATATTTGAATTGATTGAACGATATTGAATCATAACATAAAACATAAAATATTTACTTATATTATACCAATAACAATAACAGTGGAAAGTTCTACGCAATTTTATTTACAGAAGTAATCAAATTTTCAATTACCTCGGGTATTGAATAAAAGATAATCGTAACACAAACGCACCTTTAAGAGGTACAACGCGGTAAATAATTTCCCTAATTTTTCTTATTCAGTTATTCATTACAAAACTTGGAGTTTTAAATCCGGTAACTTTGCGCAAAATGGAACTGAATCATTTTTAATATTTTTTCTTATAAAACAGACACGTCGAGTCTTTTGTGTTTCATTAAACGTGTGCGATCAAAGAACTTTTCAATTTCTAAACGTCCGCCGAAAATACCATTACAGACATTTTCAATAATTCCGAAACGAAATTAGTTCCGGAGCGTTTCGGGTCCATTCGACGTTATGCCGACGAATAATGGAATATTAAAAAAAGAAATTTTATCACGCCCGTTTTCTTTTTTTGCATTTTTAATTTATCTTCAGTTTGCGTTCTGGACTCTCGAGGATGAAAAACTTTTGAAGTAGTATTTCGTGAACAATTGTAAATATTCATAAAGGGACGGTAGCTTTTCCACTTCGAGGAAGTGTGTTTTAAAAGTTCGGTCTAATAAAACGCGTGTTATAACGATTGAAGTTTGACTTGAGAATGTCAGGGAGAAACAAAAGAAATTTCCTGACATTGTCTAATGACGCCTTATTAAGGAAACTCGAAGGAGTTTCTGAAGCCAATTACATTATTATTTTACTGTTTGTTCCACGGTGATCGTAAAGTAGGAACATAGAATGTAATGTTATCAGTTGCTTTTTTCTTTTTATTTGTTGTTTTTAGTCGTAAATGACTGTTGAGCGGAAATTGAGGCTTAATTGGGCGACAGGCTAACCTTGGCCTTCTTTGATATGAATCTTCAAGAATAAATATAATTGTTTCTGATTTGCCCATATTTTATGTCTACAACACCGGAAAATTTGTTTTCAAATAGAGTATAATGCTACAAACAAATCTATATTCATAAAAGGTAGGTATGTTATAAATTATCCCAACATCAGAGGTCACCCCTCGATTCGCATGTAAAGTTGACGATCCCATTTCTTTACGATCTCACGGGAATTCAGTAAATTCGTCACAGTGGTTGCTCACGGCAGAAAAGAAACTCTCGCATTTCTAAGACCAACGGTTGCGGTCGCGTCCGTCATTTTTTCCTTTTATGTGCCATACATTTATATACGTATAAGTTATATATATTTATCAAGTATATTTTATATTGCTAACTCATTCGTCTTCTCATTTCAAGCGATCCTTTTCGTTCAAAGGTTGAGTGTATTCGTACACGAGTTCAACATGCCAATATCGCTAACCTCACTTCAAAATGTTTTCAGCATACATTTTTTTACTTGCTCTGTGAAATTCAATTTTTTTTTAGCTTTTGTATAAATGACAGCTTGTCGGGTGCAATGTGCGCCTTGTGGTGGCAAAGGCTGCGCTGCAAGTGGCGTGGCATTCGTGGCACGCGACAACATCATGCTATAAGGAAGGAAAATAGAGGGTATAACATGAATTTTGCTTTGGAAAATACAAGCTATGTTTTTTAAAACACAATAATACTTTCCGTGCCAAAATCAAGTTAATATTTCTTAGGTCTTTTGAGAGTGATTAGGAAACAAATTGAACCTAGATGACGAAAATAAATTATGCTGCGTATAAAAGAATAAAGATTTCGCAGAATCTTTCTGTCTCGCCATGAAAAGCTTAATAATCTGCCGAATTTGCTAAACTTTCACCGACCTTGACGGATTAACTTCAAATTCATCCATTTTTTCTCAAATACCTTTAACTTTTCACTGCCAAAATTACCAGACGCTTCGTGTAACCCCTAATATTACAACATATAAACGTAATTCCCATACATCTGTACATAATAGTAGTTTTCACGGCACATTAGCTCCGCACTATGAATAGGTTATTTCGCAAAAGGACAATTTCCCATTTCGTCCGTTGCACGTGCGGGTACGTGCCCTCTCTTCCTAACTAGTTGCGCGATTAAATTTAACTTCTGCGGACGTTTTTTGGACTCATACGTGAACAAATTTCTTATTTTGGACGTCTTAGGTCCGTATTCGAAGGTTGATGGGCAAAAATTCGGGACACGACTGCGTTGTTTAGTTACGGTGGCTGTTTGGTGTAAGTTTGGCCACTTACCGGTGTACCTGGGGGGTGTTTTTGTTGTTATTGCTTTGTTATTATTATAAGATAAATTAATTCACAAGCAAATCTGAGATTGTTTGTAATCAAATGGTAGGCGTGGGACCAAGAGTAGGTACGATTATGTTGCACATTACATTCTCCTTACAACTTATGCCTATAAAACACATGGTTTATAGTTGAATATTTATAATTAATACTAAATTCAGATTATTATAATAGCGTCTTAATTAAGCTAAAGGGCTACTTACACTATCAATCAAACCTTCCAAAATTCTCTGCTATCGTATTAATTTTACTTAGACTTAGACATTAATACACCTATCACATGAGGATATGTCTTCTTAAGCTAAACACGCGTAAAAGAGGGCCTTGCCAGCCCATCACTTTACATCATTAAGAAACCCTTTCCCTTACAGGATTGTTTGGGTCCAAAATCTTTGTGCGCCGGGATACGGCCCGGATACGGTCCGGACACGGCCCGTTATTCATTTATGCGGGCGATTACAGCTGTTGTTCTGTTCTTTAGGGTTTAAGGGATCCGGATTTATTTCGGGCCCAATGTGTGAGACATTGGGGGTAGAGCGAACCTACAACAATGTGGGACAAGTGAATAAATTAAATGTTTTGCATGCATTCTTAATGTTTGGTCTTCCGTGTGTGTGTCCTTGCCTTAGATTAGTCTACTGTGTAAAGGAATGGATTCTTCTTTATGTAATAATGTGAGACATCGAATTTATGAATTTTCGGTTGTGAAAAAATTTTGTCTCTTACAAAGCCATCAATAGACTTGAACGTCGTAGATGATTGAACACAAGTATATTTTGTTTTTTAACACAGCGTGGAAGGAAAATCTTTAACCATGAATTGAGTGAAACATTGATGAATTCGTCTTAAAATTCCCCTTCTACCCGTTATATATTTTTTTTACGCTACCCATAAACATAAAATTTTCCCTTAACCAAAGAAAACCCAGCAGTGTTACAAGGAAGGAAATCGATCTTCCTCCTAATTGCGTGTTTAATCAATTGCTGCTCTCGTTCATTGAAGTTTTCCCAAATTTTTTCCTCTTCCACACACATTCAATTTACCCCAATAATACAACAAATGGTGTAAATTATTACCTATCGTTTAAATAGATACAGTGCTACAATGAGCGATGTAATTATGTGAGACAAAGAGTTTCTAGCGCCATGAGAACAAAGAACGAACGTGTCTTATTAGGCAGGGGCGAGGGATTATGGCGCCTTGGTACAGTCGAGCTGGTGGCGTAGGTTAAGTCGGTGGGGGTTTGAGGAAGTATTTGTTTGTTTTTGTTAACTGTTTTCATCACTGCGTAAGTTTTCCTGTGTTTTTATATTCGCACTCTTGCCTCAAGTAATAAGCTTCAATGTTCATGGACATTGCAACTGGTCTTTGTGGGCATATATCAATAAGCATAAGATAAATAAATAAATAAATAAATATCTTAGGACAACTCACACACGGCTATCTGATCCCAAGCTAAGCAGAGCTTGTGTTATGGTAACCAGACAACTGATATACATACTTATATAATTTATAAATACATACATATTATAGATAAATCACACCCAGACACAGAACTAACAATCATGCTCATCACACAAAGTTTGTCCTGGGTGGGAATCGAACCCACGACCTCCGGCTTAGCAGTCAGGGCCGCTAACCACTAGACCAACAGGCCCGTAGATCTATGTCTTATGCTTATTTACTTACTAACTTTACGTTGACAACCAGAATATTATGGTATTTATTTTATTTCTCAGTTTTTATACATTGTCTAAAAAATAATAATATTAGTTGATTGTCCTAATGCCGGGCAAAAGCATCTCATGCAGAAAAGGCAGAAGCATTGATCATTACGCTTGCTGAAGACGGACTGGCGATTACAGACTACAATAAAAAATAAAAACTTATTTTTCAATTATATTGTCATAAACAAAATTGAGTCACATACATCTGCTTTTTTTTCTGTTTTTTTTTTTGGTCTGATGAACGAGATTGGACATCTTATAATAGAGAAAAAAAAAACCTGAAAGTAGACGTGGAATATATTATTTATATGAAGTACGGAAAATATTGCGATACTGTTCTGCTCAACCTCTCGGGAATGCGAAGCCTGAAAAATGAACCGACCTTCATATAAATAAAATCACGTAAGCAATATATTCTCAACACAAACTTGACACACTGTGTACCGCACTGCGTAATTATAATTCAGTCTAACGGATCCCCAATTAATGGAAGTACACATGAGACGCTCAAATTAAAATGTTTAACAACTCGTTAACGTCTCGTAACGTGATTATTTTCTCACGCATAAGCCACGCACACGCCACGCTCACGCCGCGCTGATGTCGCGCAATTCATATTATATTACCTGTGTGACGGGATTTTTAATTTGATACGGGTCATTATTCTTTACAATTTTTAATGGCAGTTACTACGGTAATAAACATTAATAATTCTGGAGGGGTTATAAACTAAAAAAGTCATAAATTCAAGTACCTGTAAGCTAGCCCTTATTGCCTTTTCAGAGCTACTGAGGGCTATTTTGATATTAATATTTTAAGCTATTGTCCATTCTATAAAGAGTAGTATTTAGCTGTTTTTATTTCGATTACCTAATTACATCAAATCAACAAAATAAGAGATATTCTGAACAGAAACTTAATTAAGCTTTAAGAAATCCGAGGATTAGTCTCTAGTCTTCTAGATATTGATATTCCTTTGTTTGTTCCACTAGCTTATCCTGCGGTAGTAGCTTACATAATATTACAATCTACTGAAGACTGCTCTTAATCTCCTTAAATGAGCCTGCAGTATTATCAAAGTTTAAGACGACTGTATTTTGGTCCTAAGGTACATACTACAACATTGTCTCTCTTGGACCTCCGTCAGGAAAGACGTTATAAAATTGCAATAATGACAAAATATAAAACATGTATAATCAAAATAAATAAATAGAATTTATATAAAAACACCTGTTTAGATTTGAGGTTATACAGCTGGCCGCGCACAATGCTTGCTGCTCCAATTAGGATATTTCTAAGTACACACACACATCCGTATATAATAGAGAGAGTTAGAGAGAAAGAGAGGGAAGGTCTCCTCGAGGGATCTTCACGCTTTTTTCTTACATGACGATTTCTGCCATTTAACTTCTACCGCAAGCCGCGTTAAGAAACTTTGTTCCTAAAAACTTATGGAAGGCAGTGATCACAGATCGTGGTTTGACACTAATAGAGAGCTAAAACAAGAAACGATAAACTATGAAAGAGAACTTCAAACAGCCTATCTTCAGTTTCCTCTCTGTCTTATTGTAACAGAATTCGAAAATAAATTCCATTTGATAAAATTGGAATCTTGTTGATACAGTACAGTAAATAAACAGTGATAATGTTAAGTTTAAACATTGCGAAAGTGCGAGAAACAGCAGGTGGCTAGTTTATCGCTCACCAACTACATTGAAGCTCATTTTTCTCGGTCTACATTTACTTGGAGCGGGCGATATGAAAACAGAACATTTTCTTCCGTGTTTAAGGCCGTTGTTTAATTTACTATTTAAAACAATATTATTTAAAAACATTACGACTGTCTGAAGTAAATGAGAAAATTTTAGGATGATTGCCACAGTTCCGGTTTTTTGAAGTAAGAAAAAATTTTCGCTTCAGGATCTTTTCCTATATGTCTAATTGGTAATTTACAACGGATTAACCTATTACAGTTAACCAGTTTGATAACATAAGTATTTATTTAAAAACAATAAAATAGATATTATGCTTGAACAAAACGTATTCCTCTTGCAGTACTTCTAGTATCCTGACAAGATGATCTTCGATACATTTAACGGGTACAAATAACATGAGATTCTATGTATTGTAACTGTGCATTTAAAAGAGTTTGGCACATAAAGCAGATGCTCCTCTGTTTCACAGCTAACAAGCGGAAGTAGATACATTTTTTAGGCTTCATACAAGTTTTCTGTTTATACCAACATAACATAACATCACGCCTGTAATCCCCGAAGGGTTAGGCAGAGGTGTACCCATTAGTACACCCACATTTCGCCAGTTATGTTTTTTTTTAGTCCCATGTAATAGGGGGCGAGCCTATTGCCATCAACCGGGCACAAATCCAGACTCCGAGGCTGCTACCGAGAAATTCCTGATGGAAAAACCCAATAACTTTGCCCGACCTGGGAATCGAACCTAAGACCTCATGCACAGCAGTCGCGCTTGCGACCACTAGACCAACGAGGCAGTCAAATACGTTATAATAAATAAGTTTATACCAAATATTTCACAAATTCACAGGATGTATCAAAGACATCAGTCGTATAACTTGCCGCGTTACCCCAATATCCTTGGCCTGAAAGCCAAGCTTGCATTAAGACTTGGAACTGATAAATCTACATTAACAAAGAGCAAAGTTTTCTTGTTCGTTTATAACGTTTTCACACGGAACCCGTTAAATTGAATCAGATAAAAGTTTTGGCTAAACGTTTTGCGTAGTTTACTGTGTGACGCGGTTTGTGGCGGCTTAACTTATATCTGAGGTTTTGGGTTTGACTGTCGGACCGTTACGGGACTTTGAAGGGATAATCTGATTTAAGTTTACTATATTGTCGGTTGATTCTATGGAGATAAACGAATGAATGTCAAAGTGTTATATTATTCATGATGGAGTCATGTCACGGTGACCCGAAAGTCTATTAGTTAAAGTTTTGTAGTTATTCGCAAGGTTAAACAAACAAGAAGGTACTAATGTTATTAAAATGAAATGACTTGTTTTATGAGCTTTTGTTAAACTTGGGAGGTAGGTACTAATTCAAGTTTGAATATAGTAAACACAAACTTTACTGAGCCAGGCCAGACATATTAAAGGCACTCTTACATACAACACAGAGAAGAGAGAAAAGAAAAAGTTTACTCACACACATGGTAGCAGATCATTGCCCGACATTTCCTTGGAAAACCCAATAGCAAAATCTTGAAAGTGTCGTTGGCACGACAATTTTATAATTCTATGGCACATAGGTCACTGTTGCTGCCTGTTTTGGGGTACAGAAGGTGGAGCATGGTGTGTGACTCGGCTCCACATCCACACCCTGCAGTTGATCCTATTTATTAAGCTATTTCCATTAAGCGAGCGTCACTGAGTTTAGAAGGAAACATGCACATTTTAGATTCACATTAAAATTACCGTTAATTACCATTAAAGTTAATGTAATGCAATAGACAAATGCTATTTATAGTAAAATTTTGTGGTCTGTGGCGTTATATCAATGTTGGTTTTCCTGGAATGCTCTCATTTGCTATTTACCTGTTAAATAATCAAGTTTGTTTACTCACATAATTTAGTTATCATTAACATTGTGAACAATAACAACAACAATATCCTCTCATGCATGAGGGTGTAGGTTTGATACCGGGCAAGTCCCGATGGGGTTTTATGACTTTCGAAATTTATCTTGGATATCACTGACATCGGTGAAGAAAAATGATGTGAGGAAACCTGGACTTGTATAATATAGGTACCTAAGTCTAAAATCGGCAATCTACCATGAGCAAACGTGATCAATGCTCGTTCCTTCTCTGCATGAGAAGAGGCTTTTACCCAGCAATTGGACAATAACAGGCTGGTATATACATTTACATAATGCCTGTAAATTAGAAATTTATAGTGATGTAAAGCTTTCCGCGACACAAATCCTGTATATTTTACAGCGAGAGTTTTTTTTTAAAGCGTGGATATTAAAAAAAAAACAATGAAATATCGAGAACGTAGTCATGGTTCGAATTCAGAGTAATACCTCACAACCGCGTTTTCAATTGTTTGTAAAAGAAAACTACCAGCTATTTGTGTACGAGATTTGTGTTTGTAAACGTTTCCACGTTGGAAAAAACCGTTGCCCGACTTTAGGAATTCCCCTTTATGGAGAAATTCCTCGACAACGTACGTTGGAGCAGGATAGACAAAAAAAGTTTATATGGATTCAAATTGAATTGCAAAATAATAAAAAAAAATCATACCTACGTCACTTAACGGATTTTTTGTCGAGTATTTTTTTATTTATTAGACACTGAGAACTACTCTCAGTTAAAGTCAAAGTCACGTTATATTATATTCTTCTTATTTTAAGTCTGTAAATATTGTACATATTACTTAAATAATAAATTTTAAAATATCTAACTTAAAAAATATAAATAAAGCTGAAAACATAAAAAAAATTAAACTAAAAAATATATTTCAATTTCATAAGTGGTGTTAAACACACGTCACTTAGCCGTAAACTACATATAATTATTGACCATTAAACTAAGTGTGAAAAGGCACTGTTTATGGTAGTGCACAAAGTAAGGCTCGCTATACTTTGTAGCTTCAGGTGCACGCAGCTGTATAAGGGTTGTGAGGGTAGTTAAAGTTTGATTTTACTGGTTTTAGAAAAAAGACGTGACAGAAACGTGGAGCTTTGACCTTCAATAACTCCGCAACTAGTAGGTTCCCAGGTATGGACTCTGAACTAAAAGTGCGAGTGGGACACACGAAGAGTGAGAAATCGTGCCAAACACGCAAAAAAAAAAACAGATCTATGGTATGGTGACACTCTTTCATTTTTTAAATTTATTTATTTTTATCATTTGTGGGTATAGCGCCAATAGACATACATATTCTATGCATATTTCAACTGACTAGCTATTACGGTTCCTGAGGTACAGCCTTCCGACGGACGGACGGATGGACGGACGGACAGCTGAGGCTTAGTATTACGTAGTGTGAAGTACTAACGGGACATCTGTTTAAACCCTTTGGGTATAGAGCCCTAAAAATAATCTCAACGATTTTAATGATATTATTATGTTACCTTCGGCTTTTCTAGCTGTTTTTTTAAACCCGTCTTACCAACCAACGAAAAATATACCATCTAAGACAGTGAGCCCGTACCCTAAGACCACGCAGTGTAACTATGTTATTCCCGAAGCGATATTAATACAGACCCGCTGCCGTGTGATTTACGTCCACAGTGCGTGCCACAGCGAATAGCAATGTGTTGAGTTATCGATCGATTACTTACTATCTGTACGACTAAATCTACGTGAAAGCCTATGGTAGTCATTTTATGTGTAACATTTGACTAGACTTTTTTATTGGAAAGAAGCTTTTTAACGCGGTTGTGGAGTGCATTGGCAGAACGTAAGGAAAATCCGTTATGACCCCTCAAGGCCTTCCCTCGCTTTTTCTCTTTGTATTATATGTATAAGGGTGTGTGTGTGCGTGCGAGTATTGAAATTCGAGCAGCAAGCATTGTGCGCGGCCAGCTGTATAACCTTAAAACTAAACTCGTGTAAATTTTATTTATAGTGATTTTTGTTGTAATTCATACTGATTTCTCTCGAATGCCAAGTCTGGCTGTGATGGGTTCGCGGAGATATGAAAGACGATCTTGTCAGGATGTTTGGAGTATTGTGTGTGAATATCGTTAAATATATAAATAACTAGCTGTGCCTGCGGCTTTGCTGACGTGGACCTAAGTGTATCTTAAGGAAATAAGTATTAAATGCCTTGTTATCCTACAAATAATATGGCTTTATGTAATGTAATTGCCAGTAGCTTTTTGTGTTAAAGTAAAATAAATAAATAAATCTATGACGCTTTTTCCCTTTCTCTAAAGAAAGGGAAACTCATTAATACAATTCAAGCAGCGTTCGCGAGACAGCGAGTTATCAACAAGCCTTCTAATTGTGATCATCGTTTATTTTTCTGCTGTATTGAAAATTCCTTTTGCCTTGTAATGAAACAATTAAAGTTGAACAAAATGGTGGACTGGAATATTTAAATTGCTCTTCAAAATAAAAAGCTGTTTAAAGAGCCTTGTATTAATATCCATGTTTCCTTATAGGTTATATTTTTAATACATCGTAACGTGCTGGTCCCCGTGATGCGCAGCATGTCGGTTCGATTCCCGCACGGAACAAATAATTGTATGGCCTTTAGATAGTTGTTCTAGGTCTGGCTGTTTGTGTATGCGAGTTTTTATATTCCAAAACGCATCAATGATAGGTGCAGGAGAAATTCCTAGTGTTTTAAAAAAATGTTGGTTACATCAATCTGTGCCGGTAGGTCATATTTAATATTTATTTATTTTATTTAAACTTTATGCAACAAAAAAGTACAAAGGCGGACTTAATGCCTTAGGCATTCTCTACCAGTCAACCAAAGGTCATATTAATCAGTCAGGGGCGCGTACCATACGTCAAGCGAATACCAGGGTCCCGACTCATAGTTGCAGCAGGAGCCGTCGGGTATTATAGTAAGGCAAGAGTCCGACATAACCCTCCGTTATCCCCAGACGGAGGGTATCGAGGAGGACTTCCCCACGAAAAAGAAATAAAAAATATATCTTAATAATACAGCGTGGACGAGCTCTCAACGCGATGAAATATTCCGGCGCTTATTAAAAAAAAACAGCTGTACCACACGTTTTGACCTTGTAGGTTTTGCATTTTCTTCTCGATTTTTTTTTATCATAAGCGACGCTGACATAACTTATGAGAGTAGTAGATTGTATATCCCTATCATTTAACTACTTAATATTCTGTTTATTTTGTCCTTAGCACCTCCAAACCGGCCAACTATAATGGATGCAAAGACCAGAAGCCATACGCGTCTGCTGGAGCCTTACAACGAGGGAGACACCCTCGAACTCGCCTGCGAGTGCTTTGGAGGTAAGCTATATATTGTTTAAAAAATAATGCAAACTTCCATCCCTTTTCACGAAATCACTCCCACAGACTGCAGGACAGCGATAGAAAAGATGATATACATACAGTAAAAAAATATATTGAACCGGATCTCGGAATAGAATAGAACGGAATAGAATCCGTGACACATAGCACAGCAGCTAATCCCTTAGCTAACTGCGACGTCAATAATTCATGATTGTATTTTTGAAGTACTTTTTCTGCTCACCTTAAAATTATAATGCTTTTGAATTTGTGATATTCATATTGTCTCGTCATTGCGAGTGTCATTCTACAAAGTGGTTTTGTCGTGTTATAAAGATTTGGCAGGTTTATCATGGTCAAAGTCAAATTATTTATATTAGTTATACCATTAGAAGGCACCTCGAAACGACATATAACAAAAATAAAAATACTTAATTCTAGCCCATTCCAAAAGGTTGTTTTGTATGAAAATAATGAGCAAGAAACTCCATACTCACTCTCTTTTTTAAAGAAATGGTTTACCTTCCCTTGTACTAAGTTTTAGTATCTAGTATTTTTTTATTTTACTGCGACTTCGACTTCGTCGTTTTTGTTACCTACATTAATATACGTCTTTGATTACTGCTGTGGTCCCATGCGTCTTAGCGAAATTTTATATTTTCTTGAACTTGAACCTTGGTACAAAAATATTTTTTCCAATTCAGTGGTAGTTCCGAAGATAAACGCGTATAAACAAACAAACAAACAAACACTTTAGCTTTATTATATTAGTGTAGATAATCAAGTGAGTCCTTTTTCTATACTAAATTAAGATGTTTCTAGATTTTTTATCTTGTCTGTATAACAAAGAGTGTATTCATGGAGCTTTTGCGGATAGCATTTCCCGCATTTGCTGCGAGTAGGTATTCCGCTTTTAGTTTTTTCTATTGTGAGCAGCGCGGGAATTAGTGGTCGCCACTTGTGTTGCAATTTGTAGTATAAACTTAGTTTTTTTGTGCACAAAGCGTGAGGACAATGTTAAGCATAATCGTACTGTGCAACGTAATAAAAGAAAAACGTTGCCTGCGTCCTCAGCTTGAAATTAAAATTCAGTTATTATAAGACTCAAAAGACCTGGACTTTTGAGTCTTTGTAAAAGAACTAGAAGATTAAATCCTATTAAATTTTAATACTAAATAAGGGTTTTTTACTGAATGAATATTGTCTGTCTATTAGTCTGTTTGTTCCGGCTAATCTCGGAAGCGGCTGGCCCAATTTTGACGGGAGATAGCTAATCTAAGCTTTTGGGCAGGAATTAAGGCTTTTTTTAATAAAAAAAAAGGATAATGGTTCCGTCCCCAAAAAAAAAACCGCAAATAACCGACATCCATAGAGGAAGTCGCGGGCATAAGCTAGTAGTAAATAAACTTAACAGTAACAATCGCCATCAAATCTATGCAAACATATAAATATATAAATATTCTTAAACGGTCCCATCTTCACATTTTGAATTATTCATTGGATTCCAAACTTAATCTTGTAATCTAATCAAATCTAATTAATCAAATTCTTGAACATGAAAGGCTTACCTTTAGATTAGTGATCTTAATTATTAGCTAATAATCTTAATATTATTAAATTCAATTTTGAATTGATTAAGATTGATTGAACAATATTGAGGGAGTGGCAGGTCATATCTTGAATTGGCACGCTGCATCGTAGGCTGTTCGCGTCAGAGCATTAGGACCAATTTAGTAGCGGTTAAATATCGTATGGAGCTGAAGACCATTCATGGAAAAGACGAAAGACTATTGATGTATACATAAAAGGAGAACATGACTGACTAACTAGCGTATCAGCGCACAGCCAAAATTACTTGAACCAGAAACGTGAAATTTTGCGCATGACTTCCTTTTAGTATTATCAAAAATCCTTTCTTAGTATTAAGTATCTAAGGGGATAAAAAGGTTCGATTGCATGTAAATTTTATTTCTTGCGTTAATCGTTTTAAAGGATAACGCGAATGCGAACTTAGGTAAAAAATAAATTTTGACGTCATTTGTTTTTTTTTTAACTACGCCTTTATAAACACCCCATAGGGTTCAGTTTGTTGGGGAAGTGTAAAATCTACGTGAACAAAGTCGCAGGCTTAGTACTAGTTTAGAAACAAGCGAAGAATGGCATGTCTTTGGTCCAAAATTGGCAACACACAGCGAGTAATCAACAAAGCCTCCCATTCTGATTAACCATTTGTAGATCTGTAGTGAAACAATTAAGGCTTGACAAATTGCCAGACTGAAATCTTTTATATTTTTTAGTATTTTAGAAGTGATCGTCATATTGTTCTATAAAACAAAAAGCTATTCAAAGAGCTGTGTAGTTAGTTTGATGAAACAATTGAAAGATACCAATAACAGCCACGTTTTCCACTCCTATGCGTCTGATAGGTTCCCACTAGGTCTCGTTATTTTAGAGTGAACTCTTTTTGTCTTTATTGTTCCGTTATTGTTGTTGCATTTGAATGCATTTTGTTCCTTAGCTGCAACTTTATTAGGATTTGATGAATTATATTTATCTTAATATATATAAATCTCGTGTCACAATGTTTGTCCTCAATGGACTCATAAACCACTTAACCGATTATAATAAAATTTGCACACCATGTGCAGTTCGATCCAACTTGAGAGATAGGATAGTTTTTATTTCGATTGGTCTTAATATTTTTTGATTGCTAACCTGAGCCACAGCAACGTGTGGGCCGGTCAGCTAGTTGTTTTTAGAATTTTCTATTCCCTTTTAAGCTGAGAAAAGAAATACCGTTGATCAATGTGTCGTTTTTACTGCGTTTGTTCAATACTTTATACCGATTTCAGACATATTATGACGCATTTTTTTTATTATTGCCCCCGTACAAGTAATTTTCATGTATTGTGGATGTGTTTACAAACTCACATACACAAAAGGCCTTTAAAAGGCCGTGCAAATATTTGTTCTGCACGGAAATCGAATCCGAAACACGCAATATCGGCAGCCAATCAGTCAGCCACTACGCCAACCATGTCTGCAATTGGTAGACTAACTCAAAAGTCATCAGAAGATGAGGACCATCAAACCTTTATTTTCTAAGCTAACATTAGTCAATACATTTTTCCTCGTTTCCCAGAAGTAGGTCAACTAATCATTTTACTGTTTGGTTGAGGAAAAAATCTAATCCACCCCTAGTATTGTATTTTTGTGTATCTGCCAAATAATCATGGCGCGTTGATGTGCTGGTATTGTGCATCCAGCAATCTGATAAATAGGGGTTGCTTATAAATTATTTGTGTAATATTGTTATGTATTGCTTGGCTGGCGCTTCGAGGGTTTGGCGGTAAGAAAGATTTGTTGAAAGGTTTGGGAATGTGCGTAGCGGGGAAGCGGTTGAGTTGATCAATTTACGTACGAATTTGATGTTTATTTACTAAGTTATTCAGAGAAGTATGTTGGGCTTCTGAATTTGGACCCTTTTTGCCAAAAATTGATACATAACATTCAATATTTTGATTTAATTCTTCTTTTCGAACTGAAGTTTAAAATTATTCCTTTTTTTTTGTAGTTGGCCCTAGTAGGTGTCCACGTTTACCGCACCATCAGGGCGGCGACACTTAGCGCACTGTAGTAAATGGGTCATCGTCTGGTCAGAAGCACTCACTCGCACTAGGTGTCAGAGGATCTATAATCCACCATTTTGCTAGGTTATTTTTCCAGCGGCCTACTTTGTTTTATTGGACTAATAGAATGACTAAAAATATTAACTACAATAAAATTCAAGCCAGCTGTAGTCTCCATAATAAATTGTAATACTTTAAACCGTTGATAAAGGATTCTTCAAAGTTTAAGCAGCGAAACATTTTCAGTCCTAATTGTAACATTTTGCAAAAATAACAAGAATCCGTTATGAATTCTTAAATCCTCTAAGTGACGATGCCTCCAGAGGTCTGACAGAGATAAGAGTGTCAAACAGTCTGACGCGACGTTCGCGATGCCAAAACATTTTATCTTTTTTTTTATCACTCCTGAACTTTTGGTGCCTACTCTAAATCTCTTAAGTAGCTTTCTTATTAGATACGAAATGTTCTGATCCTTCATTTGGGGCGGAGATATTTTTATTTTTTCTGACAGTTAAATAAATCTTAATAATTTTGTGAGAGCATTGACTTCTGTTACCTTCAGTTAAGCACGTGTAAGGTTATACACGTGTCAGTTCATACACGAGTTAGGTGATTACCAAACGTATTCATTACATAATTATTGCTAGTTTTAATTTAAGCAGAGCTTATAAATACAGCCCTGTTTTATTTAAATTTTAATTAAACTTGATATGTAGACGCAACATACATAAATCTTACGATGTGGTTGAGGATATTAAAGAAGAAAGTTTTAAACATATTTAAAGTTTTCTTTAGATATACTTTATTGCTATCAAGTTTAATTAAAATCGGTTTAGCAATATCATAGAATTTGGACTATAAAGTTTCTATGAAATATCATACCGCATAAATGCTCCTAAAGCGATATATCGGAAGAATATTTTCTTCCTAAAATAAACACAATGTGATTTTATATCAATTATCATAAAGAAACAGAATCCACTTCCATTCAGATTTAAAGAATAAGAAATCCTACGCGTAACATTGACAAAACACCTTCGAGATCCTCCTAATCTTGAGGAGGAGGTAAAATATGTCCTCGGTCGGAGGCCCTGTGGGCTCGTAAAGCGCATGTATTTATCAGTTAAGTACCGTCATTAATAACGATGAACACACTTAGTTATATGTTTAAACCCTACAGGTATTTCTCCGAAAAGTGAGTATTAGTGAAGTACTAAGAAATAAAAAAGTGTAGCATGACTATGAATGAATGAAAGACGGAAAGGTTTATGTGGATATCAATCAAATAACCGACGCTCGTACAGAAGGTTGTCACCATTTTTTTTGTTTTTTTTTTTCAAATAACACGTTGCCGTCCAATAGAAGTTTTCCTGTATCGTGGGTGCAATTACAGACATATAAACTCATATACAGAAACAGTCAGACCCAGAAAAGCTACCAGGCCATACAAATGTTTGCTAGGTATGCAAACCAAACCCGCGATATGCAGTGTAGCAGCCAATCAGGTCACAGTATTACTGGCAACTAAACATACCTACAAAAAATAACTTAATTTTTTCCCTAGGTGACCCTCGTCCGCGTCTCACGTGGTACCTCGAGAACACCGTGATAGACGACTCGTTCGAGCAGCGACCTGACGGCGTGACGGTGAACACGCTGACCTTCCCCAACGTGGGGCGACAGCACCTGAACGCGAGGCTAGTCTGCCAGGCCTCTAACACCAACCTCGCTGCTCCGGAGGCTAAGCTGCTGATTCTCGATATAAATTGTGAGTTAATTGAGTTTTAAATGGTTTTAAGGATAAGTTGATGGTGTTCTTATTGCCCCATATATATTGAACAGTATCCTTAACCCCTAAAGAATAAAACATGCTACATGTTAGGTTAGAATTCTTCTATTATAAAACTTTATAATAGAAGAATTCTAACCTAACATGTAGCATGTTTTAGACCAACCAGTTCCACCAGTTCCAGTTTCTGAAGCTAAGCAATTTTCGAATCCAGCGAATTCTTCCTTTGGTTTTTAAAATTCTTTGACATATCCCATGTCCACTCGTGTGATTGGTTGTTGTTTTCAAAATAACAACAGCCAATCATACGAGTGGATATGGGATATGCCAATAGGCTATCAAAAACAAAGCAAACCAGATGGATTGAAACAGGATTCTGTTTTTACCACCGTTAGTACGAGTAGAATTCTACATCCAAAATATGATATCTAAAATATATATGGATCTATTAATACTCATCTGTGTATAAATGATACAGTTCCTTGTACCCATCTTCACGATTCAAGGTAAGTGGCTATTTTCGGAGTCTATTATAAGCATGCACTCAATTGGAACTTCCGATTGAGCAAATCCGGTAGTTGATATCAATTACGGAATACAGACGGCAAAGCTTTAGAATCGTGCAAATAATATTGCGATGAGAATATTGAAATTGATCTCGACCATTTTCTGGTATTATTGTACTATTGCGAGATATGGGCGGCTATAACTTTGATCGCTTAGTGGAAGACTAGAGGAAAATGGAGAAGTAAAGGTAATGGTAAAGTAAAACATTGAGTTGACCAAATATATAACATAACATCATGATTGTCATCCCCGAAGGGTTGGTTACTCATTAGTACACACACATTTCGCCAGTTATGTTTAAGCCCCATGTAATAGGAGGCGAGCCTATTGTCATCAACCGGGTGTAAATCCAGACTCTGGTGCTGCTACTGAGAAATTCCTGATGGAAAAAACCAAATATAGTTTTCTCGACCTGGAAATCGAACCTAAGACCTCAAGCTTAGCAGTCGCGCTTTGCGACCACTAGACCAACGAGGCAGTCACAAATATTCTTAAAGAAGTATATTGAATAGCGGTGAATCTAGAATGAAATTGTGGATTACAAATTACTTAGCCGGTAGATCCTCAACTAAGTATGACTGCACCTTTAAAAAAACAAATATTTGTATTGTCTAGTGTATTTTTTATGATTTAATATTCAAGACAAAGGGAAGATAAATTCGCCATTCTACCTCATGTATCCAATGAGGATTTCAAAATATTCCATGATTCCTACGCGTTGTCCTGTTAGAAACAAGGTCAAATGAACAAGTAATGTTTATCGACGTTGTCCGATATTCCGCAACTATTATTGGTTGTTAGTGATTAACTCAAGCGTCATTGATTGCTACCGACAAAACCTCACTGCTTTCATTATTATTGTGACAGTTATTTTTATGTGATGTTATATATTAATGGGTATCGAGAGATTCGAATCTTATAGGATCTACAACTTAATCTGTATGTACATACATAATAATACATTATCTTCTGTGAAACAAAGTTTACTACAAGTACATATTCTATACTTTTATTAAGACCTTTAGAAAACTAAAACTGAGATACAGCATTTTAATTAGACTAAGACGGACATTGACCCCGAAGCTAGGTTAAATCTGTGCTAGCAAATTCAAAGGGTACATAACGACGAATTTAAGAGCCTTTTTGCCAAAGGTTTCAAAGCTATCGGTGTATTGTGTTACTTATTTACAACATTTTACTCATTTTTTTAACGTTTTTCTTCCTAATTCCACTACACTATCTACCCCCTGCCAATAAATCCAGTTTGTTACAGTAAGGCCACTGAGCGTCCAGATCCTGAACAAGAAGGCCCAGCTGTCTGCAGACAGGAACTACGAGGTGGAGTGCAGGGCTGTGGGCTCCAGGCCTGAGGCGCAGGTCACCTGGTGGAAGGCCGGGAGGCAGCTGAAGAGGAGTGCTAAGAATGTGAGTTTTTGGGCCTTGAAGGTCACAATGATACAATGGTTGTTGCCTAGTAACTAGACGGTGGAAGACAGCAAATTTATACCTCAACGAATATCTATCTCTAACATACATACATACATAACATCACGCCTGTAATTCCCGAAGGGTTAGGCAGAGGTGTATCCATTAGGACACTCACATTTCGCCAGTTATGTTTAAGTCCCATGTAATAGGGGGCGAGCCTATTGCCATCAACCTGGCACAAATCCAGACTCCGAGGCTGCTACTGAGAAATTCCTGATGGAAAAACCCAGTAACACTTTGCCCGACCTGGGAACCGAACCCAAGACCTCGTGCTCAGTAGTCGCGCTTTACGACCACTAGACTAACGAGGCAGTAACATAATTAACAGCGTAGCGATAGTGATCTCTAACATAATTATCACAATTGCCCGAATGCTGATAATAAGACCTTATTATTTTACAAACACAAGGGAAAAATACACAGAAATACAAGAGAAGAAACAGCATAAAAAATGAGTGTAATCTTTTAGAAAGAGGCCAACCGAATTAGACTCAATGATGATAAGCTGACATGGTTATTAGTTGTTTGTTTCCTCCATATTTTTTTAATAAATTACTGATGATTATTTTTCAGTTACAGTTCAAGTAAATAAGTTATAACTATATAACTAAATAAGGCTAATCAAATGAGAAGCAGTAGTTCATCATACCCATAATTGGATGTCGTTGTGTTAAAACGAGGTTATTTAAGTAAAAAATAACTACCTACATATAATATTTTCAATAGTAGATTTTGAATCTATTACTCTAAGCGTACGTTATGGATGTAAACTGAACTGCTACTGCTAGCTAGTAATGTGACATTCATATATTATGGGTTATTGAATTAATTTGGCGACGTAATTAATTTCATTATTGAGGGATTGAGTTGGCTCGCTTTAATTAGCAAGCTCAATAATTATTATTATCTACTAGCACTCTACCGCGACTTTGCTCGCGTGATTTTTTTTAAATAAAATAATAATAATAATAACGTATATTTGAACCAAATAATATAGCAACAGAAATGGTACTAAGAAATAGTAAAAACATTTATATAACAAACAAAATTAGGCAGCTAAGTGAACTCCTGACTTCCAAACTAGGTAAAACCTGTATCTCAGAAGTCAGTGCTCTTCCATGTATAAATTAAAATATAAACATAAATAAAATATAGCCTATAGCACTGAGTGATAACGTAGCTTCCAATTTGCGAAAGAATTTTCAAAATCGGTTCAGTAGTTCCAGAGATAACAACCTTACAAACTTTACCTCTTTATAATGGTAGTATAGATTAGTTACTTGCTCTCATCCAGATAGCTGGCCATTTACGTATTCAGATAAAATAATAATACCAGCTTATTATCATCCCACTGCTGGGCAAAGGCTTCTTTTCACACAGCACAGACACGAGCATTGATCACCATGTTTGTTCAAGGCGGATTGGTGATTTCAAATTTGTACAAGGTGAAATTTTGATTCCCGTCAAATTTCAGGTCATAAAAAAAATATAAATAAATAATCAAATAAAATTACGATACCTCCGCTTACCGCCATCTCTTAAAATAATCTTATTTTAATATTACTTTGTAATTTCTGTTGTTGGATTTTCAACTCTCAGCGCTGAGCCAAGCGTTGAAATTCCAACTGTGCGGAAGCACCCCCCCTTCCTGGCGCCCTGGTCAACAATAAATAAATGCTGTTTAGTTGTTCATGTTCGATAGTATTACAGAATAGACCTCTTTCTAAGAACAGAATCGCCCGAATGCTCAAACCTGTCACTGTCACCACTGTCAGTGATGGCCAAGATAAACTCAGGAAAGTACCGACATATAAATTGAGAAAGGTCACATTGATGTATTAATACTTTGTGATAGATACTTATCCCATAGTATCTCTTACCTACTTACTGTGATTTTGCTAACGTCAACTAGGCTCACTAATTCCATGATTACGTCAAAATAGATGTAAGGGACCGGCGATGGATCATTATTTTTCTGTTATCTATTGAAGGGAATAATAGGTCTGCCAAGGTTGATCTATACATAAGGTACTTAAATAATATTAGTAATGTTTTTTTAGAACATTCGTCTAGTCTTATTATTTTTATAGGTAGGTACTCTATTTGATTTTGTGCTTGACTATTTCTGAAATATTTTTTACTTTTTCTATTGAATAGATCGCAGATAATATCATAGTGAGTTAGTCTAGTTCTGGAAAGTCTGCGGTTTTGTCCTATACATTCCTGGCTTGGCCGTCTGTGGACTAAAGGACGTAGAATGCTTAAGAAAACATCATAACATTCCCGAAGGGATAGGCAGAGCTGTACCCATTAGTACACCCACATTTTTCGCCAGTTATGTTTAAGTCCCATGTAATAGAGAGCGAGCCTATTGCCATCAACCGGGCACAAAACCAGACTACAAGGCTGCTACTGAGGGTTTCCTGATGGAAAAACCCAAAAACACTTTGCCGGACCTATGAATCAAACCCAAGACCTCATGCTCACCAGTCACGCATTGCAATCAACGAGGCAGTCAATTGTGTAACAGCATTTTTTAAAGTCAAAAGTCAAAGTCACAACATTTATTTCAAAAAAATGTTGTGAACACATTGGTTTATTTCAGTGCTGTCGCGGCACTACTTGTCCCCATACTATCTCTATAGGCTTATATGAGATTACATTCTAGTCAGCTAGGCAGCAACTGCAGGATGCACTGCATTGCTGCCTAGCTCGGAATGTAATCTCATATAAGCTTATAGAGAGCCTGCAGCGTGGTTCAGAATCATACCTTAAGTTTCTCAATAACGAATTACCATTACATTTAACATAGCCAGCCAGTTATTATACAGAAACATTGCAAGTGAAAGCGGCTCAACTGCCTCACACCCATATGGATTCATTCCCTCCAATAAAGATTTTTCCCGGCGCCCTCTTAACACGATTCTCAGCACTCAGCTGGCGCGCCAATTACTCTCTCGCACCGCGGTTACCCCGCTCCGGCACTGATTACAAACCTAAGCTGTGTTTAAGCCCACATTGATTGAACTACCGCACGACAAATATGCATAGCATTAATAATCTGCTCCGTACAATAATCTACTATTTGCTTTCTAATGTAAATACGTGCCTCTACCAGCCTGTGAGTAGTGGATGTTTTTAATTAAATCTCGCCGCGAATGCTAGTTTTTGGTTTGTTGACTTGAGTTTATTATAGTATCATTATCCATACATTAATTTGAAGCGTCTGTTTGTAATGTCAAAATAACAACTTTTTAATAAACAACCAATTCTCAAAATTATTTGTACGTCTGTCTGTATGTTTGCTGCGGGTAATTTTCGAACCGGCTGTATCTATTTTGATGGGACTTTCACTGGCAGACTTTACGTATTAAAAAAAAAATTCGCGCTAAAGCCCCGCAGAAAAACTGACATTCACGTTTCGGCGTTTTATCGCAGACGTAGATGACATCGCTTAATAAAAAGTAGCCTATGTCCTTTCTCAGGGTTTAAACTAACATCGCACTAAATTTCATCAAAATCGGTGCAGTGGTTTAATCGTGAAAGCGTAACAAACAGACAGAGTTACTTTCGCATTTATAATATTACAACAGATTATGAAGTTTGCTTTCGAATAAAAATGAGGTAGTCAACATTTCAAGCGTTTGCAAAGTTATATTATTATACAGCTGCTCTGTGATATCGCGTCAGAAGTTGTGAAGGTACTATTTCTTTATGCCCCTGTGGGAATTTGCGAGGAACTCGTAGTAGTTATAGCTCACACAAGTTACGTTGGGATCCTTTAAATTTCACGTTTATGGCACTTGGGCGTTGCCAGAGTCAAAACTGATTTGTGTTATTCATTCATTCATATTACATTTTCAAATGAATATTTCTGTCGGTTTCAAAATTTTCGTGGTTTCATGTTGTGTTATCTCAAAACTGTTTGTCTGTTTTTCGACTATAGTTTTGACTTCAGTCTTTTGACCTTCTGTTTCTATTTGTCTATCTAACTGACCTGTATTGTCCCCGGCAGAGCAACAACTGGAACGATTACTTCATAAAAATCGAATGGTTTTAGTATTTTTTTAATAAAATTGTATATTCAACACGAACGCGTATTTTGTTTATGAATAAATGAAACGAAACATACAACTAAAAATTACGTTAACGTGTCTGTTTGTAACAGCATTTTACAGAATAAATAATTGTGAATGTTAACAGAATGTTTACACAAAAAAAAACAGGTTTTATTTTTGCGCTTATCTGTCTATTTGTTCCGCCTAATCTCCGAAACTGCTGGACCAATTTTGACGGGGCTATCATTGGCAAAGCTGATTTTATAAGAAGTAACTTAGACGTACTGTCATTTGAGAAGAAAAATTAGGGTTCCGCGCAAAAAACTCTGTGATAACCGATATTTATGTAAACGAAGCCGCGAGCAATAACTAGTTTTTAATAAAATTATAATGAGTATGAATAGTGTTATATTTGAAAATTACATTACTAATTAAACATTGCACTCATCCGCATATTGTCATCTAATTTGGACATTAACAATACCACAAACCATAAAATGGAGCGACACGATTTGTAATTAATAAACAACTAATTAAGGAAGTACCAATACGTTTGGAAATAATCACAAATAATATAATTATAATATGTATGTTCGGACATATTTTATTTTTCTGTTTAAACACTTATTTACTTAAATATTATGTTATAAACTAATATGTTTATCATATTAGTACACGCTGAAGAGTTTTTTTTTGTTTGTTTAGTTATACGTTCTAGTCTCTGGAACTGCCGGACAGATTGGCCATAATATTTTTACATATGTATAGTAGCCAGATTCACGAGGAATGGTATGTGCTATGTAACATCTTGCTAAAACAAACGGGAGCGGAGCAGCAACCAAAGACGTAACTGAACGCAGGTGAAAAAACACACGCGGACGAACTCGAGTTAACATACAGTGTTAGTGTAAACACCGTTATCCTTGAAACCAGTGGTTTGGTTTCACTAATAGAATGTATTCAATGAAAAAATCTATCTTTTTTTTTTAAGTAAAATCTCCATTTTTTCCTCAAAATTATTTCATCCTTAAATACAATGATGTTAGTTAAAAGAAATTAGAAAAAGAAATTAGTAGAAATTAGTTAAAACTTTTGTAGGTAGTTATAACGGACGGCCAGTGCAACAGGTCAACGCCCTTTGCGGTGATTACGTAACTCGGGCGCATAGTCTCCATGAATTTACGGACGGTGTCGGACAGATTTTTTTTTAATTTTTGAAAAAAAACTTTGTTTATTTATTTTTAAATTCAGATAAACATTTTTTATAATAAATCAAGTACCTATGGTTTTAGTGACAACGGTGTTTGCACTAACAGTCTGTATAAATTCTTTGAGAGATTGGTGACAATGTCACTAGCGCCATCTAGTTACAAACTGTAAGTTGTTTTTAGCACACATTCGTTTGTTGATGACCTGGATGGTCGAGCTATCTTTAATTACGTATCTGCATTCAAAATGCCTCGTAGGTCTTATGTCCTTGATTCATTTCCTAGATCGGATAAAAAGTGTTAATATTGGGTTGTTCTATTAGTAATTTCTCAGTAGCAGCCGAAATTGGTTCCCTCGTTTCTCGGAAAGTACGTAAAATTCAAATTCAAATTCAAAACATTTATTTCAGACTTTTCAGCTCCATAGTGTTAGTATTACATCACGATGACTTAAAGCTATGTTAGTAATTTACAAAAACAAATACAATAAGAGAAAAGACGCCAGTCCGCCTACAGTACGTGCAGCCCAATCCAATGCCTCCAAATAGGACTATGGATATAGTCTGCAATTACACTCAGGTAACTGTAAACGTAAAGCCATTGGTCTTGCGCCTGATCTCTCCCTGATCGTGTCTGATTGCCGTGCCATCGGACTATGAGAGTGAAGGAAAAAGGGAGTGCATCTGTGTTTGCACACTTTGGCTAGTTTCCAATAAGATTGGCTACCGTGACGGAAATTGGTCTGGAGAATATTAATTACATGTATTCTCTATCAACTATATACATCTTAATGTACCGACTAGATTTTTACTAGAGTTCGCGTGAAATAACATGTTTTCTTGGTATAGATATTCTGTCTATTTATGAAACACGGACGGAACGTTTGTTGACTATCAACAACAGGTATTTGAGTCGGTCTTTATTTTTCTCTAAGATATAATTTCCGTAGATACAGTAAGTGATACATTAGATAGTTATTTGCTTTCTCTTTATTTGAAAACTATGTATCACAGTTGTTGGCATTCTTTTAAACCGTGGCTTTTATATTCACAACACTTATATCTACATATATCAATACTGCCTCGTTGTTCTAGTGGTCGCAAAGCGCGATTGCTGAGCATAAGGTCTTGGGTTCTTTTTCCCGGTCAGGCAAAGTTTTACTGGGTTTATCCATCAGAAATATCGCAGGCAAATCGCAACGGGATCAGCAAGATAATCCCATTTTACAAGAAAATATAATTACATTTCCTAAAAAAAACTCAGATAACTAGGTACTTAAACAAAAAGAAAACAAACAGACCTAACTAAAAACATTGTTAATTTTATTCTGTTTTACAAAAGTAAGGTTATTCTCAAATTTTAAGTTTCATGATTATTTAACCAGTATTAATAAATTAATCGAGGTAACATTTTATTATCTTTCTACCACGTTTTAGTGTTATTACAAATAACTTTATAGCGTTATTATTTCGCCTAAATTATGCTCTTGTTAGGTATTTCATGAAAATGTGTTAATTGCTAATTTTCTCGGATCATTTGTGAAGGTTTACTGAACGTGGCGGCCATTGTGTAGATTGATGGCAGTATGTGGGTCAAAATGTTGGTAGACAATAGGCCATCACGTCGGTAATTAATTCTTTTCATCGTCGAGTTGCGCATAGTTTTGTGACTGTTGGTGTTGCCACTGTATATATTGTGAATGTTGTGAACATCCACCCGCCCACGTAGACATCTACCACATAAGGCAGGAATCTGCGGGGGATTACTATAATAATAACAATAATCCGGACTGCCTCGTTGGTCTTGTGGTCGCAAAGCGCGACTGCAGAGCAAGAGGTTTAGGGTCCGATTCCCAGGCCGAGCAAAGTGTTATTGGGTTTTCCCATCGGGAGTGTTTCAGTAGCAGCCTCGGAGTCGGTGAAATGTGGGTGTGCTATTGAGTACACCTCTGCCCAACCCTACGGGGATTAGAGGCGTGATGTTATGTTTTGTTAATAACAATAATATCAGCCTATTTGTCGCGCGGCAAAATAAATTGTTTAGTTTTTACATAAATAGTTAATACGTAGTACTGAGTAAAAGTATAGACCAAAATCCTTCATACCCCGACAATAATCCTTTGAGAATGAATTCGACTGGAAAAGTTTTCGAAACAAATGTCATGAAACACTAAGAGAGAGATCTGAGGAAAAACTTGAAATGGTACACACACAAAGAGTCTCAAGTAGGAGCCGCAAACGTACCGACTTGTCTCAACGACAATCTGTTGCTGCGCCATTGTCTCCCTACACACTTTCGTACTATAGTTGAAGACGATTGACGGAGTGGGTCGCCACTTGTCGTACGCTTTATGGCCTGGATGCTTATGAGAAATATAGTTTGTTTTTGACAAATGGGAAGAGTGCTTTATGAAAGGATTTTTTTTTTTAATAATTCTTCTCTTATTGCTGTATTATATTAGTCTCTAGAAATGATTGATAGAATTTGACAGCCTGTTGAAGATTGAAGGATAACGCTAGATACGGGCAGCGCAGTACGGGTCATTGTAGCGATCTATAGGGAAGGCCTATGTCCAGCAGTTGATCTTTCTCGGCTGATAATGACGATGATGATTGATAGAGTTTTATATTCCTTGTACTTAGGCACACATATTAGCCAATCAGCAAGGTGATTCCGGGGCTGAATGCCTAGTATGCGTCGAATGAGCATTGTAGTGTCAGAACTCCCTGAGCGGAGTTAATTTTTTGTCCGAATATACGTTTTAGTTTTTAGAAAAAATTACAGCTAGTTACAAAAGTAAGATTGAGTGAGTATCAGTACCTACACATAGAAAATATAAATATATTTTTCATAGCAATTCTTCAACACACAATGTGGACAAAATTACACACTAAAGCCCATCATCTGCCTCGTCTTTTCCAACTACATGGAGGTTGGCTTCCAGTCTAACTAGATGCAGGTAAATGAACCTGCATCACAAAGCAATGTAAGGCTGGGCAGATAACGAGTTTATAAGAAAAACTTTCAAAACCTATCAACCATTTTATTCAGTACAATCATTTAATCGCAGTCTCATATTCGAAATTCAAAATAAGTTCATGACAATTCAATACCTGCTCAACTGTGCCCTATACAATTTTAATGAACTCCAATATTTCTCGGTAAAATCAGTGTATGTAAAAAAGATTTAAATTAATACGAAGTTTTCAATACACTGTCGAATGAAAGCTTAATGAAACAGCATCATTAAATATTGTAACAGATGTACTTTTACGTAGAAACTTGCTTATTATAATATTTAAAAAATATAAAAACTTTTGTTTTCGTATATTGTACAATCGGTAAGCGCTTTCAATCGATTGTTTACTTTAAGCTCGTCAATATTTTTCTTCAGGAATTGTATTAAAATAATAACTCATTTTTTTATTTTATAAAAAAATGAGTTATTATTTTAATACAATTCCTCCCAGTAATGTTTTCTACTAAAACCTTTAAAAACTGGATATGTTCCAAAAAAAAAGCAAAACTGAAATTACCGGCGGTAAAAATAATATAAAAATATATCGCGTCGCAACACAGTTCTGAAAAATTCAGCATTGTTACTAGTACTAACAGTGAAAAATGAATTTAGTTTTGATGTGTAAACATTTTAAGCTTCACCTACTGTTTTATTACGTAGCTAGCTCCAAGTTGGTCTAGTATTATTTATATCTAGTATTTTTGTACCTCCGTAATTTAGAATTTGCGAATAATACAAATGTCTGGGAACTGTTTATGGAGGTTATTTACACATAATCTTATTATTTTGTATGCACTAGGGACCGGCCCCTGCTTTGCACGGGTGCCGGGTTACCTTGTTATAATTAAATATATATTTATTTTGTAAAACATAACATCACGCCTGTAATCCCCGAAGGGTTAGGCAGAGGTGTAACCATTAGATACCAACATTTCGCCAGTTATGTTTAAGTCCCATGTAATAGGGGGCGAGCCTATTGCTATCTACCGGGCACAAATCTAGACTCCGAGGCTTCTACTGAGTAATTCCTGATGGAAGAACCTACTAACAGTATGCCCGACCTGGGAATCGAGCCCAAGACCTTATGCTCAGCAGTCACGTTTGTAAAACTTGAGTAAATAAAGCCTAAAGTAGTTATATGGTTAGCCATGTAGGTCATCATCATCTGCCTAGCCTTTTCCTAACTATGTTGGGGCGGCTTCCAGTCTCACCGGATGCAGCTGAGTACCAGTATTTTACATGGAGCGACTGCCTATCTGACCTCCACAACCCAGTAACTGGGTAACACGATACCCCTAGGTAAGACTGCCATGTAGGTATTACACCATGTAGGTATTACATGTGGTAACCCAAGAGTAGTTATAAGCTTAACTTAACTTTAACAATATTTTTCTGTAAAGTTCACAATCTAAACAAAATATATTTTTCTTTAA
The DNA here is from genome assembly GCA_949774945.1 of Hoplodrina ambigua. NCBI lineage: Eukaryota > Metazoa > Arthropoda > Insecta > Lepidoptera > Noctuidae > Hoplodrina > Hoplodrina ambigua. Next base: position 484,041 of record OX458982.1, read on the forward strand.
GTCTTTATTTTATTTCTTAGTTACGCCTTTTTTTGGGTACAAGAAATGTATTGAGTTTCAATCCGAACCGTCGCGAGGTTAATTGTTTAATAGGCTGAGGTGTTATTTAATTGTTCGCCCATAGAACCTATGAGCGAAAAACGTCGTTCTTTTAGGGTTTGTAGTGACGTAGGCAGGATCACCTTAAAAGGTCGTTGAACCATAGGTAAGTAGGCGTACTTACTCGTCTATTACCCACTTGAGAACATTACTAATGTATTTGGCAGGCTGAGTCGTGCTTGTAATTCAGTTTTACTTTATTCAGCACTTCAGGGATTGCAAACATAAAGTGTTAAAACAATTTTCATTATTTACCTACAGTCTGTATTTATTTTATTTTATAAATCCATGTACTTTTCAATGTCAAATTAATACTATTTCAATCCATCACACTTTGCAGTGGCAGACAAATAAAAGCAGATATAAATAATTGTTCTCAGTTTAAAATTAAGATCTCAATTTGTGACATGTTTAAACATCGCTCGATCAACAAATCCACAGACTGTCATTTGTTTTTACATGTTTATTTTTATGTACAGACAAGTACAACGTCTGTGTGGCTTTCGACTAATGACTAATGCCCTGACATTGTTGTGATTGATTGTCCAAATTATTTGTTTGATTTCCAAACTTTTTATTTTATTTTATATTTAGTTGTCGACTGTACATTTGGTTACAGGGCCGGACTTAGGTATTCGATTATATGATTTTGAAATTAGAGGATTCTTTTTTTATATATATTATGTATATAACAATAAAATTTTGAATTCTAATTTAAAAAAATATCTTTATTCTAAAATCAGAAGACCAATATCCTATAATTATTCTACTAAATAAAAACGTTCAAAATCTAGTCTAATCGAGATTTGATTGCAATCGATCTTAAAAGTAATAGCATTGCTCCCTGGTAGGATGTTACTGAAATAAAGCTCATTTTAAACAGAATAATTTATTACTATCTATCGGCTGGTCTCCAACTACGCACATAATGCTCCTATTATACGCTTGCCAAACTACTGACGCTTACTGTTTTTACAAAACAGTTCTTTACAAACATTACACTTTCTTAAAAGAGCATTACACACTAGTTGGCACAGAATACAGCTTCTAAGCCCATAAAACTGCAACCCCATACAAAGGAAACGCGAACACTGGTCCAGCTGTAAAACTTATTGCAGACAGCAATGGAGTAACATTTTAGTACTTTGGCTAGATTAGGAACTGCAGTGTTAGTGTTACAATGTAAATAATGTATTAGAAAAATAACGATATAGTTGGTTTTTCATTGTTACATAACTTATGATTTAGTTAACATAGTATTATTCAGTAACATTTCGCAATAATACAGATAAATTTTATTAAAGTACGTATCTGTATCATTAATTATACGTAGGCCTGTGATGGAGACGTGTAGTTGTACCGTGCGCGCCTGTATATGGGAATGCGTGGACAGTACAGGCCGCACATGGTGAAGGGGATGGGGGTAACAGTCCGATATAACCCTCTGTTATCCCCAGACACATGAGGACTACAAAACAAAAAGAAATAGTACCATTAATTTATATTTTATTGCACTTCTCCTATTCTATAGCGCCCATAAGTATTCGCTTTCTAAAATGCAATAAACATTTTTTGATACAGTTTTCGGACAACAACGCGACAGTCAGCACCCTGAACCTGGTGCCGATGGCTGAGGACCACGAGAAGTACCTCGTTTGTCGCGCAGAAAACTCCAGGGTGCCTAACGCTGTTATTGAAGACCGATGGTTCCTCAACGTGCAGTGTGAGTATACTCAGTATTACCCCATTTGATATTGTAATAAAAACATGCGAGGTATAACAAGACATATCATATAACCACTATGCATACAGTGCTACCCATCAAACTAAGCAACATTGAGCAGAAACAGAAACAAGTAAGCAGCAAGCAGTTACTACCTTTTTTTTCTTCTTTTTTTTTTTAACAAGCAGTGACTACCTGAGAGCAATAAAGACGAGTATTGAAATGTTCGCTCTCGTAACGACTTTCATTAATCGTGTGAAAAATACACGTTTTTGGTGTTTATGGTAGTGTGCTATGTACCGCATGGGCTCGTGAGAGTGATTTAAGTTTAGTTTTACGTAAAAAAAAATGATTTTATTAAAAAAAATAAAAAGAAGTTTAAACTTTGACCTTCAAGATTACTATAGCCAGAAGGTTCCCAGATAAAATTTAGAACAAAATAAGGATCGTAATGATTTTTGCGCTCTTTAAAATAATAAACATCGACATTTACTTTTACAATCGTCTACTTTTTTAATTATAACTCTAAATGTATCAACCAGATAAGTCTGTCTCATCATCATCTGCCTAGCCTTTTCCCAACTACGTTGGGGTCGGCTTCCAGTCTAACCGGATGCAGCTGAATACCAGTATTACCATGGAGCGTCTGAAGTCTGTCTATTGTTTATTAATTCTATCTAATGTATTTTAAATGACAATACGCAACGAATAAACCGCTCATTACATAAAATAATATTTTACCAAGTTAATATATTTCTGCTCTATTAAAATAATTGCGGCTAAAAGGTCAAATCAACATGAGTTTGATAAAAGATTACAATTTATATAACCGTTTCAAAATTTTATTGTAAACAATACCTATGTACATTCCGAAATAATGTATAAAATCTACATAACTTGTAGACTATAAATGTATATAAATACACGTAATAAAGTTAAAGAGATTTTTTGTTTGTATGTTTGTTTAAATAAGCTAATCTGTAGAACTATCAGTTGGATTGCAAAACTCCTTTTGTATATGATAGCTAGATTTATGAGGAATATTATATAACATCACACTATGACTTACAGGGGCGAAGCAGTAGCCAAAAACTTAACCTGACTGAAACCGAGGGCAAAAGCTAGTGTTGAAATCAACAAACCGCTTAGTTTTAAACAAATATCTATGTTTAAATATTATTTAAATCAACGATTACAGATACAAAACCGCGGTATGCAAATAATAATCGACAAATTGTTGTGATTAACGGATCACTGAGCTATACATATAGGTGTTATATTAAAATCTAATTTACACGTTGTGTTTTTGTTAATGCTTACCAATCTTTACAAATATCGTATTTATAATATCAGCTGGAGAGTTTATTTGTTTGATTGAACGAGTTAATCACAGACACTAACAAAAAAATATTTTTGTTTTGGTATTATGGTCCGTTATTGGTTATATAACATCACCCTACAACACATAGGAGTGGTCCAGTAAACAATAACGTAACTTAACGTAGGAAAAACCTAGTGATTTTATAACGATGTGATTATCTAGGTCGTGATTGTGAATCAACAAATTGATTTTATTAACAATTTAGGCAATTTTGGAAAGTAATTTGCAAGAAAAATCTATCTATTTAAACCCATGCTGGAAAGTAATTTATTACAGAAAAGTGTGGGTAAGAAACTATACATTTTTTAAATAAATGCTTTGTTTTTTCATAGATGTTCCAATAGTGACCCTAAAGCTGGGGTCCAACCTGAACCCTAGCTACATCAAGGAAGGCGATGGAGTGTACTTCGAGTGCAGCGTCAAAGCAAACCCCAAGGCGAAGAAACTGACGTGGTATAAGGGGGTGAGTTTCTTATGTGTAAAAATCATTATGTCAAAATAAAATGTACATGTAGGTATGTAATTGGTGGCCGTTACTTAAGTATTGGCCATTAATAACCAGTCATCGTATAGTAAATCTACATAAGAATACAATTAGTTTGTTTTTGTTTTGTATGTAAGAATTACCTCTAACATAAAAAAAAACCACCTCTTTGTACGCCTCTCTAGAAGTCTGGTCTGATAAAAAAAAAAGAAAACCACTGATAGAAACCTTCAAAATCGTCTAGTTCCATAAGATATATGTTTCATGCTTTACTTACAACTTGTCTTTGACACGGACGAAGTCGCAAAAAGAGGCTAGTATGATAATGACGAGATTTATTGATGTAGGTGATTATTATCGGAACCGAAAGATGTTCACTGCTGGGCATGCTAAAAATGGTAGGACTAGGTATGTTAAAATATTTAGTACTTACTTGATTTTTCCATTTTAAATTCCACAGCTAGACAAATTATTCTTCAATTACTCATCATACTTAGGTCGATCATCCACCACAATTAATAATTTAAGATCCTATAAGTAACTCATTGTTATAATGGATTAATTTACCTTTTGTTATCATTTTTCTTTGAATTATTGGGACGTCAGCTTTGAGCGTCTACAGACAAGGCTTCCTTATTGTGTTAAAAGCGTAATTTGTTCAGGTATTATATTAATTAATTATTAACATAGCAGATAGTTTAGATTCGGCCTTGTTCAGTGTGACTGAACAGGGCCGAATCCATAATTGAGCAAGACATTGTAGGTACCTACTAAGAAAAAAAACCCGGACAAGATAATTAAATCAAGATTATTTCACAGGTAAAAGAAATCCAGCACAACGCTAGCGCCGGAGTGATCCTCAGCGACCAGAGCCTGGTGCTGCAGAGCGTGACGCGAGCAGCTGCAGGGGACTACAGCTGTCTGGCGTACAATAGCGAGGGCAGTGCCACCAGCAACCCGGTCTCATTGCAAATCAATTGTGAGTACTTTATTTAATTAAAAAAACAAGTAGGTATATATTTATGAATTACTGGCCAGGTGTCTCCTCTTGACAAGGATAGATAGATTCAAGATATTTTAAGGTAAATAGTATTGATAAAGCTCTTTGGGTGGTTACAGGCTTCGACGATTCGGTTACTTCAGAGTTATTTGATTAACCGAAGCCTCACGTCTACACGTACTGGAATCACGTTCGAAAGATGGACGTCTGTTCTAGATTACGTTAATATTGTGTTGTATATCATCATTAGGTCATACAAATTGATATTTCTTTTATTCTAGTCCGGTTGAAAGGAATCGGAATCGGTCGAATATGTTTGCGTCTTGATTATGATTCTTGATTATAATTTTTTACCGAAAGTAAATTTAATGGTCTAGAAAAGGTGTCATTTAAATTTTAATTTATTTATTAGTTTAATGTAAGTGTAAAATGTTAGATGTTAAAATTACAGTGGCCTAATTACATTCTACTATTACAAAAAAAATATTAAAATGGTTTGTGCAAATATAATTTTTATGATGCTATAATAATTACATACGGTCTATGTAGGTATACTTTTTATAAAACAATAATGGAAACTTGTACATCTATTTGGGTCAATTTAATAATTGGATGTCAGATACCAAGCTTGATTGTTATGTATGTGTATAAGTCAGATTATTATATTTCTTAGAGAAAACTTAATTCTTTTTTATCCCTAGCTGTGTATTTATAACTAAATGTCTGCCACAATAACGCTAACAGAGTCGTATCAGAGTCGAGTCACTTTGAAAAATAACAATAGATCAATAAGGGTGCTTTAACTCCTCTTACCATCTAGAGGCGAGGACACATCACAATGGCGCCGCGCCACGACCGCGAAACTGCACGATGCGCCGCGCCGGCTCGCGGCCGCAATCACATAGCATCGGCTCAAACGTGTACCTACTCAAACTTGCAACTACAAGTTGTTGATGATGTGTCAACGTCCTTAGGCGATTACTAGAACCTCCAACACGTACCTATAAAGAAAAATATAATTAGATAAGAACGAAAATCGTATGTAGGTATTTGTATGAATGTAATGTACGCCTCTGCCGTCTCCTTCGGGGAGTATACCCACGTGACCGTTATATTATTGCTTTGACTTGTTGGAAAACTGGAAGAAATCCAGATTCAAAATGAAATGGATGTGGTCTTTGTAGACTTTGTTTGCGGCAGTTCGTAGGCAACCCGCCGGGATTACGACTAGATTGAGCACTGAATCAGTTCAGAATTGTCAGGCTGTGCAGATTTATATACGCTGGACCTAATTTAAATTGAGATAGGTTTTGTGGTTCGTCTTGTAATCAGATGGATGGCGACATTTGACTGTGTTGATTCGGAATTAATGTTACGTTAAATTGTTTGTGTGAAACAAAGGAATAAATAAACATGAAGTAAATTACTTCAAACTGTAATATTAGGGTAAGTACTGTAGAGACTGGCTAGATAGCTGAGTTGTATAGGTACCTATAACTATATTTTATGTTTGTAGGTATTAATATGCGACGAGCCGCGAATTACTTAGTCCTTCATTGAAATACTTATAATACGACCGTCAGGCGCTTTCTCTAGATTTACGTAGGTAAACGGACAAAATGTTTAACTAAGTAATCTCACGTTTTTTTGAATTTTGGGTAGGCCTTCAGAAAAACGCATAATTCGTCAATATACAGCCAGAAACACGGTATATATTATACCTTCCCGGCTTCGTTATGAGTTTACCTAACTAGTTATACCATTAAATAAGCAAACAAAACAGACCTGAACTCGCAGCGATGTGATATGTTTTCATTTTACCTAATAATTTTCACTCACTTAACCTTGAAAACTTATCACAATTAAGTATATCGAATTCACAGACACTTTCACAAAAAAAAAACACTTTACTTCGATAACACAACATCTGTAGGCATTAATAACAACATTACTTCCACTGTGAAACAATAACTACACCATCAAAACTATTCGTTTACACAACGAAAACTTTCCGCGCGGCCGCCATGCTTCCGCATGCGCCGTCGGTACACACACACACACACACTGACCATTGGCGGTTGGCAATAGTTGGCATTCGGGTGGACTCGGGCCACCTCGGGCGCCAAGGATTGATACCTACGGCGCCTACGACGTACGCCCCTGTATCGTCAGCGCATAAAGTGCGAATAAAATATTATTCCTGTTCCAATTTTCAATTACGATTTTTTGTTTTGTTGTTTTTGTTTGTATATGTTGTTATGACATTGTTATATGTATATTATGTTACTTGATTCTAGATAAAATAATATTACTCATTATTGTTACGTGTGTGTTCTAATAACATAGTGTTGAACGGATCTACCTAATAAAATATCAGTGATCAAAATTTTGTTTTGAGATAGGTAGGTATACCAAATATAAATATTTCGATCAGTGTTAGTATACAAGTCCGACTATGCCTAATCAATAAAATGAATGTGTGAAGTGAAAGTAATTATTGCGTTTATTCATCATGATAACATTTGCCTGTTTCTATTTATATTTCGTAATGTATCAAAATAGTAGTCGGTTTTAGTGTGTTTTATACGTTTCAAGTGAAAATTGTTAGTGCCTTCAATATTCCTGCGGTGCTGTAAGTGTAATGGCCTCATATATTTACGAATAGTTGTCTCAATTCCATGTAAGAGAGAGTTTGGAAAAGTTTGAAATAAAATACATTTTGTTTTCAAAAAATATATTACAATAATAAAACGTGTTGCATAAAAATACAATAATTACTTGCATTTTTCAAGCTACACAAAGTTTGTACACAAAACTAATCCAAAGCATTGTTTTTTAAAACCGTAAACGTAATTATTGTAAAAATATATTATTAGTATCATACATAATAATATGTAGTAATAGTACCTAAATGGTAGTTGTTATTGGTGGCTCTCATTACATTCATAAACAGATACACTTTTATATGCATACTCCTCCTTGACATTGCCGTTAATCCCGAAGTTGATGGACGAAGTTCAACTTCAGAGATAGTGATGGTTACCTCAGATGTAACGCTAGGTGTGAATGATACAGAAGACGATTTCTGGACAGCTGGTCCCGACAGATCCTTCGCTTAGCGCCCGACATGCCAGGGGCCTACTTCACTAGATCCTTTGCTTCTTCGTCCGATATTCCAATGCCAAACCAATGCAATGCATCGAACCTGCAAGCAAGTAAAATTTTGTAGAAATAACACCTAAATATGAACACGTACCAAGAAGTTACTCTATGAAGTAAACTTACAAGAGAGGCACGGCCGGCTTGGTTGGGATTCATCGGAGACGACAGGCACAGCCTCGCGCTGGATGTTTAGGGAACCACCGGAATAGCATGGAGGTGGCTAAAAAGATAAGAATACTAATGACTCCTGTGAAACTAAATAAATACGAGGTCATTGAAAATTTACTAGAAACCTGAAAAGTCATTATACTCATCATTATGAACAACTTTTACCAAGGGACCAACACAGAAAAAAAAGAAAAAAAAAACAGCTGTTTCATAAATTACGATCGTGTTGTATAGCAGTTTTACTAGGGAACAGGTGATTATTTTTTTCATGGTTTCAGGGTTTTCATTGACCCCTTTTCAGGTATCTGGTAAATTTTCAATGACCCTGTAATACGCTTTACAGAGAATAATATACTTACCGCATCGGTGGGGATGTAGATAGCACAGGATCGGGGCGCACGTCAGAGTCTACAAACTCCATAATCAGGGCCGCACTTTCTCTAGGTCAGACGGAGCAGGGTGCCAGCTCCAAGACTGGCAAGACTCGGCGTTGAGAACATCCTCGCCGTGCTAAAAATGTTGTGAAACAATCATTTACTAAAGTAATAGCCTACCTGTAAATACCTACTACGATCTTAAAAATCCTTAATTTTTATGTGGTTATTTTCATTGGTTAATGTCGGTCAAAAATAAATCAATTATCTCGATAATTATTATTGTTAGACATAATAAACTATATAAAACAGGTGAGAAAACTACATGAAATAATAAAATCGAACTAACACAAAAATATAATAAAATATAATCAGTATATTTTTTGTTGTCGACTGTACTTTTGCTGTGCGTGGCGTGTAAGCGCGCGTGAGCATGTGTGCGTGTACTAAGCGTTCTTCGTAGTTATATTTTATTTGCAAATACGATTACGATGATAATACGCAATAATATGAGTAGCTGTTAGCAAAATTATGTTCGTATTTATTAAGCTAGTTACTTATGTGTATTTAAAACAATATACAAGAATATTATTCACTTAAAATTACTAATACATCTAGTATCCGCATACGTCGGCGGACATCGAGCTCAAAATGACTGCGTTGAAAACAAGACTTTCGTTACTTTTTCACTGAAATATTATTTCGATAAACTAAAACTTAACACTAATTCTACACTTATTTGTCTATAATTCTGTAAAAAAATCTTATTTTATACAAAATTTTATTTATTTTATCAGATTACTTACGGTTTTCTCCTTGCGAATAATAGACGTGTTTTGTTTCATTTTTTTTCTCGCTCTTTTTCTTGGTGTTTCCATTGAAATAATATTAAAAACGGTCAAGTATGACTCGATTATTCGAATGATACAGCTACATTGCGTTACAAGTAAAATAAACGTAAACTATCGTCGTATGACAATGGCGGCCGTTCGCGTTGAATCAAGTTTTGTACCTACATATGCGGTACGGTTGACATTTCGAGCGTATTCACTTTTGTGCCGCATAGGTACAGTTGACAGTTGAAGAGTTTGATTCAATTTATGAAATCTTACTAGGTACCTACTATTATAATAGGAAAGTTTGGAGATGTGGATATTAGTTACTCAATCGCGCTAAAACGGCTGAACAAACTCAACATTTTGTGTCAAATCTGATTTTATTCTAATGAATGATTTATTTCTAATTAATGTTTTTTTTTCACATAGATGCTCCTATGTGCAAGACACTGAACGAAGGCGAGGTGTACGGAGCTCTCAAGATGGAGACGGTCGTGTTACAATGTATGGTGGACTCCAGCCCTCCCCCTACCTACTTCAGCTGGTTCTTCAACAGTTCCGGGGAGCAGACTGAGATATCTCCAAGGTAAGGGATTAAGACTACTTTGTAAACACTTTTAATTGTTAATTCACTTACTTTGTAAATCAATTACGTTACATAAATAAAAAAAAACCCTTTTGAAATCTAGACCAACTTCGATTTCAGCAGCCAATCAGATTTAATTCATACATACATACATGAACTAACGCCTTTTTCCTCGCCTCACACCTTCCTAACAAGATCACGAAATCGAAATCACCAATCCGCCTTGAGCAATCGAGGTGATCAATGCTACCTTTTCTGAGATGAGATGATGAGAAGAGGCTTTTGCCCTGCAATGGGACAATAATAAGCTGATATTAATTTTATTTTCACTTTTGTAAAGACTGCCATTTTTGTATAAACTACGGCATTGGTGTACGATTGAAGTTCAAGAGTTACAACTTTATTGGCATGCATGTGAAAATGTCTAACCGCAATGTTTTCTGGTGCATCTACATTTGAATTCCAAATCCGAAAACACGGAACCAGCATGTGAATAAACAAACATAAAACAATATTGTACGAACGTTATGAAATGTAAATGCGCAAATATATCTATCATAGGTATTTGTTACAGCAGGCGAGCGTTTATAAAAACCTTTGTCAAAAATATATTGCCATTTGCTCCTAACTTGACAGATTGGTAAACCGCTCATACACCAACTGTATCAATTTTAAACTGTGCAATAGATAATTGAATCTGCATACAAATAACGAGATTTGATAACCAACAATTTGAACGAGGAATACATTTATTGGTGAACAATTCTATCAGAATATCAATTTGCCGGATCTGACAATTGAGAAGCAATTTGTACGAAAATGCAGAAATTGACACAATGTGTGTATGATGTATTCAATTTAATTGACAACTTTTTTATTGTTATCAATATTCTACTGGCCTATTGTTGATAGTTTTAACTAATGCAAGGTGCATTTTTTATAAACTCAGTTTTAGTCGCAAGACGCTACCGCATGCGCTATGGGGCGATTCTGTTCCTTTAAAATCGGTGTATTATGAAATCTCAGGTATTGCAGATGTTTATAGGCTTGTTTGACATTCAATGACAGTCAAACAATCAGTTGCAAATCTTACTATTGAGGTCTTCCTAAAAGAACAGTCCAATATCACCAGCTCATTTTTCTTCGTCCACCTGAATATCGGTTATCGCGAAAACAGACGACGTCACGGAATAAAATGTATCCGTAAACTGACTGTCTGATTAGTTTATGGCAAGACGTGAAATCGTAACAGACAGACAGATTTACTTTCGCCTTTATAATATTAAAGTATGGATCCTGAAACAAATAATATAATTGAGACTAAAATAACTGTCGTCTCTCAAACAAACAAAATTATATTACGAAATCAATCCCTGAGACCTTTGGCACAAACTACTTAACTCTCAAAATATTGATTACTGCGAAGAACAGATTTTAAACAAACTTGGTTGTTACTTTCCAAGTACGCCTCTGACCGAGAGTTTCTTACGTTTATTCTGGTTTATTTCTGACAAAGCCTGAAAAAGTTTGCCGAATAAAACAGTAATGAAAATCGGCTCAGTGAAGCTTAAGTTTTAAGCTGCTAACGGGTCAGATAGGCAGGCTTTTCGGGAGGAATTTTGGTCACTAAATACGTCCATATTTGGAGCACTAATTAGTGCACTGGGTAAGCGCTTGCATTTGAGCGCGGAGCCTTTTCTGTCGGTGCGTTTGGCGCGGCTCGTGGGGCTCGTGGTGGCGATGCAGTTTGTTTGTGTGCGATGTTTGTTTCGCACGTACTTCCAGGGTTGCTCATGCATATTAAGTGTTCATGTGGGAACATGGATTCCCGTATAAATGCGATGTTTCTGCTGCGTTATAGCTCGTGAGTCTGATTTTCGAATTAAACGTTTATTAGTATGACCGGCGTTCCATTTCTGATGTTGATTTGGAAGTCGCTCAGCTCTCATATCGTTTATATCTGTAACTGTATATCTAATTAGAGAAACTAGGTGAACTTTTTAAGAACAAATCAATATTCAGTTTAATTTACAATAGAACAAAATCAATACAGTTTTCAAATTTTTAAGAATTTGTAATGAATTACTAAAATATGTAAGTAACATTAATTTTTGTACGATTTACAAGCAGAATGTAAGTACAAGGATTTGAAACCTAAATTAAATGCAAATAAAGTGTTCTACTCTATTCTATTTAATCACTGCCTATATTCTACCTACTAAGTACCTACTGGGGAGCTAAAAGTGCAACAATATTTTCCTAAAACAAACTTTACCTCTCACAACTACAAACGCAGCACCAAAGCGCATTCTCTCAGAAGAGCACGCATTCGTCGCGTCAATCGAGAACGAGCAATCTAGAAATTAGTACCACGCGTAGAGTCATACGCCTACAGCCTAGTCACTGAATAAATACAGAAGGTACAGAACTGCAGACTGGCCTACAAAGAGCGGTAACCCACGCACACATGTAGGTACCTACGTAAAGCGTGCCCATACACGCTACACAAAAGCCAAAGTCAAATCGTTTATATCGTTTTCTATTAAAAGACACTTGTGAACGTCATAATTATACAAGAAAAAATCAAACACACGTGATTGCAATGAACCTTGGGTAAAAACTACAATATTTTAATACGTAAAAAGTATTACAAATTAAGAATTTACGGTTAAATTATGTTCAAACATACATAGTGTTGACGTGTTTACAAATATTGGAACTTTAGGAAACATTTCAACCATTAAATATGAGCCCGCGAAATCCATAGTATTTATACAGCATTCTTAACAGCATTTGAGATCGCTGTACGCAAGCGTTTTCGCTCGACGTGTGGAATTGTATTTCTGTAGGTACCTTTCTATTTTGTGTAGCAGACCGATACTTTGAAGTGGACAGTCGTGCGCTTTGTCATTGTGCCTCTGACTTTGCTGAGCTACGCTGCGCCTAGTTCGGCATTTGAACTTGAATCGTAGACTTAATTGCGGATTTGAAATCCCTAAATATTGGTAGAGAAGTTTATTCTGGAAATGTAATAAGTAAATGTAAATCCATTAAACATAATTTCACCTATGGCTGGCTTTAGCGAAGCTTTCTATCAATGAAACAATTTTAGTTAGGAGATTACCACTTACAAAGAAATAAGAAATTCTACCTTTTTATTATGATTAAGTATCTTGTTAATTGCTAAGAATGCAAATCTATACGTACATTGCTTCACTCCCGTGCATCGTAGCGTAAAATTATGAGGTGTATACTATACTAATTTAGTAGTTAATTACAAAGAAAACAAATTCAAGATTGAGATGTTAGTATGAGCCATGAGTCTTTTATCGGACATTATTTTATGGACAGCACTAATTAAATATATTTGCTATATTCTGTCTCTTTCTCCCACCAGCTTATACACGACGTACGGCAACACGTCGACTCTTCGCTACACTCCGACTACAGACATGGACTTCGGCACCGTCCTATGTTCGGCCACCAACTCAGTGGGCAAGCAGGAGGCTCCCTGTTTGTACAAGCTGGTTGCTGCAGGTAATACATCATAACATCCCTTAATTATAACACTGATATTTAAAAATGTTAAATTAATCTTGAGATGTAAAATCTCGTGTCATGACGTATGTCCGGAATAAACTCTGGAACCACTAAACCATTTATTATTAAATTTGGTTTACTGTGAGTAATTTAATGTAGGTAATAGATTTTATTTTCATTATTATTGACCTTAAAATATTTACTACTTACTTTGAGCCACAGCTAAGTTAACAAACAACTTTATCAATGATTTTTTTTTAATTTGTAAAGCGCATGACCCAATCACCAGGCTTGTGCGTAAATAGGTAATGAATGAAAAAAAAACTTGGTATAAATTAAATAATTTGATTTGTAAAAAGGGATAAGTAACTAAATTTAATTACAGCTGTATATGTGCTATTTTTGCTATAGGTACAAATAAATTCGGGTGACTGAGTTCTTGAGATTTGCAAGTTAAATAAAAAAAAAATGATTTTTTGGGAAAATGTATTTATTTCACGTCTGACAGGGATGGGGAAATGTTGCTTCAACCTTTTTTAAATACCATCCATGCCATGAAAATCAATTTAGTTAGCCTTTTCAAATCTACGTGGGTATTTTGTTTTTGTTGTGGATGTGTGTGTGTTATTCAATTTGTAATAGCAAAACGTGTTACAAAGTTGGCTGTTTGCATGCGAGAGAAAGTTGGCGTCACTTTGTTTATCGCTTGCAGCGGTGATAAAGGATGCGATACAAGTTGCAGTGCTTTATCGCCGGTCACCGTAATATGGGCTTAACGTGTCGTATTCGTAATAAATGTAACACGTGTCCTGAATCGTGTGAAAGCTTAATTTGGCCAGTTTTAAAACATTGCTTCGGGGAAATCTTTACATAATAATGTTTAAACCATGTTCATTATGGAAATGTTATGATTTTGTGTTTGTCTATCTATCTAACTAGCTTTTGGCCGCAACTTCGTCCGCGTAAATGGAGAATATGGAGGAGAGGATTCACACTTACTACGTACCAAATTTCATCAAATTCGGTTCAGTGGTTTATTTGTGAAAGCATAACAGAAAAACAGAGTTACTTTCACATTTATAATATTATTATGGATGTGTCCGTCCATCCGTTGCATCTAGAAGGATGGTGTTGAACATAAATAATCTTCTAATTCCTCCTGTCTATTGTCCCAACTTATTTAAGGTCCACCCTTCTCCAGCTATCGCTTTGTTCGTGTTTGTAGAGCACAAGTCTTTTTTTATTCTTGTTTTTTTTTTTTTAATTATCAAGTAATCAATAGTGCAGGACCCGTTCAGATCTATGTAAACCAGGATCCGTCATCTCTTTAAGAAAATCTATGTAACCGAAAACACTAAATTACTTTATGCGTCCTGATGAAAATGTTCCTAAATCGAGTCGGTTTCAGCAGGGAACCCCACGGCCCTGCAGAACTGCTCAGTGGTGAACCAGAGCTCTAACACACTACTGGTGGAATGTCTGGAGGGCTTCGATGGAGGACTGCCTCAGGTGTTCTATATGGAAATACTGGAACTGCCTTCTTTGATGGTAAGTGGTCTGTAGATGAATGACGTTTACAGTTCATTAGTTATTTTGTTACTCTACTCTTCAAGTAGGAATTATTGGAAATTGTAATACGAGGAAGCACTGAGCATCTCTGGCTTCAACGAGTATGTGCAGTTATTTATCTCGTTTAAAATCTAGTAAGAGCTTATATCATGGAGTGCGTCTATTAGATTCCTTTCTATTTGACAAATTTTGTGGATAGGGAAATCCATGGATGACGATGAAGCTCCGAGCTAATAAAAACCTTAATTCCAGGTCCGAGCAAACGTCACGTCGAACCACACGCCAACCTTCGAGGTCCACGACCTGGACAGCAGGTCTAGCTACACATTGGTGCTGTATGCTGCCAATGCTAAGGGCAGAAGTGAAGAAGTCACGCTGTATACAGTCGCTATCAGACCACCTGACAAGTATACCGGTAAGTACCTACTGATGCAGAGAAGACACGTATCTGCTGATGGTCATCGATTTATGTAAACAGATACGTAATGTTTTGATAGCCTATCACCGCCGTGAGGTGGCGGTTTTAATACCAGCCCAGTATCAATGTGGCTTTTTCAATTCATATATACTTTCTAAGTTTATTTTGGACATCACTGACTTCGGTAAAGAAAAATATGACAAGGGAACGTCTACTTATAATTTTTAAATCGCCAATTCGCTTTGGGAAAGCCTTCGTTTTTCAGGGTTGATCTCCTAAAAAAAGTGGTTCATAATTAGTACAATGACCTATTTATATATTTGGTAAATGAAAACTAATGTTGTTTATCAAACGATGATTTCATTTAACTTACTTTACTAAGTATAGTATTTACTTATAATAAAAGTTATAGCAGAAAGCAAAACACTAGGTACACAATTTGGAGTTATAATTTAATTATTTTAAACAAGAAGTTTCTAAAAGAAAATTAACAAAAACGCCTCTAGGGTCGTACCAGAAAGAATCACACGAATATTTTACTTTGTGTATCTTTCTCATAATTATTCCGAAAATTGTTTCATCACTATAAGTTTTTTTGCTATTCAAATTAGTAGTTTACAAGAAGAACAATATTAGGTACCTAGGTAGTTTCTAATTTTTGAGTACAAAATTCATTGAAAAGTTAATTATTAAATTTAAAACATTAAATCTTCTTTTCAGAGAGCGTTTTAACGAGCGTTTTAACTATTCATTCAACATTTCTCTTCAGCTTTATCATATTATTATAGATAATAATGTTATGTATTATTATTTATTTATAAATAAATATATAGCAATATATACTTAATTGATTATTATCATCTCTTTAGAATTATTCTCAGTAGCAGCCTCCGAGTCTGGATTTGTGCTCATCGATGGCAATAGGCTCGCCCCCTACTACATGGGACTTAAACCTAACTGGCGAAATTTAGTTGTATTTAAGGTACCTACACCTTTGCCTAACCCTTCGAAGATTACAGGCGTAATGTTATGTTATACTTAATTAAATAAATATATCATTATTTTAAACCCAATTTCAAAACAAAACTAGCGAAATGTGGGTTACTAATGGGTACACCTCTGCCTAACCCTTCGGGGATTACAGGCGTGATCTTATGTTTACGTTTCAAATGAAAAGTACATGTTGTTTAAATTTTCTAGGAAAGCTTTCTCTAAACAATATTAAGTTTTAATTCGAGGCAAACATTTTGTAACTAACAGTCGGAAATGATTACAGCACAAGACAGTGGAATAAATTAATGGAGACCAGTCTGAGCCTTGATAATTCACTTTATTTGAGAGAATCGAGAGGGTGACGCTCAACGCTACTGACGACTTTACGATAAGGGCAGACGTTCACGAAAATACAGTTTTATTAGTTAAACAAGACGACACTGACGCGACAGGGCAGGGAAGGTTTTGTGGATATTTCTTGACTGGAATATTATGCGTAGGTACCTAAATAACAGAAGGCTGTTGCTAAGAAACTGACAATAACTGTAAGCCTAGGACGAACGTTTAAAAGTATTCGATAACAATGGATGTTTGAATTAGAAATATGACTTAAATAAAATATTTTCGTTTCATTTTATATGACTATATTAATTCATAGGCTAATCTTCATTAGCTCATTGATATAAATAAAATCTTCAAACTAAATACAAATTTTGTGCGGAACAAGTCTTTTTAATTTCAAACATAACATCAACCTGTACCTGTACAGTATCAGTGCCTTTGTACAGTGTATTTTTTACATGTGCATAAAGTTTAAATAAATAAATAAACATCACGCCTGTAATCCCCGAAGGGTTAGGCAGAGGTGTAGGTACGCCGGGGTTGCGGGAAGTCTTAACAGGATACCGTGGCCCCGAAACGTAAAGGGCAACAGAAGGAACAGGGTGGTTTTGTAGTCAGTAAAAGTCTGACAGTCCCTTCCACCCCACTCAGGGCGAAAGGAATCATTCGATGATGATTTAACACTTAAAAAAAAGACAGAGGTCAGGTCACTTTAAAAAGTAAATAAATACTAGCCTCAATTTATTTTTTTAATGAATCTGTTCGTGTCTATGTTTATCGTCTAGAATTTGACAAGTAGATTAAAAAAATATATAACACTGTAAATAAAAACGTCGTAAAAAAAAAAACTGACCAGTAAACAAAGTACAAATATGTGCAGTTTTTGTTTGTAGTGTTTTTTATTTTTTTTAATTATTGTGGCTTGTTTCTTGCACTTTTTGTCTTTTGATTTGTTGAAAATTTGGCTAAGGGCCAGTAGGTGCAGTAACGTAGAATACAATTTACAGGCCCTCATAAACCCAACAAACTTAAGCCTCCACACACACGCCTTACCTAAAGCCACATGCACCACCAAAGGCTACAATACAATGAATATTACAGAATACAATGCTCAGTGATTTAACCAGTCGAAACTCGTAAATCTGTTGGTACAATATTCAGAGGTACTGCAGCGGAGCATTATTCACAATAGTTCGCAAGTAACAACAATTAGATACTGCGATTACTTAGCAAATATACTAATGGTTATTACATATTATTTAGACGTTTAGAGAGAAGCTTGTGGTTATAATTTTTATGGTTGCGCACCTAAAGGGTGCTGCACTGGACCCTATTTTACAATTCTCTGGTTATCCGTCCGTCTGTTACAAGACTTTAATCTTTTGAACAGTGAAAGATAGACACTTGAAAATTTTAGAAGGTGTGAATTACTATGGCCGTTTTTACAATAAATATTAAATCAAGGGGTCCCCCTTTCCCCCCATACAAGAAACGTGTTTTTAGGGTTTCCTACCCAAAGAGTTATAAACGGTACCCTTTTAGTAATACTCCTATGTCTGTCTGTCCGTCTGTCATAATGATTCGAAATAAGTAGACAATTAAGTTCACAAAGTATGATTGTATTGTGTGGCCGCTATTAAAACAAATAAAATAAAATGACATTTGAAAGTATAGAGTGTCCCCATACAAGAAACTTATTTCTTTTATATATAATGTTAAAATAATACACATTGGTACGGAACCCTTATTGTGCCAGTCCGACTCCCATTTGAGATATTTAGAAGTTTTGAATACAGTTGTTGAATGAGCCGAATATAAACTCTGAATGTTGAATAGATTGCTAATTATTCATTTGAAATATAGTTTTGTAGAGATAGATACCTACTGAAGTTATTTCTAATTATTAATTCAATATTCACGCTATATAGTAGCTATATTATATCCACATGGAAAAATATCAAGTTACTAGCATCTGTTCGCGATTTCGTCCGGGTGGTTATTCGTAGCGTAATGAAAAATAGCCTTTACTCTTCCTCACGAATCTGGCTATTATAGGGATAAAAAATGTTTTTTGTTTTTTTTTCCAATCTGACTGACAGTTTCAGAGATTAGCGCGTTTAAACAAACAAACAAAAAATCTCTTTATATTTATAAAATTAGTATAGATCGTCCATATGATAAAGAACATAACATTACGCCTGTAATCTCACAAGGGTTAGGCAGAGGTGTAGGTTCCCCTTAGTACAGCTACATTTCGCCAGTTATGTTTTTAGTCAGTGATAAAGAAAAGTAATTTAATATTATTATTGTTATTCTGTCTATTTACAGCTTTATCAAATGTATTCCCTTATTCAGTCCAACGCTTTAAAAAAGACTAATAACTACGTACTCCCATCATACAATACCCACTAAAACATCACAACTACGACACAATCTGAAAAATAGTCATAATTTTAGGTATTAGTCATTCGATCCGTAAAACATCCACTGTTTGGCCTGACTGCCTATTATTTGAACGATCCACAATTATCGTGCTTAGGAAGTAGAAATGATGCTATTAGCTCACACGTGGATGCCACTGCCCACTTCCCTTGGTACAGTTCATTAGGAGCTCCTTATGACCCCCATGGGGAGCCATGGTGCGTGAACCGAGATTGGTAATTAGTGGTCTGTTGTGATTACAAAGAGAAATCATTGTGGTGTACTTTGTATGTAATTTGCAGAGTGCTGTATCGTAGTATGTGATGTTTGTTACTGGGCTATAAGGGTATTTAAATCAATTTCCTACTTAGTAATTTTTTAGCTTGAACGAAGTTTATAATGGATGGATTTTCAAGATACTTTTTATGTTAAGTTTGACCGACGTTTAGGCGTAAGAAGTTTCAGCTTGTGTCACATTGCATACCAGCAATAACAAATTAATGGTTCACTAATTAATTATTTAAAAAATCGGGACAATGGTGCCGATTCCCTTGTTCATAAATTAGACTAAATTTAGAGAATTGACATCTCTTACTAACATACAGCAAAAGAAAAGGACGGTGACATTAAAGAGCTAAGTCAGCGATATCAAATTAGTTTTGCCTTGAACAGTTCCGTATCCATATGTTTTAAGATGTCAACTATAATTGTATGGATGTGTCAGATTGACTAAATTTGACAGCTCTTATTTACATTAGTCTCTTTCTTGTTTTATTGGACAGAAAAAGATGAAAATAGTCTAATTTTAGTTTAGTTTGTGACCAAGGGAATCGGCACCAACATTTGACTTGGGTTAGCTGATTTTGGCAAACCAGTTACTGGGTTGTGGAGGTCAGACAGGCAGTCGGTTCTTGTAAAAAATTGGTATTGAACTGCATCCGGTTAGACTGGAAGCCGACCCCAACATAGTTGGGAAAAGGCTCGGCAGATGATGAGTAAAAGCTGATTTTGATGAATTTAGTAAATTATAACGAAGTCTATAATTCTCATGGTACGTATTTGCACATGCAAAGCTAAAAGCAACCTCATACTAACCCAGTGTCTTTTCCAGCAGGGGTGAGCACATCGATCCCGCTGTCTCCAATGCTGGTGTCTCTGTTATCAGTGGCTGCTCTGCTGTGCACGGGAGTGTGTGGTGTTATCACTGCGCTGTACCGAAGACACGCAGCCAGGAGACATGATATTGATAAACATCCACCTTCCACGTAAGACTCATTTTACTTTTGTTCTTTCTTTTGTTTTCTTCGAGAATGTTCAATACTTTTGTGCCTATAGGTACATAGATATGAGAAGAGGCCTTTTTCAGCAGTAGGTCAATAATAGGCTGGTATTATTGTTTGTATGAGAAGAGGCCTGACAGCAGTAGTGGTACAATAATAGGTTGGTATTCTTATTCTTTCTTTTTTTGCTCTTGGCATGTTTGGAACGTGTTTGTTTTAGTTCTTAGTCTTTCATGCCTGGAAACGTTGAGAAGTCAGTAGAATCTCTGACATTTGTTAGGCATTTCAAAGGTTGTGATAAATGTTCATTTAGGACAAAATTTTATGGTTGAAAATGAAATAAAGCCTTTCCGAAATTGACACAATTAAATGTATAAAAACAAAATATTACGAGTAAGTACACGGAATCATTAGGTACATAGAAAAACGATGACAATGAAATACAAAAGAAAAAACTTCAAACGTCAAAATAAAAATAAATTAATAAAAAAATAACCAAGGAGTATGTTACATTATAATATGAACGCTAAACGTTATGTAACTGTTCTAGAATGTACACCATATTATATCAGTATTGTCTAAAATTACTGTTTAATATTTTTACAGACTACATTATTCTACTAATATCAAACAGACAAAACAAAACCACTCCAAATACACTATACTTTATATGGGTTTGATATTATTTAGCGTTCTAGATCCATATTTGTTTGTAATATTGGTCTCGAATTTTTAAGATTGTAAGTCATAAATACATTTTCATTTTTATTGAAGTAGAATTATCAGATGTGAGTGGCAACACAAGGAGGGGTCGCCCTAGGAAGACCTACACTAAACTTATTGGTGAGGTCCTTCAGAAAGGTCAGGTGCGGAGTACTCGTAACCGGTGCGCTTGTATGACGAGATGTATGAACGTAGATGAGGCGAAAGGAGTATGTAAGGGTCGTAGCAGGTGGCGCTCGTAGTTTCTGCCTACCCCCATGGGAAAAAGGCGTGAGTTTATGTATGTACATATGTATCAGATCTATAAAAATATTTAACAGTAATTTGAGACAAGATCATAATTTGTTTAGGTAATATTTACAGACTTAATTATAAAAAAAAACAATCAGATAGAAAAAAGATAATCTAAAACTAAATGGCATCAAAAACACACAATGTATGTTCTTCTTTCTAAAACTTAAGTTAACTATATGGAAATAACTAAATTATCTTAATCGGTATTCCCTCGGCTCCTAAAAGTTCAATAACAGGAAAGTAGATAAATATATCGTTTTGTTAGAAACCAGTATTTAATTCCAAAAAAAAACATACCGAAGGTACTCAAGGAATATTGTCTGCTGGTTTAACTTCGGAAATGATATTTATATTTAAAGCTCTTATTATCATTGTAGGAAGATTGCTTCTTGTATGTCATATACATATGAAAATGTAACAGTATTAAATATCTAAAGAGGATCTGATTGCTTGGTCGTTAAACCAGGTTAGGTTACATTTAGATTGGGCTTCAGATTTTCGTTGTTATTTTTTGAGATTTGATTGTAGGTCTTACGAAATCTTATTTACCTATTTTTAGACGTGAATTTGTCTGTGAAATTCTACAGTTAGGAAAATATGAGTTTTTGTTTATTGGTAGACAGTCTTGTGAATTAAGGTGTATTTTTTATGTCATTTATTTATTGTAGATATTACAAAGATATATTTTGATAATAGCAGTACCTACTTTATTCCTTTACCATTTTAGTTGTTACTGTTCATTTTGATAAAATACCCTTTTCACTTCCACTTTTAACAGCAATGCTCTCTACATGGAGCAAAGCGTGGAGTCTCTGTCGAAGCAAGACAATCTGAACACGTACTGTGGCTCCCCCAAACTGGACTACTGCAGTCAGTACGAGCTGAAGATGGAGGGGAGTGGGGAGGATACGGATCCTGATATCATCCCCTGTCATTATGGTAAGATTTAGTTTGTTTAAAAAATAATGAATGAAAGACAGATGGATGATACTGATGATGGGAGAGAGGAAATGTAATATATTTTTTTTATGGTGCAGTGGTAAAGGTGCCTCCTCTCATGAACTTTCATAATTGTCAGCAAAGCTTATATTTGTCATCAACTTGTATCATCTAAATAATATATCTATTGCCACGGAATATTTTCATTCTCAGATAGGATTTGGGGCACGACTCAGACAGGTTCGTAACTGGGCACGACGAAGTACTAATGTGGCTTTTACTAATTTATATGTACTTCTATGTTTATCTTGGACATCGATGAAGAAAAACATCATGAAGAAACTTGAACTTATAATTAACATAAGTCTGAAATGGCCAATTCGTTTTAAGCAATGCCTCTCTAAAGGCCTCTTCTTATACAGAGAATGCTCTTGCCTGAAGAGGCTTTTACTCTACAGAGGGACAATAATAGGCTGGTATTATTAATCATAACCAAGTAAAGCAATCACTCTATTCAACTACTGCGGCTATTCCGCCACTCAATAGTTCATCGACAAGTTTATGTAAGAAGTTCAAAACTTCTTCGTTGCGGGAAAATGTATCGACAGCCGTGCACTCCATTTGAAAGTGTTCTAGTCATATTATGTTTAAAAGAAGTTACGACGTTTTGTTTTGTTTAACCTAGCCACTTACTGGGCTCAAAAATGTTAACTCGAAAAGAAGAAGATTTGATAATGATAATGATTTTGATACATTTTTTCCATTCCTGATGGAAAAACCTTATGACACTTTATGCCCGAGAACTGTTAATCTTAACTGTAAGACTTTATATGCTCGTCAGTCAGGCTTTGCGACCTTTAGATCAAAGTTACAGTCGCCTTTCATGCAGGGTAATTGAAAAAATACCCGAAACCACTTTTACTGTGGGACTAGCCTAACTAAAAATCAGCTATTCTATACATTATGATAGTGTTGTGTAGCATTTTTGTAGGGAACAGTAGATTTTTTTTCATGATTTCAGGGTTGATCCCATAGTAAAAGTTGTTCATAATGATGAGTACCCCTTTTCAGGTTTCGGGTATTTTTTCAATAACCCTGTATACGAATATAGATAATACGACTTGTACCTAAACAATAACAACTGATGCCTATATTATAATAGATTCACATTCAATAACAATGACGGATTTATTATCATTAAATTTTCGAAGAATTTTCGGGTCATGCAAGCAATAATAACATCA
Organism: Hoplodrina ambigua; assembly: GCA_949774945.1. Lineage (NCBI taxonomy): Eukaryota > Metazoa > Arthropoda > Insecta > Lepidoptera > Noctuidae > Hoplodrina > Hoplodrina ambigua. Next base: position 507,617 of record OX458982.1, read on the forward strand.
CGACACGACCGTAACCCGATCACCGTAAGTACATAGGTACTGCGTTAATATCATAGAGAGGGTCCATAATATAATAATAACACCTTTTCCTAAGCCCTTCCGTACACCATCTCATTTTATCGTCACGATTTTCAAACTATTTTAGGTACATAAGTGAACATAACAGCCCATGTTAGTGATAATATATGAAGTAGATTGGTATTGTTGTTTTTTATGGTAATGGATGGTAAACAAGACGATGGTTCGTTTCTGTCGCGCTAAAATCAAAACGGGTGTCTAAAAAAAACTGAAACGTTGATTTTTATGGCATTGGTTAGCTTACAGTAGCAGCCTCGGAGTCTGGATGTGTGCCCGGTTGATCGCAATAGACTCGCCCCCTATTAAATGGGACTTAAACATAATTTGCGAAATGTGGGTGTACTAATAGGTACATCTCTGCCCAATCCTTCGGGGATTACAGGCGTGATGTTATGTTTAAGGAATAAGAATAGTGAGTAAATTATTCAGGTTTTGAGTGCTTGTTTTATAAACTTCTCAGTGAGAAATTGGAACTCTCGTTTGTGATAAAAGTGATGAAAGCGTCTCGACCAAAAAAATTAACTATTTTAGTTTGGGGACTCATAAATTCTCTCTCTGTATCTCTGTGTAAATTAACGCTCTAAGTACAGACAAGAAATTAGATACGTAATTAGGGTATTTTTAAGTTTACTTGAGAACTGATAACATAACTTTTTTTTAATAACCCACCTTAAATATAAAAAAGCTTAATAACATAGAATAAAAAAACATCCATCGGTTTCTAAGAATATTTCTAATATATCTAAGTCAAAGGCAAATCATTTATTTTAAATAGGCCATTAAAAGGAACTTTTGAACGTCATATACAAGAAAATAGAAATTAATTTAGTGGCCTCTTCCAAAAAGTAGTTTTGTATAGAAAAGAATGGGCAAGAAACTCCTTCTCCTTCATTATTTTCACATTTAGAAGCAACAGGAATAATGTAACCAGGATTTTGTAAAAACCTAATTGAAAGAGTGCCGTGGAGTTTCTTGCTCGTTCTTCTCTATAGAGGCCTACCTCCGTTTTGGAACGAGCAACTAGATTCAACTTTCTGACTAACTGACCCACTCTATGACAATTCAAAAAAGCCTGTAAACGGTCTAATTGAAATAAATATTTTGACGTTGACTTACTTACTCTTTTAAATCATTTTTTTACACCATATTTATACATCAGTTTCATGTAATGACTCTGGTCTCTGGCTGCTTAGCTATAGTTTATTTATTCTAATATCCTTTTCCTACTTACACAGTGTAACACGCTTTCTTCACGTTGGATATATTTTAGATATTTTCTTGCAGATAAGAAACCAATAGGAGAATATAGTAAGCTGTCGACTCCTGGGGTGGACACAGACGCCCACAGGATATTCAGCGATAGACCTGTTATACCTGCAAGTGCTGTAAGTATACCCAGGACTACAACAATCAAGCTAAAATATGCTAGCTGGCGAATATTGGCGGTCCTGAAGTTAGCTGTTTGGATGCGCAATTAATCTTTTAGAAAGTAAATTATTTACTGCGCATCTAATCAGATAACTTCAAGAACTGCAAGATACGTCGGCTGTACTGTACAATACATTTCTATACCATCTATTATATTAATATTCAATAGGGGTGAAGTTTATTTATTTTATGTTTGTAAGATGTAATCTCTAAAAGTACTGTTCCGATAGCGAACAAATTTTCATTGACAGGTAGCTATTTTATCTCTGTATTTTTTTATATAAGTACATGACTGCCAGGCGGACATAGACACGAGCAGAAGATAGTATGTATTCATAATATTATTTACAAATATATGATAAAATGGAGTTCTTGAAAGGCGTTGTAAGATAATACTGATTCTTTTACAAGCTCGCTCGCTCGTTCCACTAACATCGATTTCAATGATTCACTCAGATCAAATTATTGAGAATAGTCCGTTTTGCCTAACCAAAGTTTACAAAAGATCGTATAAAATGTATGCCAGCTATTCATCACAATATCTTTAAAAATCTACATAATTAATGTAAGTATCAAAGCGTTTTTTTCATTTCCCTGTGATTAAAATTTCTCATCTCGCAATTTTTTTTCCATTATATTAAGAGGTTTGCTAATTTCATTATATTCTACAACAGAGAACCGAGGTCGCGTTTTAATGCTGCGGTCCTACATTGTTATTTTTTAAAACAAAGACATCTGAAAAATCTGAACAACAATGAAATAACATAAATATGAAGAACTAAGCAAATGAATAAACTGAGAACAAATAAAACTGCAAATATAAAAAAGCGTTTAGTTAGGCGCCGCCATCTTTTATTGCTGTTGTTTTTTTACTAAACTTAATTATGTATAAACAAAAGATATTAGTTACCGCTTCCCTTTTGAAACTTTGTACTTTCATTTTCAAACCACCTTTCCTTCCTTTATGACTTTTGACCTTTCTCGCAAATAATAGAAGAAACCAGATTGTTATTAAAATTTTACGTAATGTTATATTGTTTTCCTCCCACGCAGTCATCAGTAAGTATATGCGTGGTGAACCGTGGGGTCACCGCCCGCAGCGCTGACATTGCGGCTGCGCGGAGGCCTGAAGTAGTGACCACTGCAAGAAAAGTGCGCGAGAGTTGCATATAGACGCCGATATGCCGTAAGTGATAGTGTGATGATGACTTTGTGATTGCGTTACGTTTAGCGAGGTGTGGTCTTTGGATGTAGGTTGGACAAAATTGTTAGTTAGATTTTTTACGGTGAATGGAAAGATTTTAATGGTTTTAAAATTAAATAATTTTGTAAAAAATGTGGTATTCTCGGCTGTTATCATTAAGGCTGTTGTCGTTAATCAAGTCTAGGTATCTTCAACATACAAAGAAACTTACAAAAACTAATTACAAATTCAATATAATGTGTTCTATTTTCTGCCTCGCAATCCCAAAGTTTTAGTCATATTATAATATTCCTAAAATGTGCAATTTAGTTTAATATTACCCTCTATGTATAAAAATCCAGAGACCTTACGTTTTCGTTTAAATTGGATGTACTTTTAAATGACAAAACTGTTGTAGAAATAAGTATTTGATTAATTATACGATGGTTAAGTACACGAAACTATATTTATAATAATTTAACTGTATTTATTAAAGTAATTTGTAATTAATTAATTAAAAACATCCGCCCACTCTTTCGAGCTGTCGCAAAATTGATTTGATACCCGTATTATTATTTTGCAATTCGTATTTTAGTTAAAAATGTAGCTATTCTATCCATTTTTTTTGTAACTGCCTAAGATAGTGTACACACGAGAGGTACAATAACACATTTATAACTTGCCCCGTTCCGAGTGTGCGCGCCAACATTGTTTAAGAGTGATATTCTGACTTGATTTAGATCTATGCATAGCATTAGTGTAGCGGCAAACTGAGCTACTAGTGGCCGCCACAAAATGTTGTGAATAAAATTTGTCATGCATTTTCTAGGACGAGTGTTTCCAAATTGTCGCCGAGGCTCTCTGGGGCATCTCATAGCTATCCTGAGGAGGTAGGCAAAGGTCGCTGACACTCAACGTCCTTCTTATTGTTAGTAATACAATCATTGCACTGTTATTAACAATTCAGATCTTTAGAGTTTCTTTAATTAAATAAATGTCTAAAATAATCTTGATGTCTGCTAAAACTGCGTAGATCATATTTAGGAAGGACGTCGCAAATAAAAGGGACTCGCAGTATAAAAAAGATTGTGAACGCTTATTCTATGATATCGATCGCATGATCACAAACAGCAGCCACTAACAGCTCAGTGTGCGGAAAAACTTAAATAGATTCACAAACACTATCTTCTCATGATGTGGTATTCGCAAAATTTTATTTTGGTTTTATCGAGTGAAGCAATATAACATACTAATATTTAAACAATGCTGCCGAAAAACAGTGTAAATATCTCAGATATTTTCTGCAAAACGTTTTCGAGGTCGACCATCAATTTATGTAGGATTACTTTTAAAAAGCAATTATAATTAATAAAATTCATCGCTAACAGGATGAACACAGCTGAATCGTGAAACAAATTGAAGCCATAAATAACGATATCTTACAGTTTGCAAAACTGTTAAAACAACGTGATGTTTTTGAAGAAAATAGAAATTAATTGTTATAGAAAATTGTTAAGGATTTTTTATACTTTAATTGCCTAAAGGCATGTTACTAGTTAAAGGTAATTAGGTACATGATATCCTAAGGTTATTATTTTAAATGAGTCTTTATTTAAAATATACACAACTAAATTAATAAGTACAAGCTTTTGACCGCGACTTTGTCCACATAAATATCGGTTTGCGCGGACGCAGACGAAGTCGCGAAATAAAAAGTAGCCTATGTCCTTCCTTGTGGTTTAAACTTACCTCGTACCAAATTTCATTAAAATCGGTTCAGTGCTACGTCTTACGTGGAAGCGTAACAAACAGATAAAGTTACTTTCACATTTATAATATTAGTAAGGATGAACAATTGATGATTTCTGCATAGCAATCTAATACTTAGGTCCGACCCTGTCATCAATTTCAGTCAACTTATCGTCGTCGTGCGCAGAGAAATTTGAAACTTGTACAGAATTTTCAACTTTACAAAATGGGCTTCACATTTCACAGGTAGGCTCTTGTTAAGTTAATAATAAGACAGCTCAAGTTAAGTGTAATGTAATTTAAAGTTGACGACGTTAGTTGACACGCTTGTTTACTTTCGCCTAAACAAAGTTTGTAAACAAATCTTGAAACCCTTTCTAACAGGTCTTACATAGTTATGTATGTTAACTAAGTACCTAAGTGTACGAAATTCTGATCAAAATTCAGGTACCAACCATAAACCTGGAGGGCGATTCTACTAACTTTTAGGAACGATCGCAATCTAATCTCAGTGTCTGTTAATCAGCAGAATAGGCCGTCTGATCTCATAGAGCCTATAAACGAATTTTGAAAACCGAATAAATATTTTTTTTTCATGAAAGTGTCTGAGCATGAGGCCTTGAATTGATTCCCAGATCGGTTAAAGTGATATTAAATTTTCCCTTCAAGAATTTCTCAGTAGCAGCCTCGGAGTCTGGATCTGTGCCCGGTCGATGGCAATAGGCTCGCCCCATATTACATGGGACTTAAACATAACTGGCGAAATGTGGGTATATTAATTGGGTACACCTTTGCCTAACCCTAACCCGTGATGTTATGATACTTTTCTCCTGATAGGTATATTAAGAAGGTTCCTTAAGAAACCAGTGAAATAGTAGCCTGTTAATATCTATTGTGTGCCCTTTGTTTTATCCATATTTCTCTCTTTCTGTCCGCACTATTTATTAACCCACATCAGTTCTAAGTAGGTAATATATTCCGAAGCGATAACGGTGGTTCTTCCACACGTTTACACAGGGTATCATTGTCCCTAATGGCCCTGAACAATGGCCTATATTGGACACGCTTCGGCGTTCAACGCCCCATTAATATGCAAAGCCGGTCAATCAAATGAACAAAGCCCAATAGCCTATTGCTGGACATAGGGTCCTACTTAAAAAGGAGATGATTTTAAAGAGGCTGAATTATGAATCACACATACATCGGTTATGATTTTATGAGTATTATTGTTTTTAATAACTGACTCCATAAAAAGGAGGAGGTTTTATGTTGACTGTTTGTATTGTTTTTAATGTATGATTACCATTTTCTCCTTCAATTGTAGATCCTTTTTTTGAAAGCTAATTCTACAAACATAATCTCACGTCATTTTCAAATGGGGGTAGGCAGAAACAACAGACCAGCACCTGCTACGATTCTTACATACTCTTTTAGCCTCGTCTACATTCATACAACTCGTCATACAAGAAATTAAAAAAACAATGCTAGAGCTAATTCTAATTATTTTAAACACGTTTGAAATTTAGTCGCAATCTCATCTCAACACAACAATTGATGTCAAAAATGTTTCATAAATTAGAGGCATATATTTTAATAGGTTGAGACTGAGATATACAGGAGACAAAGTTAGCAGAATTGCTCCCCTGTTCATATTTTAGGGTTTTTTCACAATTCGCGAATATTCTGAATATAGAGTTATATCCGGAAAATAATACAATTCGTGTATGTGAATGGGCTGTAATGAATAGTTTGCTTTACTTTAAAAGTCTGTTAAACTATAGATTATAAATAGTTGGTTAACCAAATCACCAACAAAATTATGAGTCGCTATGTGACGGTCACCCATCCTCTAAACGACTGCAGCATGCGTAGTGTTTACAGCGTTATACAACTTATTCGCCACCTGGGCACATGGCATATAATAATAAACTTCTAAAATAAACAATATTAGATGGATTATGGAAAATACCACGCGGATACAGCGTGATTGATTAAATTTAAACTTTCTCTGGCGGGGTTACGAACTTTCCGCGCTGTTGACGATGAACATTGTTGATATAATGCTGTACCCATTAATATTATATCACTGTATCAGTTTCACCATTTAATTGGGTTATAAATAGATTTTGGTTTTAGTTTCAGTCTTCGTCGGGTACCTAAAAAAAAAACTTAAAGGAATTTGAGACTTTTCGCACTTGGTTAAGGGTTGATTTTTCTATAGGCAGATAAGTTTTATCTGAAGAATTAAAATTATAGTGTGAAAATGTATGTGTATAGAAAATATATATTAAGCCTTCTTATTTATTCTGTAGATAAAAGTAATCTGATGGCTGATAAATCTGCTCGAAACCAAATTAATTAACTTTAAGCTCGCAATACAGCATTTTATAAAAAGGCGATGCGTCAGCTCAGCTTACTGGAAAAGCGTAGCAACATAATGTTATTATAAGTGTACGTGGGGACTGCCCCGTTGGTCTAGTTGACGCAAAGCACGACTGCTGATTATGAGGTAATCGATTCGATTCCCAGGTCGGGCAAAGTGTTATCGGGTTTTTTATCAGGAATTTCTCAGTAGCAACCTCGAAGTCTGGATTTGTGGCGGGTTGATGGCAATAAGCTCGCCCCCTATTACATGGACTTAATCGTATCAGGCGACATGTGGATGTACTAATGGGTACACCTCTGCCTGACCCTTCGGGGATTACTGACGTGATGTTAATCATTACCTGATGGTCAATATAGTGCTGATAGTAGAATTTTACTTTTGACAGCCAATCACGACAAACCAACAAAATTATCTCAGATTTTCATTTAGTTCAGTCAATATTTTGCAATATAGTGCTATGCGCTATTCCAACACCATGTGTGTTTACTTTATGAAGCAAATAGCTGCAGGCGACTATCAAAGGGTGTGTACATACAAAAATACAGGAATAGTGGATTTTTATTAACTATCCTGAACGGTTCGGAACAAGGTAAATTGAAACCAATATTTTGATTTAAATTCTCGTAACTATTGAAAAAAAAATGAGTTTTGATTGAAGACTGGTAAATATTTTCGCACGTCATATTAATAGTCAAAAATAAGCATAGCATTTATGAGCCCATGAATTTTCAATTTTTCACTTCCATTAGGTAAATCTCTCGGCTATAATTGAAAAAAGGGTCTGTGGTTGGCTTTAACACGCAAATATAAAAAGAGACTTTAAGAAAGCTCAATCCCGAGAACCCAAGACCCCGAGAGCCCAAATAACTGGACTATAGGGATGAAGGAAGGTCTGGTTGAAAAAAAAATAGACACAACAAATCAATACACCTATGAAAATAATGCTGCTAGTTTTTCGTTTTATACATGGGTATAGAACAAAAAACATATTTACTCGTTACAAATGTTGGCCCAACATTTGCAGTTTTCATCACACGCAGAATATGTCGTGTCGCGTTATTTACGGCCACGTATATAAACGGCTATTAAATACAAGTGGCTGCGTTTTATACAGCGTGTGTCGTGTTTCGCACCTCGCCGCTCGCGGGTGCAACGCTTTGCTCAGACGTGGCGTGACGCTAGGGTTACCTATATTTCTTCAGCTTGAAAAAAGAAATTAATATTATGGTATATTATAGAAAAAGAAAAAAAAAAACGTCATGTTTCTTACCTGTTTGTTTATTTTGACTACATTTTTTTTCACTACAATAAAAATCGTATGTTTTATCACATAGTTATCAGTTGCAGTGTTGCGAAGTAACGATTAATCCAACCAACTGAAATATAATATCTTTGCGTACTACTCGTACACATTCCTTAATTCGCACGCAGTACTAAAATACAGTACAATACAACACATAACATCATAACATCACGCCTGTAATCCCCGAAAGGTTAGGCAGTGGTCTACTATAAGTACACCCACATTTCGCCAGTTATGTTTTTAAGTCCCATGTAATAGGGGGCGAGCCTATTGCCATCAACCGGGCACAATACAAAATAACTTTTAATTCGTTATACATATTTCACGAGGTGAAAATACACATAAATATGAACAACTTTTACTACGGGACCTACTCTGTCCTAATCAGTAGCATTTTGGTCGGGAACAGCTGTTCTTTTTCATGCTGTATATTAAAGTACGTTTGGCAGCCCTACGTGACACGGACGTGTAAATAAGAGGTCGGATGTACTTACCTTCATACGGAACACGTTTTGCAGAATACTATCGTGATATAAAACATCAGTTTGTACTTTTATCGATAAACTGCTGCTAGTGCACGGTTTGTGTGACTGACTACAGCAGGATACTAAAATAAGTAATCTTTTCAATTAATTTTATTAAAATCTTTTTTTAACAACTGTATAGGTATTGCCCATCAAACTAAGTTGTATTAGGCAGAATTAATGTGGATATACTAGAAGGAGCCCAAGTATGGACTTGGATTTCTTCTGGTTACGAAGTTATTGAAAATACCAACTTGTTATGTCTTTTTACAAGCTCTTATTTAGCTTGCACTGTTCGTATGTAAGTGTCCTTTCAAAATTTGTAAACCATTTATCGACCATTTTGTTGATATCCAATTGAGCTGAAATTTTGCATACATACACCTTTAGTTCTAATGACGAAATATGATGAAATATTGTAATAATTTAAAATTAAAGTTTGTTTTCAAAAATATTTTATAAATTACTTTTTACGTTAAATGATACAACAACAACAACAACTAAACTTTAAATACAATTTTTGCATGTATTATAATGCGTACTATAAACACTGATTTTTGCCTAATGCAGCATAGTTTCAAGAGCGGTATGCGTAGTTAACAGCTGATGTGATAATAATATGTCTTGTTGCAACCTGTATTGTATTGTTTTGTAAATCTTCGATAATTTTAGATGGTGTGGTAATCTTATGACATCTTAACACTGGCGACCCGCCTTGGCTTCGCACTGGTGCAGTATGGAGACATGAACCTTCCTCTTGTATCACTCTATCTATTGGTAAATTCGTTGCGTGGTTTAAAAGATCTAAGCGTACAGATGGCGAGAAGCATTTTGGTTTATATTATGTAGAAACTGCTTACGAAGTTCAATATATTTTCGTATACATTGTATAAGTGACCATTATTTTTAATGTAGATATTCTGATAATTTTATCCTATATTGCATTGATAATATATGCTCATTTCGTCGCCTTACAATCAGCGACCTGAAACATTGTACATTTTGTGAAAAGTAATTATAATATTGTATGTAAAGTGATTAATAAATAAAATAATATTTAATGTGTATAATAAATTAAACTAGATACAAATTACGTTCTGAACTGCTAGGAACGATATGTTAGTGTAATTATTCTGAATTCATTAACTGATTGTGACGCGGGGAAGTCGTTAGATAGAAATTAACATTTTGTATGAAATGTGGAGTTAGATAATTTAATATAATGTCGATGGGAGTGAAGAGGTACGTTGTAAGAGTGTGGAGTAGTATACACATGAGCGGTTCGGCATTTTCAACACAACGCCGATTTCGAATGCCGAACCGAATAGCCCGACCCGTTTAAGTGAAACTAAGTGATAAGCTCCATAAATGTACAAAACAGGTCCCTATTATTAAAAATGAGTAGAAGAACTTACTATTACGTAAAGTTCACTTCAAACCTCACTGAAAGGTATGCTTATATAACGAATTCATTTGTTTTCCTCGCTTGAAGTGGTGACGACACATAGTAATGACAGCTGTCAATAGAATGACAGAACTAGTTTATTACGTCATTAGTAGATCGTTTTTAAGGTCGTCACTCACTTATCAACCTGGTACCTGACCAGCATCGCCTCGCCTTGAGTGCCGTGATTTTTCACTTATTAACTTCTTAACTTGACCGGATTGCCTCCTATGCAAGCAATCCACTGGCTTACCGTGTGTGGTCCTGTTGGTGACCACCCTCTTATCGCGCGATTACCGGGTGTTTGATTTCGTGACGACGAGGGGGCGTCAATTTGCTGGCCGCGTGTTGACAACGAGTGGACGTACAATGAGACAGGGGTGCCGAGTTGATTAAACGAGTAATGGCCTTTAAAGTCTTTCACTCCGTCGCAAGATACCGTTAGAATTAAAAATTTTGCTTAGTCAATATACTCAAGTAGTTTTAAATTATTTATTTATAATCAACTTATACCTTCACAAATGAAAAATAAAATAAAATATATTCCAGCATGGCATATAATATTTATTGTTTGGCATGCAATTACGTAATTTTCAATTCTATTTCTGCGGTATTTAATTACTTCTGTATGCGCTTACTGTAACAAAACTGTTAGGCATATAAACGATGTCAAATGTCAAGCATTGTCTTTCTGATTATCTTCTGACGTTTGTTTAACCCTTTAGAGTTATTCCCAGAAAACTGGGCTCACTTTGAGAGAGCAATTCATTAATAATTTAATGAAGTCGTTAAACAATCGTGGTGACCTGGAACATATTTCAGGAAAACGCCTGTTTTTGACATGTATGTAACGTCCAAATAAATCGTCGGAAAACCGTTAAACCGTAGTTTTATCAATAAATAGGTAATACTTTTAACAGATTTATGAATTTTCCACTCAACATAAATTAATATGTAAACATGATTGGAAGGGTCCTGCCACGTTTAGGTATTATATTTTTTGACAGTCAGTTGGTGACAGTCAAAAGTATTAACGTTAAACTCTGCAAGCGTTGATCAGCTTGTGACGAGGCACGAGGCATTACTCCCATCGAGGCTGCCTCGAAAAGAGCAGTAAGTTACAAAGTGACTATTTCCTAGGCTAATTAGTTGTTACTATAAATATGATATTATAAATATACAAGATTAAAATTATACTATTATAATAAGTGCTGTGTTGCAAGCAATTAAAAAAGTAAGAACGTTTATTTTAAACCTATTATTTCGGTATTGTAAATTAAATTGAAATTTTTTAATTGACTGCAACATTTTTAATTTATAATTGCACGGCAAAACGAAATTGATAAAATTTTAAATCCTGTTTGTTGTTAAATATAAAAGAAAAAATAATTTTTATTATTAGGCGAACCCGACTGACATTACCTATAGTGATATACTGTAAACGATGATTGTGAATGTTTTAATAAAAACAATTACAAAAATGATTACCTTTGTTTTATTTTACATCTACCCTAATACTACATTTACAGGCTGAAATTGAATAAATGCGACAAAAAGAAATGGGAGCTTCAGTTATAGTAACATAGTAATTATCAACTGTTTTGTTCAACAATTTAAATCGTTAAAAAAAATTACGTTATTATCGTTGTAAATGGTCCATTGATGTTGTTATCTTTATTTAAGTATGAATTATTGATATTCCAGAAAAATTATTAATATGCAAAATAAGAAAAATTAAAATATCAAAAAATCTCGTCCTACTCGACGCAGTGCTCAATAATCGTCGTAGAGTACTCATGCTAGTAAACGCAACGAACGGCAATTCGTTGCGGTAATTTACCTAATTTTAAGTAAGAACCGTGCGACGTTGCCAAACCTTGCGCGAACGCCGGCGCTCGCTGCCATCCCTTCCCGGCGACCGCCCTTCCCCGCCCACGCTAGTCGCTCTAAAACGTTTGTAGGTCATGGATGGTCGCGCGCGCATTCCGCTAATCCTACTTTACGTATTGCGAATAATTTGTATTGTTGTCTTGTGTGTGTGTCACAATGCCTAGGACGAGACGAAATAGTCGTGAACCGCTTACAAACGTCCAGTATCTCGATATTATCGTATGGTACAACATTGTAAGAAATTTACGTGAAACGCAGCGAAGATTTCGGCTAAAATATCCCAATGTCACTCCACCATCATTGGGAAGGATTCTGAGAATCACTCAGAACATGCTGGACTACGCAAGTGTACACGTGCCGGCCACTATCGTCCGCGGAGACAATTTTGTGAATGGTTATTGGAAAATCTCCATAACAACATTTTATGGAGTGACGAAGCCACCTTTACGAGAATTGAACTATTTAACGTTCATAATGAACATTGGTGGAGTGCTCGCGGTCGCAACCCACACGTAACACGGAGGGACGCTTTCCAAGTGCGATTTAGTGTGAATGTATGGGCTGGGATAATTAATGACAAAGTGATTGGGCCGATCTTCATTAATGACAGGTTGACCGGTCCACGTTATTTAGAACTTTTAAGGAATGCAGTGCCTGAACTATTGCAAGACGTGCCCCTGTCGTATCTTACCGGTATGTATACCTATATATTTAGTATTCATAAAACTTAGGACAATTTGCGGCGCCGTGCTCAATTGTGTTTACAAAACGGAGGTGGACATTTTGAACAGTTATTAAAATACACGTAAGTGTTTTGATTACCGATTTAATTTATTGTAAATACTTTATTATTAAATATTGTAAATACTGTTATTCCAACTTTTTAAATACGCCAAAAATACAATAATTAATTTGTTGTTGTAACAAACGTTATTCAGGTTTAACATTTGAAGTTAACATTTTTGATCGTCCTAAGTCGACAAAAGTATGAAGGGAAATTTGGTTTCACAAAATTGTTAATAATCGTGCGCGCGGGAAAGATGCGCGGGCGGCCGGACGGTCGGTGGCGCGATTCATTCATAGCGAGAATGTACCTACATAAATCGTACCCACTACACGAAAACTGTATGTAGTACGCGAAATTCTTTGATACTTTGATTATTTTGACGTTTTTCGTAACACTGATAAATGTTTACTAATTTCTCATTTGATATGATCTAAATTTTCTTGACAACACGTATTAATATCGTATATTTAAATTTGTCGCATCTATTCAATTTCTTAAACTACTGCACCGATTTCAAAAACTCTTTCACTATTTAAATGATACATTATTCCTAAGTATATTAATTACTAGAAAAATTAGGGATCCCTAATAAAAAGACAATAATGAAAAATCGTCTTGTCCCAAAATTATTAAAAATGTTTAGAATTGTCCAGGAGTCGTTCAAAAGCTGAAGCTAGTAGTTGCTCGTCCCAAAACGTAAGTAGGTCTCTATAGAAAGGAACGATCAAGAAACTTCATGGAGACTCTTTTCAATTAAATTTCTTGAGAAACAAAATAGAATTGAGGCGTCATCCAAAACAGTCATACTTATGAACAAGCCATACACAACCGATTATAAGAAATTGTAGGCTAGTAATTAAACAATGCGCGCAAAATGTACCTCAGTACCTACGATTTAAAAACGCATTATAACTGCATCGAGTAAATAACTTCCGTCATTTAATTGAAGGTAAGTGAAAAGATATGAAAACAAAAGAGGCGCCATTAAGCGCGCGTTTATTAAATGCAAAAATAGGTTTAATGGGTTACGACTATGTTATCATGGATCAGCGAAGCAAGAAAAATATTTATTATTATTTTTTATTTTTTTCTGTGTCTTACTCCTGGAGAATACTATGAAAGCGGGGCAGTAATCATAGAAGTATATAAACGCGGGTGAAAAAAATCACGCGAGCGAAGTCGCGGGCAGAAGTTAGTTATAAAATCATCTAGCCACAGACATAAACATAAAGACAACCAAATCTAGCAAGATTTGGTTGTCTTTAAGTTTGATGAGAGATGGCTGCAGTTAAATTCAGAAAGTTATTCTTCTGTATCTACCTGTACCTACTTATCAAGATAAAGCCAATGTCATAGAATTTAACATTATTTTGCAATGCAATACATAACAATAACAACTGTTTTCCTGAAGGGTTAGGTTTTAGTATTAACATTATTTTATTGTGTTTAACTTAATCTAGAATGTGTATATCTGAAAAAAAACAGCCCTCCTTATTATAATATCCATATTTATCATTGATACACTTAAAAAATAACTCGCATACAAAACAAGCAGTTAAGAAAACGAGCACCAGGAGGCCTATCCACACAATTCCTCCGGCATTTTTTCACCCGAAGCAATCAAGGGTTAATTTTCAGCGCCTGTCACCCGGGGCGTCGCGTCACCATTGAGGTATAACGAGTCGTTTCCTTCGCTTCGGAGCCAACACCAGCTATTCATAGGTCAAGGTACGCTGCATGTGGAATTTAATGATGCAACATTGGCATGGTATGTCGTTTAAAAGGTGTAAGGTAGAATGAGCCACGTACTTCAAGAGAATACATACATATATACATAAACTCACACCTTTTTCCCATGGGGGTGGGCAGAAACTACAGAACGATCCTTACATACTCCTTTCGCCTCATCTACGTTCATACATCGCGTCATACAAGCACGCCGGTTACGAGTACTCCGTACCTGACCTTTCTGAAGGAACTCACCGGTCAGTGTAGGTCTTCCTAGGGCGACCTCTCCCGGCGTTGCCACTCACCTCTGCCATATAAATACCTTTTGTCAATCGTCTTTCACTCATCCAATATGGTTTTTTCAAGGGAATATCATCATCATATCAGCCCATAGCTGTCCACTGCCGAACGAGGCCTCCCCCAAATAGCGCCTACCCTCCCGGTTAGGCAGCCCGCATCCATCTGCTGCCCGCCACCTTCTTTAAATCGTCAGTCCACCGTGCAGCAGGGCGTCCCACACTACGTTTGCCTAAACGTGGTCTCCACTCTAACACGTGTCTGCTCCACCGACCGTCTGTCCTTCTGCAGACATGACCGTACTAATTTTACGACAATGTCGGTAGCGCTGTCGGTAAGTATAGTATTAATGAAAATGAACAACTTTTAATCTTGAAATCGTACAAAAAAACCAGCTATCCCCTACATTAGGTTAAGTTATGGAAACATAAAGTATACTGAACAGCTGATTTTAACAAACCTAAATAAATAAATCAGGGGAGCTGGGGTATAACCCTTTTTCCTTACGTGACTATTTCTACCAGTTAACTCCAACCGCAAGCCGCGCAAAATAACTTTGATCAAATAAATTAATTTTCATACTATAAAACCGAACCAAAAAAAATCTTTAAACTATCTAAAACCCGTGACAGCGCCGGACTGACATATAATTACGCAGGCCCTAATAAGGTTTCCTTTTTAAAGCAGAATCGTGCCCCTGGGCGGGTCCCAATTAGTTTGCTGGGTAAAGATGCTCATTTAGCTTGTTTTAACAAGTAGGTAATGTAGTTCCTAGGGCCTAGGGGGGCTTCCGGCGCATGTTGACCGTTTTCTTTAAAATACAATAGAACATTTTGTTTGAACAGGCTCAGGGATGTGGACTCTTGTCTACGAGAGCTTTCTGTATATAGCATTTATTTATTAGATTTATTTACACCGCTAGTGTCTGCGAAGTTATTGGTGGAATTCATCTGAAATTGTTTGGCTCTATTCACACCTATCACACATACCTCATACAGCTATAGAATTTGGCGTTGAATTTTTGATAAAAGTTAATTTAATTATTTTTCATTAGAGTTCACTCATGCACTAAAATATTGCTTTTTTTATGTTCGAGCTCTAATGCACCAAATAATGGCCCTGTAACTAGTTATTTGTATTGCTTTAAAGAGCTGAGCATACTTATATTTTTTTTTCTAATCGTACTGTAAAATAATATTAAATAAAAGGCTTTTTATTTTATTTATTTATTAAAGAGCTGAGAGTTCGTAGTAATTTTAGAAATTACTTTAAGGTCAATAAGACACTCTTTGTGATTTTTCTTTAAGGGTCTGAACATCTGCAACAAATTTTGCAAAACAACATTGCCTTTTGAACTAAGGTTGGATAATTTTGTGTGACTATAAGAAAGACAGTTGTTTTTATTTCGGTGACCATACTTTCAGGATTAATGATCAGTAAAAATATTTCTAAAAACTGCGACATAAAAAGTGAGAATATCTAATTCAAGAAAGAATATTTATCCCAAAATTTTTTAAAAATCGTCAAGCTCCTAAACCACAAAAAATCGTAGAACATACATGGGGTTCAAAGTCAAATCATTTATTTCAATTAATTAGGTTGGTTTGGACGTCCACATCTTTTGTTGCCGGCGTGGAAAATCCTCATGGATGATTGGAAGCAGCAAATCAAATACTGGAACAGCCCTCGTTTCTATGGTGTAATTAAAATGAATGATTTGACATTGTCATTGGTACTTGTAACACTGATCATTTAATGGTATTCGAACGTAATGTTAATTCCAGTTGTTAACTGTGTATGACAAACGAGGCTGCGGTTTTGGTGTAGCGGTCTGATCGAGCCCTCTGAAATGAAATGCATAACCATGCTTTTCTATAGTAAACCAAATTTTATATAGTAGAAGTATGTAAGAATCGGATATTGGTGGCGTTCTGTGAAAAAACTTTAATTTAAAAATTCTAATAATTGTTTTGGACATTGTATTGTCACCAGAACTAAAGGTGTGTGCAAAATTTCAGCTCAATCGGATGCAAATGGTCGAAAAATGGTTTTCAAATGAAAGGACAACTTATTTACATACATGTTACTTACATACGAACAGTGCAAGCTAAATAAAAGCTTATAAAAAGCGTGAGTAATAATAACATATAGTCTTTTAAAAATATCCTGGAATTATGATAAAATATAAATCAAAACCTGCTTTCAGATAAGTACCATCTTCATTAGCGTTCCGCATCCACGGTTCAGAGTATTCTCAATCCATTGTCACCCTACACTCGACGTCACGGCTCACTTGATGTCAACCCGACTCACAAAATGTACGAAACATTTTTTAGAAAGCCATCACTCTCAAAATTTTCCATGACAATGAAAGTATTGACTTGTTACTGCCAATTATTTTGGGCCAGGGTGCTTCCATCAGGTTGGGACATAACAATGGGTACTGGCGGTGCTTGTGAAAATACCATGGATCTACGAAAATGTAGTTTCAGAGGAAATATATTTATCTACAATTATTTTTTGACTCATTTTATTATCGACCTTATAATCGTGGCTTTAAAGTAGGTAAGCCAAGGTAACAAGTTACCATTGGTATTGTAGGCAGGTAGGCACAAACTCGCGTTGTATTTTCGATCGATTTTGGAATTGAGAATACTCGTTTCATACCTAAATAAAAATTATTTAGATTAAAAACTAAATTAATTGTCCACATCGTGTGAAAATAAACTAGGTAATCTAACTTACTGCTAATTGGATTGTCTTATTTTCAATGCAAAACTCGAATATTTCTAGATGCTGTGCTAGGCCTACAGCATTGTTAAGGTGTTGTGTAAGGTGTGACTGGTCTTCTGCAGTAGTAACTGAGTGTTGCAAATAATTTGCTAATGTTGCAGATGAAGTTAAAAAGTTCTAATCTTGGATTACGACTAATGCCAATGGGCAAATCCCTGATTACTGAAAATGGTGCTTGATGGACCCGATAAAGTAATTAGGGGTAATCCAATCGACATTTACCGGTTACTCGAAGTCGGAAACGAAAAAGTTTCTCAAAGAAACTACCTAATAGTTAGTTATTAATGGAGCAACTCTGTTATTGTATTTTGATCAATGATTGCTTGTATTCATCAAAATATTGTAAGTGCTAAACACACATGACATGATAATATTAAAAAAGATGATAAAATCAGAAGCAGACAACATCAGAAGGGAGATTCTCGTGATTTAGAACTTTAAAAATGTAGTCGCAATCTCATCTTAGCGATAGTCAATGTAAGTAAAAGAAATAATATCAATTAGAGGTATTTTTACACGACTGCCCCAAAAAAAGGAGTGTTATGTGTTCAGGGTTAATGTATGTATGTATGTATGTATGTATGTATGTGAGATTCTTTATTCCACCATAACTTTTAAACGCCTGAACCGATTTAGATGTATGGGGTATCGTTACAATCCTTGCATCGTTCCGAGTAACATAGGCTAGTTAATAATAAAAAGAATCCTGTGTGGTCACTTTAAAACGTAAATTAATACCAGCCTCAATTATTTTTTTAAATGAATCTCGTCGTGTCTATGTTTATCGTCTAGAGTTTGACAAGTAGATTTAAAAAATATATAACAATGTAAATAAAAAACGTCATAAAAAAAACTGACGAGTAAACAAAGTACAAATATGTGCAATTTTTGCAGTCGTGTTTTTTAATTTGTTTAATTATAATAGCTTGTTGAAGGATTGAGATTAGATTGCGATCGTTCTTAAAAATACTAGAATTGCCCTTCTGATCACCATACTGTGGAAAACAATTGACATCCGTAGTAAATTAAGATCAGTTTAAGGCAGATGAAACTGCAATTCACAACTTAGAAATTTTTAATAATGCCTGTAGTACTTCTTAGTGGGAGTACGACACCACTCTTCTAAATTCATTAATTCGAATTTCCCCACGGAAAAGAAGAAGCGACACTAAACTTGACTATAATGTGGAGACAGACTATATTTTACAGCCAAACTTTCGTTGACATTTTCGTTATCAGAATAATCTACGTAAACAACCTTTCACAGACACGCACGTGCGTGACAGCTCGTCTCTCTCACACCGGACCTCTGGTCACCACAGAGCACGTCAAGCAAGCCAACCCAAACAACGTCTGCTTATTTCAATTCACTGATGTACGTCAGTCGCGACGCTCTAATCCGTCCCTTCCGCGCTCCATGGTGTCAAAACCCGACATGACTAATGGTTCGAACCCGTGACGTCACAGTGAAATAATATATTACTGAGAATGAAGAAAAATGCTCGAGCATAAGCCTTTAATGCTCTCAGCTGCTCGAGAGCGATGGGGTTTCTTGTAAAAACATTAGGAAGAGCGTTTTTGCTGGTCGTAATGGCTGTTTGGTGTCATTATCTTCGATATTTTTTGTAATGACACCATTTTGTTGGTGCTAATTTGATTTTGTTTTGTAGAGGTAATCGTCTGAAGGAAAAAGGAGAACATGGTTTATTGTTCTCGTGTTGTGAGTTATTTGACGTGCGAATAATAAATAGATAATTACGTTCATTTGCATTTTCGATGTAAGTTTTTCTGCTAACGATTACTACCAGTCTTCACAATCAATAATGATTAAACTGTTCCTGTACAAATTATTAGAAAATATTTTTTTTTAAAGAGAAAGTAAGTATGATGTTTATTATCAATTTTTTTCATACAAAACTACCTTTTGGAAGGGGCAACTAAATTAAAAACTGATTCAATGTTTCTTTCCTGTTGAATTGAAATTGATTTAATTAATTTAATAAAATTTCATACATTTGTTTTTAATAAAACCACATTTTTCTTATCTACATTTCCATATGTAGTAGTTAATCATTACAATCATACAAAAAATATGCATAAATTCGCTTTTTATCCGTACACGTGGAGGCAGATACGAAACTCTGGGGAGCACATTAATTTTGTCATTGACCCGCGCAAATAGTCCCCTGTCGGCAATTTGTTAAATAAATTATTTGGTCATTATTACATTAAGTTGACTTATGTACAGTACGCAAAAGAGATAGCTGTGCAGATTTTTAATTTAATCATGTGAATGCTGAAACTGTGATGTCAAAATCTCAAAACCGCTTCTTAAAATCCAGTTAAAAATTTGAGTGTAATATTATTGTTTACCACTTTAAATGAAAAATAGAAGGAATGGAGGGAGGCCTTTGCCCAGCAGTGGGACAGTACAGGCTAGTTATAATAATAATAATTGTTTACCACTTTTTGTAAATGCAGTCTTGCCACTACTGAGTATTTGTGATGTAAATTACCACGTCATACCCAATGTGGTCTGAAATCATCACCAAAAGTGAGCAACGATGACAACCAAAAGCTTGCGATAAATATGAGGAAATTAGAGATATTTCTGACAAATTGAGATTGCGATTAGAAAGCGATCGTTGTAAATTACGAGAGTTGCTTCTTATTTATAAATGAAAATGTTTATTTTATTTTATTTTATTTTATTTATTAGGGACAAAAAACAGTTACATGCCAAGATTAACAAACAAAAAAAAAAAAAATATCTTAAATTAACAAAATACATATAAATGCATTTATACATAAGCTATTCTATATTTATATTACTACACATGTAACCCACAGCATTGTCCACGAATTCACAAAAAAGTTAAAAGTAAACAGACATACAGTGTGCATAAAAAAAAAAAAATACAGTTAAGGAGAGAAATTAAAAAAAAAAATAATAATAAGATAAGAATAATAATATAAAAAAAAAAAAAAATATTAAACTTAAGAAGTCACTAATTCTTTTACTCTTGCCTTGAAACGGGTCTTGGAAAGATCGAATATGTCGAGCTCCATAAAGTGAGTGTTATACGCATCAACGAGGTGACGAAGAGGCACGCGCTCACCAGCGTTAGTCCTGCATGAGTCTGTGTGGAATAGTCGAGGCACACGTACCCCACGAAGCATAACAGATCTAGGTACTCTATAATGTAAACTATTAGATAAAGGGATGCAGTCAAATCTATTATTACATATGCCATGCAGCATCATTACACCCAGAAGTAATCGTCTAGATTCCAAGCTAAGGACATTATAGCGTTTCAGCAATTGTTGTTTAGATGGATGTTTGTTACTCAATCACATCAGAACGGCTGAACGGGTCTGATTGAAAGGCACAGATATAGATTATAGTCTAAAACAGAAACTAGGCTAATTTTTATCCCGTTTTTGTTTTCCTGAGGGATAATTTTAGACTTTCCTTACCTCTGAAATCAATGCAGACAAAGTCGCGGACAGAAGCTAGTAGGGAATATCTTCATCACTTTATTTCCCTGTTCACTGTGTGTACACAAATTGTTAGAACAATTTGTTTTAAGTTTATTATTAGACCATTAAATATTTATTGTAATTGCCGCTACCTATTTGGTCAGGGTACTCAATAGTGGATTAGTTATTTATAGCAGCTTTACTAAATAGCTTTTACTCTTTAGGGAACGTGATTCCGTATCGGGTCATCTTTTAAGGGTTAATTCGGATTTTATGAAGGATAAAAATAAATTGGTTTTAAGAGCTTTTTTGGACTTATACAGAAGGTCAATTTCCGTAATAAAAACGTTCAAAAACTAGCAATCTTATCTCAGTGCCAATCAATGTCAAAAATGTACGTAAATAGTTAATGTTTTGACAGAGCAATGCTGATTATAACGCGATGGTTCTAAAAATACGAGAATTTAAAAAAATACTTTCTGGCTTCGGATGACCTGTAACGATTGTCAAAGATCCACGTATGACAGCTGGGCTCAACGGCTTAATGTGCTTCTTTAAGGATGGGTTATCATCTAAATTATATGACTTTTTCCGCTCTGGGCGGAGTAGAAGGAACTGTCTGACTTTTAATGACTAAGACCAAACCATGTTTCTAGTATTGCCCTTTGCGTTCGAGGGCCGCGGTAACTCTTTCAAACAAAATCCGTAATCTTTCTTAAGTTACACTTAGGTCCACGTGAGCGAAGCTGCGGGCACAGTTTTCGACACTACGACAATTATTGAAAAATGTTGATAAATAAAAAAATATTTATACCTATCCTACGTCATTCGCACTATTTTTTTTAGAGTACTGGGTGAAATGTGTGACCAATGGAGTAACTCCGTGCGTAGTAACATAATAGAAGCTAGTTCAATGAAAAAAAAAGTTCAGATTTTTTGTCAACCAGCGTCCGATGACCGGTATTGGTATTCCCAACATGTTACTAACATAGAATACTTCTAACGATGAAAGGTTTTTTTTTCATCAGTTTTATTTTGAACTAACGACCCGCCACAACTTCGTGCGGATGAAATTCACTAAACATCACATTTTATTTATTGAAATTTTCTTACCGATTTATCCAGTGGATTTGTCTTGACAACTATGAAGACGACAAAAAGAATATCTTTCAAAAAGATCGAGTTGTTCTCGGAGGATGAGCTCACAGACTTGCGGCGTTTAATTTTTATTTATAAAGACTTTTGTGTTACACATAATCTATACATATAAGGAGTCATTTTACTCATCATTATGAACAACTTTCACTATGGGACCAGCCTTAAAATCATGAAAAAAAATTCTCTCTCTCTCTCTCTGTTCCATACAAAAATGCTACATAACAAGATCGTAATGTATGGATCAGCTGTTTTTTTTTTTCATAACTTCAAGGCTGGTCCCATAATAAAAGTTGTTCATAAGGATGAGTACAGTGACTCCTTTTCAGGTTTCGGGTACATTTTTAATGACCCTGTATAGCTGAAGAGTTTTTTGTTTGTTTAAAAACACGAATCTCTAATCTTACCAGTCAGATTAATAAAAACATTTTTGTATGATAGCCAGATTTATGAAGAACAGTATAGACTAATTATAATATTACGCTATGACCTACAAGAGCGGTGCAGTTACTGCAGTTTAAAACTACAAGTCAACTATATTGTATTCAACAAAAGTTAATAAGCCTCAAAATAACAATTACACGTCTTAAACATGTACACTACAAAACAACAGCTATGACGGCGTAGCTTGCGTAGCGGTAACTTCCGCTACGCCATAGCAATTACGTAGCCACTACATAATATATTTTAGTATCAAAACTTGTTACATTCGGTACTACAGTGAAGCTTCACACTATGTAATTATTTATAGGTCAACAATATGTTTCGGGTTATAAGTAATATTCCTGCCATTTATACTACTTTTATTTTAGATAATTTTGAATTCACACTCGACATCTTGTCGCTAGATTTAAGCAGGCTTAAAGATGATCTACAAAATACAGTCAGTAATACCTAAACTTTTAAATATTTCTTAAGTGTGGCATAGTTTGTTACAGTTACACATAATGTTCATTTGCTTCAACTTTCTGACTAACTGACCGACTCCTTGACAATTCAAAAGTGCCTGTAAACGGTCTATTTAAAATAAATATTTTGACTTTGACTCTGACTTTGCCTTTGACTTTGACAACAAATAGTTTTAGCAAATAACGAAATCAATGATGGCTCTGGCGTCCTACGTAGGTTACATAGTAGTCTAGGACAGTTATATTATAATTCAAATTAAGTTTGCCATCTCATATGCAGCGTGTAAAGTGCAATTATGTGTGTGTTTAAGTGAGGTGTGTGTGAAATGATAAAAAAAAAAGTGAAATTGATAACTTTAGATACGCAGTGTTGCATTTGATTGTCACGAGTGAAGTACTCTCGCTATGAATGTAATATTGGCACGAGTACATTAAACAATTTGATTTGTGTGGCAAATGTAATCATTTTCAACCGACTTCAAAAAGGAGGAGGTTCTCAATTCGACGCGTATTTTTTTTTTTTTTTTTTTTTTTTTTTTTGTATATTTGTTCTACGATTACTCCGCCAATTATGAATCGATTTGGATGATTCTTTTTTTGTTTGAAAGAGTATAGTCCCGAATAGGTCCCATAGGAATATTGTCATGATCTGATAATGAACTTTGGAGATATGGAACGGAACTCCTTATAAAATCAAAGCAGAACCGCCGTAACAAGAAAAATTGCTTTGTTTATACGTGTAGTCGATGACTGACTGAAGGAAGTGGGGAGGGGGTACGTCAACCCCCTCCTTCCACTTTCCAAAATTAAATATATCGTGTGAGGTATTGTTTGAAAGGGCTTTATGTAAGGATTTCAAACATTAACACACAAGCACTAAAAAGTGAAAAATAAAAAGCTTTTTTACAAAAAAATATGACCGCCTTCAAAAACTACAAAATAAATAAAAAATAACTTTAGCTTGGAAGTCGGTGGCAATACCTACATAACAAGAAACAAAACCAAAGCCGCCGACTTTCAAGCTAAAGTTATTTTTTATTTATTTTGTAGTTTTTGAAGGCGGTCATATTTTTTTGTAAAAAAGCTTTTTTATGCATTGATTTTGGATGAACAGGTACAAAAAACAATTCAATTCAATTCAATTCAATTCAATTCAATTCAATTCAATTCAATTCAATTCAATTCAATTTATTTATTTTGTGAACATAGGTGATTACAGTGTGTTTTTCAATATAAATGTCTATTGTACAAACCATGTCCCGCCGATAGGCATACAAAATTTAATTGGAAATAAAATAAAAAAACAATGTCAATTAAAGGCAAGCATGTCAAGATATAAAATTATCATAATAAAATAAAATGTCATGAAAATAATAGAAAAAAAAAAAAAAACATAATGTCAAAAGTTAGCAAAAAAAAAAAGCACTTATACAAAAAGAATAACAATTACAAAGAATATATAAAATTCATCAAAATTTGTCATCCAGATACTCCTTGACTGAATAATATACCTTGTCATTTAGTAGCTTAAATAGATTACTTTTGAATTCATTGTTATTCTTACTATTCCTAATATGACAAGGTAATTTGTTATACAATTTTGGTGCCATTGCATAGACACTTTTATAAGCGAAAGCAGTTCTGGTGGTTATTGTTTTTAACATATCTGAGCGACGTTGACTTTCTACATGATTAAACAAATGTCTATTAGTCATTACAAACATCAAAACCTCATAGATATACAGCGACGGTACTGATAGGATATTTAAATCCCTGAAGTGTGGCTTACATGTATCTGTTGTTTTTAATTTGCAAATGGCTCGGATGCATCTTTTTTGTGCCAAAAGTACGGAGGATATATTAGTAGCATTTCCCCAAAATATGAGTCCATACCTTAATGTGGAGGCTACATAACCGTGGTATGCCGTTAGGAGGGCAGTTTTGTTTGCAACTTTACCTAACATATAAAGGGCATAAGAAAATCGGTAAAGTCTCAGACAGACACTATCAATTTGAGTTTTCCATGCCATATCATTGTCGATGTGCAATCCTAAAAACTTTGTAGTGTTTGTTTCTAGCACTACGTCTCCTTTGTACCTGATTTGGTATTGTGTTGGATTTCTTTGTCGCAGTTTAAAGTCCATTATTTTAGTTTTAGTTAAATTAATTTTAAGGTTGTTGGCATTTAACCATTCTATGATTGAGACCAGGTCTGTGTTTATATCTAATTCAATTTCTTTAAAGTTACCCTTGTCGTAAACAATAGTGCTATCGTCTGCAAATAAGCACATCTGATGACTGGTTACGTTGGGGAAATCATTTATATAACAGATAAAGAGTAATGGACCTAACACAGACCCCTGTGGCACACCATACGAAATTGTTCTCGTACTTGAGGAGTATATTATTTCAGTTTTCGACTTAATGTTGACTTGGCTGACCTGAGTAAACTGTTTTCTACCTTTTAAATACGATTGTATGAGGTCAAGCACATTACCTCTAATGCCATAGCTATAGAGCTTTTTTAATAGTACTATATGGTCAACATAATCAAAAGCGCGCGTCATGTCCATGTACATTGCTACAACCGGTTTTCTGTTGTCCATGTTATGGTGTATCTTTTTCAGGAAATTGTATACTGCCATATTAATAGTTTTATTTTGCCTGAATCCCATTTGTTCTTCACAAAAAATTTTGTTTTTTTCAAAATAATTGTTGAGTCTATTATAGATTACTTTCTCAATAATTTTTGAAAATACTGGAATTAACGCTACAGGTCTATAATTGCACATTTTTGTTTTATCATCTTTTTTGTGTAGTGGCTTGATAATCGATACTTTTAGGGTTTCTGGAAATACTCCACTGAGTATACACGCATTTATTATATCACATAACACAGGTGCGACAATAGGTCCTACTAATTTGATCACGCTGGTCTTGATGTCATCATACCCTGTACTGTTTGTATTTTTGAGGTTCTGTAAAATAGTTATTATTTCCGTTGGGTTTACTGGTTCCATGAACATCGATTTGTGGGATTTTAGCACATTCGTGTTATTATAAGTTTGACCATTTATGTTGGATTGAACTAGGTCTATGAAATAGTCATTAAAACTTTGCGCAATAATCTGAGGGTTTGTAATACATTTGTTGTTTATCTCAATAGCGCTAATATGTGTTTTCGGGTCATTACTTTTCAGATTATTTATTATTTTCCAGGTAGCTTTAGACTTGTTGTCACTGGATTCTATGTAGTAGCTGTTTTGTGCCTTTTGTGTCTGTTTAATAACGCGGTGGTACCTGGCGCTAAATGTTGACAAAGCAGATTTTGTGTCTTTGTTTGGGTTTAACCTGTATTGCCATAGCAAAGAACGTCTCTTTTTGCTGCAGACTTTAATGCCCGGTGTGATCCACTTAGGTTTATGAGTTGTCGATATTTTGCATCTAGCCATTGGGAAACATAGGTCGTAGAAAAGTTTGAATAAGTCAAAAAACGCATTAAATTTTTTATTTGGGCTATTTGCTTCAAAAGTGTCTGAAAAACTCAAATTGCTTATGCATTGCCTAAACCGATACATGTTTTCATTGCTGTAATCGCGTTTTTGAACATAATAATATTTCAATGCACACGTTTGCTGTACCGGAAACTTCATCAATTGCGCTAAGTGGTCAGATACCCCTAATTCTAGTATCTCACTATTACAGCCCCGTATATTATGAACAATGATAGGTACTTGATGAATTTATGAAAGGGATGCAGTTATTTTGTTCTGTTTGTAAATGTATATTCGTGTTTTCTTTTTTATATTTATACTTTTATCTGTCTTCTGTGTCTTTAATTATTTTAATTGGTTTATAACCGTTTTAATTAAAGTTAAATAATAATAATAATAATAATAATTGATAGATGAGTTTTATGACTACGTACGGCATTGCATTCTTTTTTTTTAGATTCCTAACGAACGGAAAACATTGAAACGTGATGTTGTTTGATTCAAATGTAGGTAGTAATCTTTAGAAAGCCTCACTATTGCCGGTTTGCATAGGCTACGTTTTATGATAGGTATACTTGACTCCCACGTGGACAAAGTCGCGGGCACGCTATTAGTATTTATAAAAAACTATTTTCCATCTCCAATATGTACGATGTTTATTTGTAAGCGAGATACATCTGTAACAAAAAAACAAAAAAAAATGACTTCAAAAGTTTAGGTAATAGAGCTGAAATTCATTAAATGTTTTTGTACTCGTATTAAATATTGGTGGACAATTTCTGCTAACATTTAGGAACGATTGCAATTTAATCTCAATCTGTCAAAAATGGTCCTAACTACTTAACTACATCAGTAACTAGATTTTGAAAGTTTTTAATTAGTAGAATTTATTGGCCTTCTGATTAAGAAATTATCGTTTATTATTTACCAGGGGCTTTTTTGGATTTAACCACTCAAAGCCCGGCTGACAGAGCAATAGATATAATTATAATCAATTTTGTCTCATTACGTGGGACTTGAAGTATTAATTACATAGATACTGCCTCGTTGGTGTAGTGGTCGCAAGCGCGACTGCTGTGCATGAGGTCTTGGGTTCGATTCCCAGGTCGGGCAAAGTGTTATTGGGTTTTTCCATCAGGAATTTCTTAGTAGCAGCCTCGGAATCTGGATTGTGCCCGGTTGATGGCAATAGGCTCGCCCCCTATTACATGGGACTTAAAACATAACTGGCGAAATGTGGGTGTACTACTTAATGAGTATACCTCTGCCTAACCCTTCGGGGATTACAGGCGTGATGTTATCTACAATACTTGATCGTACGCGTCGTCTCCATACAATTAGACCCTTTGGCCCACGGATAAGACGAACTAATTTCGTTTCATTTTTTACTTCCATTCGTCACTTTTTGTTTTTGCTACTGTCATCCGTAGATCCATGAAAGTCGTTACGGGTAGTTCTAATTAGACAGCCAGTCTTATCAATGAGTACTGTGTTACACAGACACTAGGCTGTGACGGTCAGATAGACACATTTATTACTCTATGTATATTTCTGGTATTCAGTTGTAGGTACTGAGTCTTGTTTACCTCATGCTATAAAACTTTCTTATTTTTACTCGCTAACAATGGAAATAGACCTCAACGTAGGTTTTTGCTACACTCTCTACTTATATAATTACGCATATTGCATACAAACTAAGTAACTTTTTTTTTAGTAAATATCACTATTTATGATAAATCACTATTTATTGTATTTATGGGTGCATACAACAGCCCATCGGTCGTGTGAATAATTCAAGTTTAGTCGGTACATTAAAAACTACTTTTCGTAAAAAAGAAATGTAGAGAAAAGTTGTAACTTTGACCTTGAGTATCTCTAGAATCAGTTTATTCCCAGGTAGTTGAAAAAAATGTCGTAATAATTGATAGAATATGGTTTTCGGAAATGTATGTACCACAGAACGCCACCTGCTACGATACATATTCCTTTCGCCTCAGCCACGTTCATACATCTCGTCATACAAGCACGCCGGTTACGAGTACTGCGCACCTGACCTTTCTGAAGAACCTCACCAATAAGTACCTGATATTTACCTGAACCATGATCAGCATATAATTGATGCTTAGATCCAGAACCAGTATGGGTGTGCTGAGACCTATGGACATGATGGACCCACTGACGTATTGAAGTCGTTGTGATATTACTATGGAGTACCAGCGCTGGACTGTCTTGTACTGGCTTGGGTTCTTTTCTGTAAAAAAAAATAGGCATAAATGTTCTTGTTGTCATTTTTAAAGCGTATTGTATTAGACTTGATTAACTAATATGGATGCGGAGTGATCAGAATGGATAAGTTTAGAATGAGAATATTAGAAGAAGGTTGAAAGTGGCGCCAGTGACAGAAAAATTTAAACGGATCGTTTGGTGTGGGCATGTGAAGAGGATTGATAAAACGCATGTGGCTAGGAGCGTTTTAATGTGGATGGATGGAGAGAAAGAGGAAAGCCAAAGAAAAAATGAATGGATTGTGTAAAGAATGATATGAAAGAAAAAAGAGTCAGTGATAGCACGACGGCTGAAAGAACGGAATGGAAGAAGAAAACATGTTGCGCCGACCACAAGTAACATTTAAAGGACAAGGGAATGAAGACGATGACCTATTATGAATAATTCTTGAATTTGTGAAATAAAATTACCATATTACCTTTACTAATACTTTGGTCTTGTGTAAGTCTGCCAGCCAGGTGCAGAGATAGCTCACTGCAGGTGGTGCCGGTCCTCGCGATTGCGGAACACACTATCCATAAGGAGTACATTGACCTTGATTCACGCCATATCAGGTAGAAAGATAGGTGTATTATCTGTAAATTAACTTTAAATATTAAAAATCTCAAAAAAGTAGGTAAGTAAAAGAGCACATATGAAAACGTACTAATATTTGTTCTGTTCGGAAACCGAACTCGCGACACACAGCTCAGCAGCCAATCTATCTATGCATCTATGCATGCCTACATGCCTGGCGCAGTACATAGGACTTTGACCTAATAAAGCCCTGTGTTACAGTGGTTTTTGGTTCAGTTGGTCTTTGGTTGACTGGTAGATAATACCTAGGACAGTAAGTCCACCATGTACGTTTTTGTTGCTTATAGCTTAATAGAAAATAGTGAACTAGCCTTTTGGCATAAATTTAACGTAAATCTAAACACCAATCTGCTACTCAGTAATACAATAACATACAACAACAATACAGAAAGCAAATACATAAAATAACCTTTAACATTTTTTTGTCGTAGAAAGAATAATTTAATCACTTTTGTACGTTCCCAGCTATATCTCTTTGCTGATCGATTTTAATTAATTTAGTTGTAAAAAAGCAAATAGTTAGAGACGTCGACTGTCTGCAGCTGTTTATTAACTTATGCATTGGGATTGCAACGTGTGCATGCATTAAATTGTAGGTATTGTGGATGGACTGATATTTTAAAATAATAAATTAAAATGTTTTAAAGTATTTTCGGGCTTTCCATTACTCAGTAGCAGCCCGGAGGCGCCGCGTCTGGCCTCTCAAAATATCGGATTGCCGTCTCATCGGACTATAAGTGTGTGTACACACTTGCATTGTTATTATAATTTATCCTCCTATGTAATAAGTCTATAACGTATTATTTTTAGGTAATTCAAATAAATTATTTTATTTTAATTTATTGGGACATAAAAATGTCTCTCTCTCCGTAACATACTATAAAGTATGTCAGGATTTATTTTAAGACAAATTTATAACCCACACCAATATTTGCGAACTAATTTTATGAAATAGTTAAATTCGTGCGATGATTTAACAAAAGAAACAGCATAAATATCCAAATCCCAATGTCTAGTACGTATTTGAAGCCATCAAAATACAGATATCTAGTAATATCGACCAGTTCTTTCTAAAGTTCCATTCACATTTTGTCACCCTTCTATTCCCAAGCCAACCAAACAGTGACAAGTTGCCAGCTCATTGCCTATGCATAACACCGCCTCATAATATTTCCGACAATCCTTGTACACATCATATTAATCTTAATTTCAGGTCAGCATCGCATTATTAAAATAATCATGAGCCTTAACAACTTGAGCAAATATACTGCGGATTTCCAATTTCAACTTGGCATCTCTCTTACTTAATGGCCACACACAACCATTATCCTCTGATTTATGGCACTAATACGAATATACTTAAGGATTTTTCTAAAAAGGCATCTTCATTGAGATGTTGGAAAGAAGCTTTTTGTTATCCTTATTATTCATACAAGATTAAAAAGGGAAATGTAATCAGTGATGCTATTTTTGTACTCTTTACTTACTCTTTCGGAGTCAGCGAGGACCCATATAAATTCGTAGGCTATTGTTGTGATTAGAGTTACTGCAAGCATCAGTAGTAGCTGAAAAAATAAAAATAGGTTAAAAAAATATATCCTCCTAGACCTAGTTTCAGTTGCGGCGACCACTTAATGGAGACTAGATAAGTAGGAAAAGATAATATTGCACTAGTATGTGTGCAAACACAGGTACACTCCCTTTCCCCTCACTTTCATATTCCGATGGGACGGCAATCCGACACGACTGAGGAGAGAGACTTGGGAGAGACCAACGACTCTACATAGCAAATTATACAGTCATGTATGAATAATACAAAGAGTATTACATATATGTATTATTACTTTAGCACAAAACAACTTACTCTCGGAGTATATTGCTCACTCAAATGAGCTGTAGCTATCAACACGTGCCTGTAAACCTTCGATCCAATATTCGGTAAAGCATCCTTCAATTTCTCAAGTCGCAGATTGACAGTATCAATTATCAAAGAGGCAAAAGCCATTTCTGCATCATGAGCTGCAAACGCCACTGTCAGAAATACTGAGAATCCAGTACTAACTCCTAACATTGTCAGCCCAATGATATCAATGACAACTGATGGAAAAAATATTAAAATAATTTCTATAGTTTTGGCCCTTATTTTGGATCCGTATTCTTCATCCGCACCACATTTTTCATCGAGTCTTTCAATTGCATAGAATGTTTCTTTTCGAAATCTAGATCCACCGGCTAGTCCATAAAATTCAATGCAAATAATAAACTCGAATATCCGACATCCAATACTCAGGCTGACGGTGATAAAATCCATGATGATGAGGCTGGTGATGATTATGATAACGGTGGTAGCGATAGCGTCGCAAATAAGTTTTGTTCTCTGGTCTTCGAGAAGGTAGGGTCGAGTGATGCCGAAGAAGTTTTCGATGATGATCAGGTTTTTGAAATAGGACATTGTTTTTGTTACCATTTTGAGTGAAATCTGAAAGTATTAAATTAAATCTTTATAGTAAGAAAGAAAGGTTATAAATATATAAAGAATATTATTAATATTTGTGAGAAACAAGATAGATCCGTCAGAGTGCGGTGGAACATTGGTATTATAAAAATTTAATAAGTCGTCGAAGTAAAATATAAGTAGTAAGTATTGGTGTTGTTAAGAATAAATTGTTCTTTTCCAATTTAACATTCATTAGTTTATCCATAGTCGTTTGTGTAATTAAAACCAAGCGGTTTAGAATCTTAGCAGGGGGTATTACCTCGTTAACTTTTTAACTTCTCATCTATTTTGTGCTCTTCTTAAGTTGCCAACTCTTTACAAGTTTTACTGGCGTCTGAAGTAGTTATCTTTATCTATAACTTCTTTTTCTTTAGAATTTCTACTTAGCTTCAACCTTTAACTTAGCTTTTAAAGTTCAAGCTGTGCACTTTATTCATTTAAGAATTTTACAAAGTTTCTAATGTCTTTAATTAAAAACCAGTACGACAATTATGCCACAACTGCATCTTAGGAATAATAACTTTTAAATACATATTTTAACATACTTATGTTGTTCGTCGACTTTCATTTTTATCCGACTGCGCGATTTTAAGGGTGATGTGTTTATCAGTCTATGTGCGTATGTATGTTTCTTCCTTTGTGGCACACTAGAGAACAAAGGTATGGGTCGATTTTGAGGACACTTACGACAAACGATTTGTCTTAATCTTGCGAGTGTCACTTAAGACATAACAGTATTCAAAAATCAACATGGCAACGAAAAGCCACCTTACTGTGAAAAGCTACGTTATCCCTGAGTATAGTAGGTATTATAGGCTTTTTTTAGCAGGTAGTACTTTTACCCGCACGTAACCCCACACAGACGAAGTCACGGAAAAGAGTTGGTACAGTCTCTAGTACTTAATTACAAAAAGTTTTTACTGACAATAAGCTACTGTATTGCTGAGACCATAAATGCTATTTCATAATACACTTGTCTTCACTTGTCAAGTACACAATATTTTTCTCATTTAATTCATTGCAAACTTACAGAGGTCGTCCTTCTGTTAGTCTAACTGTTCGGAGTACTTAGCCAGGACTGGCCCGAGGCATGAACAACAAATGAAATTAGTCTGTACAGTGTACACCTGGCTGCGTCCGCGGGGAGCCAGATCTTATCGTACTGATTGAAGTTTATTTGTTTTCATTTTTTGTAATTTTGTAGGCTCATGGGACGACGTCGACTAATGTGACTTTGAATCGTATAGTCACGAGCATTCAATTATTTTGATATAAATTGGGGTTAGTTCTGTCGAAACAAACCGAATTACCAAAAAGTAGATAGATGTAAAACGTAGATTAATTATCGTAATCGTTTGGAGGTTAGATTAGAGCATGGACAAAATAAAATAGCTATTTGTAAATTTTATTTGCCAAACGTAGTTATTATTGGTATTTTTCATCATTTGATATCCAAAGCCTATTAAACTTTAATAGGTTAAAATTGCAATAAAAATACTCTTGTTTGAAACCTTCAGAAGTAAAAACCTTATTAAAAAATAAAACATGATAGTTAAGAGCGACTAATGTAGGTAGAATATGTACCTAGTATGTATGTCTCGGCAGCCAGTGACGTCCTCGATCTAATTTTTAAAGTTACTAGTTTGAAATGAAAAAAGTTATGCGCTTTTTTAGTTAAAATTTCATATTTGATCGCTTTCGTTCAAGGATGAAAGTACAAGTTTATTTTTATTATTTAAAACTGAACAGCTGTCGTGTTGTCGGTACTGTTTTTGACAGCGTTCGAAGGACAATGGCCGCCTGTTTAGGGCGGTTTTGTTGGTACGTTTCGTGATATTTCGCTAGATGGCGTTGTTTTAAAGATTGGATAATAATAGAACAGTTTTCAGTATATTTACCTAATATTGAATTACTTTAATATTCATGTTAATTTGAGAAGTGCCTGTTTTTGTATCTACTTAAAAATACCTAATTTAATTTTAACACAAGCCTTACCTATCATTTTTTAAAGAGGAGTTCGATTTTTTTCTTTTCATAATCTCCTTTTGGGATCTTATTTAAGGTACTCACTTATATGCAATAGTTATTATTGCTTTCATACGACATATTTACAGGCATGCACAACAGTCTTATTTTATTTTCAACATGAAGCTTAAATAAGGCAAAACACACCAGTATGTTCAAAGACTGTGAAGTATTTCAAAGTCTTGCAACTTCTGCACCCAACTTTGAAGAAATTCGCATCCATTCCTTTGAAAGTGCTCAAAACAAAACCATGACGGTTTCCATAAACCCGCGGCCTAACAATATATCAGTCAAAAGTTTCTTAAGTACAATTAATTAAGTAAAGTCCTGAAATCGGCCATTACTCTTCACTAGACCGATGCTCCTCAAAACTGAGATAAATTTAATTTAAGATTTACTTGGTGGAAAGTCATTATTTTTCGACGTTCATTTCCTTTATTTAGTCCAGTTTTTGTGTAACGATGCGGCGACGAGACGGATTTTTTCTGTTTCTCTTTTTTTTCGTCCGTTCAAAAAGATAAAATATAGGACTATTATTTTCTACTAATTTAAAACGCACAAAATTCATTCGAGATCTCGTCTCAGCGGCAATCAATGTCAAAATAATAATAATATCAACCTAATTATTGACCCACTGCAGGGCAAATGCCACGAGCATTGATCACCACGCTTGCTCAAGGGGGATTGGCGATTTTGAAACTTATATTGATCCAGATTCCTGACGATGTCAGTGATGCCCAAGGTAAACTTAAAGGTATATGAAATTGGAAAAGGAACATTGGTACATGCCCGTGCTCAGTTGCGAACCCACAGCCTCGTGCAAGAGAGGCGGGCGACGTAACCATTGAGCCATCACGTTCTAATTAAAACGAAATTCCAAGAATTTCAATTGCTCTTTTAGAGGTCTTCAAAGATCCTACCAAACTTCTATTTACATTAAAAAAAAAAACAACTTTAAAATACCACGACGGGTCTCTTGGTATGACAATTAAAAACAATTATGTTCTACTTTCTATTCTTATATTCAAGTAACAATACCTACTATTTGAATATAAAAGAAAACGGATAATAGAAAATAAGGCAATATGAAAAACACAAAAATAAGAAAATAAATTCACGCAATACGTCAACGTGACTCTTTCGATTATATTCAAATCAAAATATAAATGGTAATATTATTTATGTAACGCGATATGAGCCAACTTATCCTGGGCACCAATTTATATTCCGTGGAACCTCTTACGTAGACTTTTTTCATAAAATATAGGCTTGTTCTAACTTCTAGTACAAGGAAACTAATTTTAATATTATAATTATGTAAGCTTATTTTGTTTTTCTACGTAACGGCTACGTGTACGTCAATTCTTTATTGTTTTATTTTTATTTGATTCGCCTTGAGCAAGCGTGGTGATCAATGCTCGTGTCTTCTCTGTATGAGAAGAGGCCCTGGCCCTAGTAGTAAATTTTTATTTTTTATTGGTACCCATACCTCTTATAGTTGTCGATATTTTCATGAAGATAGAGCGTTATATGCATCTTTCTTTAGTTTTTGTTATTTATAACTATAAAAGTTACGTATAGGGCTGACATTAAAATCAAAATTTGTCTTAACGCTTAACTAGATCTGTTATTTTTTAAGACGAAAACAAATTAGAAATATTCTCTCAAAAAAAACACGTCATCACGTTCTCACTAAAAGTTTTGCTTTTTATACATTACTTGTGAATAAAAAGTCACTATCCGTCCAGCGGCGTCATGCAATTTTCACCTGAAAAGCCTTAATTTTCCATAAGGATTTGCTAAAGGGAACCGTGAATTCAGAGCAATTACTCACATAATTCGTTGTGGCGTTTTTTGACGCGCCACCGTGCTGCTAAGTTTTGGAAGATTGAGCGCGAGCATTTAATTTTCTGTTCAGGCATTTTAGGGTTAGTATAGTTACTGCTCGTAACATAAAGTAGTTCATTGTTGTTGGACTTGTTTAATGTTGTTGTTGTTGAAGAGTTATGTAAATGTTTAACAAATGTAAAAAAAAATATGTCTAGTGGCGGCAAAGCGCGACTGCTGAGCATGAGGTCTTGAGTTCGATTCGTAGGTCAGGCTATGTGTAGTTGTGTTTTCTCATCAGGCATTTTTCAGTAGCAGCTTCGGAGTCTGGATTTGTGGCTCATTGACGGCGATAGACTCGCACCCTTTTACATAGGACTTAAACATAACTGGAGAAATGTGGGTGTACTAATGGGTATGACTTTGCCTAACTCTTCGGCAACTACAGGCGTAATAATGATATAATTTAAAAAAATTAAGAATGTTTGTTTACAATCATGGTGCCCATTTTCTTTTACTAGGTTAGACTTAGTGTTACACTTTCCAGCATCTAAACAAGATGGGTAGGGGTCTGTCTGTGTTATTCTTTTTCGGATAGTTTAATGAAATCTTCAAAGGAGACCAATGGACCAAGGACCAATGTGGTCACCAAACCAGTGAACCGCAAGCGCAACTGAACTTTATACATACAAATTGATCCTCGAATCTTTTCCAGCCAAAAGCAAAAAATACTTGACACACAACGTAAAACCACGTCTAAAATCCACCCCGCTGTTCTGTGTTTCACATACCTCTAACGTAACCTTTTCATGAAAAACTGCAAACAAGGTAAGAGCGCGGGAGGGGGGGAGAGGGCAGACGGATAAACAGCTCTCCCTTTATGATGCAAATCCCAGCACTTCAACTGAAAATTCACGGCAATGCCTGAAACGCTGAAAAAGACGCTCTCGGTTGGACGCACCCGGAATATTTAGTAGTGGATATACGCCTTTTTGTTTGTGTATGCGTTTCAGATCGAGGAGTCACGTTTAGAGAGAGATAGGTGTTCTAGATAGGGTGGCGACACGCTTGTTGATTATTTTTTTGTATTTTTTGCGATTCCAAAGAAACGTTTATTGAAAAAAATTCAACGTTTCAGTAACACTTACGTTAGTACGTTACTCGTTCTCCCAACTGGAATTATTTGAAATTCAACACAGCGATATGTCTGACTAAAGATCGC
Organism: Hoplodrina ambigua; assembly: GCA_949774945.1. Classification (NCBI taxonomy): domain Eukaryota; kingdom Metazoa; phylum Arthropoda; class Insecta; order Lepidoptera; family Noctuidae; genus Hoplodrina; species Hoplodrina ambigua. Next base: position 544,677 of record OX458982.1, read on the forward strand.
AGCATCCAGTTGGTCCTTAGAGACGATCTCATCCATGTATTCGAAGTACGTGCCAATACATTCCGTGAATGCAATGCTACTTCAATAACGTGTTACTTGGCTCCTGCGATGCTGCCTGCATTTCTTTAGCTTCTTGACTTGGAAATTATTTGTATTAGATACCTCTTGAACACGCTGTATACTACGTGTACTTTATAATAAACTAGCTTATGCCCGCGACTTCGTCCGCGTTAATTTCAAACCCCTGTTTCATTATCTTATGGGGTGAATTATGTAAATACCTTTTTTTATTTTATGACTTAGGTCATAATAACTGTGTACCTACTGTGTAACACTGACTACAGTTCGTTCAGCCGTTTGAGCTGTGTGTTGATAGATCAGTTAGTTAGTAACGGTAGCCTTTTAAATCTATAATATAAAAATGAGTCGCTGAATGTGTTGCTAAGCGCAAAACTCGAGAACGGTTGGACCGATTTCGCTAATTCTTTTTTTAAAATATTCCTTGAAGTACGAGGATGGTTCTTACGGAGAGAAAAATTCTAAAAAAAAAAAATATTTCATCACAAGAAAATGGTTACCACCCAACGAAGTGGGCACGGGTCAGCTAGTATATAATAGATAGACTAGCCGCTCCCTGCGACTTCATACGCGTAGTTTTTTCACCTGTGTTTAGTTACGTCTTTGGATACTGACTCACTGTTCACCCGCTTCCTTGGGTCATAGAGTAATAACAAAAAGAAAAAAAAAAAATCTCAGTAGTAGTCTCGTAGTCCAAATTTGTGCCCGGTTGCTAGCCATAGACTCTCCCCCTATTACTTGGGACTTTACATAACTAGCGAAATATGGGTGTACTAATGGGTACACCTCTACCAATTCGTTCGGGTTTACAGGCGTAATGTTATGTTATATTGTCTATAAACATCTAAACATCTTCAGAAACATTTACATTAACAATACTAGTAGTCTATAGGATACCTAAGTTTCATATACCTAGGTAAATATTACTTAGATACCTATTCACGAATAAAATCTATAACCTATCTCTCCTATTGTTGCTTAGTATATTGTACGGAAAAATATCGGTAACTAATGAATATAGAGGCAGGGTTAACTCGGGACGAAACTAAAAGAGGTTTTAATTTTGTAATAATAATAGTTTGTTTGCGAAAATTACTCTACGGTTTTTACGAAATTATAATTTACAAATTAAAGCTATATTAGTTTAACCTTAAAACCTATTTCATAGTTTCGTCCCAATTCGCCCCTGCCTTTCTGTTCGACCCGTTTTACGGTACCACGATATTACCCACATTGCTCATTTATAACGTGTGTAATACTGTCAGCAGTGTAATACAAAATGTAGCTCAGTACAAGCATCTTTTGTCAGCACAACAAAACGTTTAGTTCCGATTATTACCGCAGTGGCGCTGCACGACAGTCTGTAACGAGGTTACATACACGAAAGAAAGTCTTTCTGATTGGGTTCACGCTGTTTGCGATAGATGGCGGTATTGTGCGTAAGGGAAATTTGTTTTTCTTTTTTAATTTACTTAATATTTAGAAATGATAGCTTGTGTTAAAATTAATACTTGTTATATCAAAATTAAATAAAAAAATAATAAAACACAATAATAGAACAATGATAATAATAGAACTTGGTTAAGAAAGCGGTACTCCTGGACACGGCGCGTATTGTTAGGAGATTCCTTTCTCAGGAGCCCTGACCACCGGTGGCTTGGACCCTGTTCCCGATGTCGGTGGAATACATTATTTTTTGTATTTTTAATTGATATTTAAAAATGTAAATAAGTGGAATAATAATAACTATTAAAGGCACAATAATTATTTTCTTGTTGTCTATAAAGATTCAACTAGAGTAGTATAGGTACGTGGATCATTCTTGTTTTATGGGCTTTAGTTGCCTGAAATAAAGGTTTATTATTATTATTTTTATTATTATAAATTAAAATGCCAAGTATGCAAAGTGTTATTGGGTTTTTCCATCAGGAATTTCTCAGTAGCAGACTCGGCGTCTGGATTTGTGCCCGGTTGATGGCAATAGGCTCGCCCCCTATTACATGGGACTAAAAACATAACTGGCGAAATGTGGGTGTACTAATGGGTGCATCTGCCTAACCCTTCCGGGATTACAGGCGTGATGTTATGATGATGCCAAGTATTTCGAGGAAAAACAAGGTCGTTGTTCTACGTATGATACGTTCTCTGATCAATTACAATTTAGATTCCTACGCAATCAGTTGGAAATCTGTAACAATGCAGTTAGTAGTCACTTTTTCTATTCATACTCGTTACAAGAGCGATTACGAAGTACCTACGGCATTTCATACAAACATGACTCGTCCTTATTTTTATTCAAATGAACCGATTTTAATTACACTTCCTACATGAGTCTTCTATAAGTCTTTGTCACTTGAATAAATTAATGAATTATTATTTTTATAGGTCTAAAAAGTTATCGAGAAATTGTGTTATGGCTAAATTAGACCGATTTTAAGTTATGTGTGGAATACGGAGTAGTCGTCCCGATGTTATCTGTCATATGCCCGGCACCGCTCATGATCTACCTCGACTATGCAATTGAGTGTATGCCTCAACACTCTCCAAAATCTATTTTTTTTTAAAGATATTTCGAAAATGTTCTCCGATAACTTTTTAGAACAAGAAGTTTCATAACAATCGGTTCGTTCATTCGAAAAATAAAGACTTGAAAGTCCATATGAAATCTCGTACGGCATAAACGCTCTTAAGCTAAGAACACGGGGCGTACTTATAAAGTAGTCAAATAAAAAGCATAAATAATATTCCAACATTGTGCATAACAGGAAAATGCACACACACATACGTACCACACAATGTTATTGTAGTTTACGAGCTGGTCGCGCACTGCGCTGGAACTACGGCAGTTTTCTGTCAAAACACGCTCCGTAGAGACTCCACAAACATATTTAACTAAGTTTAGACACACACTTGCGACTATTAATGGTGACGGCAGTTTCATATTCACAGCTTGCGCCTGTCAGCTTTATGTTCTAGTTTACGTTTGGTGTGGTTTTGGGAAAAATATGCGTCGTTTCTTACTGAAGGGTGTCGTAAAATATGATAAGGGGACGGAACTTTTGATGGTAAGCCGAATCTATAACAAATAATGCTGTCGTAATATTGTTGTAGTTAATTTGTCGTAGTCTGTTTGTTACTTTTATGATATGATGGCTGAATAGAGACGTAGGTTTTAGATGCTGTTTGTCTGAGTATGAAATGTAATGTAACATTTTATGTTGACATATCCAAAAAAACATGTTGCCAAGACAATGTTGCTTAACATTATTTTTCAGTCAACACATACACACATATACATACATAAAATCACGCCTGTTTCCCATGGAGGTAGGCAGAAACCACAGACCGCCACCTACTACGATCCTTACACACTCCTTTCATCTCCTCGCAGACAATACGGAACTTAATAGGCGTTCTGGACTGCATTGATATGCTGTAAATTTTTTGTTCACCAGTAACTTGAACAGAGGTCATTGCACTCGTCATTGTGAACAACGTTTACTAAGGAACCAACTCGGAAATCGCGAAAGAAAATCAGCTGATCCATAATACGTTTTGTTTTTCTATTCGAACACAATTGTATGGAGCCACTGATATTTAGATCGTTTTTTTTACAAAGTTTATTTTATTTGCATGATAAATCCTTTCTTCGCCAAACAGTCTTAGATGTCTAATACAACTTCTCTAGATAAACTCTTACACAATTATTTCAACTGCATAATTATTTAGTTCATGAAACCATGTTCATAACTAAACGTGTGAAATAGTCTCGACAAGTGCGTGTGGCGGCAGTAAGCGCGAAGTGCTCGCGAATTTAGATAATTTAATTAGAGCTACACTTTTTGTGTGGTGTAAGGCATAAGCGGACGCGATTTATGTGAACTTACTATTGCGTTAAACGAGACTGCATAAAAAATTTCAGTTACATAGACTATCTATGTAACGACACTGTTGGCGTAGTGGCTGAAAAGGTTCGATTCCCGCACGCACCAAATATTATGGCTTACAGGTAGTTGTTCTGGGTCTGGTTATTTGTGTATGCAAGGTTATACAAGTTACACGATACAGGAGAAAATTCTTATATGGTACAACATTTTATAAAAGAAAAAAAGAGTGAAAAAGTGTCTGGGTTACTTATTAGAAAATTATTAAGCAAATGACGTTACCCTGTTTGTATAACTGCGCTAATCTTTGGACTTGAATATGGCAGTCAGATTTATGAGGAATAGTATAAGCTATATAACATCACGCTATAACCCATGAGAGCAGAGCAGTAACCAAAGACGTTAATTACAATAATGCGGGTGAAAAAATCCCATGCGGTCGAAATCGCAGGCAGCTGCCAGTAACAGCTCATAACTTGTACCTTAAAAAAATACAAGCAGTGCTCCTTAGATTTTGTGAGCGTCTTAACTATAATTGTGAAGAAAATTAAGGCCCTTTCATGCGGGCCGTGCCCCGGGCGCGTAATTACGAGTCCTAGAACATACTCGGCGCCTCGTAAATTGAGCATTTTACGCTTTTATTTGATACTCTTGATGTACCGTAAATGATATCGTTACACGTATTTTTTTAAAGTGGTTTTTGAAAAGGGAGTTCAAAAAGGCGTTAGCTTGTTTTTATATTATATTACAGTAAACTGACCCGATGGTTTCGCGATTGTAAGTATGGCTGTTAAACGTGGGTTTCAAAGTTCAATTCTTAGTCGGGTATAATGTTATTGGGTTTTTCCATTCGGGATTTCTTAGTAACGGACTATGGGAGTGAGAGAATAGGGAGTGCATCTGTGATTGCGCACACACTTGATCACTAAATATCTTTGGAGGCTGGTCTCCAAGGAGATTCGACGCCATGACCGAAATTCTTTACAACTGACATTTCTTACATCATGCAATCAAATTTAAAAATAAACAGCTGTTCCATACTTTACGATCGTGTTGTGTAGCATTTTTATAGGGTACAGCTGTTATTTCATGATTTCTAGGTTGGTTCTAAAGTAAAAGTTGTTCATAATGATAATTACAATGACCCCTTTTCAGGTTTCGGGTAAATTTTCAATGACCATGCATACAAAATCCTGATAACAACCGTCGGGCAGTAGCCCTCCAGACACAACACCCGTCTGGTCGGAGGATCCTCTCTTTTCAACGGATGATGAGAAACTTTACACCCTGTTTCTCATATCTATAAAAATATTGTTCTTTTTTTAGTTACAGCAAAAGCTGTCAATAAGCTAACGCTTTTTTAATAGTGACGATGTTTGTTTGAAGACAATGTAAACAAAATTATTTTCGAATCAAATTCAATACCTACTTAGTTATTCTGTTATTTTATTTTTAATGTAAAAATAGGTACATTATTATAAGTCAATCAGTGTCAAGAATCAATGATGTACGAGTAGATAAACAGTAATAAACTTACAAATAAGTTACAAAGCCTTTTTGTTTTTTAGGCTCTTTTTTCCTAGTCTATGCCGTCCCACAGCTGGGCAAAAGCCTTCCCCAAGTTATTTCAAGAACTCTTTTCGCACGCCATCTCGAATTAGTAAACGTGGTACGCATACAGATCATCTGGCCATCATTTTCACTTATACTGGGTGGAACAGTTCCTAAAGTAAGGAAGAAAAATTTGGAAGCCTCTCTTCTTGGGCTTTCCAGAACATCCCCATTTATGTTCTATTTTTTTTTTTAGTTTAGGAGCTAGACGATATTTTTGAGATATCCTTCCTTGTATGAGATTTTGTTTGTTTTCTCTTTTTGTGTTGCATTTTGCGGACATATTTTTATTGATAATAAATATTGAAAGTATGGCCTTCGATCTATAAAACAACTGTGAATCTTATCGCCACCAAAAATGACTAAAACTTAGTTTGAAGTAAAAAAGTTATTTTGCTAAATTTATTGCAGACATTCAGTCATTTAAATGTAAACAGAAGAAGGTTGGAAATTACCTAAAAGTAGTTTCAAGAACTTCCATAATACAAATAATTCATATTTTACTGGACATTATTCGGCATTTGGAACTCGAACATAATAAGGCGAAAAAGATAATAGCTATTTCTAGTATACTTCTCATAGTTTTTATGATAACATAACTGCACCAATATGGGTGCATATTGCATGCTCTTTAAGATAACATGTATAATCTCGCAATAAACATAGAACATAAATTTGAGAACAGCAAACGGTTTCCTTAATAGTGGCCGTATCTTACTATCTTATTGCACACCTGTTACTGCAGTATTATAATTGTGACTTGTATTTACTATACAATTTATTATAAGAAATAATTATAAATACAAAACTTTTAAATAATATTATGTACTGGGGAGGGGGGGATCGTATTACCTAGTTACTGGGTTAAGGAGGTCAGATAGGCAGTCGCTCCATGTAAATAAATAATAAAAATAAATAAAAATATATAAAATAAAAATAAAAATAAAAATGCTTGTAAGACTGCAATTTAGAAGTATTAATTGCAAAGGTATCTTAAGATTGGTTTAGAATACAAAATCCTATGTTTGCCTAATAACTTCATATTATGTAGGTAGTTACATAATATTTGTAAGTTTTATTTATGATTTATATTTATTTCTTTATATAAATACATAACTAGTATACTACTGCCTATTATTTTGTATAAAATGACAAAATAGGATCAAATAGAGATACGTGCTCCAAAACCACAAAGGACGCAAAATAACAAACTCATCTTGTTAAAAAAATCTAATTTAGTCCCTAAACATATTACACTATGTCACATTCTAAAAATAGTCAGACCCAGACAGACTTCAAAGCACTCAAAATCGAATTAACTTCAACCATATTGTGGGTCATGCACATAAAGATAGAAAGGTATAAAAAACATGGTTCCCACTATTTCTATTAAACAAACATACGAATATAAATTACGTAAACTAATATAAGATCAAGGTCTGTTTCGGGTACATGCATACAATATTTCCCTATGGACGGAACCCGGCCAAAATTAGAAGACCTCCCTCTCCCCTCTCTTGTTTCACCACTCATACATTTTAAAGAGGGCTGTGTTAATTTTCGGGGTAAGTGGAAATGTGGAGAGGGTCAAAGGAATATGGTTTTTCCAACGTTGGTCGTATTATATGGAGTTTGAGATGATAGGAGAGAATTTTATAGAGACCGCAGTTTTTTGGTGCTGTTCGGGTAAATAGGATCGCGTATAAAGCTGGTAGGTACATTTTGGGCTTGTAGTATTGAAGGGGTCTTGTTTAATAAGTTAGGAATGTCAATCTTTTGAAGGAGAAAATTTTGAATTACTAAGTCATTCATTAATCATGTGATGTTTATTATCAACTTTTTTACCGTCTTCATGCCAAGTATATCACGATAACAATGTCACGTGTATTTTTTAATGCAAAGTATCTATTTTTTTTTAATAAATACTTAATATACAGCATATTATTATTATAAAAACTAATTTTATTTTGGAAAATATTTTTGTTTTGTTTTAGAAAGAGCTTGTTCGATAAAAATATATTGAAAAATAAACGTGGATTCTCTCTGTATTATTAATTAATCAACAGTTAATCATTACAATTATTAAAAATGTATTAATTATTTAGTAAATCTAGTATTGGAATGCTGTACAACGAAACCCAGGGGGCTTACTGTTAGCTCTTATAACAGTACTATTTAAATATTAAGTACTTCGTAATTTCTTTTGTTGGATTTTTAAGGCAAAGTAATATTAAAATAATATTATTTTAAGAGATGGGGGTAGGGCCCCTATTTTTAAATTAAAACTTAGAACTATATTTCCTTGCACAGAATCTCCTTCACCATAATCTCAAATCGCCATCAGTAGCAGCTGCCCAACAAAAACATTGAAGCATTGATCCCGACATTCAACATCAGAAAAAAAGTATTAATATCCGCAGTTATACCCGGGAAGGTGTATTACACCCGACTAAATTGACTTATATCCGTGTCGAGCCGCACTGAGATTACGGTACATTGAGGTAGAAAATAATGGAGGTGGTAAAAGAATAGACTATTCTAGCGCTTACGGCTTATCGGTTCTCGAAATCCTCATCTGAGTTAGTTCACTGTATTACAAATGGACGAATGGACTGCTTTTCATAAGTAACATAATTGTAAACTTTATTAAATTAGACCAATTCTTCTTTCATAACTGAAAAATACATTTCATGACTAGTCTAAACTATGCCGAGATAGTTTCGGACTAGTCTCGAATGGTTACTATTCTCGATTGAGGTCGGACTAGTCTCGACTAGTTTTGGAAACGTCTTGACTAGTTTCGTACTACTCCCGACTTGTTTCGGAGTAGTCTCGACTGAGTTCGGGATAGTTTCGGATTAGTCTCAAGTATTTTCTGACTAGTATCGACTACTTTCAGAAAGTCTGGACTGAGTTCGGGCTAGTTTCGGACTAGTCTCGACTTGTTTCAGATTAGTCCCGAGTAGTTTCGGACTAGTACCGATTAGTTTCGGTTTATTATTGACTAGTATTGACTAGGTCTAGATTCGTCTCGACTAGCTTAGCCCTCATATTAGACACTAGTCCAGCAAAAAGATACCACATCCAAACATTTCCATCATCCACGTCATCGCGCCCCCACCACCGGGCGGCGATTACCGCGCCATTTTTGAGTCATTCCCGCCTCTCTGTATGCAAATTTAGATGGGTACCCGTCCTCGGATTGTGAGAGGGTTAAAAAATGGTAACGTTAGTCAACCCCCCGAAGGTAATTAAGTTGTGATTGTACGTTTATGTCTGGGTAAGAATGGATGGAATTTGTGCTAGATTGATGTCTTTGTCTCCGTGACTTTGGGAATGTAATTTGTTTTACAGGTGGTTTGACAGCGTCTTTTCTTTTAAATTACGTATTTTTTGTCCTGAAGTTCTTCTTTAATTTATTTTTTCAGGATATTTTCAATTTCGGAAATGTTTTTTAACCTTTTTCTTGAAACATTTATGGTTGTAGCAAAAGATTCGTCTTTTATATAATTTTAAGTAACAGAGTTTTTTTTATATCAAATGGTGACGATTATAGACGTAATAGTAGAAAAGTTAATATATTACTTAAAAATCCTATTTAAAAAATTAAATGACTCGATGAATGAATGATTCTTACACAATGGACGGAATATCGAACTTTTACCATGTATCTAGTACGTGATTCGAAACGAAAACAACGAAAAATATTAATGCTAGGAGGTACTATAGAATCATTAGGTAGGTACATTAAAAACAAACATACAAAGATAGGCGCGAAAAACATAACCTTTTCCTTGCAGTCGGGTAATAATACACCGTGTATAAAAAGAACATCTGTTGTAGGTAGGCATACTAGTTCTCTCAACAATACATTTTAAAATAATTCGTCTGATAACCTACAATCGAAGGTCGCAAACATCGATATTGCAATCTAAAAAGAAAATTGTTTAGTTGTAACAATATGAGAGCAAGAATACTGCTCGGTTGCATTAAATACTCTTGTTTCCTTCAACAAAGGGAGAATTTAATTTCAACTTTTACAGTGAAGCGATAAAAATAAATTGATGAACTTCCAGTGACTAGTATTTATTTGAACATGTTTCTGTACTACTATTTTTTACTTCTGTTATTTTTTTATCATTATATAACAATATATAATAATTAACCTAAATATAAAACCTTAGAATAATTGTACAATTTATAAAACGTTGTATGGCAATGCTGATTCTTTGGCAAAACAAAATAACATGTAATTATACTTTTCTATGATTGAATACCAACCTAATAACAGTGTTAATGTGTCATATCTATAAAGTAAGTAATAAGTTTGTCAAGTAGGTAACAATTTGATAGGTCATTACCCATATATCACATATCACTATTCTACACTTACCAAAATGATATTTAGCATAATGCTCCATTAAACTAAATAAATGTGTATAAACATGCAAAAACATAATTTAACAAAACTACCCGCCCTTTGACACAAACATACACACACCCCCTCCCAAGCACACTTACATTTATACCCACACACACACACAAACACACCCTCACACATAGACTCACCCACGCACATTACCCCACATCATTCCACGTTTTTACTTAATCATTCCCACTCCTTCCGTCTTTCACTTGTTGACAATACATACAAATGTTATGAAATGGGGGGCCTGGAGATCTATAGTACAGGCCTTGGCTTAGTTTAGGCTCCAGATCTCCCACAAATTACTAGTCTTTCGACAATTTATCTTGTCAACTTTATACCTGATGTAATTTGTGGAGATGAAATAAACAGATTTTTATTTTATTTATTTATTTTATATATTACATTGTCGTTAACCATGCTTTCAATAACTTCCTATGGCTGGAATAAATGGTAAAAACATTTAGGAATTTTAACATTAATTTTTGACGAAACCTTTCATTGAACATTCAATTTCAAATTCCATATCTTCTACCATAATTATACAGCCTTTATTTTGAATCCTTGCTATCTAATCTTCATAAGATCTTATGTATTTTTTTTTCCTTAAACATTTCTAAAACAACACACGAACAAACAGATCTATACTTTACCCACCCCACTCCTACCAGCTGAATGTGTTGTTTAATTGCTGTACAAGACGTCATTTCCGGCGCCTCCACTAGACTATGATGCCCTTTGAGCGAGAACGTATGCACGCAGAAGACAGTAATTTGGTGTTGTCTGTCTAGGTTCTTATGACAGATGTCTCGAGTCTCGTTTAAAAGTGATGAAGATTTTATATATTAGGTACTAGCTTCGGTTCGCGACCGTCAACATGGTTTATTTCAGTAGCGTTAAGTTACGTCTTTGGTGTCTGCTCTGCTCCCATGGTCATAGCGTGATCTTATAGCCTATACTATTCCTCATAAATTTAGCTATTATACACAAAAATCTTTTTCCACTCCAACTGGAAGAACCTGAGATAAGCGCGCCTAGTAAGATTATTCAGCTTTATTATGTCAGTATAGATTTGTGACTGAAAACCGGACAAACTTAATGCAAAGCTGCACGCTATAAACCTGAATCGAGCATTATCAGATACTAGTTACGGTCCGTAACTTGGTTACTGGTGATTTTTGTTAGATTAAGATTATTTTAGTTTTTCTTATGGGCTAGGAACAATCGCAGTCGTACTTAGTTAACTAACCAAAGTTTCATACTATTCGGACGAGCGATAAGCAGTATAACCATTTCCACTTACTGTCTTCATCATCCCACTGCTGGGCAAAGGCCTCCACCATTACTGCAGGCTGTTTATAACACAGCATAGAAGGCAAAGAAACCTCCTGTGTCTCATCGTTTAGATCGTCATCAATAAGTGCTTATAATTAGATTTATTTTTAAGCGGATTCCTTTTTTGAAATTAAATAAATTGAATCACAAATAAGATGACCAAAAGACCCCGACTTTCTCACTCCAAGTTACTCAGAAAATCTATAACGATCAGTCTTCGACCTCTGTAACAAAACTTGTCGAACTCACAATGAAACGTAAAATAAACGGAGCTAAGTTGAAGTACTTACGGTGACGACTCAGTTAGGGGCACAAACGTTCACTTTAACACATGGAGCGATCTCACCAGATATCATATGTTTGGGGGTGACATACGGCGCTTTAGTTTAGTTAACATTTTTCTTAAACAATATTGTAATTTAAAGACACTTAAAAAGCAAAGCGAGTTATTGAAATGTTGATTCTATTTACATAAAATTAATTACTGTCGATTTTAAAAGATTAGCGGATTTTATGTTTATTGAAGTATTTTAAGCATATCTTACTCATCGGTTAGGTCGTAATACTAACTACTATACACATGGAGAAAATATACAATCTAGGGCCAACGTAAGTAATATTTTTAAACACACTATACATTTCTACCATATCTTGGGTGCGATTTACAAACAAATTAATACTCATATACACAACAACCAGATCTGGAACCTACAGGTCATTCAGATATTTATTATGCACGGGAATAGAATCCGCAACACGTGGCGCAACAGCCAATCGTTCAAGCTATAATGCCAACTTTGCCATTTACCACTACTTATGTTATTATGTGCGAAATGGATATTTACAATAAAAAAAAAATATGGTCGCGCTCATACTAAGGCCCCAGCACACTCAAAACGGTTCAGTAAATCAACACTGCAATAAATGACAAACATACCCGACAAGCTCACCACTCCACTTGTCCATGTGTCACACGCACGTTATCGGTCGCGCACCGCTCGAGTGAGCACCGACGATGACGTCATAATCCCGCGTATCACGCCATACTTCACGCCGCGTGCTTGACGTGACGTGATTTTATTAACGACACTCTTGCGCCCGATACGTTGTGGGAAAGTTCGTCCGTTTATCTGTCTGTGTGTTACGAGTTGGATTCAAACTATGCGTGTTAGTTTAATCTTTCTGCTATTTTAAGGTGAACTGAACTTGAATGTACTGATGATGCATTGTGAGTTTTAAGTCTGTATAGACTTATTAGATAGTGATATATAATGTACTGTTATAATTTAGTAGGTATATAAGTATTGTCCTACTAATTGGCTCGTTATTAGCGACTGTATAAGATCGTAACTAGTAATTAATAATAATTTAAGGATCTAATGTATACAGAGCAAACCTTACCAAAAATATTAAATAATATTTACACTTAACATAACATCACGCCTGTAATCCTCGAAGGGTTAGGCAGAGGTGTACCCATTAGTTCACCCACATTTCGCCAGTTATGTTTTTAGTCCCATGTAATAGGGGGCGAGCCTATTGCCATCAACCGGGCACAAATCCAGACTCCGACGCTGCTACTCAGAAATTTCTGATGGAAAAACCCAATAACACTTTGCCCGACCTGGGAATCGAACCCAAGACCTCATGCACAGCAGCCGCGCTTGCGACCACTAGGCCAACGAGGCAGTCCGTAAATAATATTTGTTTGCACAATGAATCCATATTGGCAATATTTTATTCCACTAGAGATTCTTCTGGCAATTGCTCATTGGGGCAAATGTTCTTTGGGCAATCTTGAGGCACTCTATTGAAAGGACCACAAAATTAAAATTGGCCAAATTTAATGTCATTTTTTTTTTACTCCATTACATTTTGTTTAATTACACAAGTAGCACTCCGAACTGTAACTAGTTAAGAATAGTAACCTTTCTTGATACGAGAGTAATGGCGCCATTTGTTACTGTGACTTAGTTCCCCCTTCTCCTTTATACCTGCGTTCCCTTAATATCGTCATAAATGGACAATGAGATAATATTAACTCCTTATAGATTTAAAATCGAACACTGCTCACATAACTTAGCCAACAAGCTACTATAATTAAAAAATTAAAAAACATGACTGCAAAAATTGCACATATTTTTGTACTTTGTTTACTCGTCAGTTTCTTTTTTACGACGTTTTTTAATTAGTGTTATATATAATCTACTTGTCAAATTCTAGATGACAAACACGACCAGATTCATTAAAAAATAATTTGAGGGTGTTATTAATTTACGTTTTAAAGTGACCTCACCGGTTTCTTTTTATTTTCTACTAGCCTATGTTACTCGGAACGATGCAAGGATTGTAACCATACACCATACATCTAAATCAGTTCAGGCGTTTAAAAGTTATGGGGGAATAAAGAAACTCACATACATACATACATACATTAACCCTGAACACACAACACTCCTTTTTTTGGGGCAGTCGTGTGAAAAGTGATATCTTAAAAATCTCCACGATGCCAATTTATAATATTTCAAAGTCAAAATAAAAGCATTTATTTAAATTAGATAGACCATTAAATAACATGCACACTTTGAATTCTTATGGAGCCCATCAGTTAATCAGAGCTGAAGCTAGTTGCTTGTTCCAAAACGTAAGTAGGCCTGTAAAGAGAAGAACGAGCAAGAAACTCCACGGACAGTCTTATTAATTAGGTTTTTACAAAATCGTGGGTATAATAATCTTGTTGCTTCTTTAAGAGACCACAATAATTAACGTGAATATAAAACAATAAAAAAAGACGTAAGCCAAGACAGTTAAGTGATGCCTAATCCCAACTGACAGCGCGAATATGACGCGTGGATCAGATCACATATAAAAAACGATCATTACATTGCTATGAAAAATTCACTAAGTATCGAGTTATAACCCTGTTAGCTAAACTATCAAGCTACTTAACAAATTCAGACACAAAGCAAATATCTACATTTGATATGGCAATAAAAATCATCAGAACAAGACATAAAGTTATAATTGAATAAAACGATACCCATAATGAACGCTCAAATAACAAACATTTGAAGTGAAACATCATTCTATCTCTTTCCCCCGATCTTAGGGATCCGCAAGCCCGAGGGAATTACTAAAGCTTGTAAGTAGTTTCCGAGTTTTGATGGATGAACGGATAGATAACCGATAGGCGTCTTGAGACTTGGCTAATTCTGCCCGGCGATGTATTAGATCAAACTGCTTAGTCGGGACTTGATAGAATAACTGATATCGTGAAAGACGAGATGTGCGCCGTGTTAATAGTTTATTAAGAGCCTTTACATGAGTCTGGGGTCGTGAGACAGTAAAGCCCATTTAAACGTAACTTGAGTTAGTTGTTTCTTCTTCTTAGCGTATAGATACACAATAATATGAATATTGTAAACAATTTTTGTTTGGCACAGTATTCACTATCCGCTGACGCAGTCCTTAGGTCCTCACATGTGTAGGTGACAATTGCTAAGACGATGCTAAATAACAAAATGACGTAGTGGTTTGAACATAATGCACATAAAAAGTGAGCAACTATATGTTGGAATGTGCTTCTTATACATGAAGTTGAAAGTTCCAATCCGAACTAGTCAAGATGTGACTTTTAATTCTTATGTACTTTCTAAGTTTATCATGGACGTCAGTAACATCGGTAAAGGAAGACATCGTGAGGAAACCTGGACTTATAGTTAATGTAAGTCTGAAATCGCCAATCGCCTTGAATAAGGCGGTTCTCTGTATAAAAATCGGCCTTTGCCCTACAGTGGGATATTAATAGGCTAGTATTATTAAAACAGCAAAGCGTCGCAAGCGGAGCTAAGCCTAAACGTACGCTTCGATCTGTAAAAATGCGCTGATTTTGACTGATCTGTCATGAGTTTCCATCTCGTCACGATACAAGTTGTTATATCGATAATAGTGACGTCACTATGCATAATATCGACAATTTATAATCGTGGAGTCGGAGCGGGATCGCTCAAGTCTAGTGAAGTGGTGTTGGGGCAATTTGTATGCAAATATCGATGGCACTCATAGCGCCACGATTGGGTCGTGGTGCGAGGGACAAGCGGGCTGGTAGTTTGGAAAATTTTGTAAGTATGAAAATGATCCTATTTCTGCTTGACCATCAACTGAGCAAGGCGTCGGTTACCATCGCCATCTTTGACAGACGTTGTGGGTAGTCAGAAGCCGGTAAGTCTGATCACCAGTTTATTCAATTAGTGTCGTGTTACTCAGTGTAGAACTGGGGTGTGGAACCAATGGTATTCACCTGCATCCGCTTACACTGAAAGCCGACCCCAACGTAGTCGAGAAAATTGTATGTTAAACAGCATATTTTGCTCTATTTCACAATCTGCCAAAGACTCAGTCGGTACGAACAAAACCGCTTGCAATTGAAATATCGTTTCCTTTCTATGTTTTATTACTCCTTACTAAGAGATCTATTTCGAAACGCCAGCGTTTATACCTCACGCCGAGCTAATATGTATATTACGAGATAAACTTTGTTCACTGGTCATATATATCAGGTCTGAGTTACAGCCAGTTTACTGATTAAATTTTTCTCGAAATATATTGCTAAGAAAATTCTTCGCCGCATTATTTGATAATGACAGATCCGAATGAGTTATTGATATCGTGTTGTTGTGGGTAGTCGGGTAATCTATTAGTGATGATACGATTCTCTTGTTAATGTCACTTTTTGTAATGTCTTTCTTTCTTTCTTTGTTTATTTTATTTTTGTTATGATTTATGAACGTTGTCTCTGAGTGTTTAGATTATATTTCTTTTGGAATAGTTTTGTTGTCTATTTTCGTTATTTTATTGAAAAACTTCGTAGTCTAGACTGATGAGGTTTTATTAACGTATCTATCTAAATATATAAAAGCGAAAGGTTACTCACTTACTCACTCATCACGAAATATCGGAAACCGGTTGACGTATATAGATGAAATTTGGCAAGGCGGTAATTTATAGCTAACTGACGATCGCTAAGAAATAATTTTCCAAAATTCACCCCTTAAGGAGATGAAATGGGGGTCCAAAGTATGTATGAACAAATCAACTTTGAAGCGGACGATGTCACGGGCAGGAGATAGTTAATATAATAAAGGTAAAGAGATGTTTCGTTTGTTGGTTTAAACCTGCTAATCACTGGAACTGCCAGTCGGATTGGAAAAAATCTTTTTGTATATAATAGATAGATTCTTAAGAAATATATAAGATAAACTTTATCGTTATCACTTTGATCAACAGGAACGGAGCAGTAACCAAAGACACAATACGGGTGAAAAAACCACGCTTAAGAAGTCGGAGTTAGCACCTAGTATAGTATTTAGTTGTTTTTCTCCAATAAACAAACTAATCTCTTTACAAATTCGACGTAACATAACAGTCAGCATTTCTTGGCGCAAGGCTAGCGCTGGCAGTGAGTTCTCACAACAAATCCACTTGAGGGGAAATCTCGACATTTTAAACTTATTCAAGACTTGTAAGCGTATGAACTGAGTTAGTCGCTGTGTTGAGTTTTGTAATGGTTGTTTTCTTTGCATTTTCTATTTTGATTTAGAACCTATTAAAGTGATATGTTAAGGCTTTTTATTTTATTGGGTTTTTTAGGAAAAAATAATTGCACTGAGATAGTCAGAATTTTGAAAAGTAAAGATGCATCTTATTACTGTCATAAATGCGAAAATTTGGATGAATGTTCGTTCCTCAATTATGCCAAAACGCCTGAACGGCACAGATATAGATTAATATAGTCTGTAATAGCATATAGTGATAAATGCCAGTTTTTATTCCGAAAAAACGTTTTCATAACATAGCATCACGTCTGTAATCCCCGAAGGGTAAGGCAGAGGTGTACTCAATACTCGCAAATCGACAGGTATATTTATGTATTCCCATGGGATGGTATATTAACTTTAACGCGGGCGAAGTCGCGGGTAGAATTTAGTATTAAAATAAGCTGAAATGCTGCACGTTCGTAACTATTAATTATAGGTATAAGCTTGAACCTATGTATTACATAAAGCAAGCTACATAAGTTCCTGCGATTAATTTTCGATAAAACTTCAGCAAAAAAATAAACTCCGGAATTGATATCACATCCATATTTTAAGCAAATAATCTCTTAAAAAGCGGGCGCGATATTAAAACGTAGTCGCGGCGAGGGCGTGTCACCGACAGCCATACATTTACATATCCCATCGGAAATATTGAACTTGTTAATACGAACGTTTGCTGTTTACAAGATTCGATTCCCCGGTTAAGTTCTGTGGGGGGTTGGGGTTTTTGTGATTTTTTTTTTGCAGATTGAGGATAGAGGGTATAGTTGGCACAGTGGCTGAGCGATTGACTGCTTTGCTGCATGTCGCGCGTTCGATGCTCGCTCCGAAAAATGGGTACTTGTATAACCTAACTGTGATGTTTAAGTAGACAAATGGTATGGAATGTTAAGACTACTTGTATATGTTTGTAAACGCATCTACGAAACAGGATAGTGTGAAATATTTTTTGTTTTAAAGTTATATTAATGACTAAATTAAAACTGCATTCTTGCTAAGTTTATTTGTCAGTCTAATATATTCCCTATAAGTTTGTTTTATATATAAAATATGTATTACTTTATAGTTATTGTTCTTTCCTCCTATCTTTATGTACTGTGTTTTATGGGCCTTAGTTGCCTGAAATAAAGGACTATTATTATTGTTATACCGTTGTTCTCTCCTACCATTCGTTCCTACGCTTGTACCTACCTCGCTAAGTCTTAATTCAATTCAGAATTCTATCAATCTTCAAAGGAAAAACAACTTTGATAAGCCTATATACAGCAGTCAAAATAAGTTAGTTGTATTTGCGTGGTGGACGAGACGAAAATATTCGGTAAACTAACTTAGTGCCAGAAATAAAGATTTCTTTGTAATTAATGATGTATGTGTTTATTAGTATGGAGAATGTATTATTTTAGTCCGTAATGTGGTGTTAGCTGGTTAAATAGTACATGTAGATACCTTAAAAAATCTTGAATGAAATTATTGCGGAATAATACGAGTAGGTCCCAAATAATTATTCAATAATTTTAGATGTTCTCATTACTATTTATTTATTTAAAGTTTATGCAACAAAAGTACAAAGGCGGACTTCATGCCTTAAGCATTCTCTAACAGTCGACCAAAGGTGGTGAAGAGATAACATGGTAGGTGCAAGTTAGACTAAGTTTTGCCAGTCACATAATTGAGAATTGATTGTGTATTGAGTATATTTTCTTTACGGTGTCCTTATTTTTTTTAATGATTATTATAATAATATGGTCTAGTGACTCGCTGATAACGTAGTTTGAAGTACGTGAAAGAATTTTTTAAATCAGTTTGATTTATCCATTACAAAAACAAATACAAATCTTTTCTCTTTCTAATATTAGTTTAGAATTTCCCAGATGACTGTTTTGTATTGTTATTAAGAAGTTCACTTGAGTTCAATAATTAGAATTTAGAATATCCTAAATATTGTTTTACCTGATAAGATTACCTAGAACTTTCCAAACAGTTCAATATAAAAACATTTCCAATAACTCTCCCACCTCTTAGCTACCTTCTCAGACATGCAAACATCAAAATAACCAGTAAACCTCCAATATGAATTATACCCGCATTCACTTAAGACTGATACGTGTACCGAGGGATGTCCCACGTCCATATATCAAGGGTCGCCCCCCCAAGTACCGTTATAAATTTTTCGGTCAAGAAATTGGTCGGTCTCAGTGATATATACCGGTTTAGTCACAGTAAATACTTACTCAAGTTACACGGAGCTACTATGAGAAATTTATGGTCAGTAATATACGGGTTGATGAAACTAGCCGACGTACGGATGGATGCGAATTTTTTATAGGTAACCCTATGTTATGTTTATGCGTAGGCTTTTTAGGGTTGAGCGGTTGTGTGGCTTAGGGGTTGGGATTAAAAAATATGACGAAAATTGTATTATGCTGGTACGTATTTTGCCTTTTTATTGGCGTTCCTTGGGCTTGTCGGGGTTGTGTAATTATTATTAATACAAAAAATGTAACAATGAGTCGAGTAAGGTTAGCTGTACTTTCTGCTGGTCGGAGCATGGAAAACCTACTCAGATGTAGACGATTCCAATTTGGAGTTAAAATGTGGTGCTGTTGTTCAAACAATGGGACACTGTGATCGTATCTTTCGTGCCTTAATGCCTGCACGCTTCACGCTTAATATTAACTTTTCTCAATACGATTAACATAAGTTTCAAGCATCTACATACTCGTATTATATTTTTTTCTGAAAAAACTCACATTCAAACAACTAGATACTACACACATACTAGAACTGCTATCTGTAGGCATAAAAATATTTGTTCCACGCGGGAATCGAATTCGTAACCACCCGACCCACGCAGAGCAGTAGCCATCGTTCAACTATTGCACCAACCGTAGCTACAACAAAATATTTATACGTTTAATTCTTACCGTAGTAAGTTCAATACCTAACTTCACCGTCGCTTGCACACCGATTCCTCCAAACAAAACATTTCACAAACACATTCCGTTATTTAGATTCCTCAATACATTATTTGTTCACGAATTCACTCACGTTCCCTTATCCGCTGTTCGATTCGTGTCAGATGAGTGTAGTTCCGAGCACATCCTGTATACATCCCCTATTATTCGTCACTGTTGCTTCCCATGGACCGGGCGATTTTTCTTGAGACGCATCAGGACGTTGCGAGTGTTTTGCTCGAAGATAGTTTGATTTGTGTCTTGAATTGTGTGGTGGAAGTGGACAAAGAACGCTTTACAAATATTATACTTGAAGGGTCCAGGTACACTGGCGTGGGTAACTTGTGGGCTCGAACGATCAATTCACCTAATTAATAACATTCAAATTCTAGTCGCTTTCTCCTTTTCTGAAGGACAGTTTAGGTTAATCCATTTTTTTCATATTTATTTTTATGTTTTAGAGTACCTGTAGGCGTTTAATGTCCTCCAAAATGCAAGTACTCACAATACTGTACTCGCAATCTCATCACAGCGATAACTGATGTCAGATAACTGATGTAAATTAGAGTAATTTTTGTCAGATTGAGATTAGATCGCGATTGCTCCTAAAAGTTCCTAGAATCTTCTCCTGATAGATGCATAAAAAATTGAATAATTTTGTATCGCGCCTGTGACTACGACCGCGCTCGCAAGTTGTCCGCTTCAGTGTGACCGTGCCTTTAAATTCAGTAAAATCATTGGTCCAAAGTAATTTTGGCAATAACTAGCACGCTTGGTATCTGCCAAGTTATCTGGATCCGTCTGGCACGATTACCGCAATATATCGCTATTAGCTGACAGGAGAGCGGGTCCACCCAGATTGGAGATGACCTTATCTCTAATCTGGTACAGTTAAAAAACGTGTTTGGTGTCCAAAAAAAAACTGTGTTACTTTTATCTTACTACTAAAATGCAAAAATTTGGATGGATATTTGTTACTCAATCTCTCTAGAACAGCTGAACGGATCTAAATAAAATTTAGCACAGATATAGATCATAGTCTGGAACAGTACATAGGGTACTTTTTATCTTGGAAAAATGTATGGTTCTCGTGGGATAATAAATTAACTTTGTAGCGAACGGAAGTTAGTTTATAACATAAAAAAATACGTATTGAAATATTTATTTTTTATTTAGGAAGTAATAATATGACCATGTACAAGCTTAATTACAAAAAAAAAAAAATACTTATCTTATGTCGTCTTAAAAAAGAGAAACTAAAACTAAATGGCATCAAAAAATTCATCCGCATCGCCGTCCACTGGAAATGTGCCCAAAAGACTGGCCGCATTGACACGTTGGATGGCAATGCTTAACCTCTGGCCAAAGATTTGGCCAACTCCTTGAAGAGGCCATGGCACACGGACCCCACGACCTCGACCACGACGGCTCGAAAATATTATAGTTAATACGAGTACATACACAAACCTCAAACCTGGTTACATAAATCTTTCACTGACTGTACATTTATTATTACCAAGCTCTACTATAAAGAACCCAAACGTCAATACATGTATTACTAAACAGCGCTGCATATAAACCACAAACACGTATCAGCGCTCTCCGACGTTTGTCTCAAAAAGGTTTTCGCTCGGAAAAGAACCTGTTACCCATGCGACACTCGGCACGACATTCGCAAACACTCCTGACTGTGAGAGCTCACTTGTAAGTCGGCACAAAGGCCGCATGTCACACCGTTGTGTAACTCATACTTTGAATAGAATATAATTGATTTTATTTGCATAGTGTGTTTTTACAATCTAACTTATTCATCTAATAATCCACGTTTACCCTTTTCTGAACTTCTAATTATAATGTTAAACAATAAATATAGGTAAGAAACAAACATTTGAAAAAATAAAAAATAGTTGATCAACAATAACGTAAACTAGACAAAGGAGGAGTGAAAATCTATAACAATTATTAATTGTAGCATTTTGCTCGTCGTTCATTATTCGTTCATTATTTGTGTGTTTATTTTTAATCTGTCTATAATAATCTTGTTTGTGTGTCATATTTGTATGTACCTAATTAATAGCAAAACGGCTTTTATTAGGTAATCATTTTGATGTAAATGTGGAGGCTTGTTATTAGCATCTTAATAACATACAGGTTCAGAGCTTTAAAAGAAAAATTTAAAAAAAAAAAAATCTTTATTATAAATACTTGTGTTTAGCAAATAAATATATCTTTTCTTGATATTAATCCCATCGAACCAACAACTTTAATATTAGATACACAACGTTACGATACGGTGTAAGCAGAGGTTCCCATTAAAGGCACAGTCTTCACACCGGTTTTATTTCACACGTAGCCGCAAGAAAATAAAATGCGCTAGGTGAAGATCGAGCCGCGCCATTTGACAGGATTTATTATCTATGCGCACAGAAAAGGAAAATATTTCAGCGGTGACGAGCTTGTCAGTCAATCATTTGTGTGTGTACTATACATAAAAAAATATGTCTCTGCCTACCATTCGGGAAATACAGTCGTAAAGTTATGTTATGTTATACGTCACGTTTAGCGTGTGTGAAGAAATGTGTTTGATTCTCAGGTCTGTTTCTGTTACTGAATTTTTGCGTAAGGAATTTCTCAGTAGCAGCCTTGGGTTCTGGATTATTACTGCGCAAACACACTCATAGCGCGATGGGACGGCAGGCCGACAAGATCGGGCCGTTTTCATGTTCAGCAGTCAGGTTTTTTACAGTTTCAATACTCAATACTCAATATCTTTATTGCGTACCATAATGTATTACAAGATGGAATAATTCGATTAGTCACAATTATGGACCCTGTCGGGCACAGCATAGATTAAGTAGGAGAGAGGAGGAAGAGCGTTGTGTGTTGCAGTTTATTATCAACTAGCTTTTGCACGCGACTTCGTCCGCGCAAAAACAAAATAAAATAAAACCTATGTTACTCGCAGATAATGTAGCTTTCTAATGGTGAAAGAATTTTTAAAATCGGTCCAGTTGTTTCTGAATTTATCCATTACAAACAAACAAACAAAAATACAATTTTTTCCTCTTAATAATGTTAGTAAACATAAAATTAATGAAAGAAAATTGCTCGACCATAATATAATTTGGTTCTCTGTCTGAGCAGACTATAACGCTACACACATGACCCTTAAACGTTTAAACCTTATGAAACGTTCCCACAAAGCCTTTAACTCATTCCTACGCTGAGACTGTACAAATGTCCTAGGTCTACAACGTGACCGACCTTTACTAGTAAAATATATTAAGGGTATTACACGCAGTAAACTGTTTTTGTTAGGTAACCTTAGGTCACGTCCTCATTTGTCGGTTGGACTGTACGTGAACATATTTTCTGACGGGGTTTTTTGTGTTCTGTAATCATCTTGTAGGCCAAAGAGTTCGGTATCTTTTGTCGTTGTTTTTGTATTAAAATTGGTACTTAATTTTCCAGCTTGGAACTTGGAATTAGGGTTAGCTTTTTTATGTACTGGCCACTTTTACATGGGACTAAAAACATAACTGGCGAAATATGTGGGTGTACTAATGGGTACACCACTGCCTAACCCTTCGGGGATTACAAGCGTGATGTTATGTTTTATGTTATGTGGCCACTTTTCAGAGGAAGAAAAGATTTTAAAATAATAATTAATTCACTTTTATTATACAATGTGTTAATATAGGTTATAATTTTTCAAAAAAAAAAAAATTTGTCAAGCCGTATCTAATACTTTTTGACGACGCTGTCACTACTGTCCCATGCCATGTCAAACAACGTTTGACAGCGGCGCGGCGCGGCGATAGAGCTACGAATCTGTAACAAGTAGCGCGACAACAATATTTACAAATTTCTTTTACTATAATTTATGAAAATTAATAATTATACGTCATATAAATTTATTATAAAAATCAGTTGGCGTGTCCGAGGTTTTGGGTGATTTCATTAACACATTGTAGAACTAATTCTGGAGTTTGAAAAAGGCTTCAGCTGTTTACTATAAACTTTACTGCAATACAACCAAAACGTATGGAACAACTTACTTTTATTTATCCAGAAAAATAAAATTCTTGTTTTTCTTTTTACCTACAGTTTGGTACAGCATTCTGCTCTCATTATATTGAAATCCCCCATACATTAATTCAATTCTAACTTCCATTAAAATAACAACGATGTTACTATCTACAAGTAATTAGAAATAATAACTACCGCGGTTCCCACCCCATGCAATAAATTATCCAAATCAAGAAAACGGTTACAGCTTCATCCAATAAGTGTAAGCCCTAAGGTAACCCTTCGTACAAAACAAAAGACATAAGGTAGTTTGGGTGTCGACGTAATCCTGTTTATTCTTCAGTTGCCGATGGGAACGTGAGTGCCCGCGGCCTTTCGCCGTTTTTGTATTCTAGATTAGATAAATGATAATATAGGCACAGGCTGGGAAATTTTGTGGATACTTTGTATTTGCATCTGTGAGGCATGCGGTTAAAGAACGACACAATGTTTATTATCCCTGGGGGCCAACCACCACCTCTTAAACAAATATTATTTTATTATTACTTTGCCTTCAGCACTGTTGGATTTTGAACGCTCGGCTCACCGCCGACAGTTGAAAATGCAACAACAGAAATTACTAAGTAACATTAGAATAATATTTTTTTAAGAGATGGCGGTAGGCCTACAGTTTACATAGTGTCACGTAGAATAAGCAATCCATCAAATCTGTGAGTATGGAATATATGGAAATAAATACTTTTTCAAAATGAAGTTTTGCAGGTAGACATGAGAAGTTATTACCTATTTTGTGATTATTTTGACACACAATAACTCGCTGTTATGATTACAAACTTTGCATTACACACCAGGATTTCATTAATTGATTTAAGAATCATCAGGTCAAATGCAACACATGAAACAACTGCACACCTTCTTGCATTTACTACAGGTAAATTAGGCACAATATTTGACACCACATAGCAACATAACAGTACTATCGCATCTGCACCCTACCACCTACTCTTGACGTGTCCCGGTCGTCGCCGCTTAGTATTCAGTACCATTACTGTAATCCGTCGGGCCGCGGTCCGCGCGCAATAAGCATCGCAATTTTAGCTTTGTCTCGCTAGATGACGAATATACGCCTTTGTTCTGTTTATTTATTTAGATTTACGCTTATTTTGGTACCAAAAATATGTTTAATTATACCGAATATGGTTATCAACAAGGTTGAAGCCTGTATGTTGATAAAAGTGGGTAAATTGTGTGGCTTGTCTGTCCTATCCTTACCTAAATCAATACAAACATCGATGGGTTTTTTTAAAGCTACACTGCCCCGCTGCTGGGCCTTGGGAGACCTTTGCAATTCCTTCCAGGTCGAAAACTAATTCCGCAATAAACGTGGCGACGTACTGGTACTACAAAAAAAAAACAGCCACTTTTTTCCGATAGTTTATTATATTATAAGCTGTATATAGAAAGCAGTGATGGCTCAGTTAACACCTCTCTTTCTTTTTAAAGGTCCATTAGTGGGATTTTTTTTAGGCTAAGACCACTTTACAATAATGAAGAATAGCACATGAACACAATTAACAAAACATATCCAGTACGTTTTACCACCCCACTCATAACGAGCACAGGTAAACATCCATAAATCCTCCTTATTTAACATTCATCCCCAAACATAAACAAATTATGAATATATTTCCAACTCTTTTTCACACAGGTAAATGTAAATGACATATTAAAAGTTATTTAACCATCTGCCTTCGGAACTCACTCTGGTAACTGTGTATTATTTTAAATGCGGTCTGAACGACCCACGGGACCAATTTGCATCCTACCCGGGCATTTAACCCTCCTGCCTGTTCACGTGGATTTTTTTACCCCTTACTTTGTTTGCATACAATTTCCTCTGGGTGAACGATAATGGCGCTAAGTGGTCTTCGGTAATTTTGTAAATGTTAAGAAAATTCTTGGGAGAAATATTGTAAAATGGAAGACAAAGATTGTGAGGAAATTTGAGTTTTAAAGTAGGAGGGAAATGAATAGGAGTTGAGAACATTAAATTGTTATGATGAGAGTAATACAAGGCGACTGACGATGTTTCTTATTTTTGTAATTTAGGTTTATAATCTTTCATTATTCCTGTTGTGTTGTTCAATTGAAGTTGGCCTCGAGAAAAATTCTCGTAATTAAAAACGTTCAAATTTTAGTCGCCATCTTATATTAGCAACAATCAATGTCAACAACTTCTCAAAAAATAAATTAGACGTAATTGGAGGAGATCGAGCAGTTTCAATTTTTCAATTAATTTAGTCTTTTCGTCATTTTTTTTATGTCGATATTTCATAATAATTATCCAGGATAAAAAAGCAAAATATTTTTTCAAATAAATATATTTAAAAATCACTCAATAACATAAGCAAAAAGACTTTCTGTATAATAATTATAAAACGGTAGACTTCCCAGATAATAAAACACATCATTATAAAGTTATAATAATTCCGGGAAGCTTCTCAAACAAAATTTCAGGAAAGTAAAATCACGTGACGATCTGGAATAGGTACACATGTGTCCGTTACATTTGAGAGCTGTAATTGATCAGTTTAGTTATTGAAAGCTGTTCCAATTTCCACGGTGACTGCTTCCAGCGAAGTTGCTGTGTGGTACGTAGCTATTACTTGCCTGATAATATGGTATCATTTTAATAGACATATTTTGTCGGTAACGTATTTCTCATTTATTTATTTATTTAAACTTCATGTACTTGAGGGTACAACCCCAGTCCTTGTTGCTGGACGTCTTAACAGGGTACAGTGGCCCCCGAACGTAAAGGGCAACAGAAGGAACAGGGTGGTCCTTTAGTCAGTAAAAGTCTGACAGATCCTTCCACCCCACCCAGGGCGAAAAGAGTCATTTGATGATTTTTACCACCTAAAAAAATAAATAAAAAAAGACCCAGTCCTTAGGCATTCTCTACTAGTCAACAGTACCAGTTAACATGGCATATGCAATACATATATCGTACGAGCGCAAAATAACAAAATTAGAAATAATAGCAATACAAAATAATTACTAATTAAAATAGAACTCCTAAGTTCAACGATGATAAAGGTGATAATAAACGCTACTTAAATTATTTATTTACTTTAGTTAACTTATAACTTTTGTAACTTGTGACAAACAATGCGTTACAGCATAAATTATTTTATTAAAGTAAAATATTCAAAGTTATGTTATTGTGCCGTTCTATAATTAAATATAATAAATATTTAAACACCCAATCTATACATTCGAGAACCTTCCATCATCTCACCCAATAACCGTTTAAAATAAATTATTTCCTACATTTTCCTCGCGGCTACTTACCGTTCGTCAGCCGGAGCGCGACCATCGAAAAGTTTAATTAAAGGAGAACGAATAAGGTGTAATATTTCTCAGTCGGCACAGCGCAGACGCAGCTATTAACATATAGATCTGAAAGGTGCTTGTGATATTTTTATCTTTTTTATAGAGATTGGCATAAGGTTATGAGATGTTGGGTCTTTTACTTATGTACTACTGTTGAACAGGCTGGTTTGTTTAATGTAATTATAGGTTTGGTAGTAGATGTTTCAGAGTTTTCAAGATGTGAAAAATAAATCTTAATCACGCGTGCAATTCAATACATTTTTGTTTTAGGTTCTTAGCCTCAGATGACTTGCAACAGGGTTGTGGAATTTGTTCGAAAGAGTTACCGCGGCCATGGAACGCAAAGGGTACTAGAAGAAACACGGATGGGTTTTAGTCAGTAAAAGTCTTACACTCTTTTCCGCTCCGCCAAGAGCAGAAAGAGTCATTTGATGATTTCCCAGTCCTAAAAAAAACTGACTACCAAAGTATACAGTCCTCTTACTCAAATGCATAAAACCACAAAAACAATTTACAGATCATTACTATTACACCTTTTTGTTTCACTGAACCCGCGAAATCCTTTCACACATAAACTCCTACAGTTCACACACTCTATAAATTGTTGTCAATTTGTGTGAGTGCAATCCCAGATCGACGCGCCGCATCTGTTGTTCAAACAAGTTTGTATTTTGTTCCGACACCTTTCAAACGACACTGCGATACGTTTTGTGGACACTGTGTCATGTTGGTTTCTACTTGGAAACTTGTTATTGATACTGTTTTTCTGTTAACACTTTTTATTCTACATTTAAGTGACATATAACTTTTTTTTAAGTTCTTGTGATGAATAACCAGCTCAAAGTAAAACTGGGTTTAAAAAAATTGGTATTGATGTCGTCAATCGGTCCGGATCCGTGGTGGTATACCACACTTACCCTTTTTTTTTGGAGAAGTGACGTTAATTTTTATTTAATATAAGTATACATTATTTACAGCTTAATAACAAAAATAAAATAAAAGACAATCAGAATAAAAAAGAAAGAGAAACTAAAACTAAATTGCATCAATAAACGATATTTATTAGAAAGTATGGATACGACTTCTAGAAATAATAGATTTAAAGATAAAAATTCCAGTAGTGCCAAATAGTACTTATATATATTAATAAACTAATGTGTATCTATCCCCGGAGCAATAATATAAAATACCTAGCATCTACGAAGTCCAGGAGTTGACGTAATTTCTCAACTTACACTCTGTTATCTAAGCGCATTCCAAAATTGTTTGTCAATACGATAATTTGGTCAAACCCCGATAAACTCGAAACTCGTGTTAACTTAGTATGGAAAAGTCCATTCCATACTAAGCGAATAACTACTTAAGTTTAAAATAAACAGCAACTGATTGTCTGATCTCTGGTCATAACATAAAAATATAGACTTTTTAACATTGTTACATATTTTTAAAGTTTTATTATAATCTAAAGCAAAACAAAACACAACAGCCTGAACATCATCACAGACTACAAAAAAAATCTACCTAGGTACGTTATAACGCACTTCCTCCAGGCTACAAGAGGGGGCCGGAGGGGGGAGGGGGGTATCGCGTCCGTCCCTTGTGACTTAATGAGCTTTCTGCCGGTGTTGACTTGCTAGCAATTAACCCTGTCAAAGGAGACGGAAGGCATCTCTACTCGGATAGTTTTTAGAAAGTTGCAGCATTGTTTTGTACATGATCTCAGTGAAAGATGTTGATTATTAGCGAATTGATGATGAGATTATAGTGTTTAAGTTTTATCGGTTAAAATGACTAAATTACTCGTCTTCATAATGCATTTTTTTTATAGTGACCTAATTGTTAGATTTATTACTTATATAATACATTATTTATTTTAACAAAGAGAAAAACATAAACAAAAGCTATCTAATGGAAGTTATTACCTATTGTGTTAAATTGTTGAAATAACTGCATTTTCTGCATTTTGCTGAGCTTAATGTAAATGACTAACAGTCTACTTTGCTATTAATAAATCCATTAAAGCCTAAAATTAGACAGCTAAGACTGAAAATAAATAAATTAACTGAAAATCGTATCTAATCTAATATTATACAAAATAAGAAAGAAAGAAAAACTGTTTATTTGACTCAGATTATGTGCACTACAAATAAAGTTTTTTTTTCTCTCTACCCTACGCTGTTCCACTGCCAGCTGAGCAAAGGTTAATTGAATAAAAATACAAAAAATAAAACAAAAACAATATGATATACCAATTACGAAGGCTGTAGCCGGAGGATTAAAAAAAACAAAATTTATTTAATGAATAATTACATTAAATATTTATTAGCTAAAATCGTTGACGGTTGACCGATGCTGTGTCAAAAGTGACGATTCCCCGCGGGTCGCGATGTCCGGTGTCGTACTGCACCACGGTGTGCTGCGTCGGCACTTGTGTTCGCCACGTGATAATGAGGTAAACGCTTGTCAGCGATTTGGGTGCTATGCAAATACGTAACATACCCCACAGCTACACACAAACAAAAATAGGTAAACCCTAAAACCTTTAAAACATAAGTTTCCAATCAAAAGTGCATACTCAGCCTGTATATCACCGCTCCATAACAATTAAGTCGTTTGCGTTAATCGACGTCATTATTTCAATGGCCGTCGATTGTTCCAAATGTTCGGCCGTTTACAGACATTTTGAGAGCATGTTTATTTATTTATTTATTTAAACTTTATGCACATGTAAAAAATACACTGTACAAAGGCGGACTTAATGCCTAGGGCATTTTCTACCAGTCTACCTAAAGTAGACTAGTCTATGTTCAATTTTCAGTCGATAATTATTAGCTGTTATGCAAGTTTGGAGTGGATATTTCAAAGTCAAAACATTAATTTCAGTTAAACTACATATTTATAGATATGACAGTTCAAAAGTGATTGTAAATAGTTTATTTGAATAAAATAATTTTCATTTTGACCCAAAGCTTATCTTGAAGTCATCATCTGCCTAGTCTTTTCCCAAATATGTTGGGGTCAGCTTCCAGTCTAACCGGATGCACCTCAATATTAGTATTTTACATGAAGTGACTGCCGATCTGACTTTCTCGACCCAGTAACTGGGTAATACGATATCCCTTGGTAAGAGTAATTGCCAGATTTTCGGGCTTCTGACGACCTGTAACGACTGTCAAAGATCCACGTATGACAGCCGAGAACGTAAATGAGAAAAGTAGCAAAAAAAACAGGTTTTATTTGCAACACTGCGATATATTGCTTTAAATAATTATTTTTATGCACATCGCAAGAAGAAACAGATGCATTGAAGGATTTGTACCAAAAAAGCTAACACTATCATCACTAACATAAACAAAGCAAGTTTCTCACGAGAAAAATATACAACAACCAATAAATAGGTACTTATTTTATTCCCATTTCAAAACAGAAAGACGATCCCGAGTTCCAAGTAAACATTAATAAAATTACGTAAACATTTAATTAACCAATAACGGAAAGTACAATCATCTCCAATGTACAATCAAGAACAGAAGTGTTTCAAATAAATTTGAGTTAAAGTAAAATGAAAGATGGCACTCATATTTCTGCGTCATTGGCCCTCAACCGAATATAAATCTGAATAACCGTGGAACAGGATTTGTTCTTAATTTGAAATTCAAATTCTGTAGCGGGAAAATGTAGCCTACCCGTGAAAACAGAGAAAAATGTACCCATTCAAATATAATTAACATAAAAAAATGTTAAAAATAAACACGTATTTTGGAATGAGACGCAAACATTTCTCCCCTAATCTTTTTAGCGTTTCCATCTGCATAATTTTACAGTTTAATTCTTTAATAGTGATTTAATCGAAATTCAATTATTTGACAAGAAAAATAATTCATGACCTTTACGTGACTTTTCTGTTGTTTGCTATAAAACTGTATTTTGATAGGCCTTTAAAAAAGTTGTTTATATTTAAGAGTGTCGTTTCAGTTTCCTATTAAGACTACGAAACGTTTTAATGAGTTTCAAAATCGTAGAATAACAGTTTTGACCCTAATTTATATGTTTTAAATATTTCTGGACAAAATCTTGGTACAGTCGAACAAGCCATTTTGTATACAGGCAACTAATAATATTTCAAGTGTGTCAATAATCTTTAAATAACCCTAAAAAGATTTCAAAATTATCTAATCATTTTGAAATCTATAAACTAAAAATCTATAAAAATAAACCACAAGCTTAAACAGTGAACACAAAATAACAATGAATGGCAATGTCTGTAAACTGCATGCATGCATGAGTCTGCACATGAATATTGCTGAACTAAAGTGTACTTATTGTTTACTTCATAATTACGGCTCTTCTTTCTTTATCGTGTGGGCAGTAAGGTCTCTGACATGGTGTGAGTGGAACATTAATAGGCTGGAATAAGTCCAGGTTTCCTTACGATGTTTTTCTTCACCGATGTCAGTGATGTCTAAGATAAACTATAATATACGATAATTACGACTACATGAACATTATCCATCGCTTTCCTTACCATAAGCCTGTTCGACATGACTACATTTTTACCGATAATCCGGTATCGTTCACGGTTTGCATTTTGTTCCGACACGACTCCGGTACGGTTTATGTTTATGCAAATGGCCGCCGACAAGCGATTTAGCCGGTTTATGGCGCGTCACTGCCCGAGGTGGTACATCTGCGATACGTCGGTACATCGGGGTGGTAATCGTGGCTCTTTCGTACGTAGATGCGTTTTGGTGCCATTTTGTTCAATCTCCTGGAAGCTAAATACCATAATATAATAGTTCCTTTTTGTTTCACAAAAATAAATAAGCACACTAGTCTTACACATTCCTACACTATTATTGTTAATATTTTTAAATAATAAAAAAAATAATGTGGAAAAACAAAAAAGGAAAGAAAGAAGAACTGTCCGTTAACATAAAACGTTTACGAAAGCCCAAAACAAAAAACAAGTTAGTATTAAATATGAAAAAATTAAATAAACAATATCTTATACGGAAATATGCACCACTACTAATTATGTATTAACACTAATGTGGGAATGTGTTTATGCTTCACAAACAAAGCATACGAAACAAAAAAAAATGTGTTCATTCAATGAGATACACGTGGTACATAAACGTGATTTTATATTAAAATACCTTTTATATAACCCAAAACTAAGAAAATCTAAAAAAAAAATAACGCTTGTTATTTTACGTAACATTTCCTCAAAAGTCACTGTTCCCCTTCTTTCAAACTCCCAGCAGCTGTGCTCAAAACATTCTTCCGTTTCCAACATAATATTCTTAGTTTGTCTTTATACATCGCAAAGCGACTGTACGACATCAAATTACCATTTTTGTGCGCGTCTGTACTTTACCGAATGAAAACTTTAATGATGTATGAACTGCGATAAGAATGTAGTTCTCCTAACTTGTTTAGGAACTATATTTTAGGAAGCTAGTCTAGATTTTGTTAGTGTTTGTGTTATGTTGTAACTTCAAGCAGAATTCTGAGAAAGGGTAGGCTAAGATGTAAGCTGCTAGTGTAATTTATAAACGCGAAAGTAACTTCGTCTGTCTGTGACGCTTTCACGCCTAAACCTTTGGACAAATTAAAATGAAATTTGATGCCCCAAAAGAGGTTATAGACTACTTTTCGATACCTGATATTTACGCGGACGAAGTCGCGGCAAAAAGTAGTATGCAATGATAATTATATTAATTTATAAGAATTAAGTATAATAATGACCAATAATATTACAATATGGTACAAAGTAGGTGTTCGCAACGGAGCTGAAACAAACTAATGCAAAAGGTCACCCATGCGTCGCGGTGGGAACGCGACGCGCATCCTGCGCCGGCGGCGGCCATCTTGAAGGACGCTCTTCCTCTTACGACGACGACAAGATCACGCGCATGTCGCGCCATCTATTCTTTTCTACATTTCTTTATTTAAAACGCGCATGTCGCGCCATCTATTCTTATCTACTTTTTGTAATTAAAACGCGCGTGTCGCGCCATCTATTCAACTTTTGGTATTTATCACCCCAACAGTAGGTATGTTGATTTAATATTAAGTTTCAGAAAGGGCGGGCCTGGCTGCCCTATAAATCTAAACACAAAACAAGCAACCGTTTCAAAAATCCAAGTCATAAACTGATCCCTACCTAAAAAACATCTTCACTTTACGACACACTATTATCAACAGACCAGCCCTTCAATCAAGTGTTCATAAAATTCTAGACTTTAACAAAAACTAAGTAAAACACACACAAAATATTATAAGGGCCCGAAGCGCCCTCGAGTTGGGGATGATAACATTGCGATTCAAATAAATGCGGCGATATTTTGTGGGTCTGTCATAAAGAACACGCGTCTGGACGCCGACTCAGCGGATGGTAGTACTTGTTTAGAGGTAACGATACGGGGACGAGACGACACAATTTTTGACAAAAAAATTGACAAACCAAACTACTTTTAAAGAGAACCAAGAGCAGTCCGATTCCAGTAATTAAAAATGTTTAAATTATAGTCGCAATCACATCTCAGTGACAATCAATGTCAAAAATTTGTGAAAAATGTAGATTTCATGTGTAAATTAGAAGTATTTTTGACAGATTTAGAACGTACGAGAATTACCCAATTGATACAAGTCTTGCTACAATTGAGTAAGCTAATAAAACTAGCAATTTTGGCTTGTATTGTATGAGTACCGTCATATATCTACAAATTTTAGGATGATCGGGACAGTGGTTTAGGTGTAATTTGTATAATAACAGACCTTAAAATAAAATAATTAATATAAATTGATTTTAAAAACCAAACAAAAAGCCGCACGGATTGTCTAGAAGAAGACCCCCTCTAGTATTCGTATCCCACAGAGACCTATCTAGCAATGTACCTTGTAAAATCGTGAGGTTTAAAAAACCTGAATCCCCGAGATTTACAGCTACTCCACAAAGTAACTTGATTCTTTTATTGACGTTAAACGGAGCGAAAGTGACAGATAGACGTGATCGCAACTGCCATGATGAAATGCTCTTATTGTAATGTGAATTATCTCTTACATGTGGCGCGAACACTGAGGAGCTGGATATACGACTTGTAGGAGTTAGGTTTGTGGAGACAATGAAGGTATGCAATCTAGGGCACAATGGTTGGTGATAACAAACCACATGGAAACATTTTTAACATAGCACCACGTCCGTAATCCCCAAAGGGTTAGGCAGAGGTATACCCATTAGGACACCCACATTTTGCCGGTTATGTTTAAGTCCCATGTAAAAGGGGGCGAGCCTATTGCCATCAACCGGGCACAAATCCAGACTCCGATGCTGCTACTGAGAAATTGTTGATGGAAATATCCAATAGGTAACACTTTGCTCGACATGGGAATTGGACCCAAGATCTCATGCTTGCTAAATAGAACATGTTTAATACATATACCCAAATAATTATAAAGTTAAGACAAAGATATATTTAACTAAACAAACAAATGTTTCTGATTGAATTCTACCAGGCGCACAGACCCTGGCAGAAATAGGTATTAAATTTTTTACCCTGAATACGGCCCTGTAATGTTGCGAGACGTTTGTCACGATTTTTATAAACTGTCAAAATAGTTACTCCCCTCCGCGCGCGCGCTCGGTGCAGTAGCGATCTAATTCGCTGCTAATCAAAATTACTTTTTTTGTGTTCCGTGATCGATTCCCGGCTCGTGAGTTGTTTCTAGTTGTGTGTTATTGTGCTAAGTGTTGGTGTCGTAATTTTTATACGTGTTTGTATCCATAATTCATGACAATTAGTTAATTTGTTCAACTATCGGTAAGTACATTTATTTTTTTGGTGTGAGGGTAGTGCGAAATAATTTGGTCGACAGTTATTTTTATTTATTTTCACCTTGGATTTATTTTTATCTTAATAATGCAATGTAATAACGATGAAATTATGATGTTATGTGATAAAGTTGAAAAGAAATTCGGAGAAATACGAAGACACCAAGGTCGCCGCCTGCGCCGACCTCCACTAATACCAAGCGTTTGTTTAGCGACATGTATATGTCTCGTACATACTTTCAATCATCGAGTTTTTTGAAAGTAATCGCCAATATTAAGTATTAGTAATGCGAGCAGCTCGAACAATAATCTCGTAATTGTGTTTTAGTTTCCGAGGCGTCATCGTATTAAATTTTATCCATTAACTTTGCAAATAAATCGGCGATCACGGACATGACTCAGCGAGTAACGACCATTGTTTCATGTTAGTATTAAAATCATCGTGTATCGACACTAAGTTAACCAATACGGCATGTGAATTCGAACAAAAAAAAATCCGGAAAAATTGTAGCTCGGTACAATGTGGCTGTGCACAAATATAAGTTGTCCACGCAAGCGCGTGTAAACCGGGCATCATAGAAACGATCCATGGTGCAGGGGTGCGGTGCGAGGGAGGGGCGAAAGCGCCCGCGCTGGCCGCCGCGCGTGGAATCATAGACAGCAACAAGACAGCGGTTCGAACGCATCACTGTTAATTTTACAAGCGTGTGCGCCATTTTCATGTCAAGTGTGTTAGTGTATAACTTTTTATGTCTCTCTGTTACGCTATCACGACTACACCACTGAACCGATTTTAATGAAATTTAGTACGAAGTAACTTTGAACCCTAAAGACGGACATAGGCTACTTTTTATTCCGCGACTTAATAAATAAGTAAATATATAAATAACAGTGTTAAATAAAGAATACCAATAGCCAGTCTCAACTGACGGTGCCGTGGGAAAATTAGGTAATCGCAAGCGAATCCAATATAGAAATAAATAACAGTGGATTTCCAAAGAAACGCTTCATTACGTGGTTCCGTCAGGATGTCAATATTAGTCACGTGTCGCGGATGGCAGGGCTGGCACGTGACCAGACGTTAATAGGCAGCACATTAAGGGAACATACGGGAAATGATGATTTTTTGTCATTATTTTGTTGCTTTTTCTTGGCACACGTTAATTCTGTAACTGTAATTTACGTTATACATGTAGGATAAGTTACGAGTTTCCTTTATTTCTAGGAAAAAAATTGAGTACCAAAATCTCTTTTTTTTTTAATAGGTATAATTACTTCGTTCGCGTGAATGTTATTTATTACAGTGTTTCTCTTTGGCTGCTGCTATATTCATTCTTATTACATCAGCTATCTGGCAGTTAAAGATCCGTCAAAATTCGTCCGGCGTCCGGCCATTAGCCGGAACCAACAGACAGATAAAACATTTATTATATGAAAAATATGTTATTTTGACCATCATTATACAGAGGTATTAAAATAGTGTTTATTTTTATAGCCATTAAGTACATTGACAGGTAAAATTGTATGACATAATAAAATTATTTGGACGTATGATTATTCCATGTACTTTCACTAGCATAGAGAATTTTCTTTGATTATTTTTTAAGCTAGAGAAACTTTGATATTTTTTTACATATTGACAAGGTTGTTGCTCATGTAATTAAAAACAAAACAGCCTCACAAAACTTCAGTTATCCGTATTCCAAAATTAAATTTAATCAGGAAAAGTACAAATTACCTTTTTGTACTTTTCCTGATTAAATTTAATTTAAATCGCAGAAATGTTTTATTAATTTATTAATTACGCTCAGTACGGAAGTTAATAATTATTTATCAATAATATATGCTGGGCCGAATAACGAACACGAAAATTTACCAAATTTAAAATTACTTTCCCGTTTTTTTAACAAATGTAAATTTAAAATACGTCCGGCGTCGTATTTCAGTCTGATTTAAAATCTTTGTGCGGAACTCTGATTACTTTTGGTATTCAACACTCGAAATGGAAAAACGGAACGATTTTTATTAGAATTTATTATGCTGATCTTACTATTTTACTACTACGTTATTAATGGATGAAAGCAACTGTTCGACTCTTCACGTGACCAAAGGCTGGCCTTTCCTTAGGCCAAAGAATCAACGTTGCCTTATAACGCGGCAAAGCAATGTTGTCAGCCTTTTACTTGCTTGCCCCATTGACATTCCCCTTTGACTTGCCCTATTGACAGCGACGCAGGCGAATTTTTTGATGCCTTATAAGGTTCGTATAGTACTGTACATACTTTATAATTTTATTATTAGGTTA
The DNA here is from genome assembly GCA_949774945.1 of Hoplodrina ambigua. Classification (NCBI taxonomy): domain Eukaryota; kingdom Metazoa; phylum Arthropoda; class Insecta; order Lepidoptera; family Noctuidae; genus Hoplodrina; species Hoplodrina ambigua. The sequence continues at coordinate 582,126 of OX458982.1, forward strand.
ATTATTAAATATATAAGATCTCCAGGATTATAAATAAAGAATCTAGACCTATCAACCAAGCCACATCAATACCGGTTATGCTTTTCTGCTCATAATGTCGTTTGGGGCAATATTCTTGTATTTCACTATCCACTGTCTTCCTGAAGGTTATTGGTGAGGTTCTTCAGAAAGGTCAGGTGCGCAGTACTAGTAACCGACGTGCTTGTATGACGAGATGTATGAACGTAGATGAGGCGAAAGGAGTACGTTGTTCAGATGGCGTTCTGTGGTTTCTGCAAACCCCCCATGGGAATAAGGCGTGACTTTATGTATGTATGTCCTGTAAGTGCTGTTTTTAGTGAAGGCCTAAAAACTGCACTTAGTGCCGCGTTTCGTTTTTCATTACCGCACGGAACCCATCTTAAGAGCGGCCATCTCACATTTCCTTTTTTATTCGTTACAACCCCGGTCAGTGGCGTGGCATTAAATCCCAAATTACAGTCCTGATGCCAGGTTTCAGCACTTTAATAAACATTTATGTTTTTTATGTCGTCCAACTTAATTTGCCGGGTGTACATATGAGAATGGACCGGCCGCGGGCTTGTTTATGATATTAATGTATCATTTAATGGTTGGGTGAGAGTACTTTAATGATTTGATGAGCATAAAAAATTCGAACGTTTTCTGAAAATCATAACATCACGTCTATAATCACCAAGGTGTTAGGCAGAGGTGTATTAGTACACGCACATTTCGTCAGTTATGTTTAAGTCCTATGTAATAGTGGCAGCTGCTATGGAAATTCCCGATAACACTTTGCCCAACCTGTGAATCGAACACAAGACCTCATGCTCAGCACTCGCGCTTTACGACCACTAAACCATCGAGGTAGTAAGACACATTGGCGTTCTGGAAATCATTTTGTAAAACTCTTAGCAAGTGATTATGAAAATCTGACAATTTTATTAGTCTTTTAAGGGTAATTACATGTTACCTAGTTACTGGGTTGTGGAGATCAGATAGGCTGTCGCTTCATGTAAAATACTGGTATTCAGCTACTGGAAGTCGATTATCAGTAATACATAGTCAAAATGATAATAATGAAAAGGTACTTCTTTGTAAAGGTTATTCAAAAATCCACCCCCTATTACATGGGACTTAAACATAACTGGCGAAATGTGGGTGTACTAATGGGTACACCCATTCGGGGATAACAGGCGTGATGTTATGTTATTTAAAAATAGAACAGAATTCTCAACTATGAGCCTGACTCACGCTTGACATATTATTCTATACGCACAAATGAAGTAATTATCCTGACACACGGATGCAGAATGGGGCAAATGTAGATAAATGGCAACGTTGCACCCTCTCATTGAAAGTCTGACTAATTAGGTCAATAATAGTATGCGACGTTGCCGCTCTTCTTAACCGTTGGGTGACATTGAATGAAGTTTAATTGAATATTCTTTTTTTGTTTTTTCTTTCAGCTTCAATTAAAAGGTTTCGTTCTTTTTTATGCTGAGTCTCTTTTGTTTTCTTGTTGTAATCTTTCTTACTGGTAGAGTGGTAGTCGTTTTTTGCTGTGTTGATGGTACTCGAGAGACTTTGAATGTAGAGATATGTAAGTATTTTATTTTACACCGAAATCGAACCCAAAGGCTCATGCTCAAGAGTTAAGTAGCATTTGCGACCACTAGACCAAAAATGAATAGGTACTACCTTCTCTGAAAAAATAAATCTTGATTTTTCCGAAGATTAATCATGTTTTGACCCCCATAATAGCTTTCTCAAAACCTATCAACGGTCGCTGATCAAGTTATCACTCTCCCAAGTTATTTATCGTTTGTCAGCGCATCATGACGTCATCAAAAACTCGCTGCGAATCCATTTGGAGGCAAACAAGTGGAACGGTGTTGATCGTTGGTTTCGTTGTCTTTCCTCATTCACAGTATGAAGAAAAGGTGCAGAAGGTCTGCTTTATACGATGAGCGAAATCAGGCGCACGCGCATATACAGGGTGTAAAAACACACATCACATAGCCGTATACTATGCATATTGCCATTAAAACTAAGTAACTTTAAGCACTACTTTTTTTTTACTTTTTCTAGTGGTCGCAAGCGCGACTGCTGTGCATGAGGTCTTGGGTTCGATTCGCAGGTCGGGCAAAGTGTTATTGGGTTTTCCCATCAGGAATTTCTCAGTAGCAGCGTCGGAGTCTGGATTTGTGCCCGGTTGATGGCAATAGGCTCGCCCCCTATTACATGGGACTAAAAACATAACTGGCGAAATGTGGGTGTACTAATGGGTACACCTCTGCCGAACCCTTCGGGGATTACAGGCGTGATGTTATGTTTAGTTAAAACATTTAAAACTGGTTTTCGTAAAAAGCGTGTCAAAAACTTTGACTTTCAACGTATTCGTAACAAAAAGGTTCCCAGGTATGCTCAGGAACAAAAAATGATCGCCATGATGATGATGGGAAAATCTTTAGATGTTCTTCTATGGAGATCTCATAGGAATGCCAGTAGCGAGTGCGCTTCCATTTGCTGTACATGAAGTATATCAATGTGTGCATGCGCTTTCAGTCTTTGCTTGGAGTCGTCCTTCTGTATCCATCTACTTAGTGCCTCATTGGCCAGTCGAAATAAATTTGAATAATAGACCCCGACTAGGGAGGGGAAAAAAATCTGAAATTCAAATGCACTCCGGACACGAGTGTTGGTACTTTTGGCTGAAAAAAAAAGCATAAATATTACGCATGTACCGGACACTGAAAATGTGTTTTTTTATGAAATTGATACTGATTAAATTGCGCGTCCATCGTGTCCGATGTCGCTGAGGTACGAGGTTTTTATTACATCCGTTTTCGATTCGGGTTTTTATTGTTATTTGTTTTATTAGTATTTTATTGGCCTATTTTTATTTATTTAGGAAGAATAACGAACTTATTGTATTTTCATGTAGTTGTCAAATATTGACTTTGAAGTTAGTAATAAAGTTTATATAAATCTACATAAGTTAGTAGGAGTGCTAAGAAGACTGTAAAAAAAAATATGGAAAAGTATACCATCATACTGCCTCATTGGTCTAGTGGTCGCAAGCGCGCCTGCTGTGCATGAAGTCTTGGGTTCGATTCCCATGTCGGGCAAAGTGTTATTGGGTTTTTCCATCAGGAATTTCTCAGTAGCAGCCTCGGAGTCTGGTTTGTGCCCGGTTGATGGCAATAGGCTTGCCCCCTATTAGATGGGACTTAAACATAACTGGCGAAATGTGGGTGTACTAATGCGTACACCTCTGCCTAACCCTTCGGGGATTACAGGCGTGATGTTATGTTTATGTATACCATCATATTTTCTATGATAAATCTGCTCTAAACCTACAATGGAGCCTTAGGAGAAGATAGCGGGAAGTCTTGGGTGGATTCCTCACAAATTGGCAAGAGGAGGCCCTACACAGAGGAAAATGGAAGAAATGGGGGAGACCTTTGTCCAGGAGTAGGGCAAAAAAGGCTATAAAATCTAATTTTTAAAATGTCTTATCTGATTTCTTTTTCTTTTCTTTTTTTCTTTTTTTAAGTAAAGACATATCAAATCATTTCATTAACTCGCATCTACAAATTATATACAGCTCATGACTTACCGAAAACCAAAACAAAGAACTTAGGTACTTTAATACGATAAATAATTAAATACTCAATATTAAAAAGGATTCAAAAAGGACATCAATTCACGACAAAAACTCTAAACGCCTTTTAATTAAACCCTTGTTGACGACACAGAATAAGTAAGTGCAGAAGGTAAACTCTATACATTGAGTAAACATATGCCCAAACTCCGTGATGAGTTTAAGTACAGCGAGTACAAGTACAAATTGAACTGGCATGTGTTTTTAATCTTCGTATATAAACAACTAAAGTTGGTATTACATATAAACTAGATTAAATTAATGTATTGGCCTTAGAGACGATTTTTCAACCATCGGATAACTCATAAAAGACGAATAAATATAGCGTAGAAAATATCTGAAACTTAGCTTTTATCTTTAGGTAAAAATTGATAAATGAGCCAATAAACTAGTTTTTAACCCTCGAAGCAAAATTAAACGACGAAAGTTTGATGTGTCTATCTCAGGCATCGCAGCTCCCGAACGAATGAACCGGTTTTGATTTTGTTTTGTTTTTAATTATGTTTCTTACTGACTCTCTCTCTCTCTTGTTTCTCTGTTTCTCTGACTTTAGGTTCTGTAATGCGTCCAGAGGCACGTGTGCGCCATTACTCGCTCGTTGCATGGAGTTGGATTTCTGTATCTATTTATTTTGTGTTGTCAATAGGTACAGACCTATTTCGTGTTGACGAGGTTGCAAATCATTGCTCGGGGATGTTCGGGTGCCTTCGTTTTAATTAACCGATCGCTATTTACGTTTAACTGGTGTTTAACGACGTTTTTAAAGGGTTAGCTATCAAGTATCGGTAATTGAGTCGTCTGGCCTCATTTACTGTTTGTTGTAAATACGTTTGAAAGGTCAGAAGGGTTTTATGTTTCTGTTGAGGTCATTTTGTTTTTTGAATGTTTTATTTTAAATTATATCATGGATTCTTTGGAGAATATATCATGGATTTTTTTGGTGTATTTCTGTTAAGGAACAGGAATCGATTAAAATAATGTCTCTGGATACTAATCTCAAATTGGAATGACGAATTTCAAATTTATATTTACTATGTTTCCAGGATTCCTCACGACGTTTTCCTTCACCGATTTCAGTGATGTACAGTCACAAGCAAAAACAAGTATACACATAGCAACAATACGAAGCTATTTGCTTTGAATATATTGATTGAAATGTCTTGTTTTTAGGAATAAAGTATTTTAATTTTTCAATACTTGTATGAAATAGGTTTTGTATCAAAGTTACAACCATTATCTCACAAGAAAACCGCTTTTGAATTTTGTTAAGTGTTTTCTTGTTTTTGCTCGTGACTGTACAAGATAACCTTCGAAAGTAGTTACAATACTTATGAATTGAAAACATCAGTACTTTCCCGGTTTCGAATCCGCTACCTCATGCATGAGAGACAGGCGACTTAATCACTGGGTTATGACGACACTACTTATTAACTTATTATATTTATTTTTATTTTCTAAACCACTGTTACCTAAATGATAGAACAAAACTTTTTCTTCCCAATCTCGTGTCCTCCCTTACCTGTGCAACACAGTTGATCGACTGAGTAGACCGACCAGCGATACAATGTATCGACTTACACTTTTAATGAGTAACTAAAATGGTTGCCGTGTTGCAACACTTTCGCGGATTGCACGTTACAGGTAGTGTCGTGATTAGGAGTTATTTTAAATGTTCTATGTTGTTTGCAAAATATGACAGACTTATCTGAAGGCCAATTTGATTACTTATTTTTTAAATCTAATCTCAGATACAATAAAAAAATTAAAAAAATGGTAAGAGGTTTTTTGACAGATCGACACCGAAATAAGAAGGTCAAATTGTACTAGTCAAAAACGTTTAAAATCTAGTTGCAAGTAATGTAAAAAAAAAAAAATTACAATTTAAAAAAAGGCAGTTTGACAATTTGAAACTAAGATTAGAAGTAGCCTATAAGACATTTTTTTTTAAATTGCATTCCGTTTGGAATAATTACTTATTAAGGTTTTTTTTATTTAGGAGATTTAGAAACCCTTCATGAATAAGGATGTCTAGATCCACAAGAACCATGGCCCGCCCTAAACAGTTAAGCACATAATTTCCGCTATTACTACGCTGGACTGCCTCGTTGGTCTAGTGGGACTGCCTCGTTGGTCTAGTGGACGCAAGCGCGACTGCAGTGCATGAGGTCTTGGGTTCGATTCCCAGGTCGGGCAAAGTGTTATTGAGTTTTTCCATCAGGAATTTCTCAGTAGCAGCCTCGGAGTCTGGATTTGTGCCCGTTTGATGGCAATAGGCTCGCCCACTATTACATGGGACTAAAAACATAACTGGCGAAATGTGGGTGTACTAATGGGTACACCTCTGCCTAACCCTTCGGGGATTTCAGGCGTGATGTTATGTTATGTATGTACAACGCTGCATCCAACATGCTATACAACTTGTATTAAAATTGTTTGACATTGTAGATGTTTGGTATTAATTCAAACAAAACTGTAATCCGGACATTAACCGACAAACCCGATTTTAAACTTCCACCGCAGCACAGTTTGCACCATCGTGTGCTAGTACATTAAGCACAGACGTCCAGCTATTTGGAGCTGCGGTTACCTCCCCTCCTCCCCACTTTATTTACAGACTATAAAACAGCCTTATAGTTAGAAAATAATTCTAGATTTGTTGATACAAAGTTAGCAAATAACATTGTCGACAAGATTTATTTATTATTTACTAGTACGCTTGCCCGGTCTCGTACGGCTCGGCGACCAACATCGAGATTTTCTGCGCTCTATTCACATGACTTGTATAGCCCCGTGGTTTTACCCGCGCTTAAGTTATCTCTTTGGTTATAGCTCCGCTCCCATAAGTCATATCGTGCTGGCGAGCTTCTTATTATAATTTAACATATCATAACATCACGCCTATAATCCCCGAAGGATTAGGCAGAGGTGTACCCATTAGTAAACCCACATTTCGCCGGTTATGTTTTTAGTCCCATGTAATAGGGGGCGAGCCTATTGCCATCAACAGGTCACAAATCCAGACTCCGAGGCTGCTACTGAGAAATTCCTGATGGAAAATCCCAATAACAGTTTGCCCGACCGGGGAATCGAACCCAAGACCTCATGCACAGCAGTCGCGCTTGCGACCACTAGACCAACGAGGCAGATTGTTATTTATTTGTACTTATTTCTTACTAATTCTTGTATGTGTACATGAAATACTTAGAATGACTAAGCATTTCATGTCCACATAAAAGAGATAAAAAAATACTCGATTGGTACTTTGATATATTTTAAAAATTTGCCTGTATAATATGAAATATGATGTGAAAAAATTGCACTATATTTTTTCACATACCGCTATATCGACACTAAAGTCCCTGATATGCGATAATCCAATTTTTCCCAGCTCGCAACACCAACCGATTCTCGTCACTACGAGCATAACTACAGAACTCAATATGTAATCAAATTAAATTCTGACGTTCAAGCCGAATGCTCGTACGAAATCAATTGACTGTCAATGGTGATCGCAATCGATTGAATCGATTGGACAGCCGATATTCGAATGAGTAATCGTTTCATGGGATTTTTACTGTAATTGTGCCAATCATGATAGTTGGATTGATTTATAGTGTTATCAGTTTCGTTGTGATGTTTAATCGATTTGTAACTGTCAAGTGACAATCTTTACATACAACTGTAATTATTTTTAGATCACGACCAACCGAAATAAGCCTTTATGTTAATGCAAAATAAGGTCGTTGATACATTGTAAAAAGTATTATAATTATGCTTGAATAATTATGGCGGTAATTTGTATCCAATGTTTAAAACGACAATTCCGGGGGCAATTATAGTCACTTTTTTACACATCTTAGTCTTAATTTGTCAAAATGCCTATATTTTTGACAAGATTTACTAATAATACATATGTTATAAACCTAGTCGCAATCTCATCTCAGCGACAAAAAATGTTGGTTTTGAGGCATTTTTGGGAGATTAGATTGCCGTCGTTCCTAAAAATAGCATTGCCCTCCTGAATTTGTATATTTTTAATTACGAGAATTGGCCTTCTGGTTGGCACGGGTCTTAAAAAAATATATCAAATGAATGTATTATTAATACATCACATTTTTATTTTTAACCAGCTATCCACATTAAATATTCAACTAAACCTACGCCTTTTAACACTGTAATTATAAATCCCACTTGACTTAATAACTAAAAGTAAATCATTTTCGTGCTAAACTCGGCCTAGTTGACGTCAAACGTCAGACGTTAGTGTGTTGTCAACGTGGAGCTGTACCGAGCGGACACCGCGCCGACGTGATGACGTCACAAGTTGACGTAGTGGCTACCAGGTGCTGAGATAAACGCTGACACTGACTGCTAAATGTTCACGCAGAGAACTAGTGCACGTTTTAATTATAGCGTTTGAGATTACCAAACAACATTTGTAGTGAAATGTTGTTTAAAATAACTCATTCCGCAACTAGATTAGTTTGTACAAAAATTAAATTAAATAATTTGATGATGTGTTGAAAAGTTAAATATGATAGGCAGATGTAGAAGAGCGAGAGAGAGGGAGAGAGAACTCGAGAGTACTCGTAACCGGCGTGCTTGTATGACGAGATGTATGAACGTAGATGAGGCGAAAGGAGTGTGTAAGGATCGTAGCAGGTGGTGTTCTGTAGTTTCTGCCTACCCCCATGGGGAAAAGGCGTGAGTTTACGTATGTATGTATGTGTACGTAGAAGAAAACGAAAAATTAATAGAAAGAACGTAATTATAAAAAGAAAATAACGTCACTAAAAAGAGTTATTGTGAGTTCGTATTCTTCAACACAGTTTGACGGACCATTTGGTGCAGTGATAATTCTATTTCCATAATATAACATCACGTCTGTAATTTCCGAAGGGTTAGGCAGAGGTGTAATGAATAATTCAGCTTCAGTACCTATGTAATAAAACATTGAATAAATTCACTTCCATTTATTATCTTTTTTGTTATTGACACAAGACATTTATTTTTTCCTGTATCTTAGGTGCGTTTACAAACACATAAGACCCACATACACAAACAGCCAGACCCGGAACGACTATCCGTAGGCCATACAAATATTTGTTTCGTGCCAGAATCGAATCCGCGACACGCAGCGCAGTAGCCAACCTCTCAGACAACGAGCTAAACGCGCCGTCACTCGTTAAAATTCTACATTTTGTAAACTATGTTTTTAGAACTTGACTAATTTAAAATTTTCTAATAGTTTGTTATTTTTAATTATTTTCTATAAAGTAGACTAGGTTAAGAAATTATTTTTAGTATTAATAGTAGTTTCATGCGAGTTCAACATAATATTGCAAGCTTACGACACTTAATTACTGAGTACTAGTTAACGGCAGCGTTGAGTAAGAAACTAATTATGTAAGGGTACGCGCACACTTGCAAAGAAAAACATAAGTTGTATGTATTTATTTATTATTCACGAAATCTACAGCTCTTTGTAAAATTACTTATTTATTATTTATTTAATCAAATGCAATATAAGCTAACAGTTCAGAAACCAAGACGCTAATATGTTTAAATTATAGTACAATATTAGTTAAAAAATTCCAAAAAAAAGAAACGTTCAATTAATTCAAAATTATTAAAATTACAATCGTCATTAATAAAGGAAAAAAAAGAAGTCATCTACAAAAAAATATCCATAAAAACACGTCATAAAGAATAATAATAATCGTAATAATAAAAAAAATATATATACATTATACATTTAAAAAAATTGTCGGATAAATTAAATTAAATTGCCAAGTAGATATGTCATATAAAATTACCTACATCAGTGTCATACAATATAAACAAACTCATACATATAAACAAACTTAAACATTATATTTTATTAAGAAACGTCATCATATCTTTCTTTAACATATTGAATATAATTCATGTTATATAATTATTTCTTTAATTCTTTTAATATGCGTATAAATAATATTTTAAAATAGCCCACCGGTCACGGAAACAGACAGGCTACTGAGATAGACACCTCCTGACAATGCGGGTCGTTGTCCAGATACACTGCCTTCTGAATCAAGCCCTTGATCCATTCGCCTAACGAGGCTCTTGGCTATTATGGCATTAGCTGTAACGACTATTTATTCTTAATATAATTACCAACACTGTTATAAGCACAAACAAATTCCTTATAATTATTAAGAACTTAAAACTAACATCAACAAACTAAAGCAACTACTATGAATACAATACATCTACATACATATTATACATACGATAAATTCTTAGCGTACAAAATTCTACCAAACTTTACCTAATTAACATTTCTTGGAAAATGGTAGACGCTACGTAGCGCGTAGAGGTTTCGTAGCAGCGTAGCCGCGTAGCTCGTAGCAACGTGCCTTGTCGTTAGGATGTTGATTTTTTACGCTTAAAATATAACGTGAAGATATTATAGTACTAGTAAAATAATAATTATGTAAATACTTCAGGAATGTTTGGTTTAGAACAGTTCCGTATAATTGATGTTTGCCAGCGTATATAAATTATAAATAATGATAATATTATGGAAAATTTACTCTTAGTACCTTGTAACTTTCCATTTGAATTTCTTTCTGAAAAAATAATGCTAATAGTTGTATTTCTAGGATAGGTAGGATAAATAAATGTTCTTTAATTCTTTTACATTTACCGACATTAAATATTGGAGGAGTAAAAACACAAGGCTAAGAAAGTAGGGCTTCCAAAATAGTACAAAAATCATCAAAAAGTCTATTTGTTTTGACTAAGCTTATAATATCTATAACTTACAATTATTTCCATATACAGAGTGACTTTTAAGTCTTTGAGCATCTTTAAGGGGCTCAAAGTACTCATAGAAACTAACGACTTTTACAATAAAACAAAATGTGAAATATGAAAAAACAAATACGCTGTTCCTTGCAATGATTTAATACAACACATTCAAAATGTTTGAAAAAGCTGATTTTTTATTCGTGTTTCCCATAATTTTGGGGATGCATAATTTTTATTCTTTTTAGTAGGTTGTATGTTCTAATCCTGACAAGTATCGAAATGTGACTTGTTGATTTCCCCTTATAGTACTTTCTAAGTTTATCAAGGTCTTCACAGACATCGATGAACATCGTGAGGAAACCTGTACTTACAATTAATATAAGTCTCAAATCACCAATCCGTCTTGCCTTGCTCCCATGCCATCTCTGTGTGAGAAGAGGCTTTTGCTTTACAGTGATACAATAAGTAAACTGGTATTATTTTTTCACTTTCCCATAAAAAAATATTGTTCATATTTAAGAGTACTTTCTACTTTCTCTCAATGTAAGATGTGCAATCATTAAAAACGTCACCCTGTATAAATAAACTAACAGCTAACAATGTACATAATTTAGCCCACAATACCGTATGGTGTACAAATTCCCTCGTACATCATACACGACGTCGCGGTCGCGTTATTGCGCTATATTGTGCTATGTTATGCTATGTTGTGCTATATTGCTGCTGGCACTCATCGTGCGGTCGTGAAGAATGTCAACTTGATAGTTTATGTAATAGTGGTGGATGGCAATGTTGTATAGTTACAGTGGAGTTTGTAATTGTTTGCAGTTAACCAGAGATTAAATATTATTATAACAATATTGTCTTGTATTAGACATTACATACCCTCTTCTTGAGAGGTTTAAAAATGTATGGGCAATTTTTATATACAATAGAATATGCTAGATATGATAAGCTTTCGCCAATCCACCTCGAGCAAGCGTGGTGATCAAAGCTTGTGCCTGCTCTGTACAAAAATAGGCTTTGGCCCTACAATGGGACAGTAATAGGCTGGTATTAGGTAACATATTTATAATTTTTATAAAAAATCTAGCGATCTGCCCCGACTTCGTGCGGGTGTCATAGTCATTATTTAACAAATTAACACAAAGCAATATTTAATTAAACTATACTTTTAAACCTTCCCTTTGAATCACTCTACAATATATTATTTTTATTGATGAAAACATTTTAAAAGATCTAAATGTACAGACACGGCGAGAAGCGACTTTGTTTTATACTATTAGAGATACAGAAACAAAAATGTTATTATTTTTTAATAATTTATTATTTCTTTAATTGAATGTTGTTATATTAACAAAACTTGCTGAAATATGAACTACAATACTAACAAATATTATTTTTACTTTTTGGTATTGTTTCTAATAATTGTAATAAGTTCTTCAATATCAATTTAGAAACCTAAAATAAGTTTAAAAATAACATTATCTATTTCTTATGTTTTCACTACAAAGTCATGTTTTATTATTCTTTTGTTTGATTTAACTCTTCAAGAGAGAAAGTTTTAATAGGCAATTTTGAAGTTGTCACAAAATAAAATAGTTTTTCTTTGTAAAGTGGTAAACTTGAAATTAACAGATCTAAACTTAGACTGTGTAATATGCTATGATACTGAAACCATTGTTTTTTATCATAACTAAATTTAGTTGTACAAAAAAAACTATTAAAAAAAGGAAAGGTTAAAGATAAAAAAAAAGAAAAAAGAAAAGGAAGGAAGGAAAGAAGGGAAGGGTGTTAAAGATTATTTGGTGCAAAACACCATAATCATGTGAGTATACTAATTAAAAATGTTAAAATAAAATAAAAAGAAAAAAACATTAATACCAGCCTATTATTGTCCCGCTGCAAGGCAAAGGCCTCTTCTCATATAGAGAAGGCACACGCAATAATCACCACGCTTGCTCAAGGCGGACTGGCGAATTGGAAACGTTCAATATCTAGTCACAATCACAACTCAGCGACGATTTATGTCAAAAAAAGTAAATTACAGGTATTTTTGTCAGATTAAAACTGAGATTAGATTGCGATCGTTCCTAAATGTTAGTAGGATTGCCTTCCAAATGAACTTTGCCAGCCTTCCTGATATTATGAACTTTTCCAAGTGTTCTGGATTAAAAAAAAAATCGCCCATTCAACTTGACAACCAGTTAATAAGCTCAATATCTCATCGCCAACCTCATCTACCATTATTAACAAAAAAAAAAAAACTAGACGAAGAAAGTACAATCACGGAAAAAATCCGGCGACATTTTTATATTAAACTTCCCTTACACGTTAGTCGTGTCGTTTCAAATCCGTATTTCCATGCAAATGAAGTCAGTGGGGCGTAGGTAACGAGCGAACTGTACACTGTTATTAAATTCTCATTTTGTTGCTTCGACGACTGAACTGGATTAGTGTGCCGGGCAGGGGCGGACTGTGAATTTCTGGGGCCCTGGGCTAGCACTACTTGAGGGGCCTACCTTAACTCAATAATCAAGTTATTGACAGAATACTGTTTGCTATAATGATGTATAGATTTACGGTACCTTTAAAAAACAAATTAGACCAATAATAGTTAATAAGATATTATAATAGAGCAAAGTTACTCATAACCGCCGAGACTAAATTGCAGTATCTAATGGAGGCGAGAGATAAAATAAGTACCTACCAAGTGATAAGATACCTACTTTTATATTTATATACACATCACACATCATATCATTCATGATCATGGGGCCCTGGGCTACAGCCCAAAAAGCTTATACATAAATCCGCCCCTGGTGCCGGGTAATGCTGTGGAGGTTCGCGTTCTGTTGGAGATTTGTTACAGTGCTGTGGAGTTAGGTTCAGTAATTAGGGGATGGGTTTGCGTTGTACTCATGATCTGAGGTCCCAGAATGATCCACGTTATTTTGAGAAAATATAGAGAGATATTCAGGTAGGTTCGTGGTTACAAGCGTGACTGCTGAGCGTCCTAGGGGTCCTAGGTTCGATTTCCAGGTCGGGCGAAAAGTTTAGGTTTGTAGATTTTTCCATTAGGAATTTCTTAGTAGCAACCCGAAGTTTGAAAGCTGGGTGTGTGACACCCCTGCGACTCGGAAGCCGCTGATTCTACATCTGATCTCTGTCTGGTCGTGTCGAATTTCTTCCCATTATACTATGAGACTTAGGGAAGATGGAGTGCACCTGTATTTGCGCATACACTCGTGCACTATAATGTCTCCGGGGAACTTGAAAAGTCTCCATTAATATTGATCCACCGTGATCGAACACACAGTAAATAACACTTCTACAGCTGCTAATGCATTATTTATGTGGCATTTTTAACAACTAACTAACCTCGGAGTCTGGATTTGTGCCCGGTTGATGGCAATAGGCTCGCCCCCTATTACACGGGACTAAAAACATAACTGGCGAAATGTGGGTGTACTAATGGGTACACCTCTGCCTTACCCTTCGGGGATTACAGGCGTGATGTTATGATGATGTTTTAACAACTGACTAACGTTTATTAAATACTGACATAAAATAAATTGTAAATTATGTAGATGTTTTAACGGTTACAAACAAATGTACGTTGGGGAGTTGCGGTATATAGATTGAAATTGATTTTGCGGTTGTTTGCTCTGTTTCCATCACACCAGGGCGCTTTTTCATTCTGGCCTATGTTAATCAACGAAGTGGTATTGGATATCAAAACTAAAAAAAAATGTATCCAGGAACCTATACTTTAACGTGTAATACAGCCACTGTATTACCTAAACTGACTGGTGACTGCCTCGTTGGTGTAGCGGTCGCAAAGCGCGACTGCTGGGTATGAGGTTTTCGGTTCGATTCTCAGGTCGGGCAAAATGTTATTGTTATTGTTTGGATTTGTGCCCGGTTGATGACGCACCGAGAAGGCTCGTTCTGGACTTTGGGGACTTTTACACAGCACTGGGGTATTATAAGATAGCTACAATACATGACTAACAAAAAGACATATATCAACATTAAACTATAAGCAAGTAAGAAACAAAAATCCTAAAACCCCTGATAATAATAATTATGTATAACTGAACCAACACCAAATACCATGAAAAATAATCTAAACCCCATCAGGCGATGGGTCTATTACGCTTATAACAATACTGCTTCGTAAGAAACCAATACAACCGCGCACAAATAAATGTGTGATTTTACTAACCGTACATTTTGGGAAATGGCACAAGTCATAAGCTGAGCGACTGGTTTTCGTAATAGATTTTTTTTGCAATTCATATAATTATGATAGGTACTATTTCACGTCTTTATGACATTCCGAACTAAGACATACTATGACATTCATGATGCTGGACTGTTGCACCACTGGAGCAGTCTGGGTGTCGGACTGCACTCGGACGGTTTTTACACGACTGCCCAAAAAAAAGGAGTGTTATGTGTTCAGGGTTAATGTATGTATGTATGTATATATGTATGTATGTATGTGAGATTCTTTATTCCACCATAACTTTTAAACGCCTGAACCGATTTAGATGTATGGGGTATCGTTACAATCCTTGCATCGTTCCGAGTAACATAGGCTAGTTAAAAATAAATTGGTTGGTATAAGTTTAAAACGTAAATTTATACCAACCTCAATTATTTTTTTTAATGAATCTGGCCGTGTCTCTGTTTATCGTCTAGAATTTGACAAGTAGATCTAAAAAATATATAACACTGTAAATAAAAAACGTCGTAAAAACTGACGAGTAGACAAAGTACAAATACGTGCAAATTGGCAGTCGTGTTTTTAAATTTTTTAAATTATAGTTGCTTGTTATTGCATACTCGTCGAGTCTGACACCAAATTCAAATTACTTTTAATTTGAATTAGACCCCTTAAAAATACTCTGATGTATAAAAAATGCTTTTCTTAAAACGGTTTACACAATAACAATAATAATTATATTTTAGGTACACCATCTTCATATTTGTATAATTATGGAATTTTGTGTTATTACTTAAAAACATATTATTTTTTAAAGAGTATATATGGAGTTTCTTGCCCGTTCTTCTCCAAACGAAACAACCTTTTGAATTGGACTTTACTTACCTGATAATTAATGAGAAGTTATAAAAACAAGAACAGGATGGAGTATGGGTAGATTTTTTACCTTCCAAACACAGTCATGACAACAAGGTATTAATTTAAAGAGCCAATTATTTTACTTTAACTTCGTATATACGTAACAATATTTCTCATTACTCTCTGTAACTGTGGGAGATTAAAATGTAAATAATAACGGAATGTTTTTTGTGAAGACATTATTTCAGTGAGGCATTATTTCTGCGGTTTATTTACCATTCATTGTGACCTCGTTCGCTTTTAATTACTGACATATTGGAGTACTTGTATAAGAAAAGTATTAATGCATGAATAAAAAAATATGCATTCCTGAGCTCTGTTATATGTTTGTCTCATTAAAGTTGAAGTTGCGCAATCAAAACAACTTTTTTAATTCCGCGGTACCCTAATTGTTTTTTTCAAAATCAAATGAAGCCTAAATTACTCCCTCAACATCAGTTCTCTGTTATTGAAAGTCCCATCAAAATGGGTCCAGCTGTTAGCGGTTAGCGGATAACTTAAAACAAACAAACAATTTTTTTAAATTATTATTTTCGTCTAGGTATCATGCAAACATTCACATGTATTTTGTAAAAAGCTTAAATTTAATTTATTTGTATATCTTTATTTATATTTTTAATGTGAACATTTGTGAGTATGGGTTATTTTAGCCTATGATTAAAACAAAATATGCACAAAAATACTGGTATAGGTAAATGTTTGAAAAAATATTACTTTAGATGGTTCTAATCGCTATCGCTTACGCCTTACGTCTCTAAACCCATAACCTAAACGCTCCTGTGAATTTAAACGACGTGTTAAAAAAGCGAATTCTTTTATGGAGAATAAAATAACATTAAGTAGGCAAGTTTATAACCAATCGAGTCCCTTATTATGTTAGCGCTGTAAAGGTACGGGCACATTATCGTTTGTACAACAGGTAGATCGGATTTGGGTATTATACTTTTTTCTAGAAAACTTGTTTCTTTAGCATAACTTAGAAGAGGTCTATGGTTACTTAAGGGTTTAACTAATCCATTGATGTTATTATTCAACGTGAGTTTGTTATTTCTAATCGATATCGGATAAAAATAAATATTTTCTACACAAGTAATAAAGAGTCTGTTTGTAATGTCAAAATGACAGCTTTCTATTAAAAAATAATGTTTACGTGGTACTTTTTATATTATTATTTTTT
Source organism: Hoplodrina ambigua (assembly GCA_949774945.1). Classification (NCBI taxonomy): domain Eukaryota; kingdom Metazoa; phylum Arthropoda; class Insecta; order Lepidoptera; family Noctuidae; genus Hoplodrina; species Hoplodrina ambigua. Next base: position 598,911 of record OX458982.1, read on the forward strand.
TGTTTGTCAACTCAAAAAAATACCTAACCTATTTAAAATATTTGTTCACCTATAGTAAGCTTTATAGTAAGCAAGTAATATGTGCAACACTTCATTTAAAAAAAGTAGGGATTTAAATAGCGAAAATGGGGGGTAGGGGTGATGTCACGTGGACAAAACCGGTAACGGATGATTCTCATTAGAGCGTACCGTGCCCGGGGCGGGGCACGGACGGGGCATGGTTTTAAATCTGTTACATATATTTTGTATGAATCAATTTATATTACACAGTGCATTATCCGTGTCCCGTCCGGGCCCTCTCGACGCACTTCAATACCACGTCGGCTCGTCCACGCCCCGGCCCGGGCACGGCCCGCTCTAATGAGAATCATCCCTAATAGCTTGTGTCTTATTTTGACTATCAATATTTTCTACTAAAACCCAAAAAGTTCGTATATTTTTTACAACAAAACAGAGCTTTACTTAGTACGGCCATACCTTCGCACTAATAGTATCGAGTTTTAAATTGCTTTGTTATTTTGCGAGCGACCCTCGGGCAAAGTCAGACAATTTCATTAAATAGTGTTTACATAAGTAGGTATCCAAACAACACGCTGTTGGAGCTCTCTTATTTAGAGTGGAGGCTTTTATTGCTAACATGATGGTAAATACCTATATAACTAGCTTCTGCCAGCGATTTCATCTGCATTCTACTCAACATATCATCATAATCCGCGAAGGGTTAGGCACCCACATTTTGCCAGTTATGTTTAAGTCCCATGTAATAGGGGGCGAGCCTATTGCCATCAACAGGACACAAATGTAGACTCTGAGGCTGCTACTGAAAAAATCCTGATGGAAAAATCCAATAACACTTTGCCCGACCTTGGAATCTAACCCAAGACCTCATGCTCAACAGTCGTGCTTCGCGGGTATTTGTTTATTTATTCGACATGAAAAACAACCTCTAGCTAATATTATTAAGTACCTATCAACTGATATTACAAATCCTACTTATACTAAGACTCGATAGCATTTCTAATTTGTTTTACAACCACCAAGGAGGAATGTTTAAAGAGATTTTTGTTCAATGATTGCGGAAGCGATAGGGGAATACGTTTGGGACCTCGCCGCTAACATGGGTCGGTAACTGCGTGGGGATCGAGCGGAACCAGCCTGATTTATTCAGTTTCACTTTGAGTGTAAAATATTGGATGCATATTAAAAAAACTTCATGATTTTTCAACACTGTAAATAATTTGTAGGAATGCTTTATTTGTTAAATGATGCACAGTTGTTTCAGTTGTTGGCCACTTCTAACTTTGCCTACAAAGCCATACGTTTTGAATAAAGCAAATATTACAGAATTTTCAAAATTATAATAGTAAAATTAATAATAGAAAAAAAAAAAATAATACATACATAACATCACGCCTGTAATCCCCGAAGGGTTAGGCAGAGGTGTACCCATTAGTACACCCACATTTCGCCAGTTATGTTTTTAGTCCCATGTAATAGGGGGCGAGCCTATTGCCATCAACCGGGCACAAATTAATAATAGTAAAATTAATTAATTAATAGTAAAATTAGTTGGAATTTGTCCGTCTCTCCGTAACCAAATAACAAAAAAAAAAAATTGTATTAGTGGAAAGAAAATATGACTTTCTGCATCATTTAGTGTCTTTTTTACACCCGTTATATGCACCTGTATTTTAGTATTTTTCTTGTTGTAATTGGAGGTGTTTCAACTAGCCTATTAAGACTTTATTCTTGGTGTAACGACGCAGAAGAACAAGCGCCGCATCGTGGATATCTTTGATTTGGATTATACGGGTTCCAGTTTTGTGTTAAGACGCTGTGGTTTTACAATTAAGTTAGTGAGGGAATTAAGGTGACACCCGACCAGCACCGCCTTGCCTCCAGTGGTTAGTATGCTTTGTATGGAGTATACTAGGGGTATGCCTCGCGTGCGGGCGTTCATTGGACCACTCAGTGACCACCCGTTACTCGCACGCTCGTCTTGCGTTGCCCCCGCGCGGGCCCCGAATGGATGCAGAGCGGTGATCTCTGACAAACTACTCATCTATTCGCGGGCAACACTATGTCCACTCGTTGAACACGCAACCCTCACTGGTTGACACGCGGTATCCAACTGTGGACCACCGAGCAGGGTGGCTCAAATGAGCTATAACCTTTTGCCGTTCACTGAGCTTGAAACTGAAGAACTTAGAACATCTCATAAGTTTTAACTTAAAGACAATAGTAACTACAAAATTGCCCGAAAATCAGTAAAAAAACAAGCAACCAAGCCAAGCACCGGCCGTAAGCAATTTCATGCAAATCAGTTTGGACGTTTTGGCATGATTAAGAAAACTTTTATTTATGTTAAAACTTTTAAAACAGGAGCCGGCAGCCTGGACTTCGAAGGCTACTTTAGTATGGGTGAACTTCACACCTCTGCCTACCCTATTATATAATATAGAACGATCTATACTAATATTATATAGAGGTAAAATTGTATAAACATAACATCACGCATGTAATCCCCGAAGGGTTAGGCAGAGGTGTACCCATTCGTACACCCACATTTCGCCAGTTATGTTTTTTTTAGTCCCATGTAATAGGGGCGAGCCTATTGCCATCAACCGGGCAAAAATCCAGACTCCGAGGCTGCTACTGAGAAATTCCTGATGGAAAAACCCAATAACACTTTGCCCGACCTGGGAATCGAACCCAAGACCTCATGCACAGCAGTCGCGTTTGCTACCACTAGACCAACGAGGCAGTAAAATTTTATGTATGTTTGTAATAGATAATCACGAGAAGTCCTAGTCCGAACACAAAAATTCTTTCACTTATAGAAAGCTTCTTTATCGCTTAGTATCATATTATAGGTTATGTTCCACGATATACTTGACTTACACGCGGACAAAGTCGCAACGAAAAGCTAGTGGTAAATACGTAAAACAAAACACAACGATATCTATTCAGACGTTATTTATCAGCCAATAAGTGACGCCCCTTGAAGACACACGCACAGGTCATTAACCTTGATCTGATTACCTGTAAACAAGAGTGTAGAGTTACAACCCCATTGAGTGTGATTTATGAGCCGTCTTGGGCAATGGCGGCTCGAGTGGAGGCAATAATAGGTGTTCAATAGCTGATGAGTTATGGAGGTAGCTAGTTGGATGGGTTTTAATTAAGAGCTTAATTTAGGAGAATGTTGTATTACATAACATACATAACATCACGCCTGTAATCCCCGAAGGGTTATGTTTTTAAGGCTACTCTGCTATTCAGAAATTCCTGATGAAAAAACCCAATAACACTTTGCCCGACCTGGGAATCGCACCCAAAACCATGCTCATACGTTATATTGATACTGGTATACATGTTTGCACCAAAATTACACTATATTAATCTACTGAATACTGTTAGTTTATAGTGAGTATGAACTTTTAACTTCGATATTTGAAAAACACTGTTATGTTAATCATGTTAGCCCAGTAGAAAAGATCTCTTATGCGCTACTGTGGGATCGCAACAAATTCAAATATACTTTCTAAGTTTAACTTGGATATTGGTGAAGCAAAACATTGTGAGGAAACTTGGACTTACAAATTAATATGAGTCTGAAATCACTTATCTACTTTGATCAATGCTCGTGCCTTCTCTGTATGAGAAGAGGCCTGTGTCAGTAGGACATGAAGAGGCCTGTATCAGTAAGACATTAATAGGCTGCTATTGATTACTTAAAGAAAACCACTCAAACGCAATTTGAGGGTAAAAGGATGTGAGTCAGTAATGTTAAGATTTTACTTTATCTTTGAGAGAATATCAAAGCAACAAATAGCCCGACAGCTATCATATTATTAGAATATTATTGACTGTTACAAGTACCTGACTATTATTAATATACAAACGCAACGTCTACAGCTCAATCGTTGCCCACTATATTTTCATTTTCAGTCGTTGGACTGAATCGTAGCGGGGCAATTCTTTTAATTGCCCCACGTCTCGCGGGGCACGGCGGAGGGGCGGTGGGGGGCTGGAAATTGGACCCATTTAAAGTTTTTCGATTTACCCAGACTCGTCTAGTCTAAAGATATGTTGGGGTTAGCCTTCCCGTGGGTGTTGAGAGGATACGTTCAGCTCGGAAGCTGTTCGCTGGGTAAGCTGGGTATTGACTTCTGAATTTATGGCCTTGGTAAGTTTGTGGTACTATTGTTTTGTCCTACTTGTCAAAATCTTTAATGATGCCCTTGGTCTTGTTTTCACTTACATACAATTACGTTTGTCACCTACATATAATATTTTTGTATTTGACATGGGCTTGTAAAAAAATAGGATTCAAATGTGTAACTTACTGATTGTGATCTATAAATTATTGCAGTTTAAAAAAAGTTTTTTTTATACCTTAAGTAAGAGACATTTTAATTAGTATAGAATTATTTTCAACTCCACAGGCACTTATTCAATTCAGTTTTAACAAAATCCTGGTTCAAATGGCAAATTCTTGTTGCTTTTAAATATGAAAACAAAGTGGGTGAAGAGCAATATTAACCAATTTAAAAAAAAAACAAAATTCCAAAGAACTAACTGCGTAAAAAATCAACCTAAAAATAACAACTACTGTGAAAGTGCCCTACTGGCCAAATACATAACCCACTTTTTAGGCTTCGCCCAGTTATAAGACATGACCAATCCCAACTGACAGCGCCCGTAATAAATACATACCCAATTTAATACATCTCTATTAGTCGTCGCAACAAAGGGCATCCCTACCTGACACCTACCGTCTGCCACCTATTATCTCACATGCTCACAATAAACTCACTTCCATGCTTCTAACACCACAACTTAACGCCTCTCATTCACTACCACACAATGGCACCCCCATTAAAATGTCCAACTACCTAAAATGGGCCAGCATGGTCAATGAGCTCCCATCATTTCCCAGCAAATTGTGACACGTAACAATGACACTAGTAACGAGGTGTCATTGTCCTCACAAGATTGATTGTTCACAAGTTTTGATGAATGAATGAGAGAAATATTCTCCGTGATGTATTACCACCTTAATCTGATTACATGTGAATTTAAATTGGGTTGCGTCGAGTTTTTGAGGGATTGTTTTTTGCTGTTTAAGGTTGTGTTAATAAACCATTTTAAGGTGGGTGTGGAATTTAAAAAGAGATGTTATATTTTTAGCTTTGGTTTTAGGTTATTTTTTTCTTTTTATTTTCAGAGTCAAGTTCTATTTTGTTTTTCATTGTGGTATCTTATTTCTAGACATGCTGTTTTTTTTTTTGTTAGTGACAACTGTATAAATCCGTGACTGGTAATGTGTTATGCTTAAGAACTAATGTTTACAGAAGCTATTGGTAAACCTTATGGCAGAAAATTATAGACTTACAAAGTCATAAATTTAGACTATTAAATGTTCATTGTTCACACTTATTAATTGTTCTCTTATTTAGATTTTTTAACAGAAAACTTCCCAAAAAACTTCCGCCAGCGCAAGCGCACACGCCCAACTATCCCAACAAGAGTTTAGCCCTAACTTTCCGGACGTTAGTCGCGTCCAATTTTGCAGAACTGTAGTTCTCAAGTCCCACAGTCCAACGAGATTGTATTCCGAAGGTTCCATTACCGATCTGACATGGTAGTGTTGGCGGCAAGTTCGTAATAGCGTTACAAAGTTTGCTTAAGAGCGTGTAACGTGTGGCCGAGGCATAACGTCTAGGGCACACGAACTCCGCGCTAATTCGATTGCCGTCGACGCTGGCGGCTGAAAAATAAGTTTGGGTTTCAGTTTACGGTGTTAGAGGTTGTGTTTGCAGAGTTTTATTTGGTTGTCGGTTAGAGGTGCTTGAGATTTTGTTACCGGCTAGTTTTTGTTCCTATTTTTGTACTCTACTCGGTTTACGATGGGTTTCCTACCTACAAAAAGCTTTTTTTTTGACGTGGTAAAAATCATCAAATTTGACGGGCCTGTTGGTCTAGTGGTTAGTGGCCCTGACTGCTAAGCCGGAGGTCGTGGGTTCGATTCCCACCCAGGACAAACTTTGTGTGATGAGCATGATTGTTAGTTCTGTGTCTGGGTGTGATTTATCTATAATATGTATGTATTTATAAATTATATAAGTATGTATATCAGTTGTCTGGTTACCATAACACAAGCTCTGCTTAGCTTGGGATCAGATAGCCGTGTGTGAGTTGTCCCAAGATATTTATTTATTATTTATTTATTTATTATTATTATTATATCAAATGACTCCTTCCGCCCTGGGCGAGGCGGAAGGGACTGTCAGACTGACTAAAAAACCACCATGTTCCTTCTGTTGCCCTTTACGTTCCGGGGCCACGAAAAGCTTGAAATATAAAACGGTGGTGCCAAAAATATTAAAAAACATTTTATGATTTTAAAGAAAACGTCTTTATGTAAAATGATATTTAGTCCTCACCCCTTCAATTTACTAAGTGACTGACATTACTAAGGGGGTAAGGCTGAATAGTGGTTCATCGCAATTGTCTACTATGATACCTTATGGACAATAACAAATGATTACGTATTGAGTAAATGCAACACCTTAAATTTTAAAAAAGCAGTAAACATACCCGCATTATTGCATTACAATAGCTAAAGACACCCAATGTACACAGACTTAAACGTTAATAGAAGCGGCAGCTATTAGCAAAACGTAAAGACGTTTGCACGAGCTGATTGCAGACTGAACTTAACACACTCAAGAACGCGAATGAGTATCATTAAGTCGAACATCACTTCGCAATTTCGCTGCTAATTTACATTTTCGCCTCTAGATGCTTAATAAGCCCCCGCGACTTGGTAAAGCACCCTGTAATCTTTGCTCGAGCGGTTATAGCCGGATGAAAGCGGCGCGAACCAGTTATAACCAGTCTAAGGCGGCTGCAACCGGATTATGTGACGCTGTTCCTGATAGATTTGCATTTCGTTTAATTTGTTAGTGTTATAATCTGGTGTTTATGAGTCTTCATTTGAATAATTGTGAATTATTCATGATGAATTTAGATTACATTATTACAGCAATTTATAGCTGTAAAACAATTAAGGGAAGTCTTGTGGTGGTTAGAACAAGATAATCTTATTTACATACTCTTGTGAATCACGTATAGTAGATACCTACGTTTACAAATAAATGCTTTCCATTTAAAATATTGTCCTACTGCGGGGAAAAAGCATTTATCACCACGCTTACTCAAGACGGATTGACTGTTTCAAACTGCGGCTGCTGACCATGAGGTCTTGGGTTCGATTCCCAGGTTGGGCAAAGTGTTATTGGGTTTTTCCATCAGGAATTTCTTAGTAGCCGCCTCGGAGTCTGGATTTGTGCCCAGTTGATGGCAATTGGCTCGCCCCCTGTTACATGGGACTTAACTGGTGAAATGTGGGTAGGTACATTAATGGGTATACCTCTGCCTAACTCTTCGGGGATTATAGGCGTGATGTTTATATTAATCATAAGTCCAGGTTTCTTTCACGTTTTTCTTCCACCGATTCAATGTCAGTGATGTCCAAGATAATCTTAAAAAGTGCATATGAATTGAAAAAGATACATTATTACTTGTCCTGTATCGAACCCACTACCACATTGTATGGGAGGTGGGCATCTTAACCACCGGGCTATAACGATATATTAAAGGATTATTTTACTTATTACACAAAACGAAAGGAAACTACAAAATATAGCAGCAGACAAAGTATAAAAATAAAACACTCGAAAGACTTGTAATTAACTTAAAAAGATCTTAATGTTTATATTCACACAAATCAAATAGACCAGACTCCTTTACCTCAGTCTTAACTTCAAAAACTTTCCAAAGACTGAAAGACCGAACATCCGATAGCACCTCCGTACAAAGTCACATCACCCCTCAAAACTTAGAGTGTACACAGTAATTATACACCAAGAGCTCGCTGATATTTTGGAGAAGGTACTTATCTATTTTATTCATGTACTTTAACATAAAACATAACATCACGCCTGAAATCCCCGAAAGGTGAGGTGTACCCATTAGTACACCCACATTTCGCCAGTTACGTTGTAATTCCCATGTAATAGGGGGCGAGCTTATTGCCATCAACCAGGACCAAATTAGGACTCCGAGGCTGCTACTAAAAAATTCATGGTGGAAAAACCCAATAACACTTTACCCGACCCAAGAATCAAACCCAAGACCTCATGCCCAGCACTCGCGCTTTGCGACCACTAGACCAATGAGGCAGTACTCATGTACTTTCTGAGTGTATATTAGACATCACTAACATCGTTCCATGCCTCGGAAAGCACGTTGTCATGCGTGAATCTTTGACGGTCGTTACGGGTCGTCACAAGCCCCAAAAACTGAAAACCTGTCTTACCAAGAGGTATCGTATTACCCAATTACTTGGGACGTCTGATAGGCAGTCGCTCCATGTAAAATACTGGTATTCAGCTGTATACGGTTGGACTGAAAGCTGACCCCAGAATAATTGGGAAAAGGCTAGGCTTGACTTATCTATGGGCCATGTACCTACTTTATACAAACTGAAGGCCATTTTTTTCAAATTAAAAACTTTCAATATCTAGTCTCAGAGACAATCAATATGAGAACAATGTAGCTAAATTAGAGGCATTTTAACAGATTGAAACTGAGCCGACCAATCAAACGTATTGCAGAACACCTGTATCTACTTTTTTTTGTACCTATGATCCACAATAAACGCACTGATTGATTGAGATTAGATTGCGATCGTTCCTAAATGTCGAATTTTCCCCTAATGTTTTTCTAAATTGTATTCAAGATATAGAAAGAAAGAAAAGCTTTTTATTCACGTGAAGTGAAAGTGACGCATAATACAAAATATTTTTTATAAACAGCCCGAAACAAGACAATTTGGTACTTAATCGGTTTGTTAATCAGTTTTAAAGAGTTTTCTTGAAATAATACACACTTAAAATTGTAAATAGGTATACACGGTAAAGATAAAAGTATTACAGATTTTTATACAAAAAACAATTTAGATTTGTTTTTCTAAAAATTACGTTAATTAAAAGTAGAGCCTTCTTAAAGTAGTTTTTATCATAATTTCAGCATTTCTTAAGTGCCTCCTCCAAACTTGCGACCTCTCAGACTATTAAACCAGCAGCGCTATCCAATTGGGAGCGTCGCGAGCTAACCTTGTTTGGGGGTTCTTTGAAGAGGTTGCGGCGAGAACCGCTAGATGGCGCTAGTTGTAACTAAGTTGGCTAAGTAGGTTTTGTGGTTTTGTCCGTCTTTTGCAAATATTTTGCTTTTGTAAAGATCTTTTGTCATTTTTGTTTAGTAAATTCAATTTTAATATTAAATAACACTGCATTCACTTATATGCCCCTTTGTCATGACTTTTATGAATTAATTATCATTTTAGCATAATCCTATTTCTAGTTGACGTAGGAATTACATCTTATACATATAATTACTATACATTAACAATAAACAAAAAAAGGAGAAAATCTATTTTATTATTTATGTTCTTTTAAATTTTTACATAACATCACGCCTGTAATCCCCGAAAGGTTAGGCAGAAGTTACCCAATAATACACTAACATTTCGCCAGTTATGTTTTTTTTAGTCCCATGTAATAGGGGGCAAGCCTATTGCCATCAACCGGGCACAAATCCAAACTTCGAGGCTGCTACTGAGAAATTCCTGATGGAAAAACCCAATAACACTTTGCCCGACCTGGGAATCGAACCCAAGACCTCATGCACAGCAGCCGAGCTTGCGACCACTAGACCAACGAGGCAGTTTTAAATTTTTGTAACAATAATTTATTTCTAAAATAATAAAACCAATCACTTTAATCCATTAGACACTAAAACAACAAAGTTCCGGCTAGTAAACACCTAAAACCCTAAATATTTACCTAAAATTCGTAAACAAACATTAAAATATCCTGCCTTTTCATCGTTATTTCATTTCATGAACAGAATTCGCACGACGACGCTCGAAACCCCTTCGCCGTTTTAAAAATTAACTCCTCACTTAATTCGGTTCGTTTCTGAGTGGGTTATTGAATTAGCCAACTTAAGCCAACTATCCAGCTAAGTGGGTTAAACTGGCCAGCAGTGGAAGTCGTCGGACACCGAAAATGTTCCCTTTAAGACGTTGTCCAATTCCATTTTGAGAATGTTCGGGTTTTTGTGGTTTTTGTTGGCTGTGTTAGATGGTGTATTGTGTCTGAGAGAAGATCTAATTTAAATTATTATCGAAGCTATAGAGTATTTTGTACGCGCTAATCTTCGGACCATTGGGCAACTAGATTCAATTATTATTTTTTTGTAAGTATGTGACGTTTAAAAGTGACTTGGAATAATAGGTCCGACTGAAAATTCTTTCTCAGTTTTATTTTTAAATGTAGGTATTGGGAAGAAGTAAGACGCCAATGAACAACAAAACGCAACAAGCAAAATATCTATGACTAAAGATTAAGATAAGACACGTTGGTCAGCAAAAAAAATTTTTTTTTTCTCATTTAAGGTTTTACTCTTACTCTTGCCTTAACACATCTTCGCTACCTTTGTATGGCTGGTAGAGTATGTCTAAGGTATCGATTAAGCCTTGGTACCTTTTTTGCATATAGATAAAAATAAAAGAAAACGAGAAGTTTATACTTAGTATAAAATATTCGAAATTTTTGTGTACTAGAAAGCATAATATCACCCTCAATTTTCCTTAAAAAAATATTGTTACAAAACACCAACAAATAAAGTAATTATCTTTACTTCCAACGCACAACCTATACGAAATAATTCCAACAAAAACATAATTATAGACACAGACTACAAAATTCAGTTCACCCAAAACTTATTATTCATAACGAGTCAGTGAAGGCGTTAAACCGTCGTCGCTACAACTAAATACAGGATAGTTCCGACTTCGCAATTACTTGGACGAACAATCACGAAATATACAGTTACGACGTTTTAAATGAACACCGTGGAAACGAGGACAAGTTTCATAAATTCTTAATTAAACTGAAAAGTCGTAAATAGAATCAGTTTTGGAAGTTGCTGCAAGATTGGTACGAAATTAAGGTGACTTTAATTTGGGTGGGGGTGAAAAACTTGGTGTACCTACTGGGTTTTAGGATTTTAATAGGCTGTGGGATATTTAATGATTTTATCAGTTTTAATTTACAAAAGCATTAAAATTGCCTTACAGATATTTTTTTTTTGTTTTGTATTATAAAATATTGAATCTGCTTTATTGATGTATTTTTATTTAAAAGTAGAAATTGCCAATTAAGATAGATTTAAAAATACCTTTACAAAGGCAGCAGGTAACATAAAATAATACAAATACATAGTACAGTGGACTTTGGACTCATCTAGTTTAAAATGTGACGTGTAAAAGTGTTATTTATAACCAATTTACTGACTAAATATCATTTCATATAATTTCATTTCATTTCATTTCATAAATGCAAAAGTTTGGATGACTGTTTTTTACATCATGCCAAAACGGCTGAACGATCTGGATAAAATTTGGCACAGAGATGGCTTATAATCCGGAATAGCACATAAATTAATAATAATACTTTATATCTAGGAAAAATGTACGGTTCCTATGTAATAATATACCTACTTTGAAGCGGACGAAGTCGCGGACAGAAGAGACAAATATTTTGTGAACCTGAATACAACCTTTCGCTTGATAATTTAGAGCCGTTTACCGAACGCCACTAAATTATCAGCAACACTATAATTACCACCCAACGTTCGAATACCAATATACGTTCAAACATAATTTAAAGACCTTTCAGTATCGTTGTAAAAAGTCCCTCGTAAAAAAAAGTAATTAGTAGCAAAATGTGGACTGTGGACCCAACGCGATACAATGTTGCCACAGACTAAAAGAATTACAGCAATTTCAAGTCATTTATTTCCAGTACGTGAGGAAAGTATGAGGTACTTTTGCAACATGTGGCACGTTTGTTTATGGCAATATAATGTTGAATGAGTTCAGGAATGGTTACTTTTCTCGTTAAAAACTTGGTGGATTTACTGTTTAGAAGATAATGCGTCGCTCGTCGACAGCTTGATTCATGTGTTGTGATTATAAAGTTGAATGGGAGAGGATTTGTGATTGTGTGAGGAAACGAGTATTTATTGTACTTTCTGTTTTCATGGTTTTGATGTATGGGCTTTTGTTATTTATGTGGCTACTATTACTGTTACTGTGTTTTTTTTTTATTTTTGGGAAAATTATTTTGCTTTTATTCTCTGCTTAGTTTTTGCCCGCGACTTCGTTCGCGTAAATGTCAGTTATCGCGGAATAAAAAGAAGCCTATGTCCTTCCTTGGCATTCAAACTTACCCCGTGCCAAAATTTATTAAATTCGGTTCAGTGGTTTAGTTGTGAAAGTGTAACATAAACAGACAGACAGAGTTACTTTTACATTTAAAACATTAAACATATAGTATAGTATGAATAGCGCTAGGTTTGACCAAAATCAGCTAATCCACAATTTCTCCATTTATGTAATTGATTACGTCAAACTAATTCGATATGCCACACAAGTGACATTGGAGCCGATTCCCTTGTTTCCAAACTAGACTAAATTTAGAGAATTGACATCTCTTACTAACATACAGCGAAAGGATAGGACGGTGACATTAAAGAACTAAGTTAGCGATGTCAAATTAGTTTTGCCTTGAACTGGGTGCCGATTCCCTTGTTCAAAACTAGACTAAATTTAGAGAATTGACATCTCTTACTAACATACAGCGAACGGATAGTCTAATTTTAGTTTAGTTTGTGACCAAGAGAATCGGCACCCTATTCCGTATTTTTAATCCACACGTTTTAAGATGTCAACTGTAATTGTATGGATGTGTCAGATTGACTAAATTTGACAGCTCTTATTTACATTAGTCTCTTTCTTGTTTTATTGGACAGAAGAAAATGGAAATAGTCTAATTTTAGTTAAGTTTGTGACCAAGAGAATCGGCACCATTACTATCTACCAATAACAATTCCATTTAGTAATTCTCAAATTTATACTTAAAATAGATTTAGAAGTAGTATGTGTTGAAAATTTGTAATCATTTAAATTATTTCGAAAATTGTGAGAAATTTTCATGTGGACGATGCGATTTGTCAATTCAATTGTTATCAATAGTTTGCTTACTAAAAAAAAAAGGGAATCGTGCCTAAATGTAAGAAAAAAGAACTAAAAAGTAACACCAATACATAACTAATATCATATTTATGATTCAAAACACTTTTGATTCATTGTCAAATACACTACCCAACAAAGTAACACGCCAACTTCATCAAATTATTACAGATAAAATAAACACTAAAATACCTACCCATATTCCCTAGACTTTGTTGAGTAGTGTAGTTCGTAGAACTTATTATAATAAATACAACCGCAGTCGACCTCATCATCCCTCTTCAAATATTATATAAAATCCAAAACATTTAATAAGCCAAAGATGTCAAGAAAAAAAGAAACAAAAGTAGGTATAAAGTAGACCGTATAAAATCCGATGAATGAGAAATGCAAAAAAGATGAGGACGTTTCAAAACATCTTGTCTTTGAATAGCCTGACAGCAACTGTCAACTTTGACAGCGGCGGTTGACAATCTACAATTGCTCCCATTTTGATTGCGAAATAGTAATTTCTTATGAAAATTGCTCAGCTGAGACAGTGGATATTGAAAACTGCGGTTTTTGCTTTGCGACAAAGGAAAATAATTACTGTTTGTGGTTTAAAACTGAAATTAAAAAGTGTAGTTTGAATATTTTATTATTTTTGGAAAGAGTACTCTTCATAATGGTACAGTAAGGAGATTGCTTCTTATGCATGAGGTTGCAGGTTCAACAGCTAACAAGTACCATTATGAATTTTTCTAATCATAATGGACTTTTTAAGTTTATCTTGGACATTACTGACAGCGTTTAGAGAAAACATCGTGAGAATACGGGGACTTGTTTAATGTATATTAAGTCTAAAATCGAATATCCGCCTGGAGCAAGTATGATGATCAATGCTGCCTTATTGGTATGAAAATAAGCCTTTGTGCTGCTGTGGGACAATGAAAAGGCAGTATTAATATTATTATTGTTCAAGCTTTTAATACATACATATAAATACAGAAATCATCGCGCGAATCTGCCTACCGCATACGCAATTAGGCGATTCTGTTTTTTGAAAAAGCTGTTGCGAAGCTGTTTAACAGTTTTCCAGAATACACCTCGTATTCTGGAAAACTGTTAAACAGCTAAAAATCAAATATTTATAAATTATTGATCCGGTGTCGTAATTTTATTTGATTATAAATATGTCTTTTAAGACAACCTTCCTGACAAGAAAGCAAACTGCAACTTGTTGGATAACATTCTGACGAATCTGACACAAGATTTATTTCTATCTACCTAAATTTTACATAAGTTGGTATGATTTCAGCAATAATCTTGCTCTTAAGATTTAAAACGGTTACAAAATTTTCTCATTAAGGAAAAAAGTAACGTTAATTATAATTGATGGAGCATTAATTAAAAATTAACATTAAAAAAAGTTTATTTTATTTTTGCTTCTTTTACATTTTTTCATTAATTGCGTTACGTTATATCGTTCTTTTATTTGATGTTTATTTTGTTGTATAAATTGGAATAATAACACTTTTATATAAATGTATAGAAAAGATTTTCATCAGAAATTACTATTTTACACAGGATTTATAAAGGTGAAAATATTTGCATTTACATACATGATATCACGCCTGTAATCCCCGAAGGGTAAGCCAGAGGTGTACCCATTAGTAAACCAACATTTCGCCATTATGTTTATGTCCCATGTAATAGGGGGCGTACCTATTGCCATCAACCGGGCACAAATCCAGACTCTGAGGCTGCTACTAAGAACTCTGCATATCTGTTATGCTTTCAGGACTAAACCACTGAACCAATTTTTATGAAATTTGGTACGGGGTAAGTTTAAACCACCAGAAAGGATATAGGCTAACTTTTTTTATTCGGCGACTTCGCTTTTATCCGCGTTCGCCGACAAAAGGTTTCATAAAACTATTCACCAGGTACTAAAGCATAAAAATATTATGTAAAAAAATAAAATATACGTGCTCCATGAATTTATTGCTGCCAGCTCTCAACAATACATATGTACGAGCTCAAATTAACAAAACATAACCTCACTTTATATTTCATGAAACACTCATAAAATGCTAACCATGTATACAACGCTTTGACGGATATAAAAACTTCAATGACAAACCTCTTTGTTATTCGCACAGTGCACAAAAACTAAACGATTTAAGTCAAAAACTTCAATATGACCACTCAAAAATATTTCAGTGCCTAACGCAATTAGAGACATAAAGCGAAACGCTTTCAAAACGTACATGTCACTGAGAGCCTGTTATTGGCGTACAAACTTACTATATTCCATTATAAAAACAGAAATTGTACCTTTATTATGTTGGTTGTAAAGTTCAGAATAGGGTTAGTGGAGTGTAAAATAAATTTTTGTTTCGCAAAGCTGGCCAGAGACAAATGACAGTGATATTGGCAGTTAAACCGACTAGCGTCGGTCGGCGTTTTTTGTCCAGAGTTTTTAAGTTCGGCCCACTGTGCGGTACAAAGACTGCATTGTGTGTTAGATTTTTTGATACGGTTCTTATTATTTTTCTAGTTCCTTTTGTGAACATTTGCGTGGCTGGGCACATTCTGCTGTATTCAAAGCTGGCGTATTTTTTTCTAACATTCTAACAGACCAATTTGAAAATATGAACTGAAATCTCGTTTCGGACGTCGGCGGCTTTTGTTTGTTTTTTATTGGCACCGTCTTCAGTAATTAACACTAAATGATACTTTTTGAGTGCAATTAATGCTTGACTTACGTAACAAAACATAACATCACGCCTGTAATCCCCGAAGGGTTCGACAGAGGTGTACTCATTAGTACACCCCCATTTCGCCAGTTATGTTTAAGTCTCATGTAATAGGGGGCGAGCCTATCTTGCACACATCCAGACTCCAAGGCTGTTACAGAGATATTCCTGATGGAAAAAACTCAATAACACTTTGCCCGACCTGGGAATCGAACCCAAGACCATGCTCAGCATATATTTGCTTTCGCAATTCAACGACATAATAATGAAAAGATAACTATGATCTTCTTTCAAGACGCTGGTCGTCGTCAAGCCTATGATCACAGTCCAAACGAGTATTTACTCAGTACCTCGGCGGGTGTCGTGGAATACCTCCCATTTAACATCCCCTGTAAAGTAAATTCTAATTAGAGGAAGTTTACTTCATTTATTTGGACGTTCCTAGGTAATTGGACAAAGTAATGTTCACAAAGTTTACCGTCTATCTGTTAAATTGAATGTTTTATGTGTGTTAACCGAACAGCTGGTGATTTTATGTAGGAGAACTAGTATTTTAGGTTTGTGTTGGGGAGCTGCCTTAGAAATAACCGAACTATTTTTAAATTTAACTTTAAGTATGAAGTTTTTCTCGTTCTTCTCCATAAATACCTGCACTTTTGTTGGTATGAAAAATGCCTGTTAGTTTTTGATATGTGGGGAAGGTGAAAAAAAATTTACGGTGACTATTGGTAAAACAATTGACGATTTGATAACTGCAGTGGCTAAGTGTTTTTGTTTGTCAACAATCACAAGATACAACAGAACTGGCAAGACAAGTGTAAGAAAACGATATAGGAAACAAACAAAGAACATTATTTTTAAACTAGTCTTTATGTCCCACTCCTGGGCAAGCTTTCCTCATTTCTTCCACTTTCCTCTAAGTCAATTTTTATACAAAGCCATTAAAGGCGTTCCGCTATCTTCTCCTCAGTCTGCCGTTGTCCCGTCTGACGGTGTCAGGGCTCCAGTCTTGCGATATGCGTGCCCACCGACAGCTGATCTGTCAATTTAACATGAACTAATAAGAACAAAATTTTATTAAAAAAAATATTATCAAAAAATAATCATCATCTGCCTAGCCTTTTCCCAACTACGTTGGGGTCGGCTTCCAGTCTAACCGGATGCAGCTGAATACCAGTATTTTACATGGAGCGACTGCCTATCTGACCTCCACAACCCAATAACTGGGTAATATGATACCCCTAGGTAAGACTGGTTGTCAGACTTTCGGGCTTCTGACGACCCGTAACGACTGTCAAAGATCCACGTATGACAGCCGGGACCAACGGCTTAACGTGCTTTCCGAGGCACGGAGGAGTCTCGGTGTATAAAGATGGTCACCCATCCACGGACCAACCCCGGCAAGCGTTGCTTAACCTGACGGATCGACCCATGCGGCTGTTATTACTTAGCCACGAGCTCCTCAAATAATAAAATATTATCAAAAAATACTTACTACAAAAAATATCACACTGCCAAACCAACTAGGTAGTACAATTTTGAACGACCACCCTAAACACCTAACAAAAACACCTTATTCTATAAAACGAACAACTTTCCCACAAATGAGCAATGATTTACAACTCCCGACCATGTACCGACTCATATAATTCATTTTAATGAGCCACCGCTAGACATCAACACGGGAGTGTCGTGTTCGCTGTGTGCATAATTATGTTGTTATTGATGACACCGTGTTCGTAATTGAAAGACGAAATAATAGCTGTAGCGTTTGGGTGTGAAAGAGGATGTAGTATGGAGACTTGCCGCGTCATTGTGTTGGTGGGACACGGTTTTAATCAGAATAACTGTTGCAGTTTCATTATAATTTGTGTACAGCATACTATTAGTAATTCTGACCAATATTATCATCATGACAAAACAAGCTATTGTACACAAAAGTCTTACTAATATTAGGCATTTTCTGTCCCACTGCAGGGCCTCTTCACATACAGAGAAGGCATCAGCATTGATCACCACACTTGCTAATGGCAGGTTGGCGATTAATTTCCTAATGTTAACGATGTTCTATACTTCTTCCTTTAACTAAAAACTTGTATACTTAAAAGGTAATTTTTTTATTTATATTTGGCCAGTTTCGAACACACAACCAGACAGGGGAGAGCAGGGGAGAGAGGCAGGCGTTAACCACTGGGTCATAACAATTGAACGTTAGTAACTCGCTGTATAATATATGATAACTACAAGAGATTTATCATAACCACCGTATTTCACTAACGATTATGATTTTTCTAAAACAACAATTCTTGAATACTTTACCAAAAATAGAAAAAGAGAAACGATGATCAACTTTTAGACAATTTACAGAATGTTTAAAGTTTATTCATGAAATTACTGCCTCGTTGGTCTAGTGGTTGCAAAATGCGATTGCTAAGCATTTCAATTCCCAGGTCGCGCAAAGTGTTATTGGGTTTTTCCATCAGGAATTTCTCGGTGGCAGCCTCGGAGTCGGAATTTGTGCCCGGTTGATGTCAATAGGCCCGCTCCCTATTACATGGGACTGAAACATAACTGGCGAAATGTGGGTGCACTAACAGGTACACCTAAGTCTAATCCTTCGGGGACTATAGGCATGATGTTTTGTTATTTATAAAAATGTATGAGCAACTCTCAGTGGTCAGCAGTCGCTCGAACATCGCCCGCTTGCCCCTCAATACGAACAAACTCAGGTGTAATAACACTCTAAACACTACTTACAGACACAGCATTGCAATCTGCCTTCATGACTTATATGAGCACAGCGCCTGCGGTCACGTACACACTGCTGGTTTATAGCCGACTTACCCACTCCCCGAGTTACACTGCTAGCTGGATTTTATGCACTCAAGTGCTTGTAAGAATGGATGGGTTTAAATGGTCTGTTGTGTCTTTTATTTGTGAGATAAAATCTTGGGTGGATACGTGGGTAGTGCTTGGTGTCGCAGTTTCACAACTACAAGCCTATGAGATTTTTCAAGAGGATTTTTTATAATCGTGCTTTCTTTAAAAATATGGTATGGTTGTATTTTAAAAATATGGTAGGTACACGATACTTTATTGTTGACACGACACAAGGAATTTGAGAACGCTCTACATATCTAAAGGCTAATTCTACAAATTAAAAACGTGTAAAAGCTAGTCGCAATCTCATCGCGGCGACGATCAATCTTAATAAGCAAGAAAAGTTTTAAGCAAATAAATGTATTCGATTCCAATAAAAAAAATAATTGTCCAAATCGATTCATAATTGGCGGAGTAATCGTAGAATATACCTAATATGTTCTACGATTACTCCGCCAATATTATATGCATAGAAAAAAAAACATACGCGTCGAATTGAGAACCTCCTCTTTTTTTAAGTCGGTTGAAAAGTAGGTAAATTAGAGGTATTTTTGACAATCATCTCACAGCCATTTAGAAAAGCTATAAAGTTATTAAGTATTGAATCAAATCCCTTAAATAACATCAAGCCTTCAAATCGAAACAACAATCCTATTTGGAGGCAAAAATAGGTACTTTTCAACCCAAATATTTTTAGATAGATTTGGTTTTTTTTTTTTAATTATACACCAGCACAATTCACAAAATTGTAAATTAAAATAGAATAATGAAGTGAATATTTTTGCTTAACCTGTCCTAAAATATACGGTAGTAACGAAACTATATTCAGCTTTAGAATAAAAGTTAGCCTGTAAAGTTCTTGCAACAACGTTTTTCCAAATTCAATATCCTAATTTACTAGTTTAGTTAATAATTTGGTGACAAAGACCCAAATTGTATTGACGTTTAGCTGGTCCTGAGTGTAAAGAACCTTTAAATTAGATACATACATACATAAACTCACGCCTTTTTCCCATGGGGGTAGGCAGAAACTATAGAACGCCACCTGCTACGATCCTTACATACTCCTTTCGCCTCATCTACGTTCATACATCTCGTCATACAAGCACGCCGGTTACGAGTACTCCGCACCTGACCTTTCTGAAGGACCTCACTAATAAGGTCAGTGTAGGTCTTCCTAGGGCGACCCCTCTCGGCGTTGCCACTCACCTCTGCCATATAAATACCTTTTGTCAATCGTCTTTCACTCATCCTCTCAACATGTCCGAACCATCTAAGCATACCCTTTTCTATCTTTGTCACTACATCTTCTTTTAATCCGCAACGGTCCCGTATAACCTCATTCCTCACTCTATCGTTCAATGTTACACCACACATACTCCGCAAGGAACGCATTTCCACAGCATTAATCCTACTCTCATGCCTCGTTTGCCATACCCAACATTCACTTCCATACATAAGCGTAGGCACCAGCACACCGTTGTGAACAGCCATTCGAGCCTTTTTTGACATGGACTGGTTGGTCACAACTACACAACATCTTTTAATTATAGTTCGATTTTATTTATTGGCGTCTCCTGGCACAGGTATAATATGCTTAAAAGGAGACGTCATCAACTGTATAATTTAGATCGTGTAATAATGAAATAAAACATTTTTGTATTTTGTATTTTTTTTGTATTTATTTATTTATTTAAACTTTATGCAACAAAAGTACAAAGGCGGACTTATGCCTTAGGCATTTATAAATAAATATCTTGGGACAACTCACACACGGCTATCTGATCCCAAGCTAAGCAGAGCTTGTGTTATGGTAACCAGACAACTGATATACATACTTATATAATTTATAAATACATACATATTATAGATAAATCATAACACCCAGACACAGAACTAACAATCATGCTCATAACACAAAGTTTGTCCTGGGTGGGAATCGAACCCACTACCTCCGGCTTAGCAGTCAGGGCCACCAACCACTAGACCAACAGGCCCGTCAAATATATCAGAGATAATATGGTAAGTGCATGGCGATTTTGTATGTTCTCTTTACATTTTTTTATTACACGAAACAGTGGGTCACTGTTTTGTGAGCCAAGATTTAGTTCTACGATTACAATTTCTTTCAATAATCTAAAGAAACCAATCGACCCCATTTTCACCCCCCAAAAATATACACCACTTAATGAAAACTCATTTACAACGTCCATTCGGTATTCCTGTGTTTATCAGTAAACACGGCATTACAGCGGTGAATCAGGGGCGGTTTGGCTCGACGACAAATCGGGGTATAAATCAAGAGGGGATGCGCACCCCCTCGCCCCCCCTGCCTTCACCCCCGCAGCGCGCATTACACCGCTTTTAATGATTCATGTTTTGTTTAAACTTAATTAGAGCAATGCATGGTATCTTGCACTGAGATTTGCTTTTGTTGTGTAGAATAAAACTGGGATTGTCGGGGGTCGTGTTAGCAGGTTTACACGTGCATCGGTTGGTTCTTGTTTACTTATGTACCTAGACATGTAGTACATAAGTGTGTTTAGGAAAATCTGAAATGAAATCTGGAAAGTCTGAAATCTTAATCGAGTTTTCTTGCTAACTGTACATAAGTACAGTCAGCAACAAAAGTCAATTAAAAGTTCAGATTTTTAAATTCTAATTATTGAGCACAATAAGGAAAAAAATAAAAAAAAATCTTAGCTGTGACCTGAACAATGGAACAGACCGTAGTATTATTTCGTATCAACTTAAATGATAATTATGTAAAATTAACAGTTTTAATCAACTTTTGTCGCTTTCGACTAACAAATAAAATTAAAGCGTCTGTTTGTAATATTAAAATAAAATGATTTTACAAAATAAATATGACACGGTACTAACACGGAAAATATAATTATATTATTTGGGTATCAGGACATATGCGCGAAAGACATTTCCGCGCCAGACATTTGCGCGAGTCCCTTTGCGCGCCAAGACACATGCGCGAATGGACGTTTGCGCGCCTAGACCTTTCCGCGAACAGACACTTGCGCGAATGGACATTTCCGCGCCAAGACACTTCCGCGACTCCCTTTGCGCGCTGGCCACTTGCGCGAAAGACACTTCCGCGATAGACATATGCGCGCCTATACTTGCGCGATAGATACTTCCGCGAAATATGCGCGAAGTATATTTTTATAAAGGACAATGGGCAAAATTCTTGAATTAGGGTTCCGTTACTTTTTTTACAAAATATGCGTCATGGGTGTCGTGTCCATGGTTTTCGAGGGTGCTGATGACGAAAATGAAGTCTAAAAGAAAATCCAAGATGGCGGCCGGAAAATTTTCCAAGATATGCTTCATGGGTGTCGTGTCCATGGTTTTCGGGGGTGCTGATGACGAAAATGGTGTTAAAATGAAAATCCAAGATGGCGTATGAAGCATATCTTGGAAAATTTTCCGGCCGCCATCTTGGATTTTCTTTTAGGCCTCATTTTCGTCATCAGCACCCCCGAAAACCACGGACACGACACCCATAAAGCATATCTTGGAAAATTTTCCGGCCGCCATCTTGGATTTTCATTTTAACACCATTTTCGTCATCAGCACCCCCGAAAACCATGGACACGACACCCATGAAGCATATCTTGGAAAATTTTCCGGCCGCCATCTTGGATTTTCATTTTGACACCATTTTCGTCATTAGCACCCCCGAAAACCATGGACACGACACCCATGAAGCATATCTTGGAAATTTTTCCGGCCGCCATCTTGGATTTTCTTTTAGACCTCATTTTCGTCATCAGCACCCCCGAAAACCATGGACACGACACCCATGAAGCATATCTTGGAAATTTTTCCGGCCGCCATCTTGGATTTTCTTTTAGACCTCATTTTCGTCATCAACACCCCCGAAAACCATGGACACGACACCCATGAAGCATATCTTGGAAATTTTTCCGGCCGCCATCTTGGATTTTCTTTTAGACCTCATTTTCGTCATCAGCACCCTCGAAAACCATGGACACGACACCCATGACGCATATTTTGTAAAAAAAGTAACGGAACCCTAATTCAAGAATTTTGCCCATTGTCCTTTATAAAAATATACTTCGCGCATATTTCGCGGAAGTATCTATCGCGCAAGTATAGGCGCGCATATGTCTGTCGCGGAAGTGGCCAGCGCGCAAAGGGACTCGCGGAAGTGTCTTGGCGCGGAAATGTCCATTCGCGCAAGTGTCTGTTCGCGGAAAGGTCTAGGCGCGCAAAAGTCCATTCGCGCATGTGTCTTGGCGCGCAAAGGGACTCGCGCAAGTGTCTGGCGCGGAAATGTCTTTCGCGCAAGTGTACCAGATCCCATATTTATTATTGTTAATATAAACACAGCTGTTTATTATGTTCCTAATTAAATAAAGGCGAAAACCTTTTAATGGAACTTAGATTTGCCAAACAAAGTCAACCCACAATATTTAAAAAAGTAATTAAATATGCCATATTAATTACTAATCATCAGTACCAATATACATAACATAACACATAACAGCACACCTGTAATCCCCGAAGGGTTAGGCAGAGGTGTTCCCATTAGTACACCCACATTTCGCCAGTTATGTTTTGTTAGTCCCATGTAATAGGGGGCGAGCCTATTGCCATCAACCGGGCACAAATCCAGACTCCGAGGCTGCTACTGAGGAATTCCTGATGGAAAAACCCAATAACACTTTGCCCGACCTGGGAATCGAACCCAAGACGTCATGCACAGCAGTCGCGCTTGCGACCACTAGACCAACGAGGCAGTCCAAAAGATACAGTACTCCAAAAGATTGTAAAAATAATCATTTATTTACAAAGTTAGAATCCTAACCTAAAAACTCAAACACGTGCGCCGAGCACGTGGTTAGTGTCTATAAATACAGGCGACAGCCACAGAGCGGCTCAGTTGCGCACGAGCCGTCGGACGGAACACATCTCTGTGAGTCATATTTATACTTTTTTTGTTTTTATTTTTTTGTTTTATTTTTTTTGTTTTTTTTTTTTATTTTTTGAAGATGATTAATTAATTATAATTGTATGGTTCAATTAATTATCAGTTTATTTACTCCAAAAGATTGTAAAAATAATCATTTATTTACAAAGTTAGAATCCTAACCTAAAAACTCAAACACGTGCGCCGAGCACGTGGTTAGTGTCTATAAATACAGGCGACAGCCACAGAGCGGCTCAGTTGCGCACGAGCCGTCGGACGGAACACATCTCTGTGAGTCATATTTATACTTTTTTTGTTTCTTTTTTTTTTTTTTTTTTTTTTTTTTTTTTTTTTTTTTTTTTTTTTTTTTTTTTTGGGACAAGCCCGCCACACTGTTTCCACCCACTGCAACTCCTGAAAGCCAGAATCAACAGTGGAGGCCACCAGAAAAGCGTCGAGGCAATGAAGCTCGACGAGTCCCAGAGAAACGATTTACTGTCTTGGGTCCCGCAACGAAATATTTATACTGTCGTCCTTGTAAAAAGTGTTTTATTTGAAGAAGATGGAAAATAACCAAGAGTGTGTAGTCAGCAATGCTTTATTATTTGCTTTATTTTTTTTGAGGTGGTAAAAATCTTCAAATGACTCCGACTGACGAAGGACTGTCAGACTTTTACTGACTAAAAAACCACCCTGTTCCTTCTGTTGCCCTGCAACCCCGGCAGGCGTTGGCTCCGTTGGGGGCCCCGTCCCTGTGCTGACAGCTCTTTGAGGCGCGCACGAACAGAACGCGCCATCGACCCGGGCTTGGTCCTTGATCGGACGGCGAGCTACCCATTACTCGCCGTCCGCAAGCCCGCGCCTACGGTGGCCGGATGTCGCCTCGCGACGTCCGACGCCCTGGGCGTCTCCCGCGGCGGCTGGGGCGTGAGGTGGTTCTCTCCGTCACGCGGCCCGCCTCCTCCTTCGCTAGCATTACTGCTTCGCAGAAGGAGGTGACTGCATCCCATTCCCTCTCGCCCCGGAGCATGGCCTGAACCAGGTCCGGACGCGAGAGGTTGCCGCCGCCTATCACCTCCGTGAGGGCACGGCGGTGCTCTGCCCAAGCGGAGCAGTCCTGCACCGTATGCTCCACCGTGTCCTCCGGGCGATCCACACAGTGGTGACACCCGGGCGTTTCCTCCCGCCCTATCCGACACAGGAACCTCCCGATAAAACCGTGTCCGGTGAGGACCTGCGTCAGGCGGTAGGTGAGGACGCCGTAGCGCCTCTCCAACCACACCTCAAAGAGGGGTCTTATCGCCGCGATTGCGGCGTGCCCGAACTTGGGTTGCGACAGTCGCATCTCCCATCCCGCCATGAGATCGCACCGGAGCTCACTCCGCAGTGCACGATTTGCCGCGGCAGCGGGGTTTCACCCCGGCGCTGCGCGTCCACACGCCACTCGTAGACGCGCTGGAGGACTGTTGCCTCCAGATTCCACGGCGGCAATCCGGCAAGGAGGCTTGCCGCTTCGCCGGAGACCGTGCGATATCCCCGGATCATCCGGATGGCCATGACCCTCTGGCATGCCACCAACTTGGCTGGTGGCCGCCGCCTGATGGTAGGGGCCCCGTAGAGGGCCATGGACCGCACGACTCCGGCGTAAAGCCTCCGGTAGGAGGCGCCTGGTCCCCCGAGGTTGGGCAGGAGCCGCCAAAAAGCAGCCCCAGCCCTGTCCAATCGCGGAGTCAGACGTCGGAAGTGCTCCTTTAAGCTCCACCGGCTGTCGAGGACGAGACCCAGATACTTCATCGTCGCCTCGACGCCCATGTGAACCCTTCCCACCGTTATTTGGGAACCCGACGGTGGCGCGTTCCGAAGACCATGAAAGCACATGGCCTCGGATTTGTGCAATGCCACCTCGAGTCCAAATTGCCGGATTCTTTCGACGACTGTCGCAACCCCTCGCGTCGCTAGGTCGGCCGCCGCCTGGTGCGACTCTCCCTGTGCCAGGACGAGCATGTCGTCAGCGTAGCAGACTACGCTGACGCCGTCAGGGAGGTCGGCGCGCAGCACCCAGTCGTATACAATGTCCCACAGAAGCGGTCCCAGGACCGATCCCTGTGGGACACCGCACGACATCTCTCGCCGGTTCCACTCTCCCCGTTGGCCGGGGTAGATGACGGCCCTATCCGTCAGATAGTCCTCGACAACACGACGAAGGTAGGTCGGCATCCGGTGATACCGGAGTGCCTCCCTGATGCAACTCCAGGCCAGGGTGTTGAAGGCATTGGAGATGTCGAGAGACACCGCCAAGACGACCCTGCCCCGGGATACTGCTTCCCCCTTCGTGAGGGCCCTCACGCGCATGATGGCGTCCACCGTGGAGCGCCCCCTGCGGAAGCTTAACTGGCTCTCCGCAAGGTCCGGCCCGGATCTCCCCAGGTGCCCGACGAGGCGGTTTGCAATTACTCTTTCAAAGAGCTTGCCCACCTCGTCGAGCAGCACGATGGGCCGGTATGCGGACGGTGAGTCCGCAGGGCGCCCCGGCTTCTTGATGAGGACCAGTTTCCCCGTCTTTCAACGAAGCGGGAACTGGCCCCTCTCTAAACATGCGCTTAAGAGCCTCCCTAGTCGAGGACCGAGAGCCCCCGAGGCCAGGACCCAGGCTTTCCCAGGTAAGCCGTCGGGTCCCGGGGCGGTATTCTTGGCCTTCAGCCGTTGTACCGCCACTCTCAGATCTACCTCGGCCACCTCCGGAGCATTGTAGTCGCCGCCGTCGCTGTGGTCCGCGTCTTCGTCTGACACCACCAGGGGCGGAGCCATGGGCGGGGGGGTATGTTCCCCCCGAGAAGGAAACAGGGCGCCGACGCCCTGTCGCCTGACGTCCCTGTCCAGAGCCTCCAGCATCTCCCTGCGGGATAGATTCCTAGCCCGCAGCATCCCATCTCGGAGGGCGGAGGCTGCCGCATTCGGAGGTCGGATGCGGCACCGCCTCGCGTAGTGCCGTTATCTCGCGCGACCACCAGTACACCTGACGCCGGGCGCTTCCTGGCCGGGCCCGGGGCATTGCCATGTCGCAGATCACGGACATGGCCTCCTGGAACCACTCCGCCTCGTCGTTGACGTCGGCAGGCCTGTCTGGTGACGACACCCAGGCCTGCACGAACGAGGCATCCAGGAAGAGCTCCCGGTCCGGCTGCTTCAGCGCCCATCGCGGACCACTCGGGGTCTGTCGGACCGGCGTATCTGGGATCTGGGCGGAGACGTCGAACCGGATGTACCGGTGGTCGGAATATGTCTCCGCCCCCTCCTCTACGCGCCAGTCAACGACACGTGGCGACAGAGCGAGGCTGGCGAACGAGATGTCCACCACCGACTCGCCCCGCATCCGTACACACGTGGGGACAGAACCCCGGTTCAGGATGACCAGGCGTCTCCAGAGCCCAGTCCTCCACCATCTTGCCCCGTGCATGGTCCGTGTACCGGGAACCCCAAGCCACGTTCTTGGCATTGAAGTCCCCGAGGACCAACACAGGGAGCGAACCGAACCCGGCGACGACGACTCCTAGCTCCCTAAGGGAGACGTGGAACTCGGCGAGAGTTCGGTTCGGGGAGAAGTAAACGCCTACCACGGCGATCTCCCCGAACCGTGCTGCCACACAGCCCCGTCCTCTCTTGACGCTTTCGAGAGACGGGGTACCGGCGGCAGCCGACGCGATTATGACCACCGAGCCGTCGAGGTCCGCCACCCAGTCATCCCTGGGTGGGACAAAGTACGGCTCGGCGACCACCGCGATGTTGATCAGCCACTGCGCCATGCTCTGGACCAAGAGATCCTGAGCGGCGGCGCAGTGGTTGATATTGGCCTGGAGGAGGCGCAATGGGGCCGTGACTAGCCCTCCATTACATCCCCCTCCAGGGCCCTCCTCGAGGGCGGAATCGCCCTAGCGGCGGCGACGGCGGCGACAGTGGCGGCGGCAGCGGAGGGCGGGTGGGGCGCAGGCCTTGCCTCCTGCCCGGTGATCGGCCGGCTTGCCATCAGCAGGTCATCAGCACCCCCGAAAACCATGGACACGACACCCATGAAGCATATCTTGGAAAATTTTCCGGCCGCCATCTTGGATTTTCATTTTGACCTCATTTTCGTCATCAGCACCCCTGAAAACCATGGACACGACACCCATGAAGCATGTCTTGGAAAATTTTCCGGTCGCCATCTTGGATTTTCTTTTAGACCTTATTTTCGTCATCAGCACCCCCGAAAACCATGGACACGACACCCATGAAGCATATCTTGGAAAATTTTCTGGCCGCCATCTTGGATTTTCATTTTGACCTCATTTTCGTCATCAGCACCCCCGAAAACCATGGACACGACACCCATGAAGCATATCTTGGAAAATTTTCCGGCCGCCATCTTGGATTTTCATTTTGACACCATTTTCGTCATTAGCACCCCCGAAAACCATGGACACGACACCCATGAAGCATATCTTGGAAATTTTTCCGGCCGCCATCTTGGATTTTCTTTTAGACCTCATTTTCGTCATCAGCACCCCCGAAAACCATGGACACGACACCCATGAAGCATATCTTGGAAAATTTTCCGGCCGCCATCTTGGATTTTCATTTTGACACCGTTTTCGTCATTAGCACCCCCGAAAACCATGGACACGACACCCATGAAAGATATCTTGGAAATTTTTCCGGCCGCCATCTTGGATTTTCTTTTAGACCTCATTTTCGTCATCAGCACCCCCGAAAACCATGGACACGACACCCATGAAGCATATCTTGGAAAATTTTCCGGCCGCCATCTTGGATTTTCATTTTGACACCGTTTTCGTCATTAGCACCCCCGAAAACCATGGACACGACACCCATGAAAGATATCTTGGAAATTTTTCCGGCCGCCATCTTGGATTTTCTTTTAGACCTCATTTTCGTCATCAGCACCCTCGAAAACCATGGACACGACGACACCCATGACGCATATTTTGTAAAAAAAAGTAACGGAACCCTAATTCAAGAATTTTGCCCATTGTCCTTTATAAAAATATACTTCGCGCATATTTCGCGGAAGTATCTATCGCGCAAGTATAGGCGCGCATATGTCTGTCGCAGAAGTGTCTTTCGCGCAAGTGGCCAGCGCGCAAAGGGACTCGCGGAAGTGTCTTGGCGCGGAAATGTCCATTCGCGCAAGTGTCTGTTCGCGGAAAGGTCTAGGCGCGCAAAAGTCCATTCGCGCATGTGTCTTGGCGCGCAAAGGGACTCGCGCAAGTGTCTGGCGCGGAAATGTCTTTCGCGCAAGTGTACCAGATCCTATTATTTGTAGTAGTGTGGTCGCAATAGTCTCGCCTCCTATTACATGGGACTTAAACATAACCGGCGAAATGTGGGCGAGCCACCTACCCATTGGGTAGTCCTCTGCCTAACCCTTCGAGGATTACAGGTGTTATGTTTGTGTGTAATTTTTAGTTTTTGTCCGTAAGTTTGTTCCGGCTAATCTTCGAAACGGCTGGACCGATTTTGACTGGCAGATAGCTGATATATATTAGGAGTAACCTAGGTTAATTTTCGAAAAGAATTATGTTGCCACTTGAAAAATAAAAACCCGTGTTAATCGAAATTCAAGCGGACAATGTCACAGCTGGCAACTAGTTAACAATAACAACATTATAGTAGAAAACCCTAACAACGCTTTGAAATCAATATATCCATTAACCCAGTGCTTCGCCGTCCACAACAGTGTTCTAACTCCGTAACATTCACCTTAAAATCAAAGGCCTTCTACCACAAGATCAGTTCTCCGGTTACCTTATTAGCTCCGGTGGGTTTTCCTCGGAATTCTCCTTCGTTAGCTAGGAGCCACTAATTGGGGCCGTTACGTACCTTCGCTTGACAAATCTGTGTGCTTTTCTGCTAAATGGATCAGCTCGCCATTTTAATATGCAGTTACTTTGCTACTTTAACCGTCTATCTAAATTTTCGCTGTGATAAATGATGTTTTGTATGGTCTTTGGTGGTTTAAATTTTGTGTCAAAAATTAGTTTTACTTAAGAGGTTTTATTATTTATTTAAACTATATGCATACATGCATACATACAAAAACTCTCGCCTTATTCCCAAGGGGGTAGGAAGAAACTACAGAACGCCACCTGCTATATTCCTAACACACTCCTTTCGCCTCATTTACGTTCATACACCTCGTCAGACAAGCACGCCGGTTACGAGTACTCCGCACCTGACCTTTCTGAAGGACCTCACCAGAAAGGTCAGTGTAACTCTTCCTAGGGCGACCCCTCCCTGCACACTATATGCACATAAATACACTGTACAAAGGCGGACTTTAATGCCTTGAGAATTTTCTACCAGTCTACCTCAGGGTGATGCAGAGACAAAACATAGAAGGTGCGCACGAACAGAATAATAATAGAACAGGTTTTTTGAAGTGAAAACTTCTTAAACCGTAATAAGTAATTTTTGGTAGGGCATAAATTATGGGTTTGCGTCACCAATATGCGAATGTGTCTGCGTCACCAACGTACTAAAATAACGTGTTTAAGTTTTCGCTTCAGTCTACAGTCCCCATGACTGGCATTTGTTTATTTTTTATTTAATCTCGTACACCTTTTTTAAAAGATTCCCGACAAAGATTAAAACTATGGTACGGAAAAACACTTTCTTTAAATAAAATACTTTTCATTTAAACCAAAGACTTAGGTTTCTGTGAAAGTTACTGCGGAATACACCACCTGTAAGCTATTTTTAGGTGTTAAGAATCATCATACGAGTCCCTCCGCCCTGGGTGAGGAGCAGAAGGGACTGTCAGACTTTTACTGTCTAAAAAACCACCCTGTTCCTTCTGTTGCCTGCAAGCTTCAGAGAGCAACATGAAAACAAAAAAAACACGATAAAACAATCTCATAGGTACCGCACAAAAATCCATCCGTTTTGTCTCGTTTAGCGATACCGATTCTTTGACCCAGATACATTTACATACGTATAGGTACATACGTACATAGGCATGCAACTGAAACTATTGTTAGTTCCGCACTATTTTAGTTGAACTAAACATACGAGCTATAAACATAGCTGTAGCAACAGTTTTGCAGACTAGGATTATATCATAACTCTGTGCTATCGGATTAAAATGTTAGCGATGGAATATTCATGTGTTTTTAGCTTACATTTTAGTTAAAATATCGGGTTGTAACTGTTCTAGTACGTAGGCATTTTAGTACAGAGTAGGTACAACCACGAGCAAAAATATGTTACATTAACGCAAAATTCTGAAACGATATTTTACTAAAAATATTGTTTGTAATTTTATATTGCCACAAACAAAAAGTAAGTACTAACCTACTAAACTGCAGTAACCCTTGGACGTAGCATTATTAGACGGGATTATTATCAATCCCCGTATGGCCTAGTGATCACAAGGTGCGACTGCTGAGCTGAAGTCTTGGGTACAATTCCCAGGTCGGGCAAAGTTTTATTGAGTTTTTACATCAGGAATTTCTCAGTAGCAGCCTCATAGTCTGGATTTGTACCGAGTTGATGGCAATGGGCTCGCCCCCTTTTACGTAGGACTTAAACTTATCAGGCAAAATGTGGATGTACTAATGAGTACACCTCTGCCTTACCCTTCAGGGATTACAGGCGTGATGTTATATTATGTTTTGTATGATTGAAAGATTTTATTTCTTGTTATTTGTTATATTGAACGAAATGCTAATAATATTTTTTTTTTATCCAACAAAATTCCTTGTTTTTTATTTAAAATAGCATATTATATCTCATAGCTTATCATAATAAAATATTTTGAACGTGGGTCATTCTGCCGGAGACTCTACAGAACTTAGATAATTTTGAAACAATACTATTAAGAAACAGGTGTTTACTCGCAATCGTTATAGCACCAGAAAATTGCTTTGGAATTTTAACGTAATCTAACACGAGCATATACAGGTAGTATTTATGCTCGTAATCGCCATGCTTGCATGTGTTGATGTGTAGTGCTTGTTGACGATTTTAAATTACAACCAAAGTCTATTTTTCTTACGAAGTTTTTATTAATAGTGCACATTTTCAAATAACCGATTCAGGGTTTGTGCCCGGTTGATGACAATTAGGCGCGCCCCCTTAATTTATTATTATTATTTATTTATTTCATATAAAAACACACATGAGACTTAAATATAACCGGCGAAATGTGGGTTATAATGTGTACAACTCTGCCTAACCCTTCGGTGATTACAGGCGTGATGTTACGATACGTTATTTCGTAATAATATTTTTTTGTACTTTTATTCCACGTAGATATTCTTTTAACATTCACAGACACACACACCCCTATAGCATCACAAATAACTCAGATACCTACCAAAAAAAAAAACTCGTTTATCTAACCGAGTCCAGAAAAACAATAAATCAGCAACTTTCTTCATATTCACAACTTCGCAAGACCCAAAGATGTCGTCGGCACATCCCATCCCATTAATTTTATCCCTTCAGCGCCGGTTTTTCAGCTCATACAATTTTAATTCAAGCCCATCTACGTTGAACATAAATATATAGCTTCAGCATTTTTCCTACTAATATTTCCCTCGTGAACTATGCATGTGGCTTGTGAAAAATGAAGGTTCGGAGAAGCTATTTACACGACACGATTTGTTGTAGAAAATAAAGAAAGAAAAACTGTTTATTCACTTTAAAGTGACGCTCAGACATAAAACTTCTTGTTTACAAAAGCTCAAAACATAACAAGTTGTCATTAAATCTAAAAAAACACACACACACACACTAATTACATTATATGAAATTAGTTTTAGAAAATAAGTTTGTTTGTGTGTTTATTTGTTTCACTATTGCATTGGATCGTACCTGTAATAATATAATGATGAATAAATAGATAAATAAAAAAGGAGATGATAAATAAATAAATAAAAATGAAATAAATATTGTCCTAGACGGAAATATGCACACCGCGCGAAACAGCAAAATATTATTTGACGCAAGCGTGGGACGAATTGAACAGAAAAAGCGTAGGAGTATATGTCCGAGTGCTAAAAACGGAATACAATAAAATTGTCCATGAGTTTTTTTGTTGTTTGACGTCATATGTAAAAATATCTGAGTTACAAATGGATAAATATTTCGATATACTGACCAACGTATGTTGGCTTATTCCGAAGCGTAAGAAAAAATTTGCCTGTATGGAAATAAATGTAAGTTTTATGATAGAGCAGAGAGACTGCCTCATTGGTCTAATGGTCATAAAGCGCGACTGCTGAGCGTGTGGTCTTGGATTCGATTCCCAGGTCGGGCAGTGTTTTTGGGTTTTTCCATCAGAAATTTCTCAGTTGCAGCCTCGGAGTCTGGATTTGTGCTCGGTTGATGGCAATAGGGTCGCCCCCTTTTACATGGGACTTAAAACAAAATTGGTGAAATGTAGGTGTGCTACTTGGGTACACCTCAACCTAACCCTTCGGAAATTACAGGCGTGATGTTATGTTATTCTCAAAATGTCAGCCATAGATCTTAAACCACGTTTGAAACACGATACATGAAACATTAACTTTCGTAAGTAAAACACTAAACAAACACAAATTGATCGGATCGTATAGACCCCGCATCGTGAGATATAAAAGCGTCGAGTATTTATGATGCAGTGTGAGTACTGCACATGGCGCGCGGTCGCGTGATTAATAGTCGAATTACCAGCCGACACCTAGTGTGTTCTTCGCTTTATGTCCTACGTTGCTGACGGTACACTTATATAATAACTGAATATTGTGAATAAAGCCTAATGTTTGTCAGTATTAAAAGAAGCCTCGGAAAAAGATTACCTTCTTATCGTGTCAACTGGTCAAGTCAACAAGGTCTCCATACAACTCGATTCATACTGGCTTTTCTTTGGAAGTAAAGAACGACAGCTACCGCCATTGAAAAATGACACAGTTAGTTGTAGGTAAACTGTTAACTTATTGCCAAAGAAAAACATTAAACGTGTATGATTTTGATGTCTTTTTGTTTAACGATAGATGGTGTTTAAATTCAGAAAGTTAAAGATTCTTATTACGCAATTTTTGTTACGTGTTACGAAAATTAACCCTTCACCACGGTGTATTTTACCAACTTATAACTTTTATATTTTTTTATGATTTCTGCTATCTGAATCATAAAGAATCTTACGATAATCACTAGAACTTTAAATAATCATGCTGTGACATTATTATGGTGACTATTTGTAGTAACAGCCGCACGGGTCGATCCGTCAGGTTAAGCAACACTTGCCGGGGTTGGTTCGTGGATGGGTGACCATCTTTACACACCGAGACTCCTCCGTGCCTCGGAAAGCACGTTAAGCTCCAACAGCTCCCGGCTGTCATACGTGGATTTGACAGTCGTTACGGGTCGTCAGAAGCCCGAAAATCTGACAACCAGTCTTACCTAGGGGTATCATATTACCCAGTTACTGGGTTGTGGAGGTCAGATAGGCAGTCGGTCCATGTAAAATACTGGTATTCAGCTGCATCCGGTTAGACTGGAAGCCGACCCCAACATAGTTGGGAAAAGGCTAGGCAGATGAAGATGATTTGTAGTAACTTTTTCACGAACTCTTTGGTAATACATTTCTAAGTGATATACAGTAGGTACCTACTTTTCTATATTATTTATATCAGGACTGATCCAACTAATACACTAAAACATTTCCAACCACGCAGTTTATTCCCCTCTCAACTTAGACCACCCAAATCTTGACCACACATTGTCGTAACACAAAGGTCACTGTGGTTTGGACCAATGACAAATCGGCGTATAAATCAGTTGACGTGGCACCTGCACTTTGCCCCAGTTTGCCCCGTTAGCCCCGGCAGCCCCGGCTTGCCCATATTATGACCCGGCTTGCCCCACATGTTGAGTAAACACTGCGTTTGTCGACTTGCATTTGTCTATGCGATAAGTGCGCTAGAATGTATTGTTTGTGGGCTATCTTTGTGACCCTTTTTTTTTAATGAGGACAGCGTAGTGTTTTATGTATTAGTTTCCCGTTGGATGTGTTAGTGTCTGTCAGACATTGAGGTTCGGATTAAAAGGTATTTCAGTTATATGTCGGTTATCGCGAATGCAGATGAAGTCGCCGATTGAAATGTAACCTATGTCCTTTCTTGGGTTTCATCTCATTCCGTATCAAATATCATCAAAATCGGTTCGGTGGTTTAGTCGTAAAATTTTAACAGACAGAGTTACTTTCGCATTTATGTAAATATAAGAAGTACTTTGAATGAATGAATTAATGATTTATTTGCTTTGCCTGTGCCCGGTTGCGAACCTACAGCCTCGTGCATTAAAGTCGCTTCTAATTGCTGTACAAATAAAAACGAATGCCTAAATGTGTCGATAAGCGCAAACAAGAGAATTGGCTGGACCAATTTCGCTAATTCTTTTTTGTTATATTTCCTGAAACAGGTTTATGAAAGATATTTTTTAATCCACCGCAAATGTCGGTGCACCTGTGCGAGAAACTACTCTTATATATATATTTATTTAATCTTTATGCTACTAAATTACAAAGGCGGACTCTTCATTCTGTTGTCTTTTGGTTTGTCGATGGATGGTGTTATATACAGAAAATTAGTTTTATTGAACCAAATTGTACGAGTACCTAATAAATTAAGCAACTTTTGCTTCAGAAAATTTACCCACCGCCACTGAAACTCACAATAATTTTTAAAACATCATTCTATTAATTAGCTTCAAATTAAGTCCTCATTCACATTATAATCTTCCGTTTCAAATTAAAAGTCAACAATTAAGCCGCACACGCATGAAAACAAAAGAGGTTCTGAATCAAATTAATTTATTAACTTTGGACGTACGATTCCAGACTAGTGAATATTGGATACCATTTTTATGAAATCGCGACGATGCAGTTACGTTATCGCACTGCGGACGACATATTGGAAATGGTAAATGACAGTACAGTTACCGATTTTATACAACTTTTTTGAGATTGTTCGTACTAGTGTTTACTGTGGGTTTGCTTGGGTACGTCCAAAATTAATAAGGTTTAAAATGCATCCGCTAGTAGGTTTCCTAAAATATTGGGTAACTTCCATACTTACCCAATATTTTAGTCACGCTTAGGTTTTTTTTGAAGTGGTAAAATCACCAAATGAGTCCTTTCGCCCTGTGTGGGACGGAGGGGACTGTCAGACTTTTACTGACTAAAAAACCGCCCTGTTCCTTCTGTTGCCCTTTACGTTCCGGGTCCACGGTATCCTGTTAAGACGTCCCGCAACCCCGGCAGGTAAATCCTTAGGTTTTACGTTTCATTGGATAGTTACATTAAAAATCATGGTTTTGAAAGTTGGTACAAAAATAACTGTATTTTCGTTACTCATGTTTGTGAACGTTGAATTAAACTATCGCATTATATAAAGACAAACAAAAAGTCAGAAAAATATTTAAACGTATATTTTTGTAACCACGATAGTGACGTCCCTCCAAAATCGAACAAAATGAAATGATTTATCGAGAGGCCAAATTAATGATCGATTCTGAGTGATAAATGTAAAAACGTAAACGTTTGAATGATTGCACTGAAAATGTTTAATTACGATAGTATTTAATTAATGTACACAATATTTAATGTGTGAATTACCTCTTATTTTTTATTTTTTTATGCGGTTTTTCCTGTTAATAATAATTTTCTTTTGCATAATATACTAGGTTTATCTTGGAAATCACTGACTTCGGTGAAGGAAAACATCGTAAGAAAACTTGAACTTATAAGTTTGGCAACACCAATCCACCTTGAGCAACGCGGTGATCAATGCTTGTGCCTTCTCTGTGAGAAGAGGCTATTTATGTAAATTTTTAATTTAATGAAAATTTAATTTACTCGTGACTATTATAAGTATAGAATCGCCATTGATAAAAGTCATCTTAATTTCTAAAGAAAAGAAAATTAAACTAGAAATTAACAAGCAGACGAAGCGACGGGAAAGGCGAGTGTTTAAAAATTTAATTGAAACAAATAAAGCAATAAAACTTTTTCACTTTGGTAACTGACATAGACAAAACTAGACTGTCGCCCGTCTGTCCCCGCAAGCGATGTAGCGCTGAGTCTACAGCGTCAATCGCGACATACTTCATGATCCAAGACAGGCAGAGTTAGAAGGTTTAGTATCACAATGAAATATCAGACTTATGGATGTAATAGTAAGAGTCTATTTAGAAGGAAAGAAAATAACGGAGATTCATATTTTATAAAAAAAAAATTAAATAATAATTTATATATATTTTTTTTCATTAATTTTTAATACAAATCTCGGTTATTTTCGGCCATAGTTAAATCTGGTCGGAGAAGTTTCAGAAGGCCTTCAAATTCAAAGAAAGGGAGATTGGCTTTTTTAAATGGTTATACTTTTTTTTGGCATCCGTGGCGAACAATATACCTGTCTTAATTTCAATTAAAATAGAAAAGGTCAGTTTATGTTTTAGTAAACCTAATTTACAGGCTCCTAGGCCCTTTCAGGCTTGTTACCGTAGTTACTAAATCAACTCATACTTAATCTTGAATTGCATTATTCTGTTGCGACTGGAACTTTTACATTTACCTGCAATATGCCTCGATGTTGTCGTCAATCATACGTTTGTGCGCCCAATCCGCTTTGTGGATTACTTTCTGTTTTGTTTGGCTTTAAATGTATTTTGTATTGCATTGTACCGCGCGGTTTGTCACGAGTGGGAATCTAGGAACATTCTTACGGACGAGGTAACTACTTTTCTGGTAGGATGCAGTCGTTTCTTATATGTAAAGGTTGGTTGTCGTGTGGTTACAGCTTAGAGGTATCTAATAGACTTATTTTCATTCTAGAAGTCTGTATTAGCCAATACGCCGTAAGCAAGCTTGGTGATCAATGCTCGTACTGTGGTGGCCTGTCTTTTTTTTTGTCTTGTGGAAGTCTTCATAGACTGCCTGCGCCACGGGCGGAGAGCTATGTAGGAGTCTTACCGACTGAAACGTCACGATGTTCCTCCAACTACCTCTGGCCGGGACACGGGGGTCGCCATGAGCATTCTTCCAGCTCCAGCAGGTATTATATGTGCGGCCATCACCCACCGACTGCACTGACTCCAGAAAGGCGCGTGGGTTTGGGATCTGTTATGGCGACAGACTGACCTCTCCCTTGGATCAGAAGAGGCCTTTTCGCTGCAGTGGGACAGTGATAGACCGGTATTATTATTATTAAGTGCTCTACAAGGATGCAATGAAACCGAGAAAACTCCGAACTCAACATTGGGGGGAAATAATTCGTCCATGTTACATAAATCCTGTTAAAAAATCCGGAAGGCTTATTCATTTTGCCATTCCCTAAATCTAAATACAAATAAAAATGGCCGCAACGTTTATATTTAACTCTAAACCGGATATTTCAGCGTAATCCTTCGCAAATTGCCGACAGATCCTAACAAGTTAGTGACGTTACATGACGTCATCGGGCAGGTCCGCTGACCGCGTGCTGCCGTAGATTGATGATATTAATCCGGAGCCTACAACGTTGTGACGTCACTTGCTGTGCTTATATTTTGTGAAGTTTGAGGATAGTTTTAATTGATATTAGGGTAATTAAAGATAATCGTTTATTTCAAACTGTAGAAACTAGTGTTAGTACTTATATCAACCAAAGGTACTAATAATTTACTAGCATCTGCCCACGACTTTGTTTGCGTGGAAGTTAAGTACCTATACCATAAAACATAGCCCATAGCACTCGATACAAGTGGAGCACAACCATCAAGAAAAAAAAATTGTTTACTTTAAGGTTATTATTTTAGTATACAGTTGGTCTAGCATACCTACTGATTTCACCAAAAATTGCATATTGTTTTTTGTAGAACGGACGTACCTATACTTACATGCTTATCATAATGTCCATTCATTTTGATGTTCAAAATTCTCGCGAACGCCTAAACTTGATTGGAGCAACGTTTAGAGTACATTTTTCTTCTTCACAACGTCTCTTT
The DNA here is from genome assembly GCA_949774945.1 of Hoplodrina ambigua. Taxonomy (NCBI): domain Eukaryota; kingdom Metazoa; phylum Arthropoda; class Insecta; order Lepidoptera; family Noctuidae; genus Hoplodrina; species Hoplodrina ambigua. Next base: position 637,669 of record OX458982.1, read on the forward strand.
TACCCAACAAAAAAAGATAACCGCCTTCAAAAACCACAAAATAAAAAATAACTTTAGCTTGGAAGTCGGCGGCTTTGGTTTTGTTTCTTGTTATGTAGGTATTGCCACCGACTTCCAAGCTAAAGTTATTTTTTATTTTGTGGTTTTTGAAGGCGGTTATCTTTTTTTGTAAAAAAGCTTTTTATTTTTCACTTTTTAGTGCTTGTGTGTTAATGTTTGAAATCCTTACATAAAGCCCTTTCAAACAATACCTCTATTTTTATATATTTAATTTTGGAAAGTGGTAGGAGGGGGGGGGGGAGGGGGTTGACGTACCCCCTCCCCACGTCCTTTAGTCAGTCATCGACTACACGTATAAATAAAGCAATTTTTCTTGTTACGGCGGTTCTGCTGTAATTTTATAAGGAGTTCCGTTCCATATCTCCAAAGTTCATCATCAGATCATGACAATATTCCTATGGGACCTATTCGGGACTATACTCTTTCAAACAAAAAAAGAATCATCCAAATCGATTCATAATTGGCGGAGTAATCATTGAACAAATATACAAAAAAAAAAAAAAAAAAAACATACGCGTCGAATTGAGAACCTCCTCCTTTTTGAAGTCGGTTGAAAATACTTCCAAAATAAATTTAAGCCCGTCAGTCGCGGAGTCCACCGCACATTAGGCGCAGCATGTTGAAGTCAGTCGAGGCGGTGACGTGCAGACTGTCCACTGCACTGACGATGACGTCACTTGACGTGCAGTCTGGACGAAATGTGGATGCGTTGTTATTGTTAAAAGAGCAAACAGTGGATAAAGGAGCTGTGTAGAATGATTTTTTTTTTAGTATGGGTCTTGGTATCCATTCCCAGGTCGGGAAAAATGTTATTGAGTTTTTCCATCAGGAATTTCTCAGTAGCAGCCTTAGAGTCTGGATTTGTGTCCGGTTGATGGCAATAGGCTCGCCTCCAATTACATGGGACTTAAACATAACTGGCGAAATGTGGGTGTACTTATGGATATATCTCTGCCTAACACTTCGGGGTTACAGGCGTGATGTTATGTGTAAATAGCTAGTATAAATTAACAATTGTTTTACTCTTGAATACAGAGAGAAAGATATAACATCACACCGTTTCGCCACTTACTTTGTATTTTTAGTAAAACACTACCACTGTACACATATTTAATTGAAACACTTTTACTATCTAGGTTTTAAAACAAACAAATAATACAATTACAAAGTCGAAAGTAATTAAAAAGCAATAAAACGTGATCATAATAAAGGCATTTCCCGCAGCATCCTAACATCGCGATACATCGGGCATTGCAGTCGTAATGTAGTGTACCGTTAAGAGGGCAACGCGTAAAGTATGCGAACTAAATGTACGCTATAAATTGTACGGGCTGCACCGAGCCCCGCATTGGCAACGGTTTATGTGCGAGCGATACGGACGGGTAGGATGGCTTGCTCGGAGACAAATTAATCTTCTCAATAAGCTGGAGAGATTTTTTGTTTGTTTGATTAGAATCGATCTTTTTGTGTATGATAGCCAGGTTCATGAGCAATATTATAAGCTATATAAATTCACGCTACGATACACGGAAGCGGAGCGTAGTCAAAGACGTAACTTAACACAGGTGGAAAAAACTACGCAGACTTTTAAATGCGGTCGCTCTCGGACTGTACCTAATGATAGCTTTGTGTTGTGTTTTACCAGTTGAATTTATCATAAGTAGCTTTTTAGAGTTACGAGAGACAGGGTGTAAAGTATTTCATCCTCCATTGAATTGGGAGGATCTTCCGACATCAGGTCGGGTGTTGTCTGGTGGGCTGACTGCCCGACAGTTAAATTGTTGTCGGGATTTTGTAAAATATGCTAACGTCGATAGCGCGATGCAGACATTGTGAGTTGTAGTTGACATGCTGTGCGGTAGATGTCGCTACAGCTTCATTATCTAGATTAATGATTTCGTATTTTAATTGAATTACCTACTACTTTTAAATTGCCCAACATTCATGTAATGGAATATTTTTAATTAAAGCGGTATGGTTTGAAGTCATGACCTTCAAACCATACCGCTTCCCGACCGTAACATTGTACCAAAACTGCACAGTACTCACAGTGAGACAGCTGTATGTTCTCAATATCACATTGAAGCAACACCTAATCACACCTATAAACAACAGTTACAGGAGTAAACGAACGGTCGCTAATGTTTGTAAATACGTCAAATGTAAGACTGCGTCAGCTAGAAGGCAACATCTTTTTCTTGCTACGCGCATCTATAATAAGATAAACAAGACTCTAGATATTAACCCATTTCCTAAAAAAGAAATTAAAATTAAAATAAACGCCTTTCTACAAACACTAGATTACATACAGACAGAAAACTTAATAACATAAACCTGGCAATTAGCGCTTTCCATTATAAACATGCACGATAAACATATATATACCTCGATACAAACACCACACACACACGCAAACATACACGCACACACACACCCTCACACACACACACGCACACATTCATTCATTCACTTGTAAAACTGTTGTAAAACTGTTTAAATCTTATTGCATAATTTCTGTGTAAACTACTGGGAGAAGACACTGATTCCTGTAACACAGGTTACTACCTAGCGCAGGAGTCAGGGTTTCCATATAATAATGTAACATACTTTTATGTCAATAAAGATTATTATTATTATTATTCCATTTATTTATTTAGTGTACATATATAATTACATTTTTAAATATTAATATAAAAATAAACATTTAAAAATATAAAAAATAGTAGCCCACCGGTGGCGGAAACAGGGTCCAAGCCACCGGCGGTCAGGGCTCCAAAGAGAGGAACCTCCTAACTATACGGGCCGTATCCAGAAGTACTGCTTTCTGAATCAAGCCCTTGATCCAGCCGCCTAACGAGAGCCTCCTAAGATGTTGGTCGAGGCTCTTGGCTATTAAGCCATTGGCTGTGACGACTATCGGCACAATGATCGCTGAGTCCACCTCCCACATGTCGACAACCTCGCGGGCCAAGTCAAGATACTTGATCTGCTTATCTTTCTCGACCTTCACGAGGTTCACGTCATGTGGGACCGCTATGTCAACAATCATTGCGCGCCTCTCTAAGCGATCCACCACCACTATATCAGGTTTATTGGCCACAATAGTCCTGTCAGTGATGATGGATCGGTCCCAGTACAGTGTGACATTGCCATTTTCGAGAACTGGGTCGGGCACATACCTGTAGTACTGTACTTCCGATTCCACAAGGCCGTATTTTAGAGCAAGTTGCTGATGGATAATCCTGGCCACTAGATTGTGTCTATGCAAGTACTCTTCGTTAGCTAGACGAGAACACCCAGAGATAATATGACGGATTGATTCACCCGGCCGGTGGCATGCCCGACAAATGTCAACCGTGCCATCCTTCACAATAAATCTCCGATAGTTATTCGTCATAATAACTTCGTCCATAATTGCACAGACAAAACCTTCGGTTTCCCCAAATAGGTCACCAAATCGGAGCCAGGATACGGACGCTAAGAAATCTACATCGGGCCCATGTTGGGCCCGAAAAAAGCGCCCGTGGAGCTCCTTACTCTGCCATATCTCCTCGCGATCTTTAGTCTCAAGCACTACAGGTTTGCGCCAGTTCTCTTTAGCCAAGGAGAGCGGGGTGAGGCCCTTATCCACCAAAACCACATCTCGGTGCATCCCCACGTCGGCTTCTAGGAAATATTCCCTGAGACTGCATATCTCGCGATTGTGGAGAGTCTTAGCATTTAAGAAGCCACGACCTCCACACTTCCGCGGGATATACAGTCTCATCACCGATGACCGTGGATGATGCATCCGATATGCCGTCAGTAGTTTACGGACCCTCCCGTCCAGAGCGTCAAGTTCCGTTTGAGTCCATTTGAGTATGCCGAAAGAGTACATCAAAACCGGCATGACCCACCCGTTGAAGGCGCGCACCTTATTGCCTCCTGACAAAAGACTATTAAAAACTTTTTTCAGGCGGCCAAAGAAGCGCTCCTTCAACGATTGTTTCATGTCAATAGCATTGATGCCCAACGCTTCCGACATACCCAAATACTTATAGGTCTCGGTTGAAGAAAGGGATCTAAGGTTTATGGAATCCGAGAGTTGAATTCCCTCGGATTCCACAATCCCCCCTCGCTTGACATGCATGACCGCACATTTGTCCACACCAAATTCCATCCTGATGGCGCTACTAAAGGTTTCTGTTACCTTTAATAGTTCCATCAGTTGCAATCTGTTGGGGGCAAAGAGTTTAACGTCATCCATGTAAAGAAGGTGAGATACTACCTGGCCACCTCTCTTCAATCGATAGCCTAGACCTGAATTCTCCAGCAGTGTGCTTAGGGGATTCAAGGCTAAGCAAAACCAAAGCGGACTCAAACTATCGCCCTGAAATATACCTCGCTCAATCCTTATCGGTTCGCTATTCCGCTGGACATGTCGACACCCTGGATAGCGAAGAACTGTCCTCCACTGCCCCATACACGATGTCAGGAAGGCGCGTAGAGTTGCATCGATCTTATACAACTCCAGCACCCTCATGAGCCATGTATGTGGCACGGAATCATAGGCCTTCTTGTAGTCTATCCAGCATGTCGACAAATCCTTACGGGATCGACGAACCTGTTGGCTGATGGCCATGTCAATCAAGAGCAGCTCCTTGGTACCGCGGGACCCTTTCCTACATCCATTTTGAGAGGGAGACATGATATTATTAATGTCTATATGATTGTTAATTTTAGTTCTCAAAATGGATGTAAGAATTTTATAGACCGTCGGCAAACATGTGATTGGTCTATAATTTTTGGGTTCCGCAGTATTACCAGATTTATGGAGCAAGTGGGTTATACCTGTCGTTAGGAATTGGGGTAGCGATCCAGATTCTAAAGCTGACTGGAATCGGGACGCCAAGCAAACGTGCGAGCTTCTGAACCATTTAATCCAGAAGTTATGCAGCCCGTCCGGTCCTGGAGATTTCCAATTAGGCAATGAACGGACCGCACGAGCTACATCTTGGGGGCTGATGATAATTGCCCCCATTTCCGGTATTGGATCGCACATTCGCTCGACTTCCCGGGTCCAATCACCTTCGGTGTGACTGACAGGCACCGACCAGATGCTGCGCCAAAACGAGCACATGGCGTCATCATCCGGCAGGCGCGTATCAGACACACCCTGAATCGGTCGCTCCCAAGCCCTGTAAACCCACCTTTCATCACTTTGGAATGTGCGATTCTGGGTGTATCGTTCCACTCTCCGCTTATACCTACGGATACGGTTTGCCCATGCATACACCTTCTGCTTCAGAAAGTCGATGCGCTCTGTGACCCGGGACATATAATCTTGAGGACTGATATCAATCCCCGAGAATGCCCGTCTCACAAAGCGCATCACCCTTGGGCGAGTATTGCCCTCCCTGAAACAGATAAGTTTGCCAATGAGCACTCTGGCCTCACCAATACGCCGTTCAATCCTGCACTGCCACGCTGGTACGGTAGGTTTTGGTCGTGTAGCTCTTTCATCATTAGGAAATTTGACGTGAGCTACACGACATGCCGCAGCAGCCGCACAGTACAGAATCGAATGAGCATCAGCGAGGTCTCCACAGTTATCAAAATTTATTATTATTAATTATAATGTTCGACAATCTTTGTGACGGTATGTCCCAAGTATAATACTACGAAATGTGGATAGCACAGTGGTAATTAATGTTAAACGTTGCCGGTTTTAGGTGCAGCGGAAAAATAGGCTGATGTGCTGGAGCCCTTTTTGTCCACAAATTGCTAACGACTATTTTTGAGGAAATTTTTATTAGTATATTTTGTGAGTTTGCCATCGCCATTACGGAATAAGTAAGAGTGCTTTAAAAGAAAAGAAGAAGAATAAACTTCTCTTTATTCAAGTACTAGTCGCCCGCGACTTCGTCCGCGTCAGAGCTGATTATTTGTATGTATGTATTAATCAATCCTCAAGAAAGCCGACCAAGTCTCCCTATCTTTTGCGTGGCTGCCGCGTCCCAATATTTTTCTTTGTATTTTTTTTTTTTTCAATAGCCCAACACTTAAAATGAGAACGGGTGTCTGTGTATTCGAACCTTATCCGTTGCAATCATAAACCCTTTAACAGCAAAAACTTAGTTTAATGAAAAATGTTTAAAGGATACTATTTAAAAAGGGTACCGAAGCGTAAATTACTAGTTCACAAAACTTTAATTAACGACAAGAACAGTAGGTAACCTTGATAACTCTAAAAATTCCTTAGGTACTTAATCTCTATCACCAAAACTTTAAGGAACTAAATCCTTTAAGCCCCTTTGATTAAAGAAAGTTTAAGTACCAAAGTATCTAAAACAGAAACTTCCACGAAAATAAGGCGCTTGGCACACAGAGCAACTATTGCAGCAACTGGCAACTAGCTGTTTACATATTATATTTCAATTGAACTGCGCACACATAGCAACTCGAGTTTCGAGTTTCGCGTTTTCGGCTGCTGCAATCGATGACTAAGTTAGTTGCTAATTGCCGCAACTAGCAACTGTTAAATATTATACCGTTAACGCTGCGTAGTTTGAGCAACTCGGCTATGAAAGTTGCTCACAGATTGCCATAAAGTTGCGGCAACCGTATACGTTTTACCAACTATCAACTTTTACTGGAAACTTTTAAACCGGTTTTAGGTGCAGCGGAAAAATAGGCTGATGTGCTGGAGCCCTTTTTGTCCACAAACTGCTAACGACTAATTTTGGGGAAAATGTTATTAGTATTTTTGAGTCTGCCATCGCTATTACGGAATAAGAGAGTGCTTTAATAGAAAAGAAGAAGAATAAATTTCTCTTTATTCAAGTACTAGTAACTGCCCGCGACTTCGTCCGCGTCATAGCTGATTATTTGTCCTACAGTAGCCTATGTATGTATGTATTTCTACAATAGCCCAACGCTTAAAATGAGAACGGGTGTCTGTGTATTCGAACCTTATCCGTTGCAATCATAAACCCTTTAACAGCAAAAACTTAGTTTAGTGAAAAATGTTTAAAGGATACTATTAAAAAAGGGTACCGAAGCGTAAATTACTAGTTCACAAAACTTTAATTAACGACAAGAACTGTAGGTAACCTTGATAACTCTAAAAATTCCTTAGGTACTTAATCTCTATCACCAAAACTTTAAGGAACTAAATCCTTTAAGCCCCTTTGATTAAAGAAAGTTTAAGTACCAAAGTATCTAAAACAGAAACTTCCACGAAATTAAGGCGCTTTGCACACAGAGCAACTATTGCAGCAACTGGCAACTAGCTGGCAACTAGCTGTTTACATATATTTCAATCGGACTGCGCACACATAGCAACTCGAGTTTCGAGTTTTCGGCTGCTGCAATCGATGACTAAGTTAGTTGCTAATTGCTGCAACTAGCAACTGTTAAATATTACACCGTTAACGCTGATCGCTGCGTAGATTAAGCAACTCGGCTATGAAAGTTGCTCACAGATTGCCATAAAGTTGCGGCAACCGTAAACGTTATAGCAGCTATCAACTTTTACAGGAAACTTTTAAAGTGTTGCCTCAACTTAAGTTACTTTGTGTGCAATGCGCCTAAGGCAGCGACCAAACGAGCCTTGTTCTATCGAAAAGAGATTTGCAAAGCAAATGAGGAGAAACAAAATCCTTTTGGATTCGGGCAATCCACACTATTTGTTGTATCTTCTAAGAAACAAACAAATAAATTGCAATAGAGCGATTAAGGTATACCTTTCGATCAGCCACAATCCAGACGAATGGTCGGATTAGCTGTAGGGCTGGTAGAGATTGGTTGTTATGAAATTTTGGTTGAGGGGCTCGTGGCAAATAGGGTTTAGTTAAGGATGATACATAGTTCTTTATTAACATTTTTATGGTAGATTTTTTATGTAAAAAGAACCGTTTTTTTTAGGTTTTAGAGATCCGATTTGGTATTGCAAATGGTTTAAAAAACAAAAAGAAATCGTTTAAAAAAACCAAACGCTTTTAAAAGCTTTTTCGTCTAAAATGTATTAAGTATTTAGTTTTTATGTTCAAAATTTTTGATGCTCAACGCATCACAGTAATTTTATTAAAAAACTAGCTGATCCAGCGAACTTCGTACTGCCTTTTTTATTATGAGAATTAGATTTTGTCCGATTCTCCGACCTACCATATATGCCCACAAAATTTCATTAAAATCGTTTTGGAGGAATTTGGTAACAAACACTGCGACGAGAGAATTTTAAACACTACATGACTTTAAAGCTAAAATCTACAAAACTAAATTTAGCTCACAAAATCCGACTATAAAAGGACTAAATAAATAAAATCGCAGCCTACCGCGTCAATTCGGTAGCCCTGCCGGACGCGAGGCTGGTTCCATTCAACGAGACTCGCGACCGGCATACGAACTAGGCCGGAGATAACCGATCTTTTATCGCGAATTGATGTATGTGCCCCTTAATACTCACACGGTAACAACCACACTATTGTAGTCACGGGAAAAATGCCTTTGGGGGGGGGGGGTCTGGAGAGTTCTTTAAGAGAGGGGTTCGGAAAGGACACAGAACCCTAAGTAATCATGCTAAGTACACAATTGTATGGGTTTTGAAGAGCTTTTATTAATGTTGTCCATTACGAATGTGGAATAAGCAGAAGGGTTTGTTATGCAAGCGATATGATTCAAGTTAGCTATGTCAAAAACATGAGGCATACTTGTCTTTTAACATGGGTTAAAAGGATCGAAGTAGTTTACTTTATCTGTCATGAAAATTTACACTTCAATATGTTTGTGTGAGGTATTCTCTGGACGTACTGGTCCAATTACAAAAATTCTTCCTTTGATAGAAAGCTCCCTCGACTGCCTCGTTGGTCTAGTGGTCGCAAAGCGCGACTGCTGTGCATGAGGCCTCGGGTTCGATTCCCAGGTCGGGTAGTGTTACTGGGTTATTCCATTAGGAATTTCTCAGTAGCAGCCTCGGAGTCTGGATTTGTGCCCGGTTGATGGCAATAGGCTCGCCCCCTATTACATTGGACTTAAACATAACTGGATGTGGGTGTACTAATGGGTACACCTCTGCCTAACCCTTCGGGGATTACAGGCGTGATGTTATGTTGTTTATGTGTGATAGAAAGCTAAACTATTGCAAACATCCAGATTCGTTTAATCGATCTAGCGTGGTGGAGTAACAAACATCCATCCATCCATACTATGGCAATCAAAATAGTATTAAAATTAAATAGTCGATCGAATTTACATAGCGTTTACTCCGTGCGCTCATGTTAGGCTAGAGAACAGAGTACCTATTAAACTTTAAATTATAAGTTAAAATTCCCATTAAAAAAAAACAGTTCTCAACGCACAATATCTCCTACATATAGAACACAAACCATAGCTGGCTGATATTGATTGATATCGATATAAAATGTAACATATCCAAGTTTGATTCAGATTTATGACGCGTCCACCACTGTCTGTACCACAATGGATTATCAAATTAGATGTATGAGTGATTTGTGTATGGATGTCTGTTTTTTATGAATTTATTGATTTGTTGACCTGACTTTTTGTTTTAGGTACAGTTGGTGAGGCATCTGGGCTATTCCCAGTTCTCCTGCTTGATATGGAGGTAAGCCGAAATCATGTTTTTTTTTTCTTACTCCACCGCTGTTCTTTGCTGGTTAATTTTGTTGACCAGACTTAACTAGACTGACTTAAATGTAGTCACTTACAGGAAAAGATTAATTAGGTCAAAACTGTTGTTGTGTACACAAAATTCAAGATAGACAACAATATGTTATGCTTTTGTGAAAGTCTTTTAAAAACCGAATGCCAATTTAATTCGATTATTAACCCGGCCTCTGCCCACGTCCGGTAACAATGACAAAGGTTTATTTCAATATAAAACTTTAAACAAAAACCTAACCCTTAAACAACCACTGAATTCCAACCAAAAGGTAGGTACATTCGGGGTTTCTAAAATCACAACGTAATACTTAACACTGTGAATGCGATGGTCGTTCTAATAAATAAAAGTCGACAGGCAAAGGTCCGATCATGCCGTCTGGACGTTACACGTTCAAACGTTCAATAGGTGGGCGCAAAAGGTCCACTTAATTTTATTGTTTTATAGTATAGTCTAGCTTTTATTTTCGTATGATCGTACTGGCTGAGATCATCTTATTGATTTGTTGTTAAGTCAGAAATCAATCGTTAACCGCAAAACGCTGCATATCTTCAATAACGTATTTTCACAAAACGCCTAAATATATCACTTATCTGAAACATTTGAAATATTTTAATCTATACGCACTGGTAATTTAAATGTCTTTAATGAAAAACGGATGAAAGTTGTCAATTTCCCTTCCAAAACTTTTATGAAAGACGACTTTTATAAACTTAGGTACCTTTTACTCAAAAAAATATAGATCCACCTCATAAAATATGTGCATAAAATCGCTGAACAAAACAAAAGAATATCACTGGAATATACAGCCAAAGAATATTCCATTCCACTTGTAGATACTTACTATTTCATATGTGTATTTCTAAACACGCACCATTGTAAGGAGTGGACGTTCTGAGCCGTCTAATTTGGCGGTAACACGTCGTACGTACCTCACGTGTCGAGGAGCGTGACACGACACGCTGGTACGTGCCCCCGACACGACGTGATAACACGTCAACTTTTATTGTGATGAGAATGGCAGCTGGATGGCTGTTTTATATTTTAGTTCACAGTTTTTGTGTGTCGTATGTCGTGTACGTACTTGTGTTACACTGTTATTTAATTTGGATTCTGTGCTTTTTTTAAGTCTTTTATTATTCTGACATACAAAGATTTTTATCAGTATATTTTTTGTGTTTCAGCAGCATTCAGAATTCTGTTATTTTTTTAGTTAAAGAATACCTAATTAAACTTCATTTTTTTCGAAAAAAGTCAAAGAAACACTTGATTGTTAATCTACTCTAAGATCATAAAAAAGTAATTCACTTCATTAAACATTAGACATAGGAAACTTTCACAATTTAAAAGCGTTCAACACTATAACGGTTCTTAAAACTGTACACACACAGTATCATTTCCTACAAAACAATCTACAGCGTACTTTTATTTCTCCATTTTTATTTTCTTCACCAACAAAAGAATAAAGAGAAGAGTTTTAAAAAGGCCAACCACATAATTCTACAATTCCACATAATATTTTCATAGTTAGAACAAACTATTTTCTTGATTAATCTGCGGGTGCGATGCGGGTGGTGCTTTATGGCCACATTACCCCGCCTGACTTATGACCTTACACCAGCTGATTTCACACTGAATCTAGGTGCAACGCTGAATTTTATTTGGGTGAACGGATTTTTAGAACGTTTATTATGGAACGAATTATCGGTCTTAATGACCGCCGTGGAATTTTAGGGTTAAATATCTGCTGGTTGGTTGGTTTGTTGTTGGTCGGTTGGGTCTTTTTTTTTTGTTGGGAATGTATTTTATTAAACTTTTTATTTTAGGAAAGCCACATTATTAGCGAGAACAATAGGTTATATTTTTATTAAAAAAAAATTAGAGATCCCTTCGAAAATTCTTTATTATACTTTTCTATCCGTCTCTTGTACGAAATATAGTTAACTAGTGTCTCGCCCTGGCTTCGCACGGGTGCAATGTAGATACATTACATAAACCTTCTTCTTGAATCATCTGTGTCTATTGATGAAAACCACATTAAAATCCGTTGCGTAGTTTAAAAGATCTAAGCCTACAGACAGCGGGAAGCGACTTTGTTTTATACTGTGAAGAGATTATATTTAAAGATTTTTAACTCAAATCAAAGCAAATCATTTATTGCTTTGCTAACATGTAATGCTCATGTTCTTTGATAAAGATAAAAAGAGTACTGTCTCATTAACATAAATACAGAAATGCCAAAAAAATATTTACAGCAACGTTTTAATACGTACGGTTTTTAATATGTAAATATTATGTGTATGCACGTATTGTTCTTTCTCTCGTGGAAAATACAGAGCTCAAGTAATCCTCTCAGGGACGATTACTGTTATTGTTGAGTTGATAAGCGGATCGAATAAAATAAAATATAGGAATATCTGTATTTAATAATTTTGAGTTGAACGTTTATATTACACTAGCTGACTCGGTCATGCGTTGCTGTGGCTTGAAGTAAGTTAAGATATTGTGGTCAATAATCGAGATAAAACCTATGCTAAAATAAAATAAATATTTCAAGTCAAACTGCACACGGTGTGCAAATTAAATCGTATAAGTAGTTTAGGACTCCATTCCGGACAAACAAAGTGACATGTACATACATACATAAACTCACGCCTTTTTCACATGAAAAAGGCGTGAGTTTATGTATGTATGTACATGTCACTGTATGTATGTGTGTGGGGTAGGCAGAAACTACAGAACGCCACCTGCTACGATCCTTACATACTCCTTTCGCCTCATCTACGTGAAATGTAATTTATTTATATTAAGATAAATAGTTGTAATATTGGAAAGCACAAAGGCTTAAAAATTAAAAGGTTTAACGATACAATGTCAACCATAAAAACTCATTCGTGCCTGAATTACAGGACACGGAGCTACTTACTTAAACATGTTTCTTGTATGGTAATTTAATTTTAAAACCCTTTAATATGTAACTTGTATGTTTTATTTTCATTACTGTTGTTTCAATCGTTACCTTTTAATTAGATTAATATAATAATTATAAATCAATAACATTTGGCGGTCCGTATTTACTAATTTCTGTAATTTTCCGTAAAGTAAGTTGAACTATTATTCTGAGGGAACACAATTCCGGGATAAAAAGTATCCTATCTTTAAATCCAGGCAATGGTCTACTTTAGTGCCAATTTTCATCCAAACATTTAAACATATTCACAAAGTTTCACATTTATATAATTAGTTGGATTGTTGACTGCTTCGTTGGTCTAGTGGCCGCTAGCGCGACTGCTGTGCATGAGGTCTTGGTTTCGATTCCCATGTCGGGCAAAGTGTTATTGGGTTTTTCCAACCGGAATTTCTCCGTAGCAGCCTCGGAGTCTGGATTTGTGCCCGGCTGATGGTAATAGGCTCGCCCCCTATTACATGGGACTAAAAACATAACTGGCGAAATGTGGGTGTACTAATGGGTACACCTCTGCCTAACCCTTCGGGGATTACAGGTGTGATGTTATGTTATGTTGGATTGTTCAGTCGCAGTAATCTGTCTAAAAGATACAGCTCTGTGAAAAATAGACGGACAGTCAGACAGTGGAGTCTACATCCTCTAGTTACGGAACTCTAAAATCATTACAATGCTTGCAGTGTGATTAGACTGAATTTGCAAGAAAACGAGGAATCATGGTGTAAAGAAATATCCTGTGCCTAAACATTTAATGTGCTAGACGAAATTTGTCGTGAATCTGGTTGAAAATAGTAACCTGATCAAATTTTCATAAAATTCCGATTGTTTCTATTCCTACTGGTCATAGGGACGAAACAAGTCGCCAACTTCCCCGTACTTGTTCATAATTCATAGTTCTAACTTGAAAGGTTTTCCTAGAAATCCGATCCATTAGGTCAGGGTTTCTATACCGTTCGTCCGTAGATCCCTACATTAACTAGTTCACCAATTTTCGAAAAGATGTCGCCACAAGTGTCACTCGTTTACGTCATAAAATGGTTCTCATTAATGAAATTAAATACGAAATATGATATTTATCTGCATTGCAGATGATGTTGCTCTTTTAACGCGTGTTGTAAAGGTGAGGGCTTAGTGTGGGGATTAGCGATGTGCCGGTGATGCGGGTGTGTGTGGAACGTGACGATGGAAGCTACACTCGACAAAACAGATTGGTCATCAGATACAGTTGAAGTTTTCAAAGAAACCGCTAGATTTTTTCAAATGTAATTTAATTTAAAACATGGATAATGGTGCCGATTCCCTTGGTCACAAACTAGACTAAATTTAGAGAATTGACATCTCTTACTAACATACAGCGAAAGGAAAGGACGGTGACATTAAAGAACTAAGTTAGCGATGTCAAATTAGTTTTGCCTTGAACTTCTCCGTATTTTTAATCCATACGTTTTAAGATGTCAACTAGAATTGTATGGATGTGTCAGATTGACTAAATTTGACAGCTCTTATTTACATTAGTCTCTTTTTTATTTTATTGGACAGAAAAAGATGGAAATAGTCAAATTTTAGTTTAGTTTGTGACCAAGGGAATCGGCACCAATGAACAGTTAATTAATTAAGTTTCAGTCAAAGACATCCATCGGTTTCTAAGAAAAAATCAATTATATCTGACGACCCTGCATACCTATCTGTTTTGTTGACTGTACCTCTCTAGATTATGGGATGATGGGTGATTTTAATTGATGTTGTGTTTATTACATGAAATACCTCAGTGTAACACGTTTTTGAGTTTAAAATCCAATGCGTAATTAAAGTAAGCTTTAATAATGTGTAAATAAAGAAGCAATTCCCCTAAAATGGTTGAAGCTACTAGCATTGATAACCCACTACGTCTTATAACTTTCCTGGTGATGTACCTATTTCTTCACCATAATAAAATCCTGATAAGAACAGAGAGGCAACCTTTGTTTCTCTAGAGAAAAATGAATGTGACAAATTATCAAGCATCCCCGGAACAACCCACAAAACTTCTATCACAATCGGATCAATGGATTTAGGAACTCATAGATGACCAATATTCAAATATATTTTCTAATATTTTATATAGATATCCACTTTGCTCTTAATATCACCGTAATAATTGTAGTCGTACTGTAAATTAGCGCAGTTACCGCTTCACTGGCTTTTGAGCTAATATTAGCTTGTGATTTGATCAGGAAACTAGTACCTATCTACAAGACCTATTGAGATAGAAGACATATTGTAACTAATAATATAAAGCATAAAAGTTCATTTTTGTTTGTTTCTTTAAACGCGCAAATCTTTGGAACTGCCAAAAATCGATTTGTTTATTTTGTATAAGGTACCAGGCCTTTTTTTGTGTGCGGTGAAAATCCTCATTCCCTTCCTCCGTTGTGGGGGTGATGGAGCGGCATGACTCTTATCGGCTAAAACCACAGCACTGTTTCACCACTGCCTATGACCGGGAGTGCGGGATTCGCATAAGCATTTACTGCTCTTTGGGCCCCCCCAACCCCCCCTCTTAGCCGAAAGATGAGTGATAGGGGCCCAATTTCTTCATAGCACCAGGGACTTACGCCACTGGTTGTTCAACCGTCTTGAGACTTTCATACACCAGAAACAAACCAAACCATTAAGGTACAAGTTGGTAGCCGACTGCACGCAGCAGCAGCACACGACATGTCGTCGCTTCATGTCGTCACGACACGTCGTTGCGTCATGTCGCTGCAGTCATGATTTCGAACCCAACTGCAGACGGCAACAGCAGATGGCGTCCAGTTGGTTCCGAGTGCTCCGTAAAACAAGATGTCTGACGTGTTCGAGAATAGTGATCGCATTTTCTTCAGAATTGGAAAAAATCATTTTGAAAAGAAACACGCTCGACGTGTCGTTGCTCCGACGACACTGCCGTCTGCCGCTCGACGACGCGGCGCTAACTTCGGAGGAAATTTCATAGAAATACGTAGAAACCAGTTGTCTCGCTGCGACATGTCGTTTGCTGCTGCCTCGTGCAGTCAGCTACCTCTATATCTTGTACCTTTATTTGCCCGCTGTCGCGTCTCTTATCACCACACCCTCGGCCCACTCGTTCACAGCACGGCAGCATCGTTCCGGCTGAATTACCAACTAGCTGGTAGCACTAATTGCCCACAAAACTTTTAAAATATTAACGTTTTGTGGAATAATCGTTGAACATGATTATTTCAGCAAAGCATTACTGTTTAAGCTTTGTAATTTTATGCTAGTTGGTTTTTGGTAATATTTTGGTTCAACGCCTCGTGTACTTTGTATGGTAAAGAGGGGAAATGTTCCAGATTGTGCTGTGGGTTAAGTTAAGGGATTTAAGAATTTAAAAGCTATTTTGTCATCAGGATGACTATTAGTGACAGTGACGATCATTAAGTCTTTATCATCTGCCAAGTGACAGGGTAGCGGCGCAAGATAAGAGGTGGGCCAGGTCTGAAGAGAGACGCCGCATAGGCAATCAGCTGTTTTGTGTGCTAAAATTCAACTAATTCCGTTCAGCGGTTTAAGCGTGAAAGAGTCACAAACACACATCCATCTATCTTAACAAAACTAGAAGTAACCTTGTAGTAGGATGAACCGATATTAGTAATCACATGGTCACAGCCATCCGTTCACACGTTTGCCAAAAACAAAGATTAGAAAGTTCATACTTCAGCAGTCTTCGAAACCATACCATCATATTTATAAATAATGAAACATAAATAAAATAAATAAATATCTTGGGACAACTCACACACGGCTATCTGATCCCAAGCTAAGCAGAGCTTGTGTTATAAATAATGAAAAAGCTTAAACTTTATGATGTCTTAACTTATCTAATCAAAAACTTAACCTAAACACTACAATATCTTGTTTATTGCTCGCGAGCCTTTTTAATAAAGATCGAAAAACAGCCTCGGTTCCCTGAATTTTGCTTGGAGAATGAACGCCGGAGGAATACTAATCCTCGCTTCTCGAGTGCTGCTAACACTGACCAAGGGAGGCCAGAAGGTCTAGTAAGAACACTGTGCAGTGGGTTCTGCCTGAAGATACTCTGAAGGGTTAAATCTTACTTGAATTAAGCCAACAAGAGATGTCAAAACAGCTGAAATGGCAAAGTCAAATCATTTATTAGCCTATTAAACTATTAAAAGTTATTTTGAATGTCATTTTCAAGAAATAAGGAAAATATTGAATCTAGCTGTTCCTTCCGTAAGGTAAATCCCAAAATAAACAAACCCAACATGGGAATCATACCTAGGACCCCACGTTCCACAGTTTTGTTTGCGATTACAAAACTAACTAGGCAGTCACAATCGTAGTCCTCGTATCTGTCGACTAATACGATTTATTTATTTATTTAAACTTCATGCAACAAAAAAGTACAAAGGCGGACTTAATGCCTTAGGCATTCTCTACCAGTCAACCAAAGGTGGTGAAGAGATAACAAAGCAGGTGCAAAAAAATCCCATATGATTCCCATATGATTGGCAGCAGTGCCACATAACAATGGTAAACCTTCTGTACAATTATTTACTCTGTGTCATAGCGTAGCGACGAACCGTCGCAGCATGATAATACTGGATGCCTATTTATGGTACAATGGGCTCTTAGTGTAATGCTAAGCTTATTTAGAGGGGTGAGCAGTTATGTGGTGATGTGAAGTGGTAGGGAGTGGGGTATGGTGGTGAGAGATGGAACGCTGGTGGCCATTACTGTGTATTATCTTCGTCAGTTACTCAGTTCTCATATGGCTTTGATGGTGTGGAATGATCATGAGGTGACGACATCGGTATAGAGTAGAATACTTGTTTACTGGAAATATGGTATTGAGGTTGACTGCCTCGTTGGTCTAGTGGTCGCAAGCGCGACTGCTGTGCATGTGGTTTTGGGGTCGATTCCCAGGTCGGGCAAAGTATTAGTGGGTTTTTCCATCAGGAATTTCTCAGTAGCAGCCTCGGAGTCTGGATTTGTGCCCGGTTGATGGCAATAGGCTCGCTCCCTATTACATGGGACTTAAACATAACTGGCGAAATGTGGGAGTACTAATGAGTACACCTCTGGCTAACCCTTCGGGGATTGCAGTCGTGATGTTATGTTATGTAATGTATGGTACTGAGGTGTTCATAATATTGCTTAGTGTTACGTGTCTCACTGTGTCATTAACTGTAAAAGCATGATATACAAAATGTTTTTTTTTTACTGAGTGTACAAAATACACATCACACACATCTCGCCTATAATCCCCAAAGAATAAGGCAGAGGTGTATCCATTAGTACACCCACACCACATTTCGCCAGTTATGTTTTTAGTCCCATGTAATAGGGGGCGAGCCTATTGCCATCAACCGGGCACAAATCCAGACTCCGAGGCTGCTACTAACAAATTCTTGATGAAAAAACCCAATAAGACTTTGCCCGACCTGGGAATCGAACCCAAGACCTCATGCTCAGCAGACGCGATTAGCGAGCACTAGACCAAAGAGGCAGTCACAAAAAGAACTTAAAAAAAAATACAAAGTGAGAAATAACTTTAGATTCTGAAGTCCATAGGGTATCTACAAAGTTCATCATCAGATAACCAGCCTCGGTTATTTATTTGATCTACAGTATAATCCACAAATCACAGTACATGTACCTACTGTTCGTTACTGAAGAGTTCCATTGTCTCCTTGACACCGAAGGTCTACATCACACCTTTATGAAAAAAAAATACAGGTTGAGTTGAGAACCTCTTCTTATTTTTTGGACTAAGTAAGAAGTATGCTTTTGAACCGATATTTTTATGTAGTTGAGCTCAAACTTTTACAAAAAAAAAATAATTTTCCAAAACAACTAAATAGAAGCAAACTTAAACACAGACTGCAGAACTAAAAAAACCAGCTCTAAACACAGTTCACCGTCATATTATCCGCTGCACAGCCGCCGATATATTCAAAATACATTTCCGATGTAAAACTAAAGTTTTCCAGCGGTTTTATTCGCGAACATAAATTCAAATTGAGTAGGAAATGCTGGTCCCTAAAAGGCAACTTCACGGCACCGAAACAGTTCTGTACACTACAATACACTATTCTATATTGGAAGAAGGAAAATTTTATTTTCTGCATTTTACACTTTCGACTGAGATGCGCTTAGATAATGTGTGGGGGAAAGTGGGGCTTTGGAGTGTTATGGACCAGTGGTGGAGGGGAAGTGGACGGAAATGATACGGACGGGGGTATTGTGGAAATGGACTGTGTGGGTCGTTTTTGTTGTGTAGGTTCGAATAAGGGATTAAGTGCGCTGTTATATTTTCTGACTGCCTCGTTGGTCTAGTGGTCGCTAGCGCGACTGCTGTGCATGAGGTCTTGGGTTCGATTCCTAAGTCGGGCAAAGTGTTATTGGGTTTTTCCATCAGGAAGTTCTCAGTAGCAGCCTCGGAGTCTGGATTTGTGCCCGGTTGATGGCAATAGGCTCGCCCCCTATTACATGGGACTAAAAACATAACTGGCGAAATGTGGGTGTACTAATGGGTACACCTCTGCCTAACCCTTCGGGGATTACAGGCGTGATGTTATGTTATGTTATATTTTGCTGGTATTGTGCGTCCGATCCTGGGTTCGATTCACAGGTCAAGTGTCATTGGGTTTACTATAATATCTTCTGTGTACTTGCCTAGTCTCCATTAAGATTGGCCGCATTGATTATCATACGCGAACGTGAAAACGGTATCAAAAATTATATTTGATAAACTACATCAGTATTTGTGCTTTAGCGTGAAAGAGTTTTAGGTTTGTAATAGTAATAGTAGTAGGAGAGCAGGATAGCAGGATGATGAAAGATAGTAGAAAAAGGCTGCCTCTCATTCTAAAGCAATTGATCAAAATAAGCTTTTTGTAGATAAAGTTCTGTGGTGTTGGACATCAACTCATGTTTTTAGTTGAAAACCGTTCATGTGGCACAAACAGTGACCTTAAATACATATATAGTAAAGCAGCTTTTTTATGCTAACTATTAGCTTTAGGAACTAAAACATGCATTTAGCAAAAATTTTTCACAAAAAAGCAGTAGCTAAATTATTTCCTATTACTTTTTATTTCCATAAAAACGCAAAATGGAAAATGTACCCACAAAACCACCTGACTAACAACATTATTGCGACAGTTTCACTCAAAAAACATACAAAATTTTAACTTGTAAACTCGTATAAAATTGTGTCTGGAAAAAAATAGCATTCATAAGTTCATTTTTCATATAACATTGTTATAACTCTCAAGTGCTGTGCCGTGTTTCTGCTAGGGAAGTGACAGCCGTATCCGCAACATGGCTATTTGAAGCGAATTAATACGAAAAGAAATACTCTGCTCGTAATTCTCTTGTTTTTGCTTTATTATATTTTCTCTATATCTAAGCGCTAACATAGCTGACTTTTTGTCCATTTTCGTAATATATAAATAATCAATTGCATAGCTGTTTCAAAATCGATACTAATATTAAAGCGGTTAAGTTGTTTGTTTTCATGTTTACTACTTTTAGTACTAGTCGGAAAACAAAAAAAAAAAAACACTGATAGAATGCCACTTTATTGCTAAATGTATGTTTTATGGTACTTGTCTTCCACTTGGACGAAGTTACGGACAGAAGCTAGATTTCAATAAACATTCATAAATTAAAATTAAAATATCGTAAAAAGTACTGACTGGAAAATAAAGTCAACATCAATCAAAACCATTCAAACCTAACCGTCAATTTTACTATAACCTGTTTCCACACTTACTAAATATCCCCTTTTCTTAGAGTTTATCCGAAAATATCCGCACAAACATCACTAGCACTAGTGTCGGGGCGTCGCTTGCCACTTGATGCCGGGTCAACAGTTTAAAACAATAACGCCAGAGGGTGCCACTGGGAACCATAAATACAATATAGCGGCAACGAATTCTGTATTATTTAATAGGAAAATATCCATTTGTATTACGTCACCATTTTTTTTTGCTGAAAGTGGGTAGAAATTATATTAGCACCGAGCAGCGATACAAACTACATCATATTTTTTTCTTTTTATTAATATTTTGTAAAGGCCTGGTATTCTGGCGGAGTTACGACTTTGTTATGAATAGTCCAACAGATGTGTTTTTCTGTAAAAATCTTCCGGAGTGAATTTAAGTGGAGTGAGTTTGAGGGGTCTCACCTCAAGCTCGCTTCACCTACATTTTATGAAGGAGATTTTTGCCATCATTCTCCGTTCATGAGTGAATGGGGAATGAATGTGATGACGTCACGGAGGAAAAGTGATCAACTAACAAAACAAAACACACACAAACAATTTGCAAAAACTTGGCCTTGAAATATTTCCATTTTGACATTATTGTAATAAATAAATTAATTATTTAGTGTCAATTGTGGTTTTAGAACCTTAAAAAGAATTTTATTTTTATGTTTTATTTATGTTTACATCAGAAACTTAGACCATTATGTTTATTAGTAGGTACCTATTTACTTAAACTATGTTAGTATTAAATGCTTATTGAAACACACACCTTTACAAATGACCCACATTTGAAAACAAAAACCATTTTGCTATCAATTTTTAAACATACAGGAAATCGAAAATGAAGTATCTAATTTTTTGTATCAACCAATTTTTATTTATATTTATTTGGATATCTAATTATGCATAATTTTAATAATAACATATTTATAACCCACCAATATCTGTTTAGCCACCAAACCTAAAAGTCTCGTACAAACACTACAAAGTTATGTAAAAACAGAATTCAGAATCTCCACGAACAATAAATTATTTATTTCGTATATGAAGTGATAGGATGAACGACGTCGAAGGCTTGCTAATGAGCGGAGATCATTTCCCGGCTGAAGGGCACCCGAACACCCGGCTGGAGTGGAACTTCACTTTATTGCTGTTTTATGACTTTTAATACGGATTTATTGCTGATACAAACTGATTTTTAATCGATTAAAAAGTGTTTTTGATTTGATTATTATTTGAAAAAAAGAATCTTACTACTATTTTATAATAGTAGTAAGATACTTTTTTTTTTAAGATGTTTATTTATATAAACACCATATAAAGTTGGATGTTTGTTAATCTTTCACTCTTAAACGGCTAAACGAAATTAGCTGAAATCTGGTACTGACATGATAATATTAATACATATCTCAAAACATAGGATATTTCTTATTTCGTTTTTGTGTTCTCATAGGAAAATTTAGGACTTCCGTTTAAAAGATATACACATACAGCTGTCAAGAATCAGATTGGTAATTTATAAGAAGAATACCTAGTCGTGCTATCTTATCTAAACAAGTATTACAATGTATTCAGATACGTAACTCAAGAACAGCATTAACCATTTTAAATAAACCAGGGATGGCAGCTCTACTAAATTATAGGAACAATCGCAATCTAATCTCAATCTCTGAGAATCTGTCAAAAATACCTCTAATTTACCAATATTTTTTGACAATTGATTATCACTGAGATTAAATTGCGACTACATTTCAAAAGAAAAAGAACACACACCAATATTTAAAATAAGAAGTTATAGGTACCTATTTAAAATTACTTTTAAACTAAAACATAACACGAGCGTAACTCTCGGCCGCCGCCACTCGGCAGCTCCAGTGATTACGCTCTCGAGCGCCCCCTACCGTTTATTGTTCGCGACTGTTGACACGCTGCGAACGCTGCGCGCAACTCGTGAAAACTCCATTGTATAATTATGTAACATTGCTCAAGTGAGTCTTTTTTTTGCAGCTTTTTTTTTTTAATTGTCGCCGGTGTTTTGTTTCGATATTTAGGTTATATGGTTTTTTTTTGTGTGGCTGAGAAATGGTGCGGTGGTGTGATAAATGTTTTGTGTGTATTGTTGGGGCTGTGTTTTTGTTTGTGTAGTTGTGGTAGGGTGGGCTAGGAGATACTAATGAACTGTAGGATGTATGCAAGTCTAATTTTATTTATAGGTACTAGGATTTTTTCTGTTATAATTTTTTTCATTTTTTTTTACCCACGTCGGAACGCAGATCTTGTCTGCATTTGCTGCGAGAGGTAGTTTGTTTGTTTGTGTTTGTTAGGGCCCAATGTTCCCATTTATCTCCTGACCGGTTTGTTAGTCTGTGTTGTTATACTGAAACGCAAAAGTTTTTTTTATAACACCATAATTTAAATTGTTAAAAGCTCACAAAAAAGAACATACAGCAAATAATCTTAGAAAAAAATACGGAAATAAAAGTACAGCTACAAAATCAAAGAGGCCAGTCTCTCAAACTTTGGCGAGTCTCAACGCGTACACCCTTTAAAAACTTTAATTAACGCATAAAATGCCACGTGGAAATAAACTGCACAGCCCTAGCGCGTGAGGGCATTAAGCGCCATTTCACTCGAATTTAGGGTTGACACGCTTCAGAATTTTATTCCGTGTTGTATTTTTGCCAAGTTATTAAGGTTTAATTGGGTGCTAATGGAAGGGAAGATGACGGTTGAAGAAAATTGAAATAGTGGAGTTATGTGAATGTCTTATAGGTACACTGACAGCTTTATCATCATCATCCTATCAGCCGAATGACGTCCACTGCTGGACATAGGCCTTCCTTAAAGATAGCCACAATGACCGGTCCTGCGCTGCCCGTATCCAGCCGCCTTTATCAGGTCGTCGGTCCACCTCATAGGGGCGATCCCACACTGCGCCTTCCATCTTTAATACAGCTAAACAGTTATTCATTAAACCAGCATTCTTAATAAAAACCACATTTAAATCGGTCCATCCGATTGAAAGCTTCACAAGACTGATAGACACACATAACGATATAGGCTATAAAACAACCCTTCTGTTTACGATGGGGGTAGAAATTTGCTGATTATTATTATTATTTTCTAAACACACTCGCGACGCCCCTAGTCCTTTATTCATGTATAACGCAACATGATGTCACTCACAGAGTCACAGTCGAGTAAATTACTCTATTTTTTTCATAACGCCGACATTTAGATACACACTCGTTTACATAAATAAGTTATTTACATAATTTCAAAGAAATTCTAAAAGGCATCTACTTTCTTTCTGAAAGAAATTTTACATAAAAGTTGTGTAACCTTTTTACACTTAGACTTGAAGACTTATTGCGTAATACAATCGTAATGGCTTTTATTACATCAGTTTGAAGAAATTCGTGACGTTGATTTTGGCAGTTTCGAAAGACGGTATTTTTTTTTACCGACTCTGTATTCTTTTCTCTGGATTTGTGCCTGGTTGATGGCAATAGGCTCGCCTCCTATTACATGGGACTTAAACATAACAGGTGAAAATTGGGTACACCTCTGCCTAACCCTTCGGGGATAACAGGCGTGGTGTTATGTTATGTATTTTTTTACACAATATTTTAGCTTTTACTGTGTAGAAGTATGCTCTAATAGTCGATAGTGATTAATTTCAAATCTGTTAAGGGGCCCTCACGTAATCACGACGTTTCGGGTTAAAGCCGGTCGCTAGATGCTGCGCGCGTCACTTTCGGCTTGAAGTTTGTCAAATAGACAGCTAAAAATTAAAGACTGTGATTTCATGTGGAAGGTTGTTTTTTATTTAACACAAGCACTACGCACCCACACACCAATGTCCCTATTTATATGTGCCTACTCTCTAAGTATATCGTGGGCATTACTGACATCAGTGAAGGACAACATACCTACTCTCTTGTCTTACCACTTTCAATCTTGTTTGACTTGACATTTACATTTTCTATTTCAGATTTTCATTGGACTTGCGAGAGATTGTCAGTGAGTACCCCACCTCTTGTATAATTACTGTCGTTAATCATTTTTATAATAGCTATACAGATCTTATAATAAATGTTTTATATATTCGGGCAACGTACAGTAGGTACGCATTCTATATGATTTGAATATATAAAATTTATACAAGTTGCAACAGATGGAAGTAGTGGAGGAAGACCTGAAGAGCCCAGCTGTGGACTGTGCCATTCCTGGGCTAATTACTATAATAATTAATTGTACATAGATATTTTTAAACAACTCATCAACCGAATAAAAACATTCGTGGTATATTTATACTTCGTTCGAGTTATTATGTAAACTGTGTGACACAGTATACGTAGGTACTTACATATTATTTAGATAAAAACACTAAACCTACAATACAAAAATTGAATCCCTATCCAGTTCCAACAAATCGCAACACTACCATTGACAAAAGATACCTACTTTAAAATAGGAGACTATTTCTCTGAGCCATTATTTCTCCGACTATAAGCAGAGGGGCGGTGCAAGACCCCTGACCACTTGTACTATTTTATGGGCTGACGTTAAATATCTCTGCTCCAGTGACTTCCCGGGATCTGCTTGCTGTTCTTGGAACGAATGAAAGTCTGTGGCTTTATTTGTTTGGTGGTTGAATTTTGAGTCTTTTGCGTGAATATGGTGGCTCTGTGGCGAAGTTGGTTGGTTTAAATGGGTTGAAATCAAAGCACGTATATATGAAATGAAAAGTCCTTACCTACTAGATCGGAATCGAAACTACAACCTCATGTACAAGAGGTGGGCATCATAACCACTGGGCCATCGCGATACCCGACATGAAGACTACCGTAAATGAAAGATGATAAAGGCATTTTCTAAAGCTGCTGTTGATAACAATCCTAACCAAACGCTATTGAAACCTAATTTAATTTCCTAACTTGATAATGTTCCGGAGGGTAATCCTACAAAATTTTAGGAACGATCGCAATCTATTCTCAGTCCCAATTTGTCAAAAATGCTTTTGATTTACCTACTTACATTTTTAGACAATGACTGTCGCTGAGTTAAGATTGCGACAAGATTATGAAAAGATTATGTTTTTTATAAGTCAAATTGGCCTTTAGACGAAAGCAAAGATCAAATCGCCAATCTAAAGATAACCAATCGCCAAGCCAATGTTACAAAAAGCATTCACATGACTTTAATAAAACTTTCGGTCGTATAAAAAGTTAAATATTGTTACAAAGAAAACCCACACAAAAAGTCTAGCACCTAATGCCAGCAAAAAATCAGAAAAAAAAGTTTTGGAGATAGACCTGAAAGTCCCAAAGTCTAGTTTAGGGACCCTAAATACTTTGGGACTCCAACAATACAGTAATGTGCGAGAAATTTCAGAAGCAATGCTTTGTAAAAAACTTTAAATATTTCATATGAAAGGTAAGTTCATCCCTAGGGACAAATAAGGAGGTGCCTTGTTAGCCCCGGGCGATATCCCGATTACTTTTCGAATAATCGTAAATTTTTCGATAGAATTGGCCCCTTGAATAATATCGTGATCTTAAGTTTGGAAGATTAGAATTTTTGCACAAATCTCTTCTTATCCTTATCTTTATGGAGATAGGAAGCGAGTGACAAAGGATTTTATGGTATTTTAGTATTGATCTTTATTATATTAATTTAAAATATACGCATGCGTTTTGTCACAGAGTTTAGGCATTAAGTAGTAATTGTACCTATAACCTAATAAAAAACACCTTACGTACCAGATACATTGTGTAAAGCTGAAAAATACCAGTCGCACGAGCGCCTAGCAACATCATCTGTAGCGGATGGTACTATTTCATACTTATCTTACAATAAATTGGCAATGATAAGAACTGTTTTATGTAGATAATAATATCTTACTAATATTTTTTTACTTGTAAATACGAAAGTTCATCCAAATTTCCGCATTTATATAATGTTTCTTCCTTTGTGATCACATGTTGAATCAACAAGAATTATGTAACCAGGATTTTTTAAAAACCTAATTTAAAAGAGTGCCGTGGAGTTTCTTGCTCGTGTTTCTCCATAGAGGCCTACCTCCGTTTCGGAACGAGCAACTAGCTTCAACTTTCGGACTAACTGACAGACTCCCTGACAATTCAAAAGTGCCTGTAAATGGTCTAATTGAAATAAATGTTTTGACTTTGACTTTGACTTCCATTAGGATTCAGCTGAACGGATCTGAATGAAACTTAGAACAGAAATAGATTATTGTCTGGAATAGCGCATAGGCTACTCGTTCTAATTCTGTTCTTAGCACCCTTCGGGTACGAAACCCTATAAGTCACTGTCAGTGAATTAAGGTGAAGTGAGTATAAGGTCGATTCCTAGCATCAGTTGGGGTGATAGATCACCATAGATCATGATGGTTATTTAAGAGGGAGAAAAGGAGGATTGACAGCTCACTTCACCGAATAAGATTTTTACAGAATAGCTCTGTTTAATACACTTCCTAATCTCAACAACAAGGAGTGTCATAAAAACCCACGCAGCCGCAAAGAAGCAAAACATAAAAACTTCACCAATTAGCCATCAGGTACACCAACATAAAACATATCATTCAAAACGTTCAAAACTGAAAAGTGTCATTTATTTTTATATACAGCAGTAATATAAAATATTCGCGGGAGGAACCGGGTCGCGAGATTACTTTGTAAACAACTTTATTCTGATTTATGAAAGAAGTTTCATATAAATAATTTTTTAGAGGCAAAAGTTACTGGGTAGGCAGGTGTCCCTTAATATATTTTTTATGAAAGCCTCCCTCGGGCCTGGTAATGCAATTATGCAAATCTGTAACGATTCGGAATTTAGTCTGGCGATGACACGCGATCTGACTCCCAACTCAAGTGCTGACCAAGTTTTTTTGAAATGATTTTTTGATAGGTAGTTGTAAATTTTATGTTTGGTTTGAACAGGATAGAAGTTTGGGGATAACAGCTGTTTGTATCGAGTTATAGGGTATGCTGTGCGACTTCTGGATTTTATTTCGATACTAGTTTATGCCCACGATTTTGTTCGCCTGAAGGTCGTTTTTTTTTGCGCGGACCCTTGAATCTTTTTCTTACATGAAAGTAGCCCAAGTTACTCCTAACATCAGCTATCTCCTGATTAAAGTCCAGTCAAAATCGGTCTAGCAATTTCGAAGATTAGCTGAAACAAACAGATAGACAGACAAAAAAATTACTTTTTGAGTAATACCAGTTTTCTAGGAAGATAAACAAGATAGCAACGTTAAAGAAGTTTTCTTTCAAACGAACTTCACATTACAAAGGACCAGATTAAACTTAAGCGCTGTAGTAAAAAATATAATATTTGAAAGACCCAATAATATTATAGGAAATATCTTTTAATTTCTTACTTTCACAAAAAACTACTTTCTTTCAATAAATAAAGCCAAATAAACTCCGTCAATAAATCAATACAATCCTATTTTCAGTCTACGCTCGTAGAGCTATCGTAGCAGCTCGTAGCGACACTCGTAGAGGCGCTACGCGGTCCATGACCTCGACTGGAGCCTTTTATCGCAAGTCTTTCCGTGTGTGAGTTCGCTTAAGTTTGTTTGCATACATTTAATATGATAGTAAAAATTGAATAGAATAAGGATATAAAATTTTATATGTAAAGATATTTTAGCTGTGTTGGGGAACGAATTTAAAGTATTTCCTTAGTCGTGTTTCTTGTTTTGTTGGCTTAGGAAATGTGTTGTTTAAATTCCAGATTCAATTTAAAATGTAACAGCGAGATATTTTGCATTACGTTTAAGATATTTTGTTTAAAGTTTAAACCATTTTATTCAGTGGTTTACAATTAAAATTGTACGATTCATGCTGTATGATAATTTATATAAAAGATAGTTTAAACGAGACTGTATTATGATCATCGCAAAAATATGGTTAGTGAAGATGATTAAACAATAAAACTAGCGAAAAGTTCCAACGTTTCTGGTGGCTGGTTGACTGCCTCGTTGGTCTAGTGGTCGCAAGCGCGACTGCTGTGCATGAGGTCTTGGGTTCGATTCCCAGGTCGGGCAAAGTGTTATTGGGTTTTTCCATCAGGAATTTCTCAGTAGCAGCCTCGGAGTCTGGATTTGTGCCCGGTTGATGGCAATAGGCTCGCCCCCTATTACATGGGACTAAAAACATAACTGGCGAAATGTGGGTGTACTAATGGGTACACCTCTGCCTAACCCTTCGGGGATTGCAGGCGTGATGTTATGTTATGTATGTTTATGTTATGTTTCTGGTGGATTTCCCAAATGAATAATATAACCAGAATACCAGATGTAATAAACCATTATTTGTATTATACAGAATAGGCAGAAGATAGATTAAAAGAGAGTGTGTACTTTCGCTTAACACTAAACCATTATTTTTTATTATTTTTAGAAGATAGGCAGAATATGGATTAAAAGAGTACCTTCTCATACACATCTGTCTGTATCTCTTATTTTCTGGCATAGCTACATTATAGATTATACCTCAAAACCAAACACAATAAAAAAAGAACCTTAAAAACCGCCCACGAGATCCTACTTCACACTGACAAAGTTATTACCTTCTAACTCCCGAAACTTTATTTCACATTTCACGATTTACGTTCTAATAGCCGCTGAAATATTGCTGTACTCGAATAAGATCGACCATTAAGTTTGTTCGAGTTTAATAAGAATAACTTCAAGTGCTCCCGGGGCGGTTCGGAATCTGTTAAGGCGTATACTGTGTTAACCGATGTTGGATAAAAAGAGGTATTATTTTTTCAATTATATCGGAGATGAGGTGTAAAGATGCTGAATTGATAATATAGAACAGAATTATGTTTATTTTCTTACCACAAATTGCAGTTATAAATCAGTCAGATACAATCTCGTATTTAATTTGTTTAAGACTGGTGCCGAACATGACATGATATACTACTGGACACAAGTTTGAGGGACTCAAACTAATAGTATATCATACCCAATATCTCAAAAAAATAATAGTAGAAGCAGATAATAAAAAAGGTCGACTGCATACTTTAATAAAATAATTAAAATGTTTACACGTATATTATTTTTATTAAGTTTTTTCATTTCCAAAAAAATAATATAAACGCCATTTTTGTTCTCTCTTTAGCTTTAGATAAAAAAAGTTCAAATAAACGATAAAAAAGGCCGATCTATCAGTATAAAACCAAGATTTTTTTTTTTATTTAGTTTTATTTATGGTTTTTGGTTAAAACTAACATATCAAACCATTGTTCCTTATAACTATTAACACATAGAACTTATCCTAGCTGTTTATAAATATAAAACCGAGATGAACACTGTAGCCTCGAGTATTTTAATTTTCGTCACAATTTTCGAAAGCTACACTCCCTAAACTATAATAACAAGAGCTTAATAACATTCAATATACCAAGCACCCAATTTAACTTTGAACTACAAAACTACCCCTTAACACTCTCATAATGTTATTCCAATACGAAAATAACTAGTTTGTAGAAAGTTCTAGAGCTTTGGCTTAGTTCCATTGTAGTAACATGTTTCATTCTCGTGGCAGCACTTGTCTCGTGGGTAGTTGAAAAATATCTGTTTTTAGAACATAAAAGGGTTTCATAAATTCTCTGTAAAATTAGGTATGTAGTTTGATTTAATACTTTTGAAGTTTTCGTATAAGTTATGGAGTAAAAACTTCTTTAGCCCCTTTTAGCGATTTTTGGTAGGGATAAAACTTAAGGGTTTTGGCGTCACCGACATGCTAACGTAACCGAGTAAATTTTACCTTCTGTCGTCAGTTGACTGCCTACTTTTTGATTTTTTTTTGTAATTAACGTTTAATCTTGATTGTAAGACTTAAACACACTCGTCTTTAATAAATGAAGATTTATTCCAAACTGCATGCACTAATGAGCTAAACAGATAATTATGTACCTATTTAGAAATTTAAGTTTAGTTTTATGTAACAATTGATACCTTGGTGTTTACGAATTAAGAGTAGAGAAAACAGTACCTTTTAATTCTACTATGTTATTAAAAAATCAGCACCTAAATACTTTTTAGTTCCCTAGTTACCTACTATATTTTTATATTTTAGTTACTATATTATAATCCTAAATCTTTATACCCAGTAAAACTCAGAAAAAACATCTTCTATCATCACCAGAAAATCTTAATTAACTAAACAACAGATTCCTCCTAAACAATTCGTTTCGTCTTCAATACAATCCGAGCGTCCATTTTGTCTAGATGATCCAGTTTAAAGCGGTTACAGCTGGCTCCTTGCTATTCAGGGCTTGTTCCGATGCAGACACGCCAAATGAAACTGTCTCGGCTCTGTCTAATCTTGGGAGACGGTACTAGTGGAACTAGAATTTGAATTTGTGTTTAGGTCGATAATATTGTGAGAAGGGGTCAAGTAATGTGTCTAATTATTGTGTACGATACCCTGTTGTAGGGTTTTGGTTTAATTACTGGTTGGTTTAATGAAAACCCCTTCTATTTTTAAGTTATATTTATTTTTAGTATTTGTTGGTATGGCGGCAACAGAATTACATATTCTGTGAAAATTTCAACTTTCTAGCTATAATAGCTAGCTATAATAATTCTAGCTATAATAATTAAGTACCTACGGTTCATGAGATACAGCCCGCTGACAAGCTGACGTTTGGACAGCAGGAGGCTTAGTATAAGGGTCCCTTCAGGACCTAAGGCGCTTTGCACACAGAGCAACTATTGCGGCAACTGGCAACTAGAAAGATTTCACACCCACATTCCCCTCTCTGTGTGCAATGCCAGTGTCGCTACGGAAACGGCATACGGCAACTCGGCTATGAAAGTTGCTTACAAATTGCCAAAAAGTTGCGGCAACCGGCAACGTTATAGCAACTATCAACTTTTACAGGAAACTTTTAAAGAGTTGCCAGTTGCCACAACGTAAGTTAGTTAAAGCGTAAGTTACCCTACAAAAAGATACGATATTTTAAGTACTAAAGTTTTCTAAAAAAAGGGTTTTAATCTAAAATGAACTTCGATAGCAAATCCTTCGCTCGAGTTTCAGTGGTAAACAGATTTAGCGAGCATCCGGTATCGGCCGGGTGCCAACATGGCTACTGTTCGCTCCTTTTTCATCCACCCAACGATCCGCCTGATTGCTTGATTTCACTTCTAGCTATTGTCTAACTACATTGCAGAAAATACTAGTTCTGGGAAACTAGTTTTAGTTGTTTTAAAACTGTTTAGTTAACCCTCTACCATTTGAGTACCTCATTGGTAATATGGTCGTCAGCTCGACTGCTGAATAAGGGGTCGTAAGTTCGATTCTCAGGTAGGGTAAAAAGCGTCATTGGGTTTTTCTATTAAAAATATCTCAGTAGCAACTCGAAGTTTGGAATTATGTGGTGTGACATTCCTGTGCCTCGTAAAGCCGTTGATTCTGTGTCTGGTCTCTAACTGGTTGTGTCGGATTGCCGTCCTACCAGACTATGAAAGAGAGAGAGACAAGAGGAAATGCACTTGTGGTGTTTGCACACACATCTGTACAGTCAACAAAACAGTTGTCTTAGAAACCGATGGATGTATTCAAATGTTATTTAATTTAAAATGTAGATAATAAACAGTTATTCAATTTAAGTTTCAATCTAAGACATCCATAGGTTTCTAAGAAAACTTCAACTAAGTATATCTGATGACCCTGGATACCTATCGTTTTTGTTGAGTGTACCTACTCTCCTTCCTAAGTACTTAGGTAGTCTGTATTGACCGAAATTCGGCCGGGAGGAAAAATGATGAAACATTTAAAAAGTGACGACTAGGTTTTTATGTAGGTAGGTATAAGCTATAAAGATCCAGATAAGAAATATTAAATTCCTAATTCGTCTGAACATTCACTAAGTCAGGGTCGTCGTTAAATATCAAGAAAATCTTTTAGGGTTCTGCAATCCAGAATTTCAAACACAGTAAGAAAGTATCTACATGGCAATTTGATACGCGGCATGAATAAAATTAATTAATTAATTAATTTAGGTGTGTATTTTGCTTTGAACATAAAAAAAAACAAAATCAATGAAACATAATCTTTACATCATGCCTGTAATCCCTGAAGGGTTAGGCAGAGGTGTTCCCATTAGTATCTACATCCACATTTCGGTAGTAATAGTTAGGGCGAGCCTATTGCCATCAAACGGGCACAAATCCAGACTCCGAGGCTGCTACTGAGAAATTCTAATGAAAAAACCAATAACACTATGTCTAATCTGGGTATCGAGCCCAAGACCTCATGCACAGCAGTCGCGCTTAGCGACTAGACTCATGAGGCGGCTTAATGTTTGATCTAAGTATTTAAATTTTAAAATATTGATTCAGGTTTAAATAAAACAAAGATGAATTCATTGCTCGCAAACAGAATATGAAGAAAATGAATCCTTTTAAATAAAAGCATAATAGAAATGCAGCTTCTATTTTATACATTCCACGGAACCCTCTACAACGAACCAATTACAGACTTGCCCTTATTTTTCCCCCAGATTCTTTCATCACGAAGTTTGTTGGACTCTGCTCTAATTAGGTGAAGAACTAAGATTGATTAGCTAGCCAATTGAATCCAGCGTTTTAAGGAAGCGTTAAAAATGTTTCTCGAGAATTATTTTTTTTCCACTTTTTTCTTACAATTAGTTTTTCGTCGAGAAAAAGAGTGTGGGGGTTTCACTTAGTTTTGTGAACGACGAGTTAAGAACTTTTATTTTAGTTTGTCAGATTTTATAGAGACTTATTGCCAAAACTAAAAATCTAATGTAATAAAGCTGAAGAGTTTTTGTTTGTTTGTTAAAAAGTGCTTATCTCTTGGATTGGTAAAAATCTTTTTGTAAATGAAAGCCAAGCCTAAGCCTATATATTCCTCATGATCTGGCTGCCACATGTTACTGTGAATTCGCAATCCAACTATTCTGTTGAACAGAACTGAGGAAACCTGGACTTATAATTAAAATAAGTCTGTAATCGCCAATCCCTATTGAGCAAGCGTGGTTATCAATGATCGTGCTTTCTCTCTTTGAGAAGAGGCTTTTGTACTGCAATGTGACAATAATAGACTGCTGGACCAGGAAGCTAACCACCACCTCTTAGAACAATATTATTTAAATATTACTTTGTAATTTCAAACAGTGCGGAAGGCAAAGTAATATTAAAATAATATTGTTTTAAGACGTTGTGGTAGGCCCCCAGAACTGTTTTGTTAAATCAGTCGAGTTACTGTTTTCTGACTGCCGGACTGCCTTGTTGGTCTAGTGGTCGCAAGCGCGACTGCTGTGCATGAGGTCTTGGGTGCGATTCCCAGGTCGGGCAAAGTGTTATTGGGTTTTTCCATCAGGAATTTCTCAGTTGCAGCCTCGGAGTCTGGATTTGTGCCTGGTTTGATGGCAATAGGCTCGCCCCCTATTACATGGGACTAAAAACATAATTGGCGAAATGTGGGTGCACTAATGGGTACACCTCTTCCTAACCCTTCGGGGATTACAGGCGTGATGTTATGTTTATGTTTATATTACTGTTTACTCGCCTCACACATTTTTTTTTACTGTCGTCACATTTTCATGATAACTAAAACTAACGTTCAATATAACTAACTTACTAATATTTTACTACCTAAAGCAACCAGTTCCTACAACTATCCAGATTCCAGACTCCAAATCAAGTCTCGCAGTAACCGTCACATACATTAAACTTCAACCAGAGACAACGCCGGTGTATTCTAAGTTAAGCTCTAGTTACGTACAACTTGGTTTTATTATGGACAACA
This sequence comes from Hoplodrina ambigua, assembly GCA_949774945.1. NCBI lineage: Eukaryota > Metazoa > Arthropoda > Insecta > Lepidoptera > Noctuidae > Hoplodrina > Hoplodrina ambigua. Next base: position 671,952 of record OX458982.1, read on the forward strand.
CCTGAATAGGTGCTTGAAACTCGCTTAAATTTGACTTACTTGGCGAAGTTTAGATATTTAATTAAGGGCCAAGTTTGGCCGGCCATGATTGGGGCCGACTGGCGGAGTTACAGCTTACGTAATGCATGTCTTTGTCTTTAAGATCATCTGATAAGAAGAGTTAGAGTTTGTGATTTTAAGCTCAGTTTCAGTTGTATATTAGGTATGGTTTTGCTTAATAAATCTTATTAAAAGTTTGGAATTTGATATAAGATCATTGTTTTGTGTATATATTTTGCTGTAGTATTTTTTATTAAAGAATCGGTTATAGCTTTATTATATACTAGCTTTTGCCTTCGACTTCCTCCGCATAAATTATGGGTGTCGCGGACGCAGACGAAGTTTTGGAATAAAAAATAATCCATGTCCTTCCATGGGGTTTAAAATGACTCCGTATCTTTCATCAAAATTGGTTCCTCAGTAGTTAACCGCTCAAGGCCCGTCCGTCTTACCGGCATGACAGAACAATAGAAAATCAATAAATTGTGTCTCATTACGTGGGACTTGAGTAAAGTTGAGTATTTAATGGTGAAAGCATAGCAGACAGACAGACAGTTACTTTCGAATTTTCAAATAACAAATAACAAGAAATAAAGTCATTCAGTCATTCATCATACGTAGATTGATAATTCAAATATCCCACATCTAGGGGTTGCTACACTATAACCACTGCACCAGACAGTTCACCCTTTAATCCTCTTGACACAACCAACTAGTTCCCTTTCCCCCCACATATGGGGGACTCCTCCTCTTTAGCCACATTCTCAATGGATGCAAACTCCTCGTTCCACCATCAGATAGAACTAAACACATCGACTTAACTTTTGTAAAGGCGCCGCGACGTAGCTATTCACGACGCTATCCTCCGCTTGTCACCGCATCTAATTGGCTTTGAGCTATCTCAAAAGGGGGTAGGCACGATATGAGGGTGTGGCCAATGGTTCCGACACAGTTTTTTTTTTTGTTGATTTTTTATTTTATTGTGAAATGTGTTTCAGTGAACCGTTGTGGAGTTTCTTAATGTAAACAGTAAAGTAACTATAGAATTACACATACAGGTTGGACCAAATCGTATCATCCAATAGAAAATCGCACAAACCTTTTGTCACTTTAATGAGCCGAAAAGGTTAGAATTTATGCTAGAGATATGTTTTAAAAGATCTTAAACATTTTTACCTGTACTTACTTCATAATTATAAACCACGGGATTAAATGTTACATTATTCATAAACCAATATAATCAAATTTTTTCTTTGTTTAGGAAAATTATAACGTAGGTAATAAGTAAGTAACTAAGTAAGGTCGGTATATAAGCAATCGAGAACCGACTCTCGGCTCTCTGCCTCGTTTGTCTTGTGGTCGCAAGCGCGACTGCTGTGCATGAGGTCTTGGGTTCGATTCCCAGGTCGGGCAGTGTTATTGAGTTTTACCATCAGGAATTTCTCAGTAGCAGCCTCGGAGTCTGGATGTGTGCTCGGTTGATGGCAATAGGCTCGCCCCCTATTACATGGGACTAAAAACATAACTGGCGAAATGTGGGTGTACTAATGGGTACACCTCTGCCTAACCCTTCGGGGATTACAGGCGTGATGATGTTATTTTAAGAACCGACTAAGTGCGAGTCAGACGCGCCCAGGAAAGGTTCCGCACCACCGAACAATATTTGACATTACAGTCTTGTTCTACTTGTTATAGCGGTCATAGTAGAGGAAAGTAACCAAATATGGAATAGTATCCCTAAAATGGAATACCGCCTTCTCTCGGAAACGAATACTCCTAGTTGCAAAAGACAGTGATCTTCTGTATCCTTCCATCATTATACTCGCGTACAGGTTTTGATTTGTCAGTCGGGCGAACGTTGTGGCTGCGGTGAGAGTGTTTTGTTTTGGTGTTGTGAGAAAAATTTTTAAGGTACGTAAAAACTAAGTATTTCTCTCAAAACGTGATTGAAAATAATATTTTATACTATGAGTATGCATTGATTACATGTTTATTTGATTGTTTTAGAGATTTTTTTCTTGTCTGATTGTGTTTAGTAAAAAAATCTGTTATATGTTTTGATTAGTTTGAAATTTCCGAATATGGACTATTGCACACATACGTTTATTATACGTTTTGACACAGACAGTGAGCCTGATGCCGTCATAGACTGGAAGTTCCTGACTCAGAAGATGCAGAGTGTATGTTCTGTAACAGCCTGTTTTCTCAAGATACTCAAGGAGAGACATGGATCAAATGCCTCATGTGCAGGCTCTGGGCACATGGTGATTGCGCAGGTGCAGAGTTCGATACATGGATATGTGATTTCTGCAAGTAACTTAATTAAAATTGACCAAAGTTCCTGTAGATCTCATAAAAATAACGGTTTATTATTCATAGTTTTACAGTAGTCCATATTTGGGTACCTATTCCATAATTAGGTGCCTTAATGTTGATTTTGTTTTTGAGAAAATTTTATATTTTAAATTAATATATGTAAAACAAAACTGTCAATAAGTTAAGCGCAACTGTATGGCTGATAATAAATAAGAATAAAAGTTTTTAATTTACAATGTCTTTTTTTTTATAACACAAAAACAAAATGGTATTCCATATTTGGTTACTTTCCTCTACGCATCTTGTACAAAAAAACCAACAGTGTGCCTATTACAGTTCAAAAGTAGCCATGTTAATAGATGAACAGCGGAGCGGAACTCTAAAAATCAAAACGTAACAGTAATCCATTAAAAATAATTATTAGTAGTCAGTAATTTAATAAGACTTATCTCAAACACACTACTACAAAAACCCGACACAAATCACACCAAATGGAAAACCGCGCAGCACACTTAAGCCTCCATTGACATCCACTACAGAGACCCATTCATACCGCTCAAAATATTGACAACCCCTTTCACAGGTAGCTTTGAAAAGCTTGGAAGAGAAAAGGAGACCCGATTTTTCCTTACTTAGCTCCTTGAATAGGATGCGTGCGGAGCCGAATAAGTCTTTTGCTGCAGTTCGGTCTTATAAAGGAGTGTTTTCGTTGCAAATTGCAACGAGTGTTTGGGGCGAGACGAACTGGCATACTGACGACTCTTGAAAGTGAATTGAATGTGAGCCCCTTCAGCTTTTTTGGCGTAGGGTTGTTGATGTGTAACTTTTCGGGTTCTTTTATAGTCATAACATAACATCACGTCTGTAATCCCCGAAAGGTTAGGCATAGTTAGTACCACCCACATTTCGCCAGGTATGTTTAAGTCCCATGTAATAGGGGGGAGCCTATTTCCATCCACCGGGTACAAATTCAGACTCCGAGGCTGCTACGGAGAAATTCCTGAAGGAAAAACCCAATAACACTTTGCACAAGCTGGGAATTGAACCCAAGACCTCATGCTTAGCAGCCGCGCTTTGCGACCACTAGACCAACGAAGCAGTCAGTCTTTTAATAGTGTTGTATTAATTCATTAATTGTGTGCTCATATGCCAAAAAGACCAGCTTGGCAAATACTGGCTTCTAGATGAGGCGATTGACCCCTATTTATTAATTGTCCTGTTGCTCTCGTGGTTGCAAGCGTGACTGCTTAGCATGGGATCCCGGGTTTGCTTCCCAGGTCGGGCAAAAAGTTTTATGGATTTTTCCATTAGGAATATCTCAGTAGCAGCCCGGAGTTTGAAAGTTGGTTTGGTGACACACCCGTGCTTCGGAAAGCACGTAAAGCCGTTAGTCCTGCGCTTGATCTCTCCCCAATAAAGACGGATTGCCGTAACATCGGACTGTGAGAGGGAAGGAAAAGGGAATGTACCTGTGTTTGCGCACACACTTGTGCACTATTATAATTATCTCCTGAGTAATTGCGTTCCTGGCTAGTCTCCAATGAGAGTGGCCACCATGACCGAAATCGGTTTGATAATATCATTTTTTAGAGTACTTTTAAACATACAATTATTGACTGTTAAGTTTTACCTATTCGAAAGTCGATTAATTATTTAAGCGCCATTACGCTGTAGTAATGACCGGTTTCACCACTTCCGGGTACAGTCTGATTAAATTTTTCAGGTAGATAAGTTTACATTATTTCTGTTATTTTTTTATTTATCTGGTAGATAGTACCTAAGAAACTAGTATTTAATGGAGCAAAATCACTTTACGTGACTTGCGGTACGTTGAATGATTTCTACCAGTTAACTCCACTGGTAGAAATCGTCATGTAAGGAGAAAACGTTACGACTCCAGACGACCTCTCTTTTTTTATCCCTGTCTCTTTCTATTATACGGCGTGTAAAGATACACCATTACATAGCCGTTAACTACACATACTGCCCATTACACTAAGTAACTTTTAGCAAATTAATTTTTAAGCTGGGAATCGTTTTTTTTTTGTGTGATAAATCGCTCTTATAAATCTCTCTATTGGACTGGACATAGACATAAACATATGGATATTATAGTTTCAGGTGTATGCAACCGTTTAAGGGTACTGGCAATATTTAAAGCTTAAAAATCATTTTCGTAAGAAGACCTGTCATAAAGTCAAAAAACCAATCCCAATGATGGGAAAAACATTTAACTTTCGGCGACGATATGTGATCTTTGTTCTTATTTAATAGACATAACTAAACCAGACGTCATATTAACAGACTATCATCATTGTCACAAACATTCACATAAAATGAACACAGAAATTCCCAAAAGAGTCGCAAATAAAAATTATTTACACATTTCTCGCACCGTTACAGGGTTTGGACAGATTAAGTCGTCACGTCGCGGCCATATTTCTTTTCCGTCGAGATAGCTTGCACTTAAATAAATAAAAAATACGCCAACAGTTATTTATTACTGATGAGATGTGGCTGTACAAATTCTTCTTCCTTCGCTTGGAGAGTAATTAATGTGATTCTTATATTAAAAAGTATAGCGCTTGAAATAGTTGCCAAGTAATATTATAAAATAATTATCCTGTATTGTTGTAAAGTTAAATAAATATATAATAGTGTGTCTGGCAATTTAGTGATCGATACACTCATAATTACTTACTTTCCTGAAGAATTGATTTCTTTAACTTACAAAGCGCAACTTAGACACCTCAATAGAATATTGAATAACAAAAATAACACACAATCTGCTGTTATTTAATTTAGTTATTAATCTCGTTTTAAAAACTTACCGTACATATTATTATGTTTTTCATTTAACCTTCAACCATACATAACGCGCGCGTGCTCATGCCTTTGTGGTGATAGAGATATTTGAGGAAAAATATAACTGGCGAAATGTGGGTGTAATAATGAGTACACCTCTGCCTAACCCTTCGGGGATTACAGGCGTGATGTTATGTTATGTAGATATTTGAGAATTTTGACAGAATCGCAAAAATAATTGATTTAAAACTTTTGGTAAAAGTTCCGTGTATGTAAACAATAATTAATAGGATTAATAATAGTAGTATTAATTTAATATTAATTTCACATTATAAACAGACACTTTAATTTTATGTTAACCCTAAATAACTGCAAAACATGTCGAACGTCCCCCCACAATACAGCCAGCGAAAAAATCGCAAGATTTCACATTTCAACACTCAGCGAACTTTTATAAAGCGCGCTGTTTTCTCAACAACCCGTAAAGGAACGAGTTACGGGCCCTTACACCTCAAGCGCTGCACCGCTTCCAGCGATCGCTCCACGTAACTAGGGGAAGGAAGTGTAATTTTACACGGCTGATACAATCGCTGTAGCGCTGAATAATGAATGTGGTTTCCGACTGGCCGGAATGGTTTATTGATTATCGCTGTGATACCTGAAGGATGTACGTTGTTTTGTTTTTTGTAAGGTAAGCAGGTGTGGTTAGGTCTAGATTTGGATGGGTGGGCAAGTAGTTTATAATCTGCGAATTAAGTAATCAAAACTTATTCCTCATTAGAAATGATAAATTGAAATAAGGGTTTTGGCTTACAGAGTCACAATTATTTAAACCTGATATTTTTTAAGCACGTCAAAACTTGTTTTCGTTCGGTTTTTAAACCCATGGTTTTTAATTTAATTAATTTTTTATCTATTTCTATTTAGTACTTGCTTATAAAATTGCCATTAAAATAATATAAACAAAAAATTCAAATTTACGTATACTGGATTCAAAATAAAACTCTGTAATTAAAGGCAATGCTTTCATGGTTTAACACGCGCTTGCATCGACGTCAAGTAGTTACATATAATTGAATATGATTACTTTACCTAGGTACTTTCATAACCTGTAACTACATAAGTGGCGTCACATTTAGGTACCTAACTGCAAATTATAGCACTGGGTATAAAAAATTCAATTGAAAGTTCATAGGAATACTACCTAAAACCTTGCCTAGTGTGATAAAATTGCATTAACTCTGATATATAGTGATGTAATAAAAATAGCACATTTTATTTTCTGGTACACCCATAATCTGTATGCTGAAATATAGCTGTTTAGCTGTCTATGCCTCTCTAAAAGCTCTCCTATAATACCAATAAACAACACCGTGTATAATAGCCAGCAAACATCTTGAAAAATATGAACACGTTAGTGACGTATGACAACTGGGAATATAATTAAAAAAAATATTGTCTCCAGGAGTGAAAACTAGATGGAAAAAAAACCAAGTGATTAATTTACTCGTATGTAAATAACCAGCTTCTGTCCACATCTTTGCCCACGTGGAAATTATAGCTCATGCTCGGCAGTGGCGCTTTAGGACCACTAGAACGACGAGGTAGTCATACAAATTCTTCACAAATTTATCCAGTTCTAATGCACAATACCGCATTCAATCCACAAAAAATAAACTAAAAGCAGGTTACCGTTTTTCTCAGTCGACAACTTGGCTTACTTACTTACTCAGTTGACAGAAACGGGTTGGAAATGCTACCACTTTCCCGAGGATATCTCTCCGCGTTGCCATTTAATACATTAACTTACTACTCTGTACTAGCCTCTCTTGTACTGGTATTGTTTGGCTTTGTGGTTGACAGAAGTTTTATTGGCAGGTTTAATTTATGCCTGTTAATGTTATAATGATACCCGCCTATAAAAACTAATATCTCTTATAGAGAAGCCACGAGCATTGATCACGATTGGCGATTCCAGACTAATATTTACTTAGTCCAGGTTTCCTCACGATGATTTCCTTCACCGTTGTCAGTGATATGCAAGATAAACTTAGAAAGTACATAAATCGAATTGGTAGGTATATGCTCGATATCTAACACTAAACCCCGTGCTTGAGAGGCGGGCGCCTTAAACATTGGGCTATTAGACACTTACTACGTTACACATTTACTTTAGTTATTATCTAAATTGTCTCGTTGCTTGCCTGGGTCAGGCAAAGCGCGGATTCTCAACCTATCCTTTTATACTGTTCTACTTCTTTGACGACACGACTGGCGCAGTGGCTGAGCAATTGATTGCTATCAAGTAAGCTAGTTCACAAACTATTTATAGTATCAATTTATACTTCCATCTTTATAGGTTGTAAACCAAGATTGGCTCAGTTATGTACTATAGAGCTGTAAGTTTTATAGCAGTGCTATAATAGTGCTATAATTTCGCATAATAACTCGGCGATTTTTACTGTGGTATAGCTCGTAATGAGGGGGGTGTTTTGCTCGTTTGATTGTGTACTCTTGCCCTTATAGGGGTGAAATAATTAAGTGCCGGGGAAGTCTGGTCGGTAAATAATTTTCTAATGGCGTTATCATGAAGAATGATTGCGTGGCGGTTGGGGATGACTTCGGTTATTGATGATGTCGCTGCGAATCGAGTTGTTGGATTGGATTGTTGCGGAACAATCAATTTCACACTTTACTGGGTCAGATTTGATTGTCATTTGAAACAAATGGATCTTCGATCGCCCAAGATGTCGCCATATCTATGTCATTTTATCATCAAAGTCAAAGCCAAAACATTTATTCTTCTTTTTTATCGTGTGGGTAGTAAGGTCTTACGACCCCACACACCCTAGAGCCAGAGTTTCTGAACCGCTTCAAGGGCCTCTGACATGGTTTGAAAAATATCAAAATATATTAAAAAAAAAAAAAAATTCATTTACTTTCTTTTTAATCACATTCAATCTACCCCAAAGAAATAACAATTCTTAAACAAATTCAGGTCGTAAACAGTAGTACAAAGGCCCCTAACCCAAAGACTAAAATTTATTGTATCACCGTACGATACGACTCTTTACAAAGGATGTCCTTTGTTGCCCACTCTCCTTTGACCAGCTGACCAAAACGTTTCGTTGGCTACCTCATCCGGGTATCGACGTCACACAGAGTTTAATAATTATTTTTATTTGTTTGATAGGTATTTGCTTTAAAAGTAATATAACGGTAATGTAATTGTGTTTTATTATCGTTGATGTTAATTATTGTTAAAGATCCTAACACGAATCAAACAATTACAAAATATTGTCAGTAAATGAGTTTTGGGCCAACAAAAAGAAAATTCAGGAAATATCTTTCCTGTCTGAAATATAGCAATTGCAGTCCTAATATTATAATGCCTTTTGAAAAATCTATGACATTAACATACTTAATAAACTATAAATCAAAAATAAAATAAAAAAATGCAGCTTTTTAATTAAAATAATTGACAAGTTACGACTTCCCTGCGCTTGTAACTCCATACAATTTCCGTCTCGTGACGTTTACAACTTGCAACGCGTGGTAAGCAGTTAATTTAGTAGCTTTTTTTTAGATCGGTATGCAAGATAACTGTAATTAGAGTACCTTGTCATTTTTACACTACTATTATGTTCTTACAGACACACACAACATCACGCCTATATGTTAGGCAGAGCTGTACCCATTAGTACACCCACATTTCTCCAGTTATGTCCCATGTAATAGGGGGCGAGTCTATTGCCATCAATCGGACACAAATCCAGACTCCGAGTTGTGAAAGAGTCAGAAAGTTGAAGCTTGAATTGTGTTTTATGTTTGATACCCGTGTCCGTCAAATACGAGGCTTAGAAAATTACTTGCAAATATGTGGTCTATGGGTCTACTGTGGTCTACTATGGTCTACTTTTGGATAGAGAGATAATTGTGTAGCGTTTTGTTATTTTTTTCCTTCTTCTTGCAGCTTTAATTTCTTATCAAAGATGAAGAAATATCCGTAAATCCCTGACTTCATTACACTCAGGCTTGAGTCAGCGTGTTCAACACGGGTGTCGAACAAGTCGGTAGCGTGTCGTGTGACTCTAAGGACCAATAGATTTCTCCTGCGACTCGTGTGCAAGTGTGCGACGCAAATCTGTTAAAAGAGATGTTTAGAGTACACGATTTGTTTCGAAGTTTCATAAACTTAAGGCAGTTTGATAAAAACTGAAAAACCTTAGGATTTGTTTTTTACAATTAGTTTTGTTGAGGTGTCCAGGAAAGTTAAATCGTTTTACCGAAACTCATCAAGCTTTTTCTGGTGGTCGCCATTGTTGATTCTAGCTTGCAGGAGTTGCAGTGGCTAGGAAAGGTATTGAAGACGACTTTTTCGACGATTTTTCTCAGTCGTTCATTTACAGAATCGTGTAAAGTAAAAGCAAACTTATCAGTGTTGTCTCCAATAAGAATTCAGAAACAAGAAACAGGATCTTTTGGGCAGGTGTCGGACGACAAAAACCCTGGACCCCCGGGGGCTGTCCTCTCCGTGTCACCAATTTGTGGGGCTGAGTCACGAGAGGTCGCGGAAATAGTTTTGGAATAAGTGGTTGTGATAGTTTTTTTTTTTTTAACACAACATAACATAACATCACGCCTGTAATCCCCGAAGGGTTAGGCAGAAATGTACTACCCATTAGTACACCCACATTTCGCCACCTATCTTTAAGTCCCATGTAATAGGAGGCGGGCCTATTGCCATCAACCGGGCACAAATCCAGATTCCAATGCTGCTACTGAGAAGTTCCTAATTGAAAAACCTATTATCACGTCTTTGTCCGACCTGGGAAGCAAACACATGGCCGAGGCAGTCTGTTTGTTTTTACTTTAAGGTTTAAAACGCGGGCAGAAGATATAGTTAGTAAAATAAAATTGGCCTACTGTGTTATTAAGTAATCGTTTTCCAAGCAACAGTTGTCTATCATGTTTCTCATGAAACAAAATACAAATACAAATACAAAAATGCTTTATATTTTGTTCTCTCACACAGATATACATCATAAACCAAATAAGTAATCATTGCATAATGTAGGTACATACATGATAATAAAAATCTATGTGAGAGACCACCCTCTATCGTCTAAAACTTGTACCATTTCCAGATTCCTGACAAATTGAATCTTGCTTGTCCGCCCGGGGCAGACAAAAGGGCGATTCGCATTTTATTTGCCATCTGATTCCGCCCCGGGCCCGCTTCATTTTCATCACCCAACACTAATGGGATTTCAATTACCGGAACTGATAGATTTGTGTACTGTTGTCGTTGCTAGGGGATGGGGGACGAAGGACGGGGGACGACAGTTAGTGTGTTTGTTATACAGAAGTTAAGTCTGAAATGAGGTTGAGTTATGACTAATTTGAAGCAGTGTGTTGAAGACTGCCTCGTTTATCTTGTGGTCGCAAACCGCGACTGCTGAGCGTGAGGTCTTGAGTTCGATTCCCAGGTCGGGCAAAGTGTTATTGGGTTTTTCCATCAGGAATTTCTCAGTAGCAGCCCCGGAGTGAATTTGTGCCCGGTTGATGGCAATAAGCTCGCCCCCTATTACATGGGACTTTAACGTAACTAGTGAAATGTGTATGTACTAATGGGTGCAGCTCTGACTAACCCTTCGGGGATTACAGGCGTGATGTTTTGTGTGTACTTAAGGGCATGTAGAATTGGGCATTATAATTTCATCAACTACGACTGGTCTGCAATGCGTTCTGACATGTCAACTAAAATTGTATGGAAGTTACAGATTAGCTAAAATTAACAGGTCTAATTTATTTCCGTCCCTTTCTTGTTTTGTGGCACAAAAAAGGATAGAAATAATCTAATTTTAGTTTAGTTTGTGAACAAGGGAATCGGCTCCATTATCTATCTATTTTTTCTACGTCGAACATCTAGTTATTCCTTTAGTAAAATCATACGCTACATTGTTGATATTGTACTAAAACGTACAAAGTATATTGCTCGGATATTTTCATAGCCTTTGGACGAATCGCTAGGATTTCAATTTCGTTTGAACGTGAGTTCCTGGCCGAATGTTATCGTTTGTCAGTCGTGTTCCTGCAATCGGTTGCAAGATTGGTAGGCGCTGAAACTCCTCAGTGAATAAGTAAATCTCAATAATACAACGTAAGATTGAGTAGGAATAAAGTTGACTTTCAAAAATAATTTAAAACGTCGAAAATAAACACATTTTTTACAGTTTATTGATAATAATTAGGTACCTATAATTTAATCTGTACTATAATAAAGCTAAAGAGTTTTTTGTTAGTTTGTTTAAACGAGCTATTCTCTGGAACTACCAGTACGATTGAAATCTTTCGTACACGATAACCAAGGCCAAGAGGAATAGTATAGGCTATATAACATCACGCTACGACCAATAGGAGCGCAGCAGTAACCAAAGACGTGGCTGAAATCGTTTGTTAGAGGGTAAGGGCTGCTGTATCTTGCAGTGTTTTCCCTAAACGGTTAACTAGGCACACAAAACATCGAGCTACTATATTTTATTTTATTTTTTTGCTTAATACCATCTACGTAAAACCTATTTTTACAAATGAATAAATGATTATGATTATGATTAGGCTAAATGGAGATAGTCTTGACTCAACATTTAGCTCAATCTCAACGCTATTTTAAACGAATAAGCAGTTAGAAAGCAATACGTAGGTGCTAACAGACACATACCGTTTTGCCTAATAGGAGCATGTTGTTATTCATTTTAATGGGCGCCGAGAATACTTCAGAAGCGGCCCTGAGTTTTTAAATTGTTGGTCTGACACTACCGTGTCTTGAAAAATCGGTAAAAGCTGTTATTCCTGAGCCTGGTCGACTAGTCGTTTCAGATTGCCGTCCCGAATTTGAGAGTAAGACAAAAGAAGGAGTGCACTTGTGTCGTGCACACACACTAGCGCAGTATCTGCTGCAGCTCCTGTGTACTTGGCTAATCTCCATTGTGATTGGCCACCATGAACAAAATTCGTACGAAAGAATCGCTTCGCTATCACCAGTCAATGCCCTTTTGCAACCAAACCCTCAACCTTAGTAAAAGACCACGTCGCGACATGCCCAACTCATAACATGCAAATTGAGCGTCTTGACAAAAAAACCGACGTTAGTCAATGTAATATTCAGTAGGCAAAGACGTAAGGTTATATCAAAAGTTCCGCCAGGATTGCTACTTGTTTGTATAGGGTACATAGTGGTTTTGTGGTGAACGGCGTTTGCCTTTGTGAAATGTGCGTGTAAAGCAACAAATTGAAATTGGAATTCAAATAATGTGGTGATGTAAAGTTGGTACGAGGACAGGATTGCGTGTCTTCTGCTTTTTATTAAATACAGCAGGTTTTGTCCGCGATTACTTCATCACATACACATACATAAATTCACGCCTTTTTCACATGGAGATAGACAGAAAACACAGAACGCCACCTGCTAGGATCCTTACATTTTCGCCTCAGACACGTTCATATATCTCGTCATACAAGCACGCCGGTTACAAGTACTGCGAACCTGACCTTGCCTGACTTACTTTTACTTTTAATTATAAAGAGGTTAAGTTTGTTTGTATTTAATTTATGGTTTTTTTTTGTAAGAGGTAATCTGTGAAAGTGCTGGTCCAACAAACATTCTTTCACAAATGGAAAGCTCTATTAATGAATGTGATGGTGTTATTGTAAACATCGTGGACGAAGTTGCGGGACGAATATTGTGTACTTTCATTTCACCAGACGGTGAGTCCAAAGAACAAAGTTATTACGCTCAAAACATTAATTCAATGAAGCACTAAGCACATCTTAATCTAATTCTCAATAAGAATATACGCATTAAAGTGTATTATCTAATTATTCTTTATCACGTCGTATTAACGCCATAACAATAGCTTTTTTAGCAAAATACATTAAGACTATCTTCACAGCTCTAAGAAAACAAAGAATTATCTCAATGTTTACCAACACTTAGATTTCAGCACACAATAGTCGCTCCATACCGTGTCGGTCTAGACTTTTTCTTTAATAAAGTTACCGACGCCTCAGGGACTGCCTTTTATATCTCCGTCTTAATTATAAGTACAAAAGGTATATTATGAGAACAATCTACCGTTATATACGTTTTGTTTAAGAGAATAAGTGAGAAAATAATAAGAGAAAATAATGGTTGTGGGGGGAGAATTAATACCTACGTTTTTTTTTGTTTGAAAGGTCAGTAGAGGTCTTAACTATTAAGGCATTAATTCCGCCTTTGTACTTTATACGTTTTCTTGCATAAAGTTTAAATAAATATAAAACGCACTTTGTTAGGGCAAAAATCAAAGTCAAAGTCAAGATTAAGTCAAAACATTTATTTCAATTCAATTCAATTTCAATATTTTTTTTATTTTTTTAATTAGACCATTTACAGGCACTTTTGAATTGTCAAAGAGTTGGACAGTTAGTCCGAAAGTTGAAGCTAGTTGCTCGTTCCAAAACGGAGGTAGGCCTCTATGGAGAAGAACGAGCAAGAAACTCCACGGCGCTCTTTTAAATTAGGTTTTTAAAAAATCTTGGTTACATTATCCATCATATCATAGCTTCAAGCAATGGGTGCCTTAAGACTACCTGCGTCACTGACGCCAACTAGTAACAAGGGATAAAGTAACCTGGATGTATACCATTAGAACATTCCATGTCCAGTAGTGGTAAAACATAACATCACGCCTGTAATCCCCGAAGAGTATGGCAGAGATGTACCCATTGGTACACCCACATTTCGCCAGTTATGTTTTAATCTCAGAAGGCGAGCCTATTGTCATCCACCGGGCACGAATTTAGACTCCGAGGCTACTACTGAGAAATTGCTGATGGAAAAACCCAATAACACTTTGCCCGACGTGGGAATCGAACCCAAGACAAACGAGGTAGTGCAATGGTGATGATGATGATGATACCATTAAGGCCGGTATGAGGAGGTGCGGGATAGGTTAATTACTTGAAAGGATTTGGGGAAGGGCTTTGCAAAGCTCCATTCCATTCAAAATAATATAGACTTCCTAAAAACTATCTGAAATAAGTACTAAAGCCACATCATTACCACACTTTATCACAACCGTATCTCACAGCGCCGCCACTGAACGAAAACTTGGGCACTAACTCCATCGTCTCCCGAGAGAGGGCGCTACTGACTTCACTGTTATCAGTCGTCATACACTTGGACCGAGTCACTTTTTATAATACTTTACTTTGTTATATTCTCTGAAGAATTAGCGCTGTAACAGTCAAGAATAGGAAGCGAAAGATTTGAGGATATTTTTTGTTATCTAACTTTCTTCAGTAGCAAATCTTCTTGTTTCAGATATTAGGGTTACGTACCTCAATAGAAAATAGAGAAAGAACCCGATCACTTTATGTCTATCTTACGCAAAGATCTTTTTCAAATGTACTGTTTCGGGTTTATAATGAATACTAGCTTTTACCCGCGGCTTCGCCCGCGTTAGTTTAGAATTTGACAGTCAATTCGGGCTGTACTCGACTCGTTGTTCAGCCAGATCCAGAATTATTAAATACGGACCAACTGTGACTCATTATAGTCCGTCGGCGTTCAGTTTGTATTTCTGCAAGAGAGGTCCTTCTCGCCTGCGTCTGTTCTGGAGTTTCTGTCGCTGTAATGGCTGAGCTTGTTCTCTGAGACGAAGTTGTGTTTGATTGAAAAAGCGTCTCAGTTGCTCTTACAGCTCTCTGGCTTTCGGCTTGTTCCTCCAAAAGCAATTGCGTTTAAAAGGGCGTTTCAGTCATTCTCTGAGAAGCTTGGAGGGCGAACGGCTTGACTCTCTAGTCTTTCCTGGCTTTAAGAAAATGTCTCATCAGCTCTCAAATTTACTTGTCGCTCCGGTTGTGCTTGCCTTCTTAATGCGGCATGAACGGAAGATTCCGAGGATTGAGCAGTAATTTTTGCTCGGGCTCGCAATGAGCTTTTGGTTGTGTGTTGGACCTGCGAGATATTCTAAAATTGAAAAACGTAACCTACCTACCCTCATTAAAACACACCGGAAATACCTCTAACGAAAAAATAAACAGTACTGAGGGACAAACTTAACTTTGTCGTTGAAAAACTGTTGTCTACATACATCGACATAGGTCACGGTTAGTTTAGCAACTAAGCTCTTCCTTCAGTCAATCATCGACTACACGCATTAAACAAAGCAATTTTACTGTTAAGACAGTTCTGCGCTGTGATCTTATGAGGAGTTTCCTTTCGATATCTCCGAAGTTCATCATCAGATCATGACAGTACTTATTTGGGACCAATTCGAAAAAATAAACAAAAAAAGAATCATCCAAGTCAATTTACAATTAGCGGAGTAATCGCAGAGTATGCTTCATTGACAGAGCGTAGGTTCACCTTTATTCTTCCATGCATCCTCTATGAATGCGTTTACACCTGTCAGTGTCAGTGATGACAGTGTCAGTTACGCAGTTTTTCTGTATCCCTGACAACGTATATAAAGTGGGTCACAGACAAACGCGAAATGTTGTGGCGGCCGCGTCAATTGCAAATTTTAACAACCGGCCGCGTGTACTGCTTTGTAAAATGACGCCAAATATGGAAATTGTAATAGAAATAGTTGAATTTAAATAATAATTTAAATTTAACTCACACTTCTCTATTCCTAAGAGTAATATGCGATGCTAATGATAATATAGGTAGAGATAAACTATTATACCTTGGCGCTTCCCTCCATATTACCATTTCAATGTGTGTAGTCACGTTCGTATGAAAGACTTTGTGAGTAATCTTCTTCAGTGGCAGGCTAGGATATTTTTTGTCAACTAATCATAAATAGCCGACCGCGCAAGACGACGTACCTCTCATTTTCATAGAGAATTTCAGTGCAGCGCCATACTAATAATAATGAGTAATTTTTGACGCCGCTAGTCGGACAACAAATCGCTGATTTGTTTTTGTCTCGAGAGCCGTCTCAATACGCACACATGCGTTGTGAGTATTTTTAATACTATTAAAAACACTTTCAAACGTTTTGAATTGTGGAAGGGCGCGTCATATTACTGTAGTTTATCTCTACCTCACACCTCAAGTGTTTAAATAAACGGTTTTCCTACCTTTTTTCTTATCTTCTGAGAGGACTAATGAGTCATGAGAGTAATAAGACAACGTTACGGTTAACCATATTGACTGACGTCCGATTGCGACGTCCTATTGTCCGATTGTAGCACAATCACCACGCTAATGACACTTCAGGCCGCCACTGTGACCGCGGTGGTGTGTTTTTGGAGCGTTAGGAGCCGCGGCCTGCGGTTTGCCGTAACCGCAAGTCCGTCCGTCTGGAAGCCACTTTATGCAAAATGTCAGGATACTCTTCAGCGGTTTTGGGCATGAAAAATTATTAAGCAAACAACTTTCGTACTCCTAGGTTGTTTACTTGAAACTGGTCTATCGACAGTCTAGACTCATAATGTATTACATGCTTAAACTTAAAATTTAATCATGATCCCATAGACACGTGGCGCCATCTACTGTCATAAGGACGTTTTTGTGATTTCCCTCGGGAACAGTACTTTTTTTCGGGATTAAAGGTACCCTATGTTCGTCCCTGTACACCTGGCAACTTATATGCAAAATTTCAGGATGATCGGTTCAGTGGTTTAGGCGTAAAATGGTAGCAAACAAACAAACAAACTTACTTTCACATTTATAATATTAGTTAGGAAGTTAGGATTCCCACAGCCTAAACTGTATACATGCACCTGTATGCTCAATGTTTTGAGTGTGTGCTATCCAAAAATCAGAATTTGCATACAGAATAAAGTTACTTTTGTATTTATTTTGTTGTACCTACGGAATATTATTATTAATCTGTTATTGACAATAAAGTTGCGTATCATGCAAGCCTATCATGGGCAGCAAGTACAAAAAAAGAGACAGAATAATTAAAAAAAAAAACATAAAAATTAAATGCTCAAAAATCCTTGAAACACATAAAAATAGCCCTTTCATCCGGAAATACAAACGGAACTCCGGGTACACAACAGAATAACATCAACAAAGCATAAATCGTCGGTACGTACCCTCCGAAATTACAACGACAGACGACAGCACATAATGGCGACACAAACTGGGAAATATTAAACGAGCCATTTAGTCTGTATACCCTCAAAACGGTAAATGGTCGTTTAATGTGGTTAAGCTTATCCGATTCGGCTATGAATATTTTAAATGTGTTACTTTGATGATCTGGGGGATGATCTATTTTAACCTTTTTTTGGGAACGAAACGCCTCTTGCGGTTGGAGTTAGCTGGCAGACTTCTCTCTCGTTCTCTTTTTGTCTGTCTCTTTCTATTGGTCATCTTTTATCTACCATGATATATCAAGGTCATCTCGTAACTGCCATTGCTTACATCTTTATTTTTATTACTTGTTACTACTTTTTAATATTCGTCTTCATTGTTTTCACATGTAGAATCAACAAGAATAATGTCACCAGGATTTTGTAAAAACCTTATTGAAAAGAGCGCCGTGGAGTTTCTTGCAAGTTCTTTTCCTTATAGGCCTACCTCCGTTTTGGACCGAGCAACTAGCTTCAACTTTCTGACTAACTGATCGACTCCTTGACAATTCAAAAGTTTCAATGACAATTCAATAGTTTTCTCAAGATGATTTGATTTACCGATATCAGTGAGGTTCATGATAAACTTAGAAAGTATATTTGGATCGAAAAAGTGACATTGGTTTGTACTGGTGGCCACTACTACTATTTTACTTTATTGATGATAAACAGGAGTGTTCTCAAAAAAAGAAAGTAACCCGACGAGTCCCCATTTCTAGAATGTAGTGTGCGTGAAGGCCTTTACACGCTCCACTTGTTAGAATGTTTATAGGTCCCCTTCAAGCAATTGACCTGTGATATTAGTTCTTTTGTAGACTTCTGAGTTTCTAATATTATTATGTATAGAAAATCCTAACGCATAAGGCTGTCGAAGACCATTCAAAATATACTATGACACTCAGAAGTAGTGTAGCTTTCAACTGATGAAAGAATATTTGTGATCGAAGCAACACTTCCATTACCTATTACAAACAAAAAGACATAACCTTTAAACTTCTATAAGATATAAAACCTAAAAATAAAATTGCAAAGTACATATGCAAAATTTATAAAAAAAAGAGAAAGCTCATAGGGAATCAAATGGCCTTAGTGTTTCATACCCAAATGGCTTAAACATGTGGTTTTTTCGGCACCAGCAACAGCCCCCACAGCACAGTAATTTCACAATATTGCATAATTGTTAGTTGCAGATGCCGCTAACTGTACCTGAAGTTGTAAAAAAGAAATTAAAAGGAAGCACTGCCAAGTAATTTGTTAAGCATTATTTTACATGCCATCAACATATCCACAAGGAAATAAATGCTCAAAAATACACCCCACAATTCATTATCGCCCCAATCAATAAATTAATACCACCCCAAACTTTCACCTCAAATTACGACCCATCAATTCATCGAAAATTATACGAGTAACAAAATAAAAATGGCCGCCGCCGCCTTCATTTGTGACACTAAAGCGCAAATTATGCGCCCGAGGCGATAACGACGTATCGGGCGATCCGCAAATCGGTTCCAATAACGCCGATCGAATCAACAGGTCTGACAAGACGGTAATGGAGGTTCTACCGATGAATGCGCTCGTATTTTATGTTAAACTACCCTCATTATACGTTTAGTCACTGGGATGATTATCTGGATCTAATTAAGAAAAGAGGTGGCAATACGGAATTAAGGAATATTGAGGAAATGTAAAATCTTTAAATAAAATTAATCAAGGAATTGATACACTTTTTTTTATTACACTTTTTTATTATAATTATTAATACTTACAATAAATCGCACCATTATGTTAATTAAAATTATCGCTGTCCCTTACCGACTGACTGTTCTGTTCTTTTTCATATTCTATT
Organism: Hoplodrina ambigua; assembly: GCA_949774945.1. NCBI lineage: Eukaryota > Metazoa > Arthropoda > Insecta > Lepidoptera > Noctuidae > Hoplodrina > Hoplodrina ambigua. The sequence goes on from OX458982.1 coordinate 691,096, forward strand.
TCCAAGTGTTTTTTTTTTGTCTTTCATGTCGCCTAATAGAGTCAAAACTCAAACCTCCTGATCATTTCATCGAGCTATCCGAGAAACTCCCACTGGGGTACTCGTTACCTACCTTGGCCGACCGAAAAAACAAGTCGACTATAGCAACAATAATCTTCACAGATGGGAATTCTCTGATGGTACCGATCTTTAGTGTCTTTGCAGCGCTTCTCCGCAGACCATGCTCGCCTGCATGCTCGCCTTCTATCTTCCCCCATATCACCTATACACGTTAGGACCTAATGAGTTCTTCAGCGGATGTCAAAAATCATAATCCATAAACAAAAAATTACTCCATCAATACGCTAAGAAGAAGATAGAATAGAGGCCATATTTATGACGTCACAATTTATTAAAAACCATCAAATAAATACAACACATATTTTACTTTGCCACCAAACCCATAAAATATGCTTAGTGGTAATTAAAAATTACTGCTTTGATATATGAGAGAGAAAATATATATGTAGCATTAGAAATTTAGTACCGGGAAACACGAGTTATGTTTCAACTATGAAGAAAGGTTAATTGCTTGCTGATCTAAAGTGAGTGCAGGATATATGGTCCGTATATTTCTTGGAGTTTTACCTATAGAACTAGCGACCCGCCCCGGTTTCGCATTGGTGCAATGTAGACACATAAACCTTCCTCTTGAATCAGTCTATCAATTGATGAAAACCGCATTAAAATCCGTTGCGTAGTGTAAAAGATCTAAACGTACAGACGGAAGGAAGCGGCTTTGTTTTATAATATGTCATGGTCGTGACCGAGTGCTGTCAGTTGGGCTTGGTCATCTCTTAACTGCTATGGCTTTAATATATTTATTATTTTTTACTACTATTTTATATTTGTATTCATTGTGATCACATGTAGAATCGACAATTAATGTAACCAGGATTTTGTAAAAATCTAATTTAAAAGAGTGCCGTGAAGTTTCTTGCTCGTTCTTCTCCAAAGTGGCCTACCTCCATTTTGGAACGAGCAACTAGCTTCAACTTTCGGACTAACTGACCGACTCCTTGACAATTCAAAAGTGCCTGTAAATGGTCTAATTTAAATAAATGTTTTGACTTTGACCTTGACTTTGAATATGTAAATATGGTTTGAGTGAAGGAGAAAGATATAGGAAAATGTTATCGAAAACTCAAACATTACCAAAATCAAGTCCACTGTGGACAGGATATTTTTTAATAACCGATGAAACATGATATAACCCTTTGGGGGTCTTGAATCATGTACTAAATCTTTACTAAAAGTTTTAGTTACGAAGTCCGTTTTAACTCGTATACCATAAGCATCTCCAAGTGACCTACATTACAAAGTAAAGAAAATAAATAAAAAATGCATGAAAATGTTCGTTTTTAACGCCCGTCATTTAGCTAGTCTGTCAAAAGTGTAGGTACCTATACAATATATAGGTACCTACACTTTTTTTTCCTTTTACATCGTGTTGAAAGTCAGTAGCTTTACTATTCAAGTTACTGCTAAATCCGTGGAAGTGACTATTTACGACAACGCTTTAAGGTAAACACTGCAGCATCTTATGCGGTTGTAATAGAAGCGATTTTACAACAAAAAGGTATAGTCTAACCACTGTACTTCCACGGATTTAGCAAGCAGTTGACAACTCCTACCTGAACATTAATTTAGCAACATAAAGTGCAGGACAATTTGTCGCATGAATTTTATGACGTACTTCACACATTAAAGTGTCGAGACGCGAAATAACGCTAATGCCAGTGGTTAGAGCTATACACGGCAGTTCGTCGCCAATTATCCGCTTTTAACCGGCTTAAACTGCTTCAAACTGGTTCGAAATAGACATGAAATTCGTCATTTTGCAGCTGTTCGTAGTCGTATGTTAGTTAGTCTACTTTGCATTTAAGTAAGTAGGTATTAAATAGCTGTTCGATGGTTAACTGTGTTGACGAGCTAAATAAAACTAAATAATTATCTAAGTTAATTGTGTATATGAATAATTTTCCTAAAAACATTCATCAAGCCTTATTGTACTTTTAAAAAACGCAATTTTATTTATCGCACGACTTTTATGAAGTACTTCTCATATTAATGTGTAGAGGTGCGAACGATGGCCGGTGGTTAGCGCTAAATGCGTCTCGTCGCCAATTAGCGGTCCTTCATTCAGTTCGCACCGGTCAGAACCGGTTTGCACTGGTTCGTACCGCTTGTAATGTCCTTATTGGGAACGTGTGTGAATTTACGAGTCAGTTTGTAAACGTCCAGTTTAGTAAAGGAAAAAGCAGCGTTTGATGTGCAATTAGGTCTGATTGGAAGGTTTTTTAAAGGAATGTGTAAATAGGTAGTTAATTGGCGATTGAGCGGTTTATTTTTGTACCGGTTTGAAGCGGTTTGTAGTGGTGCAATTTTGTGGGAGATTGAAAAATTACGTTATTTGATAGCCTTTGCTAGCAGATTCCACTATAGATAATTTGCTCGTTTTTCTTTATAAGTTTCACTGTTGGTATAATTTACCGACAGTTACATAGAAAATTTACTCTCATCTCCGCATAAATAATCTTTATTACCTTGTTTCCATGCAAAATTGATTTCAAAAATCTCGTGAAAAATGTACTTTCAACATAATTGAGTAAAAAAAGTTAATAAACGACCCGAAATAAAAAATGGCGTATTTCTGTAGAACATTTCTCATTTTGAAACAACGAATAGTAATTTTCTTGGACGCAGGCGGCTATTTCAATTTAAAACTAGATTCATTTGCATTTGTGTCGTTATCCTTTTATTTTGTTGTTTCATTACTGGACAATATTTCTTTTTTAACTGACTTCAGCTTCTTTTGTGACTGTTGGTGTTTTATCTTTTTCGTTTGACTATTATTAATTTCTTGTTTGTAATTGATTTTTGTTGTTCAACTGTCTTTTATAAGACATACATACATCACGCCTGTAATCCCCAAAGGGTTGGGCAGAGGTGTACCCATTAGTACACCTACATTTCACCAGTTATGTTTTTTTTTAGTCCCGTGTAATAGGGGGCGAACCTATTGCCATCATTGGGGCACAAATCCGGACTCCGAAGCTGCTACTGAGAAATTCCTGATGAAAAACCCAATAACTTTTTGCCCGACCTGGGAATCGAACCCAAGACCTCATGCACAGCAGAAGAACATCGATAATGAGATTTTTTATAAGAAGCACCGATAATGTCGGACCTGTGTAATAATAGCCGCACAGATCTATCTATCTGGTTAAGCTACGCTATATCGTGGTATACCATGATGACCTAGTGATTAAGGCGCCCCTCTTAAGTATGAGGTTGTGCGTTCAAATCCAAGCAAGTACTAATGTGATTTTTTCAATTCATATGTGCTGCCTAAAGTTTAACTTGGACATCGGTGAAGGAAAAACATCGTGAGGAAACATGGACTTATACCAGCCTATTACTGTCCCACTCAAACCATGTCAGACTGCCTTGAGGCGGCTTAGAAACTCTGACACTAGGGCGTGTGGGGTCGTAAGATCTTACTGCCCACACGATAAAGAAGAAAGATGCTACGCTTGCCGGGGTTGGTCCGTGGATGGGTGACTATCTTTACACACTGAGCCTCCTCCGTGCCTCGGAAGCATGTTAAGCCGTTGGTCCCGGCTGTCATACGTGAATCTGTGACAGTCGTTGTTGGTCGTCAGAAACCCGAAAGTTTGACAACCAGTCTAACCAAGGGGTATCAAATTACCCAATACTGGGTTATGGAGGTCAGGTAGATAGTGGCTCCATGTACAATACTGGTATTTATCTGCATCCTGTTAGACTGGAAGCCGACCCCAACATAGCTGGGAATAGGCTAGGCAGATCGATTGATCATCAGTTATGGCTAATTAGTCCCCTACTAAACTAAAGCAATGATTTTTAATAACTCTTTGCTAATTGTGCTACCTTATCGATGCCGGCAACGCCATTACAATGAAAATGTCTAAAGACAAACCATCTCATTCTTCAACTTAAACATTTTATAGAGAGTCGTTAGTATAAATTCTTCACTTCTTCTTTAAACTACCGTATTTCGCTCGCCGGCAATAAGGAAGGAAGTGTAATTTCTTCACGATCGCTATCGCCGACGCAACAGCCCCCGTCCAGGATGCCTTTTAATGAATGGCCATTCAAAATAAATTTTTAACACGCTCCGCGTTTTGTTGGTGCGATTTTTATTGTGTAAATTTTTCACTTGCGCCTTTATTAAGGCAGTGTGGAATATTAATATGATGGGTGTTGTTATTGTGTGAATTTAGACGTAAAAGTGTTTTATAAGGAGGATGATAAAGTTCTTTTTTGTTTGCAATAAAGTACTTTGAAACATGGTTGTATGTAAGAGATCCCTTTATTTGTAATCGAAGGGGAGGCAAAACATTAAAATTGATATTAAAGAGTCCAAATATTAGGTGTATTTTGCATTCTTTTGTTTAACCCTTTGACTGCGGACGATCATTTGTTGCGCCAAACGCCAGTGCGGCTAGCTACCAATGTTCGCGTGTTCGCCATAGAAAAACACACACGTTTGTGTGTGCGCCGCACTTGCGTTTTTTAGTCGAAACACAACGTGTGTGTTTTCCCGCAGTCAACGAGTTAAGAAGGATATTGCCTTCTTAAACAACTAGCGATTTTCGACACGAATAAAAATAATTATATTTTATCATGTAAGTATTTGATTTTCGAATTCAAACAAGCCATCTTGCCGTTGGCTTATAAATTCACATAAACGAACAAACAGACCCGAAACTTCCTGTAGGCCATACAAATATTTGTTTCGTGCGAAAATCTAACCTGCGATACGCATCGAAGCAGCTAATCGTTCAGCCACTGCGCCAACCGTACCCCCTCTATGCATTTACGAATTCGAAAGCCATCTTGCTGTTGGATTTAGGCAGGCGCTGGCGGAGTAATGAGCCCGCAAGCACACAGTGTTATGGTCAGGTGGCACTGCTAACCGCATACGCAACGGGCGATTCTATTCTTTAAAAAGCCTATTCTGAATTGCAGTCAAACATAACCAAGAAAAAAAAACAAGTATTTATTAATTCCTGACCAGGTGTCGTCATTTCATTTGAATATTAAAGACAAACTCCTGAAATTTGAATGCATAACTGCACCTTCTATTATGTTAAGCTTAATTTTAAAGTCCACACAGACAAAGTCGCGGGGAGAAGCCAGTTGATACTAAACTAGTCTAGAACTTTCTAATCCCTTACCGTCACTTGCCGCGGTTACTGCATAGGTAATAGTAACTCTCAGTTCTAAACTATTACGAAATAGCTAAGCACTAAAGGGAGCATCCATTCATTACGTGAGGCGATTTTGGGGATTTTTCAACCCCTACTACCCTTGGTGAGATGTCGTGTGTTTTCAAAAAGTATATTTTTTAAATTTATAAGTTAATTTGTGCTTGTTGTGAAATAAATAAAAAAAAACTATTAGATTTATTCTTTTGATTTAAGGCTAGTATCAGCGCAGGACCGGTCATTGTGGTTATCTTTAGGGGACGCCTATGTCCAGCAGTGGATATCGTTCGACCGCTATGATGATGATGATAAAGACTTCCTATATTTAAGACTTCTAAGAACATAATATATTATAGAATCACAGTGAGAAAATCGAACAATAAAATACTTAAGTAGGAAATATTAAAATTAACATAACATCACGCCTGTAATTCACGAAGGGTTAGGCAGAAGTGTCCTATTAGTACACCCACAATTCGCCGGTTATGTTTAAGTCCCATGTAATAGGGGCGAGCGTATTACAGACTCCGAGGCTGCTACTGAGAAATAAAATTAAACTATAAAATTGTAATAATTGAGATTGGGTGAGATTCAGCTCAACCCCCACTCAGCCCTACGCCTCACATAGTTAACGGATGCCCCCAAAGTACCACAATAGTCACTAAACACTAAGTTCCACTTAATCGAGAGAGGTATCTATTTTGTTAACATGAAACCAAGTTAGCGTCAGAGGGAGACAGAGGGCGGACCCGGGAACGACCCTAGAAAACTTGGTCTTGTACTTAATCAAATACATAGGTTTGGGTTCGAATACGTAAGCGACTGGTATGTCGCAGATGTAGTTCAGAATGGAAATGGTATCACTTTTGTCAGAGACCTTTTGGAACCCTGTTGGGGCCTCCACTAATGTCAGACTGACTATCACATACATACATAAACTCACGCCTTTTTCCCATGGGGGTAGGCAGAAACTACAGAACACCACCTGCTAAGATCCTTACATACTCCTTCCATCTCGTCATAAAGGCCAGCACCAGTACAGCAGACAGCAGCAGCAGGCAGTGACTATCGGACCGATAATTACCCAACTAGCAAAAAAATGTATAGTATATGAATTAAACAGCTAACAGACAAGTAAAGGGTTTGTAACAGTTATCAGTTTTGTTGTAGTGTTCAATTCAACGCAATAGGGATAATAATAACATTTATTTTGGTAGTTGGGCGGAACAGACGATTATTTTATAGTTTCATCGACCGACTTTTCACAGGACGTATGCGTATTGAATTCAAATGTTCCATTACTCTCCGATAAGAAATCGGTTACCGATATAATATCAGGGCAAAAGCCTCTTCTCATGCAGAAGTCTTCAAGTCAATGATATCCAAGATAAACTTAAAAATTACATAATTCATCATCATCTGCCTAGCCTTTTCCCAACTAAGTTGGGGTCGGCATAGAAAAATTACATAATTAGTCATTGAAAAAGTCACATTGGTACTTTCCGTTATTAAAACCCACAACTTCATGCGCGAGAGGTGGGCGCCTTAACTATTGAGTTTTCACGCCATTTACACATACAAAATTAATGAATCTGAAAAAACTAAAATTCTCTGCCTCATCCATTCTCTATAAATCTCCGTTCAGTCCTTTGTTAATAACAACAAAAACACGTTTCAGTGGTCCTTGAGCAATACTTGGTGTATAATTAGTTTAGATTGTCCGACGTGATTTGTGTACAGACAGACTGTCCTTCTGTCCGTCGACAATGATACCATAACTACTTCATTGTGCTAGTAACAATAAGGAACAATATTCTACGACAAATATTGATTGATTCATTTATTTTTTATTAAACTTACACACTATCATTACAGAAATTACCCTAATACTTACAATAGTGGTTTGCAAACAATCATATGAAAATCAACCAACCCAACCTACCAATCTACTTTTTTACCAATCAGGTATTACTGGAAATTGTAGCAATTTATCGAGGCAGGTTTCTTTGGAACTTAATGCATCTGAACTTAGAGGTAATTTATTTACTCATTTTATTTTTTTACCACTTAAGTATAACTATCATCACGGGCGTATTACTTAATATAAAATTTACAGAGACCCGAGTGAACGGTTTATTCTTCGTTCGGCCCACTGAGTTTCGTCCCACATAAAAAAATCCTGGTTCGTCCTAAGCAATATGCTTCCTTCGTCCCAAATTATAATTTTAAATATTTTATTCTTGTTTCGTCCTATTTTATATTCCTTCTACGGCCCATATTTTTTTTTGTATAAGCTAAACTTACTTTTATGTACAGTCTGCAAAAAAATAAAATTAAAGTTCAGTTGTTTTCTCTTAGTTTAGTTTACTGTTGCTTAAATTTTTAGTTTATGAATGCTGTTTTTTAAAATGCTTGTTTTATGCATGATTGTTAGTAATAATCACAATTTTTTCGACTTTTCGTTAGTACTTTTTACCACTACTTTTTACTACCAGGAATGCAGAAATTAACTGGAACTAGATCCTTAAGCTACTTACTACTTAGCTTGATAATGGTTAAAATACAGGTTTTGAAATTGAATTATTTATTGTTTTAAAAAGTACCAGGGTGACAGAAATGAACAGAAGGTAGGCCCCTAAACGATCTCAATAGAAAGGAAAACAAACATATTAATTCACATACACAAACAGCCAGACCCGAAACAACTACTTATCTGTATTTGACGTATTTGTAAAAATTTCAAATACGTATCTTTTTTGTTTGTTGACCGTACTTTTAAAGTACTTGTAATTTGGGACGAATCACCACTTCAATAGTCATATGGGACGAACTAAGAATTTTTTGGAATGTGGGACAAAACTTCGGGACGAACGAAGAATAAATCGAGTGAACTCACTTTGAGTATAGTTATGGCAGTCGAAACTGTTGAGGCACTGCGTTGAACCTATAGCTGTTCTATTCTACATATAAGACAAGTATATAGCTTACTAGTAACTGTGACTTTGTCTGCGTAAATATCAAAATTAAGCCAAAGTCCTAAATCATCCGTCGGGACCACAAAAACGGAATAAAAAATAACCTATGTCCTATTTCAACCTATAATCTATCTCTGTGCCAAATTTCATCCAGATTCATTCTGGTGTGATTGAGTAAGAAACATCCGCCCATCCAAAACTTTCACATTTATAATATTAGTAAGATAGAAATAACACAGCGCCACTCTCTCCGTATCCTTACAGTTCAGAAGTAGGTCGCCAAAACTCAAACACTATCTACTAAATAATTCTACTGGAACTTATTCCAAACAAGACCTCTAACTCCTTATCACGCGTGTTCACGTCCTGAGCGAACAAACTTCAACATTCAACAAAAAAGTTTCAGGTGCCAATTGTAAACGGAACAATTCATAAGTTGTTGGGTAGTTCGCGAGTTGTTCCGGGACAGACGGTGCGACAACTTCCTACGTCCAGTGATACGGACCCTTAAGTTGGGGGAGGAGTTGTGGCATGAATATGAGATCAGTCAACGGGGTTGTGTGGGGGGGGGAGAGTGGCCGCTGGGAAATTATTTTTGCTGGGAATTGGTAGATGGAAAAAGAGAAAAATACTCATATTATTATTATCATACGGTTTTGTTTATAGATACAAGTACCGACGTTGGAAAAATGGATCAAAGGACCATTTTACTAAATATTGAGATAAAAAAATTTCAAAGCTTTGCCTGAGGTACTAACAAATTATAACTGGTGAAACATCGTAACAAAAATGTTTACCATGTATTCAATTCATGGTTCTAGACCCCTGAGGAGGTGAAATTATTCATCGGTTATTTTTGTTTATAATAGACGAAACTTTTACCGCTTCTCTATACAGCACACATTAGTATGTTCAAAAGTTCAGTGAGACTTACTTATTTTTTGTATTGTTTTACTTTTATGCTATACCATCACTGAAATTGCCTTTTGGGCTTCAGCGAGACATTAAATCTTCCTACCTCTGATTCTGATCTAGAGGATATTCCTGATAGCGCCCTCCATATAAACGTAGTCTACTCATATTTTGGTTTAAGTAATTGAACTTGATGAAATTTTCTAAATAGGATAAAGGCATATTTAATCTTGTAGTCAGCAACTCACATACGACTCATAACTTAGTTTTAAAATAATAATGATATTTATATCTCTTGGCATATTTAGAATTACATAATTATCATTTTGAAATTGTGTCTAGACTACTGTGATATGGAGACCTCTGTCGGGAATATCCTTTAAAGAAATACAATCATATTTTGCGATTACAGCCACACTACATTATTCAAAGTTCTAGAATAACTAGAATCAAAAACATGTGTACTACGTAATTTTGAAAAATGAAATATTGATTGAGCGACGTTGATCCGAAAAAAACCTAATCTACCTTTACATATTTTAGTCTCATTGAAGATCTATCCATATAGCAAAAGCCACATAAATATTCCTTTACCAAATCAACCAGATACCATAAATCCTGGAACCGCAGCAAGGGTTGAATAAATTTCTAGACATCAACGTACGACATCTTTCATAAGATATTTTTTACGATCGACCGGTTCAGGGAGCCATGTGTTCTTACTTCCGCCGGAACGATACCGGAAACCGGAACCGGCCCCCACCCCGGCTAATGGATCGAAAGGGCGCCGATAAATATCTCGACAGATATTGAAAATTTTCTTTAAATCCTTTATACTTTATGTCGGAATTATTTATAGCTGTTTTACGGTAACATTTTCTGGAAGATTAGGTTTAGGATTAAATGATTTTGGATTTAATGGTGGAATAGAGGTGCTATATTGAGGATTTAAATGGAAAGGACACTATTTTCGATGTGAAATAACTATTTAATTATCTATCGTTTCATCTGTTTCTCAACGACTAATTTCGTACGCAGTATCGCAAAACATATATATCAGAACTAAAATTCAATCAATTTAAATAACCCACTGCACCTTTATTCAAAATAAATAATTTAATTATCAGTAAAGACGCTATCCTGATAATCACAACTAAACTATCAAAATCGAAACAAACTATAGAAGTAGATAGATTAAAACTTTACACAGTGTAACAGGTAACATAAAAAAGAACACCATACTTTTCCTAGTGTACAAAATCAGGTATTTGGTTATACGGTTCTAAATCACATTTGCTTCAAAACGTGCACCTTTACTGAGATATCATCAACATGCACACATAAACATGTCATCATTATAGCAGGTCATATTTACCTCGGCTCGGGAATCAAAACCGCAGTCGAGTTATTAAGGTAGATGCGCTGCCGCAGCCACACTGTTAATTAAGTCTGCAAAATACCTGCGAAAAGCTGTGTACGAGGACTTGATTACTTCCCAATAATTATCATCAACACCTACCTTAAAACATCGAATTCTGAATACGGGTAATGGGCGCTTTCTACTATCCAAACCGGTTGGTAAAAATAGTGACGTCATAAAAAAGAGCAATATTATTCAGCAATCTCATGCCCATACAAAAATACGCCATGTAAGTATGTCCCACGGTTCTTGATAGTTTTTAACGCGATTCCCATAAAACATAGTGAATATTTTATTCCCATAAAATATCGTGAATATTTTATGGGATTGCTTTTAAAAATATCATTAGTTTTACACGGCTTTCTCACATTCTTTTTTTTTGCAATTTTAACTGTTATGTAATATTTGGGAATTCAGATATTAAATAATCACGTAACTATCATTAATTTAAGATACAAAAATCATTGCAGGTATTCTTTTCTTTCGCTATCCAGAACCAGCCCAGAATTGAAAAGTAAAAAAAGCTGTTAATTCTAGTTAAAATTATCATTACTACATTTCACAATTCCAAACTTCGTTCCCAACAACAGTATTTCAACACGGCCATAACGAATTTCTCATCATACACAATGCAAAAACAAGAAACACCCCATTCCTTTCCCCGCTTTCATTTCTCAGAAAGAAATTCCAAAAAGCTTCGCGAAACTGCGAGAAAAATTAATCAGCATCAATCACGATGTTCACCTCCGTACAGGAGGACCATTTATTTTGTGGCCATAAACACAAAAAGGACCATAACAATAAGTCATCTGAGGGTTTCACTTAAAGGGGCGTGTCCACCGTGAGTCGTGACGTCACATAATGGACAGTTGCGAATTTATATAGAGAGATAGATTTATCGCGAGCGTGCATCGGAGCCACGTGGGTGGTCTGCGGTGAGCTGTTACCATCGGTTCTCGAAGAAAGGTGTGTTTTGTGAGAATATTATATTTGTTTATTAACCTAGCTTTTAGGTAGGTATATGGCTTAAGATGTTTAAAAAATAGAGATCCTCATACAAACACCCTTAGGGATTAAATATTTTAAGGTAAACTTAGTATGAAGATAATTAACAAAGTAAGTGAAAATAGCAAAGAAAAGTATAAAGTAAGTAAAGCAAGTTACTTAGGGATAAAAATACTGGTGTGTACACATAAGGCGAAATTTCTTACAGAGTTAAAAGTCGATGCATATAAAAAAACCGCTATACCTAATGACTTGCATAATGTATAAGGCATAGAAGTCATATAAAATAGGGAATATAATCTACTATTTTATCAAGATTACATTGTGAAATCATGTCGAAAAGGAAACAAAAAAAAACTAAAATATTCGTGTAGCTGTGTAACTCGATTAAGATTTAAGTTATGTGTCCGGTAAATATTTAAATAGACGGTAGTCACGCATTGTAAAGCAGAGGCCATGAAAAAAAAATACTGAACCCGTTTTTAGGGTTTCGTAACTGAAAGAGATCATTTTTTTGTGTCGGTCTGTAAAGGATTTTTTTTAACATCTAAGGGTCGTATAGATTTATAAGATAAGCTTTGATTCGTTAAGCTTTGATTACATGCACACAGTACGCAGTCAGAGACCCGATTTTTTTTTTACGTATTGCTTTCCAAAAAAATTAATTATTAATCATACGAGTATCATGTAATATTTCAAAGCGGTTTCTGTAAGGACTAAAAGTTTGTTCCTTATATATTTTAATTTCGAATTAGTAAGATTCAACTAACAGACTTCGGTATCTCACAAAAACAGATACAAATTACGCTGGAGAGAATTAGCGTAATCACAATACTGGGAAAACTACTTGTAATCAGAGAAAGTAGCTACCGTCATACACAATCGTCGTTAACAACACCCAAAAAAGAGTGGTTTGTTTCTCACCGAAAACGAAAAGGACTATGAAAATCATTAGGACCAACATAGGAACTATTTCCAGTAACCAAAAGGACCAAAACTGATTATTTTCGTGTATTGTGAAAATGTATCCTTAGTTGCGACCAAAACTTTGCAGCGCGTGTCTTCGGGAGTTTGCGGCATAATTAGCGTTCAATTTAATCAGCAAACTCCGGTAAAGCAGAATAAATACTAAGATAATTCTGCAGGTAAACTTAATTATTGCAAACATGAGGTATTTACTTATGTATAAAGTTTTCACACATATTTGTTATAGTTTTGTTAATAGGGATTTAGTTTGGGAGTAAAATGCCAGTGGCTAGTCGGGATGGTTCATTGTTTTACCAATGTGACTCCTTCAATTCAAAATATTATATGCTCTTTCTAAGTTTAGCATAGACATCACTGCCATCGGTGAAGAAAAACCATCGTTCGGAAACCGCCTGAAGCAAGCGTGGTGAATGCTCTTCTCTATGAGAAGAGGCCTTTGCCCTGCAGAGGCTGGTATTGTAATTATTTATCTCCTCCCAAACTCTAAAACCAATCATTCGTAAAAACGAAGAACACAATATACATTTTTATTCCATCGCAAAGTACCTTTCATTACCTACCCAATCTCATTCAAATAAACAGTAATTTACCAAATTACAATGCTATGGTTACAAGAAAATCCAATCGAATCGGAACAGTAGTAAGGGTAAATCTAGGTTGAATCTGAACAAAATGCGGGCAGGGAAATTAATTCAAGAGTTGGTATCGTATGCCTTTGTATTTCTCTTTTTGCTAACGACAGATAAATTCCTTACGACTTATCTGAAATTAGGTCGAGTGAATTTAATACCGTTTGTACAGGATTCAATGGCAGGATGCCGATGGTAGATTATTTCAATTTAATATCGAAGGTCTGTATTGTAGGGGCCTGTGAAGTGGCTGGGGAATTCGTGTTCGGTTCGTGAATGTTCGGTAAAGTAACGACGGGATTACAGACGGTTGATGGTATTGTAGAGTTGGGTGATGTTGGGGACGTTTATAATTAAGGGTCATTTTGTGATGTAAGATTTGGTCAGGTAACTGAAATAATTTGAAAGTGTCAATCTTTTTTATAGATTATCACTATGTAGTAAATTAATTGACTAGTAAATTGTAATAATGTTATAAAGCTGAAGAATTTTTGTGAACGCACTAATTTCAGAAAATTCGCTGATTCGATTTGAAAAATATAAGTCTTTTTATCATTACGCTACAACACATGCGTGAACTGCAGCAGTGGCTGTAGCCAAAGACATATAAGTTATGTCTTTGGCTACAGCCACTGTTGCACTTTCACGTGGGTGAAAAATAACCACGCCGACGAAGTCGTAGGCAGAAGCTAGTATTACAATAATTGGTTTGAATAAACAAATTACAATTCACAATACATTACGAGAATTCATTTTCAAATTGTTCCATAACCTTTTCTTATAATTGAAAAACAAAACAAGACACAAAGGATTCGATAATCACTTTTCCATAAGATACTTTAACATACGGGCATGATTATCACATTATGATAATTAAAACATCGTTAACAAGAGAAATTACTGCTTCGGTACATCTGCATAAAATTAATAAAATATAATTAATCCACGAACGGCCTTACACATTGGGGGAGAATTATCATAAGCGATATCTGAATTGCTTAATTTAAAATGAGGTAGGTGGCCAGACCTTTGTGGCTTAAAACAAAAGAGGGTCGCGAGGAAAATTACGCTTTTACTCACCCAACCTGCAACAATACAGTCGAATGAATGAATGGAATGGCGAGACCTGTAATTGTGGATATTCTCTTATAGAACGGTCAAATGGAATCGTCCAATCAAATGCCAGGTGTTTGTAAATCCGAAGCAATTGATAAAATTGTGGCAACAACGATGAGCCGTTGTTCCACATAACATCACGCCTTCAGGGATTACAGAAATCCCTGAAGGGTTAGGCAGAGGTGTACCAATTAGTACATCCACATTTCGCCAGTTATGTTTAAGTCTCATGTAATAGGGGGCGAGCCGATTGCCATCAACCAGGCTTGAAAGATTCCTGATGGAAAAACCAAACAACACTTAGTCTGACATAGGAATCGGACCCAAGACCTCATGCTTAGCAGTCGCACTTTGCTACCACCAGACCAACGAGGCAGCCACTATTATTATGTCGATGTAGACTATGCCATCATGTTTTTCCGAATTGCCTTTTTTTCGCCCATTTAGTTGCTTCTTCCATCCATACCTTGCACCACAGCACAGAGGGTCGCCCTTTATCGAATACTAAAAATAATATCATCAGCCAATTTGCTAATTATCCCTTCTGGGCAGACCACGGCGTGTCCAATTAGTGGATTAAAATTATTGTCAAATAGCATTTTGATACCCCATCGAGGCTCCGGGAGGCCATCTGGTCCATGCTCTTACATTTGTTGATTAACTTTGCCTTAATATTAATCTTTTTCTACTTTCATTCTTCGCTTTACATGTAATTTTTGCGTCGACCACTTTTGGTCCTACTTTTATTGTTATCTTTATCTTTTTTGTGTAGTATAATTGTACTCTCTTTTAATAGAAAAAATTAAATCTATACCAATATTATAAAGCTGAATAGTTTGTTTGTCTGTTTATCTCTTTAACTACTAGTCCGATTTGAAAAACTCGGAAATTATATGGACGGTCTACCAGGGAAGGTTATAAGCTACCTACAGGACCAACGAAAGTATAGTAATAAGTTAACGCAGGTGAAACCGCGGGGTATTGCTATTAAATACAATATGTTTAGAAAACGAAACTCAATCAATTTGAATCCTCTTATTCATTTAGTTTATAAAACAACAAAGCATTTATTTCAATTAAAACATTTACAGGCACTTTTGAATAGTCAAGAAGACGGTCAGTTAGTCAGAAACCTAAAGTTAGTTTCTCGATCCAAATTGCAGGTCCTCAGGGGAGATGAACGAGCAAGAAACTCCACGAACACTTTTTCCAATTATTATCAACTATATGATAGATTTTGGTATTACAGTATATTATCTGCTAGATTTTAATATCTAAGAACCTGAAAGGAGATATTTCTAGGCGTACTAACTAAATTGGAACAACGGCCATGACCTTGAAAACTTATTAATATTTTCTAAAATTCTGTCCAATTCCAATTTCACTGGTTGGTATCGTATCGTCGGCGTCGGCGTAAAACGAACCAGATAGGCAATTAGCTTATCTACACTCTGTCTACACTGCGCCACAAAACAGCTAGATACAGAAGGGCCACTCAATACACGAGCGAACACACAGACGCGTGTGAACCTACAGCAGGAGCATTCTCCCGTAATATAACAATACAAGATTCGATTGTAAGCATTATGTTACAATACGACCTCACTCACTGACAAGTTAGCATACGCCTAATATGTAACAATCCAAATTAGATTTTGAGCAATCCGTTAAAATACTGCTTGACAGACTGATAAGTATTCATTTGTAATACTAGTAGTTGTACCTATTGTTATTACAAGTGGTACACATTGATGTTACAAATTAGGTATATCACGGGTGCTTTCGTTCACTATTGTAATGTTACAAATTGTATAATTACAGGATGCACGCGATAATGCCGGCTCTCCTCACACTCTTTTAATGATCGAATTTTAACTATTGCATTATAATGCTTGACTGCCTCGTTAGTCTAGTGGTCGCAAAGCGCGACTGCTGAGCATGAGATCTTGGGTTCGATTTCCAGGTCGAGCAAAGTGTTATTGGGTTTTTCCACCAGGAATTTCTCAGTAGCAGTCTCGGTGTCCCCCTAGTACATGGGACTTAAACATAACTGGCGAAATGAGGGTGTACTAATGGGTACACCTCTGCCTAACTCTTCGGGGATTACAGGCGTAATGTTATGTTTTATGTATGTCATTATAATGCTCTCGGTGAGGGAGTGCCAGTGCCCATGCCAGTCACAGTCAGTGTGTGCACACCCAGTACGTCGACGAGGGTCTGTTTGTACGTGCGTCTGTTTTCGCTCGTTGTACGTAACCGACCTTCTACATTCAACTACTGTGTGACTCCGCGCCGTTCAACCACCGTCTAATTAGAGTAGGGACTGGATTCGGAATTTATTGAGCAGAACCTCACTTGTTTTGTGTTTAGGACCTAAAAATTTGAACATAAAATATCTTTGTCCTTCGTTAGATAATTTTGTTTTTGAATTTGGAATGTATTTATTGCCGTACCTATAGTAAGTTAATTTGTAATTAGTTTATAATGAAATGTTATTTAAAGTAATGTATAAACGAAAATTGGATGATAGACCTAAACTGTAAAACATTTTTTTAAACATAACTTTACATTAAGTCATGAAGTGATTGATTGCCATCTTTGTACATACCACATTTAACGCAAATAAATAATTTTGACTTTGACTTTAACAATTTGTTATGTAATGCTGGCTTAAGACGACTGTTGATTTGATCAATGGTATTAACAAAAAAATATGTAGCTCACAAAATTAGTCATGTCTAACAATACAGAAACTAATTCAACCAACAAGAAAAACAGTCGAACAAGAATAAGGGCTGCTTTCCCGAAAAGAGAAAACAAAACAAGAAATACAGGGTAATACCTCCGATTATCTGAAACCTAGCCTAGTCCCCAGGTGATCGTTGAACGAACGAGTGAACGAAACGA
This sequence comes from Hoplodrina ambigua, assembly GCA_949774945.1. Lineage (NCBI taxonomy): Eukaryota > Metazoa > Arthropoda > Insecta > Lepidoptera > Noctuidae > Hoplodrina > Hoplodrina ambigua. Next base: position 708,338 of record OX458982.1, read on the forward strand.
ATGAGGGGACGAATGAATGGGCGGGCCGGCTAATGGGCCACGTCAAGACTGCTTTGTACAATAAAACAAAAAGGTACCATTACTGGTTGAGTTCTTATTAATCTTAGACCCTTCTTACAGTTGTACCGGCTGAGGTAATGGCAAAAATAAATAAAGCTGCCCACCTCGCATAAGAATAATGTGACGTTGATATAAAGGAAGATGGAACTTCTGGCGAAGGTCAGGGTGGACACATCGGGGACGTATTAGAGGATTTTATTTATGATGTTTGTGGAATTTCCCTTATGAGGTTACCCTTGAATGGATCCCTGTAATAGCTATGTTGAAATAAGATTTTATATCAGCTAGCGAGCTGACCGTGAACCCAAGTCACTGCTCTTTAAGTAATATGATCATGTTATATAATTACTAGCTTTTGCCCACGACTTCGTCTGTGTAGGCATAATGTAAAAGACTAGAGTAATAAGTTATTCCACGGGAACACAAAAACAAGATAAAAAATATGATTATGTGTCATTGTGATCAAATCTACATGTGTCAAAATTTTGGTAACTCCGTTCGGCTGTTACCAAAACTGCTCTTTAAGCGTAAAAGTGTATCAAACATCCATCCATTATTAGATCCGTCCATCTATTCTCACAAGCTTTCGACTTTATAATAGTAACTAGAAGTAAAATAAGATAATCGTATAAATATCCTGCCATAGTAATATGTTTATAACAATTACCGCTTTTACTAAACCATTAATTTATTTTGTACCTTTCAATTTATTATTAGTTTTCGTAAATCAAATTATAAATCACTTCGCTGTGTAAACATTATTATTTTCGGACCCTCAATCTAAAATGTAAGCTGAAAACTTTATAGACGTATCAATTAGTTCTAAATTTGTTGGTCCTAAAATACTCCTTACAAACATAATATATATGAAATTATGATATTAATATTAGACTCTTGAAATAATTATATTTATTATAAATATTACGATATTATAATACTCACTTGCCGGAGTTGGTTTGTGGATGGATGTCCATCTTTAGGTACACACCAATAGGTACTCCTCCGTGCCTCGGAAAACACGTTAAGCCGTTGGTCTCGGCTGTTATAAGTGGATCTTTGGCAGTCGTTACCAGTTATTATCAGAAGCCCGAAAATCTGACAACCAGTCTTACCACGATGTATCGTATTATGCAGCTACTCGTTGTGAAAGTCAGATAGGTAGTCGCTCCATGTAAAATGGAGCTGTTATTCAGCTGCATACGGTTGAACTGGAAGCCGACCCCAACATATTATGTGGTTGGGAAAAGGTAAGGCATTACTACTATATACTATCTTCATATAGTATGAAACGAAGTCGCTTCTTGCCACCTGTCAATCTGTACGCCCAGATCTTTTAAATTCCGTTACGGATTTTAATGCGATTTTCATCAATAGGCAGAATAATTCAAGAGGAAGGTTTATATGTATATTTAAAATTGTTTTGTGTTAATCTGCTGAAGTATCTACATTGCACCCGTAAGAAGCCGAGGCAGGTCGCTATCATTATTTAAATTGAACGTGGAACTTAGCAGTTCTACCTATGTAACTGGACCAGGAACTCCAACCTGTGCAATTTTACTAGAATTTCATCTAGGTGACTTGTTTGTGACTCACGGATTACCTAAATGAGATCTAGTTTGGCGAAACCTGCCTCTAAACCTGTGTAAAGGGAAAGTCTAAACGCTTTACAGAAACGGATTGTTTTTGTCTGTTTTCAGCATTTAAGCAGAGCTATTAAAATGTCTAACTTTATGAAAATTTCTCGGAAGTCTGGATGAAATACAGCCGTTAGTCATGAATTAGGAGTTCAGCAACTTTTGCTGTAACTCCAAATTCAAAACTAGGATTTAACAGAAGCGGCTACCAAATAAACCACTCATCTACATATTATGTATACTAATATTATATCACGTTTAATGGTAGAAATATTATGTAAACACTATTCCACAGATAGGTATGTATGTATTAAGTTTATTTAAGATGGGTACACACATAAATTAGTAATTTATCATTAACTTTTATTAGTCTTATCAACTTTCTTATACATATATTCCATAATTTATATACTCATTGCCTATATGAATTCTTACAATTAGACGTAGTTATCTACTTAAAAAGGGATCCAACCCACAAAAATCCTAAAATCGACACTTTACAGACATATAAACATAATCATAAGCACACATGAATGTGGGGCGGTACCTCGCGTTAATATAATATTTATAATAATATCTTTATTCATCTTTAGGTCATTTTTACTGAATAAAAATACTCTCAATCTCAATATCTTTAGTACCTAACTCAACTTTGAGGTTTTTGTGGCTTGGATCATCTTTGCGTAACTACGTCCAATTGTACTCCGGATCAAAAGACCAACTGAAACAACTACGTCCCACTAAAAAATATACAACCTGAGACGCTACAATTTTGACAAGTCAATAAACGAGCAATGATGGATGATGCTGAACCCAATCAATACCTAGATTCCATCACTCCTTTCTGTACTAATTTGACGTTTCTCTGACAATGACGAATGGTGTGACGACTTTCTGGATTTACGTCCATTTTCTTTTCGGTTTAAGGTGTAATCGTTTGTATGTAAGAGGATCAGGAATCATTATGTCTGGAATATAAATGTATAATATTGGTACAAAAGATTATAATATAGCACTAAAAGCTTAGGTCCTCAAAGAACTAAACAGATTATAAACCATTCTATTATTAGGAGTTTCAGTCCTACATTGATGTTACACTTTGTCTGATCAGTCTATTGATTTCATTGGAAGTGAGCTTGGTCCTACACTGAATTCAGTCTTTAATCCTCAGTCTCGAACAGACTAGACAAGAACGCAGGAGGTATTATATAACTCAAGTGTGTGCGCAAACAAACGTGCACTACTTATTCCCCCCTTCTCATGATTGTGGCGGATGTCACACCACCAAGTTCCTAACTCCTAAAGATAAAAGCTAGTAAGTAACACTTTGCTCGACCTGCGAATCGCACTTGGAACGCCCACCATCGAATGCTCACACATTGCTGTCAGCTTAGTTGGTACTTAAGCGATTGGCACACTGCCCCGCATCACGCAGCGTAGCGCGGGAGTGCGTGTTCTTACCTTGTTTACAACTGTCTGTTTGTATAGAAATCACGTGTAGTCCAACACACAGATTTGAAAATTGAGAAACAGTGATGCAGATCGTGCGCCTACATGCAGGGAACACGGGCCCCCGCACGTACTGTACTGCAGGCAGCCCCACGCGTTTGTGCGGGAAATCTGCACGATGATGCAGATCACACGCGTGGCTCCATCGCCACCCCGGAGCGAGGCGCGGGACAGTGTGCAAATCGCCTTACATTGTTGTGAATGTTCCAAATTAATCACATCGTCAACAAAACACATAATAATCATTCACAATACCTGATTGTCGCTAACACAATCGCTAATCTAATCACAGTTTATGACTATACAAACATGGCTGCCATAAAATCACTATTAATTACATTCGGTGTTGTCATAGCAAAATGGATCTAACACACACATTGTATTGTTTGACTGGTGACAATGTTAAACGTGTACACTTTGGATGACGTCAATTTCTTAAACAAAGAGTCGAAATGGGAATAGCTTTTTCAGAACAACAGTTGATGGGAAACAATATTCTGTTTTATTTCTTACAAAAAAGTCCTCATGGACTGCCTCCACCTCGGGGAAAGCGGAGGGGTGTGTCGGACTCCTACCGACTTACCTTTAGCCGGGGCACAAGGGTCACCCTGTGGGCCCCACCGGCCGCATTAACTCCAGAAAGGCACTCGTGGATCATCACGCGCGCCTTACTCTCGGGCCTGTCTCTGTTCGGGCGATGGCCTGCCCCCTAGTCCGTCATAAACCTCCCCTAAAGATAGCCATAATAACCGAAACTGCCCTCATCCAGCGGTTTCCCGCAACCTTTACCAGATCGTCGGTCCAGCTCGTGGACCTTCCTACAGTGCCTTAGGATCCAAACGGCCCTACGAGCTAAGTGTTCAGTACACTGCCACTTAAGTTTCGCAATTCTGAGAGCTATATCGATTACCTTAGTTCTTCTTCTCAGTACAACAATTTCGTTTACAGAAACTACTAAACCATTTATAGGACTAATCAAAACATGTTCTAGTAAAGCGAATACTTAATCTAAGCCTATTCGTCCACAAACGAAAACACAACAGTTATTTATCCCACTCTACTCCGCTTAATTTGCAACGTTCGCTGTTTATTTGTCAAAGCCTCGCACTAATGGTTTCATCACACCGCTCGATATATGATTAGTAATATCCTGTTATTTAAGGTCCGCAGCCTTCCTCGATTGTAGGGATGTAATTAAAAGCCCACTCAGTTTACTGTGTACCTGTTTTAACTGAATTTAGAGTTGAGTCTGTTGAAACAATTCCTGGTGAATATTGGTAGTAGTTTCGAACATTTTGTGAACGTATATGGGGGTTAAAAAGGCACTTTACGTAGCTATTAACTGACTTTTCTGCTTGTCAAACTAAGTAGTACCTACTAAGCAAAAATTATTAGCGAATGACGACTTTTAGTTTTAGTATGAAAAATTACCGTTTTTGTAACCCTCGTAAAATATCGTGCTTACGAATTCATTCAATAGAATAGGGGTCTTTGAGGTATTTAAAGTTTAGTCTTAATATTTAAATCTTTTAGTTTTTTTAGTGTTTATAATAAAAAGTTTAAGTTTTGACTTTCAATATCGTTTATGGTTGATGGCAATAGGCTCGCCCCCTATTACATGGGACTTAAAACATAACTGGCGAAATGTGCGTGTACTACTTAATGGGCACACCTCTGCCTAACCCTTCGGGGATTAAAGGCGTGATGTTATGTTTCAATATCTCCTTAGCCAGAAGTGTACCAGGTATGGTCCAAAACGATAAAACTATCGACTACATTGATGGAAAGAACTAACTTGTGTAACTTGTGACTTGCGGCCCCGCTATGTATATTTTTACACCCATTCCGTAGGTCATCATTTGACATAACATAACATCACGCCTGTAATCCCCGAAGGGTTAGGCAGAGGTGTACCCATCAGTACACCCACATTTCGCCAGTTATGTTTATAGTCCCATGTAATAGGGGGCGAGCCTATTGCCATCAATCGGACACACATCCAGACTCCGAGGCTGCTACTGAGAAATTCCTGATGGAAAAACCCAATAACCCTTTGCCCGACCTGGGAATCGAACCCAAGACCTCATGCACAGCAGTCGCGCTTGCGACCACTAGATCAACGAGGCAGTTAGGTCATCATTTGTGTTTTTACGTTGGCTTATAGTATGTGACAGAGCGCAGTTTTCAATATCATGTCAACAAACGTTCCAAAACGATCTTCCAATTTAAGCCAGAACTCATCTAATTTGCAGCAAATTGTACCATTTAATTATGTGACGTCATTATTGCGTTCATATCGTATTGTCATTTGGAACTCAATGATAATAACATTACATAAGCCGCTCAATGTAGGCTCAGCAGCTGTTGAACATAGACATTTAATTATATTGGTACAGAATGATATCAGCAGTATTAAACACTTAAAATATAAACGCCTGTTTATACGGCGGTTCATAAGTATCAATATTTTACTTGAAAAATTTCGTCGACTGTGAGGTTAAACCAGCCCCCTAACTGAGTAACAAACGAGGAAATTCATAATCCATTGCTTTGTATATTTGAATAATCATCTGCTTGACAGGGTAAAATACGCAATGAATATTGTTGAATTGTCAACATTAGAGAAAGTTCAAATGTGTTATTCAAATAGTGTTTTGTACTATCCATATTAGGGCCTATGCACGCCACGTTTTTTAAACGCGCCGTCGACGCGCGTTTGTAGCGATACAGACGCGATACGCACGCAAGTCAGACGCGGCCTGTAGACCTTTGCACACCTGTATGAATTCAAACACGCGTTTGAATCGATACACACGCGCGTTAGCATCGCTTTTGTATCGATACAAACGATAACAAACTGCTCTGTAGGATAAAAGCGCGCCGTCGACGCGCGGTTCTAAAACGCGCGTCAACGGCGCGTTTGAAAAACGTGGTGTGCACAGGGCCTTATATTTAATATAACTTTTTTATATTATTACGATACCTATAAGCTGATTGTTGTGTCACTGCAGAACACACGCTTTTTTATACAGAGAAGGTACTAGCATTAATCACCACGGTAGGTTAAGGCGGATTGGCGATTTCAGACCTACCTTAATTATGACAGCAAATTATATTTAATTCCTTAAGTTACACTAGGGTCCATAGAGCAAAACCACGAGCACACCTAGTTGTTTTCTATCACCATTGTCAGTGATGTCCAAGAAAAACTTGAAAAGAATATTATGAATAGAAGACAAAAGGACCAACGATGAGTCTACTGGGAATAACAGTTCGCCATTGGTAAAGATAAAGAAGAATAGTCATTACATTCATAAATGAGTCACTAAGCTACTCAGCCATGAGCCATTAAGCCACGAGCCACTCATTCTCATAAGAAACAAGTTAATAAAACACTCATACGTTTATTTTCCATCATAAGCATAAAACTGTCCAACATCATCTAATCCAATAGGAGAATGTCTACAAGAACTATTTAATAGACTCAGACTTGGCCGTCGAGTTTTTCCGAATGGGATACTACATCCGGTTTCCGGGCGTCGCTCGTACAGGAAGTTTGTCCGGGCCAGGGCGGGCGGGGAGTGGAGATTTCCGGTGACGTCACTGCCCTTGGCTGCGGCAAAGCCTTCGATTTTTATTATATTCAGTGTTAAGTTTCTTTGTTAATGGATTTTGTTGATAAATTGTTAGGCCTCGTTTTGTGCTATTTTGTTTTCAAATATGAAAATAAATATATTTTATTTTTACTACCTAACCTACCTATCAGGTCTGTACTTCTTTTTTTTCAGAATACCTTTTATCTTTCATTCACACTACACCATTGGTTTTGTAGTCGCAAGCGCAACCGTTTACCGTGGGATCCTGGATTTTCCATTACTTTGTTCTCAGTAGCTACCCGAAGTTTAGAAGTTGGTGGTGTGACACCCCCGTGCTTTGGACACCATATAAAGCCGTCGGCCCTTTCTTTTTTGAGGTGGTAAAAATCATCAAATACGTCCTTTCGCCCAGGGCGGGGCGAAAGGGACTGTCAGACTTTTACTGACTAAAAAACCACCCTGTTACTTCTGTTGCTCTTTACGTTCCGGGGCTACGGTATCCTGTTAAGACGTCCCACAACAACCCGTTGGCCCTGCGCCTGATTTCTCCTCGGTTGTATTGTGTTTGCTATACAATCTGACAGTCAGAGCGAGCAAAAAGAAAGTGTACTTATGTTTACGCACACGCTTGTACACTATACATAGTATCTCCTGTGCACGATGAGTTTACATTGAAATATTAGCCGACGTGACTGAAATTAAATAGTCCGAGAAACAAGTTTAATTAGATTAATCATCCTTAATGAACTTTCTAAAATAATTACCTACCAGCCTTTTGATGAAACCCGATCGCCTGATCTACTGCAACTCTTGAACTAAACAGTCATTAAAACAAAAGTACGGGAGTAAGTCGCGTCTCAAGTTAGGAAAATCCTCGTTGGACTCTCTCCGAACTTCTCTGTTGTAATTGGAAACGTATTGGTTGGAAGCAGCTTTGACACGAACTAAATAGAGTACAGAAGGCTTGCTTCATTCAATGAGCGAGGTCTATCTCAGCTAGGGTATATTCTCTAGCTATATATTTTTAAAGCTATCGGAATGATAGCTCCACAATTTTGCTAATTAAAATTCAACGCTAAATGTATGTAACAAATTGTCAAGCACAGCTTTGATAATTCAGCCGACCGATCACAGCAACTAACACCGGTTAAAATTAATTAATTTAATCAAATATCAGCTGAAAGTTTTTTTTTTATTTGTTATACAATTTTTTCGTTTAAAAAGCCACGGTGGTTTATGAAGAATTAAATACTATTTGGCAATTTTGGCAAGGACCAAGCCCGGGTCGACGGCGCGATCTGTTCGCGCGCGCCTCAAAGAGCTGGTTAGCACAGGGACGGGGCCCCCAACGGGGCCAACGCCTGCCGGGGTTGCGGGACCTCTTAACAGGATACCGTGGCCAAGGAACGTAAAGGGCAACAGAAGGAACAGGGTGGTTTTTAGTCAGTAAAAGTCTGACAGTCATTTGATGATTTTAACGACCTAAAAAAATAATAATTATATGGCTTTTTAATTATTATATAACTGTTTTCTGTTTTAATAATGACAGTTGAACACACAGACACACAGACATAATTATCACAGTTGACATTTATACTAATTTAAAATCATATTTTTTACATTCATTTAATTATGATTTGAATACGATAATTTTAGCATGTAAACGTTGTGATTGTTGTACATAATAGCTTAAAATGATTTTTTAAATAATTAAATAATATTAAGATCATGTACGGCTAACTAAAACCATGTATGTAACAAAATGTTTGTCACATTTGTGTGTTTACACTAGCTGTATGCTACACTCGTTTCTATGTGTGCGTGCGTCCGCTCGGTGTCTTCTGTAACTATTGAATTCGTGTCCATGTCCCGTATTTTGTACTTCTGGAAATCAATAAATCTCGTATTCAGTTCACCTATATGAGTTTGGCCGCGTGTCAGTTTCGTATGTAATTGTGTGTTGTCTTGCTACAACTTTGTTATTAGTCTGATCGGTAAGATTGAGGTTATCGTGTAGTATCTATACTTGTTCATCTATTTGTCTTTGAAGTCCTTTGGGATGAAGGTTATTTTGATATTGTATTATTATGTTTTGGGTAAGGCCCCTATTACATGGGACTTAAACATAATTGGCGAAATGTGGGTGGTGATGACACCTCTGCCTAACCCTTCGGGGATTATAGGCGTGATATTATGTACCTAAATTAGCTATTTCTTTAATTTTTATGTATTTTTTTTTAGAATACAATTACTTACCTATCTATACTATTAATTACCTGTAGAAAATGTTGGTGATTACTTGGTTGGTATAAAATTTTACTTAAATACGTACGGTCTCCACCAAAGCGCAGTGGAGAGATGTCTCCTACAGCCTTGGCTTGCGTCACAAACTGAGAAGAAAACAGGTGAGAGCGTTTCTATAAACAAAAGACCGACCGCATTTCCTCTTAAGCTACATTTTTACAATAATTTTCATCACATTATGTAACTGTTCTAACAAAACTAACACGACCAAACCCGGAGCAAACCCGCAAACCGTAAAACGGAATCCCACAAGTTCAATATTTAAAAGTTTTTGCAGCAACCATGCAAAAGTGCACACGAGAAATAACCGACAATAACTTATCCTAACTCATCCGGGGCTTTCATTTTACTCGTTACCTATACGTTTCTGGGACACGGCGGGCTTACGAGGTAAGTTTAGGTAAAGTTGGGTTTTGGGTAGACTATGTAATTGAAAAACTACTTTTAAATGAGGCGAAAGGAGTATGTAAGGATCGTAGCAGGTGGCGTTCTATAGTTTCTGCCTACCCCCATGGGAAAAAGGCGTGAGTTTATGTATGTATGTATGTACTTTTAAAATCATGGGCTTAAGGTAAGAGTTATCGCAGATAAAAAATTGCAGAAAATTACGGTTGATATACATAAGTACTCTTGATAAAAGCAAATTTTCCAAAGAAATTATTATTTTTAATTTCAGTCGTAAAGTGTGCGCATGCGTTCGTTCCGTACGGTTATTATTTAAATATATAAAAAAAAAGCGTGTTAATAGTTGAATACCTGGTTGTCTGTAAAAAGATATAAGTAACTAAATTAAATAACAGCTGATTGTGTGTTATTTTTGTGTCTGATGTCATGAGCTTTGTAAACATCAAAAAAATCTTTAGCAAAGTTGTTTGTTTTCATAAATACAATCATTATAGGTATGTATAAGTATCGGTCATTAATATTACCAGTCATTCTATATACAAAATCTCAACAAAAACAGTCGGGCAGTAGCCTACCAGACGCAATACCTATCTGGTCGGAGAATCCTCCCTTTTCAATAGAGAATTGGAAATTTTCCACGCTGCTCCTCATACCTTTAAAGAATAAACATAAAACCAAGTTGTATCACATAAAACAACCAACCAAACTCACACGATCCCAAAGAACTCCCCTCCACAAACTCTTCCAACCGCACAGCTCCCTACGGACCAACGAAGGAGTATTTAACCAAAAAACCCGATGCTTTATTTAAGTCAGGTCCACATCACACAGCTCCAATCATAAGGGTGGAACAGCGGAACAAACTCTGTGGTTCTAATTAATCCGAGTGTGTCCCTGGCGACCACAAATTGGTTCCGTACGAAAGGGCAACTTTTTCCATTTCAAAATGTAAGAAGGTGGCCACACTAATTTTCTTTTGATTGCCCCTTCCTTCTTGTGAGATGTTTTCTGAAACTTTGCTTACCCCTGTAACGTGTGTGTGCCCTGTGAACCCTTTAAGAGTGGATTTTTAGAGGATCTGAGATTATTTTAATTGATGGGTTTAGCTGTATGTGGTTTTGCAATGGCATAGAATTATTTCGTAGTATGTGTTATCCTCCTGACTGAATCAATCAGCAGCGGCCAATTTTAATGGAGACCAGCCAGGGACGCAGGAGATATTATAGTGCACGAGTGTGTGTACAAGGACAGGTGCGCTGACAGGACGGCAATCCGACCCAACCACGGATCAGGCACAACTCCAACAGTTTTATGTGCTTTTCGAGGTAAGGGAATCTTACACCACCAATTTTCAAAATCGGAGCTGGTGCTGAGAATGGAAATACCCAACAAATGTTAGTACAGCACAAAAAAAATATCTACCTAAATATTTTTTATTATGACTGCCTCGTTGGTCTAGTGGTCGCAAAGCGCGACTGCTGAGCAAGAGGTCTTGGGTTCGATTCCCAGGTCGGGCAAAGTGTTATTGGGTTTTTCCATCAGGAATTTCTCAGTAGCAGCCTCGGAGTCTGGATTTGTGCCCGGTTGATAGCAATAGGCTCGCCCCTATTACATGGGACTTAAACATAACTGGCGAAATGTGGGTGTACTAATGGGTACACCTCTGCCTAACCCTTCGGGGATAATAGGCGTGATGTTATGTTTATATGTTTATGTATTTTTTATTATGCCTTCATTTCGTCACAGACATAAACTTAACATTAAACACGCTCTATAAATACTAAGGACTTGTCCTAGTAATTTCAGCTCAATTAACAAAAGAGAAAGGTCAAGATTAAAACACTTTTCTTTTCAAAGATATTACAGGCTTGAAATAACGCGTTTAATGATCTTTTAAATACGCCCTCTAGCTAGAAACTTCTCATCTTTCCAACCTATCAGGTGTGAATCGCGCCTCGTATTATCATAACTGCCAGGTGTAATGCCGAGCAATTTACCGGCACAAGTGCGCTTGCACTGGCTATAAATATTATAACAAGCGTAAACTGTTCGTAAACATGATGCTCTGTGGTGGAAGGAACACTTCTGATTTTATCTAAGTTTTTCTGAGGAGTGCTAGAGTAACCCCAGTTATTCGAAATTCAAATTATGTGGTTTTTCAAGCGCCTTATGTGATACCCAAACCACACCATATTAAAAAAAAAACTAATTTTAAAAATCGGTCGACATTAGCGAAAAAATCGGTGAACATATCTATACAGAAAAAGAAACATTATAGTTAAACATAAAATTTCTTCCTTTAAGTGAAAAAACATAATAAAACCTTATAATCGATTATTTAGATTATAATTTTCCTTAAGTAATTCAATACAAGCAGTGCAACACCATGATAATACCAGGTAGTTATTATTTCAACAAGATTGCCCTACATTTAAGGAATATGATCTTTGCAATGATTGCCCCACGGCGAGCCAACGATAGCTGCTATTAACATATTATCGGTAAGTTTTAACGAAACGTAAAGTGTGAAATTGCAATAAAGGTAAGGATATGTTGAGGTGCTGTTGAGTCAGTTTATTTTGAGATGATTTTGTTTGATTAGTATTTACTGGTTTTCTTTCTATCTGTTCGTCTTGATAGCCCAGTGGTTAAGACCTTCCCTTTACATACATGATGTTACAGATTCGATGCCGGGTAATTGGCCAATGCGACTTTTTCAATCAGTTAGCACCTACCCTAAATTTCCTGACTCGTCTTTCTTAATTAAGTTCTTTCTAAGATGGGGGTGGTCAGTGCCCAGCATTACTTGAATGCTGGGCATTGACTGGTTCTTAGTTCACATTTGGACACAAAAAATATAGGAGGAAACCTAGACTTAATAAATAATATAAGTCTAAAATCACAAATCCGTTATAAGCAACGGTCACAAGAGGATATTCTTAAGCAGCAGGACAAAAATTGGCTGGTATTATCATTTTTCCAATTAGCAAAATAATCAATATACCTATTTTCTAATGCGTCGAATTGAACACTACTATAAAACTTTTATAAAACCTTAACATGTCTGTTAGTTGTACAATTCAAATACTATATAACTTTTTGCTAGTTGGGTTTGCCCACATCTGTCGATTTTACCATGAAACAAGGTATTACTTAGGAGCTAAATTTATTTATTTTTATACTTTAAACCCATAGCAAGCACCTTAAAAGCCCTACCAACATTATTAAACAAATCTTTCCCTCAAAATACATCATAAAATATTTAATAGCAGGACCACCATAAAACCACACGTTCATAGTCACCAATAATCTGCCCTAATAATCTTAACAACTACTTGAAAATACCTCCACAGTAAAGTGTGGGGTTTACATCATAGCGCGTACAAAATAACAGTTATTATGCAAATTGACCGGTCGATTGAGACACAATGGCCGACGCCACGGTGGTCGATGTTGGCTGAAATATTGCTATTGTTGATATTGCCCGTGACTTTGCTTGGGCTTAGCTTTGAAAGGTGAAAATTTCTGATCAGCTTTTACAGTTTTCTAATTCACAAAAAATATCTAATGAAACTTGTTTTTGGTTGCTTTTGTGTACAATATTTTTTTTATGCTTTATTTTTCCGTGAATAAACAGTTTTTATTTCTCTCTTTCTTTCTTAACTTACAGAGAAAACATAATTAAAATATTCATACAGTGAGTATGTGCCATTAAGCGTAGCTTACAATAAAGTACTGATCTGTGTTAGGTACTTACAATCAATCCAAAGTTGGTTACTTAAAATTAGGTTTTTTCCAAGACATAACTTCTCTAAAGAAACTTTATTTTAGCACGTAAAGCCTAGAAATTAATAAATAGTTAGTCAATTGACTTGGCAAAAAAGTTACGTCACAGTTGCCACAGCAAAATAAATTAACAATACTTAATTAAGCACTTAAAGATACTGAAGTAAAAACTGCTGTTTTTTTTATACTAAGGGTTTACGCGTCGTTCTGTAAAAGTCACGCCATAATACACAGATTATGACAGATCGATTACTGTAAAATTATATTACTTTATCCTATGAATTTTGTATGACGAGATGTGTGAACGTAGATGAGGCGAAAGGAGTATGTAAGGATCGTAGCAGGTGGCGTTCTGTAGTTTCGGCCTAGCCCCATGGGAAAAAGGGGTGAGTTTATGTATGTATGAATTTCATACAATTACATAACTACTTATTTAACTTTTTCAACTAAATAATGTATCTACGTTTTATATTAGTATTATTTTCAAGTAGTTTAATAACGAGAACCGAATTGATATTACTTTTAAAAGTTTTTCTTTATATTATTCTTTTAAAACTTATTGACAAACAACTTTACCTACACACTATAATGTTAGTAAGTTTATTTATTTACTAAAAATGGTATTAGTGGAAAATTGACCTTTGCAACTAGACCGAGGTAATTGTATGGGTTCAATTTTGTAATACGTGGTTAGAATAATGTATTTTTGTACTAATTATTGAGCGAATTATTGAGATTTCTTTATATACACTTTCTTTTGTTTTTGTCCGCAAGTTCGTTCACATCACAGTCGATGTATCATACTAGGAACTATACATTTTTCCTAAATAAAAAGTAGCTGCAATACTAATTAGGCCAAAATCTATCTACTTGTAAATTAAATAATAATAAAAAAATATCCGTTAGAAAAATTTATATTTATTAATTAATTATATATTTTTTAATCTATCTTTTTGCCAAATTTCATACAGATCCGTTATGCCGATACGGCGTAATTTAGTAACAAACTTTCGCATAATTATATCAACTTTGACGCGAACGAAGTCGCGGGAAGAAGCTAGTAACATAACATAACATCACGCCTGTAATCCCCGAAGGGTTAGGCAGAGGTGTACCCATTAGTACACCCACATTTCGCCAGTTATGTTACTAGCTGGTAGAAGCTAGTAATTAATAAAATATCACAAAAATAAATGCAGACTAAAAAAAAGGCGTGAGTTTATGTATGTATGTATTTGCAGACTTCACCATAGATGGTTAAAAAGACATCACAGACTACATGCGGCACGGATTCGATCATACAAAAAGTCTGTCGTCTGTATATAATATAAGCACTATTTACTTTGAACCAGACACCATTATGAGTCATTGTCTCTCTCCAGACAACCTCCATCCCCCCTTTAACTTACGCACCCCCTAACTCACAACGATCATCTCTTTATAGGTACGAGTATTGCTCCAGACGGTGCCAAATCGCCATTTTCTTGCCAAAATGTCGCACATATTTCGCTCCCCACTAAAGAGAGGCGAATTTCCATATTCATAACTAGGATTTATCTTATCTCTCAAAATGTAATGACGTTAATCTTACTTTTTAATTGTATATACTTAAATAGCTATTTGTCGTGATGATCCAGTGGTTAAGGAGCCTGCCTAGCATGCATGAGGTTACGGGTTTGATATTGAACAACTGGATATACATATAATAATAATATTATTATATGAATTTAATCTCATTGGTATTTATTAGATTAAATTAATATATCACTACTATGTACCCAGTCGTCGAGATGGCCCAGTGGTTAAGGCGCCCTCATGTATGAAATTGCAGGTTCGAATAAGTACAAATATGACTTCTTCAATTCATAAGAATATGTACTTTTCAGTTTATCTAAGACATCACTGACATTGGTGAAGGAAAACATAGTGAAGAAACCTAATTAATAAAAGTGTGAAATCGTCATGCGCCTTCAGCATGCGTGGTGATCAATGCTCGTGTCAATTCTCTATACGAGATTTTTGATTATGTTATTACTAGCTTTTACCCTCGACTTCATCCGCGTGAATTGTTTTACCCGTGTTAAGTTACTGCTCCACTCCTTTAGATCGCAACGTGAAGTTAAAAAGGATAATTTTTCAATACGACTTATTCACTATTCGACGAATTCACTATGATAACATACATAACATCACGCCTGTAATCCCCGAAGGGTTAGGCAGAGGTGTACCCATTAGTACACCCACATTTCGCCAGTTATGTTTTTAGTCCCATGTAATAGGGGGTGAGCCTGTTGCCATCAACCGGGCACAAATCCAGACTCCGAGGCTGCGATGATCAAACCAACAAACAAAAAAAAACTTTAGCTTCAATATTTAAGTATAGATAGATTACCTAGCTATGCTCCAAAAGTTTAATTGAAAATTAAAAAATTCGGACGTCAATAACTCAGCCTTATCAAACCAGCTTTAAACTATCATAAACACTGCTTGCCTACCTAGATCGGTGGTAATTTTTCTGTCCGTTGCCTGCTTAGTATCTGCAGGCGAGAGGGGCAATAATTCCACCCCCATATATTCTGTATCATAGCAGTACAGGGATGAAATCCATAGCTCTGCTCAACTGTAACTCATTTCCAATCGGTAGTAAAAAGCGAGCCATGCTTGGATTATGTAAAAGATGGAAGCGTAACTTTGTGTAAACATTTTAGTGAAATGGAACAGTTTAGTAAAATTTTTTTTTTGTTCGTCTTTGAATTTGGAAATATAGGTTGCAGATTGAATATAATACAAAATTTATTGAAATTAATTTATAGTTATGGTACTTTAGACCTAAGATAAGTATCAAGTTTAAAAAAAGACTAGCTGTGGAAAGCTCCTGTCGATTTAATTTTGTTTTTGTAGAGTTTAAGACTGTAATAATATTCGACATGTTTAACACAGTATCTTAGCGATTGGTTGTTGCGTTGGAAGTTTAATTTCCAAATTTGAATAAATATTAACAAATATTCGTATGACCTACAAGTAGTCGTGAAATCGTGAATTGTAAAGTCACCCGTAATACAGAAAAAAGATCAATTGCGGGGCACAGATAAAAAAAAACGTCTGGATAATAATCCTACTCTGAACTATTGTTCAGAGCCTGGAAATAGTAGACACATTCCGTTGAATGAATTACACTGAGCGTGAAGCATTAGATTGATAGTCCATTCCACGTTAACACAATCCAAGCAGCACCGCTCACTGGGGGTGCATAAAATAATACTCTTACAATGAAAAGAAAACTGTTCGGATAAATCGAAGGAAAGCAATGAATTTTTATGTACCCATTCGTAATACATGAGATTTATAGTGGGTTTGCTTGCCCCGGCTCGTAGCGCCACTTGTGTTTGCTATTTGTTTTTTTTTTTTGGTGATCGATAATATTTTCGATATTTTCAAATCCCTTATAAACACTATATTAGAAAGATTACCGTAAGATTTAATGCGAAAGAAAGACACAAAACACAAAATTAGCTGACCCGCCACAACTTCGTTCGCGTGGTATCCTACCCCTACACCTATCCTACCGATAACCTACTCTACCCCTACCCTACCCTACCCCTACCCTACCAATACCCTACCCCTACCAATCTACCCTACCCCTTTATTTTTTGGGATAAAAAGTATCCTATGTCCTTCTCCTGCTTCTTAACTAACCTTCCCACCAATTTTCAGCCAAATCGGTTCAGCCGTTCTTGAGTTATAAATAGTGTAACTAACATGATTTTCTTTTATATATATAGATATAATTTTTAATAATAAAAGTCGAGATCCTTTTCTTTGCTTTTTTAACAAAACTTTGCCCCCTAAAAATAAATTCTAATACACAAATTCTGCAATGAGTCACTAGCTTTTGTCAGTGACACGTCTGCATAAATGTCTGACCCCGTTTAAACCCCTTGGGGGGTGAACCTTGGAAAATTCATCGTTAACGGACATCTACTAACTAATATATAATCCACCTCCCTGTCAAATTTCATCTTTATACGTCAAGCGATGTTCGATATTTGGTAATGAGTGTATGACCTTTCGCTTTATATTTAAATTTATGTAAGCCGGTTACACATGGTAAAGTAATTACAGCTACACTGCACCCTTATTAACAAGCCGATAACATAACATCACGCCTGTAATCACCGAAGGGTTAGGCAGAGGTGTAGGTACTTATTAATACACCCTCATTTCACCAGTTATTTTTAAATGCCATGTAATAGGGGGCGAGCCTATTGTCATCAACCGGGTACAAATCCAGACTCCGAGGCTGCTATTGAAAAATTCCTGATGGAAAAATCCAGCAACACTTTGCCTGACCTGGGAATCGAGTCAAAGACCTCATATTTAGCGGTCGCTCTTTGCGACCACTAGACCAACGACGCAGTCAACAACAGCAAGCAGCGGCAGTCAAGACAAGCCAATCTTTTTGCAACAGCTTCATTGTTGCTCACAAGAGAAAACAAAAGAAATTACAGCAACGATTCAGACAGTCTACGTCTAAAATAAAACTAACGAAGATCTTAAATAAAAACAAAAGAAAAACCACCTCAAGACGACAATAAAGTCACCTGACATACAAATGTCTTATTCCACGAAGCCAAATCTCCAGAACAAACTTAACTAAGAACTAGTAATCCTGCTCTGAACAATAAAATAGGATACATTATTCAATTCTTTGTACCCCAATTTCCCAAAAAACAGTCCTGCTGGCTCCGTAAAAAGCTTGAAGCAAAAAATGTTGTCCCTCTTGTATTGTTAAGAGCCAAACGTTTAATCTAATCTCATCTGAACTAAGAGGCCGGAGAAGGGCTTGTATTAGAGTGTAAACACACGGGCTGATGTGAGGGACGTGTCTGAAGGGAAGCTTTTGTGTTTTAGCAGCGTTTTCTTTGTCGTGGTGTCCGAAACAAATAACTACCCCAAAACATGTACATGTGTGATTTAATCATTAGCGCTTCATTGCATAATGAATCTTATGTTCTATAAAATATAGTTTTCTAATAGGTAACACATTTTTAATTATTTAAGACACCTAGGGTATATTTTCTTTTTTTTTTAATGAAAATAGCTGTTCAGCATACGATCATGTTGTAAAGCGTTTTTGTAAGGATTTATTTTTCATGATTTCAGGGTTGGTCACAAAGTAAAAGTTGTTCATAATGATGAGTACAATGACCCCTTTTCAGGTTTCGGGTAAATTTTCAATGACTCTGAATAGGATGGGTTTGTTCTTGGCTCTAGTCTAGGTCAGAGGTGACGGAGACAAAGTCTATGATGGAGTGAGCTTACCCAGAAGAAACCTGTTCACTCTAGCTTTAAAGAGATTAGGGTCGAATGCTTTCGGAAGTACAGACACAGACAGAGTGATCCACTCCTTTGCTGTGCGCATTATAAAAGACATTTGGAAACGCTTAGTGCGAATAGGTAGGTGCGGGTTCACCCACGAGGGTACGTTTATAACCATTAAAACTCAAGTACATAAACAGCCAGATCCGGAACAACTATCAGTAGGTAATAGAAATATTTGTTCTGAGGCGGAATCGTACCACAATCCACATTATCATGAAACTTCTTCCTACCTACGGACCCGCTAGGACTGTACTCCCGTACTACTCCCCATAGATCCCCAGGTGAGTGTTAAGCGAATGAGGTTCCCGAGTTAAGTGTAACGGACAGACGGACAAATGGTTCGCGTCTGCGGCCCGCCCCTTAATTTCCGACCATGCCATCTTTTTCTCTGTGTTTTCTTGTTTTCTATTAATGTTTAAGCGTTCGGTAAAAGTTTTTCGGCCTTTGTCCTTTGGTTTCGGCCTTCGGCCTGTGTGAGTACGTTATTGGAAATTGTGAGCCTGTTAGAAGGATGCTGCTTAAAAGCGTATTTCATGTTCTGGACCTTTGTTATGTTAAAGGAGTATTTGTAAGAATGTTTCTGTAATCCTTTGGAAATAAATTGTTTTGTAAAGAAAAGATTTTACTGAAGTGATTTCAATACAATTTTCTTTTACTCATAATTTTCCGGAATAGATATTGTGATAAGCAGATGTTGTGTATATTTGTAATACTCTGTCCTTTTTTAACCAGCGTAAAAAAGGAGGTGGTTTAAAATGTTGTCGAAACTAAACCATAATAATGAATATCGTGGTTAAATCGGCCGTCTCTCTGAGGTTGTAGGTTCGATAACAGACAAGTAGGTACCGATGTGATTTTTCAATTCAATTGTCCTTTCAATAAAGTACATATGAATTGAAACCATGGTAAGGAAATTGGGACTTCTAATAAATTGGAGCTACTTACGTAAAAAGGAACCAACCCACACAAAGAAAATGAAAGAAAAGACATTTTTTTCTGAAGTGTATAAAATTATTTGTCAAATAATTTTATTGCACACATTTTTGTCTAGAGGGTTGGTTCCGTTTTGCGTAAGGAGGTCCAATTTTAGGTCTTCTCTATATGAGAAGAGCATCATTTGCCCTGCAGTGGGACATTAATAGGCTGATATTACAAATCGATAAGCAGAATAATTATAACAATAGTAGTTTACTTCTTAATCTTTCATATCGCCTTGAGATAATTAAGAAAATGATTGCTTGCTTTGCTGAGTACTTTTAACTAACTTTTCTCTCCTCTACAACGTTTCTTCATTCCATGTAACCTTGCAGCCACCTTTTGTAACCCACTTAATTTTACTCCGCGTCTAAACATTAGCTGAGTCCATGCGATCTCAGAGTGGGTACATTTATCTTCGCAGCCGGTAGGCCTACGGGCTTAATTTCTATACATCGTAAGAGGGATGGCCCTAATGTCGGAGCCTTATCGTTTCTTTTGTGTGTTTCGCTTTGCAGTAACTGGTGGGCGCACGCAACCACCACTGACGGATAAAGGTGGGTTCCGATAAGGCGACTTGTCGCAATGTTTTTATTGTGAGATCACCGTTTTTTCGTCGACCTTTTTTGTAATGTGCAATTTTCATTGTAATTGTCATTTATTTTAAGCCCTTTTTTGTTGTAATAATTTTGTGGTATTTAGGACATCGCAAGTCTATTTTTAGACTATATTTGATTTATAGTATTTCACGTTTGCCAAAACATAAAATTAAAAATTCTGATTAATTATTCAAATTAATGATTAACGATTGCATGTATCTTTCTTATTATCTCTACGGGCATTATACACATTTTATTTATCTATTATACAAGCCCATTACGACAATCAGACAAGATATTTTTTTACTTCTTTAACCCTTCTCGCTGCGTACCTTCTTCTAGGTCTCTCAAGATAAAAGAGACACTTGGGACACTAACTCCTATCCTACATAGTTCAACATCAACCCTTCCCAGTTGATGGCCACTAAACGGTAGGATGACAGGCGGCTCACATTACCATATAAATACATGAATCTATTAGCGTAATGCTGTCGACTCCAATTTGCATTAATTATGATACACGGTGGGACATACTTTCGCGTAATTATTGTGTTATGGGGTTAAGTGTGATTGATATACCTAGGCATGATTTTTGATAAAACTCTGTCAATTATCTGGCAATTAGCTCGCTCACTTTTACATGGAACTTAAAAACATACTAGCGAAATGTGGGTGTACTAATAATGGGTACACCTCTGCCTAACCCTTTGGAGCAATGCCCGAAGGCAGAGGTGGAGCAAAGGCGTGATGTTATTTTACATGATTGTGTCTGTTAAATGTATGCAATTTTATTTTTAGTTTACCAGATACCTGATCCTTATCAGGTATCTGGTAAACTAAAAATAAAATTGGATTTCATTGCACTAATCATTTTGAACAATTTTAGTTATAGCATAAAACCCGATAAATGCTGCAAAAAAGCGAAAATAAGTGCCTCAGAAAGCACGTAAAGCCGTTGGTCCTGCGCCTGATCTCTCCCCGGTTGGGTCGGATTGCCGTCCCATCGGACTACTTGTAAGAGTGAAGGAAGAAGAAGTGTACCTGTATTTGCGCACACATGTGTGCACTATAATACCTCCTGCGTAATTGGCTAGTCTCCAATGAGATGGCCACTGTTACCGAAATCGGTCTGGTGAATATTATTAAAATTATGTTATTCTTAAATTACTCGATCCTTTTACTCCATAAATACTTAATCAACGACGTACTCATTAAAAATAAAATATAAAATCGCATCTTAAAATCGCGTTGTCGAGCCCAGCCTCCGAACATAACCGGGAGTGACGCGACCGCCGCCGGTTTCGCGCGGGCTAAGTAAACTTCCGCCGGTGCCTACATCCGGCGGATGTGAATTCTCCCATTTGCCGGTAACGGAGAGAACATCCGCAATTATTTTGTATATCGTTTTATACCATTCTACCATTCTCTTTGATATCCGAATTGTGTTGTAATTGAAAATACTTTTTTTTTGTTTGGAGAGTTGGTCATTAGTGTGCTATTTCGGTCGTTTAATGTTTGAATTGCTTCTGTTGTGCAAATTGTATACAAAGCAAACTAGATGTTATTTTAAAATCATGCTAATGCATCGTACGTGTCTGACATAATTATGATAGATATCGTTAAGTACATAATGAGCAAACCCTATTTGGGATATTATGTTCCTACATCGATATTAGGAAAGCAATTTTACTAACTTTTAGGACCGATCGCAATCTAATCTCAGTCTCAGTTTTTCTCTGGTATGGCTAATTTTTGTGACACTGGTGCCGTTTCTCTTGGTCACAAACTAAACTAAAATTAGAAATTAGAAAGAGACTAATGTAAATAAGAGCTGTCAAATTAAGTCAATCTGACACATCCATACAATTATAGTTAACATATTAAAACGTATGGATTAAAAATACAGAAAAGTTCAAGGCAAAACAAATTTGACATCGCTAACTTAGTTCTTTAAGTCATCGTCCTTTCCGTTCGCTGTATGTTAGTAAGAGATGTTAATTCTCTAAATTTAGTCTAGATTGTGAACAAGGGAATCGGCACCATTGATTGTCGCTGAGATGTGATAGCGACTAGATTTTAAACGCTTTCAGATTGTAATCATCGCCAGTCATATCACCACAAAATTGTTTTTTTAACAACCGAATCACGTCGTCCTGTTTCCATTTACGGACGAATTACACAGGCTGTCCTAAATTCAAAACCAAACTCCATTAAAAACTGCTCAACCCTGTATGTAACAAATAATGTTTGCGGGACCGAACACGTTGACCCGTAAACGCTACGCCGAACGCAATGGAACTTAATTCGGCCGGTCATCGGGTCCAATAACTGTCGCTCGGTTTCCACGCGATTTGGTAGCTTAGACCATAGAATGACAAAACAGTTGTAGAAGCGACACTAGTGTATACTTTCCTTCGAGCGCGTAATCATTGACAGCTTCCCGTCACGAACTGCGCTCGCCTAAGCTGCTTCATCGTCATCTGCTTAGCTTTCTTCCCAACTATATTGAGGTCGGCTTCCAGTCTAACTGGATGCAGCTGAATGCCAGCTACATGGTTTACATGGTGCGACTGCCTCACTGAACTTCATATCACACGACCGTAACGACGGTTGAAGATCTACGAATTAGTCAGTACCTACCAACGGCTTTACGTACTTTCTCAAACATAATGGTGTCACTGGCGTCCTGGGAGATTTTGTAATGGTATAACCCAATAACGTTGTGCTTAACCAAAGAATCCAACCACAACGAGACCAACGCTGCTCCGTTGGTCGCGTGGTCTAAGCTACAACAGGGATTTTTAATATTTTCGATTATTTTTGTCTCTTAAGCCATTTAGATTTCTTTATTTTACTAAGACCAGGAGTCCTTTATCTGTCCTATGGCATTCTTGCCTCATTAAAACCATCCTGGACATCACTGTCCGCACATAAGAAGTATTTAGAATACTTAAGTGTGGTTCAAGAGTTTCGTTTCTGCACAATCTTTATTCTATGCTTAGTCTCCATAGCCGCACGGCGGGTTACAACAAATAGCTGGATTTTATTTTAGAAAATTGTTTTAACCCTTTTGTGCCAAGTAATGCAATGGGTTTTTTTGGTGCATTAAAATTCTCTACGAGTCGTTCTTGAGTTAGTTATTTGCGGAATACCTCGGGCAGTTACTTTGGATAGTACGAACTATGTTTACTGGCTAATCTTTTTGTTAGCTTATAAGAAAAAAGCAGTAAAGAGGAAGTTAAAAAGGGGAATTTCTCAACGTAGTTATGATGGTGGATATATTTGTGTGAAATTCGAGGAAATTTTAGTAATATCAGTCTTTTATTGCTTCACTATAGAGCAAAAGGCTCTTTTCTCACACAGTGAAGGCACGAGCTTCTGTCACCACGCTTGTTTAAGGCGGATTGGTGATTTCGGCCTTACATTCATTGAATTACAAGTCCAGGTTTCCTCACGATGTTTTCTTTCATTGATGTCAGTGATGTCAAAGATAAACTTAGAAAGTACCTACATACGAAATTTGACTTTGACTTTGAATTCATGAACTGTTTAATATATATTTTTTACTTTTATTTACGTTTTTCTTTTTTATTTTATTTGAAAACATTCATCGATATAAAGAAAACTTCAACTATATCTGACGACCCTGCATATTATTATCTATTTATTTTGCTGACTGTACGTAACTACCAACTGACAGCGCTCAGAAAGCCATTTTCAAACCTGATGTTTTTCACTGTCTGATTCTGTGGTACTACGTAAGTAGGTACAAGTAGATACAGATGTACATTGTGTTTCATGGAAATTCTGTGTTAAATATTCCCGTTTTAATTCCAGCACAGCGCATATTTCATAACTTCCATGCAAAATTTTAATAGAATCAAATTCAAGCACTTTGGTGCATCGGATATTGTAACTGGATTAAAACCTTATTTGTTGGTGCACTCTGGTTGCTAGCTGATACAAAGTAACCACGCAAATAGAGGTTTATTTTTAATTTAACCAATAAATTGGAAGATGATTTTATTCTATTTTTAAAAATCGTTGCTTACTCTAGTATTGCCTGTATTGCACATTAACTAATGTACAAATAACCCGACCCTAAACTACCTATTAATCATACAAATATTTATTCCGTGCGGGAATCAAACCTGCAGCTCGCAGCGTAGCAGATAATCGCTCAGCCACTGCGCCGACTGTGCTATCTTACTGCTGAGCTTAGGCAGGTGCAGGCGGGATGATATAGTCGTCGCCTGTCGTAAATGCAACAGGGCGATTCTGTTTTATGAAAGAGGTATATTCTGAAACTTTGTCAAACATAAACAACAAAAAAAAGTATTTATTAATTGTTGACTATGTGTCGTAATTTTATTGGATTATTTATGTCTTTTATGACTTATTTCTGAAATTTGACAAGGATAAGAACTGGGTCTTGTATTACCAAACTAAGGCGATTAACATACAGCACCGCGCACCGCAGCGGTTGGCGGTGAAGCGGATCTAATGTCGTATTGGCCTCTAAGAAATCCGTTGATGCCTAACACACGTACACCGTCCGACCGCGCGGTCGAGAGGTGCAATTCGCTTTACCGCCACCGCTCTCCGCAGCGATGAGCGAGTGCCGTGTCTTAATCGCCTGAAATAAAGAAAACACATAAAACAGCAGTAGTAGGTCAGACAGTTTGAAATTCCGACCTATATTTAATTTGGTCGTATCAGGACCCGGTATGTTTCCGCGTGATTTGCTCCGCCAGACCCGGATAACCGCACGCCGGGTTAAAACGAATAGCCTAACTTTAACTGCTCCATTTTATTTTGGAATTCAGTGTTTTAGAGTTCCTTTATACTGCTTTCTGGATCAATTAATTACGAGAATACGCACCATAAAATTTTACGATGTTTTTAAAAGACCTGAATGGGTGTAGTGAGGCGTTCGATTTTGGTCCTTTGAGTGGCGGTATCTCTTACAGTATCAAGACTAATATTTTTACATTATAGTGTAAGTTTCTTTGCTTGGTCTTGTCTATAGGAACCTACTGTTTTGAGCTTCAACTTTCTGCATGACTGACTCCCTGACCATTCAAAAGTGTCTGTAAAAAGTTTATTTAAAATAAATAACTTTGATTTTTTATAGGTAGGTACTTAAATATTTTTTCTTTATTAAAGGTACTTTAATATTTTAGCGGACTCAGTTTTCGGTAATTATTCACGTATATTAAAAAATAATTATGGACATCTTTTAAATTTAAGAAATTAATGACAAAAATATAAAGCCGTTTATTAAACATTTTTTTTTTGGGTACACAATACAGGTTAATAAAATATTTTAATTTAAATAATTCGTTCACTTTCAGAAATCAGCCGCTTGTTAACAAATCCCTACCTTAATTATTTCATATCATCAAAAATACTCCAACTATCAATATTTATTAAATAACACAAAACATATTGTAAAACTGTAAAACTAATAGCTGTATAGTGCATCGTTAAACATTAGCCGACTACCCCCACTTAAACTGACTCCCCACTTTATTAAGGGAGTTAAAAAAAGAGTTTTTTTCTTGTCTCAAGTATAAAAGACGCCAGTTTTTACATCTAGGAAGTAATTATCTCTCTGAAGTTGTAAGGAATCAGGAGTAGAGGAGTCGGGTCGCGTATTTACGAAACCTCATAGGTACGCTACAACGCTTTTCTTTACGGAGTCTTGTTGATTTCAGACTTTTGATTTGGGTTGAATTTGAGGCGACTGTGTTAGTAATAATTTTACTAAACATTTATTATTTTATTTATTTAAGTAACATGGAAGACCGACAGCTAGAAGAAAACAGGCTAGTGACAGAAAATTAGACTGACAGCCAATTACAGGTCTTCACTTACAAGATACAGAATAATACTATGTTCTGTGGACACTGCAGTTGCCTACAGGAACATGTTTTAATAAAGATATAGCTTCGTTTCTTTTCCTAAACATTATTAAGATATTTAAGGGAAAATATCCCAGGTTGCGTTCATCGTCTATGAGTTAATGATCGCGCGGGATATATCACAGAATTTGATCCACAGACAGATTTCTCAAAGGTCACACATCAGGGGAACGCCCTGTGATAATTGCACGGATTGTATGGAGAAGTCTTAAGTTAAATTGTTACAAATTAACATCAACTACAATAACCTGCTATGTAAATTTTAATTAAGTTATCGACACTTTCTTTTGTCCCTTGTGATGAAATGTAAATATTTTTGTTAAAAAATTATTTTAGTATATCCGCCACAACTTCAGCAGATTTAAAATCTACAGCGTATCAGCGCTCACCGTACACAGACTTTGTAAACTCGCGTCCCTGTTCGGCCGGAAGGAGGGTGATCATTTGACCAACTTTTTTCATTATCTCTCGGAACTTGAATACTTTTATAGTACTACTATTTCGTTTTAGTTGTGATTTTCTTTTCCACTCCTGTTATTTTTTCTTCTTGTTAACTATAGTCGTTAGCTTTTACCAGGCCATTCGGTTCTTTATGCTAGTACAAATGAGCTAACTTTATGGGTTAATGTCGAGTTGCCTGAATACTGATTAGCCTGTGGATTGTTTAGTGAGAATTGGGTTTTATTGGACTTGACAAGTTATACAGAAAGAGAGAGCGGGAGCGGATTAGCTGGTTTAGTTCAGTTCTGTAGTTGAAACAGTTTCTTAGAGGAAACGAGGGTGATGACAGACCATAAATAGGTACATTAGGTAATAAGATATTTTTATTATAATTAATGATAATAGCTCCTATTGTTATAATACAGACCTAAATTTGTACCACTGCAGGGTATGCAGAAAAGGCACGAGCATTGATCACCACGCTTGCTCAAGACGTATTGGCGATTTCAGACTAATTGTCAAGGTTTCCTCACATCATTTGCTGCAAAGTTATTATATAGTCCCTTTTATCAATAGATGTGTTGCCTTGAAAAGAACGTAAAGCTGTTTGTCATGGCTGTCATTCGTAGATCTTAAATAGTCCTTACGAGTAGTCAGAAGCCCAAAAGTTTCACAATCAGTCTTATCGAGGAGTATCGTATAACTGTGTTGTTGACGTTAGATGGACAGTTGCTTTATAAGAAATATTGGTATTTATTTGCATCCATTTAGACTGAATGCCAACCCCGATATAGTTGGAAATTGATGAATCAATAGATGTCGTACTTGTCTGCCAAATACTCTGCGAAGATGTTACCGTATGTCTTAAAGCATCTCCCCATCGTCTGTTCCTTTTACCGCTACCAGTTAGCTTGCTTTGAGACCTAAGCCTTATAGAGCAATAATGAGCGATGTTTATCATTTGTCTAGACCAGTTTTGTTAGGGCCATTTTTCAACAACATTTCTATAATCTGACTAAATAAATTGTAATTAGGTAGGTACCAATAATAATTTGTGTCATTTATTCTAATTTGTCTAGTTATTTTTCTATTTCTACAGTCATCTATTTGGAATCAAGGTATATATCTAATACCAGCCTATTATTGTCTCAATGCAGGGCAAAGGCCTGTTCTCATACAGAGAAGGCACGAGCATTTATTACCTCACTTGCTTAAGGCGGATTATCGTTTATAGACTCATATTAATTTCAAGTCCAAGTTTCTTCATGATGTTTTCCTTTGTTTCCGATGTCAGTGATGTCCGAGATAAACTTAGAAAGTACATATAATTGAAATTCTGGACCTCTTAATCTCGCAAGCAAAGTATGTCATAACTAATTAGCCATGGGGATATTAAGGTATAACAAAAGTCATTAACGGAACGAAATAACATAGCTTTCAATACTTCCAAGATTACTTTCAACAAAACAATATAATAATTATCAAAGAGCAAAACAGCTCAACAAAACACTACAACTGAATCTTTACTAGCACAGAGCTAGGTGGAGCAATATTGCTCCGCTTTGTAGCCCGACTGCTCTTTCCGGTGCACGGAGCCCCGCCGGAAGTTTACTTAAAAGAGGTGGAGGGCGCTCAGAAATATCGGCAGTGGTATTCCGAGGAGCGGTAAGTTGTTTGTTGTTGAATGTGGAGATATGTGGGGCGGGGTGTTATTGTTGCTTTGTGGTCATTTTCTATTGTTGATAAATAATGGAAACTTCAGGAATTTCTTATCGTGTCTTGGATTGTTCTTTTTTTTTAAAAACGTTGGTCCTGCGCCTGATCGCTCCCGCGTCGTGTCGGATTGCCGTCTCATCGGACTATGAGAGTTAGGGAACTCCTTTTTCACTCAATTTCATAGTCCGATGGGACGATTGATGAGGTCCTGGGTTTGATTCCCAAGTCGGGCAAAAATTGTTATTGGTATTGTATTATGCTAGAGCCCGGAAATCACCTAAAGCCGCTGGTCCTGCACCTGATCACACCCGGTTGTGTCGGATTGCCGTCTAATGATACATGTACAACATAACAAACATACTAATTCCAATGAGAGTGATGGAAATGGAAGAGGGAGTGCTCACGCACACATTAATGCACTTTAATATCTCCTGCGTGCGTCTAGTCATTTATCAAAACATTATATAGAAAACATGGTAGTTTTCTATCTATTAGGATCCCGTTTGACACCCTATGTGTACGGAACCTAAGCAGCTATATGGTAGCTTAACCGATCGTATACGATACATACACAGTTACACATAGCTGTACCTAGTAGTTTTGACGTATAAAGATGAAATTTGACAGGGAGGTAGATTATTGTTAGTAGATGTCCGTTAACGATGAATTTTCCAAAGTTCACCCCCCAAGGGAATTAATGCAGACTTTCGCTTGCAAAAGCTAGTGTTAGGGTTTGTTAATTTTAATATTGTTAGTCGATTTATTTAATTTATAAACGCATTAATTTAACTTTACTTGATATTTTACGCTGGCAACTTTAACCTTTAAGAATATTTGTGGTCGTTCTGTGATTGGTTCTGTGATTTGGACACAAATCGGCGGGAACCAATCAGAGAACTCGCTCCTTCCCGCTTAAAATGGAGGGGTTAACGGAACGTTAGGCCGGCTGCGCACTCACTTGGAATTGGAAATTCAACGCGATAAGTGGATCTGATAGTTGTAAAAGAAAAAGAGTAATCTGTAATCTAGTGCTAAGTATCGACCATTGTATATTGTTGTTGAAAATACAAGACAGTTTTGTGTAAACCGTGTATCTGTAATTTTACTACATCCTGTTCCTGTTGGTGATTTACATTTCAGAAGTGGGATAGCAACGTAAGTACACGCCGATTTATTTGCATTTATGCTATTTTTCACGTCCATATCCACTGCTTGGTAACATGACTTTTTATTTTGGTCATACTTTAAATAGTTGTAAATGGAAACTTAAGGTCAGTCTGTTTAAAATAATAATAATAATAACTATATAATAGTACTAAGAATGGTTTTTATTAACGGTTTTTATAATTATTTCTCATGATCATGATTATGCATCTACCCACACTAACTTCGCGCAATACCGTTATGTTACCGAGTAAAGGCTTTGATATTTTGTGATTGACTATGTTTTATTTCTAAATTGTTTTTCTGGTATTAATCTCTGTATAAGTAGTGAAAATATTTTACGAAACTTGCTCAAATGTTTTAGTAAGGATTAGCACAATAGTGTCGTATTATACGAACAGCAGTATTTGACATCTATCACGAATATTCGAATTATTTTTGTTCACTAAGATATTATAGAATATTATTATTTTTATTTTTCTTGAAACATTTAACTTGATTCGCACGTGTTACGTTTATTTATATGTTACAGCAGGTATGACATATGACCGCTCTGTTTTAATATGTATGCGACAACTAGTGAATAGAATGTAATCTTAATTTAGTAATAGTCCTGCACTTTTCAATCGCCAGCTTTGAATTGCTTACGCATACAGAGTATATAGTTCACCGTAGAAATAATTTGAATCGCTTAGATCAAATTTAATGATGTTTTCGTTTTCCTTTGAGATCTTGCATCATGGATGGGACATCTAGACGTCCAAGCATGGAGTCCAGTCATCGACAGCTCGAGACGCCCTTCGCGATGGAGCGTCGAAGTAGGAGCCGGGTGAGAGACCACAGTCGTAGTCAGTTGCGAAGTCGCAGCAGCCGTCGTAACCGGGATCGAGAACTAAGTACGAGCCATGAACGAGTCAAGCTCCTAGAGAGGCAGCTGCTACAAGAACGGGAGCGCCTTCTACGTGCAGAAACCCGTAACCGGAGTCGCAGCCGATGCAGCCCGCGGCGTACATCTTCACGGCACGCCACCCGGCGTAGCGAGCGCAGTCGCAGTCAACGCGGTAGGACATCTGACCGTCAGCGGCGACAAGCGGAGGCCAGTCGTCATGACAGTGGCGACCCACAGGCTGAGCATCATAACGTCGCGGGATATTTTGAAAGGTCACGTAGCCCATCTGTATCTAAAAAATATATTGTTGATGTTTTTAAATGTCTGAAGGACAGTTTGACATCTCAACCCGCCCGAGACACACACTCTTTTCAAAAAATTGATCACATGAACATATTGCCTAATTTTGACCCATCTACAAAAAACCAGCGAATTGACGTATGGCTCAAAAAGGTCAACGAATGTGCTAGTGTGTACAGTTGGGATGACAAAACCGTAGTTCACTTTGCTATGCAGAAACTCCAAGGCCTCGCCAAAACCTGGTATGAAGGTTTAAACTCTGTATTGTTTAACTGGCAAGAATGGCAAGATAAACTAATGAACGCCTTCCCTTGCGAACAGAATTACGGTCAGGCCTTGGAGGACATGCTTAAAAGAAGGAGTAGGTATGGTGAACCTATAGAGGTCTATTTTTATGAAAAACTGGCTTTGCTTAACCAATGCGACATTGTTGGGAAACGCGCGGTGGACTGTATCATTCATGGGATCAGTGATAGGACCCTCAAATCGGGTGCTCTAGCTTTACGGTCCTCTCACCCTGACCAACTCTTGCAATTCTTGATGAGCAGTAGAGATTCATATCAGCGTTTCGATCGAAACCATAACAAGAACAAAACCGATCACTCTAGTACGTCTAATAGTCAGCCCAGTCAACGGTCAGGTGCTAAGTCGGGTTCATTCCCTGGTTGTTATAATTGTAAGGAAAGAGGTCACGGCTTCCTACATTGTCCTAAACCGCTTATAAAATGCACAAAATGCAACAAAATAGGGCATACTGTTGATAGCTGTGACGCGCAGACGCAAAACAATATTGTAAAACCCAGTGGCAATATTCCAAAAACTATGTGTATCGACGTGACCAGCCAAGGTCGCGACTTGCATCCGAACTCGAAGTTTATAAAGGATGTGAAAATTAACGGTACGTTACAGCAAGCCTTTGTAGATTTTGGGAGCGAAGTCACGCTTGTAAAAGAGTCTGTAGTGAGTGAATTAGGCTTGACCCATGATCATATAACAACATTATTGAAAGGGTTTGGAAACGGTATAATAGAGTCGAAAGGAGGGTTGCTGCTTAAGTTCGAGGTGGATGGCGTCAATGCTCAGGTTTCATGCAAGGTTGTAGGCGATGATTTATTAGAAAAGTCTGCGCTTATAGGGCAGTCGTTCACTGAGCAACCTCATATCATAGTTTATAAGGATGTGACTAGGCTACAATTTATCGATATTGGCAGTGAAATGCCACAACCAGATCCGGATCTAACAGAGTCCTCTTTAAAGATTAGGGCAACAGGATTGGTAGAGCTCTTCGGTGCAGCATCAGTGAAGGCATGGATTGAACCCTCCACATGTGGCAGCGTTCTCTTGAAAAATATCGTCGCTGGGAAACCAAATAAACAGTACCTCGTTTGTGGAGGTCTCTATCGCTCTGAAAATGGTCGGATCTATATAACTGTGTTCCCATGTTCGAACTCCTGCTGGATCGCTAATAATTTAGTTTTATGTCGTGCAAGACGAGTAGAGGTTGTTAGTAGGGTAGTCGTTGAACCACCAGAAATCCCTATGGCGATTGAGGGTGACTTCGATGAGAGTCTTATTCGTGTCGGTGATAAGGTTCCAGAAGATGTAAAACAAAGGTTGTTCGAGTTACTTAGAAAATATCATCGTTGCTTTGCGTCTTCTCTTAGGGACCTAGGTTGCACCAACGCGACCGAAATGAATATAGAGTTAAACAGTGAACGCCCTGTCGTCTACCGCCCATATAGGTTATCGCATTATGAACGAGAGAAGGTACGGGCAATGGTGAAGGAGATGCTGGATGCAGGAATAGTAAGGGAGTCGATCTCAGGGTACGCTAGTCCAATTCTATTGGTACGCAAGAAGGATGGATCATTTCGAATGTGTGTCGATTACCGTATGCTCAATTCTATCACTGTGAAGGAGCGCTATCCTATGCCCATTATTGAAGACGAGATAGCACGTCTTACTGGCCAGGCCTGTTTTATTTCACTCGACCTTACTTCAGGTTATTACCAGGTGCCGATTTCGGAACAAAGCAGACATCTCACCTCGTTTGTCACACCAGACGGCCAGTACGAGTTCAACCGCATGCCGTTTGGTTTGGCAAATGCACCAGCTGTATTTCAACGAATGATGAATTCGATATTAGGGTCGTCTCGGTTCGACAAGGCAACCGCTTATTTGGATGACGTCCTTATTTTTGGTAAGGACTTCAGTGAATGTCTGGAACGGTTTGAGGAAGTCTTGCAGGTTTTGGAGAAAGCAAATCTCACTTTGAATCTTTCGAAATGCGACTTTTTACGAGACAAAATTGATTATCTGGGCTACGAAATTAGTTCAGCGGGGGTTAGGCCGGGTGATAAGAAAATCGTTAGTGTCATGAATTTTCCGCGACCTGAGAATATTCATAATGTACGCCAGTTTCTGGGTCTGGCTAGCTATTTCCGTAAATTTATCCAAGATTTTGCCCGAATTGCTTTGCCTCTCAGTAAGTTGCTAAAAAAGGACTCCTCATGGACATGGGGTGATAGTCAAGAGGAGGCTTTTGAGGTCTTGAAATCCAAATTGGTTGATAGGCCCATTCTTGCAATCTATGATCCCGCAGCAGAGACAGAGCTTCATACCGACGCAAGCAAGTTAGGTCTTGGAGGAATATTATTGCAGCGCTCCAAAGGCAATGATGCTTTTCGTCCAGTAGCCTACTACAGTCGTCAGACTTCTCCTGAAGAGAAGAATTTTCATTCATACGAACTCGAAACTCTAGCAGTAATCTGCTCTTTGCGAAAGTTTAGGGTATATCTACTAGGGAAAACATTCAAGATCATTACAGATTGTAGTGCTCTACGATCTACGTTCTCAAAAAGAGACCTGATTCCGAGGATAGCTCGCTGGTGGCTCTTACTGCAGGAGTTCCAATGTTCAGTTGAGTACAGAGCAGGCGTAAGGATGGGCCATGTAGATGCGCTATCCCGTAATCCAATCGAGAGTTCAGGGGAGAATCCCATCGATCAATTTTCTGTTATGTCGATCACTAGCGAGGATTGGTTACATACGCTTCAGATTGGCGATACCGAACTATGTAGGATTAAAAATATTTTAAATGACAATCTTAATGAGAAGGAACTCAGATATATAAAGGATAATTTCGTGGTCAAGGATAACAAATTATTTCGTTGCATAGGTAATGATAAAAATAATGTTCGTTGGGTAGTGCCAAAAGGTGCGAGGTGGCAAGTCTGTCGTATGAATCACGACGATATTGGCCATTTTGGAGTGGAGAAGACCCTCGAAAGAATAAAAAAGCATTATTGGTTTAGCAAAATGTCCAAGTTTGTCAAGAAATATGTTAGTTCATGCATTGAATGCGCATATGCGAAGACCAAAACTAATACAAACGAAGGTCTGCTCCACCCCATCCCAAAAATAGAGGTACCATTCCATACGGTGCATGTTGACCATCTCGGGCCTTTCGTTAAGTCAAAGAGAGGCTATACTTATTTACTGGTAGTTGTAGAAGCCTTCACTAAATTCTGTTTTATCAAACCGGTCAGAAATACAAATAGCATGAATGCAATTAGAATCCTCGAAGATATATTTTTTACATTCAGGGTCCCTGATCGTCTTGTTAGCGATCGTGGTTCTTGCTTTACATCTCATGCTTTCAATCGATTCTGCCTAGATAAGGGAATTAAGCATATTTTAAATACAGTAGCCAGTCCAAGGTCGAATGGCCAGGTAGAGCGTTACAACCGTACCATTCTCGACTCTTTAAAGGCGATGACTGTTAAATACGGTGAAAAGGATTGGGATTCTCATTTAGGAAAAATTCAGTGGGGTCTAAACAATACCTTTCAGAAAACCACTGGTAGGACTCCTTCAGAGGTATTATTTGGAACTAATATGAGTAGCGAATTAAATCCCATTCTTAACGAAATTACCAAAGACTCTCGTGAAAACTACGAATTTACTGTTATTCGAGAGGAGGTCAAGAAAAAGATTGATCATGAACAAATTAAGCAAAAGCAGACTTATGATAGAAATAGGGTACCAGCTCGGATCTACGTCGAAGGCGAACTGGTTAAAATTACCAAAACTTGTTTCAATAATGACGGGCAGAGTAAAAAGCTTATGCCCTCGTTTGTAGGGCCCTATCGTGTTACCTCAGTTTTAGGTAGGGATAGATATAAAGTAGCACCGGTTCCAGGGTTGACCAGTATGCAAAGCAAACGACCTACCACCGTGGCAGCAGATCGTATGATGCCATGGATACACACTGCGGCCCTAGAGATGAATAATTCTGACACCAGTGGCACTGACGATGAGGACGCTACTGAATCATAATCTGATAATTCTATTGATTTTTTTAAGATCTATAGTGGTTCATATTAAGTTTTAGAGACACTTAACTACAGATGCGTGTCGTTCATTGTTTCAGATCAGGCACGAGAATCGATCGGATCGTGACTTGATTTCAACAATTAATGTCCTACTGACTGCCACAAGTAAATCGATCGTCTTGAAGGCATCAGTTAGGCCCCGAAAAATCGATCGTTCGGGTTAGTAGTAATACGATGGGTAAACCGATTAATCGATCGTTCGGAACCCAAAGCAAAGTTTGATTGAAGGTGATAGAAAACATATATCGATCGCTGTTTTCTGATCCAATTCAAAAGAGAAATTTAATAATATAATCTATACACGATATTACTGATCCGATGGATGTAATTCAGTAGCTAGACTTATAAATTGTTTCATGGATTTATAAAGTTGATTTGTACTTCACATTCCTTGATAGAAGTTGAGTATTTATATCAGATATTTACCTTAATTAACTGTTAGCTATTGCATTTATATACACTTTATTGAACATGTACATAATTTAAATTAACTATTTATATTAATTAGCTTAATTCTTATAAAAATTGTCATTAATCTGTAAAATCGTATACGTGTCGTTTAAGTTGAATTTTTGTTTTAGGAGCTTCTTATTTTCATTAATGAGTCAAAAGTAATGATGAAAAAACAAAAACTGAGCAGCCTGCCAGCGGTCCGATTGTTAGGGTTCCACCTGGTGACGTGTCCGGGGACGTACACGTTGTCAGGACGGTCGATTGTTAGGGTTTGTTAATTTTAATATTGTTAGTCGATTTATTTAATTTATAAACGCATTAATTTAACTTTACTTGATATTTTACGCTGGCAACTTTAACCTTTAAGAATATTTGTGGTCGTTCTGTGATTGGTTCTGTGATTTGGACACAAATCGGCGGGAACCAATCAGAGAACTCGCTCCTTCCCGCTTAAAATGGAGGGGTTAACGGAACGTTAGGCCGGCTGCGCACTCACTTGGAATTGGAAATTCAACGCGATAAGTGGATCTGATAGTTGTAAAAGAAAAAGAGTAATCTGTAATCTAGTGCTAAGTATCGACCATTGTATATTGTTGTTGAAAATACAAGACAGTTTTGTGTAAACCGTGTATCTGTAATTTTACTACATCCTGTTCCTGTTGGTGATTTACACTAGTAACACATTGCAGAATTTTTGTATTGGAATTTATTTTTAGGGGGCAAACATAACATCACGCCTGTAATCCCCGAAAGGTTAGGCAGAGGTGTACCCATTAGTAGGAACACCCACATTTCGCCAGTTATGTTTAAGTCCCTTGTAATATGGGGGGCGGGGGGGGGGGGTTGTAGTTTTCATTTTGCAAGGTATTGTTGCTCTGTCTAAGAGGATTCCTGCTATCGTCACCACATCGTCCCCCAGAATACCCCCAGTCCCAGTAACGTTACGGATGTAGTAGCACCGTACCGCGGGCCAGTGACGTCACGCGAACATGTCTAAACTTGTTACGTGACGGAACTGAACGTGAAGTGCCTGAGTGGGTAGGACTATTAGATTTTGAAAAGTATACTTCTGGTTGAAAGCCTATTTGTTTTTATATGAAATTCAAATTTTATTTTAATTATTTTATAAATATGATGATGTTATTTAGTAATCAAGATTATTAACTACTTCGACTGCCCGGTTGGTCTCGTTTTTGCAAGCGCGACTGCTGAGCTTGTAGTCCTGGATTCAACTTCCAGGTCGGGCGAAAAAGTGAAATAATTTTTGGGTTTTTCTATTAGGAATTTGTCAGTAGTAGCTCAGAGTTTAGAAGTTGCTGGTGTGGCACCCCCGTGCCTAAAGCCGTTGGTTCTGCGTCTGACCTTTCCCCGGATTGCCGTTCTATCAGACTCAGGGATTGAGGGAAGACGGGATGCATCTGGGTTTGAGACTCACTAATGCGCTATAATATCTCCTGCGTTCCTGGCTAGTCTTGTTATTGGACGCCGTGACCTAAATTCAGTTGAAAGGAACTTAGTATTTTCTCAAAATTTCACTATAACTTATATAAACATGTTTATCTTTTTACAAGGGGTGGTACAGACATTGCATTGAAAACATTTACAATGGATTTAGTTCATAATCTAAATCTCCCTAGCGTTAACAATTCTATGAATTATAGGCACACACACAGACACACCTCTAAAACATTTCTACGTTTATTCGTATCCGTAAATAGCCAATAATATTGCACGTCAAAAAGAAATAAACAGTTCGAAATTCGAACAAACTTTCAAGATTCGTCGATTCAGACGCTAAGTCTGAACACTTAAAAGAAAACATTTTAATTGCTGAACATTTAATAAACATGTTCATGCATAGATGAACATGTTTATTCATAGATGCACAAGTATGTTTATTCAAGCATATCCAAGTTTATTTACCGCTGCTTCATTCAACATACTCATGGAAAACCACAGCTGAACATAACTTAAAGGAAACTTATCCGTATTGAGTAAGGGTGTGTGCACAATGCAAGTTCTTCCTACTAATTAGCCAGAAATAGTGTAATGACTTTTAATTCGGGGGTTGAACGTACTTATGAATACGAATAACTTTTACTTTGGGATCTAGTACACTTGCGCGAAAGACATTTCCGCGCCAGACACTTGCGCGAGTCCCTATGCACGCCAAGACACTTGCGCAAATGGACGTTTGCGCCCCTAACCCTTTCTGCGAACAGACACTTGCGCGAATGGACATTTCCGCGCCAAGACACTTGCGCGACTCCCTTTGCGCGATTGGCCACTTGCGCAAAAGACACTTCCGCGACAGATTGAGATTTGTGGAAAGGACTAGGTCAAAAAAAAACGTCTATTCGCGCAAGTGTCCTGGCGCGCAAAAGGGCGCGCATGTGTCCTGATACCTTTACTTTGTGATCTACTCTCTGAAAAAATATACTTTTTTAACTCGCATCTTTTAGCTTGACCTGTAATTAATATTAACTAAATAGTTTGTGAAATAAAATACCTACTGTACAAAAAAGCAAAAAAATGTTATTATTGTGTGTCAAAAGCTTTGTTATGACCCACCAATAAATAGTTCTAGTAATATTTGTAATTGTGCAGTACCTACCTACAAAAACGTGCTTTTTTCTATATTTTTTATTTTCTAATTAAAAGTTGAACTAGCCAACTTGCCGTCCGATGAACCCGCACGCACATAGTTGCGCGTCACTGCCTACTGTATGTACAAAACTACTGTGTGTACCTAAGGCATTAAGTCCGCCTTTGTACTTTTTTGGTTGAATAAAGTTTAAATAAATTAATACGCAGCAGGAAGATTCTGTTCTTTAAAGAGGTATATTCTGAAGTACTGTCAAACATAAACAACTAAAATAACAAACATACATAACATAACATCACGCCTGTAATCCCCGAAGGGTTAGGCAGAGGTGTACCCATTAGTACACCCACATTTCGCCAGTTATGTTTTTAGTCCCATGTAATAGGGGGCGAGCCTATTGCCATCAACCGGGCACAAATCCAGACTCCGAGGCTGCTACTGAGAAATTCCTGATGGAAAAACCCAATAACACTTTGCCCGACCTGGAAATCGAACCCAAGACCCCATGCACAGCAGTCGCGCTTGCGACCACTAGACCAACGAGGCAGTCAGGCAACATAACAAAACAAAATAACAAGTCTTTTAGAATTTAACGCAAGTGAAGCCGGGGGAAAAAGTGAGTACAATATTACTCCTTATAAAAGCACCTTTACCCAGGTATGCAAGTTATTAGCTCGGCGACAAGTTTTAATGAGCAACGCTGGGTGCCTCTGCTATTGACTCGAGTTATTAAGATTCATGAATGTTTCGCAAATGCAGGTATTCAGATTGTACAAGATGTCTCAGCTTTACTGTTGGTATGTTTATATTGCCTGCCTCGTTGGTTTAGTGGTCGCAAGCGCGACTGCTGTGCATAAGGTCTTGGGTTCGATTCCAAGGTCGGGCAAAGTGTTATTGGGTTTTTCCATCAGGAATTTCTCAGTAGCAGCCTTGGAGTCTGGATTTGCGCCCGGTTGATGACAATAGGCTCGCCCCCTATTACATGGGACTAAAAAAACATAAATGGCGAAATGTAGGTGTACTAATGGGTACACCTCTGCCTAACCCTTCGGGGATTACAGGCGTGATGTTATGTTATGTTTTTTACTTTTTTTTTTTCATTCTCTTAATTTTATCTTTCTTTTAGTTCTCCAAACACAAATTCATGAATCTTCTGTTCACTTTATTCTATTTATAACAATTATTTCGCTTTCACTATCAAATTAGTATCAGTCAGATTGAATTTAAGTAACACTAGCACACTAAAGATATTCTTTAGTTTAGCAGTGCCTTGTAGCAATACGTTCCTAAGGTCATAACGATGAACTACAATGGGTACAGGGTGCTTCCTTTACGAGCTGCATAGTGAAGCGATTTGTGTTGCAGCAGATGTTGCACTTTACTTCGAGAATAGTGCTCTATTTATTATTTTATTATTTTACTGCTATTCTGTAAAAATCTCCCTCGGTAGACATAGATGAAGTGAGTTTTAGGTAAGTTATATAACATAACATCACGCCTGTAATTCCCGAAGGGCAAGATACTGTATCCATTAGTACACCCACATTTCGCCAGTTATGTTCGAGTAATAGGGGGCGAGCCTATTGCCATCAACCGGGCACAAATCCAGACTCCGAGGCTGCTACTGAGAAATTCCTGATAGGAAAACCCAATAACTCTTTGCCCGACGTGGGAATTGAACCCAAGACTTCATGCTCAGCAGTTGCGCTTTGCGACCACTAGACCAACGACGCAGTCGAGGTGCGCGCCCACGATAAAGTGAAAGTACTTAGTGCGGGGCCAAGATTTCAAGAAAATTGTGCGGTCGGGGTATTTCTATCTGGAAAAAAGTCTCTTATGACCTAAAAGACATGTTTTTTAGAATTAAACAGTTGGCCGTGCACAATGCTTGCTGTTCTAATCTCACACACATACCCGTATAATTATAATAGAAAGAAAAAGTGATTAAGAGAAAGAGAGGGATGTTCACCTAGTGGAGGCTATAACGGCTTTTCCTTACATGACGATTTCTTCCAATTAACTCCTTTCACAAGCCGGGTTAAGGAAATTAAAAAAAAAAAATGCTAAAAATGCTGATCGAGTGATTTCAAGCTAACATTATTTCTAAGTTCTACCAACGAAAGCCACAAAATAGCCCGGTGGCCTATTGTAGTATTTTTCTTTTATTTTCAGTGTGCAGGCCGCCCCTAATTGTGGCCAATCAAATTGAATCGGACGGCACATCGGCCGGCACGCAACCAACTAACCGTTCGTTAAAACGTGTTAGTTACTTACTGTAGTTGGTTATTCGGAAAATATTGAGTTTAACGTATAATTTGGTGAAGAATTGGATAATGTATTAGTTCTTTTGTTTGTACCTACTGACGGTTATCGTGATGGGCCATCGGTCAAAACGCCCGCCTCTTACACATGGGGTTGTGGGTGAAAATCCGGGCAAGTACCA
This sequence comes from Hoplodrina ambigua, assembly GCA_949774945.1. Lineage (NCBI taxonomy): Eukaryota > Metazoa > Arthropoda > Insecta > Lepidoptera > Noctuidae > Hoplodrina > Hoplodrina ambigua. The sequence goes on from OX458982.1 coordinate 748,917, forward strand.
AGGTGACTTTTTCTATTCATTAGTACTTTCTAAGTTTATTTTGGACATAATAGACATCAGTGAAGGAACTATTCGTGGGGAAACTTGGACCTAAAATTATTGAATAATAATAATACATTTTTATTCGTTTATAGTTACAAAATATAAGACATCTTATTATACTCATAAGAACTTAACATTATGTAACTATATAATAGAAGTCATATGTGAATAGTACGGTGGTCCCCAAACTAGGCGGCGCCTGTATCTTGGGGGCCAGAGTTGCGTTAGCTTAGGCTAAAAATCAAGACATTTGAGAATTTACAAAGAAGTAAAATTTATATAATAAATGAAAAAGTTAAAAGTTAAAAAATAAAATAATGTGATAACACAAAATAAAAACAAAATATTATGAACATGTGTTGTAGTGTAGTGTGATGTGTGAGTGTGATGGCGAGATGAGGTGTGAGTGTGATGTTGAAATGGTATTAGAGTGTGCTAGTGAGATTGTGTCTGTTGTGAGTGTGGATTTATTATAAGTTGGTTATCGCCAATCCGCCTTGAGCAAGCGTAGTGATAATTGCTCATGTCTTCTCTGTAGGAGAAGAGGTCTTTGCATTACAGTGGGACCATAATAGGCTGGTATTATTATTCCAAAATTACAGGTTTCCTCAATATTTTTTCCTTCACCAATGTCAGTGATGTCCAAAATAAACTTACATTATGAATTAAGAAAATCCATATTGGTATTTTTCCTTTATCGAATTCGCAACTTCATGTATGAGAAGCGAGTGCCTAAACCACTGGGACATCGAAAACCTAAAATATAAATAAAAACTCAACGAACATAGGTACTTTTGTAAGAACTAAATTAAAAAGCAAAAAAAATTTGTTGACCCCATTCTGCCTGCCTACCCTGTTAGGGCTTTAGTGTAAGCCATATTTATAATTAAGTGTAATATTTAAATGTCACAGCGTAGGCGGCCGCTTTTACTCAAAACAATAGGTTTATGACGAACTGTGTGGCGCCATATTATTGTATTGTCAGGAGAATATATATTTTATATAATATATATATTTTTTATATAAACTAGATTCAATGTTATAATTTTCCTTTTTCTTTTAAATGACATTAAAAAGTGCCTTTAATGGTCTAATTGAACTAAATGATTTATGCCTTTGACTTTATTATAATAAAGCTTAAAGTTTTTTGTTTCAAGACGCGAAATCTCTGGATGTTCTGCAAAATTATTTTTGTATGTAATAGCCAGATTCATGAGGTAGTATAGATTATGTAACAACACGCTACGACACACATGAGCGGAGTAGTAGCTTCGCAGACGAAGTCGCGGGCAGAAGCTATAGTTACATATAACTGCAAATTTTCACGATGATACAACAGTTAGAAGTAGTTTTACGAAGAGGTAACGTGTTACCCAGTTACTGGGTTATGGAGGTCAGATAGGCAGCTTCTCCATATAAAGTACTGATATTCATCTGTATCCGCTTAGATTGGAAGCCGACCATAACATAGCAGGTAAAATTCGAAGTCCAAAATTGTTTTATTAGACTGCCCCTTTACTAAGAACTATAAACTCACATACACACCCTGTCAGAACGAAACAATTATAAATTTGCGGAAAATATTCCATGCGGCAATCAAACCACTGAATAGTTATAGGTGAAGCTAATTAAAGTCTGTTAAAAATAGGAGAAAAAAAACAAATGATAATAGGTAACTTTGTTTCTTGACTTTGTCACCAACAAATTATTGCAAAGAAATAAAATTCCCCTAACTATACCGAACAACCATCAAATTCAATTAACGTAAATGTTTACCTTCGTTACACAACCTATTTACCACCTTAACCCCAAAATGTCCCCTTCACAAAAATATAAATGTTCCGCGCGTAAATCCAACCCTCAAATGGTAAGTGTCAAGTCAGTACCCTCCAATTAAACGCAGGTTGTCTTGCTCGCGTAAAAATTGCCTCGCGTGTATACGCGGCCACAGAATTGAATTAACATCAGTATAATTACTACAGAACACGCTGTGCACGCCTGTACAAATTACGCGTTGTGCGCGACTTTACGCGGAACCGTTGTATTTGACAATCTCGATATTATAATTTGTTTGAATTTTTAGGGTTAAGTGTCACGTAAACCGCGGAGTATTTCAGTTTCATAATTGAAATTAATATTTTGTAATTGCTTACGAAAACGGATTTATTAAATGGAAATAAATTGTGTTATAATTGCTAAACACGCTGTGTGCGCTCGTACAAATTGGAAACCATAACATAAGTCACAGGACTGTACCACAACAGATTGTACTGATTTATTTGGTAATTAAAATAAAATACTGAACAATTTAGGCGCACTAAAATACTAAATAATGTAGTAACGAAGGTTGAAATAAAAAACTGTTTGTTGGCGGTATTTTTTAGGGCTGCCAATGATCCTATTACTAAGCCTCTGCTGTCCGTCTGTCTATCAGAAGCTTTACCTCATGAACCTTAATAGGTATAGAAATTTTGAAGGAGTACGAATTTCTACTGCCACTTTAACAACAAATGATAAAAATAAATAGTGGGGATACCTACAGGAATCATGTTTTTGGTGTGTAGTGTGAAATTAAATATTGTACAATAGTACGGAACCGTTCGTGTACGACTTACATTAGGCCTGTATTTTTTTTTTGCTTAGGTTTCCTCCAATTTTCACACAAGTAAAATACAGTGTGTAAGTACTGAAATCTGGTCCGTGGAACAAGGTGTTGTCTACATGATTTTTCAGACGGGTTTTCACGCATTTTCCACCTCACCCCACCATATCGTACAAGTATGGAGCGTAATGTGATTACTTTGAGTGTAATATTACGAGTATAGCTGAGCACTCGAGTGTACTTCAATATCTGTACGTACGTGTACTTGGAAAAGAATAGTATTACAGACATCGTTTTTACTTCTTTGTAGAAAAATGCCTCTTGAGAAAAAATCATAAATGCATTTGGTTCATAATTTGACGACACGGTTGATGCAGCGTCTAAGCCATCGGCTGCTGCGTCTCGCAGGTTTAATTCCCTTACGGAACAAATATTTCTATTGCCTACAGATGTTTCGGGACTGACTGTTAGTGAATTTATCTTACTACTAATATAAATGTGATAGTTTTGATGCATGTTTGTTAATCTCATGCCAAAATGGTTAAACGGATCTGTATTAAAATTAAAATATTATTTATAAGCTATCTCGAAAAAATATACAGTTCTCGTGGGATAATAACTATGACAACTTTGATCCAGGCGAAGTTATGGGCAGAAGCTACTATGTTTATAATCGCACTAAAGATTCAGGAGTAATTCCTATTGCGGGGCAACATTTACTAAAAGGAAATAATTCTAGTTTGTCGTACTAAATAATCACGATTATCAGCAAGTACAAGCTTAGGATTTTAGGCTTTAAGCCGTAAACAAAACATAGGACAAAAAACAGTATAGACGCCACCCGAGATATGCATACAGATTTTATAAAAAGTCCGGCTTCACCTCTGGTTGAAAGCGATCGATGTGAACATGAAGCCAACCCGTTTTTTGATAGCCCACGGCTTTGTGGCCGAAGCACACCACTCTGGCACAGAGGATACTTCAAAGTATTTTATATCCAGAAAAAATACGTGTTATATTTTTTGGAATTTGAGATTTAGACATGAAGGGTTTCGTACCAGCGTGCAATATTGAGATCGAGCAAAAAAAAGTGGATAAAAATCACTTTTTTTGCTTTTATTTTATTTTTATTATTTGTTGATTTGATATACACTTTCTGTGATTATTTCAAGTGTCTTCCTTGTCTTAATAAAAACGCGTTTCTCGTATGTTTCTTGAACTCTACTTGATTTTGTTTTTATTATACATTTGTTTACATAAACACGTTTAAAAATATGGGCAAATTAGAAGTACTTTTGACAGGTCAAGACTAGAATGTGATAGTTGTTAACTTACAAAAAATTGCTTTTATGTTGAAATGGCTTATATTTTACACCACTGCAAGACCTATTATTATAATTGTGTATATGTGTTATAGGATAACACCAAGGTAAGCATTCAGTAACATAAGGTAAAATCAAGCAAATACATCAAGAAACAAATCATCATCATCTGCCTAGCCTTTTCCCAACTATGTTTGGGGTCGGCTTCCAGTCTAACCGGATGCAGCTGAATACCAGTATTTTACATGGAGCGACTGCCTATCTGACCTCCACAACCCAGTAACTGGGTAATATGATACCCCTAGGTAAGACTGATTGTCAGACTTTCGGGCTTCTGACGACCCGTAACGACTGTCAAAGATCCACATATGACAGCCGGCCACGAGCTCCTCAAGAAACTCACAAGAAAAAAATGAATTCTTTTAATTCCAAGCGCACTGTTCCACCAAATTCAAATTGGTAAAACATCTTTTCACTCAGTGTGTTACAAGGTTAAGAACAAAACATTCAAACGCCATGTTTTTCTCAATCAAAACATCTGTACAATTATTACATGAACGCTGCTCGAGCGAGTTCATAAAATTACGAATTTCATAATGATATCTTTACAAGGACTTTTTGACGTAAAACCCAATCCTTTTATTAATTTGATACGAAATTACGTAATGGAATTTTATATCATACTAGCTATTGCTCTTGGCTTCGCTCGCGTTTAATTCGGCGTAATGTAATTAATTCACTTTATAGAAATCTCTATAGAAACTGGACCCCCTTAGGGAGTGAATTTTAGAAAACATTTTCATAGCGCTTATTAACGCTTAATAAATGTCTTCCTTTCAGCGCAACGATTCAGTGGTTAGAGCTGTGTGTATAGATCTGTCAGACAGTAACGGCTGCTATTTATATACATACTAGCTTTTGCTTGCGACTTCGTCTGTGAAAATTTCGGACCCCTGTTTCATCCCCTTAAGGAGTGTAAACTTTAGAAATCCGTTCTCAGCGGACATCTACTAACTATAATCTACCTGCCTGCCAAATGTCATCTTTATACGTCAAGCAGTTTTCGATATTTCGTGATAAATGAGTGACCTTGACCTTTCGCTTTTAAATATTTAGATTTAGATAGAAGATAGGTATAGAAGATTGTGAGAGCACACTGATAGATACATTCAAATGATATCGGCGATTTTGGATAACGTTGCAGTTGCAGGGTTATTGCGCTGCGGGAATGCAAATATTAGCGAGTTTATGTTATCTAATAATGTTAGTAGGCGTGTTTAGACAGACTGCTGTGATAGGGTAGAAATTCCTGTAATATTGTATTTAGTGGGACAGCTGGGATAGTTTTACTAAATACTAATAAGCATTCATTTGTCTAGCCTTTTCTCAACTATGTTGGCGTCGGCTTCAAGTCGATCGGATCCAGATGAATTTCTGTATTTTACGTAGAAGAACTGCCTTCACAACCCAGTTACTGGGCAACGTGATACTTACTCCTTGGTAAAGTCAAAGTCAAATCATTTATTTCAATTAGGCCACTATAAGGCACTTTTGAACGTCATTACATGAAAAAAAAAATAGAATTGAATCTAGTTGCCCCTTCCAAAAGGTAGTTTAAAACTGGTTGCCTGACTTTAGTCATGATAACTTTTGTGGATGATGTGATTACGAACTAAAAATTCTAATAGTCTTATCAAAGTCAAATTTTATCATCATCTGCACTTGTATAAATCTATCATTTTTTTACAGCAATTTAGAAGTCCTTGCATTAGGGCTTTCTAATCTAAGTAAGGAATATCGCCATAGTTTTTATGAAAAATATGCAAACCTGTGTAAACATGAAACCGAATCAAAATGCATCAACAACCGTTAGCGGCGCCTACTGTTTGCATTTATTCGTTTCTAAATTGTACTACCCGTGTTAAACTAAACAAAAAAGAAACAAAACCTAAACCTCTTTCAATGAAAAAGCCTATTCTATATCCATTGACTTTTAGGTATCACCATCGTATCTTCTTGTTGGCAGAGGACACGCAATGTAAAGCAGTAATATGATTATGGTCGTGTTTTTCATAACTGTAGATGATGAAGTGGTACAGGTCGAATGACCGTTGTAACCACCGGGGTTGGGTTGTTTCACGATGATAAATGTCGATGGATGATGTGTATGGGAGTTTTTGTCTTTGGCTGCGGTAGTTTGTGGCAATATTTTGGGGTTAGTTGCGTTTGCTATACAGGGTGACTTTTAATTGTCTGTGCATCTTTTAGGGGGTAAAAATACTCGTGAATGTGAACTACTTTTACTATGGGGCCTACTCTGAAATATGAAAAACAAGAAAATTACGTACCACCATATTGTTAACACAAAAAAAAACAAACATTATTTTAGTTTTTTTTTTTGCTGTTATAGCGACAATAGAGAACACACTCATTGAATGTTCAACTCTGTACCTATCACGGTTCCTGTGATATGGCCTACAGTAAATATAAGCATAATCCGCGTGCGTTACATTGAGCGCAATCATAACGAGTTAAAGTCGTTTTTTTTGCTTTATGTAACTTAGTTTGAAGGGCAGTATGTGTACTACATGCCTGTACGATGTATGTATCTTTTACATACCGTATATTGCCAAGGTTATAATACTACTCGTGGGTGGAAATACCTTTAGTCTAGACACACATAAATTGAACTTTATAAGATAGTTATTCATAAACCAGCCTTGATTGATGACTACATGAATAAAAAATTCAAGCTTGACATGTGGCATGCGAAGATAAAACGTGCGTATAATTGTACACCCAATAAAGTTTGACTTGTAGCTAAAAATAAAAATATTATACATTATTTAGAACACGCGAGCCTTGTGTAGTTGTACGTTTTTATTACTATTACTTTATGTTATAGCCCTGCTTTGTTTCTACACGTTACCTTTTGAGGTTATGTAACTTTAACTTCATCAGACCATACAATTATCATTCTGAATGTGGACAAGAATTTCACCTGACTAGACCATCAGAGCCAAGTTAGTTTGACTTTAGGAAGGCGTTTGATAAGGTCAACAACGACATCCTACTGGAAAAACTTTTAAAATAGTCTTGATTTGTGAGTAAGGCGTGCGTGTAAGACTTAAGCATGTGCTGCCGAAATATAGGTAAACTAATGGGAAACTAATGGGCACACCGCTGTCTAACTCTATGGGGATAACAGGCGTGATGTTATGTAATGTAAATAAATCAGCTGGTGTAGTTTGTAGAAATCCCTCTCCCAGTAAATTTAAGATTTTGAAATGAGCTGTCATCCCACCTGAATTTACCTGAAACTTTACTGGCAGTTGGATTAACACTAGATCGCTACATAAAATACTTGGTAAGAACTTCATAGGCGCAATTTCCGTAAATTTTACAACGATCGCATTCTAATCTCACTGAGATGAGACTGCGACTAGGTTTTGAACGTTAATTACGAGAATTGGCCTACAGGTTAAGTAAATCTTGTGGGTAAATTAATATTCCTTTAATAAGTTGTTAGCAAAACAACGACCAAATAACGGTAGTTATTGAGTTACATTGTTGGAATCTATGCCACAAAAATTGTGTTTTTAGACGTAGACAAAATAAAAAGTAGCCTATGTCCTTTCTTAGGGTTCAACTGACCCTACACCAAATTTCATCGAAATCGGTTCAGTTGTAAAAGCGTAACAGACAGAGTTAATTTCGCATTTATAATATTAGTATAGATAACGAAACTTTTTTATACACTATACAAGCAATAACGATAGCATTGTAACGTTATATTTCTAACGTTACCTATATTCTGAAGTATACGTACTTACGAAATAACAGTAACTTACACCCAACAATACCTTTTACCAAAAAACCCGAAAGCCTCTCCAATTTCACAAAAGTGTTCACTTAAGCCGCAAAACTCAACGACTGTGCCGATTCGCTCATAAAGTTCTAGCTCATATCCTTCTTTAGCATCCAATGTAGCATCACTACTTAGTCCTAACCTAACCAGAGACCTAACCTGACCTTGGACGACCCTTTTACATATAAACATGTTTATGAGCTACGGCTGGGCTGGCTATACTCATTCGGTATTCTGTTTAGCTTTATGTTAGGTTTCATGTTTTAGGAATTAGTATTTGTAGTTAGAATTAGGCTTTGAAGCGTTTATTTGGAAACTAAATTAAAATGGTGAAAGCCCAAATTCGACAACATAATATTACACTCATTGAAGTTTATTGCATTTACATCATGTATAATCCGTACGTATGAAAGTCAAAGTCAAAACTGTGCATAACTGCTATCTCCTGCCTATCTTCCTTTTAGCTTCATAGTTCAAGTAGTTTTCGAGATTTTGTTTTTAGTTAATGAGTAAAATGACCTTTCATTTCTATATCATAAGACTATCATTTGTCCGCTTCTTTGTCCATTTTGAAATCTAAGTTAGATCCGTTCTTAGCTGACGGCTGCTACCCATCAGAACGACTGCCTATCCAAGCAGTAATCTTCAGAATATACAAATACCGTGCGACGAATCAGTCCTAATCATGGATAACCTTCAAATAGAGAAATAATTCTTCTTCAACTATCCCACTCAATTCAAATATTCTTCTCTGAACGATAACCTCTTTTTACCTTTCACATTCTCATAAAAGCTACACCTTGTATCTTTCCCTATGAATTCTAAATCTTCCCCAGCATCAGCCCGCCCCTAAGTACTATTAAACCAGCTGATATTGTGATGGGGAATAAATTTAAGTGCCTATAACAATATTTGGATCGCGTGCGGTGTGGGGAGGAGAATTAATACTAACAATTACTTGGGCAGCACGCACGAAAAAAACCGTTCAAATTGCTACTGTGCGTGATGGAATTAGACGTGGTTTTTGTGATAGGAGGGGCGGGGGCGGGTAAGATGTACTTTACAGTCAAATGGAACAACGTGAACATAATTAGTCTCCTTCTTTATCGCGTGGGTAGTAAAGTCTTTCGACCCCACACATTCTAGTGTCAGAGTTTCTAAACCGCCTCAAGGGCCTCTGACACTGTTTTTGTGGGACAGTAATGGGGTGGTATAAGTCCAGGTTTCCTCACGATGTTGTCCTTTACCGATGTCAGTGATATCCAAGATGATCTTAACAAAGTCCATGCATGAGAGGCGAACATAAATTGTTAAAGACATACATACATAAACTCACGCCTTGGGGTAGGCAGAAACCACAGAATACCAACTGCTAAGATCCTTACAAACTCCTTTCGCCTCGTCTACGTTCATACATCTCGTAATATTTAGAATACTTATTATTGTATACATTTTGTATATGTTATACAAGAATTAGAATATTTACTACGCAGGTAATAGTCCGCGTCCGCTACCTCCTATTACTCAGTCACCTACTCAACTCGCCCTATTAATACCGATTCAATCGAACCTTTTAAAAGCTTTCGATTTTATTATTTAAAAAGTCCAAACTAATTATTGCACAATAATGAGATCCATAATGAAGTAGCATTCAATTTTATGTTCATTAATATTATATTAGGATAATTAATTTGTTAAAAATCAACTTAATTTTTTTGCGGTTCATAATGACTATTATGGTTTTCAGTGAAATGGGATTTTCTGAATTAATTTCCTGTTTTGTATCATTATTTTATAACGTTCCAATTTATAATTAAGTAGCTGTACCTGATGATTTCATTTACGTCTTTGATTACTGCTTTGCTCCCTAGGGTCATAGTATGATGTTATATAGCCTATAACCTGCCTCGACATACGAACCACATATCAACACAAAAGGATTTTTTTCATACTGGATCTGTAGTTCTTAATATTATTATAAGCGCCTGCAAACAAAATCTTCGCCTGTAATTTTTCTAATAATTTCCTGTATGAGTGTTAGTCTTCAGTCGATGAGTCAATCATTTATTATTTGTAAAACATAGGTAACAAAAAAAATACAGATCTTATATTCGTCCGTAAATAATTTTAAAATAACATTTGTAAAAGACGAATCCCCATAAATTTTTCATAAAATAAAGTCCTATATCAGGGCCACAACAAGCATCATTTAGCACCGTCATCCCGGCCCCTGCGGCATCCCTCAGGACTCCTCATTGTTGGCACAACATCTCTTATTAATGTCACAACCATTCGTTGGTACAAAGTTATATCCAAGCCCCAAAAATATAGGTACCACGTTCAATTAGATCTCTGGATTGTACCGGGACCCTCGTCAACGGAAAAATCCCCTAAACTTGTATGTTCATAAATTCCTGCCACAATTTTGTATAAGGAAGTTGAACAATCTGGAGAAGTGTCCAGGATTTAATTTCCAAAAATCCTTATCTTTAAACAAAGTGGATTTGGAGTGGATGCTCGTATTTCATCTTGATGGGACGGGCTTGGAAGTTTTTGGAGACAATGAGTGACTTGGGTGGAGATGTTTCTGCATTTATCTACTGAGGGTAAAAGTAGGAAAAATGGGCAATGATTACCTGAAGCTCGTAGATTACACTGAACTAATGAATCGTAAGTAACACAGTAAAGACGAAGTACTATCTCTAAAGAATACGCTTTCACTTATTTAGAATATACATTATTGAAGTTAACTCTTTCAAAACGCGCCTACCTACAATTTTACCATTATATCATTATTCAGCGCTAAAAGGGAGGCGATCCTACTAACTTTAAGGAACGATCGCTATCAAATCTCAGTTTCATTCTGTCAAAAATGCATCTTATTTACCAAAATGTTAACATCGATGGTTTCTGGGATGGATGAGATTGCGACTAGATACATTTTTCTAATTAGTAGAATAATAATTAGCCTTCTGTTCAATCTCCATCTTAAACTTTTGATTAGGTGCAATCGGTACTCGAAAAATAGGAGGAATTATGACATGGATTGGTTCAATCTGACAGAACTAAACCCAATGCCGTTGATACAGACACAATCAAACAAAAACCAACTGCCAGATACTGATGTACCCGTGTCAATTAAAAACTTATAAAATTACGTTTCGCCACCACCAGCGACATTCGTTACAAGTTTACGCAAATTGTAATTTCGCATGAAAACACCGATCAAAACGTCAAATAAATACCGACAAAGTTGGATATAATCAATCATCCGACGGAAGTCACGGTGTCAATAACTTTGTTTGTCCTCCCTGAAAATCGTGACATAGATAAATTAGTGAAGTAACTTCGTTTTCAACTCCTGAACTGATTAATGGTAATGGAAAATATTTTTGGAAAAATGACTTCGGAAACTTTAACGTAATTGTTGGTTGATGGGATTTATAGAAAAGTTCTGTCGATATCGAGGTTCACCATCAATATTGTAGTGGGGTCGTTAATGCTACCCTGATTACCTGCTTGGTAACAACCGAGTAGGCTGTGATGAATTCCGTAACGTAATGGACAAATTATTTAAAGAAGCTCAATACGTAGCTAACCCATGACAAATGAACGCCAATGGCTTGATCGCCGAACATACACTACGAATAAACCTTTATACAAAAGCAGATCTAGATAGCTAGGCCTAGAATCTAGAATAGTTTGTTTAGATAAAAATTGCTTTATGTACTACAAATTAAGTTTAAATTATTTATAGATACATAAGTCACAAATGTTTACAAAATTGTGATTGTAGACCATAATTTCTTTAAATTCAAAAGACAATGAATCAGTGTGTTGTTAAGTGACCTCCGGTGGCAACCAAATTGCCGTGTTAGCTACCAACACTGAGGCGTTATTTAGAGAACTCCTCGTTAACTCTTCGTCTGTTTGCTTTCAAAGTTTAACCGAGTCTAGACTCTGGGTGTGCCAAGTCCCTGGAAGTGGCGGTTAGTTTGGAAAGTAACTGCGGATGCAAGTTTTCGAGTCTCAGCTCTTATTGTTGACCTTTTTGTCTTTTATTTCGTTCATTGAATCAAATAAGCTTTGGCTGGGTGAGCGGGAAATAAGTTTGGAGCTAACTGTGTTGTTCAGTTTGTTGTGGACCTTCTTTGAGATAGAACTTGGCTGTTTGAAGTTTTCTTTTAGGTTGATGATGTACTGTTTCTGATGCTTTTGATTTCGAGTTTGATGAAGTCACTTTAAGATTTTTTAGGCAATGATATGCATGAGGTCTTGTTTTCGATAAACTGTTCGGACAAAGTGTAATTGGGGTTTTGTTTTAAGAAATTTCTCAGTCGCAGCCTTTGAGTCTGGATTTGTGCTCGAATAATGGCAATTAGACTCGTCTTCATTACATGGGACTTAAAACATAACTAGCGAAATATGGTTGTACTAATGGGAACACCTCTGCCTAGCTCTTCGGGAATTGTAGGCGTGATGATGTCTCATGTGACCAGCGAGTCTGTTCAGCGAGGGATATTTTTACAAAATGGCACTACAGGTGTAAAGATTTGTAAGCCAATCAAACGAACGTGTGACTAGCTATAAAGAACCTAAACACCTACCAACCAGGTTTACAAAAATCAATCTTATTAACTTACAAGAACGTCCCAAAAGGAATTGATTTTCTACCGATTTATTAAATACCAAAGCTATTTTGTTTGTCCTATTTGATTCCATTTACATTATTACCAGGTCAATGAGTGTCCTTGAAGGTAACGAAGTGTATTGATGAAGTGAGCGAAGACATTGAACCGGGCTCACTGGAGGACGCTTCTTTTAATTTATATTTCTTTGAGGAACCCATCTGTTTGATTTTTGTTTTTATCGATATCCAATAAAATGGCAGCCGGTTTCTTCATTTGATTTAAATAGCCAGGTTTGTTTTACATTATGTTTGGATGGCAAAACTTGTAAATAATAATAAAATAACGAAGTATGTACAGTTTATAAAAAAAGAAAGGAGGAAGCTTATATGGCATAGCCACGTTGTATGGCAATGCTAATTCTTTGACTCAAGAAAAGGTCTGCCCTCTGGTCACATATAAATCAATTCCAATGAGGTTTGCGTAGTGTAACAGTAGATGGCGTTACAATATAGATTCATTTGTTATTTTTATACAATTTTAAAAATCGATTTAGTGAACTATTCAATTTTTTATTTATTCAAGTAAATAGGTTTTATTAAAAAGACACAAGTACGGCAGAACATATTATAATAATTATTAGGAATAATTAAAAGAAATAGCCAATGATTATTTTATACAGCCTATCTTTTGTATTTTTTCTTAAAATCTTTTACGACCGACGATCTTCAAGATCTTATTAATTCACACAAAATCTTATTCAAAACGTAATTCATCCCCAACAACTTCAGTTTACCAAATAGTTCCATAACTGTTTAACATAATTGAACACGGTTTTCCGTGTCACGTTATTGTTTGACAAGATAACGACGGTTTCAATTCAGTCACATTCAATTGTTCCAAGAAATTATATTCGTAGCAAACATGGATGCTTGGTAGTACCGTCAGCAAAACGATTTGGAATGTAAAAGCAGGATTCGGGAGCAAAGGAAGAAAGGAAAGCAAGTATTATTTCACTCACTTACTTTGTAAGAAAAATTTTGTTTCCGATTTGTATTTTTTATTTTTATTTTTTTTATAAAAATACACAATAGGTACATTTAAAATGATCCAAACATAAAAATGTAAAAGAAAAAGAAAAACAACAAGTTCAAGACATATAATATTTTATGTAAAAATTAATTACTTAATAAATAATAATTAGTCTAGCTTTATTAGTTAACACATATCTTATTATTCTGTTTTACAATTGCATAGTCTATTTACTAATAAATTATCCTTAGTCAATACATTTATAATTTTGGTCTTAACCTTTAGCCATATTTTTGATATCTTGATGTTTTGTTATAAAAATTAAATCTACTAGTACTCACCGTGAATAGACAAAGATGAAAGTTTTAAATTACAAGCCAAGGTTGACTTCCAGAAATAAAAATACGACCGATCAGCATTTTTCTCATATTACCTGAAATGAAAGATAACAAATATTTCATTAACTAAATCTCAGCTCATCAAAATTTTAATTACACGTAAAACAGAAACGATAAAAAATCTAATTTATTACAAAACATAATATCTTTTCTCCCGACGGTACCAATCAAAACAATGCTGTCCAAATTGAATTAAAAACCCCGCGAAGGCTCTGACGTTTATGTCACAATAGTCGGTGTCCAATGAATATTTATGTTCCAAGTGTGCCGATCGTGTCAGTGGGTGGCGCGCGATGTATGAGATCATTGCGTAGTGCCATTGTTTGGCAGCAATGCGCGGTGTGAATCGGTGCAATATTTCGCTGACATGACGAGTTATTTTTTGTAATGTTATGGAAACGTATTTTAAATACCTTTCAGATATTTGTGGATGTTGGCTGAAGGGTTTTGGAATACCTGGTGTATGTTAAGCTATTTTAATATGATATTTGGAATTTATTAGATTTTACACACCCAAAATATGAAGCGGCTTTACATGGCAATTTTGTAATATTGTATCTGTCACGACTTAATGTATCTTGTTTATTACTATTACAAATATGACAGTAACACAACTGGAAAAAAACAAACATAACTGGTGAAATGTGAGTGTACTAATGGGTACACCTCTGCCTAACCCTAAGGGGATTACCGGCGTGATGATATGTTATGTAAATAATATGACAGTTCCGATATTACGCCACAACGGCTGAGCGGATCTCGGTGAAATTTGACACAGAGATAGATTATTAGTTAGGTAGATTATAGCACATAGGCTTTTTATCCCGGAAAAAAGTACGGTTCCCGGGCAATAATATATCAACTTTGATATGGACAAAGTCGCGAGTGGAATCTAGTACGTGCATATATCATGAAAACCTAGTTTAAAATAAGAAGGTGCAATGTTCTTTTTTTGAATGAGAAGAGAATTTTAAACTGAGTTGAACCAATAGAAAAGCATAGACTCGAATTCAAAAAACAAACTCAAAAATGTTTTATAGGACAATGAAAAGAACTCTTTTGAATGCTTTACTATCAAACTGTTCTCTCGAAACACCGCTTCTTACTGAAGTCAGGTGAAAATTGAACTTTTGAAACTCTTAAGCGGAGTTTGGAAAACATCGGGAGCGCTTGAAGCGCTTGAGGAGCAAGTCCCCAACGGAATGTTCTAGGCACTTTTTTAGCCTGAAATAATTTTAAAGCCTTTCTTTTCTTTTTCTTGATAATTATAATCTGCTTTTCGGGTTACCTTCCTATAATATTTGACCATTGTCGTTAAGATTATAAATGTACTGACCGAAACTGACTCTCGTGTGTACAGGCGTTATTGAATCAGGGTAAAAATTATTATGTAAGGTAAAAACTAAATTGTATTAGAAGAGTACGAGCTTCTGTCGGCGATATAATATAGTAAGTTTTAGATTAAGCCAACGTCCAATAATTATGTTAAAAAGCTAAATCAATATTTACCTATATAACATAACATAACATAACATCACGCCTGTAATCCCCGAAGGGTTAGGCAGAGATGTACCTACACCCAAATTTCGCCAGTTATGTTTTTAGTCCCATGAAATAGGAGGCGAGCCTATTACCATCCGGGCACAAATCCAGACTCCGAGGCTGTTACTGAGATTTTCCTAATGGAAAATCTCAATAACACTTTGCCCGACCTGGGAATCGAACCCAAGACCTCATGCACAGCAGTCGCGCTTGCGACCACTAGACCAACGAGGCAGTCCAACATATTTACTTATATGTGAATCAAATTCCAGCTCATTCCATTCAGCCGTGAAAAAGTATCTATCCACCCACTCGTCCATCCTCAAAAACATTCGTGATTATAATAGTAATAGGGTTAGGCCAAATCTTCTTTTGACACTAAATTATCAATTAAATCAAATAATAATCAATTAATAATTAATTAATTAATCAATTATCAATTATTTAATTATCATAATAATAATATAAATGCGAAAGAAACTCTGTCTATCTGTTTGTTACACTTCCACGACTAAATCACTGAACCGATTTTGATGTAATTTGGTACTGGGTAAGTTTGAACCCCAAGGAAGGACATAAGCTACTTTTTATTTCGCGACTTTGTCTGCGTCTGCTATAACCAACATTTACGCGGAGGAAGTCGCAGGCAAAAACTAGTATTTAATAACCAAGAAAATAAATCGATACAACGAAACAAAAGGACCACCGTCATTTCATCAATTACGATTTCCTGTCGTAAACGAACCGGATCTAAGTAAGTAGGTAGGCATGTACTATTTCCGAGGTCAAAGGTCTCGAAGGTCTTACCAATAAAATGTAAGACATATGTCCTTTAAGCCATTTCGATAAAACAGTACAATGAAATAACAAGCGATTCGATAACAAAAGTCTCGGTATTTGAGTAATCGAAACTTTACTGAACCGGTTCACGGCGGTTCGTAAAGGACCCCTATTCTGGATATATCGATTTTTATAATCGAATTCGGCCCTTATTACTGTTTGATTGTAATCGATGCGTCCTTTTAATTATATAACGATTAATTGCTGAGTTTCTTGTTTTCTTAGTAATTTGTATCTGTATTCGTAATCATTAATGGAATTTTATTTTTATCTGTTTTTTTACGTATCTTGTATTTGGTTATAATTAGTTGGTTATCAATATTTTATTTAAATCAATATCAGCATCAATGTAATGTCTGAATGAATGTGGATATGTAGGTAGGTATTTGTAGTATCTAAAATCAAACGGTACATGATAGTTGACTCATTTGACAGTTGTAAAAACATCAACTGTCAAAATGACAAAGTAAAATCTGTGAGAAAGAGTCAAAGTGAAATTCAGAATAAATATTGTAGAATAATTTTGATACAAGCCGTTTTATTTAGTCAGAATAATTATAAGACATTACAGTATCTACTGATAAGGATCCCAATCTATACTTATAATAAAGCTGAAGAGTTTGATAACTCTGGAACTACCAGTCGGATTAGAAA
This sequence comes from Hoplodrina ambigua, assembly GCA_949774945.1. Taxonomy (NCBI): domain Eukaryota; kingdom Metazoa; phylum Arthropoda; class Insecta; order Lepidoptera; family Noctuidae; genus Hoplodrina; species Hoplodrina ambigua. The sequence continues at coordinate 765,845 of OX458982.1, forward strand.
AAAGGTTTTAGTTCTGTAGTATCTGGCTGTCTTATTAGACAGCCAGATTCATGAGCACATGAGAAATAGTATAGGCTATAAAACATTATGCCGCGACCCAGAGGAGCGGAACAGTAACAAAAGACATAACTGAAGGCGAGTGACACCGCTGGTGTTTTTATAAAAGCAGTAAAAATATCTAGTAGTATTTTATCTAGCATTCCTGTAACATTAAAATTGGCATTGGTATGGGCATTTTAATTTTCATTTAAATAGGTTTCCATTGCCTCTTCATCCATCTAATCTCATCTTAAAAAAACAACATTCCAATAACAATAATATAATTTCTCAAGGCAATCTTCCAGAATAAGCCCTCCGAAATGTTTGGACATTAGTCTTTCTCAAAATTTCTATAGGTCACGGTAATGATAAATAGATAAAGTATAACTACGAATGGTCGAGCTTCTGACGTAATTTATACGATTTTATTCTTCAAGCGTGGCTTTGTTAGCATTTGAGGCGGAAGGGAAATGGTATTCCTAATTTTGGCGATGACTTATGTATTTGTGGTACTGTCAGCAAAATAATCGATTGACAATGTTAATTTTAGGTTGCGGAAGTTGCTGGATAAAGCAGCGCAGCCAGTCGTTGTGGCTATCTTTAGGGGACTTTATTTTATGTACAGAAGAAGAAGAAGAAGTGACAGAGACAAAGTCTACGTTAGCCTATGTCCAGCAATATGATGATGATAATCATTTAAATGGACAAGAAATAACAGTATACAGGATACTTAATAACTTTTTATAAGAATTTTATCCAAAATTTAAAAGTTTATTTTATTGTAATTTTACATCTATTTCGTATTTCCTTGATAAATATGTAATTAGAATTAAAAAATCTAAAATGTTAATCGACTTTTGTTGCTGACTGTATCTATTGAGTTTGTACTTACGAGTACCTTTATTTGAAACCGTGAGATCTTTATTTATCAGCAGGAAGCAACTCGCAGCGTCTGATGCGTAACCTAGATAGAAGTATAGACCTGTTCCCAGGAGGCTGGAATGTTCGTGAAGATGGTTTAATCCAGGAAAAGCCTTTGATCAGCAATTCGATTACAATGAATATAGGTATATGTATTAAACTCGGTACTCAGATGAGTTACTAACTGTATTCTCAGTTCAGCAAAAGCAAATGTATGTTGCGTTTTTAGTTAAAATTCAATCAATAAAAACATATATTTCTTAAATGATTGTAACACCAGCTTATTGCTGTCACATTAGGACAAAGGCGTCTTTTTATACAAAGCATTGATCACCACACTTGCTCAAGGCGGATTGGTGATATCAGAATTAGGTACAATGTTAATTTTAAGTCCAGGTTTTATAGGCTTACAAAAAATCATTAACCAAACTTGATCAGTAAAACCCGAGTGAGTGATAATAACTGAGTTACCTCGTCAACAAAAAACGAGCACAATGATCAATTTTTAAACTATAAACCCTACCCCAATTCAGTTCTTCTCCTCCAACAAATTTTCACAAAAAGAAACAAAAGCCACAGAATATCGTCCCGAAACTACCTCGTTAAGCATAGTTAGGCTATCCTGACGCGACAATCAGTGAATCTATAAGTATGTCAACAGGGGAGCGGGCTAATGCCGTGCAAACAGCGCTATGCGGGCCCCGCCATTGTTGCGTTCGCTGAAACGGAGAGCTGTTCAGTTCAGGAGATGAAAAGGATCAGTATCGGTATTTATCTTTGGAGTTTGTTTTAAGGCTTTGTTAATTGCTGGGTTATTGTTTATGGTTTCTAATGATATTTTTTTATTTCTACTTATAATCTGTATGATGACTGCCTCGTTGGTCTAGTGGTCACAAAACACGACTGCTGAGCATAAGGTCTTCGATTCGATTCCCAAATCGGGCAAAGTGTAATTGGGTTTAGTCAGGAATTTCTTAGTAGCAGCCTCGGAGTCTGCATTTGTGCCCGGTTTGCGGCAATATGCTCGCTTCTTATTACATCGGATTCAAACATAACTGCTGAAATGTGGGTGTATTAATGGGTACATTTCTGCCTAATCCTTTGGGGATTGCGTGATGTTATGCTTATAACCTACTCCTGCAAAAAAAGCTCAGTTCAGCCTATTGACATCATCACCACTTAAAATGATATCCTCTACTTCTCATTAACAATATATAGTTCGACATAAGACGACAATCCGACACGACTGGCCAACGCGGCAACGGCTAGGCAATGTCCCTTCTGAAACACGGGTATGTCATAGCACCAACTTCCAAACTCCAGCCTGCTACTGAGATATTCCTAATGGAAAAAACCGAAAAAAAACTTTTTGGACAACCTGGGACAACCATGAAACTAACGGGACTATCACTAATATTATTGGAATAGCACTTCCCAGATACTAACCACACACCTTGCAACGGTTCTTGCCCACCAAGTGTTTTAATCTCTTAATTTTTATCACACACTGACGCCCCATTTATCACGAAACTTGACAGACAGCCGTCAATCTAATTTATGTGCAACATAACGAATTCTTGTGTTTATAACACATTTTATTTTATCTTTAGCGTCGGCAGTTAGACTAATACTGTTGTGGAGAAAGTCCGAAAATTATGTCGTTTGTGTAGGAGTTTTATTTGTGTTATAATTTTTATTATTTGTTTTAAGATGTTCTGTTACTTTGTCAAAGGTTCCTGTAGCTACGAGTACTTTAAGGTAGTTTTTTTTTTGTAGTTTTTGATCGTAAGGCTACAATTTGTTAAAGAAGGATATAAGTTTTTTATTACTAATTTTTTATTTCTGTATTAATATATTATTTAATTATAAATTAACGTACTTATTTATAACAGAACCAACGTTCTGTGAAACGTGAGTTTCGTGAGTGAGTGAGTGACGCATTCGAGTATCCCGGATACTCTAATGCGTGACTCACTCACGAAACGTCCATTCAGCACAACGCTTGACGTTTTGTTATAACTAGATTTAAGTAATCAACTAGCGAATTTATCTAGCATTTTATCGAACAGATACTGCACGCAAAATTCTGAAGAAGAATAAATGCTTATTAGAAAGTATTATTACAGCTACCTAAATGCTCATCGCTTTGAGCATTACTTCGAACATAACATCGAGCATTCGCAGGAACGTTATATTACATGAAAATGATTTCTTTAACCTGCGCTTTTTTTTGTATTGTACCATTCGTATGAACGTTACAAAACATCGAAATGCTCGAAACGATTGTTCTAGTATATTAGTATATTTCACCTTTAGGAATTTAAATGCATGGCATGATTGGCAGCCAAATATACTGCAACAGATTGTTTACAAATTATGGCTCATTAAATTTCCTGTAAAATTGTTCAAACCGTTGCCAATTTCAGTTAATTGAATTAAAAGATAAATCATTTCACTCCTCTCCATTACGCACGCTGTAAATCATCTAATCTATTGTTTAATCATCCTGATTGATTATCTCATTAGCCGTCAGGTAATACTCTGCTATAAATGCCAAGTTTTAATAGAAAACGTACTGAACATAAAATTTTTACTGTACAACATCACCGTGGACTATGAGACTTGATTAAGGGGCATTCACGGACTTTACCTAATTAAGGCTGTTTTATTATCGAGTGACTTCCAACGTTTCGTTCGACGAATAGTCGGGTACCTAATTCGTTTGTTAATACTTCTCTGAAATACTTACATTTTGTTGTTGTTGTTTTGTTTTTAAGACTAGTTCTAACATTAAACGAACGAAGTGAGAGTGAGACAGAAGTATTTCTACCCGACTACAGCGGAGCAAAAGGGAGGGTTATAATTTTGACCTGTATGTATGTATTTGGATTTGTATGCATGTCTATGTGTTCTCTCATAACTTTTAAATTACTTATCATAATTCAACAAATAGTATATCGTTAGAAGCTTATTTATCGTCCGCTGGGCTATGTGACGTCACATTAAATTCAAAATGGCGGTTTACAGCGGACATAAAACACGTTGTCAAAATATTAAATTAAAGTAAGGAACTAATCATGTCTGGTGTCTAATGAAAGGTTATTTATACATTTTCGAAAATGTATCTAATTTATTCTGTTTTCATATTGTCATGAACTATCTGAGGATTGGATATAAGGGAAAGAGAGAAAGGTGGTCAGAAATATTGAATGGATGCCTTGATACGGAAGTGACAGAGTATCGAAGCAATAGCAAAGCAAGCTTATGAAGCAATTCCTAGAATAATTAAAACAAACAACAACGAATTTAATAAAAACATATGGTGGCTCGCCCCCTATTTCATGGGACTAAAACATAAGGACGAAATGTGGGTGTACTAATAAGTACACCTCTGCCTAACCCTTTGGGGATTACAGGCGTGATGTTATGTGTATGTGTGATATGTTGAACTACAAAAAAAATATATTTTAATGACAATCCAAGCATGCTATAACTATTAAGGGTGGAATACGGAAATAAAACGAATTAGAATTTAAAATAATCACTGTTTCATTACTCCTTTCTCTAAATTTTACGCTACGAATTATGACATGAACTTTTACCAAACTTACAATTTTCGCAAAGGCTCTCCCTAATCAACAAGCTTTGTATCTCGTTCCTAACTAACAACTTTCTAATTGGACTCAATTTTCTTAGAAAAGGGACTAAACTCTTAACGAAATGTAGGTCATCATCTATTTCATTGTGTTCAGTATTAGATGAGGCGTCAGCTACAGAAGACTTTTTAATTTTAACTGGAATTACAGGTTGTGAGTCAGTTTCTGAAGCTTTTCTTTTACTTGTATTCTCTTCTGGCTGTTCATCTTCAACTACTTCGACTTTAGGTTGGATTAAAAGTTGATAGTTAACACTTTGACCATCTTCAGCACTTGGAACAGTCACTGCAAGTTCTTCCTCGTAATTATCTGATCCATTGTTATATTCATGTTCTCCAAACATATCATCATTATCATCAAAAACTATCAGTTCTTCCTTTATAATATCGTCATCGTGTATTTCGATTTCTTGTGAAGGGGAATAACAAGAGTTGGTTCTTTTTGTTGCAACCTCTCTCAGGAATAGCATGTGCTCGAAGTAGATCCACTTGCCTCTGTAGTATTGGATGTAGGGCTTCGTAGGGTTATCGAAAGGAACCTTGACTTTTTTGCTTTCCCTTTGAAATTGGTCGCGTAGGTTTCGCCATTTTTGTTTCACGAAATCTTCTGTAACAATAATTACAAGTATTAAATTATGATTCCTGTTTAAATGACTATCTCTTCCTGGTCCTCGCCGACAATAATAGAATAATGTAACCAAGATTTTGTAATAACCTAATTTAAAAGAGTGCCGTGGAGTTTCTTGCTCGTTCTTCTCCATAGAGGCCTACCTCCGTTTTGGAACGAGCAACTAGCTTCAACTTTCGGACTAACTGACCGACTCTTTGACAATTCAAAAGTGCCTGTAAATGGTCTAATTGAAATAAATGTTTTGACTTTGACTTTGACTTTGACACCAACCTACTTCAGTGACACCATTGCGTGAAGACTATTGCCAATTTGGGTCTAGCAGCCTTTTTACCCTCGTCCAGAATGCCCATTTTAGAGGAGAAGAAGATTTTACACAGCAGTGGGACGTCAAAGGCTAGATGAAAAAAAATTAACCATCTCATGATTGTAAGTCATGTTATTATACCTAATTATAAAAATTACAGATTTGTTTTAAATTGACAAGAACTGTTCCGTACCAACCCTGTTTCAAAATGTATAAGAAACTTAACACACAATCTATTTAATCAAGTTTTTACAAAGTTATTCTGGTTGCTTATATTAACGTTGTAAGTAAAGACGAATATAAAAAAAACAAGATTATCAAAACATGAAAAGGGGAACCAAAATTGTATAGCATCCTTAAAACATGCGATAAAATAACCAATAGTGTTTTCATTAATCATAAGGTCTAAAATTGAGTAGCACAGTTATCGCACATGGTGAACAACGTCAAGTTCATTAGTTCACAAGTTTAATGACGCAGAATGCGTAGGTAGCTACTTAGTATTCTTATGTAGTCCATTGATAAGGCTGACAAATAAGTTAAACATTGTCTTTCCATTAAAGAGATAATTTAATGAGTTTGAAGACAAATTATTTAAATCCTTCAATTTCGGACTTAATAATCTTAATCTTACTACCATTATAAATGCGAAGGTTTGAATGGAAAGATGTTTGTTACTCAATCACGACAGAACGGCTAAACGGATCTAGATGAAATTTGATACAGAGATAGACAATAGTCTGGAATTGCTAATAAGTTAGTTTTTATCCCTGGAAAATATACGGTTCCCGTGGAATAATAATAACAACTTTGACGCGGACGAAGTCGCAAACCGTTTAGTGATTTTTCTTACGGATCCCTAAGTATTTGTTAGTAAAATACAGTCTATAGCACTCAGTGATAACGAAGCTTCTGATATGCGAAAGAATTTTTAAAATCGGTTTAGTAGTTCCAGAGATTACCCTCTACAACCTCACAAATTTTATCTCTTTATAATATTAGTATAGATGGCCAGATTAATGAGGAATAGTATAGGCTATCACGGCTAACATCACGCTAAAACCCACAGGATCATAGGTCAACTCAAGCCTTTTCCCATGGGGGTAGGCAGAAACTACAGGCCGCCACCTGCTACGATCCTTACATACTCCTTTCGCCTTATCTACGTTCATACATCCCGTCATACAAGCACGCCGGTTACGAGTACTCCGCACCTGACCTTTCTGAAGAATCTCACCGATAAGGTCAGTGTAGGTCTTCCTAGGGCGACCCCTCCCGGCGTTGCCACTCACCCACAGGAGCAATAATAATTATACGTAACCAATGACGTTAACATAGCAGCAGACTAAAAACACGACGGGGAAGGAGTCGCGGCCAGAGGCTTGTTAAGGATAAATTTCGCTATTCATTAAATCTATTTTTACACTGCTGATAACAAGTGATAACATAGTTAGGTACTGCATACACAGGAAATATAAAACCGATCGGTAAACAAAAAACCGGATCGCTACCACAGATAAATAATGATAAACAAAAGCTACTTTCTAGGTACTGACGTCACTGACTGTGCGAATGAACCGGTGGCCTACCCCGATCTCTTAAAACAGTATTATTTTTACGTTGCCTTGCTAACTGTTGGATTTTCAACACTCGACTGAGCGATGAGAGTTGAAAATCCAACAACAGATATTACAAAATAATATTAAAATTGTAAGAGCTGGTGGTAGGCCTCCAGAACTAACTACTATTATTATAGAATGTACTATTTTACTATGTAGTACCTATTATGTAGAATATGGCCCTAACCTAGGCCTTTGCTACGTAAACAAGTAAAAAGACGCTGTCGCCCGCAAAACAAAGTATACCTTTTGTTGTAAAATCGCTCTTATTACAACCGCATAAGATGCCGCAATGTTTACCTTAAAGCGCTGACGTCCGTACCACACTATTAAATCCATACTTCATAATAGTAATATAAGTGCGGAAGTAACTCTGTCTGTCTGTCGCTTTCACGACTAAACCACTGAACTGACATTGATGAGATTTGGTACCGGGTAAATTTTAACCCTAAGGAAGGACATATTAGTCTTATTTTTATTCAGCGACTTCGTCTGCGTCCTCGTTATCGGACATTTACTCGGACAAAGTCGCGCGTAAAAGCTGGCTATAATACTTACTATCTTTGTTCAGTATTGTTGCTATTCTTTCCCATTCACAATCCATAGCTGCTCTGTTATTATAATCGTTGTGGTATCTGTTCCACAACAACGGTGTGCTGGCCACCTCTTTAATCAAATGTTCTATAAGATTCATGTTTTTATTCATATCCAAATCAAAAACTGTTTCCATTATAGTAAAAACCGTTAAATCGCAAGAAAGGTATTTTATTCCTTATTGTCTCTGCTTATGGCACACATTTGAATGAACATGTTTTGGCTTTGATGCTTTTGTAACTTTGTTATGTTGTCAGTTGCGGACTGTCACTTATTTTGTCGTTTGCTTGTTTGTAAACACATTTCACTTGTCCAATAAACTAGTCACAAGCCAGATAAATATAAATTTTCACTGTTTTACTACAATAATTCAAATTAAATTAACAAAAACACTTTTATCAACAATGAAATACGTGATGCGATCGACACGACAGACGCTGTACTAAAAATAACCACGCACTGTTGCCAGCTCGCACAGCCAATGCGAGCGACGCGGCCGCACGACGTCACACTATCCCACGAAGCGATGAATGTGTGAGTATTCGAAGAAACTCAACTCGTCAAGCGTTTTATTATGCATGTGTGAGTGATGTAAACGTTGTCGCGTATGTACGTCGCAAGCGATGAGTCTGTGTGTCGTCATGGTCGAATGTGCGATCTGGCAACGCGTCGGTTGCGTCTGCGTTCCACGTCCGTGTTTGGCATTCTTGACGGAGTTGTATGTACGAGGATTGGATCGGAAACTCGCAACAGGTGTTGAATATCATGATTTCGTACGACTCGAAACGTTTGATGCGATGATTTTAGGACGGCTCTTTATCATTTTGTTTTGATAAAAACATTATGAAAACAAAAGTTATATCGATCTAGGAATTAAAATAAAGATGCTGCGCTTGCCATGCGCTTGCCATGCGCTTGCGCATAAAAAACACACATTTTACAAAGTGTTAATAGTGTATTAGTAATGTTCTTTTGAGCATCAACTCTGTACCGCAATAAACATAACACAACAAACCAACGTACCTACTGCATCAATAGTGAATAATCTTAATCATAAATTAAGGTTACCTAACTAGGTATAAATTTATTGACATTCATTTTCTTCTAAGTATTCTATACTTACCTACTACAATCAATCTACCTAGCCTTTTCCCGACTATGTTAGGGTCGGATTCCATATAAACTGGATGCAATGCAGCTTTATTTTACATGGAGTGAATGCCTATTTGACCTTCACAACCCAGTTACTGATTAGGTAATACGAAAGTTTTAGTTTAGTTTAGTCATACTGGTTGTTAAACTTTCGGGCTTCAGACTACCTGTAACATCAGTCAACGATCCACGTATGACAGCCGGGATCAACGGCTTAACTTCCTTATTGAGGCACGGGGGAGTCTCAATGTGTAAAGATGGTCACCCATCCACGGACCAACCCCGACAAGCGTTTCTTAACCTAATTGATCGACCCATACGGCTGTTATTAATTGCCACAAGTACCTCGGATACTCTTACTACTCTCTACTCTTGTGTAGTACAATACAATACAATAATTACAATACAAATTACCTATATCACATCATTACACAGTCCCGTAGATTTGCTTTTTTGAAATAAAATTTAAATAAAAATACGCTAAAAGGCTTCGATATTTTTCACTGAACTTTCGCAATCAGTCCGCGAGTTGCACAAGGGTTGTCGCGGAAAACAAAACAAAAAGTTTTTTTTTTGTAAACTATTATTTTGTAGGTCAAATAAATAAGTTACACAAGTGATCATGAGAGGTAACTAAAGAATTATATTATGTACCTATACATGATAGTTCTACTAAAGAGGTACGTTTTGTAAAAAAAATACTAGACTTCCCAATTTCAGCAGAAGAAAACGTATCAATACGATGGCGTAACGCAGATTTTTCTTGTTTATCTTATTAATGCATATTGTAGCTTATGCGACATACTCATAATAATTATTTCAAATCACATAACTCCATATTATACCTTTGTACAGTAATATTTATTTCATTCGTTCGTGGAAGAATCGCAAAAAAAATACCAGCCTTTAATCATCCCATTACAGGGCCAAAGCCTCTCCAGACCAGGGCAGGGATTCTCTGTATGAATAAGCTTAGTCAAATAAAACCATCAGATCAGAGAATTGAAATGAAAATTTCCTTATAATGATCATTTCGTGTCCTACATTAATCAAGAAGACAAATAGTTATTGCTTCGAAAATACTATTAATATTTTCCGAAAACTTAAACTGCCAACCCTACAGTTGAGGGTTTCGTAATTACAAATGTTTCAGGCTGAACTATGAGCGCTTTCAGTTTCCATGAGTTGCCTGAAAACGGACGTTTATACCTGTAAATAATGAAACATTGTTGATTGAAGTTCATACGCGTGTTTTTATTATATCCGATGAAACTACGGATGGAACATTTTCCGATATTTATGTATTTTTATTCATGAAATGTATTTTATTTTGTTTCGTTAAAAATATTTTTGTTTTTTAATAGTCTCATTTTTTTATTATGTTTGTTTTGCCAGTAAGCTGTGTACTGATTTGTTTAAGGCTCTGATAAGAATGATTCGACACGGCTTATTTTAAACATGTTTTTATTTAAATCATTAAAATGAGTTTCGATTTTTTATGATGACTCCAAAATAAAATGCACTGCTTGAATTTTATCAGAATGCCTAGAGGAAACCAATTAATGTAAATAATACCTATTATATAGTCTACATTACATCCAGATTTTATCAGCATGAGAATCAGAATTTGATTCCTCCAAATTAATTTCTGTCGTAAATGTTGTGTGTGACATATTTTTTTAAATTAAAGTTATTTTAGTTGGCAGCATATTTGTTAATTAAAGCGAAGGTCAGAACCACAAAAATAAATTAACTACCTACTAAGAAGTAAGCGAATCCCGCACCCCCGACTATAGGCAAAGGTTTAGCCGAACACTGCAGTGGTTTAGCTGGTATGACTCCGGTATGCCCCTCCATCACCCCCGCGACGGAGAAAGTCCATGAGGAATTCTGCCGCGAAAAAAAAGTAAATAAATATTAACTATAAAAGTTTATTTGGAACAAGTAAGAAATCACATTTACAAAATGAAACGAAGACAGCTACAAAAGTAAAAACTGTGGCGCAGCTATCAACGCCCAGTTCGGACTAATAATCAAAAGAAAGGAGGAGATAATTTAAAATCAAGTTAAAATTAAAATAAAAAAGGTATTTTTTTTTTAATTGTCAAAATAAACAAATTTTCTCCAAAACTGGGGGGATGAGGCACTGAATAGGGAAAGATGGAAGGAGTGGAGGGAGGCCTTTGCCCAGGAGTGGGACAGAACAGGCTAACAAAAAAAAAATAAAAAAATATAAACAAAACTAATACTAATATTACATAGCTCACCAGTTAAAAGTAGGGACAAACATAAGTTTCTCCGAACTTGCTTTACGTGTCGCTACTGCAATTAACATTTTACTACGACCATTACAGTAATTACAAGCTGTAACAATTACTTCACTGGACTTATGTTGGTATTCTTATGACCATGCAAATGTACACACACTAGAAAATAATTGTGCTTTAGTACAATTCTTGCCTTGTACAAATAGCTGTTTGTCTTACAATGAATTCTATTGCCAGTCATGATGTGTTTGAAAATGATGGGTAAAATGTTTTTCTGTCTTTAATCATATTAGCCTTTTATTGTTCCATACCAGGCCAAAGGCCTAGAGGCCTCTTCTTATACAGAGAAGGCACGGTGTTGATCACCAAGCTTGTTCAATTGTGTGCGTGTGATAGGGAATAGGGGGGTGATTCTAAGGAATCACTCCTCATCTTTTTTAAAACGCAGTAAATAAAATGTTTTAAGAAACATTTTATTTACTGCGTTTTAAAAAATATAATGTATTGCAGGTATTTGTATTTAATTGTTAAAACATGAGGGTAAAGTAAAAAAAAATTAAATCTGAAGTAAAAAAGTTATGGTGTAAAAACAAGATCACTCAATCTGCTCGCCTGAAGAAAATGCACAATTATTTCAGAATACCATTGTGACTTTTTCAATTCATATGTACTTTCTAAAATTTATCTTGGACATCACTGACATCAGTGAAGGAAAACATCGTGAGGTAACCTGGAGTTTACTATTCCACTCAAAAGCATGTCAGAGGCCCTTGAGGCGGTTTAGAAACTCTGACACTAGGGTGTGTGGGCTCGTAAGACCTTACTGCCCAAACGATAAAGAAGAAAAATAAGAGAATATACAACCTTCGTGGTTTTAATTTTCATCAAAAATTCAAAAATTAGAAGATAATTAATTTGTTGAAACTATTCACAATGATTCGTTTCTTTGGAATGTCGTGTTACAAAGTTTTAACGCTTAATGAGAATCACTCAATTCATTGTGCAAGTTCATATGAAAGTACGTAATATTTCTTTAGGGTATTTTATCTAAGCTTGAGGGTGAATCTGTAATTAAATAATGGCCTTCTTATTTCCACTTCATTACATATTTGTTCTTTTTAACCAGTGATTTTATGAATAATAGCATTCTATTAATTTTTCAGTGCTTTTAACCGAGGAAAAAAATACGAATCGTAGATATTCCACAAATGGAACTTTCCAATGCTCCTCTTTGTCGATGCTTCAAGAGATATCATAATTAAAATTGTAATTAGTTAAAAACAGTGGTGAGACCGTTGAGTGTTGATTTTAATTTCAAATCGAATATCGTATTCAGTACGTATGTAATCAGGGAGCTCTCTGTGGAAGTTGGGTGTGACTACAGTGATAGCGGAAGCGATAGCGGGCGGCACAAATGTATTAGCGTTTTATTTTTGAAAAGAACCATTCCCTCCACAAGGTATTTCTTTAACTCTTTAACAAACATATAAACTTACAAACATAAACAGTAAGACCCAGAGCAACTATTTCGAGGCCATCGAACGCTCGCTGCTGTGCGATTGGCTGCTACAAATCGCATGTCGTCCCAAAACAATAACAAACAGCAACATGTTCTATTTCCACCATTATCCACCCAACAACATCGATCACTTATAAAAAACACCAACACACAATTCATAATCGACTACCATAATATGCCAGTTGTTAAGACTTCTGTGGCCTGTCATGCATGAGGTCGTGAGTTTGACATCGGGCAAGTACCAAATTCATTTTTAAAATTAATTTCCATTAAGTTATCATACACACTATTGACAGCGGTGAAAGACATCATTGTGAGGAAGCCTCGACTTATAATTATTAACATACATAAATCTAAAATCGCCAATCCGCCTTGAGAAAGCGTGTTGATTAATGCTTGTGCCTTCTCTATACAAGAAGTCTTTGCCCTGCAGTGGGACAATAAAAACCTGGCATTATCATCGTTTGAAATTCCACTATAAATTCCATTACCACTTGTAAATAAAAAACTTGTCCTCTAAAGCTCATCACAGTCACCATAGCCTTAAACAAAAGCATCGCAACAGCACCGAGAGCCCTCCACAGTCTACGGACTCTTTTTAAACATTTCCCGTTGCATTATTGAGAGTGCCGACTGCTCAGTACTCAATCGATTCCACCTGGATTAAAGAAACTGCGAACTGAGAGCAGTTTAATTCTTCCACTGTTTTAAAAGCTTTCCGATTTCGTGGTGCAGAGATCTTTGTTAGTCTTTTTTTTTTAGTTTGGTGCGAATTTTTAGTGGATTTTTGGGGCAGAATAAGGGGGATTTTAGGTCAGTTTTGCTGTCGTGTTTGTTAATAATTAGGCTGCTATCTATAACTTTTTATTTTAGTCTGTACCACCTAATAAGGTTGGATAAACAGGATGAAATGGTCGCTTGGAATTTTTTTTTTCCTTTGCACGCTCACTGTGGAAATGTAGGTTATCGCAGACACAGACGAAGTAACGGAATAAAAAGTACATGTCCTTACTTGGGGTTGAAACTTATCCTGTACCTTTCATCAAAATCAGTTCAGTGGTTTAGTTCAGACAGACGAACAGAGTTACTTTTGCATTCATAACATTAGTAAGAATGACGTATCATATTTTATCAGCATCCTTTTTCCGCTGTGCCTTTCACCATTGCGTCAGTCACGCCATTACAATATAAATACAAAGACGTGTTACATGTTAAAACATATCCGATTTATAACATGTCATATTAATTTAACTGAGGTGTCAAAAATCGTTGTCCAAACACTGACGCGTGCCGGCCGACACTTGTGATGTTTGACGAGTATTAAAATGTATGGTATGGGGTAAGAGATAAGAGGTAGCGTTTTTTTTTAGTCACTGGAAATTGGAGTTTCTTAGAGTGCACACAAACCGTCATTAGAAACATAAAACGTTATGGGCTCATTTAAACATTTTGATTAACTTAAGAAGATACTCGTAATATCGCAGTTTAAAAAAAGTACTAATAAATAATACTTCATAAAAACCTATAATAGTCATATTTTAAGTTGTGATTATAGTCCTGCAGTTATCCGAAATAAAATAGAAAGTAACTAAAAAAAAAATTGTTTTACCAGTTTTTGTGTCAAGTATAATTTTTGATTATAATTTATTTGATGGGAAACTTATAACTAACTACAAACCTAGATATTAGAAATCTTATCCTATATAATCCTTGGTCCTTGCCGTGTTAAAATAATATACAAAATTACATCAAGTTTACAGTTATTTGTTACATAATTGCAGGAGTGCGCTGTTGGTGTATCTTCTGGTGTCTGGAATCGCCAATCCTCTTTGAGCAAGCGTGGTGATCAATGCTCGTGCCGTCAGTAAGAGAAGAGGCCTTTGTCTTGCAATAGGACATTATAGCCTTATGTTGAAACTTAAACTCGCTACAGCTTATTACTTAAGCCCTGAATACGGAAATACTTTATTTTACGACTTAGCAAGCGATTAGAATAGACTCGAACACAACAGGTGACAATTTAAACAAGGGCTTTAACGTTTTTTTAATTGCTCATTTATAGCTCCATAGTTTTATTGTTGAATAACTTTGATCGTAATCTCTCGTGTTTAACTTTCTAAATGTCGCTTAAGTATGTATTTTTGAAACAAAACTATATGATTAGTGTTATTTTTGACTTTTTTTTCTGATTGTTTTGGTCCTATTAATGACTACCACGTATTCATTAGAAACAGATATGGGGTATTAATAAAAATGCTAGCCAATTACCATCCTAATTCAAGGTAAAGGCATTTTTCATACAGAGAAAGTCACGCTTGTTCAAGGCGGATTGGCGATTTGAGGCTTAACTATATGATTTATAAAGTCCAGGTTTTATTGTCTAACATAATCTAAGAAAATACATATGTATTGAAAAACTGACATTAGTGCTTGCCCAGTAATGAACCGAAAATCCGATTTGAGGATGCCAGATTCATGAAGAATTCAGGCTAATGATATGTCGCTTTAACCCACGGGAGAGGAGCAGTAAACAAAGTCGTAACTAAACGCGGGAGAAAAAATGCACTCGACCGAAGTCGCGGACAGAAGCTAGTTTATCTATATAACCCTTTTTTCTTTTTACTGTGTCATTGGAAATCTATAAAGAGCAAGTAGCTCAAGAACTAGATTCAATTAACTGGTTTCAAATACTTTTTTTCTTACGACGAAATATGGCGAAAGTGACTTGATAATGGCCTAATTTATTTATTTGTTTATTCACAAGGCAACTACAACGGGTGACAAACACACATTTATGACAAGGTTTAGATTATAGGTTTCAACCTGATTATCACCTAAGGCGTAATCGCACAACATGACATGCAACATAAGTAATAATCATAAGTAATTATAACTTCAATAAAAAAGTTCACAAAAAATAACGACAAAGATTACAGCTACGACGTATCTGCATTTACTCTCCGACATATTCCTCCATAGGCGGCAAATGTGTAGTAGACCAGACACGCCAGTAGATCACATCATACTTGAAATAAATGTTTTTTTTTTTTGAGGTGTTAAAAATCATCAAATGACTTATCCGCCCTGGGTGGGGCGGAAGTGGTGGGACTGACAGACTTTTACTGACTAAAAAACCACCCTGTTTCTTCTGTTGCCCTTTACGTTCCGGGGCCCCGGTATCCTGTGTATATAAATGATTTGACTTTGACTTTGAACTATTGAGTAAGCCCAAAACTTAGCCATAACTTCGGCGCCATAAGCAGCGCCTATCAATTCCAGCATTCATTTACCCATCTATTAGTATTCTCTAGAGAAAGTTTCTCCATTAAGATATAGATAGTGTTAACAAGATGGTCCACATGCAGCATTAGTTCTACAAGCTCACTATGAAGCTTTATATTAAACAAACCCCTAAACTGTACATAACTTGAGTGTATTATCGACCATCCTAAGTTTGCAGTTGATCGGAACTATAACCACAGCTACAAATTCAAAGTTCTAAGTTGTAACCGCGCAACCGACCGCCTCTTAGTTCTGATGTACAACAGTGTCTAGTTCTAGCATTTCTTCTTACTTTGGTTAATCTGTTTAATCTCCCCAGAAAATGGCAATAGGTATGATAAAAAATATTTAACAACTAGCGAACCGCCCGGGCTTTTGCGCGGGCGCAAAATTCAGAAATACCCGGTGGCTTTACTAAAAAAAATCTTGCATAAAATCCTTGTCCGGAAAATTACGAATACAACAAAAAAGAATCAGACAAATCAGTCCAGACGTTCTCGAGTTTTGCGCTTAGTAAAACATTTAGCGACTTATTTTTATTATTAGATATGACGAATGGAACTGTCACTGATTCTTGTAACAGAAAATAAATTTAAACTTATTTATTAAGAGCGTTTACGCCGTAAAGAACTCATTTAAACATTCAAGTTCATATATTTCAAAATAAATAAACTGATTTTAATTAAAATTCATACCCATAAGCAGGATACATAGGTCTAAAAAGTTATCAGAGTATTTTATTGAGAGTTTTTATTTGTAGTTAAAATTAATTTGGACTTTTAGGTCAATTTTTCGAGACGCGAAAATTGCCTATATTTGACATATTTGACATATTTTCTTACTAACCTATTAATTAAAAAAAAAAAACTTATATTAGTTATGTCATATCTCAGATCTAGATGTAATAACTTTTCTATGCATAGGTATGACGCGACAATGACCCATAAAACTATAAGATTTTTTGAGGACCTACAAATCAAAGGCCCATTTTACTATCTGTAACCAAGATTTTGTAAAACGTAATTTAAAAGAGTGTCGTGGAGTTTTTTGCTCGTTCTTCTCCATAGAGGCCTACCTCCGTTTTGGAACGAGCAACTAGCTTCATCTTTCGGACTAACTGACTGACTCCTTGACTATTCAAAAGTGCCTGTAAATGGTCTAATTGAAATAAATGTTTTGACTTTGACTTTGACTATTATGAGATTTGCAATGATTATAATAATATTATTTAATCTAAATATTGGGTTTTAAATAAATAGACATGATCTGCTGACTGTTATCACCGCAAAGAAAGTTTATTTTTTTAATACGGCTGTATTAAAATGTCATGCCACATACATGGTACTTAAACCGGTCAAGCCCCGGCTGATCGGTAAGTCAGAACAATAGAAAATCAATTGTGTCTCATTACGTGGGACAAAGCACAATATACCAAGATTCTTTATACTAATTCCGTAGAAATATATACCTAGATTGGCGCCAATAGGTGATTGTTAATGAAGCCAATAATTCCCCTTACACCAAACTTTCCGGATGACGTTAGCAGCCAAACCTCAACCACTGCTCAGGCTGCAAAATTCAAAGCGCCAAGTTCTAAACATTCCGCATGGGGCTCGATTGGACTGACAGCTTCTTAATTAAAGTTCAACGTTTGTTCCATTCAAACCCTTGTAGCAATTATAATAGGGCTGTATTGTTTAAGTTTTTTTCATGGTTTTTGGTGATGTTTGAGTTCATTATTTGTTTTTGAAAGGTGTTACATCATTGTAATATAGGGTGAAATAATTTTGAGGAAAAATGGAGATTTTACTTTAAAAAAAAAGATATATTTTTTTCATTGAATTTACTTTCTATTAGTGAAACCAAACCACTGGTTTCAAGGATAACGGTGTTTAAATTAACACTCTGTATAAATAAATTGTAATAAAGTCTATAAAACAACACAAACGAGTCATTGACCGAAAGTCCTCCTGGGCGGAAGCCATGAATCTGAAAACCTATAGTGGGAGACCCTACCTAGGTTCAAAGATCTATAACGTTCAAAAACAGCTAGATTATCCTGGCTGCCTTTTAAATATCAGGTTCTCCGTAAAACAATCTAATTGGCAATCTGATATTTAAGCACGGTTTGGGAGAGGCCTCGAGCGGTAAGTTTAGACCGGTCTAGATCCTAATCTAGACCAGTGTCCAAACTTAGCGCTTGAACTAGCTTCAACTTTCTGACTCCTTGACAATTCAAAGTCCCTGTAAATGATTTATTCGTCCGCGTGGTATAGTTACTTTGGGCAGCCTTTTTTAAGATAACAAATAATACAAATAGAAACGAACTGCAAACTTCTGTCTTTAAATATCTTATTATAACACATTTTTACAAACTAGGTACTGTACAATAACCATAAACATAGATAGATTTGTTTGGAGTTCTGTACTTATTTGTCATCCCCCATTTCACCCCATGTAGGTCGAAATTTTGAAAACGCTTGAACAAAAATGTTTCTTTAACTGTCTAAATACAAAGTTCACAATCTTCAAAAATGACTCCCATATAAATTTTCAAGCCCTCAAGCTTTTTTCGCGACAAAAGTTAGTCTATGTCTTTCTCCTATGTTTAATCTATATCTGTATTATTTTCGCATTAATATTATAATTATGAGAAGGGATAAATAGTTTTGAGTCTGAACATAGTTCTTCTCTAAGAACTCATTCACTCTACATTTACAGGTGATTCTTTTATTTTCCATATACATATAAAAATATTTATATCATCAAGCGCACTACGTAAACAATAATGCGTCAATAAAACTAACGCGGATAAAATCAAAATTTTACCTTATACAGATCGCGATAGGGATGTTTATTGAAAATCAAGTCCAAAGTTATTAATTTCCGTCGTGTTTGAATAAAGTTAATTATAGTTTATGGTGTTAGTATAAAATTTAATACAGGGCAGGTGGTAGTATACAGGTAGAACAATAAGGCGCTTTGCAAACGAAGCAACTTAAGTTGAGTCAACTATCAACTCTTTAAAAGTTTCCTGTAAAAGTTGATAGCTGCTATAACGTTTACGGTTGCCGCAACTTTATGGCATTCTGTGAGCAACTTTCATAGCCGAGTTGCCGTATGTCGTTGTCGTAGCGACACTGGCATTGCCGATAGAGAGTGTGATATCGCCCGACGCGTTGCGATTGACGGTTGAGGAAACCGGTATAATATTTAACAGTTGCTAGTTGCGGCAATTAGGAACTAACTTAGTCATCGATTGCAGCAATTAAAAAACTGTTGACGATCGAAACAGCTAGTTGCCAGTTGCTGCAATAGTTGCTCTATGTGCAAAGCGCCTAATAATATCATATTTTATGTCACTTTTGATAAAAGTAGAAAAAGAGCTCTTATGAATATTCTTTTTCTTATTAAGGAGGAAATTTTTCCCGTATCAGATTTGCGACGTGGTTTTAATTTTAATATTGATCTAGGTTAAGGGATAGCTAAAGATTAAACTAATTTGCAAAATTTTAAACAAACGACATCGGCCTTTTTTTCTCACTACAAAATCATTTTCAATATTAAATCAACAAAGAATCTCAAGGCACAAACTATAAAATGAGATCCCCTATTCAGATCAGGAGCACATAAAACAGAACAGCCTAAGACTTTATGACTTCAGGAGTAACCAACAGCTGTACCTTATCATAAACAGAAAGGGGCCCTAATTTTCATGGAGCTCCATAAGGGGTGCCTACAGACAGACAACCGACTTGACAAGCCAAACTGATGAAGTCTATAGCTCCATATTTTCTTCAACGAAAAAATCTTATAATTTTTTTAAAAATCAAGTCATTTATTTGGAAAAAAAAAGCAATTAACAGGTATTTTTGAATTGTCAAAGAGTCAGAAAGTCAATCAGAAAGATGAAGCAGCTTGTATTTTTCTCAGTGCAGTATAAAAGTGTATTTATTTGTTTATTTAAACTTTATGCACATGTAAAAAAAATATACTGTACAAAGGCGGACTTAATGCCTAATGCCTTATGCGGAGTTGATGGAATAGTGAGTAGACTACGTCGGTACCCGGTAGGTGAGTAGGTAGCTGGCTGATGCCAGCTTATGAACTCCTTTGCATTCCTAGCCTGTGGGTTGCCAAATTGAATCAATGTTGTTGTCGTCGATTCTATTTGGTGATTTTTATTTCCTCAAAAAGCTGTCACCACAGGAACGGGGCCCCAACAGGGCCAAACGCTTGCCGGGGTCGCGGGACGTCTTAACAGGATACCGTGGCCCCGGAACGTAAAGGGTTACAGAAGGAACAGGGTGGTTTTTTGGTCAGTAAAATCTGACATTCCCTTCCGCCCCACCCAGGGCAAAAGGACTCATTTGATGATTTTTAACATCCAAAAAAATAAAGCATAACTGTTGTATTAGAACAGTCGGCTGTCTGCAACCGCCCTAAATTTTCTATGAAATTGATAGGATACCGGCACACTGCTTACGTAAATTACTTCTATAATCCGGGATGGGTCGATCAAAATGTTAATTTATCACTAGGGATCTTTATAGTTGCTAGGCAACGGATTCTGTTAACAAAGGAGTTTTCGAACTTGGTCCTTTTGGGGTACGTGCCTTATTTTAGTTCTTGATCTTATCCTGTTTTTGATTAGTGAAATATATTGGGATAATATTTTAAATAGGATTTTTTTTTATCATAATACTGATTTATGTGTTTTATAGAAGCATTGTTTAGCTTTAGTAAACCTTTTGATGCTTCAAGGTAACCAGTTTTTCAACCTAGATTTGGATGGATTATTTTGTTTGTGATAAAATTTAGATTCTCTTGTCTCAATATTTATTAATAAAAGTCTTTTAGCAACCGCCGTGTCTCAGCTATTTTTGTAAAGAAAATATGTTCTAATAACACACCTAATGTTAATTATCTATAGGTAAGTAGGTACTACTACTAAATTTCTTTATGTAATCTCTGGAAGTACTGGTCCAATTACACAAATATTTTAGGTACTAATAGAGGGTTCCACTATTGCCAAATGCCATAGAATAATTAAGATGTTTTATGATGGTACATTAGACTTCCACGGCTACGAAGTCGCGGGCTTCTGCCCGAAAATCAGAATCAAAATCAGAATTAAAGTCAAAATATAAATGTATACTGGCTCCACTGGCTTACATAATTTCGTATGTCAAAGAATACAATCTACATTTTCCAAGAGAATCTACAAACATCCGTACTTACACGTTAAAGTAGACATAATTATCTACCAGGAACTCATAAACGGAAAGCGTTCACTTGTGCAGCCGGAGTGCGCTCTTTGTTTTAGCTCAGCCGTCTTGTTTCAACGGGTTTGAACTGGTTCAAACTGCTCCAGACTGGATTGAAGCGGTTCTCAAGAATCGATTGTTGATTGTTTGCTTGGGTGCTAAGTAGGAAAACGTACTGACATTTTATGAAGTTTTTTATCAGAAATTTAATGTGGCCAGTACAATATTTATATTTTGTGTGTATTAAAAAAATATTATTTTCCATGTTTCACTGTTTACATCAAAAATTTAGATAGTTGGGTAGGCAGTGGTAAAGATAGGTGCATGATTATGAGCGATTGTATAAATACAGGTGTGTTCATTGAATCGATAAATGAACACACACCCTTATAATCACACCTAAAGTCCTAACATTTAAAAAATGTAAAACAATTTAAAGGACATTTATCTTTGTTCAAATAAATCAAGACCAATTTATAAGACCGTATTTATAAAAAATGTCTATACATCACTCCGCTGTTAAAATGAAAATAATTAATAGGACAGAGTTTAGTTTATTGAGCGATTTATCTTTACTATAAATTACTTTGGCGCTTATGTTTTGGGGCCACGAGAACAGCTGGAAAGAAAACTCGCGGGGTCACTGACACGGCAACAAAAAATGCGTTACTAGAAATAATAAAAGCATTTTGCATGAAGAACATTTTTAATCTGCAGTGAAAGAATATCAACCAATAATATTGTAAGTATATATATATCTGTGACTTGTATGGTTTCTTGTGATACGGCAATTAGTATTAAAAGCATTTTTTTTTTTGTTAGCCTTTTCTGTCTTACCCCTGAGCATTACTTCTGCTTCCTTCTAGGCTGTGCCTCCTCTGGCCAGTTTCTGAGGAAGCACAGTAGTTTTAATAATTGATCGTTTTTTTTTCGTTTCGTTTCAAATTGAGTAGATGTGCCCTCACCGTACAAAGTTATGTCATGCGAAAAAGCAAGCAATACTACCAGTAAGCTCACATGCCTAGTTTGGGATCAGATGGCGATGTGTTGGTAGTCCAAAAAAAGAAACAAGTTTTCATGACCAAATGTACCTGACGTACCTTGTCAAAACGTGACAATTATTTTGATTTTAACCGATTATAATCTTTACTCTCAAATAATATTTAGTTAGGTGATGTTTCCAGACACACAAAAACGCTTACTTCATAGCCCCAAATGCCCAAAAAGTCAACATTAACCCAAAGATTACCGACATAACAAGCGCAGGTACGTTCCCACATATTGATAAACACATATTGATCAGGTCCACGCCATACTCATTTCCCTTTGATCATGGTTTAATTTGACTTCACGGTTGCTTCATAATATGGTAATTGAGGGTACAAATGTACCATGGTAAATAGCGTGATGATTGGACCATTAATGTATCGTTTTTGTTCTTTGTAATTTTAATGGGCCCTGATTGGTTCGTCGTTATAGAAGGATTTTTAATTTAGGGGCGCAGATTTCAATCGTGACGGAAAAAGTCCCGCGGACGAAGTCTTGGGCACAAGCTATCTACACTAATATTATAAAGAGGAAAGATTTGTATTTTTGTGTGTATGTTTGTAATTAATAAAATCAAAAACTTCTGTGCCGATTTCAAAATTTTTCACCTGTAGGTAGTAAGCTACATTCGCACTGAGTAACATAGGTATTATACTTTTTTTTTTAAGTTAGGGAACCGTAAGGCTAATCTAGCGAACAACGTCGCAGGAAGAGTGCTAGTAATTAATATAATTCTGACATCGTCAATCCGCCTTGAACAAGCGTGGTGATCAATGCCTTCTCTGTGTGAGATGAGGCCTTTTTTGCATTGGGAAAATAATAGGCTATTGTTATTATTATATTTTTAACATCATTTTAATGAGTCGATCAAATTAATTCAATAAACTCTTATTTAATATCTCACTGATCCGTGAAAATCAACTCAATAACATGAAAATATCGTTTCAAAATTAAAAATCATTTAAGTCTTTAATTGAACGTCAAATTAATGAACTAGTAAAGTGAGCAATTAATTAATAGTTAATGGGAGCTTATTAATAGTGACGGCCGATAAGAGAAGCTTTAATTAAGTTACCCTGTGTTTTTAACACTTCCTTTTTTGATAGAGGTACGGTAACTGTTTGTTTTTTTTTATTTTTGTATACAGGGTAATTAAAAATTTACCATAGTAAAATGATGAATGCATTATCCCCTTTTCAGGTCTCGGGTAAATTTTTAATGACCCTGTATTTTTATTTTCAAAGTCGTTGTGCCACCAAATAAAAAAAAAAAAGAAAACACAGAAAAAAAGAAAGAAATTCATATGAATTTCTCCTGTAACGATACAGGAGAAATTCCCAAGTGCGTTTAAAAACATATAAAATCACATAAACAAATAGCCAGACCCGGAACAACTACCTTTAGGCCATACAAATATTTCTTTCGCACAGGAATCGAACCCGCAACACACGTTGCAGCAGCCAATCGCTTTACCACTGCGCCAACCAATATCGTCTTTTAGAATGACTTTGTTGATCGTCCGTCCTATTTTTAAAAGTATTATAGTTTTGTTAATGCCTGTTGATACATAAACTCACGCCTTTCCCCCATGGGGGTAGGCAGAAACTACAGATCGATAATGTTAATTTTAATTTTATTTTAGTACTTTAAGGAACTTTAAATTTTAAAAAGTACATATTCATTGAATGAAAATGTCACATTGGTACTTGCCCGAATTCGAACCCATAATCTCATGCATGACAGGTACTTCAACCACTGGGCCATTACGTTACTGCCAACTCAATTGATTAACTATTTATTAATTTCAAAGTATCTATTACTGTGATTTTACTGTTGAAAATTAGTCCGGTGTTGAGGGCTCAAAAAAATGATAATTTTACGTAGTAACATAACATAAAGATCACGCCTATAATTCCCGAAGGGTTAGACAGAGATGAACCTATTAGTACACCCACATTTCGTAAGTTATGTTTTGAACCCCATGTAACAGGGGGCGAGCCTATTGCCATCAACCGGGAAAAACCACCAATAACCAAATTCATTTACGTAGTTTCTTGAAATTATTGGTTAATGTTGTACTACTTACATATCATCACGCCTGTAATCCCCGAAGGGTTAGCCAGAGGTGTAACCATTCATACACCCACATTTCGACAGTTATGTTTTTTTTAGTTCATGTAATAGGGGGTGAGCCTATTGCCATCAACCGGGCACAAATCCAGACTTCGAGGCTGCTACTGAGAAATCCTACTACCTACTATCCTGCAGTTGTACTACTTACTACACAAATCGACCTTTAAACTATCACCCTGCTAAATTACAGAGATTTTGTGTTTAGTTAGTGATCGATTGAATGAATGACTCTCGCTTTTATACAAATTTAAAAATTCTAAGTAAATGCTAATATGATAAACTAGCTATCAACATGATTTGTACGACGCCCACGCTATAGGAACCCGTGGTGCGAGACCGTGAACCATGGCAGGTAACCCCATTAAATTAAAAGCCTTTATTCATTAAGAACAACGCTGATGACAGCTATTTAGTGGGCATGTTAACATTTACAATATTAAATTCACGACTTCCTCTAGTCATTTACAATGTTTTAGTCTAGGAGCTTGCTTGGAAATTGTTGAGGTTATCTGTGCAGACGTATCCTTAAAATATATAAATTACGCTTCACGTTGTTTGCGCGAGGGGGACTCCTAAATTACTCAACCATTTTTTTATGAAACGTATGGCTTACTGTGTGTAATTTGGTCAAACTTAAATGATACGATAGTTTTTATATCGATTATTGACCTCAATATTTTTACCTACTTCAAGCCACAGTAATTCGTGGCCGAGTTATATATATTTTTTTAAAAAATATTTCTTATCACTAGGATTTTTCCCTATATTAATATCGTGTGTGCAAATAATAAATTAATATAGCTGTATTTAAAAAGAAGACCTATTATAAAGCCAAAAAATAAAAACGCTTAACTCCTTTTTTTAATCAATTGCTTAAGTTAATCAAATTATTTCCTGTGAATTAGTTCTTGATAGTATCCAAATTTTAATAAACACTTTTTTAAGCCAAGCTTTTATTAGAAAATTCTCACTAACTGTAGGGTTAAGGTTGACAAGTATTTAGCTTATATTTATTTTGCACAATTTATTCTTCATTCACATTAATTTTTTCGTCAGCTCCTCAACTATGAAACAAGTTTCAATTCAGATAAAATTTGTTTTTTTGACATTTCGGATTTGTAAATAAAAAATAGTCGCATTATCACGTTTAACGATGCTGTAAAAATGTACCTTACTAGTTAAGCTAGTAAGTTTGTTTTATCATAAATCGACTATTTATTGTGAACCACAGGGGGCGCTATAAAAATGTGTCTCTCTATTGATAGTTCTAGGTTTAAGTAGGGCTGTCAACTGTTTTTTAGTTAACGCTGTTGACGCGATCTAAGTGGGCTGGGTTCGAGGTGATGCAAGAAAAGAATACTTGGACTTAGGAGAGAAACTTGTCCAGCAGTTAGATAAACTAGAAAAAAAACCGCTATTACTGTCAAGTTGTCTGCAAAACTAAAAGTTCTGGGTTTGCTGTTCATTATTAGGTTTTCAAGGATTTAATATTTCATATAATATGTTTCATATTTATTAAAAAAAAACTGGAATTTAATTGATGACAATTATAAATTATATTTTTTTTGTATTATAATTATTTATTTATTGATACCAAAATGTTATGACTTCATTAATTGAAATATTTTTTCATGTTTTGTGTTAAAATCCAATTCAGATACAAATTAGAATATAAATAAACAGTACGGTTTTATTTTATTTTTTCTATTTATTTACTTCTACAAAATCCTACTATTAATACATTAAGGACCTTTAGTCCTTTATAGTCGAAAGAGTTTTTATTTAAGTACTTCACTAGGTATTATGAATTCAAAAAGATTTCTTTTCCAACCCTACATCGGACACAAATCGGCCAGACAGCAACAAAATTTTATTCCAATTTACGAAATTGAATGTCAGTGCATTTTCGATCTTATTGCTTCTAAATAAAATTCAAGTGGATCCATAAAAGTATTGTCGCTGTAATTCCATTTATGAATTTAAACTACAAATTCAAACGTACTATCTAACCGTTTCCGGTCTTAAAGTTTTATGTTTCTTGCGAGTTATCTGTAAATACAAGACGATTTTTTTATTATTAGTTTTGCTCTTCAATTTGCGTTTGGGCTACTTTAGATTCCATTAATTTTATTATTAGGTTGAACAGTTATACCCTAGATAAATTGACAAATCTTTGCAGAGATAATGCTGGTAATTAATTATTGAATGTCGTGTAGGTAATTATACGAATAAAATATATAATATTCTTTTTTTTGGTATTTTATTTTTTGTCAAGTGAAGTAACCAAAGATTAGAAATATGGCTTAGCTCATATTAATACCTATAGAACTGGCAATTACCTGCGGTTTCATCTGCGTTAAGTTACGTGAAAGAATTTTTTAACCCGGTTAGGTAGTTTTTTACTTTATCCACTACAAACAAATTATTTTATTTCTCTTCATAATATTAGACCGTTTTTGACCGTAGGAAGCAAATCATTATGTTTTTATTACTTTTAAAAAACCTCTCCACCTCCCTTTAATACTCCTAAAAGTATTTTCCAAAACTAAAAATAGGTACCCACCATAAATAAAACAAAAAAAAAATCCCCTTACCTTTGCGCAGCTCTCTAAACGATATCACAAAAACCCTTTCAATTGATACACTTACTTCCACGCCTCATTTCGTTTCCCATTCTGAATCGTGCGACAGTAAAACGGGTGCATCCACCTTATAGAGCAATTCTCCTGGCAGCCGACTTTATGAGCGAGACGAGTTATACCCGATATAGTGAAATAAAATCACTGGAATCACTCCCATTTCTATGCAGTTGTAGTGGGGCTAGTAGTGCGGTTTTGTTGGTATTGTTTCTAGTCGTAAAAGTAAAGTAGTGCCCTTTTTCTTTATCGTGTGGGCAGTTAGGTCTTACGACCCCACACACCTTAATGTCAGTGTTTCTAAACCGACTCTAGGGCCTCTGACATGGTTTGAGTGGAACAGTAAGTCCCAGGTTTCCTCACGATATTTTCATTCACCGATGCAAGTGATGTCTAAAATAAACTTTAAAAAAAAATTAAGTAATAAAAGTAGAAAAATTAAAGTAGTGGTAAATACATATAAGTCAAAAGTCATAGCTAATGTATTTATCAGCACGATTTTTTCTAATATATAAGGTCTTACAAATATTTTATAGTAACTCATAAATCTACCACTTTGGGCATACCTGCACTATTAATCTCTATTAATTTTGAAGGGTCAGTCAACTGAAATTTTGGTTAAAAAAAGGAGCCCATGTCATTCCGTGGGATTCAAACTTACCCCGTACCAAATTTCATCAAAATCGGTTCAGTGATTTTGTCATGAAAACTTAACACACAGACAGATGTAGTTAATTTTGAATTTATAGTATGGATAGCACTGCAAATAACTGAAAAATGGTCCAGTATTGAAACCTGTAAGAACACATGTTTTCATAATGACATCATATTCCTCTATAGATCCTCTCTCCCTCGTTCTTTCAGAGGAGTCTCTCTCTTTCTCTTCTCTTTTAGAGTATTAATCTAGCGACTCGGGATCTCGGTCTATAACTATTAAGCCGCTAAGCAGATTTATGGTGTTCTAATTTGAATAGTAGGTAGGTAGTAGGTAACCCTACCTACCTACCCATCATAAAGGTGGTTTCATTACGGCGAGGAAACGACAAGATTAGATGGGCGAGAATTGAGATGATGTATCTTGCGCGATATACTCTATTTATGCAGCATTACAGTTCAATGTTGTATGAACAAATATTGCAATTCCCGTTTTGCAAATCCTCGCGTATTCAAGACATTCATACGAAAGATAGGCGAGGCGAGAATTGAAATATTTATTCGTACAATATTGAACTATATTTCTACGTAAATAGAGTATTGATTACTTTAACAAAATGCTTGTCTATCCAAACCACCCTTCGCCACTTCGGTTGAAAATCACAAAAAGAAATGTAGCCACTACAGACGTCTTAACGTGCTTTTACACCGGCTAGACTTGGCGTGGCACGGATGGGCATGAATTGAAAGTAAGTATAGCACAATTTCTATCCACGCTTTGCCATGTTTGGTATAAAAGGTCCTAGTAACGCGAGGATGTGTTTGACGAGAATTGTAATATTTGTTAGTACAACATTGAACTTGATTGCTCTAAAAATAGAATATTTATTTACTTGTATAGCGATGGACATCTTTCGATATACAAGGATAGGCGTGATTTCAATTCACGCCTATCTCATCCACGCTCGCTGTAAAACCACCTTTAGACTGGCATTTTGGCATCACAGCGTGGTAGGAAGCACTCTCCATCAGTTGATTTGTCGGTTTGTTTGCCAACCTATTATACGAGTATTATATGAACAGCTATGGCTGAACTATTTACACGTCGCTGTTCTGCCGGAACGACACTCTGGCGGCAGCTATGATTGTGGGAATGAAGAATAATGAGTTTGGCTGGGTAATTGCAAATTTTTCTTACTTAATGTCAGCTCCGAAAGAGCGAGTAGCTGGAGTAGTTTTCATTTATTAATTCACTTGATTACGCTCTTGATTTTACCTCGTGATGTTTTTCTTTACATATCTATGTCAGTGATGGCCAAGATGATCTTGGTAAGTATCCTAAATTGAATATATCAGTTCGCTTTTTGTCCGGTATCAGACTCACAGCCTTGTACATAATTTTATTGGTCTATAGATAATGAAACTGTGTTTCATTATTGATGACAGATTCGATGAGTGTAGGTACTTGGGTTTTTTTTTGTTAATTATTTTTATAAAATATCATAATATAACAACATTAGTACACCTTTATTTCGCCAGTTAATTTTTAGCTCTATGTAATAGGGGGTGAGCCTATTGCCATCAACTGGGCACAAATCCATGCTTCTGAGACTTCTACTGAGAAATTCCTGATGAAAAAATCCGATAACACTTTGCTTGACCTGGGAATCGAACCCAATACTACATGCTTTACAGTCACGCTTTGCGACCACTGGACCAACGAGGCAGTCACCTTTTATAAATATAAATAAAAAAATTATATCTATATTATCTATTATTATTATTAGGACTGCCTCGTTGGTCTAGTGGTCGCAAGCGCGACTGCTGTGCATGAGGTCTTGGGTTCGATTCCCAGGTCGGGCAAAGTGTTATTGGGTTTTTCCGTCAGGAATTTCTCAGTAGCAGCCTCGGAGTCTGGATTTGTGCCCGGTTGATGGCAATAGGCTCGCCCCCTATTACATGGGACTAAAAACATAACTGGCGAAATGTGGGTGTACTAATGGGTACACCTCTGCCTAACCCTTCGGGGATTACAGGCGTGATGTTATGTTATGTTATGCTATATTATCTACTTTTATAGTTGTGGTAACTTGTGGCTTTAGGATTATTATTTACAACAGAACTATTGTAGTGTACAGGCCCTGTACACTACAATAGTGGGGGCTTAGACAAAGTAACAATTTCAAAACGATAACGAAGTTAGAAAATACTAAAATGTATGGGATTGACATAAGCCGCGTTAAGTCACGTGGTCAATCGACGATGCGATGTTACTTTGTCTAAGCCCCCTGTCATCAAAAGACATAAATCGCAGGGTCGTCAGATACAGTTGAAAAATAAAATAAATAAATAAAAGGAAAAGATCGTACAATAAAACAAAATGATTGATAAATGCTTGACATTGTATTTATTTGGAAACATTTACAAGAAACAATGTTTTTAACAATATTTAAAGTCCCATACTTAGTATGAGGTCGGCAATTGACGTTAACCTATTTTTTTTTTGTTGTTACCAATTAATTAAAAATGTACAATACTTAGCACCGTTAGCACTAAATTAGACTAGATTTTATAATTTCGTTACTTAATATTATGTTATTTACAATTTTACATAATTACAAAAAATCTGTTTGAAAATGGACGCGGGGTACTAAAAGTACAAGGAACGAGGTTATGTGGAATCCATTGCGTGATTTGTACAGAAAATTTGGAAGAGTTGTTTAGAAGACGCAATGGAATCAAAACTTAGTTTCGGTATGTAGAAGAAAGGTTTGATTGTGTTGCTGTTATGTTGCACGATAAATAAATTAAATTATATTAGGTAGGTCCTACTTACATACCCAAGAAATATAAAAAAAAAAATATGGTGCGGAGTACTCGAAACCGGCTTGCTTGTATGACGAGATGTATGAACGTAGATGAGGCGAAAGGATGTAAGGATCGTAGCAGGTGGCGTTCTGTGGTTACTGCCTACCCCCATGGGAAGAAGGCGTGAGTTTATGTATGTATGTATATTAGGTAGGTCTTACCTACATACCCAAGGAATATAAAAAAAAACATCACAATAATCGAAAAACGTCTTTTGTGCTAAAAAATAGATGGTCCATCTATATAATATAGAAAAAAGAATATCTATTTCCCTTGGTCACGGCATTGTTTGTGAGTCGTGAGTCGCAGAATTTCGGTCGCAGAAATTCTGCCTGGCAGAAATTCTGTTGTGACGCCAGATGAGCGCATTTTATTCAGTTACTAGGTATCCAACGAAGAAAAGACCTCGCCCCCCGCAAACTCAATTTAGTCCGAATAATGCATGTGAGTCGGCAGACAACTCATTTTGCGTCGCCGGGTGAATCAAATAGAACTTTTATATGAAACCGAATGCAGCAGAATTTCTGCGACCAAAATTCTGCGACTCACGACTCACAAAATTACGCTCGTTTGGCCGCACCCTAAATGTTTTATTTTACATTAACCCGCCGTCCCACTGCAGCGCACAGACTTCCGAAACGGCTTATTTATACGTATGCTCTCTCCTACTATCGCTCTGTGTTAAAATAAAGTAGAATATTATCTGCAGCCGACGTCTGCA
Source organism: Hoplodrina ambigua (assembly GCA_949774945.1). NCBI lineage: Eukaryota > Metazoa > Arthropoda > Insecta > Lepidoptera > Noctuidae > Hoplodrina > Hoplodrina ambigua. The sequence goes on from OX458982.1 coordinate 797,154, forward strand.
CGGTGCATGGGTTTATGACGTCATTGGTGCACGCGTCGCTTGACCCAGACATGGCAAGCGAAGAGTCGCCCATCGCAAAATCTTATGCTTGCATAAAATTCTAGTTGGATATTTTGTTGCATTTATGTGACGTCGCTTAAAGTGTAAGGACGATTTTTAAATTTAGAATAGGTATACTTACTATTCCAAATTTAAAAATCGTCTTTACAGATATTTTTAGATGCCTATAAATATGTAAAAAGTATTGACAATATTGAATATAATGGGCTTTCTAAGCTGGCTAGTTACCTGGCTCATTGGGTGAATAGATAGAATTGTTCGTAAAAATTGTATGAAAGATCTACTTGAGAACAAATGAACTGATTTGTAAATTATCAAGCAAGGCAAGTATGAAAGTCAAACATTTGGATGGTATTTTTGCATCAAGATCTAAAATAAAAAGTGACGTTTAGTAAGTTGCACCTGTGCAAAGCAAAGGTAGATCACTAAGTTTTAAATAAAAACCTAAAATGCTAATAAATATCCGCAAAAATGAGTATCTTTACAATTTATGTTGTCTTTTTATGACTATTTTAAGAGAGTTTCTTGTAGTAATGACTATCTAAAACATTATATATTTTCACACACTTCAACATAACAGCTACACAACCAAAAATAAAATTTAATTCAATTTTTCATTACACACTGTATAAAATTAACAGATTATTGTTTAAAGCAGAACATTACAGAACTTAATACTAACAATGTAGTTACAAACACGAGCCGTTAGAACAATTACACTTGATTATCTTGAGCAGATGACATTACACGTTAGGCTGAGACTACACTGAAAGACATAATATGTCTTAATACACAGATTGAAAGATACATCGTAACAAAAACTTAAACTATATATTGAGAAAAGGATTTTAGACCTTCAAGGAAATTAAATTGTCGTCGGTTATTAAAAATAAATCTGGTGTTCCATATATTTTTACGGTGTAGGTGTTGCACTTTTGTATGAAACAGCTGTTTTTTTTTATGACATTAATAATAATGCGAAAAATCAATTAGAAATTAAAACCTAACATAATTTAAACTCACTCAGCGGTAGGTATAGATAATTACAACCGAGCTCTCCTCATTTAATCTATTCAGAATAAAGTAAGTATACAAGATATCGACCCAAAATAAATAATTTCCACAGTATAGCTTTCAGTGGAGTCCCTACCTTTACAAACAAACTCAATTACACAAAGTACATATTTGGTTACAAAAATAATTTATTTTAACTGTACACTCGCTAGTTTTGATTAAAGTGTTATTTTACACTGAGCAGACGGTACACAGCGATAGATCAGAACTAATAATCATGTTCTAGAAATGGCAATTATTCTGTAAGTTCTTGTTATTATAAGGATGCGAAATTGTGTTTTAGAAGTTAGTTTTTAAAATACATTTTTGCATGTTAAATGTAACTTTTACTAACTACTTGTTGTGATTGATCTGCAGTCTCTTCTATCTGAAGGGTTGTATTCATTGCTGTTTAAGCAAAAAAAAACATTGTGCAGATATGAACTCTAATCTATAGACGATTTATGGTAGGGCTGGGTAACAAATTAAAATGATTACAAAAAGGGTTACTCCCGTCACGCTGTCTCGAAAATTACAAAAGGAATCGTAAGGAAATAAAATGCAAGAAATGCAAATGCATAAAATTCGATGATAATACCAATCAATTGACATCCTTTTATGGCCTGGCAAAACACAATTCTCTCATAGATTTTGTACGGCAAAAGACAAATGTGCCTTCATTTTTGTGACGACTCAACTGACTATTTATTAAAAAACGAAAGCAATTAAAATTTTTCACAGTCAATAAAACAAATAGGCTTTTCAGGGGTAAAAAAAGTGTTTCTTTAAAGAAGTTATGTCTTAAAATTATTGGTTAAAGTGTCAACTGCCCAATTCCCATATAGAAGCTTGACTTGGAACCACCGAACACAATACGTCAAGCCCCATCCAAACGCATTCAAATCACATGTCAACAGTACAGCAGTAAAAACCTGTGACACCAGTAACACAACTCTTTAACTTGTCAAGCGTGAGCTTCAAGCACATAATTCTGACAATGTTATACCAGTTCGTGAGTACTTGTGAGTAATTTACAACGACTTAAGAGAGTTAAATAACTGTCGGTGTGTTAACTGTGGATAAATGTTGTCGTTCAACTTAACGACACTTCGCGTGTGGCCGGTGTTGTGGGGTAATGAAGATAGCGGGTGTAAAAGCGGAGCGGGAGGCGTGAAGCTTCAGATTATAAATCCACTGCATTAGCTTTAATTTTGTATTAATGAATTTACCGACAGCAATGGTAACAATTATTCACAGACTATGAAGTAATTAAGTACTTGACATCAATAAACAACATTTCTAAGAAACTACTTCTTACAAAAATCACTTCATTTCAGCCATGAAAACCCGATTTATTTTTAGTTCTCATTAAAATTTAGTTGCTTCGAAATCAATTTAATATATAATCAATAAATGACTTCACAGTTGTCAGAATTATACAAAGTCAACTTAGAATTCAAAGTTCTGTAATCCAAAGTCGATCAATTTGGTTGAATTTTATATTATTGTCATATTATAAGACTGTCAGTGTAGTAGAAAATAATAAAAATGTTGAATAGCATCACAGTACTAAATTCAATGTCATATTATTTTACAGTTAACCTTATACATGGTGTATTGAATTAACCGCGTGTTAAAGCATTTTCACATTACTAAACCGCTTTTTTTCTAGCCCACGCAGCTTCAGTTTTCAATTGATCGACAAAGCTAACAAACTAGCCCTTTCTCAGAATCAATCATATTTCAGTTTACTTACAAACGTTTGCTCTCAATATTCCCATTTGTTACTTTTCGTCCCAAATCGTCACAAAATTTGTTACTTTCGTCCCAAAAGCGTTACTTTTATGTTAGGTTTGAAATGTCATGGTTGTTGGTTTTTTAGATCGTTTTAAAGTGTTAAAAGGTTTTACAATTACTTGTTAGAATGTCAAAGTGTAGTACAAATATGTTTTTTTTTATGTTTACGTTTCGAATTATTTTTGATTTTTATCCATACTATAAAAATGCAAAAGTAGCTCTGTTTGTCTGTCACGCATTCACGAGCGAACCATCGAACAGATTTTGATGTAATTTGATGCGGGGTAAGTTTGAAACCCAAGAAAGGGCATAGGTTACTTTTAATTTCACGACTTTGTCTATGTTCACGATAACCGACATTTACGCATAAGCATTAAATTTATAAATAAACAAAATAATTGCCATAACTTACAAAAAAATGATAATAATATATCGTTAGTGTTTTTGTCAATGCTCTTTCTACTAAAACATATCGAAAGCTTTGCACCACTTCTAAAAATGCCTTGAGTTTGATGCTGAACGCAATTTTTCTGGTAATAAGACACAATCTTAATAATCGAAAATGTATTTTTTAAATAGAATAACTATTAATAAAAGTTACTGATGTCATACAATTATGACGTCTGCCAGTAACTTAGTCCGCGTAGAAGTCAAATATATTCTATGACACTCAGCAATAGTGTAGCTTACTATCAGTGAAATATTTTTTTGTAATCGGAACAACAAGACTTCCAAAGAATACCTTAAACCAACAAAAACATACAAACATCACCTCTTTAGTATCAGTAGAGTAGATATAGTATAGGTTTCTAAACCAAATTGCAAGATATTTTTAAATGTAGTGCTTTACTTCGCTCAGTTTTTTTATGACGTAGGTACAAAATTACAAAATCAGAATATTAGACTTCTAGAAAATTCTCAATACTCCAGAATCCATAAAACATAAATGAAGGAAAAGGGACGAATAATGTACAAACCGTCTTTACCTAACTATCTACTATTTACATTAAAACCGACCGACGGCATACAAGCGTATCACATACAAACATTTAATTAAAATTCATAAATCTTTTACAAAAATCTCGTTTTCATTAGACTATAAAGGAACACAGTCAATATACCATGAGAATAATGAAATCGTATAGAAGCGAAAATGTCGCGTCGCCATTTATGCCTACCTTGAGGCCATTATATTCTTCAGTCACAATCATAAAGTAAAATGTCTGATTCTCATTTGGTAAGAAACTTTACTAGCTTTTACAAACTTCCTAAACTTTAAAGAAAACTCATTACCTCTCTGCCAACTTCAAACAATTGAAAGAGATACAATGATATTTTGCAAGTATTGTTATTTGTAATTAATTAAGTGTTTTACTAGAAAGCCGAAAATTTATTTTACTTTTGTTATTTATTTTCAAAGAGTAAGTATGAAGTTTCTTGCCCATTCTTCTCCATACGAAACTACCTTTTGAAAGGGACAACTATGTAAATTAATTTTTTTTTCTTGTATAAAAAGACCTTTTAATGTTCTAATTAAAACAAATGATTTGACTTTGACTTGATTATAGTTTCCACATTACAACAAAGATTAGCCTTGATTGGCGCTCATAGAAAATGACACGAAACAAAATAGGCAACTAACGCGACATGAAACAAAGTGTCGCTTCTACACAGAATCATTATTCTTACGTCAATACTTATTATAAAGGCTATTTACACAGGAGGGGTACGTGACGACTCTATATACAGCTCTCTTGCACCCGATGCGAGGTCGTGACGACTTCGGGCCGTAGTCGGTGTGCTGTCAGCGATGACGTCACACCTGTAGCTGAGCTTGGGCTGCACGCGTTCACGCCTTTGTTCACGCGCCCTAAACTATGATAAGACTGGAAGAGAACGTGAATATTAGATTCTTGGTTTCTTGGTTCTTGAAGTTAAGGTCATCATTGGATGGATTGAATATCATTGGTCATCATTGGATGCAATTTGGTAATAGCTACTGGTTACCATTCAAGAAGGTCAATTTCAATTCTTCTAATTAAAAACATTAAAAATCTAATTAATGGTATCCCCGAAATTTAAGATCTGTTGTTTACTTCATGTAGTAAGTCTTTAAAGAATTACTCATAATTCTTCGAAAAATGTTTTTTTTTAGCCGACTATATACCATCAAATGTACACTATTTTGTCGGGTAGAAGACACATATTTTTATTATACATAGAAATTTACACACACGGCTCATAATTATCACAGGACATTGAGAATTTGAGATCCATAGAAGAATTCCTGTGATATTTCGCGTGACATATACTATGTACGCAACCTGGGATATTATCTCTCCTGTGATAATTTCCCACGTAGCTGAAGAGGCGGTTTAAGCAATACTCACACTAGTTAAAGGTATTCTATAATCTTTTTTCCTATAATCTGTGTAATAAGCGCCCCCATCCGGCTCGGAGCGGACGTCCTCTCCGCTCAGTTTCGTGATCTTCCCCGAAGATGGCGGGCGCTGGAGGCTCATGTAGCCGTTTGATACCGGCCTCCGTTCTGTATGGGTAAAAAAATATATTTTTTATGGAATATATAATTATGTGGCAGAACGCATTTTTACCCAACTGCGTTAGATGCAAGGTTAAGTTTTTTGAGTTTAATTATGTATGTCTATGAATATTTCTTTGGTACGCTCTATAGCCTAACGGCTCAATGGATGGCTTGATAGCTTAGCCTGTATTGTACTACTGCAGGACAAAGGCCTTTCTCACTCGTTTCCACTTCCTGAGTGTGGATCAGTCCTGCCTATAGGAATCAAGCTCATTCCACGACCTTTCGCTTCGATCTGCCACGATGTCGCTGGTCGGTTTCTGGGACCCACATGACGACCGACCTAGGATCTTAAACTTGGTTGTTTTTTGAGAAAACTTTAAATTAAAAATATTATTTATTATTATTATTATAAAACTTAATATTTTTTTACCATCTCTTTTATTCCATGTACCTATTTAATTGTAAAAAAATATTTATTTTGTAGTGGGACAAACCTATTAACTTCTTAAATATGTCGCAATGCTGACATTGAAAATCCAGATTTGAAAACTGCTCAATATGATAAAATTCTTATAGTCCTGCCGGTTTTGGCAACTTTAGCTTATAAAATCGGTGTTCTATTTCAAGACCTATATAGGTCGAAAATTTATCAAGATCTCACCATACAAACTTGGTATGATATCCGGGTCTGCATCATCAGCGTCTCTGGGGTCAGCTGTATGTAGTAAGGCCCCCCGCGCCGCCCGCTCCCCTCTCTCGCCGCGGTCCCGTGGCTCGGTGCTGCTGGCTCGAGATTCGGTTTCCTGCTTCACGGGAGTCGGGCAATGAGGGGCGCGTTCTACGTACATTGCTTCACTGTGGACGAAACAAAGGATAAATATGGGTAGCTAAGGAATTGCTAAATTCCTAACCACTATCCTTTCTATCATTTGTGTGGATGAATGGAATTGGGGAAATGAAATTGGCACACGTATACCTACCTGGAGATTGATCTGGTTTTTTCCTGGGAAAATTTAGAAGTTTAGCTTAATTTTGAAGCCTATGCAGATTAAGTCGGGGGCAAAAGCTAGTGTTATACAGGGTTATTTTTAAAAAACCAGAAACCAGAAAAGTGGTCATTGTATTCATCAATATGAACAATTTTTTCTATGGGATCAACACTGAAATCATGAAAAAAAAATCTGCTGTTCCCTTTAAAATGCTATACAACAAAATCAAAATGTATGAAACAGCTGATTTTTTTTTTCATGATTACAGTGTTTTTTCCATATTTCAATTTAAGTATTTTTAATTTTGTCATCACTGCTAAGATCGACCTAGTTTATTAAGGCGTTAGCCAATCACGTAGCAGATCTTCAAACTAAGCTAATCGGGGACAACAAAACAAGATATTACCATCAAAGTAATTATTATTGCGCATAAACACGGCAATAATTTGCTTATTATGGGAGATAATTAGCAAATTATGGGCTTTAATCTGTAAATACAATGAGGTAATAATTCTCGGAATCTGTCCCATCAATCAGGAAATTGATGTAACGACATAGACTACATTTTATGACCGTAAAATAAACTAAAAAATATAACGGATGTAAAAAGATAGCCGGAAGTTACATAATACATAACTTTTATAATATTTTATTTAGCTTGCACTGTTCGTATGTATGTATGTAAGTTGTCCTTTCAAAATTTGCAAACCATTTTTCGACCATTTTTTGGTATTGATTGAGCTGAAATTTTGCATACACCTTTTAGTTCTGGTGACAATGCAATGTCCAATACTTAATATTGTAATAATTTCAATATGCATAACATTACACTAAAAAAGCTGGATTTTTAAAAGTTTTTTTCCTTAAATGTTTTTGGTCTGGATTCATACCTGGGAACCTTCTAGTGATGGGTATTAAAGGTCGATGTTTTGACTCTAGTTCATGTTTTTTTATGTTATAACTAAACTTTAAATATCCCCGACTAGACCGGTAACCTCCTAGCTGGAACTTCAAAGTGACTTATCGAAAGAAAAAAAAACAAACCTCGCATTTATTCTCACGTGTCCACGCAAACACATACATGTCGAAGTAAATGCGGAGATAATTCACCCATCTAAATAATGGCCGTGTCTAATTACCATTAATTAGCCGCAATGTTCTATTGATTTGAAAGGACAATGGTGGTTATACGTGGTGGTGAAGTAAGGTACAATCATGGTTTTAGCAGTAATAATATGCCAGTACTGCCTCGTTGGTCTAGTGGTCGCAAAGCACGACTGCTGAGCATGAGGTCTTGGGTTTGCTTCCCAGGTCGGGCAATTGTAATTGGGTTTTCCCATCAGAAATTTCTCAGTAGCATCCTCGGAGTCTGGATTTGTGCCCGGTTGATGGCAATAGGCTCGCCCGCTATTACATGGAACTTAAACATAACTGGCGAAATGTGGGTGTACTAATAGGTACACCTCTGCCTAATCCTACGAGGATTACAGGCGTGATGTTATGTATAATATGTATGTATGTAATATGCCAGTAATGTCAAAATGGAACTTATTAAAGCCGTACTTATTTAAAATGCTTTGTGATTTATAGTTATATATTTATTACAAGCCTTTGTTTGTAAACTGTAGGTATCATTAAGTTTAATTCTTCCAATATTATTTTTGCTTTAATAATATTATAAATGCGAAAGTAACTCGGTTTATCTGTCTATTACGCTTTCACGACTAAACCAATGAATCGATTTTGATAAAATATGGTACGAAGTAAATTTGATCTCATCTCATCTACATTTTATTCCGCGATATCGTCTGCGTTCGCGATAACCAACACATATGCGGACGAAGTAGCGGGCAAAACCTAGTGTCTTAATTATTAAAATCAAACTAAATCAGTAATTATAACAACGATTTAATGTACGTTTCAAACTAAATAGGTAAATAAACAAACTTAAAAAAAAGAACAGTCAATCCAGCAACTAAGTGGCCAAAAAAATTAATTCATTACAATTACCTACCTACTTCAAAAAATATAATGAGAAATGTTGACGTTTAGTCAGAGCTAACCCTAATTTGTAGATACAAGATTATGACCTGAAGGCCTAAATAAAACTCAGTAATATAATACAATATTCCAGCGTGATTAACTTCAAAGTTTTACAATATACATTTTAGTTTTCTGACATGTTTTACACCAATTTTAACCATGAACCCACATCAAGTGTGGCGTGTTGCGTGCCGTTACTTTTCAAGCACACTCTATTAAAGTTCAAGAAAACTTCATGAGTAGCTATTAGTGGATTTTTACGTCATAAACCCATAATCAAATAATATGTATTATTTTTGTTTGAGTTGACAAAGGTCTCTTGAGAGAGGAAGTATACCGATTGACATTGGTCATAATAATTTAACAAGCACTACTAACACATCTATCATCATATTTATTCATAAAAATAAATGAATACATAATATCTGCCAGAAGGTAATTTTTGAATGTCACATAAATATCTAAATAATCCTTTCCTGTTTTACATATTTAATTCTACTGCTATTGTCTATAAACGTGAAAGATTGTGTGGATTGATATTTGTTTGATAATCTTAAACAGCATTATTTATCTACTAGCTTAACAGATAGGATATTTTTTTATCCCGTTTTTCACAGACTCGCTTAGTTCTCAAACTACGCAAAAAAAATCACTGGGCAAAAGTTAGTAATAATATGAAGTTCTAAAATCTTCTCACTTTCTCCCAATTCGTTTTGTAGCCGAACTGCGTCCCAAACACTACAAAATTTAATGTCAAACAATCCAACAACACCTATGTACTCTTTGGCAATAGCGACCACTACTAGCTAGAGCTACTGAACTAGTGTTCAAAAGTCAAATTACAAGCCTGAACTAGACTGATTCAAAATCGAGAACTTGAAATCGATTTAACTTTACTGGTCCTAGGAGACGGAATGAAGCCGGTGGGTTAAGCTGCGGCTACATCATAGATAGTGCTATCTAGTGCTTGTGCTTATTCCAGTGACTACGAAATTTTCAAAAGACATCAATACCATAAAACTGTTACCAAAACTTGTTACCTATTCGTATCTCAATGTTTTGTAATAATAATAATACCAGCCTATTACTATCCCTCTGCAGGGCAAAGGCCTCTTCTCATACAGAGAACGCACGAGCATTGATCATTATGCTTGCTCAAGGCAGATTTGTTATTCCAGACTTATACCGTTTTGCAAGATAAATAAAAAACTTTGTATCCTTAGTGTTATGTATGTGTGCAAGGCGCGCACCCCCCGCGCCCGCTCCCGTGTCAGCGCGTCTTAACCGCCAATAAATCAGTGCGTTGCTAGCTAGCGAGTGTTTCACTTGTGCGCGTCCCTGTCCCCGCTCCCGCGTACCTAACATTGGCGACGAGAAGTGAACTTACCACGTGTTGGAAATGTCTAGTTCTGTGCAATTTGGAATCTTACATACGTTCGACCATAACACACAGACATGGAAAACGTACAAAGGACGTATATCGCAATATTTTGTGGCAAATAATATCAACGAGAAGACGGACTCCGCGGGTGAAAAACGAAAGGCCATCTTGCTCAGCGCACTCACTGAAGGTACCTACAAGTTAACAACGGATTTAGTTTTACCTAAAGCCGTTGAGGATGTGCCCTACGAAGATCTTTTATCACTACTGGATAACCATTTTACCCCTAAATGTGTCGGGTTTGGTGAGCGTCACAACTTCTACGCGGCGTCACAACAAGCAGGAGAGTCCCATTCTCAATGGGCAGCGAGACTGCGAGGACTGACAGAAAAATGTGCCTTTCTTAACGTGGAGGAGGCACTCCGCGACAAGTTTATTATGGGGATGCAACCAGGACAAGAGAAGGAGAAGCTGTACACGAAAGACCTGGCCGATCTTACCCTGGCCAAGGTCGTGGAGATGGCAGAAAACCTACGATGTTCGCGCGCTGCCGCCGCGGCCAGCGCGGGGGCGCAGGCGCAGTCGTCGGCGGCAGACCAGCAGCTCTTCAAAATAGCGGATAAAGGGAAAAGTGGTACCAGTGTAGTGAAAGTGAAGTGTAGTGTATGTGGGTATACGAATCATAAATCGGTTGACTGTAGATTCGCAAACTTAGTTTGTAAAAAGTGTCACGTAAAAGGCCACCTGCGTAAAATGTGTCCTAAAGTGAATTACGTACAGGTGGATGGCGGTGACAAGGGTGAGGATGAAGATGACGGTAAGCTGTATTATATCCGTTCATTCAGGGGAGAACCCATGGTAGAAACTGTCTGGATCGAGAACGTGGCGTTCAAATTTGAAATTGATAGCGGGTCCGCGGTATCCGTGGTTTCGGAGACGTTTTATAAAAGGTTTTTAAAAAAGGTGCCATTATCAAGTACATGTAAACAGCTCGTAACGTATAACGGCGGCAAAATTGTGTGCCTAGGTACGTTACGTCTTCCGATACGCTACGCGGATCGAACGAACCTTATGTACTTGTATGTCGTTCGCGACGGCGGCCCGCCCATTCTTGGTCGAGATTTCTTGTCATTATTCCGCTTACAGTTAATACCGGTCAACTATTGTGAGACTACAGGATTACAGCAGTTATACCCAAAGTTATTTTCGAATGAATTAGGTAAATTTAATAAATATGAGATAAAACTATTGTTGAAAGAAGGGGCAAAACCGGTTTTTTGTAAAGCACGCCCCGTCGCGTTCGCGTTGCGGGCAATGGTCGACAAAGAAATCGATAGATTGGTTGAATTAGGTATACTCGAATCCGTAGAATATTCTGAATACGCTTCACCGATAGTTCCAGTGCTAAAGCGAAACGGGACTGTCAGATTATGTGCCGACTATTCAGTTAGTATAAATAAACAGTTACTTATTCAACAGTATCCGCTCCCCACGACTACCGAATTATTTTCAAAGATCCATGGGGGTCAACAGTTTAGTAAACTCGATTTATCTATGGCTTATAATCAGTTAGTTTTGGATGAAGAGTCAAAAAACCTAACTTGCATAAACACTAATCGCGGGCTATATAGATTTACACGTTTAGTGTTCGGGCTGGCCAGCGCGCCGTCTATCTTCCAACGCGCTATCGAAGGCTTGTTATCCGGTATAGACGGAGTGTTGTGCCTGCTAGACGATATTTTGATAACGGGCAAGGATAGGCAGGAACATTTACAAAAACTAAATTTAGTTTTGAAGCGTTTAGAAGAAGCAGGGTTAACTTTACAAAAAGAAAAATGTAGTTTTTTTCAAGACGAAATCAGTTATCTAGGTTATATTATCACTAAGGATGGACTAAAAAAATCACCGGAAAAAGTTAAGGCAATGTTGGAAGCACCGGTGCCCACAAATGTTAATCAGCTGCAATCATTTTTGGGTCTAATTAACTATTATAGGAATTTCGTACCTAACGCATCCACTATCCTCAGCCCGTTGTACGATCTGCTAAAAAAGGGTTGCGAGTGGACATGGACTGATACTCACGACTCGGCTTTTAGGTCAATAAAGGAATTTATGACATCGGAACAGGTCCTTGCACATTTTGACCCGAACGCGACTATTATATTAACGGTAGACGCTTCCCCTAGTGGGTTAGGAGCAGTCCTCTCACAAGTAGGTTCAGATGGTGTGGAAAAACCTATTTCATTTGTTTCGCGTACCTTGAACTCTGCGGAAAAACGATATGCTCAGATCCAAAAGGAAGCAACCGCCATCATTTACGGCGTGCGTCGGTTTCATCAATATTTGTATGGAAGATCGGAACCGTTTATTCTTCGCACGGATCACAAGCCCCTATTGGCAATTTTTGGGCCCCATAAGGGTATACCAGAAATGTCAGCAAATAGGCTACAACGGTACGCTTTGTTCTTAAGTAGTTATAACTATAAAATAGAATATGTTCGCAGCGCTGATAACAGCGCAGATTATTTTTCCCGCGCGAGCTTACCGCGCACGGTTCACGAGTGCGCGTGCACCGAACAGTGTAAGTGTTGTGATTGCAAAGTATCATACGACCGCGCGACTTATGTTTGTTTTGTCGTAGACGGAAGCATGCCCGTTACGTTAGATAAATTGCGCGAGGAAACAAGTAATGACGTAGTTTTAAGGCTAGTAAAGGATTGTATTTTGAATGGTTGGCCGCCGAAGATAAACGATGTAAGGGTAAAACCATACTATTTGTGTAGATCACAATTATCGTTTGAGAATGGTTGCGTCATGCGAGGTCACAAGGTAGTTATTCCTTCGAGTTTATACAAAATTGTTCTTAAAGAATTACATTCTTCCCATTTAGGTGTAGTAAAAACCAAGGCTGAAGCGCGATCAAGATTTTGGTTCCCGGGAATTGACCTGGCTATAGAAACAATGATAGGTTCATGCGATGTGTGTATTCAGCTGCGCCCCGCACCGCCGCGCGCGGCGCCTGCTCACTGGGAATATCCACCTTGTCCCTTCCACAGAATTCACATAGACTTCCTAGGTCCGATTAAAGGATGCGTTTATTTGGTAGCGGTAGATGCATACACTAAATGGGTAGAAGTTTACAACATGAACACTACTACTTCTTCGGCCGCGGTAATTGAAAAGCTATACGACTTTATGTCACGGTTCGGAGTTCCGAAAACATTAGTGAGTGATAATGGCACAGCTTTTTGTTCACGGGAATTTGAACTATTTTGCGCAACAAACGGAATTTCACATTTGACGTCACCGGTCTATCACCCACCTAGTAACGGCCAGGCCGAAAGTTTTGTTAAGGTAATTAAAAAGGGAATAAAGTCTTGTATTTTGTCGACTCACAGCGCGAAAGAAACATCAGTTAAATTACTTAAATATCTTATGGATTACCGTAATTCAGTTCACTCCGCTACTGGGTTGTCTCCTGCGCAATTGGTGTTTGGGCACAAACTAAGGTCGCGATTGGATCTGATGGATCCAAAGTCATCGGCACCCTTGTCACCGTCTGATCCTAACGTTGTAAAAAATCAACAGTGTATGCAAACTAAGCAACAAGGGAAAAATAAAACAAGATATTTTAAGAAAAATAATGTTGTATTATACAAAAAATTTGTTAACAAAGCAAGTTATACATGGTGTAAGGGCGTCATACTTAAAAGAATAGGTAAAGTTTTGTATTTAGTAAAAGACAGTAATAGTTCAGAAAGTTACAAAAGGCACATTGATCAACTGATGTTATATAAAGGAACAAGTAACAGTAATAATAATAATAATGTGCAAAACTCGGAAGTGTACTCACCTGGGTCGGGTCGTCCTCCTGCACAGCAACCGTCACCGCCACACTCACCGCCGTCGTCGCCCCCGTCGTCGTCGCCACCGTCGTCGCCGTCGTCGTCGCCGCCGCATTCTCCGTCGTCAGCTGCTTCAGAAGGGCACATACTCCGGCCGGAACATAACTTACCAGATCCCGGTCCGGGTACTACAGCCAGAGGGAGGAGAGCAGAATCGTACGTACGAAGTACTTCTTCTTCATCAAGAGAAGACGAGCCAGAAATGGACGAAGCTGGTACGAACGACGGAGATGTGGAACCAGCAAATAGTGATTCGGTCTCCGAGAATGTTGGTCACAAGGCAGGGACGGAACTCGATACCCAGGCCCCAAAACACGATGAGCTTGTAGTTGTAACTCCAAAGAGATCGTTACGTAATCGCCCAGTTATTTGTTTTAAAAAGTACTTCTAGTGTTAAGGTTGATTAGACTAGAATATACTATGTATAAGAATGTTGATTGTATTCGGTGTATCTTTATATTATTAGACTAAGAGGGAGGAATTGTTATGTATGTGTGCAAGGCGCGCACCCCCCGCGCCCGCTCCCGTGTCAGCGCGTCTTAACCGCCAATAAATCAGTGCGTTGCTAGCTAGCGAGTGTTTCACTTGTGCGCGTCCCTGTCCCCGCTCCCGCGTACCTAACACTTAGTAAGGGTTGCACGCCGTTGAAATAGCGCTATAAGAATAAGCAAAATGACTGATAAGCAACAAACATTTTATTATAATTAGCTGAAGAAATCAAAGCATTTAAAGAGCATTAATTATTAGCTACCATGATTGACTGTGACCCAATGACTTCAGAAATTGATGAACGCTATTCATGGTGCCAATCTACTGGGTTGACTCAATACAGAATGCCATTTTTTTTAAATTGTAATTATAACGGTGCCATGATGATCAGCATGAAAGTTGTGCTTAAGCTTAAGTGGGACTAGGCAGGACCTGTCTCGTATTCTCTCTCTGAACGTACCTCAAAGGGGCATGCTTAGCCGGTAAATGTCGATGTCTTGCCGCGTGCCGTTTGTACAGTACAGCGAGCACGCCGCACACAGCCGTCGCTAGTAGTGCTGACATGGCAGCTATGGACGCCAGCACCGGAGACATGCCGAGAGCACTGCCTTCACCTGGGGATAAACATTTGGTTAAAATTGCGTGTACTTTTATGTAGAGTCTTTAAGGGAGGTCCTAGGAGTCTGTAGTTCTAAATGTTAGTACAAAACGATTCCCGTGGTATAATTATATTAATTTTAATGCGTATGAAGTCGCGAGTGGAAGCTACTACAGTAAAAAAGGGGGTTTTATAAGGGCTTTTAATAGCAACAATTCATTTATAGGCCTGGGCAGTAGTTAGTAAGTTATAAGTATTTTTAGTGTAAGTAGTTTGGCGAAATGTGGGTGTACTAATGGGTACACCTCTGCCTAACCCTTCGGGGATTACAGGCGTGATGTTATGTTATGTGTAGTTTAATATATTTTCACTTACATCACCACAGACGCAGAAAAACTAGGTATCTAAATATTAATTTCAGCAAGATTAGATTCTCGCACTAGGAATACTAATCATAATGACGTTAATTATTAAACAAGTTTGCTTACAATACGTTACCGTATTGTAAGCAAACTTGTTTAATAGTTGAAAAAATATCACGTCAAAAAACGGTTCGTAAAAATATTAGTCACAAATCGTAATTTATACAAGTTAAAAATAAAAAAAAAACTTTAACTAGCATTAAAATTCTAAAATGTATAACAACCTAAGTTTTAATCGTTTCAAAAACGGTGAAATGTGACAAATACTGGTGTTATAAAATGTTAATACAAAAACTATGAACACGCCATTTTTAATAGAAATGTGAGTGTTACGTCGCGATATGCTAATCCCCTTGGGGTAAGCGCTAAAGTAACAATAAATTACTGAGAACAAATATTTATAAGGTTTTTAAAGGTTTATTAAAAAAAAGTAATGTATCATTTTGACACAGTTCAGTAATTTAATTACTTAGCTTTGTAATTAATGATACTCCACTTGGAGTGCATTTATTGTTTACCAGCTTTTGCCCGCGACTTCGTCTGCGCAAAAATAAAATTAAATATAGCCTATGTTACTCGCAGATAATGTAGCTGTCTAATGGTGAAAGAATTTTTAAAATCGGTCCAGTGGTTTTTGATTTTATCTATTACAAACAAACAAACAAAAATACAAAATTTTCCTCTTTATAATATTAGTGTAGATGCATAAAAATGCTCTTATTTTATATGTGTTGTTATTTTAAAAATATTTGCAGTCTTATTTTAGCTATAATTTATATAATACTTAACATGTTGATATAATTATTTTGCGGGAACCGTACAATTTTCCGGGATGGAAAACTCATCCATCAACTCATGAAATATGCTATTTCATATAATCTATATGTGTGCCAAATTTCATGTAGATTCGTTCCGTAGTTTTAGCGTGAAAGAGTAACAAAAATACATACATCCTCACAAACTTTTATATCTATTAATAGTATATCTATAGTAAGATGTCAAAAAAATTAGTGTAAATGAAAGCCATTTTTGACGAATTGGGACTAAGATTCGATTGCGTAAGTTCCTTCAAAGTTTGAATTATTATTGTTCCCTATTCAAAATTCAACAGGGTACCTAATTCAAGAAAAAAAATATGACGAAAATTACGAATCTATGTACTTTGAAATTTGGTGCTTTATTGTACTGTGTAACACAACCTGTACTTATTAAAATTTGTGGTTATTTCTCCCTGCGCACGGCCAAACCAAAATGGTTATGAATAGTGGCCGGCGCGGTGCATGAAACAGTGTACACGTAGGTCTGTTATATGCTTTTATAAACTGGTCGTGTGGTTTTGGTCGCGTATTTTAGTTGGTCGTGATGGCTCAGCAGGTAAACCGAGCGCCTGAACCATTAGCCTCTCACGCTTGAGGTTGCGGGTTCAATACCAGAAAAGTACCAATGTGACTTTTTGAAATCATAATCTACTTTGAAATTGACATCACTGATATCGCCAAAGAAATAAGTCGTCAGCAAAAAAAAAAAATGAGACAAAAAAGAAACATAGTTATAACATTAACTTGTGGACTCCACACTAGGTCGAGCCTGTCTCGTGGAGTCCATTGTGAGATTCGGTCGATACGTATTGTAATTATTAATTACTTAAAGTGAAATGATAGAAGAAAACAAAAGAAAAACAAGAAATAGAATCTTAAATCTAAAAAACATCAATTTACAAAGGTAACGGATAAAATCTTAAATTTGGACTTAGAATTAACACACGTTTGAAATCACCAATACACATTGAGCAAGCATGGTGATCAATGCTCGTGTCTTCTCTATATGAGAAGAGGGCTTTGTCCTGCAGTGGGACAATTTTACCCTAATATTAATGCTTTTAATTGTTCATATCTTGTAAGCGTAGTGGTTTTCATAAAAGAAAATTAAGAAATTGGTGATATAGTAAGGGAATTTGCAGATTGCGGAGTACAATCTTGTTTGCTGAATACAACGATCGCAAAATCGTCTGCGAAGAGCGCTGAGTACAGCGACTCCCTCGTGGCCGCTCTTTCCAACATTGTAATTTTACAAGAGATTTTTAACCCACGTAGTAAAATAATAACTACTCTGTGGTTTTATAGATTAAGCTTTGCTAAAATTAACCAATTTACAAACTCTCAATAATAAAATAATAAATAAATAAAATCTTTACTAAGTAAACAGCATTTCAAAGTATAAAAGAAGCACTAGTCTCCATACTGGGTTTCCCTCTAACGTGGAGTCTAGTCTCCTTTGTCTTAAAAATAATAAGTTACTTAATAAAAACTGTACAGTGTATCTATGTGTAGTGTACTTAATTTACGAGTTAATGTGAGTTTAGACCAAATTGTTAACTAAAAATAAAGCAGGGCAATTTCTAGTAGTACGTCTCTTGTTACTTTCGGTACATCGGGTACGGAAATAAAGTACGTTCAAAGTCAAAGTCGAAGTCAAAACATTTAATTTTATTTCAATAAAACCATTTTTTTTTTAGGTGGTAAAAAAATTAAAACCATTTACGGGCACTTTTGAATTGTCAAGGAGTCGATCATTTAGTCAGAAAATTGAAGCTAGTTGCTCATTCCAAAACGGCGGTACGTCTCTATGGAGAAGAACGAGCAAGAGACTCAACGGACCCTCTTTATATGTGTTATAACTATAGCGTGGTTATAGTATGATACAGTGCAGTGGACAGATTCCTTTACTTAAATTCCATTATAAATCTTGGTCCTTTTACCCACAACTCACGAACAAATTCTTTCTATTCCATGGAACAAATAACCAAGCCATTTATTAACTCATTTCGCTATCGGAAACTGTGAAATAAAACCAGCTCATAGCGTGACCAGGTTATTAGGGCACATTAACTCTGCGGATATCTAGGAATTAAGCCTTAGGTCGTAGCCACGGTTTTATTATGGTTCTTACCGCTCTATTGGCAGCTAGCAAATTGCATTGGCAGGTCGTTTTGTAGATAATTGAGGTACAATTATGTAAAATATAATTTTGAAATGAAACTGTTATTTTTAGTATTGCTTTTTGATGCCGAAATGTAAACTGACCTAAATAAATTAGCAATAGATTAATGTTAAAGAATTATCGTTTTAACAAAACTAAACATATAATTACCCAGCTAGAAATGTGGAAGCTATGTTATGTGGCTTAACTAAATGTATGTATGGATCAACAGACTTTTTTATTATTTCAATGTTGTATGATTGAGAACAATGACCTGTAGGGAAATCTCATCTCAGCGAATATAATAATAATGTTCAATTAAAAATGTAGATGAGTCAGAAGCATTATTGACAGGTTAAGTTTGAGGCTAGATTGCGATCGTTCCCCCCTTAATTAGAATTGCCCCCTGTTTTCGGGTTTACAGTCAATTACGCCTTAAAACTACATAGAACCAATTCTACCTAAATTCCAAAGCTCACTTAGCAAAATTTACCAATGGGTACCTACTGTTTGCATAAATGTAATAAAATCCGTGAACTCGGTACAAAGAAATACATTATAATGGTTTAAGTGTTCGAATTGGATCGCAAATAAGTAAACAATTTCAGACTTCTGGGTTCTTGCACTAAACAGATATGGAACAGAAATATCACTCCGTACCATATTTTAAAAATCCATTGATTTTTTTTATACGTATGATTTTATTAGGATGGTTACGATTATTTTTGTGTGCAGATGGTCCGTGTCAAATAAACCTTTTTTCTTTCTTTTCTTTATTTCTTCTTTTGAATTTACACACTGTTGCAAAAATAATGATGCAGTAGAAATAAGACGCATGCAGTCCTCCATCCTGCGATATTCCGATATGATAGTTCTTAGAACATTTAATTGTATTGGGACGCATACGATTTCACACACAGCTCTGAGATCGTGTACGTCAAGGACGAAATTTGGTTTTACCAAGTGTTCTAAAAATCTATAAATTATGGATAAAATTGATTTATCATCAGACGAAAAATCGTCTATGCTGTACAGTGTGACCATCACAAAAATGGGAAATCTGCGCGATATTATGGAAAAGCCTGCTAAAAACACGAATATGCAATAGAATTATCGTACTACAAGCACGCAATTGTGTGCAAGGAATTGGGACGCATTATCGTTATAATGCGTTCGGTACTATCGACCGATAATAACGCGCCTATGTAGGAGAGCCTTAATTCCATTTTTATTTTATTTTGTTTAATTTTATTGGGAAAACAAACAGCAAATAATACAATAATCACAACACTGAATTAATCTTATCTTTGTTTACAAATTAAGTATTCTGATTCTAAGTAAGCCTTCTGTATTTATCTGTTAGCTTTGTTGAACTTTATGTGGGCGTCGTTTTGGAGCGTGAGAACTGCTTATTTGAGGGAAGTTCTTAATGGCGATACCAACAGATTCTAAACGAACGAAATAGCAAGTCGAGTGGGTATTGTGTTCCACGATTGGATATACCTAGATACTTTTATGCTTATGTGTACATTTAAAATTCGGGACGTTGTACTTGGAGTACCACTGAGCTTGCTGAAGGCAGATTGGTGATTTTAGACTTATTTCTCTAAATACTGCCTCGTTGGTCTAGTGGTCGCAAGCGCGACTGCTGTGCATGAGGTCTTGGGTTCGATTCCCACGTCGGGCAAAATGTTAATGGGTTTTTCCATCAGGAATTTCTCAGTAGCAGCCTCGGAGTCTGGATTTGTGCCCGGTTGATGGCAATAGGCTCGCCCCCTATACATGGGACTAAAAACATAACTGGCGAAATGTGGGTGTACCAATGGGTACACCTCTGCCTAACCCTTCAGGGATCACAGGCGTGATGTTATGTTATGTTATGTTCTCTAAATATTGTAAGATAAAGTCGCTTCCCGCCGTCTGTACGCTTAGATCTTTTTAACTGATTTTATTTGCTCAGTATCGAAGCAGTAACCTCATTCATGACAGTCAGGCGCCCTCACCACTGGGCCATCAGCCATATAATATATTGTATATAGGGTACAAACACACCCACTCATATAAAAATACATGAAAAGTTATTTTAAAGTTTACTGTCACCGTAATAATGTTTGTTTAGTGTCCGTGATATATTGTTGTTCTTGTCTGGAGTTACTAGTATTATTGTTACGATAAATAATATTTAGAATATAACGTTTGAGACTGGTTGGATTTGAACATATTGTCAAAAATCAACTCAAAATGTATCATATCGGTTAAAAAAGCTTATTAATATTGAGTGTTTGTTTCATTTGTTTGTTGGTTTGATTATCATTTGATATGACAATAGATTAACTGGATAACTTGAACTAGTTATGAGTTAATAAACATAATAATTTACACACAGTTTATATTTAAAAACTAGACTAGTATTAACGCGAAAGTTTGTAACGAGGTTTGATGGATAAAGTGCCATATATTTAGAGAATTGACATCTCTTACTAACATACAGCGAAAGGAAAGGACGATGACATTAAAGAACTAAGTAAGCGATGTCAAGTTAGTTTTGCCTTGAATTTCTCCGTATTTTTAATCCACACGTTTTAAGATGTCAACTATAACTGTATGGAAGTGTCAGATTGACTAAATTTGACAACTTAAATTATATTAGTCTCTTTCTTGTTTTATTGGACAGACAAAGATGGAAATAGTCTAATTTTAGTTTAGTTTGTGACCAAGGGAATCGGCACCAGTGTTTTTTACTCTTTTACGCTTTGACGGCCAAACGGAATAAGAAGAAATTTTGTTGATCTAACTTAACACATAGTATAATTTTTATCCCATCTGTGTGTCCCCGTAGAAACAAAAAACATCTATATTATACTCAAAGTATAAAGAGGTAAGTTTGTAAGGTTGTAGGGGGTAATCTCTGGAATTACTAAACCGATTTTGAAAATTCTTTCGCTAATTGGAAGCTACGTTATCACTGAGTGCTATAGGCTATATTTTATCATCAAAATGTTAGGGGTCCGTAAGAATAATTACTGCAAACGAAGTCGCGGGGAGACTAGTATTACATAATTTTTGAGTTGGACGAAGTCATTACCCTTGCCGGTTATTAACAAATCTAGATAAAATTAAAAATGAATACGACTTACCAGTAAACTTAGCTTGTCCTTTGAGCGTGACAGTTTCTATCGTGGACACGTCACTTCTTCCCTTCGCGTTGACAGCATACAGATCGATCCTGTAGCTGACTCCTGGAGGAAGACCACGGATCTCGAAGTAGGGAGGGGTTCGGTTTGTGGATACGTTGTAGCGGACCTGAGGAGAATGATAACGTTACTTTTATCGGTGTAATTTGTCTTTGCAAAGTTGGTATAATTTTTGTAGCTTTTCATGGTATATGTACCTAAAGGTACATGGTAAATGTGGGTGTACTAATGGGTACACTTCTGCCTAACCCTTCGGGGATTACAGGCGTGATGTTATGTATGTATGTACCTAAAGGTATACATGTAAATATAAGAGCTTATTTTAGTCATGTTTTTATAGTTGGTACCTGTTTTTATACATGTTAATCTTTAACATATTTCTGAGAGCTCTGTTTTTTCTTTTAAACATTTGTTTTTAAAACTACTTGATACAAAAACAAGGTACACAAAATAAGAACTTCTTTGTTTTTCTATTTTTGATTACATGCTTAATTTATTTTTCATACATACATACATACATAAACTCACGCCTTTTTCCCATAGGGGCCTACCCCTATATGCAAGGATCGTAGCAGGTGGCGTTCTATAGTTTCTGCCTACAGAAACTATAGAACGCCACCTGCTACGATCCTTACATACTCCTTTCGCCTCATCTACGTTCATACATCTCGTCATACAAGCACGCCGGTTACGAGTACTCCGCACCTGACCTTTCTGAAGGACCTCACTAATAAGGTCAGTGTAGGTCTTCCTAGGGCGACCCCTCCCGGCGTTGCCACTCACCTCTGCCATATAAATACCTTTTGTCAATCGTCTTTCACTCATCCTCTCAACATGACCGAACCATCTAAGCATACCCTTTTCTATCTTTGTCACTACATCTTCTTTTAATCCGCAACGGTCCCGTATAACCTCATTCCTCACTCTATCGTTCAATGTTACACCACACATACTCCGCAAGGAACGCATTTCCACAGCATTAATCCTACTCTCATGCCTCGTTTGCCATACCCAACATTCACTTCCATACATAAGCGTAGGCACCAGCACACCGTTGTGAACAGCCATTCGAGCCTTTTTTGACATGGACTGGTTGGTCACAACCGCATGTATAGCACCATTCACTTTATTTCCCGCAGTTACTTTCCTTTCCACATCAGCATCAATCTTTCCATCTCTAGTAAACATACTACCCAAGTATACAAACTCATTCATTTGCTCCACACTCTTATCATTTATTTTCACATCACACGCCGATACATCCTCTTCTCTTTCAAAAACCATCACTTTCGTCTTATTCACATTTATATTCATTCCTTTCCTCTTAAACGCATCATTCATTACCGTTACCATGTCTTGCAACTGTTCTGCCGACGATGCAAGAAGAACTTGATCATCTGCGTATAACAGGCATTTGACAGGTAACTCATCCATCCTTAATCCACACTCACTCTCTCTCAAATCCGCCAAACAACTGTCCATGTATAGGTTGAACAGCCAAGGAGACGCTACACAGCCCTGTCTTACACCTCTTGAGATGCAAAACCAGTCAGTGTATGCCCCATTTATCCTAACACAAGCACTGGAACTTTTGTATAAAGATTTCAGTGCTCGTATCAAGCGTCCGTCCACACCATACATGGATAGAGTCGACCATAATTCTTCCCTCCACACACTGTCATAGGCCTTCTCCAAGTCTACGAAAGCGCAATAGACTTTCTTGTGCTTTGCCAGATGTTTTTCGGCTATGCACCTTAAAGAGAAGATCTGATCCATACAGCCCATTCCCTGTCTAAATCCCGCTTGCACATCCCAAATTTTCTCATCAGTCACTCCTATCACTCTATTAATTAAAACTTTCGCATACAGTTTGCCGACAACGCTTAAAAGACTAATGCCGTGGTAGTTTTTACACTCCTGCTGTGAGCCTTTTCTTTTTATTTTTCAGTATTTGGATAACTGTTTTATAATTAATCTAACCTAACTGTTTTATAGTTTGTTATAAGTTACGAACGTTATGTCATCGCGGCCTCTCTTTCTTTTATATCAATCTGGCAGTGATGGAAATTCAGCTGTTGCCTGCGTCTTAAGCATTACTATCAAAAAGGTAACATAGAGTTTTTAAATAATATACTTACAATGAGCGAGGGCAGTTCAAGTAGTTCCATGAGGAAGGTCTGGGGCAGACCACCATCGAAGTTCTCAACGCACTCCACGTTCAACGAGTCGATGCTCTGGTTGGCTACCGTGCAGTTCTGCAGGTGGAATGGCCGACCTGGGTGAAGAGAATCATGTGTATTTTGTTTAAAAATAAATAACAAATTAATTTATAACGCAACGGCACTAGATGAAGGTTTTAAAAAAAAAATTTGCTCGTGAACAATATCAATTGCTAAGCATTATGAGTATTCTGTGGAAAAATCTGATTAATATAATTAATTCAGCCAACCAAAATCAATATTAGCTAATATTAATAGGGACTTTACAGTCATCCAAAGAGAACTGTAACTATAATTTAGCTAGAGCCTTGTCATACACACAACACATAATGCAAACACGTCATCAAAATTAATAATGTAAAATTACTACAGTTAAAAAAAAAATACATATCATGAGTAATTTCTTTACAAGGAACGAGTTTAATGCGACAAAGTCCATGACTGATTTGTCTCCAAAAGTACGACGAGACAATAAGTCTAAAATTAGAACCTTGTCATAATTTACGATGCCAATGATATAATGTGATCGACAAAGTACATTATTACACAAGAATGATCTTTTGACAAGGAACTAATTTAGTTGGAAAAAGTCTCAGAGTCATTGTATTCAAAAGTAGGAAGAAACAAGAAGGTTATAGGTGTACAAACTTACCAGCAGCAACCAGCTGGAACAGACAGGGCACTTTCTGCTGACCCACAGCATTTTCTCCATAGCAGGCTAAAGTTCCATACTCCATGTCAGTAGTCGGAGTGTAATTCAAGGTCGAGGTGTGGCCATGGCTACTGTATAACCTGAGATAAAATAAGATAAAATTAGATATTTAATCCTCAAAGAGTTAGGCCGAAGTGTACCCATTAGTACACCCATATTTAGATAGTACCTAATGCTAAAATCCCATGTAATAGGGGGCGAGCCTATTGCCATCAACCGATCAGAAATTCTGACTCCGACGCTGGTACTGACAAATTCCTGATGGAAAAATCCAATAACAATTTGCGCGACCTGGGATTCGAAACCAAGTCCTCAAGCTCAGCCTGCAGTCGAGCTTTGCAACAACTAGACCAACGAGGCAGTCACATAATAAACATACACCTTTTTATGTATAAGTTATTTTATTTTGCAAACATGACATAAAAGTACCCATAATTAGCAACAGCGAATATTTTACCAGACGGCATGCAAAAGTACAAATACTACAGAGACATCATCATTTATTAATTGTTCTGTAGTCAACTTATTTCGTATTCCTTATTTTGTATCCTAAACAGAGATATTCATTACAAAGCTGGTTTGCATCTCTAATACATCACACTTAAAGGTCCAGTTGAAAACCAACGTCAGACACAAGTGGTCTGACATTTTTGTAGAACTGGGCCTGTTTGGCGCAGCTGTGGGGCACACAGTACCTAATGTTTTTATTTTTGTGTTTTTAATTGAATAACCTTTTTAATACTGTTGCGTACACATGGTCGGTGACAAATAAACATTTTATCTTTCTTTCATTCAAATATTAACGGTATTACAGTAGTAATGCGGCTGTAAGGACCAAAAATTAAAAAAAGTAGGTAATGAAACTGGTGATGAATTTCTTCTGCATCATGAGTGCGTTACAAACATTAAAACTCACAGAAACAAACGACCAGACCAGTAAATAATACAAATTGTTATTTGTTCCGTGCGGGTATCGAACCCATGACACGCCTCGCAGCAGCCAATCGCTAAGCTCCTACGCAAACCTTATCGTCTATGCAAGACGGTTGTTTTAATAACCCGAGTACCAATTCCTCTGTTCACAAACTGAATTAAAATTAGACAATTGCCATTTCTTCCTGACAGACAACTAAAGAAAAGGACGGTGACAGATCAGAACTAACTTGGAGATATCAAATTAGCTTTGACATCATGCCACCTATATTTGAATGGAAGTTTTAGGTTGATTTACTTAAATTGACAGCTCTTGTTTATGTCTATAACTTTCTTGTTTTATTATCAAGAAAAAGGTGGAAATAGCCTGAAACAAGTTTAGCTAGAGAACAAAGAAATCGACACCAATTTTTGTTTAATAGTTGTCGTCCCACACTAAGAATTTCTCTTGTATCGTGGATGCGTTACACACATATGCACAAACAACCATTTATGTCTTTGTTTTTTTTAAATTAATATTTAAATTCCTGGATTCCTAAATAATGTTTAATAAGAGTCAGTTTTAATTGTTATCGTTAAACCTCCTATGAATAAAATAACCTACCAAAAAACAGACTGATAATTATTATTAGAAGAAAATAAATACCAGCTTATTTGTCCCACTGCAGGGCAAAAGCTCATTCAGAAAAGGCGCGAGCATTGTTTACTACGCTTGCTCAAGGCGGATTGGCTGATAATATTATTATAACATTTTTGTAGCCCAGTTCAAGTGCCTTACTTACCTACTTCTCTAATTTAATTTTGTACGCTTCATTGTTTACATCTGCCAAAGCAATATCTAGGCCAGCTCTGTGTACTTTCAATGAGATATTAAATATTATGGAAGATGAAAGGACGGTAATGGGAAACAATGGCATTTTGAAGTTTAGTGTCAAACAAAATTTTGTTAATAGTTCATCGACACACTTTGTTGTTCTAGTTCAATTACATAATTATTTTACATTACAAACTATTTTAAAAACAATGGTAACAAAACTGACTGTCTAGGGTGCCTCTCAGTAATAACAGGCGTGAAAAGCCACATAGCGGCGTTGAAAATAACGATAATCTTTTTTTTTTGGACCATACATCTTCTGGTTATATACTATAATATTGAGGGTCAAAGTACCAACTTTTTACGAAAACAGTAATTAAATATTATTGCTATACTCTAAATAACCCCATGACTCTTGAACTGTTGTAAGCAGAATGTTTTGCGAGTATTACATTGCGCTCTAACCTTTGATTTTGAACGTCACAAATAAAAGTCATTCCCTAGTAATATTTTTTACTGGGTCTTACATATATTACTTAGTTTCATGGTCAGTTTGCGTAGTGTACGGCTATGTCAAGTATAAATGCCAAAAAAATGTCTATAAATCTATTAATACTAGTTGTACCGATAAAATAATGAGACTAATTCGAGTCTTTAAGTCTTGAATAAAAAGATTATATCTTACAATCATAGACCGTATCACTCTTACCATAATGTGTGAAATATGCTAACAAGAACTTACTTATAAGTTAAAATAAAAAACAAGAGACAATCAAAACTTACTTGGGTGGCAGTTCCGTTTGTTCTCCAGAGTTGTTGAAGGTCCAATGGAAGGAGACCAGCGCTGGGTTGGCGTCCACAGAACAGTGAAGGGAGACCGTCTCTTGTTTTAGTGCTCCGAAGAGTTCTCCGTCTCTTCTTTCAGCACAGACTGGAGCATCTAAGATATAGGAAATAAAATATAGGTTATTGTGCACGTATTTTATTAGAACTTAAAAGTTAAACGTAAACGGTTGAAACTCATTTGTACACAACACACATTAGTATTTACCGTGTATCGAAACCGACAACCTCATGCATTAAACGCTTAAAAACTGGGCCATCACGACATACAAATAATAGCTATATATTTAGCTTTTTTAATGATAATATCCATAGCGACAAATATACGTAACTATTTTGTTATTAAATAATCGTTAAACACAACTATCCTCTGAAATTACTCCACTCATAAATACCCATAAACAATAACGAAAGTTCGGACAAAGTATGACGTGCAATATTACGTCGCGACGTCTAACAAGACCGGGGAAACTTCAGGATCGTTATAAAACTGCAGCTCTGAACACTTGGCGAGCACTTTTAATGATAAAGTCCAACCTGTGACGTAATGGAAGTAGTTTAACTGAGCTTGATAGTTTTAAGTTTTACGCGCGTCTCGTAGGACTAAAACATTGTGGGTTGTTGGTCCTTGCATCCGAATTAAGGTGTTATAATTATGTGGTAGTTAAATAAATTGTTTAATTAGTTTCACGTTTTTTATAGTTACTTCAAACTTTAACACTGACTAATAACTCACCTCTTTGGCCTTGCCTGCAATAATTATATTAGAATATCCATTAGCTTTGGTCAAGGAAGACAATGAACAAGGTTTTTGTCTAATAACAGACTGATATGCCTAGGGGTGGCCTTACTGAGTAAGAAATAGCATCACGCCCATCAGATAAAAATAGAAATATTTAAATCTAAAATAATGGGTGTACACTTTGCGAAGCCTAAAAATACATTTTCGTCTCAGTATTGTTTTGCTTTGGACTATTTCTGTGAAACTTCTGTTTACGTAGACATTGAAGGTCATTCTTTTTTTATTAATTTCGTTGCGGGATCCAAGACAGTTGAATTGTTTCTCCGGAACTCGTCGAGCTTCATTGCCTCGGCGTTTTTCTGGCGGCCTCCACTTTTAATTCTGGCTTTCAGGAGCTGCAGGGAGTGGAAACAGTGTGATGGGCTTGTCCCAATACAAAAAAATATATATATTATTTTACGTTTTACTCGTTTTAAACGTTTTAACTGGCCTTCAAAAACTTACACGAAACCTATACTATATATATAATTTACCCAAAAACATAATATTTTGCTTGTGTAATAATAAACAGTAGTTAATCGTTTTGCAAAAATCGTTTCCAAGCAATAGTAGAGTAGTATAGGTAGTTAATATTACCTATGTGTTTCGACTTTTTACATTCGTATACAGGTATATTATACTTAAGTCCACAAAATAGACGTCGCTTTTCAATTTCAAGCAAACTTAATATTATTTAATTATGAAACTAACAGAACGTGGAGTAACAACATCCTGTGAACTAAAACATTTTAACACAATTCCTTTCATCCAATTTTCGTCAGACGACTTCTACGCATCTGCCATTAAACGGGCTCCTGTTTATAAAAGGACAATTTTAGGGCCCACCCTGCAACCCCTCATCCATTTTGCAAGTAAATTGCATTTTCTCAGGTTTTTATATCACTTCCGTGGTTGACGGAAACAGGCACGGTTTACGGGCCCTGGGGGAGTTCAAACCTCTCTTTTGTCTTCCCGCAACAAAATTTTAATATTATAATTTTCCACAGTTTAAAAGATAATATTTTCAGGCGGTTTAGTTCTGGCTGGCTCTTAATTGTTGGTTTTTGGTGTGGAAAATATTATGTAGTTGTGTTAGTTGAGAATTCATTTCGAGTGTGCCACTGACAGTTTGCGAAGCAATAGTTAGGATTTTTGCTCTGTATTCACAGTTGAAAATGTAGTCTTTCTTTGCTTGGCTAGTTAAATACTGTGGTAACATACATACGCCATCTAAAAAGAAAAGATTTAAATAAAGAAACACCTACGGAAAAACTACATTTCTAAAATCAAAACTAAACGAAGCATAGCCCCACAAACTGTGATTGTACTAAAACCATCTAAAACCTCAAGCCAAATATTCAAACGTTGTTCCACAGTCACATTGTACTCTAAACTTCAATTTACATTGTTTGAACGAGCTAACAAAACACTTATTACTTCGTTACCAATTCTCTAGCCATTATTCCACCAAATGTCCGCGTAACATCTTTCCTAAAAGCATTATTCAAAACATAGTACCAATCCAGGTCCCAAAGCAATCTAACCAACACTAAAATTTTGTTAACCTCAAACGAACGTTGAGTCTTGCGGAATTAGGGTTGATATTTACCCAAAGAGGAAGTGCTTTGACTTTGGATAGAAGGCCAGGATTTAAAAATAAAATAAACGTTGTCCTAGAATTACACGTGCCTACGATAAAGCTATAGTTTATATACCATGTCAAAGCTGTGAAGTACTCATTTTGTCACTTGACCCTTCCTTTCCGTTTTATTATTTAAAAGGGTCATGTAGCACTGACCAGATTTTATTATGCTTTTGAGGTGTCTTTTAATTTTGTTAAGGAAAAATTATGTAGTGTTTTGTTTCTAGGAATGTGTTTTTGTACTGCGGATATAAGGACCAATATTTATTGGGAGTGTCAAAAAGGCTTAGCGATGGAATGGGATTTGTTCACTGACATGAATAATCTGCTGTCGTGATGGCTGAGTGTTTAAGGCGCCTGCCTCTCATAGATGTGGTTGTTGGTTTACAGCCGGACACAGGCACGTACTAATAGGACTTTTCTATTTCATATGTACGTCCTCATTTTATCTTGGACATCACCGACAACGGTGAAGGAAAACCTCGCGAGAAATCCTGGACTTTTACAAAATATAAGTTTGAAATGAGCAAACGCGACTTCTCTGTATGTGAGGCCTTTGCTCTGTAGTGAGACAATAATAATCATAAGTCTGTTTAATTATTTTCCATCTTTTAAACACTACTTCATCCGCGTAGAGGTAAAAAAATAAAATATTAAACATTCAACTGTAAACAGTCGGCTACGATACGGCAGTAGTGAAGCTAGTACGAAAATTTAAAACAAGTATTGCCTTTTTATAATGCTAATAGGGGTTAATAGTGTATTGTATAGATAAGTGAATATGCTGTAAGCATTAAACCATGAGATATTATGTGGATATGGCGAAAATAGCCAATATTTACTACGATTATGCAGCCCTATGAATATAGAATCCCTGGCGACACTCGCTTCCTACACTAAATGTTATGTCGCTGAGCTAGAAATCTGGACATGTTAAATACAGATAAAGTCATATGAAGTAGTCAGACTTAAATCTACTTAAAATTACATAGTAAAATTAAGTTTAGATCCGTTATTGTATTATTGTAAATATTTATTTTAAAAAAAAGTAGGTACTTTTTTAGAAAATAAATATTTACAATACATATTGCTATTACTTTCAGTAACATTAAATTATTAACCTAGAGATAATGACTCATTCATGATACTCACATCTAACCAACAAGGTCACAGGGTTACTGGTCCCCTTTCCCTCGCTATTGGCTGCCATGCAGGTGTAGTCCCCAGCTGCAGCCCTCGTCACACTCTGCAGGACCAAGCTCTGAGCGCTCAAGATGACACCTGCGCCCTCGTTGTGGTAGATCTCGGAGTTCTGGGTACAAATGTGAAAAAGTATTCATTAGTTTATTTCGGGAATATTGTTATTTTTGTGAGAAGACATATAAAAAATCCAAATTGTTTTAAAAGGATATTATTGCGACTCAATGCAATACGTAGCTAACCTAACCTAGTTTTCTAATACGTATTAGTTTATTATTATGTAAGATAATTATGCTATAGGCCTGAGTTGCCTGACAATAAATAAATAATAACAATTATTATCAACCACGTCGTTAACAATTATTTTTAAGGTCATTAAAGTTTTTTATAAGATAATTTATTACAAAAAAAAAGATGAAAATATAAGATGAAAAAGAAATTGGTGTTCATACCTAAATTTTATAAAATATATCCATAATTTTTAAAACCCCTTTAATTTAAACCTTTGGTAGCATTAACACAACAAATAAATGTAGTATTTGTTAAACGATAAAATAATAATTATTTTACCTATTGTCTCTTCTACCTATTTCCAAAACAAAATAACATAATAATGTTCAAAAACCATTCAAGTAAATAACACAAGTAACAAAGCGAACTCCTTCGCAACGACCAGAGCAACACACACAGAATTACAAACAACTTTGAGCACTCGTGGTCCAATGCATTACGGTTATAAATTAAATGTCTTTTAACAGTGAATACCGTAGTACGTAGAATTTCCTGGTAGCTTTATACATAAAGGAATTGCAGTTTACTAGGAGTTGAAGGCAAGTAATTTTATACTGCATGAATATTTTATACTACACTACCCCACATGTACTTACTACAAATGAATTTTTGAAGCGGATCACGTAACTACTAGCTTTGCTAGTCTGCGACTTCGTCCGTTGCAATTACGGATACCTCTTTTTATAATAAAATATAGCTTACAAGCTCCTGCCTACCCACTAAATTATGTGAATGACAGTCAGTGTTAGTTAGCTATCAGTGAAAGAATATTTACATAGTTCCTATATATTCCTATCAGAACTTCTAAAGACATGAGGTGATTCCCAATGAAAAAAAGAAGACAATAAAACGGACCACACGTTCTAACGCGTTCAGACAAAAATAAACTCTAAATATAAAGATATGTAATAATAAAATTCATAACAAGTTAAAGTTATTAAAAGTTCCATCGATAGGTATAGTTACATCAATTATTTATGCAAGTTATCAAGTAGATATATTGAGTTCGATGAATTTTGCCGATAAACCTTCCAAGAAGATACAGTCATTTATTCATTCATGTACAATACTAGCGATACGCCCTGACTTTGCATGGGTACAATTTAGCAATAACCTTTCACTTGAATCACTCTATCTTTAGATGAAAACCGCATTAAAACCAATTTTGTAATTTAAAAGATCCAAGCTTACAGACGGCGGAAAGTGACTTTGTTTTATACTATGTAGAGATATACAGACTTAATAAATAAGATAAAGTATCAAAAACCAACAATAATAAAAGAGAATCTAAAACTAAATAGTATCAAAAAATTCTTCCGCATCGCTGTCAACTGGAAATGTGCCCAAAAGACTGGCATCATTGCCACGTTGGATGAGAATGCTCAGCCAGCCATTAGGTCTACCCGAGTTGTGTCGTACTGTCCGTTACATTATTGATATTACTCAGAAAGATTATTCAATTATAGGACCCAAAAAAACGTCTAGAAAGAGACGAGGCTAAATTGGAATTAAGGAGAACCACATCAAGAATACTAACTTGGTTTGTTTTATTCTCAGTATTAAGTATATTTTCGTTAATCTAATTTCTTATTTCTAGAATATACTTTTCTGTTAGGTAATCAGCTATTACTGTTTATTAGATTAAATGTTCTTTGTTTTATTTTAGGACATAACAAATATTCTCATTAATAAACGGAAGTATAAAACTTTTCGTGAGGTGTTGATTTTTCAACACACTTGCTCGAAATGTTGCTCATATTGCACTGCTTTTAGAGACACAATGCGGTGTATTACGCACTCGTGCTTTTTCCATTTTTTTTTTTTGGCAGAGTTTTAATTGGTTTATGCCTAAATATTCAGCCTCGCTCCAGTAAAATACTAGTATTGAGTCTGCATCTGCTACTGCATCCGGTTAGACTGGAAGCCGACCCCAACATAGTCGAGAAAATTCTAGGCAGATTGATTCAAAGTCAATAACAATAATTCAAATTACTCACACCATGAAACCAGACAAGGCGATGTGTCTTGGGATTAGCCTTGACTGTACACTCAAAGTATACGTCGTCACCTTCCTTGATCTCGTCAGGGTTCAGATTTGAGCCCATCTTCAGGTCAACTATCGGGATATCTGTAAACAAGATAAATAGTTAGAAGGCTTTCAACAAACTTATCTAGAATGATAATATATTTTTCCAATAACAACATCCAGACTAAAATCTTTCTGTGTGCCACATCCAGATCCAATTAGCCATACTGGTATGATTGAGTAACAGACATCCATCCATCCCTACTTTCGCATTTATAATAATGTAGAAACATTCTCAAATGTAGATATGTAGATGACTATAAGTTAGATAATGAAACAAAAACGACAATTTTATTACAACAACACGAATTCGATTATACGATAATAGACTCTATTTCTAAACACATTACAACTACATACTCAAACAGTTACAAAGCCACTACAATAGTGAATTGATCTGAAAGAAAACGAGTGTTTTAACAAAGAAAGTTCGAGAACTCAAAAGTTATCCAATCACAAGTTAATATCAGAATTAGTGAGGTGACTTGAGTGGAATTACCAACTTGATAACACAGTGGTCGGGACACGTGTTCGAAGACCACTATCTTGGATATTTAGTTTAGAATTAGTTTTTTCATTAAACTCAAAGTTACTTCAGACAAGCTCGAAGATATTTGTAAAGTTTGTTAGTAGAAAATAAACGAGAAAATTCATGTTGTTACACATCATAGTTTGGAATATAAAAGTTTCTAGACGGTGCTCCTTCTTGCCATAGTTGAAACATTACTTTTAAGCTAGTACTTGATTTAGCAAAGTAAACAAGGGTTTTGTATCCAAAGGGTGCTAAATAGAACCCTATTATCAATCCTCCGTTGTCTGTCATCATATATCATTTAAACTGTAATAGTACTAATTTGTTAACACAGAATGTGTAGAATTATTTTGTACTGGTGTACACTTCATTTTATTTATGTAAAATTTTGAGCACTTTTTTTAATGTCTGATTTTGTTGTTTTATGCTTGATTTGCACCTACCATGTTAGTAATCACCACCTTTGGTTGACTGTTAGAAAATGCCTAAGGCATTAAGTCTGCCTTTGTACTTTTGTTACATAAGGTTTAAATAAATGTGGTAAATATAGTGGCTATAACGACAAATATATAAAAAAGGGGCAACAAACGTGTTTTTTGTATGTAGTTTTAAATACTGTACGGTACTTGGTCCGTTTTGTTTTTCAACACAATATTTTAATTATTCTTTACCATGTTTTCATGATTATAATATTATATTTAAAAAATAATTTAGCAAGCTAGCAGCACTCATAAAATATACTTTAATACCAGTCCAATTTCCAGTCGCGACCTGAAGTTTAATACTCTGGCTTTTTTTTGTCGGTAAAAATCATCAAATGACTCCCTTCCGCCCTGGGTGGGGCGGAAGGGACTGTCAGACTTTTACTGACTATAAGACCACCCTACTCCTTCTGTTGCCCTTTAC
This sequence comes from Hoplodrina ambigua, assembly GCA_949774945.1. Taxonomy (NCBI): domain Eukaryota; kingdom Metazoa; phylum Arthropoda; class Insecta; order Lepidoptera; family Noctuidae; genus Hoplodrina; species Hoplodrina ambigua. Next base: position 831,568 of record OX458982.1, read on the forward strand.
GTTCCGGGGCTACGGTATCCTGTTATGACGATAATATTCTGACTTACATGAATGTGTCTTTTTTTAGGTATAGAGCATCATTACAAGAAGTAAAACCTAAATTACACAAAAGTAAGACACCAAATCTTACGCGCCTTTTCTTTTAATATAACAAGATCTATTCATACGGAATGAAAGAAGAAATACCGACGCTGAATCTCAGGATCCATCATCGTTTCAATAATCAAAATCCTTTCAATTCTGATTAACGCTTACAGAGAAAAGCGCGGTTCCATTTGTTCTCGTTAGTGCGATGTGTGTTTTCAACAGAATCAGTATGTTCTCGTATGTGTATTTTGTTTGATTCGACATTAATTCAACTACCTTAACTATGCAATATTCCTTCCTTTGTTTAAACTAAATTGCTTGATTCCCTTTTGTTTTGTAGCTAAGTAAGTTTGCTTTGCTGAATGTTTTTTCTTTAATTCTTATTTCAGTTTTATTTAAACTTAACGCAACAAAAAGCACAAAAGGGGACTTAATGGCGGCAAGCATGCTTTTGGTTTATTAAAAATTTTAGTTGGGCGTTTCTTGGGAACAGGCTAGTCTGACTATGATCTTTACTAGCTACACCCCGCGGTTTCATCAGCGTTCAGTTACGTCTTCAATTACTGGTAGTAGCTGGTGGGTAGTAGCATGTTATAGCGATTTATTGCTCATAAATCTGACTATCATATACAAAAACATTTTTACTAATCCCCTTTTAAAAATTCTTTAGCTTTATTACTGTTATCTAGCTTCTGCCCGCGACTTTGTCCGCATGTTTTTTCATTCTCGTTATGTTACGTCTTTGGTTACTGTTTTGCTCTTTTGTGTCGTAGCGCGATATTATGTAACCTATATTCCTCATGAATCTGGCTATCATATATGTACAAAATTTGTTAGTTTTTCTAGTCCCAGAGATAAGCTTTAATATTAGTATAGTTAAGTAATATTTACCTCCAATTCCATCAACATCCAATCAAAAACACTATCCATCTCAAACCTATCCATCTTCTCAATCAAAACCCTTCACAACGTCATCAATACTCACAGTGAACATTGAGCCTCCATTTGTCCTCAATAGCGGAGTCCTGTATGTGTTTGTTTTCAGCACGGCACGTCAAATATTTACCGTCGTCCTCGACGCCCGGCACTAAGCTCAACACGCTCAGCGTCTCGTTGTTCTCGGAAAACTGTGAAAAGATGCGCTTTACGTTAAATTGCATTTGATATTGTATGCTCTGGAAGTGATTCCGCTGTTTGGTGTGGAGATTGGTTCGGTTATAAACAAGTGAGACGAGTTTTTCAGAGTTTGACGGGCTTTTGTTTGTGGATACAAGTTTTAAGGATGGTTTTAACTCAATTTAGTCATTGCAATACCTAAAATGATTATGAGTTTAATTATAAAACAAATACACCCTAATAAGCACATTTTGCTTTTTTTTTCTAACCTGTATTATCTTACTGCTGGGCAATTGGTCTCTCCTACAGTCTTGTGTAACTTTATTTGTGCTTTCAAAAAGCTTTCTTAGAAATTAAATAGTGTCATAATCAATATTTTATTTCGAGAATCATCATCATTTTCTATTCACTTTTTCGCCATTAAGGACCATGTGAGTGTACCTAGTCCTAAGAGACGGAAAAGCGCATCCATAATTTTGAGTGCTGGTTCTTTGCCTAGCTATGTAATGATGCAGGCTGATAATAGTTTAGGTAGTAATAGTAAATGAATAGTTGACTCACATTTTTCGCCATCCTCTTCAGCTGTCTGTTGTTCTTCCACCACGTGACATATGCCTCGGGTCTTGAACCTGTCGTCTTGCATTCCACTTCGTACCTTTTGTCAGCTGATACCTGCTTCTCTTTTGTCAGTATGTTCACTGTTATTGGTTTCACTGTGGCAAAAATAAAATATTTTACAGTAGGAACATTTTATGAGTATCATATAAAAAACTGATCAAAAAATTGTAAAAAAAATATGGGATTAAAATATTTCACTGGCATATTTGACGAAGGTAAAATGCTGAACTCGCCAGCTGTTAGTAGGTGTCCACGATTAACAATATTGGTAGCAAATTGGAGAAAAACTAAAACTGTTTTTACTAAAATAGTTAATATTTACACCGCGCAGTTATCGTTTTTAAAGCGACTTTAAAGCGGAGGAGATTCTCACTTCGACTGTATATTTGCTACGCGGTTATTCCGCCAATCATGTATAATTATCTAGTAGGTCCTACTTCAGAGGTACTGAAGTACAAAAATAATTATTGACTAGTTATACATTCGTGTTCATATAACCATGAACTTCGAAGGTACCCTATGAAACCACTCATAGATGAACAGCATTTTAGGTACTTACAGTGAAAGGGGATCATGAAACACATTTGCTTGTTATTTTACTTATTGTTACTTTGTCGTCATGGATTTTCAGAAAGAAAAAAAATAGAAGAAACTCCTAAAATATAACACGGATCAGAAAATCTTTCTGCAAAGTATATTATTGACTTACAATTTATATCTAAAATAAGAACTTTGGTTTCTGGCTGCGCGAGGTTGGTGTTAGAGGCTTGACAGACGAGCCTCGAGTTCAGGTGCTGTCGCCCCACGTTGGGGAAGGTCAGCGTATTCACCGTCACGCCGTCAGGCCGCTGCTCGAACGAGTCGTCTATCACCACGTTCTCTAAGTACCACGTCACGCGTGGCCTTGGTCTACCTGTAAAAAGAATTAAATGTTTAAGAATAAATCTATCTGTTTTTAGTGTTTAGACATTGTTTCAGATAGTAAGACATTTCAGTACTCATCTTTCTAAATTTATTTTGGACTATACTGATATCGGTGAAGGAAAACATCCTGAAGAAACCATTATATATAACTAATATAACTTGTACTAATACGCCTTGAGGGTAGTATGTCTTAGTCCTGGAGTGGTACGATAATAGGCTGGTATTATTATAATCATTTAGTATTTACCTCTTTTCGACACTGTAATACCTTTACCATAGTTTGAAAATCAACAATAATCAATCCATCAATAAACCTATGTCTCTAAAGACCTTGTAAAATATGAATAAATATAGAAATATCTAAAAGGACCAGATATTATTTTATCAAAATCAAAGCCTACAAGAAAATCGATACCGTGTCGAAATAGACACATTTGTCGATAATTATCTGAACTTTGTGGTCGCCACCATTATTCTTTTTGACAAATTGTCGCTCCAATCAAAACGGGGTTTAATGGCTTCATTTTTCTTTCTGACACGACTTCGCTTTCATCAAGAAGTGAAATATGTTAAAGTCGTTTCAAAATCAAGATGGCTATTTGTCTTCGGTAATCATTATTTTTGATATCATTGACAGCGATATCAATTTGGGTTAAAGGATTGGTACTGGTTTTTGACTGTCAATACTTTATGCCAAGTAAAAAAAATATGACGTAGAACATGCTTGTAGTAAATGGATTTCCAAATATTATAGTTTGAAGTGTTCGGTACCCAATAGGGCCTTATTACTAAGCCTCTGCTGTCGTCCGTCCGTCTGTCTGTCAGCGGACTGTATCTCATGAACTGTAATGAGTAGATAGTAAGTTGAAATTTTCACAGAGTGAATGCTTTTGCTGAACCGTAATGATAACGGAGTTATAATTTTCATAGAGAGTGTACTTCTATTGCCGCTATAACAAAAAATAATAAAAATATATGCAATAAATTAAACGGGAAGTTTTTGTATGTAGTGTTAAATATTGTATGGAACGCTTCGTGTATGACTCCGAGTATATAGATAAAACTAACTTTTGCCCGTGGCTTCGCTCGCGCTAAATTCGGGTAACATAGTTTACTACTCCTTTTCTTTTAAGTTTTTCCATAAAAACTTTGAATTTGTAAAAAATATTTATTAGAGGACGTTTTATAACTATAAACCACTCTTTGCCAAAAATCTTAATACGTCAAGCGGTTTTAGATATTTTGTGACGATTGATTGAGTGAGTAACCGTTCGCTTTTAAGAACCAATTTGGGAATTCTATCAGCATTTGCATTGCAATTTATAATCCCATGTTCACTAATTATAATACACCCTACCATTCTCTTCCAAATTGATTACACGGATTATCGTAACCTGTAAAATAGATTTACCGTTATCGAGTATATCGTAACCATTTCCCCTATATTTCCCATAATTAACGCCCACGAATCCTGTGTGTTTATCATTTATGGTGTCATTGTTATATTCGACCCCAAATTGTATGGGATCGGATTGTTTTATTGTTTTACACTCGAAAGGAACAATTATGGCCGCTAATTGTTCGGATAGCTTTAAAGATTTGTTACGGATTCGTTTTGTTTTATCATTTTGGGTCATTACGGTTTAGGCCGATTGGATATACACTGTTTGTTGTATTTATGTCTATCAATTTTTTCTTTGCTACTTTTAGTGTCTGTAATTATTTGAATTTTAATAATTTTTGAATTTCTCAGTAGTAGCCTCGGAGTCTGAATTTGTGCCCGATTGATTAATAGGGACTTAACATAATTGGCTTAATGTGGGTGTACTAAAACCGCTCTGCCTATCCCTTTAGGGTTTACAGGCGTGTATGTTATGTATGTTTGTTAATTCAACATATTTAATTACAGGCGTTTTTCTTTATTTGTTGATCTTAAGCTTCTTCAAGTAGGATATTATTATAATGTATTTATTCGAAACAAATATATAAATTGGAGTGTCTGTTCGTAACTTCAAAGTAACAGCTTTAAAAAATATGTGAATAATTAAACGGTAGTAAGGTACACGAAAAAATGAATTAATAAAAAAATGCTCGTCTGTCTGATTAACTTTTATGAATTAATTATTTAGGTATTTTTTCCGAGAAAAAAAAGGTAGCCTCTTGATAACTGACATTCACGTGAACGGAGCGGCGTACATAAGCTAGTAATCCTACTAATAATATAAATGCGAAAGTGAGGATGTATGGATGTTTGTTACTCTTTCACGCTAAACTACTGAACGGATCTGGATACAATTTGGCACACTTATAGATTATACTCGTAGTTTAGAGTTGGTAACTTTTTATCCCGGAAAAATGTATACTTCCCGTGGTATAATATATCAACTTTGACGCAGACAGGGTCACGGGCAGAAGCTAGTAATAAAAATATATTATAAGGAACGAGAACTTTTATTATCTTCTTTAGATTCAAATATATTCTCTCCTTTTAGATCCATTAGATTCTTTTGATGTTAAAACATAAACAAGTAAAAAGAATATTTATGTAAATAAAATTTGTTTACAAATATTATTATTCTATATACACATTATATTATTATTTATTTTCGCTTTATGCTAAATAATAACAACCTCAATATAAGCTTAGTAAGAAAATACAAGCCTTAGAATATTTCAAGTTCAAAGGAGATCTTTAAGCCTGTATCTCATACGTTTCTAACACAATATATACACACAAATATTATACAAGGTCACATAATATAATATATATATTTTAGCAACATCACAGGATACAATATTTAGAAAATAAATTCTGCTATCAAAATTAACTAAATAATAATACCAGCCCATTAATGTACTGCTGCAGAGCGAAAGCCTCTAGATTTTAGGCTCACATTAATCATAAGTCCAGATTTTCTCACGATATTTTCCTTCACCGATGTCAGTGAAGTCCAAGATAAACTAAGAAAGTACATTTGAATTAAAAAAGTCACATTGGAACTTGCCTGGTGTCGCAGGCTTAACCAATAGGCTACCACGGTACTGGTTCCGATTCCCTTGTTCAAAAACTAGACTAAATTTAGAGAATTGACATCTCTTGCTAACATACAGCGAAAGGAAAGGACGGTAACATTTCATGACGTTAAAGAACTACTATAGCGATGTCAAATTAGTTTTGCCTTGAAATTCTCCGTATTTTTAATCCATACATTTTAAGATATCAACTATAACTGTATCGATGTGTCAGATTGACTAAATTTGACAGCTCTTATTTACATTAGTCTCTTGTTTAATTGGACAGAAAAAGATGGAAATAGTCTTATTTTAGTTTAGTTTGTGACCAAGAGAATCGGCACCATTATCTAACTATATAGAAACCATTCAGAAACTAACTAACCATAGCAAATTGAATACAAATGTTTGTAATTGACAGGCAGTAATAATATTCTCTCGACCGATTTTCGGTCACGACAATCTAAATTAAGACTAGGTAACTAGGTAGGAGATATTATAGTGCATGAGTGTGTGCATAAACACAGGTGCACTCTCTCTTCTCTCACTCTCGTAATCCAATAGGATGGCAATCGACACGACCAGGGAGAAATCAGGCTTAGGACTAAGAACTTTACGTGCTATTCAAACCACTGGGAAATCACACCACCAACTTCCAAACCTCGAACTGCTACTGAAATTTTCCTATTGGAAAATCCCAATAACACTTTGCCTGACCTGAGGTTGGGACCTAGGACCAAACGCTCAGAAGTCGCGGCGGTAGATACACATTCTATTCAGATTAGAAATAAAAATAAATAAGTTGTGATCGGTTCCAACGCTATCCCATAACTTAAACTAGTATTTTGTAAACGATAGTACCTGATAGTTCGATAGATAGCGTTGTGGTCGAATTACATGTCACTATGGTTTCGTTTAGGTATACCAAAATAAAATTGTCTCGCTCTGAGGTACTGCGTTTCATTTTGAGTATCCTTGACTTCAAGGCATCTTGTACCGATATTGTACACATTCACATGTTGTTTATAAATGTTAGTTCCAACATAAACCATTTCACCTGGTTCCACTTAACGTCTAAGACATCTTGTTTCATTTCCCTTTACGCCTCAGCGCATACGGAGTATTCTACCTGACAGTAAGCTGTATTAGCTTAAGCCAGACATCTCCGTGTTAGACCTAGATTAAACAGCCTCTCTGACGCCATTTGCTGTATCAGTGAGTCTGTGTGAGTTAGATAATTTCTCTTTAAGTAAATAGGTTGAATTTATGGTGTTGTTTTGTTCTTGAGTTACTTTGGTGATTTCTCAGATTCTATTCGTTTTTAATCTTAATGCTAGTGTGGCAGGTACCTTTTTTCAACAGCTTATGCTCATGTGTCCCACTGCCTACCCCCCTAAATCCTTTCACGTGTGATACCGTTTTTTATTTAATTATTCCTTGCCACACACTAGGAATTTCTTTTGTATTGTGAATACATTTACACACATATAAACTCACAATAATACCAAGAACCGGCACAAAAATCTGTAGGCCATGCAAATAATTGTTCCGAGCGGGAATTGAACTCGAGATACGAAGCATTGCAGCTAATCGATCAGCCTCTAGCGCTAACCGTGCCGTCATTTGTAATATAAATATCCTATCTACAAGAGCTGTGAGAGTAATATTGTCGCTAGTTTGAGGCCTCTATACTATAATTATTTTAACATTACTTTCCATCAGAAATAATTCCATCTAAATAGCAACCTTGAGTCTGAATTTGTACCGCGTTAATAGCAATAGACTCATTTACTTCATGAGACCTTTTATACCTAACGAAACGTATTTTCATAAAGATTTGCCTCAACTGTATTACAACCTGAGGCAAGCCTTTATGAGAATAGGGCGTGATGCTTATGTAAGAGTGAGGGACGACATTACTTACCTCCTTCCACCTCGCAGATGAGCAAGACGTTGGATCCTTCGTTGTAAGGCTCCACTAGTTTCGTTCTGTCTCTTCTCTTTGCGTCGTAAATTGTGGGACGATTTGGTGGGACTGTTGGAACAGAAACAGAGCACATTACTTTACTTTTATAATCATCTTTTTGCTTTAAAAGTAAAAATCATAGTATAAGTATGATTTTTAAAAGTAAAAATCCATAGTAAAAGTAAAAATCCAAAGTAAGTATTATTTTTCATCTCTTCCATCTAGTTTTAAATCTATTCTTGTGACACATTGTTATGATGTTATTTGTCCTGTAGAGGGGAGTTCCTGGTATCCTGGAATAAGGGCCATGGCTTAGTTTAAGCATCAGTCTCCCATTAATAAACATAGTAATATCATAGTTACTTAGTTTTAGTTCATGGGTGTTATTTGAGCTGGAGTTAGCAATACTTCACTGATTATGATGGATAATAACACAGATAATACATGAACTGTAAAATATGAATATTATAATACTACTTAAAGTTGATGAACAGCTGCAGAAATAAAAAGAAAATTTTGGTCTTCTGCCAAATAATCATTATACAACCGAATACTTACTTATTACAGTAAAATTAACTTTGAGGTTTCTAGTAGGTGAATTCTTGAAGTCTACCCTGCATCTATACACGCCAGCATCGCTGGCTATCACATTGTCCACCATGAGGACAGCGGGGGTGGCACTGCCGCGAAAGAATGCCCGGTTCCCGAACACTGAGGGAGAAGACCAGAGCTTCGGCTGGTTGATGGAGCGGCCTCTAATGTCGTAGCTGTGGAAGAGAAAATGTTGCATCAGAAATAATATATTTTTGTTGGCAATTAGCTGAAGGTCTTCCAGCCTTCCTTCCAGTCTTCCAGCAAAATGTATTGCAGTATCTTTCTTTTTTTAAATTACAACAAACGATCTCTTTGTCATGAGTGATTATCATCGAAATCAACAACTTTTCTTTCTACATATTGGCGAGACCCATGATGTCATCATCATTTACTATAGTACCCAAATCAGCGAAGTACATAGTACTACTAACATTACTCAGTACATTCATTTTCAATTCATTATCAATTATTATTGTTACGTTATCATTAGTTAAAGTGTTCCCTGTTTATAGAGTAAGCAATAGTTAATATGCCGGCTGTACATTACAATCACTTGGCTGTAATTTGACTGCCGTGTTGACATTTGCGACTTCTATTTATAGAAACTCTTCCGTATTGATTAATTTATTATAAGTAGTTGACTTTTCATGAGAAGGGTCAATTTATTTTAACTGATTACTTTAACTCAGAAGTCGCGTCATGGCGGTTTAACCACCACTTTGAAAATAAAATTTAGTTACTCGCATTGCATTTCTGGTTGCGATGTCAATTTGTAATAATAATAGCCTCCTTACAGAATTTTAGTCATGGGAGACTAGCCAACATAACATAACATCACGCCTGTAATCCTCGAAGGGTTAGGCAGAGGTGTGACCATTAGTACACCCACAATTCGCCAGTTATGTTTTTTTTTAGTCCCATGTAATAGGGGGCGAGCCTATTGCCATCAACCGGGCACAAATCCAGACTCCAAAGCTGCTACTGAGAAATTCCTGATGGAAAAACCCAATAACACTTTGCCGAGACTAGGCAAGTACGCAGAATATAATATTAGAGTGCACAAGTGTGTACGCAAACTGAGGTGCAATCCCTCTCCCCTCACTCTCATAATAGACCAAAGGCTTTACATGCTTCCCTATATAAAATAGGTACCTTATATATTAAGGTTTAATATCCTTACCTGTACAAAGGCTGGTCACCATCAGATTCCTTGAACCACAGCACCATCACGACGTCGTCGTCAGAGTGGAGAGGCTGGATGTCGCACGGCAGCGACGCCTTCTTGCCCAACACTCCTTGCACGTCTGATGTTGGCACTGTGGAAGAAAGATTTATTTTTAATTTCTCGTTAATGTAGGTAGTAGTCGATCGACGATGTGAATAAAAAAATAATGGAACGGTTATTATTTTCAAAACTATAATTAAATTAATTTATTTTTAATTTCGCGTTTTGTAAAATGAGTATAAATTATTTAACCCATATTAACATATATTTTGCAGTTTTTTTTTAAGTAAAATCTTGTTAGGCCACGTTGGCCAGGGACAAAACTTACGGGTTTACATCACCGACATGCTACTGTTACTACGTCACCGACACGTTAATGGGACATGTTGCGCCAGACTGTTATTTCATTTTTGTTGGCACTACCCATGGCTACTTTTTTATAAATCGTTGCCCCGTTCCAAGAAATTTTGCTACATTTACTTCTTCGCATGATAGTACACTAAAATATCGAAAACTCAAGGAAGTAAAAGATTGCTCCAGTTACAAACAAGTACCTTCATAACTTTACCAAAAATCATGACCTACACACCCACACGTTCGATGTTATCCAATAAACCACATCCTAAATACGAATATAATTACGTACCCTCAAAAAATTCGACTCATTTCCCGTCACGCGATTCTAGTTCTAAACGTACAAATTATAATGTCTATAATTGCTCACGCGTTCCCTCCACTCACACAAATTGTTGTGCCTTGGGCAACACGCCATATTCCTTGTTATTCCGTCACGGAGTAGTTTTGGAGAAAAAGTAACAGCATGAACATTGCCAGTAAACATGCCAACTTGAACAAAATGCTCTTTGATGTGTATTGGATATGATTTGTTTAACAAACAGACGTTGATACTTCGTAAAGGTCGATTGTGAAACTTCTTGTGATGTTGCGAAGTTTTTTTCACTTTGTACCAAAGAAAAATGTCGTTTAAACAAAAACTAGAATTAATTGGTAAAAAAAACCGGCCAAGTTTGAATCCGGATTGTATATGAAGGATTCTGCGCCATAGTACAATATTAAGATCGAATAAAAAACGCCGAAAAAATACGTTTCTTATTTATTAATTTTAATTTTATTTTTTTTCTATTCTTTGTTGTTATTGTACGAGGCATGTAGGCGAGTAGGATTAATGCTGTGGAAATGCGTTCCTTGCGGAGTATGTGTGGTGTAACTTTGAACGATAGAGTGAGGAATGAGGTTATACGGGACTGTTGCGAATTAAAAGAAGATGTAGTGACAAAGATAGAAAAGGGCATGCTTAGATGGTTCGGTCATGTTGAGAGGATGAGTGAAAGACGATTGACAAAAGGTATTTATATGGCAGAGGTGAATGGCAACGCCGGGAGGGGTCGCCCTAGGAAGACCTACACTGACCTTATTGGTGAGCTCCTTCAGAAAGGTCAGGTGCGGAGTACTCGTAACCGGCGTGCTTGTATGACGAGATGTATGAACGTAGATGAGGCGAAAGGAGTATGTAAGGATCGTAGCAGGTGGCGTTCTGTAGTTTCTGCCTACCCCCATGGGAAACAGGCGTGAGTTTATGTATGTATGTGTATGTATGTTATTGTTGTTATAGCCCGCTAACAGACAGACGAACAGCGGAGGCTTAGGAATGGAGTCCCGGTGATACCCTTCTGGTACGGAACTCTAAAAATGATGCCTAAAAGATAGCAGATTTTCTGGTAAATGGGCTAAGCAAATACTTTAATAAAATGTAGTATCTCTTTGATATTGCTATCAATAAACTTCTTATAAAGCTGTAATATAGATTGGGTTATAAATACACCGTAAATACAGGTTTACTACCGACGAAGATTTTATTGATATGAATCGAAAAACCTATCAGATTGTACGCGTCTGCCTACAAAAAGTTTCTTGGAAAAAACATATTTTTTTCTTTAGAATCAGTCTCAGAATAATCTAAAGAACAATTAGGTTAAAATATCAAATGCTACAATTAGTGTAATTAAAAAAAAAACGTAGATATCAAACATCCATACTATATCCATTCTTCATACTATCCATACTAATATTATAAATGCAAAAGTAACTCTGCCTGTCTATTACGCTTTCACTACAAAACCACTGAACCGATTTTGACGAAATTTGGTACAGGGTAAGTTTAAACTCCAAGAAAGGACATAGGCTACTTTTTATTCCGCGACTTTGTCCGCGTTCGCGACTACCGTCATTTTTGCGAAGCCGATAATAAGATTTAAGTACCATTTAATTCCTTGATCAGAAATAAACTTCCAATTCTCTAGTTCCAAATCTATTCCGTTAAACTATAAACCTTTTTGAAGGTCAAACGCATAAAATACATCCAATAATCGTAAAATGCACATAAAATCACTTTTAGGTCCCAATTTTAATAGAAAACTAACACTAGGGTTTAAGTGTAAACTTGTTCCGTACCATCGACAATCTAGTGTGCAAAGATGGGTGATTAAATCTATGGATTTTATAGTTTCATTAACATCAGTGACGGCCTTTACCCGAATGGACCCCTCCATATAGCAAATGTAATATTATTTTAATTAAAAACAAACGTTTTATGTTTGCATATAACACTAGCTTTTGTCCGCGCAAAAATAAAATAAAATATAGCCTATGTTACTTGCAGATAATGCTTTCTAATGGTGAAATAATTTTTTAAATCGGTCCTATAGTTTTTGAGTTTACCCATTACAAACAAACAACCAAAAATAATTTTTTTTCTTCTTTATAATATTAGTGTAGATAGATTATAGCATGTTGGAGATAATGAACAAATAAATACATAATTATTAAAGCTAATTTGTTAGTAATTGTTATACTATTTGATTTTTGTACTGTGTTAATTACAATTAAAAAACACGACTAAATCTCTCTATAGGACTCTAAATCGGTTCAGGCGTTTAAAAGTTATGGTGGAATAAAGAAACTCACATACATACATGAACCCTGAACACATAAGACTCCTTTTTTTGGGGCAGTCGTGTAACAATGTAACGTGGCTTAATTGTTTATTTCTACACTGTTTTCTCTTAAATGTTAGTTTACGATTGTAAAACGATGTGTCATTATGTTAGTACTGAGCATGTGGTAGCTAGATGTTTTTGTAACTTGTATAGCTGTTAGAATATTAAAGGCTTTTTATTTTTTATTAATATCAGTGACGTACTCGTAGTTCCAAACTATTTGAACATTGCTCTATAAGATAAGGTTAGTTTTCTTAAATATTCTTGTTATAAAAGCTATTTTTCTTTGTCTTTTTCTTTAATAGTATTTTCAAGACCTCCCAGAGGTTTATCTTTTCTTAAAAAAAAGATAATGTTACCAATATTACTTGGAACTCTTGTCTTGAGGGAGACTGTCGTTTTGTCTCTGCAGACTCAATAAAAATGAAGGTCAAACATATTATCAATACTAGTTTGTGCCCGCGACTTCGCCCGTATTATTGTCGCGGAATAAAAAGTAGCTTATGTCCTTTCTTGGGTTCAAAACTTACCCCTATACCGAATTTCATCAAAATCGGTTCAATGGTTTAGTCGTGAAAGCGTAATAAACAGACTGAGTTACTTTCGCATTCATAATATTAAGTAGGTATATGGATGATAATAATGTATGGATATAAGTTTGAAATTGCCAATCCCCATTCGCAGACAAGAAAAGGTCTTTTTGGTGGTAAAAATCATCAAATGACTCCTTCCGCCCTGGGTGGGGCGGAAGAGACTGTCAGACTTTTACTGACTAAAAAACCACCCTGTTCCTTCTGTTGCCCTTTACGTTCCGGGACCACGGTATCCTGTTAAGACGTGCCGCAACCCCGGCAGACGTTGGCGCCGTTGGGGGCCCCGTCCCTGTGCTGACAGGTCTTTGAGGCACAGTAGTAGGCTGGCATTATTATTTTGCACATTGATACACTTTATTGAGAAAAGACTTACCAAAAACTGTTACAATCAGCTTATCATAGCTCCTTCTACCCCTATCACCAAGCGAGCGCCTATCGAGTACCTGATCTCTTTCACGAATGTCTTATAAACTTCCATCTTAATTCCCACATTACTATGCAAATCAAAACACTCAAGACTTGATTCTCCATGTCGTCAATAGACTGAAAACTTTCGTGTAGCGGCAGCAGTCGCTTGTTGACCTACTTTGTGTATTCAGTGGCACAGCGTTGGAACACACTACCCGCTAGAAATATGGCTTTTATTTAATAAAGTTAGGCGTTAAAAAGGTGGGGTTTATTTCTTTAATATTGCGTTGGTAGTTATTGCTTTTGCTTTTAGAATTTCAGGCTAATTGGATAAAGAATCAGGAACATCCTGACAAAGTGGATATGATTTGCTAAGATATGGAAAGCGCTCAATAGACTGCGCATCTCAGTAGGCCGCTGCAGACATAACCTAGCGAAACGCGGGATTAAAGATCCCAGATTAGCAGTGCTCCTGACCAGACAATAGCTCAGTTGCTGCAGTGCCCAAGATGTCCCTACACCACGCTTTGGAGGACTTTAATTCTGATGCCGCGATAAACGTAATCACCTTCTGGGGCCAAAGTACTCAAAACAAAACCTTAAGGGATTTACTAACTATCGATAAAAAGGAGAAGAAAATGGAGTACGGAATTAGTCTTGATTTTTTACGGGTATCATTGGCTTGTTTACAGTCTTTCAAATAAATCGGTAATGTTACTAGAAGACCTATTCTTGTAACGATTCGATCGTTTTTAACGATCATAATCTAGTTACAATTTCAACTCAGGCACAATCAATGTTACAATCTTGTAAATTGTATTGTTGCATATTGACATTATTTTCGACAGATTATGACTAAAATAAGAATGCGAGCATTTCTAAAAGGTACTAGACTTTCCCCCTATTTTTGGTCATTATGACTGGTTATAGGTACCTAATCAATAAAAAATAGGTATTTGTTTTAACAAGATTGTCTTTACAAATTGAATGCACTGCAATTCCATGATAATAGCAAAACTATCTGCACCAATCTAATCGTAAATTCTTAATACATCGTGTTTGAAAATCATGACTGCATCCAGATCGCAGTCACGTCAGCACTTCGATCTGATATCGCAAACGTAACCCCGCATCCCATCTTCAAACCAATTGTTTTTCTTTCATCGCCAACCGGTCATAAAAGTAACGCAAGGCATAAAAACATCGCTTGATAAAAAGCTCGTGGTTGGATAAGATAGAATAATTTAAATGTAATAACAGCCGGATATTGGTAACCGAAATCTGTGGTTTCTTTCATCCAAGTCACGTTTGAGCCCCGATCGTTATCCATATTTCCAGTTTACTTTATATTAAAACTTATTTTTATTAAAGCTTATTTCTATTCACGGTTGGTTTTCTTTCATGAAGTTATTTTTTTTGGTGACACTTTTTTGTTTTGCTGCGTTCTCTGGTTTTTTTTTAGGGTTCCGTACGTCTAAAGAAAAAACACTGGAACCGTTATAGGATTTCTTTATTGTCCGTCTGTCAAAACCCTTTACCTTGAGAACATGTGGAGGTCGGTATCGAGTTGAAATTAAAACAATATATTCAGATCTACAGACTCTTGAAGCCGTGAAAAAAATAAAACTTCAAAAAGTCCAATAGAAAAATGTAATTTATTTTATTTTATTCGTGTTTTTAATGCCTTCAATTTATACAATTAAAAAAAATCTTTAATTTTGTATAATAACAATTGATTTAAATAAGGTACGGCAAATATCATCCTACAAAGGCGTTTTTTTTGTGCATATGGTGTTAACCTTTAATTAATTGTTGCATTTGTAAATGTTGCCCTAGTCATTAAGTTTGGTAATGTGTATGGGTAAACAATTGTTGGTTAACCTAAATAAATATATAAAATAAATAAACTTCTAAGTTAACGTTACAAAAAGAGGCCGTATATTTCAAACGCTAAAAGGAATCAAAACTATTACGGTGTTTTCCGTTGACCTAGAACTATGAAATTATGCAAGTAACGCCGTCTTATACTACATCATCATCATCTGCCTAGCATTTACCCAATTATGTTGGGGTCGGCTTCCAGTCTAACCAGATGCAGCTGAATACCAGTATTTTACATGGACCGACTGCCTATCTGAACCCCACAACCCAGTAACTGGGTAATATGGGCTTCTGACCACCCGTTACGACCGACAAAGATCCACGTATGACAGCCGAGACCAACGGCTTAACGTGCATTTCGAGGCAAAGAACGATGTCAGTGATGTCTAAGAAAAAAAAGTCTGAAACCTATACATTTCCAATTAAATCATGAAAAAAACGGTCTTTATTATAAATGTACCTACGTACAGAACCCTCGGTGGAAGACTCGCACTTGTCCGTTTATATTCCATGTTAAGAGTTCGTGTTAAACATGCTCATGTAGCTTTCAGGAACTACTTCCTCAGACGGATTTAGTATTCAGTGCTCCCTTGCATTCTTAATCGTCACTTTAACTTTGAAAGTTAGCGGAACGTATTTTGTTTCTTATTGAACAGCTTAGTTGGAGCTGTTTTCTCTACTCACATCTATTATAACAGTGGAAAAATAACAGCTAAATAATGGCAGTTATTGTGTTTCAATTTATTGTTGTGATGACTGCATTTTTTTTGTAATAGCTGATAGTTAGCTTCATAGTTGTTGCTTTATATATTTAGTAGCATTAGAACGCGGCTTTGCTCGCAAATTAAATTTAAAATTTTAGGATGATCGGTTCAGTGATTTAATCCTAACAAATAAACAAACAAACTTACTTTCGCATTTATTATATTAGTTAGGAAGTTAGGTTAGTTAGGATAGGACTAGTTTTTGCTCGCGCCTTCGTTCGTGTCCGTTATCGCGGGTGCAGTCAAAGTAGCGAAATAAAAGATAGCCTATGTTCCTTCTTAGAATTCAAACTTATCCCAAACGAAATTTCATCAAGATCAGTGCAGTGTGCTTAGTTCAGTCATAAAGCGTAACAGACATTGCGCGTCGCATTTATAATTTTAGTATGGAAGTATGGATTGTAAAATATTAGAGGTTATAATGCTCTGTACCGTTATTTTTTCAACTAGATTGAAAGGAGAATAAGGAATCCAGCTACCCAAAATGGTCCTCAGTATGTTCAAAAAACCAACATAAACAATCATAACCCTTACCAATTTGTCAACCCAATAATTAACACTCAAAATAAATCACAAAATGGCGGTCTGTGACCCCACTCGTCTAACACACCGAGGAAATGAGCAGTGAGGAAAATTACCCACCAACTTACGTTTTTGTTCTCATAGTAATTCGTTCACCCACAGATTATTTAATAGCACGAAAGCCTTATCGCTTGCTTTATTTTATAATTTGATGTTTATTATGAGAAAGATTTCACGCGATGTGTTTTTGGGCTGGTGACTGTGTGGTAATGTGGCAGGTAAATGTGTTTAATTGATTGGAAAAATTATGGTAAACTTAATCTTAATACTAATGTTATTAATTCGAAAGTGAGTTTGTTTATTTGTTACGCTTTCACGGCTAAACTACTGATGTGATTTTGATAATATTTTGTATAGACTCAGCTTTAACTACAAAAAATGATATAGCCTACTCTTTAAAATCCGCGATTTCGTCTGCATCTGCGATAACTTACATTCACGCGAACGAAGTCGCTGAGCTAAGCTAAATAATTAATACAAATAGTGTAAAAGCAGATGAAGTTGCGGGCAGAAGCTTGAGCTTGTGTCAAACAACTTGTATTGTTCTGTGGTAAGACACTTAAGTCTCTGCAAGTTCAAACGAAAATTTGTTCGATAACAAATATTTACAAACGTAATTTACCTGTGTAAGCAACATTTTAGTTGCAATATTCGTAGTATCAAATGATTAAAAATACATTGGTATTCATTAGCTGCAGAGGTAACCCCCTTTATTTTTCGTTTTACTATTAGTTGTTAGAGCGCCAATAGAAATACACATTTTCTGAAAATTTTAACTCTTCACCTATTACAGTTCATGAGATACAGCCCGCTGAATGACAGATGGACGGAAAGTCGGAATAACAGTGGAGGTTTAGTTCTAGCAGGGACCCATTGGTACCTATCGGGTAAGAAAACCTAAAAAGGTGTTTCATACGAAATGAATCTAATATTTCTATAACATACAATAATGTTTATTTAACAATTTTAAATTAAATAGCTTTTTAGCTCTCGTCCCGTAGAAATTGAGTTACCCAACAGTCTGGGGGGAATTTTAAAATAATTATAATGTACCCTTGGGTGGACAAAGCAAAGAAGGGTGGCTAGACTACCAATATCCGGTTGCCAGTTATAAATTTTCAAAATTGAATTTTTGAAAAGTTTTTGATTGTGTTAATGTTTTGTAGGCAAAGCACGAACTGTATAAAGAATGATCGATTTTACTTATAACATGTAGTTAGTTTGTTTCCCATGTAATAAGGGACGAGCCTATCGCCATGATATTACATTATGCATAAATTATATATATATATACTAGCTTTTACCCGCGGCTTCGCCCGCGTTTGTTTAGAATTCGACAATCAATTCGGGCTGTACTCAGCTTGTTGTTCGGCCAGATCCAGAATTATTAAATACCTACAGACCAATAGACTGTGACTCATAAAAGTCCGTCGGCGTTCAGTTTGCATTTCTGCAAGAGAGGTCCTTCTCACCTGCGACTATTTTAGAGTTTCTGTCGCTGTAATGGCTGAGCTTGTTCTCTGAGACGAAGTTGTGTTTGATTGAAAAGGCGTCTCAGTTGCTCTTACAGCTCTCTGGCTTTCGGCTTGTTCCTCCAAAAGCAATTGCGTTTAAAAGGGCGTTTCAGTCACTCTCTGAGTAGTTAGGAGGGCGAACGGCTTGGCTCTCTAGTCTTTCCTGGCTTTAAGAAAATGTCTCATCAGCTCTCAAATTTACTTGTCGCTCCGGTTGTGCTTGCCTTCTTAATGCGGCATGAACGGAAGATTCCGAGGATTGAGCAGTAATTTTTGCTCGGGCTCGCAATGAGCTTTTGGTTGTGTGTTGGACCTGCGAGATATTCTAAAATTGAAAAACGTAACCTACCTACCCTCATTAAAACACACCGGAAATACCTCTAACAAAAAATAAACAGTACTGAGGGACAAACTTAACTTTGCCGTTGAAAAACTGTTGTCTACATACATCGACATAGGTCAAGGTTAGTTTAGCAACTAACCTCTTCCTTCAGTCAATCATCGACTACACGCATTAAACAAAGCAATTTTACTGTTAAGACAGTTCTGCGTTGTGATCTTATGAGGAGTTTCCTTTCCATATCTCCGAAGTTCATCATCAGATCATGACAGTATTTATTTGGGACCAATTCGAAAAAATAAACAAAAAAAGAATCATCCAAATCAATTTACAATTAGCGGAGTAATCGTAGAGTATGCTTCATTGACAGAGCGTAGGTTCACCTTTATTCTTCCATGCATCCTCTATGAATGCGTTTACACCTGTCAGTGTCAGTGATGACAGTGTCAGTTACGCAGTTTTTCTGTATCCCTGACAACGTATATAAAGTGGGTCACAGACAAACGCGAAATGTTGTGGCGGCCGCGTCAATTGCAAATTTTAACAACCGGCCGCGTGTACTGCTTTGTAAAATGACGCCAAATATGGAAATTGTAATAGAAATAGTTGAATTTAAATAATAATTTAAATTTAACTCACACTTCTCTATTCCTAAGAGTAATATGCGATGCTAATGATAATATAGGTAGAGATAAACTATTATACCTTGACGCTTCCCTCCATATTACCATTTCAATGTGTGTAGTCACATTCGTATGAAAGACTTTGTGAGTCTTCAGTAGCAGGCTAGGATATTTTTTGTCAACTAATCATAAATAGCCGACCGCGCAAGACGACGTACCTCTCATTTTCATAGAGAATTTCAGTGCAGCGCCATACTAATAATAATGAGTAATTTTTGACGCCGCTAGTCGGACAACAAATCGCTGATTTGTTTTTGTCTCGAGAGCCGTCTCAATACGCACACATGCATTGTGAGTATTTTTAATACTATTAAAAACACTTTCAAACGTTTTGAATTGTGGAAGGGCGCGTCATTATCTCTACCTCACACCTCAAGTGTTTAAATAAACGGTTTTCCTACCTTTTTTCTTATCTTCTGAGAGGACTAATGAGTCATGAGAGTAATAAGACAACGTTACGGTTAGCCATATTGACTGACGTCCGATTGCGACGTCCGATTGTCCGATTGTAGCACAATCACCACGCTAATGACACTTCAGGCCGCCACTGTGACCGCGGTGGTGTGTTTTTGGAGCGTTAGGAGCCGCGGCCTGCGGTTTGCCGTAACCGCAAGTCCGTCCGTCTGGAAGCCACTTTATGCAAAATGTCAGGATACTCTTCAGCGGTTTTGGGCATGAAAAATTATTAAGCAAACAACTTTCGTACTCCTAGGTTGTTTACTTGAAACTGGTCTATCGACAGTGTAGACTCATAATGTATTACATGCTTAAACTTAAAATTTAATCATGATCCGATAGACACGTGGCGCCATCTACTGTCATAAGGACGTTTTTGTGATTTCCCTCGGGAACAGTACTTTTTTTCGGGATTAAAGGTAGCCTATGTTCGTCCCTGTACACCTGGCAACGTATATGCAGAATTTCAGGATGATCGGTTCAGTGGTTTGGACGTAAAATGGTAGCAAACAAACAAACAAACTTACTTTCACATTTATAATATTAGTTAGGATGGTATATATGAGTTTATGTACTTGTGTATGTTTAAACTTGTTAAGATATTTGTTTTTAATGATTTTAAAATTTCATATTTGATTATTTGCTTATTTACAATTTTTGCACCTGCTTTGTTATCTCTTCACCACCTTTGGTTGACTGGTAGAGAATGCCCAAGGCATTAAGTCCGCCTTTGTACTTTTTTGTTGCATAAAGTTTAAATAAATAAACGTTTGGTACGGGTAGTGGTACGTTGTACGGAGTGGTAAGGAATAATAAAAGTCAATATCCACTTACGTAGGTAATATAATGTCCGTACCACAACGCAGTAAATACAGGAGCACAGAAGGAGTATATGGACAGTAGACACAGTAAACACAATCACAGTACATACACAAATAACAAGTCCACGTAACAATACTGTAACAATAACAATCCTCGAGATTCAAGGACGATATTCGCAAAAGTAATTAGCGTAAGCGCGGGCGCAGTAGTTAGCGGCGAGGTCGTTGACCGACTGACCTCTAAGCTCGCGGCGCGCGTGTCGCCGCCGCTAGCTCCCTGGCGCGCAGGTACGTGAGTACGTCACTATCACGCTAGTCCCGCGTGATCGTGGGCATGGTCCCTCAACATCATCCGACAGTATAATGTAAACATTATAGATGCCGTGAATGAATGGGTACTGTTATCAATAAACCTAAATGATAATAATAGTGTGGCTGTGTTTATGTTGTGTAGATTTGTGTGGGTTTATGTAATCAATATAAATAAACTATGTGGTAGGATGAACCCTACATCACCCCCCTCCAGAGACCGTCAAGGGCGATAAAAATCCGGAAACCTGACATGACGACCTGAGCGAGTGGTGTACTCCTTACTACTGCTAGGTGGAGTGACCTCTTCGGGGTCAGCTTTGTCTGCCAAAGTGTATGCTGGCTTAAGGCGGTCGATTGAGACCGTGACCTCTCTGCCCTTACATAAGATGCGGAAGACCTTGTCTCCCCTTTGCAGAACTTTGTGAGGACCAGTGTACGCTGGTTGCAATGCGCCACGTAATGCGTCTTCACGAAGGAACACGTGATCAGTGGTCTGCAGATCCTTATAAACAAAAATGCTGGGCTTGTTGTGGCGGGACGCTGGGGTTGGTTGCAGGTTGCGGGCAAACCTGCGGATGCGCGCGGCGAAGTCTGTGACGTCGGTCGTTCCCTCGTCACTAGGAGTGAAGAATTCACCTGGGAGTCTTAGCGGTTCGCCATAAACAAGTGCGGCTGAAGACGCTTGGACATCCTTCTTGAATGCGCTCCGTATACCAAGCAATACCCACGGCAATGCCTCTGTCCACTTTTCGTTTGCATGGCACATAATGGACGCCTTGAGTTGCCGATGAAAACGCTCCACCATGCCATTACAAGCAGGATGGTATGCCGTTGTCCGCTTGTGCTGAAAACCGGCTAATCTGGCCAGTTGTTCAAATAAGGCCGACTCGAACTGTCGACCTCTGTCCGTAATTATGTCTGCGGGACAACCAAACCGGGCAATCCATCCTGATAGCAGCGCTTTAGCTACTGTCTCGGCGGTTATGTCGACGATAGGTACGACCTCCGGCCACCTGGTAAAACGGTCGACTGCCGTCAGACAGTACCTGAAGCCTTGCGAAATTGGGAGCGGGCCCACAAGGTCGATGTGGACAGTGGTGAACCTTGCACGTGGGAGTAGTAGTACTCGGTAAGTAGTACTCGGGGTGGATCTGCCCTAAATCCATCCACTATTCGACACAACCTAGCTGGGGGGTTTGTGTACACACGTCTCGCATGACGCTATTCGGATATACAGGTCATCAGATATGCCTGTTATCACACTCGTTAGGCTTGTTCGGCGCCAAGGATCAGCAAGAAACGGTCGACTGCCGTCAGACAGTACCTGAAGCCTTGCGAAATTGGGAGCGGGCCCACAAGGTCGATGTGGACAGTGGTGAACCTTGCACGTGGGAGGTGATACGACCCTAATGGCGCAGAAACGTGTCGGCTAACCTTGGCCCGCTGGCACTCGAGACAAGCTCGTGCCCACTCCCTGCAGTCCTTCCTAATGCCTGGCCAAACGAAGCGTTCCGCGATCAACTTGGCGGACGCTGAGACGCCAGGATGACTGAGGGAGTGCAAGCTGTCGAAGACTTGCTTTCGTAGCGTGACGGGCACAAATGGTCTGGGAGGCGTTGTACTGACGTCGCAGTACACAGAAGTACGCTCCCCTGGGACCTGCACCTTCTGCAAATCCAGCGATGATCCCCCCTGCAGTAGCTGGGACAGCTCTGGATCCGAAGTTTGCGATTCCACGAGAGTATCGAAGCTAACCGGCACCTGTACCGCTTCCACACGTGATAAGGGGTCGGCTACGACATTGTCCTTACCGGAGATGTGCCTTATGTCGGTGGTGAATTGGGCTATGAAGTCGAGGTAACGGAACTGTCTAGGCGAGCAGTTTTTCTTCCTCTCGTGGAATGCGAAACTGATCGGCTTGTGGTCCGTGTACACGACGAAGTGCCTGGCCTCGAGCAAATGGCGGAAGTATTTGATGGCCTCGTAGATGGCCAGCAGTTCCCTGTCATAGGGAGAATACTTGGTTTGCGAAGGGCTGAGCTTCCTAGAGAAGAAAGCTAAAGGCTGCCAGCCATCGTCGCTAAGCTGCTGTAACGCCGCGCCGATTGCGTTATCCGACGCGTCAGTAACTAACGCGAGATTGGCTTTGCAATCGGGGTGAGCTAGAAGAGCAGCGTTAGCTAAGCTAGCCTTGCAGTCCTCAAATGCTTGCAAAGTATTGTCCGCAAGGCATATGGGTTGCGAGCCCTTTACGTTGCCAACCAAGAGGGCGTGAAGCGGCGCCTGGATCTGTGCTGCGTGGGGTATGAAACGCCTGTAAAAATTAAGCATACCCAGGAATCGGCGCAACTGACGGACATCTTTGGGCGGCGGGAAGCTGCTGATAGCGTCGACCTTGGAGTCCAGTGGTTTGGTGCCCTTTTCGGAGATGTGGTAGCCTAGGAAGGTTACCTCCGGAACACCGAAAACGCACTTGGACGTGTTGACCAGCATGCCGTAGTCCTTCATCCTGCCGAATATAATGCGGAGATGCTCCTCGTGCTCCGCCTGTGACCTAGAGAAGATCAAGAAGTCATCCAAGTAGCAGTAGCAGAAGTCCAAACCTCTGGTCATTTCGTCGACAAAACGTTGAAAAGTTTGGCCTGCGTTACGCAAACCAAACGTCATGTACGGGAATTCGTACAGGCCGAACGGTGTGGTGATTGCCGTCTTCGGAATGTCGTCTGGACTGACAGGTATCTGATTGTAGGCCTTCACCAGGTCTATAGTACTAAAAATTGTGCAACCGGAAATGCTGTGCGAGAAGTCATGAATGTGCCTGATCGGATACCTGTCAGGAACGGTCCGGGCGTTAAGCATCCGGTAATCACCACAGGGTCGCCAACCGTTGTCCTTCTTGGGTGCGAGATGAAGTGGTGATGCCCATGGACTCTCGGACGGTCTAGCAGTTCCGTTGTCCAGCATCAGCTGGAACTCCCGCTGGGCAATTTTTAGTTTGTCCGGCGCTAGTCGCCGAAATGGAGATGAGACTGGAGGACCTGGAGTCGTGCGGATGTGGTGTACGGTGTTGTGTGGTGTAGTGCGTAGTGTACCGGCGGGCCGGGTGATGTCGGGGAACCCGTCCAAAATTTTATGGTACCTCGAATCACCAGAAGAAATTTTTACAGAAAATAAAGATGAGTCTGAGTGATTCGAGGCTACTGTAAATATGTTGGTACTACTATCGACTAGTCGTTGATTACGACAGTCAACGACTAGCGAGTAAAAGCTTAAAAAATCTACGCCGATAATTGGCTTGGTTACCTCGGCAACAACAAAACGCCACTTAAAGTCCCTACGGAGTCCTAAATTTAAATTCACCTCCACAAGACCATACGTTTTAATGGGCGTCCCATTCGCGGCCACTAGGTCATAGTTTGTGCACTCGCGACGGTCACTTAATAGACGACGGGGGTAGACGCAGAGGTCGCTACCTGTGTCAACCAGGAACTGCGTCTTGGTGGTCCGGTCCGTGACGAACAGGCGACCAGTCGAGCGTGGGCAATCATCCGTCGCCATCACCGATTGCCCGCGGCGTTTCCCTGCTGGAAGTCGCAGGGCCTGATGCAGCGCTTCGCCTTCGCGCCGTGCATTGTGTGGTACCAGCAGACGGGATGCTGCCGGTAGCTGGAGTTGGAGCGGGTCGACGAGCGGTTGCGTGAGTGCCGTCGCGCGTCTCGACCACGGCTGTGGGAGCGGTTCCGCGATCGGCTGTCCCGCAGCTGCAGCGTCAGGTCCCTCATGGCAGCCTTTAACTCGGCGATCTCGGCTGCTAACTCACTGACCGTGGGTCCGGCTGGCGAGGCTGCTGCGACATGGGGTGCCGGCGCGACTGCTGCGACGTGCGGCACTGGCGCGACCATGTCCTGGACGCGGTCAGCCAGTTCGGCCAGCGCTTCCAGGGTGCTGTGGGGATGCGATGCGAGGAGGGGCTGGATGCTGGTGGGGAGCCGGCTGCTCCAGACGGTGCGCAGGAAGTCCTCAGGCATTGCAGGTCCTGCTAACCCCTGCAGGTGTCGGAGGAACTGGGACGGCTTCCGGTCCCCGAGCTCCTCGTGCATCAGAAGCTGCTTCGCCTTCTGATCCTGGGTGGCTGAAAGTCTTCGCACCAGCTCCGCCTTGAGCGACTGGTACCGGTCGGTGGCGGGGGGGGCCCCAATGAAGTCCTTCATTGTCTTCGAAACTTGGGTGTCCAGATTACCTAAGACGTAATTATATTTTGCGGCGTCACTGGACACCCCCGCATTCTCGAACAGCGCCTCGATTTGCGCAAACCAAATTTCGGGCTCCTCGGGCCAAAACGGCGGCAAGTGTAAGTTGCCGCGGTACACGTCGGCTGACTCGACCTTTGGACCCGAGAGACGCTTGGCCGTGCGCGCGCGGTGTGTTACGTGGCTGGCGGGCTGCGACGACGCGGTGTGTTCAGTCTCACTGTCACTCATTTTATTTAAAATGTTCACGTCGGGGTCACCAGTTTGGTACGGGTAGTGGTACGTTGTACGGAGTGGTAAGGAATAATAAAAGTCAATATCCACTTACGTAGGTAATATAATGTCCGTACCACAACGCAGTAAATACAGGAGCACAGAAGGAGTATATGGACAGTAGACACAGTAAACACAATCACAGTACATACACAAATAACAAGTCCACGTAACAATACTGTAACAATAACAATCCTCGAGATTCAAGGACGATATTCGCAAAAGTAATTAGCGTAAGCGCGGGCGCAGTAGTTAGCGGCGAGGTCGTTGACCGACTGACCTCTAAGCTCGCGGCGCGCGTGTCGCCGCCGCTAGCTCCCTGGCGCGCAGGTACGTGAGTACGTCACTATCACGCTAGTCCCGCGTGATCGTGGGCATGGTCCCTCAACATCATCCGACAGTATAATGTAAACATTATAGATGCCGTGAATGAATGGGTACTGTTATCAATAAACCTAAATGATAATAATAGTGTGGCTGTGTTTATGTTGTGTAGATTTGTGTGGGTTTATGTAATCAATATAAATAAACTATGTGGTTGGATGAACCCTACAAACGTAAATTTATAAATGTATAAAGGCCGTTATTTTGACATCACAAACAGACACTCCAATTTTATTTATTCGTAAAGATGTACAAATAACCACAGCATAAACTACTTTCATTTAATTCAAGCTGACATAAAAGAATAAGAAGGGAACAATTCCCAATGTATCTTATTGGGCAATTTTTCGTAGTACTCCTAAGCCGATTAACTGAATAAGATAGATTCTTTGTCGGACGCGGAAATATTAGTCCCTATCGCCACATAAACACTTATGACGTACAAAAGATAATCGTGTGTGGGTAGCCTTATGTCTCCTTACCTACTCGTCGCCTACGTGTACATTTTTCTTGTATATTGACGACCTTTTATTATAAGAGATTTATGTATTAACGGGGTATTTGGATGATGCTTTTGTGCCCACACTTTTTTGGGTATTGAGCGGGATTGTGTCCGGATTTGTATTTTTGGACACCGTTGTAATATCGGTTGGAGGTTTTTTTTTTCTGTGCGACAATCGCTAGCACTTGAGGTACTTTTTTTATTTGGTACATGTACATGCCCGCCACATAGTTTCCACCCACTGCAACTCCTAAAAGCCAGAATCAACAGTGCATGGAGGCCACCAGAAAAGCGCCGAGGCAATGAAGCTCGACGAGTCCCAGAGAAACGATTTAACTGTCTTGGGTGCCGCAACGAATTGATCAACACTTGAGATACTTTAACAAGTAGGAGATATAACAGTATTGCCATTATAATATCAAGGTAAGACGCAAGAATAAATACAATCCTCTTGTATGAGGACCCCCATTCATTTTTTAACTTTTGTTTAATCTTATTATTTGATGGTATAGCGGCAATAGAAATACATATTTTGTGATAATAGTATGTAATTATCATAACATCAGCCTGTAATCCCCGAAGGGTTAGGCAGAGGTGTACCCATTAGTACACCCACATTTCGCCAGTTATGTTTTTAGTCCCATGTAATAGGGGGCGAGTCTATTGCCATCAACCGGGCACAAATCCAGACTCCGAGGCGGCTGCTGTAGTTATTATTGATTCAAAAATATAAAGAAGAACTGGTTATGACATTAGACAGGACAGAAAATAGCAAAATTAAATAATAGTTAAATATCAGCAGAGAAAAATAAAAGCGCTATTTTTAACTGTATGCCATTCGGCCTAATATATTGTGAGGTCCAAGTATATACCTCAGCATTAACTGTAGCAATGTGATATGTATGCAAATTGCTCAAGTAAATCACTGCGGTATTTACCGACCGGGGAGGTTACACATTTTTGACGGTAGAACAGTTAGGAGTATGTTCTTTTGTATTATTTTAGTCTAATTTTTAAAATAAGAATGGAAGACTGACAGTGGTGAAGTTGATGGCTTGCATACTATTTGTAGGCAGTGTTAGTGTCTAATTTCTAAGCATAGACAAAAAAATATAAATCACTAGCTTTTGCCAGCGACTTCGTTCGCACAAAAATAAATTGTAGCCTATGTTACTCGCAGATAATGTAGCTTTGTAATGGTGAAAGAATTTTTTAAATCGGTCCGGTAGTTTTAGAGTTTGTCCATTACAAACAAACAAACGAAAATACAAATTTTTCCTCTTTATAATATTAGTGTAGAAGATAAATACGGTAGTTAATGGTTATGTAATGTGTCAAAGCAAGTAAAAACATTTTGCTGGGAAACCATTCTTATTTTTGGTTTGAAAAATCACTCTTTGAAGTAGTGTGCATTGTAACGTAACAGTATGTGTATGCACAGGGGTCGTGGTGGTATTTAAAGTTTAGTTATAACATTTAAAACTGGTTTTCCTAAAAAAAGACTGTCGAAAAGTTGAACTTTGACATTCGATATAGGTATGTACAAAAAATGACCGCAATGGAGGTAAGAACATATAACTTTACGCCCTTCATGTCCATGGTTACAAATAAATGTCAATTTAGTTTTAAACCTTACTTAAATAATATTCAAAGAACTAAGACAAATTGTCTTTGAAAACTAACATTGAATTACCTACTTAGTTATAAGAATTAATATTTCATGAATCCATTAAAATTCTAAATGTGAAAAGCTAAGTTTCTAGACGTACTAGAAACTTTATAGTGAAGGTCTATTTCAATGTTAATTACATTAGCAATACCACAGATAATAAAAAAAAAATACTGAAATCGAGTTTGACGCAGTTCTTCAAGTTTTGATATACCGTGACCCGAGAAAGTTTTCAGACATTTTAATTTTATCGTTTCAAAAAACTTGTTAATAGCATTTTACGAAAACTCTCGAGTGTCTACTGATTGTAATAGAATTTAGTATTCGCAATAAAAGACGAAGTACTCGACGATAAAGAAAATTAGTCGTTTCGAGTTTTTATTGTTCAGTTTTTGTTCTGATCTCAAAAGTTTCTTCATTTGTCGGTGGCAGTCAAAGTCGAAATTGTTTTTAAAGAAAGTCTCGTATATGGGAAGGTTAAAAGTAACCCTCCAAATTATTATAGTACGAAAAATTTTAATTTGTCAATATATAAGGAATTCTTATTTAATTGTATATTGTATATTGTTGTTTGTATTGTATTTTTATAAATGTTTATGTATATTATATGGCATTGTATAGTAAGTATGTAAAATTTAATTATTTTGTACTTGTGTACACTTCATTTTAGTATGTAAATTTTTTGATTATTATTATTATTTTTTAATCTCTAATTTTGTTGTTTTACTTTCGTACAATAACTTGCACTTATCATGTTATCACTTCACCACCTTTGGTCGACTGTAAGAGAATGCCTAACGCATTAAGTCCGCCTTTGTTTATTTGTTGCACAAAGTTTTAATAAATAAATAAATAGGTAGGTATATACAAAACATATATACGATGAATATGTACGATTTTTATTATTTCGATAAATGATATGTACGATTTTTAAAGGAAATGAAAGGGTATGCTCACTGCCCAGGGCATCAAAACTCATCCGCATCGCTATTAATGGGGCAAGTGCCCAAAAACGTGTCAATGCTGAAGCTTTGATGAAGGCCTGTCCTCCGGTCATATGTGAACTCGACAATTTGTTTGTTATCATGAGTACAATCATGTGTGGTCACTAATTACCAGTCACCCTTATTTATTTTATAGTACATAATATAACTTATAGTAAGTCTCAAAATAACTTTCATCACGACATGCTTTTATCAAGGTAAGCAATTAGCTAAGTGTCAATCATTGTTAAGAACTGACTAGTACTGACCTAGTAATTTATACGTTGTTCTAAATCGCATCCGGGGTATGCGTTCTATTATTTTGGGCCGCGTTGGTCTAGTGGTCGCAAAGCGCGACTGCTGAGCATGAGGTCTTGGGTTCAATTATTATAATTAATGGGTCGGGAAAAGTGTTATTGGGGTTTTTAATCAGAAATTTCCCAGTAGCAGGCTCACACAACAAGGACTTAAACATAACTAGCAAAATATGGGTTTACTAATGGGTTCCCCTCTGCCTCACTCCTTGGGGATTACAGGCGTGATGTTATGAATTATATAATGTGTGTTTTTAGATGCCACCTTTATACTGACAATCTATTAAAAGTTTTGATTTATTTCCCTTCACAGACAATGACATCATATTAAATACCTACAGTTTAAGAACTGCGTAATATTAGTTTGTGAAGGAGTGCCTGCCATAAGAATACCAGTATAGTAGGCCATCACAATGGTAGATTATGTAAAAAACTTATTTATGCAGTAGATAAATAGTACAGAAAGTAAAGTTATAAATCACTAGCTTCTGCTTGCGACTTCGTCTACTCGACTTCAGAATGACTGCTTGTCAGATTTTTAGGTACATAAAAACGGAATAAAACTTCTCATTTGTAGCTAGATCAATATCTATAATGTATTCCAAATTCCAGCAAATTCTCTTCAGCCATTTAAGTGTGGAAGAGTAACAAACATCCAACCATCCATTCATCTTCTCAAACTTTCGCAAACATAATAATATTGTTACCGGAAATTAAAATCTAAGCATAGCTATTATACGGTATACAATGCCTTGAGGCCATAACAGCTGGTAAATTACAAAAATATTTGCAAACAATTGCCACTCGCTTTTTGCACAATCATACGGCATGTCAATATTTTTTGCGACACGACCGTATTTTACATACCGTTCAAGGTCTCAAAATGACGAGGTTCAGAATGAACCGGAACTGAATAAAATACTGATGGTATCTTTATGCGAATAAAACCGTTGGGTGGTTACTAGTCATATCGATTTACAGCTAAATAGTCTAGGACAGAGGTGCCCAACTGTGCGTCGCGATGCTCGGGGCGTTGAAATGCTATCCTGAGCGCGCGATGGTAGGCGCGACGTCCTTCTCATTAATTGTAGTACAATCATGATACAATTACATTTTTTAATAATTACTGCGCCGTTGGTCTTTTGTTCCTAAAACGCGACTGCTGAGCATGAGGTCTTTCTTGGATTAGATTCCCAGGTTAGGCAAAGTGTATTGTAGTGTTTGTAGTGTGCTTTTTCCATCACTAATTTCTCAGTAGCAGCCTCGGAGTCTGGATTTGGGCCCGGTTGATGGCAATTGGCTCACCCCCTTTTACATGGGCCTTGAAGATAACTGGCGAAATGTGGGTGTACTAATGAGTACACCTCTGCCTAACCCTTGTATGTATGTGAATAATAAATAAAGTAGGTAATCTTAATGTCTGTTAAAGCTACACATTTAGCCAAAAATAATACTACCTGTAAATTAATGGAATCACAAAACAAAAAAGTTTGGGACCCCTGGACTATGACATCATGAGGTTCGTTGTACTGGGTTTCCGCTTAGACTGGTCATCATCATTTTTGGCATTCTACAACTTAGCTGTGTTGTCTTATCGCAATAAGTTGTCAACCTTTTAAATGATCAGGAGTTCAAGAGATCTTTTTTGTGTTAAGTTCCGGGTTCGAAACTCCTTAGTACAACAACAGTTGGTTCCAAATCAAAGATATTCAATTGTTTATTCCAATTTATTATATGATTTAAATAAAAATTAGTGAATTTAGTTGCCGATTCCAAAAGATAGTTTGATATTGGAAAGGATGGACAAGAAAACCCTTTTTTAAAATGAATGTTTGAAGATTTTATATAAATTATTTTTTATAAATTATTATTTTTTGTATAAATTATTTTTTATTAATTATATATAATTATTTTATTTATTTATATAATTATTTTTTATATAAATTATTATAATTGCTTAAAAACCACTGCAATTGAAAATGTGTAAAGTATTAAAAAATAAGAAATGACAGCCATATTGTATTAGATAGTATACCTATGTTTTTTATGATTTTGTTTGTTGTTTTTTTATTGATTAGATTTATTTCGTTTTTGGCATTAAGTGTTACTTTTATTATTAAAAAAATAAAAAGATACGTAGACAAATTGTATAATTGTAATTATATAATAATTGTATTTTTTAATAGTAAATACTTCACTTCTTAAACAACCCTAGACTGATAAACCTGTTTCAATAATACACTAAGCAAGCATTCGTTTGTAGTCAAATCTTCTCAACAGCGAAAGAATTACAGACGGCAGAAATCAGCGCATACAGTCAGTAGAATCGGCGTCACCATATTGAATTGACGTTAGGTTTGCGTGAGGCAAACACGCACAGTAGTTACACATCCTGATCCGTTAGCATGTTTGATTGGCTTTACGCCGCCTGCCTGTGACTATTGAACTGACTAACTTTACTCACTGAATCCCTATAGTTTATTGCCTGAAACAGTTCCATCGCTTAGATTTTAGTACTCATATATTCATGGAATTTCAACATGATTTAAAATACTCTACATAGTATAAATCAAAGTCGCTTACCGCCATCTGTAGGTACTCTTAGATCTTTTAAATTGCGTAACGGATTTTAATGCGGTTTTCATCAAAGTCAAAGTCAAAACATTTATTTTTATTAGACCATGATTATACAGGTACTTTTGAATTGTCAAGGAGACGGTCAGTTAGTCCGAAACTTGAAGCTAGTTGCTCGTTCAAAAACGGAGGTAGGCCTCTATGGAGAAGAACGAGCAAGAAACTGCGCGGCACTCTCTTAAATTAGGTTTTTATAAACTCCTGGTTACATTATTCTTGTCGATTCTACAAGTGATCACAATGAAGATGAATATAAAGCCGTAGTAAAAAAAAAAAAAAATAAAGATGTTGGCAATAGCAGTTAAGAGATAACCAATTCCATCAATAGATAGAGTGATTCAAGAGGAAGGTTTATACGTTAGTTGATCTACATTGCAGCCGTGCAAAGCCGAGACGGGTCGCTAGTAAATACTAAAATACCCTGTTTCTAATGTGCTTTCCAAGTTTATCTTTGACAACGCTGACATCGGTGAAGGGTAACATAGATAGACCACCCAGATTTATGTAATAAACTAGCTTTAGTCTGTGTCTTCGTTCGCATGAATGTAAGTTATGAGGGTGCTTTAGTTGTTTCACGCGGTACCCCATACTTTTTCTAAAATAAATGTAGCTTAAGTTATTCCTTATAACATCATCTGTCTGCCAGTGATGCTCATTTGAAATCGCCAATTCGCCTTGAGCAAGCGTGGTGATTAATGCTCGTGCCTTCTTCGTATGAGAAGCGGCCTTTGTCTTACAGTTGGACACTAGTATATGGAATATCAAAATTTTCACAACCAACAAGAAAATATGAAATAAAATCTAATATTTAATCTTTCAATTAATATTCTCGATTTCAAAATGAAATCTTCTCATTTTGTAATCCGAGATTAAAATCGTTCATAAAGCTTAAACATCTTAAATTATTTTCCGTTTCCATGTTCCAGTTTGGAGTAAATATTATTATTTATGGTAATTATTAAATGATTAATATTTATAATATTGGTGCTGGGAAATTGCTTTCAGTAGCAAATATTGCTACAGTTAATATTGTAGTCAGTGTAAACTAATATATTCAGCTTGTAATAGGTTTTGCTATGTAATTAATTTGGGTGGTACTTATTGGTAAACATAAGCTTCTTTATGAAGCTCCATGATATTAAATTAAAACGTTGTTTTCCAATTAATTTCAGTATCTGTACCATAGACATTATCCTCTACTACCCTCGTGATGTTACTGTCAAAGTCGATTAACAACGAGAACATAATAATTAATATATTAATAGGTTTGACGTATTATTGTCCTACTGCAGAGCATAGGCCTTATCTCATACGGAAAAGGCACGAGAATTGATCACCACGCTTGCTTTAAGAGGATGGGCGAATTCAGACTTACATTAGTTGGATGTTCAGGTTTCCTCACAATATTTTGACGAGATTATATCAACACAATCATTATGCTGTCAAGTGTTATTCGTTATACCTTATGTATGTTATGTATAAATATTACAGTTACGATTTGTTTGCTTAACAATATTTCCTTTATTTATTTCAATACATTTTTTATATGATATGTGTTTGCTCTTAAATCTAGTCTAGGTAAGAAATAACATAAACAAAGTCTTACCCAGGCTTACTCAGAAGCAGCCTATACATTTCTTTAAGACTGAAAACTACCCACATAAGACAACAGTTAAATTCACTAAGTTAATCGATATCCAATTAATTAAATTTAATTAGGCTGCTCTGGTTACTAATTCCCTTTGAATGCATCATCCCATCCTATCCTAAGTAAACGTTTAAACAGCAATTTAAGATTGAGCACAAATTATTATCATTCCCATATAGCAATCTACCATCGGCTTCCTATTATGCAAGTTTTTTTTTGGGACAATCCCGCCACTATTATATTTTGCAAGTATGTGAATTTGTTTTTTTTAACATAATCATCTATGTTGAATTCCTTAATCATCTAATGATCTTGTTCGTGAGTCAGTATGGCATTTCCTGTCGTTAATGACTCAATCCTTATAATTATCATAATGATGATTTAGACAACCTGTTTCGTGTATAATTTGAGGTTTTATTTTATTTATTTTGTCTTTAATCATAATTCTTTAATTCGATTGACAACTAATTTATGGTTGGTTAATTTTTGATTAATTTTGATTCTGTTTAATTTTTCTCTATAATTCCGTTATTATTGATATAAAAACGCTTATACGGTCCCAAATCAAACAGGACATGACTGTGACTCACAGAATTAAAAATAACCATAAAATCATCCAGATAGACTGGAATTCCAACATCATCACTAAATTATTATTTAATAAACTTGCTACAAAATCAATTACCAAACTAGAATTGCAAGTAAACACAACATTTATTTTTGTTCAGAATTGAAATTTAATTACGTTATGGGTGTGGTGTTACGAGCTGATAATAAGCGATCGTTAACACCACTGGATAAACTATAATTTCACACCAGCTAACTGCTTATTATGTGCCTAAAATAGTAGGTGAGTAAATTATATGTTCCTAGCATTTTTGGAGCTTTGTTTTGTTAGCAATAAATTAATTTAAATTATTTAGACGATATTATTAGAAACATAGGTTATGTTGCAATTAATGTAAGATGCATTTGTTTTGTTGGGTATTGTTATTTTTGAGCAGACTTTTACTAAACTCTAAGAAGTAAAAGTAGAAGATTTTTGATTTATTTTTTCACAATAACTTATTAATCAAAAGCAATACAAGATCACGTGTTCCACGGAAGCATAAAAAAACCAGGAATTTGTAAAATATAATTGAAAAGAGTGTCTATGAAGTTTCTTGCTCGTTCTTCTTCATAGAGACGTAACTACGTTTTGAACAAGCAACTAACTTCAACCTTCTCAAATTCTGACTAACTGACCGACTCCTTGAAAATTCAAAAGTGCCTACGAACAGACTCATTGAACTAAATGCTTTGTCTTGTAGATTTGGAATTGTTATAATTTTCCCAGTATTTTTGTTAAACCTGTAAAATATACATACCAAAGTAGATTTTCAGTGACCCAAAGTAAACACAATCGTAAAACCCATTATCTACACACTGTTCTAGAACAATTTTAACCGTCCAAAATATTTTAAGAGACAGGGAGTCACCGTTCATCGTTCTCCGGGGACTTCCAACAATAACCGGCTGAACTCGGCCGTGCAGTTATAATAAAAGGCTTTGCATCGCGATCCTTGGCACGGAGCTAGTCTTATTATATTACGTCACTCGTGCACAGATTCCTTGGTAAACTTAAGGCAGGGACTGAAAGTACGGAGACTTAAATTTTGTCAGTTTTAGTTCACTTTCATACACGTTTTGTTGACAAGAATTTTAATTTCGAGTAGTTGTCGTACAAGATCACAAATAAAATCTTTCAGTTTGTTTTGAAAGTTTTTTATATGACGTGGATTTTGAAGTGGTCATGATTAAAGTTATGGTATTCCCAAACAATAAGAAGAATCAACGGCTCATATTGCTCCATGTGTATACGGACTGTCAATCATCCAATAATGATTGACAGTTCTCTTCAAAATACGAGTAATATAATTGAAATAAAATTCTGACTCTTCTAGAAAGAAAAATACAATTATTTATTTCTAGAATACGTTAATATGAGTCATAAAATTTATTTCAATAATATAACTCTTATTTTAAAAAGAACCAATGATTTGTAACAACATACATAGTGAAAATGTTTTTGAATTGTTTGCCCTTCGATATATTAGTTATAAGTTCTCTTCTTATTTTACTGAAGAATGCTTTAAGTCAACAGAAAATAACGAAAAATTCAAACTCTATTGAAACAACTGCTCCACTTTAGTTAGCCATATAACACACTCTTCGCAAGCTCTAACTCCGGAACATAAAGTAGAACTAAGTGTACCTCGGACTTTGCAAACAGTGTGTAACACACCCTTAAGCCGGGTGTATTCGCGGCTCACACGGCTCTTATTGGGGCTTTTCGGTACACCTGGCGAGACTGTACCGAAATACCGGGAGACCGGTGTTCTAAGGTAGTGATAAGTTGTGTTGGAACTACTTTTAGTTCTTATGTAGCATGATACTGCACTTGTGTTTTGTCATGATGACCCAGTGGTTAAGGCGGGCTCTCATGCACGAGGTAGTGGATTCGTAACTGGTCATGGGCAAGTACCAATGTGACTTTCCCTAATATGTACTTTCTAACTTTTGGCATCACTGACATTGGTTAAGGAAATCATCGTGTGGAAATCTGTACTTTTAAATTATATAAATCTGAAAGCGCCAATCCGTGTTGAGCAAGCGTCGTGATTAATGTGGTGTGTTTTCTCTGTATGAAAAGATGATTTTTTGACATTTATGACCAGTTGTTAATTATTCTTCTTTTAATGGCCCCTGTCCGTAGGCTATGAACTAATTACCTGTCATTGTATAGACGTCATTGATAATACTCACAGCTAATGACTTCACAGTTTGCGCAACACTACGGGCATTATTTTCATGGGCCTAACCTTGAATGTATTTATTTCGTATTCTATAGCCATAAGTAAAAAACTTGACAAAGGCAGACTTAGCGGATAATCCTTTAAGATGTAACCATCAACTTGTCTTCTCTTGAGGACCACAGATAACATGTTATATAGGAGTTTGGTTCTCTAGCTTTAATCACATCATATACCTACCTAATTACTGATTAAAGTTTAATAAAGTAGATATTCATTGCAATATAATAATACTGAAGAGTTTATTTTTTGTTTGTTTATTTAATCTCTGGAACTGCCATTCGGATTGTAAAATGTTTATGATATTTTGCACAGGCTAGCCAGGTTCATGAAAAATAGTAGGTTGTAGGCTACATAACATCGTGCTTCGAGCCATGGGAGCGGAGCAATAACTAAAAACGTAACTAAGTCACAGGCAGAAGCTAGTACATTATGCTATTCCTTCACCTTTATAGTAGTTCCCTCTCTTCTAAGAAAAACATCATTAAGTTGGCTTTCCATTACACAGGAACTCGTCTTCTACCTATATTACTCGTATTTTATATCATTTCTAAGAAAAGCATTTTAGTCCCTAAGTCCCTACGCAGCCACACAGTCAACCTGTATGGGGTTCTAGTTAAAAGTCCTATAATAATCTATCGTTACAATTTCCAATTTGTTTGTAACAAGTTGTTTTGGCGGTCAATCATTATAAAATAACCGACACGTACAATACCGCCGTCAAAATTAATGCTTTCAACAAAACATTATCTTCCCACTCGAATCACCTACACAGTCCGGAGCCATTTAATAATGTGGGATCGTGTTAATTTACTCATTAGATAGATTTAAGGTGAAGTATTGGTTATGTATCGGATATTACGAAACGATGATATAATTCAGCCATTATCCAATTAAGAGACAAAGAAACACCATCATTCAACACTCAAATAGTAATATCTAATATCCTCCCTCCCAAATTTTGGGGCCGGGGAGAGATCAGGTGCAGAGCCAACGGCTTTACGTACTTTCCGAGACATGGGGGTATCATACCACCAACTATCAAACTCCGGGCTGCTACTAATAAATTTCTAATAAAAAACCAAATAACACTTTCTTAAACCTGAGAATTCACGCTCAGAAGTCGCGCTTACGACCTTGATATAAATTACTTACGAAATAAACATAGACACAAACTAGCGCAGAAAGTTGGATTCCGGCGTTAGACCGGATTGGCACCTTTAATAAACAATGAACATGATGAAGCACTTAAAGCCTAAAATTGAAATGACATTAATAATTGTTGTACAAACAATGTATGTGGGAATGAGGTGAACGTAAGTTGATAGGTTCGGCCACTGGCTTGACCACTATGTGATGGTAGGCGATGATACAGTCAAAATTGATGCACGGCTACTTCAAAGTTTCCAGGGATTATTAGTAACCAGATTTGGGTAAAGAGTTCCATTTCTCTCACTGACTCCAGTTAAAAATCACGAACCAACAAAAGTTACAAAACATAAATCGCTCATTCGTGCGAAGCTTGGCATGAGGTAAAAAGAAAAAGAAATGGGTATGAAAATTGAAATGATGTTGAAAGTTTTTGTAGTGTAATTTTTCATTGAGCCTGATAAACAAGAAGTAGGATAAAAGTAATATTTTTATTATATTTCTTTTTTAAACTCGTCATACCCAAAGTATATTATTATTCAATTTGACTTTTTTCATTTATTTATTGCACAATATACACTCAGTTACAGGCTTTACTTACAACTAATGGGTAAATAGGACGGAGCAGAATAACTAAAATTAGAATATCAAGCTATTCGCAAATGAGCGATATTATACTTAAGAAGATAAAACTTGCCCACAATCATATAAAGTACTTAACAGTAACACGCCTTCTCTTCATCAGTGACCTTGAAACCAGCCAACACAACACAAATAGCCACAAATAATGAAGGCATTGTTCGGCATTGTAAAAAACTAATTGTTTCTTCACTCTTGTGTTCTGTCGGTTTGCTCGGGCATCGATCAGCACCCACATGGAGTACTGTGATACAATGTCATTGACATGGACTTAGGAAATTCATTACAGTGTGGCTTGTGTGGAAGAGGTAAGCGGGAAGAGTGTGTTTTGTTGATTGTGTATGCTTTTTGTTGATGTAAAACTATGTCTTGTTTTGCTACATAGAAGTCAAAAAGAGGTACGGTCTATGGCATAGGTATTCGAAAATTAGTGTTTTTGTAAATCAGTTTTTTTAACCGTCTAACTTTTATAACCGTCCAGCATTTGCTTAATCGTGTGTGCTTCCAGTCATACTAGATGCACCTGAATACCAGTGTTTTACTGCCTATCTGACCTAAACAACCCAGTTACTGTGTAATGTAAGACCGGTTTTTAGACTTTCGGGCTTCTGACTGCCCAAAACGGCTACGTTCAATAGTCGGGCATATCGGAGCACGAGACCAACCAAAACCTAAACTAAGCATGCCCAATCATCACTATAGTTTTAAATACAATAGGAAAGCAGCCGCTGTCGCTCATATCTTAAACCCTTTTCGACCATAAAGGATTTCATAACAGCCTAATGATTGTGATTAAAGTGTACAGTCACTGTATGCAAAAACAACATTATATTGGTACATTTCAAGTCAAGGTTGCGTGTGTCATTCATTTGATTGATACGCGGGTCTGGCTAGTAATGAAGATCATTTATTTATAGCTTAAGAGTTTTTTTACTGGTTTTATGGTTATAATGAGACGTATTGTTAAATATACTCTTTGGATTTTACATGATATTGGATTCTAGGATTCCATTAATTTTATTTATAATATAAGGAATATCATTGTCAATCAAATTTTTATCGGCCCATTGGTGACGTAGTCGCTAGTGCAATTGCTAAGTGTTAGGTGCTAGATTCGACTTTCAGGAAGTGTTAATGGAATTTTTCATTAGAGATTGGATACCACTGATATCGGTAAAGAAAAAACAACGTGATAAAACCTGCAGTTATAATTAACCAGCTTCTGCCCGGAACTTCGTCTGCGTCAAAGTTGACTTCTCCATATAAACTTTGGACCCCCGTTTCATCCAAACAATCCACCTTAAGCAAGCGTGGTGATCAATGCTCTTGCCTCCCCTACAAGAGAAGAAGCTTTTGCCCTTCTTTCTTTATCGTGTGGGCAGTAAGGTCTAAAGACCCCACACACCCTAGTGTCAGAGTTTCTAAACCGCATCAAGGGCCTCTGATATGGTTTGAGTGGGACAGTAATAGGCTGGTAAAAGTCCAGGTTTCCCAGGTTTTTCTTCACAGATGTCAGTGATGTCCAAGATAAACTATAGAAAGTACATGTGAAATGAAAAAGTCGAATTGGTACTTGCCCGGATTTGAACCTACAACCTCAAGCATGAGAGGCGGGCGCCTCAACCACTGGGCCATCGCGACTCTTTTGCCCTGTAGTAAGACAATAACAGGCTAGTATTATTATTAAAGCCATAAATCTCTCTCTCAATCCACGCATCACAATGACATGACTTTTCTATGTCTCCGCGCATAATTCTCTGCTTTACAATTCCAGTCGGACGATTCTCTTAAACCAGTCTAAGTACCAATTTTACTTTGTTGTGCGTTGAACTATGCTTGAGGTAATAGCCCTAGGTTTAAGTTGGTCTTCGTAGAATTATAGTCTAGTGTGTATTGTGAAGTATGAGCTTTTGTTTCGTCTGGATACAAATGATTTGTGATAGGGTAAAGGTGGATAGGATAGGTCGTGTGTTCTTTATTTTTATTATTTAGGTGTATCTATCAAGGAGTTTATTGTCAGAGTTTGATATAAAACCCTTAAAAAAATAGGCCAATCGCGAATTATGTGATCCGTATCATCGTACAATATTTAGAGCGAGCAAAAAACGCCGAAAATACACGTTTCTACCCTTCATATTTTTTATTACACACAAAATAAATTGGAAATGTTTACACAGTACATGCACATACATGTTTAAAGTTTTGTCTGTCTGTTTGTATGTCTGTGGCGGCCGTCTCCGTAACAGGTGAACCAATTTTGACAAGACTCTCACTAGCATTTAACTGATGTACAAGGAGTAACTTAGACTTATCTACAAACTTTTATTTTAGAAAAAGAATTAGAAATAGGATTCCGTGCAAAAAAGAAAACCACATGATAATAGACGTTTATACGAACGAAATCACAGACATAGTTTAGTATAGACTCGTCGAAAGTTCTAAACGAAACTATAATATGATAGTTACCGTTGAAAGCGTAATTAAAATGTTTTATGGGAACTTGTTGAGTTTCAGTTACTTAATTATCGCGGTGTATTAAATTACTATCTAGTGTTTGCAATCTGATAACGTTTGATATAACAGAAAAGTTAACTTGGAATTTAGTGCACGACGGCAGTTTGTTGTTTCGGATATGGCTGTTTGTTTATGTAAGTTTGTATGTTTAAAAACCCACAATACAAGGGAAATTCCTATAGAGTGGTGCAACGTTTTACTTTTAAACCCAAAACTATCTCTCGGTCTTTATTTTAATTCGACTACGGCAAAGTCATGAGAAGGGTTGGATCTCAGCATTTATGTATATGTATGTAATATATATGTTTATCTGTTACAATTAATTTAAAAAAAATGTGTTTATTTTAGTAAAGAAAATAAGTTAGTTATACGACTAGGTATGCGTCGTCACACTAAATTCAATATGGCGCCTACTAGAGGACATAAAATCTTTTATAAAAAGGTGAAACTATGCCGAGTTGGGTACCAAATGAAAGGGCTTAAGAAGTACGTTTAAAAAAAGCATCCTTAAACTAATAGTACTAAAAAAATTAAGTGAAATTAGAGACATTTTTGACAGATTGAGACTGAAATTAGATTGCGAACGTTCCTTAAAGTTAGTAGAATTGCCACAGAAAAAGAACATTGCAATAATGAAAGCATTTGATAAGCAATTACTTTAAATAAAAATACCTTGTTCCATAAATATTTTGTTATTCTTGTTTCATTATTTGTAATGATTTTTTTATAAATGTCGTCGTCCATTGGTCTTTTTCGACTATTTCTTTATTCTGTCGGTCCAACATGTTTCAGTACATCACATTGGTCTTTGTCGCCACTCCATTCAACTTGTTTTCCGCTGAATTATTAAACTCCATCAGCAGAAAACTACTAAAACTAGTGTCACTTCGACAAAAAACTGTAACTTTATTTAGCTTTTGCCTTTGGTAAGCTAACGTCATCTAAAGTTTAAAAAACTTGTTTATGCTCCCGACTTCATCTAGGTGGAAATAAACTATAGCCTGTGTTACTCGCTGATAATCTAGGTTTCTATTGAAAGATTTTTTTAAATGGCTTTTTAACCGGTCTATCCCCGGCTGACTTTAACCGGTATGACAGAACAATAGAAAATCAATTGTGTCTCATTTCGTGGGAATTGAATAAAAATTACAACAAAAACACAGAATTTGAAACACAGAATTTTTTTTCCGCAGAATCTTGATTCAAATATTGATAAAAAATCGTTTTTATTTTTCAATGCACCTTGATTTGTCAACTGGGGAGTCCTATTGCAACAATCTTGACTACACCATGCATCTTAAAGTATTATTTATTTGATTTAAAACATCACCCACAAAGGTTAATTAAACCTAGTCGATACCGTCTCGACATAACTGAAATTAATTGAACTGGAGAATTTATATAAAGCGATACTTCTTCCCTTGTGACAGGCATTAGTCTCTTGGAATGGACCAATTTGGGAGTGGAAGCGATTTCTAAAGATATTTATGGATCAATAATGGAGTAATAAACTGTGTTGGGTTAATAAATATTTGGAAAGGCTTTGTTTTACAGAGGAATACAAACTAAGACGAAGATAATTAATAAAAGATGAAAATGTAAAGGAGTGACGTATAATCATCCCTTCTGTAAAATATTCTTCAGTGAATTAAAATAAAGCGAGCTCGAGGGCGGATAGGGAGGTAACTACTATTTTTTAGGAACGATAGCAATCTAATCTCAATATAAATCTGTCAAAAATGTCTAATTTACCTACGTCTTACAATATTAATACGCCTTTAAACATTAATATCTCAGTGAGTTTGTTTATTTGTTGGTTTGTTCCAATTTCATGGTTAAACTATTGAACCAATGTTGATATAATTTAGTACAGACTTAGCTTAAACCCTAGAAAGTCAAATTTATTTTTATTTGTGACTTTACCTGCTTCTGGGATAATTGACATTCAGTTTATAAAAGAAGGAGTAGTGTGTGTAGTACTATTGTGTCTTGACAGAATAAATTATGATTCTTAGTATTGTATTTGACATGTTTTTTAAGTTGATATAGGTAAATTTATGTACTAACACTAGTTTGTAAGTTGTTTATGTTCTTATTAAAGATATTAAATTGAATATTGTGTCTTGACAGGATAAATTATGATTCTTAGTATTGTATTTGACATGTTTTTTAAATTGACATAGGTAAATTTATGTACTAACACTAGTTTGTAAGTTGTTTATGTTCTTATTAAAGATATTAGATTGTACTGATGTGACAAATTAATCATATCATTATTATTATTATTAAAAAGTCAACCAGCCCACTAAACCAGCTGCATTTTCCGCTACCTCTTAATATTTAAGACGCTTCTTAAGATATTGGACGCCAAAACCTTCTGTCAGCGATACGATAGAGCCAAGAATAATGTAGGGTGATGAACGAGTGGGCCAGATCGATACCCACGTTAAATTTAATGTTTGAAAAATTGCCTCAACTTGCTGTAACACCTAATTTATTGAGCAATTAATGGATGAAGAAATTGGAGAAGAACTGATGAATTTTAGCCCTAATTTGTCACTACATTTTAATTGTTAGTATGAAAAATTGGCTTGTAAGTGAAATTATTATAAATTGGAACTAATTTTTATTTTATTTTAGTTCGTTAGGTTAATTTATGAAAAGCTGTCAAATGTTGTAAAGAGCACTTTTAATGGACCACATTTAGGTTAATGCAAATTGCAAACTAAGTGGAGCTTTTCAACTACATTATTCCAACGGCACTTAAATTTTAAACGGTTTTAAAAATATAATTGCTTAAATAAATAAGATCTTTTTCGTGTTTAGAATCCTTCTGTCGTCGAATACCTAGAGTGTTAAAAATAAAATACTATTTATAAAATTTCTGCTTTTTTGCTAAACTGGTACCTGTAGGATTATTGCTCATTGTTTATCTATTTCGGAATGGGCTACTTTCTGACTATCAGTACGACAACTTGACAATTATTTTTTTTTTCCCCACTATAAATCTCTCCAGTATCATGGGTGTATTTAAAACACATAACCTCACATACATAAACAACTAGACCTGGAACAACGGGTACCAAACCCGCGACACACAGCGCAGCATCCAATCACTCAACTCACTCAACCGTGTCATCAATTTGAAAAGTGGCTATATATGGTTTAATAAAAATGAATGCTTTAATTTTGACACCACATCCAACAAAGCAAGCGCCTACACACAAGTTG
This sequence comes from Hoplodrina ambigua, assembly GCA_949774945.1. Lineage (NCBI taxonomy): Eukaryota > Metazoa > Arthropoda > Insecta > Lepidoptera > Noctuidae > Hoplodrina > Hoplodrina ambigua. The sequence goes on from OX458982.1 coordinate 875,523, forward strand.
GTTATTATTAATCCCTTTATCAAAAAGAATCCTAAACCATCTTCTATTCTCATCACATGAGTGCCAATAACTGTCACAGAATCAAGTAACCAGTACACAATTACCTTTGTTACTGATACGGCCACCCACTGAGCAACCGGAGTGTTCAGCTGGATACAGACTTGGGTTAAACACAAATGCAGCGCTCTCATTGGTCAGATTACATGCCGTGACGCTATGCTCTGTCAATCAGCCAATGAGATTTGGTCGTCGTGTGAGAAGTGTGTTTCTGTTATTCGTTTTTTAGGGTTCCGTTCCTCGGTCGAAAATACGGAATCCTTATAGGATCACTTTGTTGTCCGTCTGTCTGTTCGTTCGTCTATCTGTTCGCGAATCGGTCTTAGAATCATGATATTTGGCAAGGAGCAATACCATGTAGTAAAAGTAAAGGAAAAAATCCGAAAACCGTTTTGTAGTTACATAATTTTTTTTTTTGAATTATTATTATTTAGGTATTTATTTTTTACTTTAATTACAACGGTTATAGAACCAATTAAAATAATTAAAGACACTGATAAAAATATACAATAAAAAAAGAAAACACAAAAATACATTTAAAGACAAAACAACAAATAATATTAAATAAATAAAATATGTATGTTAAAATAAAATAACAAATAAATTAAATTGTATGGTCGTACGGAACGCTTCGTGTACGGGTACGACTCGTATTTGTCGGGTTTTCAATATTATTCCAATTGTAAGTGTTATGTGATAGGTATTATTGTGTTGATCGGATACGTTGTGATTTATTCGGTTATAAAGTGTCGTTGTAAAACATTTAAGAAACATGTGTTTTATTGTTATAGTCACTGTTTTTATAGGGGTTTAGCTTCGTATCGACTCTTAAAAGGAAGATAAGATTAAGATAGTCATTTACATAGTTATCTATACACCGTTTTGGCAGTTTGAGTTTTGTCGGCAATCATGAATCACTTGCTGTAAACTAACTTTGATCATTCATGTGCCTTAAGTCATAATGGCCATTGGTTAAGGCGACAAGGCCTTGGGTTCATAATCCGGCAAGGGCAAGTACCGGTGTGGCCTTTTCTATTTCATTTTTGATTTTGAAAATAAGTCTGAAATCACCAAGCCGCCTTATGCACGCGGTGATCAATACTCGTGCCTTCTCTGTCTGAGAAGAGATCTTTGCTCAGTGGGACAAATATTGGCTGGTATTATTATTAAAAAAATATTATCAACTTGAGACCAACGTTCTTTTTTTAAATCGGATAAAAATGTTAATACTTGATGTATATATGACGATATGTGGGTATGTATGATGTGTCTAATATTGAAAATTATGTTATACTAGCTACTCCCTGCGATTACTCAGCTTTCTTGAATCATAGCGTGATGTTATATCCTATTCTAATACTCATGAATTTGGCTATCATATAGGTACGTACATATTATATGAGTAGTGATGAAATACAATTAATCATTTCATATGAAATCACAGATAGGTATTTCAGAAAATGCAAGAATAGAATTCTAAAAATAACTCACAAAAGGATACTAAAAGAGAATGCGCATTATGTTCGTGAACAAGTAAGGTATGTGGGTGAAATAAGAGATCTAGCTAGTGGCTCTAAGGATACGCTTCTGATGCTATCATGACGCTTCGGGTGCGGACTTGGTGATAGGAGGGAGCTGTTTAGTCTTAGACGTATAAATAGCATGACAAAGATATTTGCATATCAGGAATAATGTAACTAGGATTTTGTAAAAACCTTATTTAAAAGAGTGCCGTGGAGTTTCTTGCTCGTTCTTCTCCATAGAGGCCTACCTTCGTTTTGGAACGAGCAAATAGCTTCAATTTTCGGACTAGCTGACCGACTCCTTGACAATTCAAAAGTGCCTGTAAACGGTCTAATTGAAATAATTTTTTTTGACCTTGACTTCTTTTAAAAGTTAAAAATACTTTTTGGTTGTATAAATTAAGAATGTGCAAAGATAAACATAATTATTTGCCATTTTCGATCATCATGTGAAAAAAAAAATATTGGATAAGAAAAGAAATAGCAAATATAAAAAAAAAGAAATATAAAAAGGACCTTTTTAAAACTATAAATTTAGTAATAACTTTAATTTCGGTAGTGGTTCGGTTTCATATCAATTGTTCCTGACTTCGGAAATTGAAGTTAATTTTAAATAGGTTCAAAAAAATCGATAAAAACAAATACAACCAAATTGACAATCTCATGTATTTTTTAAGTCTGTTAAAAAAATAACTAGTCTAAAGCCCTATTTAGACGATGTGAATGTCGTGCGATTTGTCGTAGGTACATCATCGGAAATGTACCACAACTTGCACGATATTTCTCGCACCGTCGAAATCAGCTTTAACTTTCAGACTGACAAAAAAAAAACAAGATCGCTCTTATGTGTATAATAAAAACTCTCACCAAGGCAGGCCCCAATATTCCGACAATGTTTATCGTCTAGCCTCTTAACACAAACTAGATGAGACATTTCTCTCCGCTACCTCTTACCACAACGCTTCCACCTTTCCGCACAGAACAAAATTGAACGCATAACTTCTCTTTAGCCGAGACGCAGGTGGGCGAATGTCCGTGCCTCTCGAAATTCGGAGGGCACATATATTTACCTCCGCTGTCCTCAAATGCGATGCTGAAATACTGTTCCTGCTTATTGGAAACTAGCGCTTGTCATGTTACACAAGAATTCTGGAGTGCTGAAGAAAATTGCTAGGAAACGGGCACTGGAAAATATGAATAAGAGGTAATAAAATATGGGGTGAGGGAAAGAGGGGATCTGACATCTGATGCTTAGCGTGTCGATTGTCAAAGTGAAATCAATTATTTTGACTAGGCCATTAAAAGGCGCTTTTGAACTTCATGTAAAAGAGAATAAAGAATTAAATTAGTTACCGCGTGCAAAAAGTAGTTTTGTATAGAGAAGAATGAGCAAGAAACTTTATCCTCACTCGTTGTTAAAAATTTTTTTACGATAATTTCTATTGTCAGTTAATTAAAGATTTGTAAAAATGTGAAAAACGATGTATTTAATAAAAACCACTATTAATACTATAAATAGCATGGCAGTCTGTATTAAGCCTTCTATAAGCTTCCATCAAATCTTGAAACAGGTAGACATGAGGTCATACAGATCATAATAACAGTTGCTTTAACCCGACGCACCATAATGCTGGAATTATCTTTAAATCTTCACCTGTGCTTATGTAAAGCTGGAGCTGTCACATCCAAGTAATCGAGACAAATGCAGCATTAGAATTAAAGTGGGCAATAAAGAAGACTGAAAGACAATAGAAACTTTTACTAAAACCCTTTTTCTCAAATCTCAAAACCAAGCAATTCCAGCAATCTTCAATCTCACCATCCAATTCCTCCAATACTAGCACTAAAAACTTAATCAGACCAAACATCTTCAGAGCAAACATTCATCTATTTTCTGGCAAAAATTTTGTCTTCACTCCACCCCTTTATGGCCTCGCGAACGAAAAATTTCTCGTCGCCAAACATCGTTGGGACACACAAAAAACTGCATTCAATAACTGAATGTCTGACGGTCCCGACATGAGATTTGAATCCGTATCTTATTTAGAAATCAGAAAGCAAGGAGGGTGCCATTCAAAAAACGTACGGAGAACGCAAACATGATTCTACTGTTGGTTCTCGAATAAGATTTTTGGGTGGAATATTATCAAGATGTTTATTTTGAACGTACTCCTTTATTTGGTCAAATAACAGGTATGATGGGTTCGGAACTGTCAATATTGGGTTAGTGTAACCGATGCTTTATTGGCAAAAGGTGATTTTCTGGAACACTTATCGCCAAATTTTTTTTTTGATGAAAGATTCACAATGAACGTTCTATCATACTATTTTAATTACGTCACGTCTTTTCTTACTGATTTGCTCCCATGGCCTGTAGCGTGATGTTATATAGCCTATAATATTCCTTATAAATCTGGCTATTATAGAAAAAGCCTTTTTTAAGTTCAACTGGTCGATTAAGGGATAATTTTTTAAGCGTCAGATAACACTTAATGAAGGGATAAATATGGCAATTTGACAGCTTTTGTATAGAAAAAAATTAAACTGTCATATTTAAGTATTCTTTGGATAAACGTTATCTGACTACTAAAAAATCAGCCCTTAGAGAACAGCGCGTTTAAACAAACAAACTAAGAAGCTCCTCAGCTTTATTATATTAAGTATAGATTACTTAACATAACATCACGCCTGTAATCCCCGAAGGGTTAGGCAGATGTGTACCCATTAGTACACCCACATTTCGCCAGTTATGTTTTTAGTCCCATGTAATAGGGGACGAGCCTATTGCCATCAACCGGGCACAAATCCAGACTCCGAGTCTGCTACTGATTAATTCCTGGTGGAAAAACCCAATATCACTTTGCCCGACTTGGGAATCGAACCCAAGACCTCATGCACAGCAGTCGCGCTTGCGACCACTAGACTAACGAGGCAGTCCAATAGATTACTTATAACTTATTTTTAATATTGCATCATCAAACATATGAATATCTACCGACTATTCACTCCATATGGCATCTGTGGACAAAAGTACAATAGACAGCTGATTCAAGATCATTGACATTTAAAGATACCCATGATCAAATTACTATCAAGCAATACTTACAAGGTTTATTTGTATAAAGTCAAATTCAAATTCAATTCATTTATTTCACAATCAGACCATTAAAAAGTATTTTTGAACGTCACACACAACAGAAAAGAATTATTGCCCCTTCCAAAAGATAGTTTCGTATGGAGAAGAATGAACAAGAAACTTCGTACTAACTCCTTTAAAATAAATGTTAGATAAAAATTTGTACAGTTAGGAAAATTAATCTAATTTATGATTATTTGAATGTGAAGACAATGTACCTTAAATAAAGAAAGAGAGAGAGGGAGGAGAATGTTGAGCAAAATTCTCAATTTGTGCTCTTTTGAAATAATTCTCATTATATAAAAGCGCAAGGTACCTACTTACTCACTAACTCTCTCATTACGAAATATCGAGAACCGCTTGACGTATTAAGATGAAATTTGGCAGGGAGGTAGATTATAGTAGTATGAAACAGGGGCAGCAAAAGCTAGAATTTTATATAGGATCATATAGGATTACACGTGATGTGTAAAGTATAAGATGACACCATTCCTTATCATCATCTGCCTAGCCTTTTCCCAATAATGTTGGGGTCGGCTACCAGTCTAACCGGATGCAGCTGAATACCAGTATTTTACATAGAGCGACTGCCTATCTGACCTCCACAACCCAGTAACTGGGTAATACGATACCCCTAGGTAAGACTCGTTGTCAGACTTTTTTAGCTTCTGACGACTCGTAACGACTGTCAAAGATCCACAGATGACAGCCGGGATCAACAGCTTAACTTAGCTTTCCGAGGCACGGAATGATGTCAGTAATGTCTAAGATAAACTACACACACCATACACAAACACCACCACTACACACCACTACTACGACACTACGACACACCATACTACTACCGTACTATGACATACCATTCCTAATATTTAAAAAAGTAACAGAAACTCATGGTACAGTCTGAGTCAATCTTCCTAAAGCCAGTTGAGCCACGGGTGAGTAAACACACCTCGCCTCGCTGTACCCACAAGTACACAGTTGTCTAACTCTCCTTACGACTAGTCTGCGAACATAAATCGTTTCGGTGCTGATTCGAGATGAAAGAAAAAGTAGGATCAAGCTTTGCGTCAGAACTTGGATCTTTGTGGGATCCCTAGACGATATTATGCTATGTGAGAGGATAATTGGCTTTTCGTGTACGACGATATTATGCAATTATAACTAGTTAGGAATGATATGATAGTTCCTAAGTAATAGAGACTATCTGTTATTAGCTATTTGAACATTATAATAATTATCGTAGAAACAGAATTAATGTACTTATTGTAAACCATAAAAATATATATTTTTAAAAAGAGTAAGTATGGAGTTTATAACCCGTTTTTCTCCATACGAAACTACCTTTTGGAATGGGCAACTAGATTCAATATTATAATTTTTCTTTTCTCTTGTTCAAAAGTGCCTTTTAATGGTCTAATTGAAATAAATGATTTGACTTTGATCTAAAGTTGACTAATCAAATTTATAACAAGCTTTTTAAGTTTACATTTGCATGTATATATGTGTATAAATCAAATCTTTTATTTTCAATTGGGTCACTATTTCGAAATCATTGAGGCCACAAATACACCCCTGCCTCCCCTCCCACACACCCTCCTATTTTTCCAAAACAAGATTTGTAGTCAAGCGCGTTCACTTACACTGTAACGAAGCTCTGCTTGCCAAATTGTGTCTCAAGTCCCAGCGCTTGCCTGATTAGAGACCTGCCTAGCGCTTGTTAACGTCTTGAATGATATAGGATTCATGGTTAGGATGTCAATATCTTTTTTGTATATGATTTTATTTAGGGGGGTTCGTAACTTAAATATGTATTTATTCTAAACTATCATTTTTTTTTAGGTTAAACCGTACCTTAGCCGGTAAAAATGAAACCTTTATAGGATCACTTTATTGTCCGTCTGTCTGTCAGTCTTTCAAGACTCTTTTTCTAAGGAACGTCTGGAGGTATCAAGCTGAAATTAATAACAAATACTCAGGTCTGCTACACCCTGATAAACTTGCAAGTCAATGCAGTCTAAAGATTTGGTCGTTTATGGCGCATATTTTGACGCTCGCTAGGGAACGAAAACCAATGAAGACTAACCGTTGACCTAGAATCATGAAATTTGGCAAGACACAATGCCATGTAGCACGAGTAAAGGAATAATATACGAAAGAAGCAAAAGTATTTACATCACAAAATGATTACTTTTTTGCTATTATAAACTTTTTTTTTGTTTTGTATTTTGTGTTACCTAAATATTGTTTTTCATTATGAACCTAATAATATTGTGGAGCTCAATAATTTAGACTAAAAACTCTAATCGTGAACGACTTTTGCCGCTGACTGATCATCCAGTAGAAACCTAAGAATTCCTAAGTTATTTGTCGTATCTCTGAAGTCTAGAACAATGTGTTAAATCGAACACTTGAATGAAGATCGCAATAGCTCTGCAAAGTTTACCAAACTATACGCTTGCGTGTTCTTAAGAACTTGCTTTAGTACTGCGGTACTTTAATATTCCGTTGGGAGATTTAAAGTCTAGTTTTACATACTAGACGGCACGATTGGCGCTGCAGCTGAGTAATTAGCTGCTGTTCTGCGTGTCGCGGGTTCATTTCTTGGAAGAAACAATAGAAACTGGTTCCTGGTGTGGTTGTCTGTGTATGTTAAATGAACAATAAACAACCATATTCAATATTATAAAAAAATATTTTCTCTCTTATATAACGTTCAAAAGTGCCTTTTAATGGTTTAATTAAAATAAATGATTTGACTTTAACTTGGACATTTCCATTTTAATCTAAGACAAAAACGTAAAATTTCCATTTTTAATACTTCTTTTATTCTTTAATTAGTTTTCAGCGTTTAGTTATTTCTCATAATCATAAAAATAGCAGCTTAACTAAGAAAACACTATTAACATTTATAATCTAATTCGACTTTATTACAACAGCATAACTGCATATTAAAATCTTATTAAATTCCAAATATAAATGCAGGTTACCACGAACACACATAACTCCTAACAACGTTAAGTCTTACAATCAAAAGCGAGCAGTGAGCAATTTTGCAACAGCTATGATACTTAAATTCTCAGCTAGTGCTATGTTAGAGGCATTATCAGAACATTCTGGAAAGTTCACCTCTGCCGTGTTGGATGCCTCTGTTTAGTGCTGTAAAGCCTTTCCACACGGTTCGAGAAACTAAATTCAAGAATTTTAAATCTTAAAATAAATATAGGTAAATTACGCGTCACGTTGTTTGTCCTGAACGGACTCCTAAACTACTCAACCATTTTTATGAAATAGGTATGGCTTACTGTGTGTAATTTGATCAGACTTAAATGATAGGATAGTTTTTATCTCGATATTGACCTCAATATCTTTACTTACTTCGAGCCACAGCAATCACAGCAACGCGTAGTCGAGTCAGCTAGTAGAATATAAAATCGTCATTTAAGTAGGTATTTTTTGTAATCAAAATAAGATAATGAATATGTACAATGGCCAGCACATCAGATAATACATTTTTGTTGTAAAACCGCTCCTATTACAACCGCATAAGATGCCGCGGTTTATCTCAAAGCGCTGTTGTCCGTACATGGTACAGATTTTTTAAAATAACGGACTTTTTTTGTCACAAAAACATCAAAATCAATCAACTCAGCCTACCGCCACTAACCGCTAAACTTTTGTCGCACATTTTTTAACAAAACCTATAGTTATAATAGTACTAAAACATTTTTTAAACTCCGCTATAACCATAGAACGTTATCAATAGCAATCGTATTTTTACACCAAGCGTTCAACATTCGCGCGCTAACTAAACGTTATGTTGATTCTGTCTCGTGTAACGACGCCTTTACTGTTAGTGCTTGTACCCCGTTTATCTAAGCTATATATTCCGACTAACTGTTCAGTTAAGCGCGCCAGTTTAAGTTAGTATACGGTTATAATTGAGGGAAGTCATAGTTTAGTTTCTCACATTGTGCTACGTCATAATATTGTGCCGTGATATGAGTGCTTAGGTTTTGGTAGTTGTAATGCTGATTAGTGAAATAATACTAGCCTTATATTGTTCAATTGTAAGGCAAGTACCTCTTTTTTACAGAGAAGACTAGAGCATTGATCACCACGCACGGTTTAGAAACTCTGACACTAGGGTGTGTGGGGTCGTAAGACCTTACTGCCCACACGATAATGAAGAAAGACCACGCTTGCTCATGGCGGTTGGCGATTACAGACTTACGTTTACATTAATCCAGGTTTCCTCAAGATATTTCCCATTACCGATGTCAGTGATGTCCAAGATAGACTAATAAGATACACATTGGTATTTGCCTGATATGTTAACTTTTACCTCCTGCTTATCACAACCCAGCTAGAGTAAAAAAATATGATGTAGATAAAATATTTAAGTCGTTTTTAATGGCACCTCAGATCAGCCTTATAGCTGAAGTTTCCAACATTTTGCACACAACAAAAATATTACATACATAAACATACATACATAAATATCACGCCTGTAATCCCCGAAGGTTTAGGCAGAGGTGTAGGTACCCATTAGTACACCCACATTTCGCCAGTTATGTTTTTAGTCCCATGTAATAGGGGGCGAGCCTATTGCCATCAACCGGGCACAAATCCAGACTCCGAGGCTGCTACTGAGAAATTCCTGATGGAAACAAAAAAAAGATCACCGCCTTCAAAAACCACAAAATAAAAAATAACTTTAGCTAGGAAGTCGGCGGCTTTGGTTTTATTTCTTGTTATGTAGGTATTGCCACCGACTTCCAAGCTAAAGTTATTTTTTATTTTGTGGTTTTTGAAGGCGGTGATCTTTTTTTGTAAAAAAGCTTTTTATTTTTCACTTTTTAGTGCTTGTGTGTTAATGTTTGAAATCCTTACATAAAGCCCTTTCAAACAATACCTCACACGATATATTTAATTTTGGAAAGTGGTAGGAGGGGGATTGACGTACCCCCTCTCCACTTCCTTCAGTCAGTCATCGACTACACGTATAAACAAAGCAATTTTTCTTGTTACGGCGGTTCTGCTGTGATTTTATAAGGAGCTCCGTTCCATATCTCCAAAGTTCATCATCAGATCATGACAATATTCCTATGGGACCTATTCGGGATTATACTCTTTCAAACATAAAAAGAATCATCCAAATCGATTCATAATTGGCGGAGTAATCGTTGAACAAACACACAAAAAAAAAACAAAAAAAAAAAAAAACATACGCGTCGAATTGAGAACCTCCTCCTTTTTGAAGTCGGCTGAAAACCCAATAACACTTTGCCCGACCTGGGAATCGAAACCAAGACCTCATGCACAGCAGTCGCGCTTGTGACCACTAGACCAACGAGGTAGTCAAAAACAAAAATATTGTGATGACAAATACGACGTACAGTCACGAGCATAAATATGTAACACATAGCAACATTCTAAAGCAATTGCCTCCTAAGATTGATTAAAATGTAATTGTGTTACGAATCATCATATTTGTATGTCTTAAGACAAAAAATAGCGCACTTTTATATGTGATGACCTTTCTGTATACATATGTTTTACAAATAAACTATTTGAATTTAACTTTGAATATCTTATCTATTCCGGATTGCAATCATTTTTTAACGGAAAAATCGCTTTAGTTTTGTTCTAAGCGTATACATGTTTACGCGCGTAACTGTACTTACAGATTATAATTATCATATCAAGCACCTAACTTGTCACTTAACGCCCACTTTTCACTCAAAATAAATCCTATTACCCGAAAGTCAGTGTGACATCTATAGCATTCAAATTTATCATCAATTAGTAATCCGATCAGCATACATTAGTGATTGAAAATTAAAGCCGATTTAAAATGAGAGCAGTTTTGATTTTAGAGTGTATTAAAATATTATGAAATTGTTTCGACATCATTAGAGTTGATTAATTACGTGGTTGGAAAGATGGGTGACAGTTCATTTATCTTAGGTATATTTATGTACTAGCTAGTACTAATAATATCCTTCCGAATTCGTCGGCCAATCGTAATAGAGCCTAGCCAAGTAGGCAGGTGATCCATGCGTCATGCTCGTGAACGGGTGCTGTCAGTTGGGATTGGTCATCTCTTAACTGCTGTCGGCGCCACACCTAACGCCATCTTACGTCCGTTGTAGAACGAAACATAGACAAATATTTTATCTGTGGTTTTTTCTTTTTGAAAGAAGCCTGTGAAAGAAGCCTCAACGACACTTGTCACTTTTTCAAATTCACTTTTTGACGAACTGCTTTTGTAATTCTGAAGTCAATTAAAACATATTACTTTGGATAAATAAAGTTTTATTGGAGAAGACCATGGAAGTCCCCCGTTCCTAAACAACTGCTATGGCTTACATCTTTATTTTTATTATTTCTTACTACGGTTTTATATTCATCTTCATTGTGATCACATGTAGAATCAACAAGAATTATGTAACCAGGATTTTGTAAAAACCTAATTTAAAAGAGTGCCGTGGAGTTTCTTGCTCGTTCTTCTCCAAAGAGGCCTACCTCCGTTTTGGAACGAACAACTAGCTTCAACTTTCGGACTAACTGACCGACTCTTTGACAATTCAAAAGTGCCTGTAAATGGTCTAATTGAAATAAATGTTTTGACTTTGACTTTGATATTATAGTGCGCCAGTGTGTGAGCAAACACAGGTGCACTTTCTCACACTCAAACTTTCTGACTAACTGACCGTCTCCTAGACAGTTTAAAAGTGTACGTAAATGATGTAATGGAAATAAATGCTTTGTCTTTGACTTTGCTTGCCTTCTAGCTAGATATTACTAGCTTTTGTTGCGTTAAAGCGTCACAGGCAGACATAAAGACAGGCAGAAAGAGTTACTTTCGCATTTATGTTAGTACGGATTGACAATGGATAAACCAATTACAGTGAATCAATTTAACAATGTGGTTATATGAATTGTGGACTGCCTCGTTGGTCTAGTGGTCGCAAGCGCGACTGCTGTGCATGAGGTCTTGGGTTCGATTCCCAGGTCGGGCAAAGTGTTACTGGGTTTTTCCATCAGAAAATTTCTCAGTAGCAGCCTCGGAGTCTGGATTTGTGCCCGGTTGATGGCAATAGGCTCGCCCCCTATTACATGGGACTAAAACACAACTGGCGAAATGTGGGTGTACTAATGGGTACACATCTGCCTAACCCTTCGGGGATTACAGGCGTGATGTTATGTTATATGAATTCAATACAAAAATGTACTAGCTGTAAGTTTTCTTAAATTAATAAAATTAAAATAAATAAAACATGTGCTTGGACGAATCAGTACTAAACTGGTCAAGCACCAGCCGACTTACCAGTAAGTCAGAACAATAGAAAATCAATTCTATCTCATTACGTAGGACTTGAGTAATTAAAAGTACAGTCATGCTCCTGCAATCAGCCTGTATAGTGTATTTATACAGGCTGTATTTATGTTAGAATCACTTAAGTCTATTTTACCCCTCTGTACCCCATTAAGCGGAGTACTAAAGGACTAGGGTGACATAGCAAGACACTAGCTTGTTTTAGGGCCCATCACTTTGTGTCGTAAAAGGAAATGTCGGGTAACGGACAACAATGTAGGGCCGGGAACAGTTTTAGATGAAATATCTAAGACATTGTTTACGTGAGGAACTACACTGTTAGCGTAGCGTATGTGTTTAACGCTATTTACGTGTTTAGGATGAACAAAAAGTTTAATTTTAATGGTTATATTAGGGTTACTTTGTAACTGTATCATACTTCTTCTTTCTTTATCATGTGGGCAGTAAGGTCTTACAACCCCACACACCTAAGTGTCAGAGTTTCTAAACCGTCTCAAGAGCCTCTCACATGGTTTGGGTGGAACAGTAAGTCCAAGGTTTCCTCACGATGTTTTCTTTTACCGATGCCAGTGATGTCCAAGATAAACTTTAGAAAGTACATATGAATTGAAAAAGACACATTGGTACTTGCCTTATTTATTTATTTATTTATGTTGATACGGCTTTCAAAATCCAATTACTAAATAACAGTATAAAAAAAAGAAAAACAATTATATAAAGAAATCATAATAAAAATGAAAAAAATCAAATAAAAAACATGACAAAACATAAACGAAGAAATAAAACAAAAAAAACGAAATTATTAAATTTTGTTTTCGCAAAATGCTAGGCAAGCGCGCATTAAAATTGCCTTGTCCTATAATATTGTAGAAGCATTTACAAACATTTATAAACTCATAGACAAACAGCCACACCCGGAACAATAGTTGACGAACAAGTTGATGAAAGCCATAGCCGAACTTTTTCAAACTCATTCTTATTACTTTCGGGTACTTTTAATACTATGCGCTTTCTGAACTATCTCACTTATCACCAATAACACTACAATAGTCGGATAAAACCTCCATGACCACGTGGGAGTAGCCGCAGCATAAGTGTCAAAGATTGTTTATCTGCATGCATCATAATGGTACAATAATATCGCCGTGGGACAAATGTTTGATACTCTAACAATATCTGGTAGCAGAACGATAAGTGATGTTATGAATAAATGTATAGAATTGGGTATTATAATGATGGGATCGAGTTGGTTGGGAATTTTATACTAATATTATAAAGTTGAAGAGTTTATTTGTTTGAGTGCTCTAATCTCAGGAATTGCTGGTCCGATTTGGTAAAAACGTTTTGCGTTATATAGCGCGTTTATTATGTAAGATTATAGGCTATATAACGATACGATTTGACATACGGGAGCGGAGCAGTAATCGAAAATATAACAGGTGAAAAAAAAAAACAAATTCGAATACCTATTGACTTTTATTTAGTTACCCGTGTGTTTTTGTATATGTATCCTTCCAGCTCAAAGATTTTATGTAATCATATTTCACGAGTTCGTAGGTATGATGCAAAAACATTCAAAAGCTAGCGACCTGCCCCGGCTTCGCACGCCTGCAATGTAGATACGTATATGGTATAAAAGATCTAAACGTACAGACGCGACGGCGGGAAGCGACTTTGTTTTTTACTATGTAGAGAGATTCATTGTTAAGAAAAAAATAGCTCGATCGTTAGTTAGTAAATTGGCTCAATTTTTTTTACTATTTTTTTTTCATCCGAAAATAAAACAAAAATGAAATGAAATGTTCTCAATAACAAAACCCAGTAGCCGTCAGACAATACATCCGTACGAACACGGAATAATTGGCCATTTGTCATACAAACAGATAAAATATTGTAAAACAAAAAGTACAATAAAACTATGTGTAACAATAGTTTTTCTTATTTAGGTCGCGTTTTGTGGGCGGCTGTACGGCATTGTAAGAGATTAGGTTTACCACCTGCGGTTGGTTACCTTGTACAGTTGGTTGCAATGGTGATTTAATTTTTTAGAAAAAAATAATAAGCTTGATATAAAAAAAACATACGCCATCGCAAATAATTAACTTAAAAGTTCGTTTAGGCAAGTAATTAAGCTAAATACTAAATTAATAATTATTATACTAAGTTAAGCGAAAATATTGTGTTAAAGCCAGCAAAAATTAATTGTATTAAGAAAAGACTTAAAAAATATGACTTTTTTTACTGAAGTGCATTCAAGTCATAGCGATAGATTTCCTTGACACGAATTATTATCGACTAGTTTTTGCCGGCGACTTCATTCGCGTCAAAGTTGATATATATATTTTACCATACATTTTTTAAAGTATCTTTTTCGGAATAAAATATAGCCTATGTGCTATTCTAGACTATAATCTATATCTGTGCTAAATTTCATCCAGATCTGCTAAGCCATTAAGCCACACAGTGGGTATGTATTTCAAGTTATTGCAGCAACATAATTATGAGAAAACTAACTGTTTAGTTCAAACGACAGCAACTGGTTATTATAATCAGACTACAAAAGAAAGATGTATGCTATAAAATAAATATTCTTGTGTTTTGTACTATTCAAATAAATTAACATTCTAAAAACAAAACACAAAAGAAACATTTATTAAACAAAATAAAACATAAAAACAGATAAACAATTTACGACAAATTCCAGGAAGTAAGTTATTGTATAAGACTGTTGTTGCTTATTATGGCTCATGTTTATATGTTTCCCGTCTTGATCCAAATATAGTTTGTTTATCATGAATGTTATGTAACACACGGTTTGTTTAAGACGTAAACTTTCTACCGGGGTTGATTAAAAATAGACCTTTTTTTGTCCATGTTTGGAGCTAAATCTGTGGATGTGTTTAGTTGGAAAGGAAATAATTTTTTTAAGGTATTCATTTGATTTTAAATTTAGAATTCTTGTGATGCTTAACCATAGTAAAACAAAAGAACATTTTAGATTCGGAAACCACCTTTGCATTTGCTATGCAATATAGTACTTTGATGAATACGCCCCTTCTTGTCAAATTATGTTTACAACAGCCTTCGTAGTCGCAGTCGATTCAGTAACTTACAGATAGACTTCTTGAGACTATCTACTCGTGAGGTGTGGATATTTCACATCCCACAATCTTCTCGTTTCTTAGGTGGTCTGTCTTTTTGGTGTTAACAAAATAACTGTCGCTATTCTAAGCCAAATAAGGTTGCACTTTACATGTTTTAAATAGAGATATTAAATTACTATCTACTAGTAACATAAAGCTACGGCGGTTGAACCAGTCTTAAAGTCGGCTGCCATCAAATATATTTCCAAGTCGACCTGTTCATTCGAGTCCATTAATCAATGTTTAAGGTAATATTAATTACGTGGCGCTACACAAAATATTCTCAGAACAGTTCAGCTAGTTATAGAATGATAAAGTGTAGAACTTCTTCTGGATTATTTTAAAAATATTAATAATGCTGCCTCGTTGGTCTAATGGTCGCAAGCACGACTGCTGTGCATAAGGTCTTGGGTTCGATTCCCAGATCGGGCAGAGTGTTATTAGGTATTTCCATTAGGATTTTTTCAGTATCAGCCTCGGAGTCTGGATTTGTGCTCGGTTGATAGTTTCGCCTCCTATTACATGAGACTTAAACATAACTAGCGAAATGTGGGTGTACTAGGAACACCTCTGCCTAACCCTACTGGGATTATAAGCGTGATGTGATGTTTTTATATACATCATTTGTGAATGGAACTGCCAAATAATTTAATCAGAACTTTCTGGAAGGTAATGAAAAAGTAAAATATTTCTGCAAAATAACAAAAAAAGATGGTTGAAATTTATTTTAATTAAGAGGCCTATAAAGCTAGGGATACAAATAGATAAGGAAAAATGATATCAATATAAGAACCCAAAAACGATGTACATATTTAAAAATATTCAAATATTGAATACAGATTACAATATCGATCCCAAGATGTAAACAACACCGCCAAACCAAAATGAAAATCCTAATCTCTAAAATTCAAATCTCATTTTTACTACAAAATAATCCGTAACGTTCAAACCATTTACATTCTAACCTCGGTAACGTTGCATCCATTGCGAGATTATGACAAATGGGTCATACCATCGGTGACCACACTGCGTGGGCCATGATGGCCTGACCCCAACGTGTATATCGCCTATCAAGATTATATTTTACTGGACTTTTTTGTACAATAAAAATGGAAATGCATTTTTTTTTTCTTTTTATGTAGTAGTCGTTTCACAAGGTCAATATTTTTGTTGCGTAATGCAAGTTCTTTGTTATAGGAATAGTAGCAATGTATGGCATATTACTGTCATGAGCATTATTAATAATAATAGTTCCGTGTTACGCAAGGGACAGAATTTATAAACCACTAGTCTTTGCCTGCGACTTCCTCCACATTAATGACGGCTGTCGCGGACAAAGACAAAGTCGTAAAATAAAAAGTCGCCTATGTCTTTTTATGGGGTTCAAACTTTACCCGTACCAAGTTACATCAAAATCTATACAGTTATTTAGTCGTGAAAGTGTTATAGACAGACGGACAGACGGAGTTATATACTTTTGTTTTTATAATATAGTAATATAATATATTATAATTTAGAATATTAGTATGGAATAATGAGGTACACTGCTTGTTCATCTTTTTTTCAACTAATATGAAAAAACGATTATGAAAATATGTTGAAGATTTTATATGAAAAAGTCTCGAGTTATCCTCGTAATATAATATCCAGAAAGGTGTTGAATATTCAAATAGCTTCTGTTATGGAGCAATAAAATAGGAGCACTTTTCTGCAGCTTACTAGGTAGGTACATACTTGCTTTGCACAAAAATATTTAATAACGTTTGCAATTTTAAGTTTCTCCCAGCAAAAATCTCTTATTATGAAAATATTTTATCCTCCCATTGTTTAAGGATGTAGCGAGACAATGCGCTTGGAGTATTGTTGCAAAAAATACTCATGTTTTAAATTGCTTTCGTGTGTGCAAACAAAAATGTAACAGAAAAAAAACATTACTTGGGTTCGTTAAAACCACGTATAAAACAAATACTAAACCAAAACATTCATCTATTGGAAACGTACATCTTCCGGGACCATGCATTTATCTACACAAAAAAATATATGTTCTCTTTTCAAAAATCTTGATTACGTCACTGCGTGCAACAAACCGCCCATAACCCCGGCGACCCGAAAATCAGCGATTTGTTTTTTTTTTCGTCAAAGCCCCAACAATTGGCGTTCGAAAAAGTTCGACGGCGGAAAAAAAAGAAAAACAGCCTAATGGGCAATCGGGAAGTTTCAAATACACTCATCCCAAAGCACCGCTGAGATAAACGATTCAAAAGGTAGTAAAAAAGGGGGGGAATCTCTTCGAAGTTTACCGTAACGGCCGACAGGTGTCCTTGAACACTCCAGCGAAAGTTTCCGGAATTAGCAAAGTGAGGGTTAGATTTTTTTTCCCGGAAATTATGCTACCTCTTCTAAGATTCCCGGTGAAATATAAGTGTTTTCTTAAATCACTTACTTGAAAAGTTTCTTAACTGGAATTAAAAAGTTGAAAGGTTTTGCTGCGAGTGCCTATTTAGGATTGGGCGCTGAGGGCCGTGTTTTTAAAAAGAGCTGACTTAAGCAAGTTTTGTAAAGATTATTTTGGATAAAGTCTTACTGAGATAAATCTTTTACGGAATACAAAATAAATGAGAAGGAAAACCTTCATAAATTCCTCCTCGATATTGCTTACAATTTTATTACTATCGCTGGTATTAGAACAAATACCTCTATACAGACAGAATTTTCATAATATTCTTACAAAAAATGCATCTCAGCACAATCTTTCTCAGGGAAGTAAACGATACTTGAGTCTAGTTAAATGGTAAACCAAGCCGGAGGTGTAGGATTACCAATTGGTCACAGTTCGGACGATTACGATAGCCACCGGTTATTCTAACGAAAGTCTTGTTACTTCGGATAGTAAAGAGGGAGAAATAATCGGTAAATATCAGTTACATCAGTCAATTCAGTTACCTCAATGGTGTAATGGCAGGATTTGGTAGCAATTGCGGATCTAGAGAGTTAGATTTTCTGTATTCCCGGCATTTAAAAAAACCGTCCAAGTGCGAGTCGAATTTATCGTGTGCGAGGCCGACTGACTCTTGAATAGTTTTTTTAAATGACGACGGGACCGTGCAAGGTTTTACCATCATAATAATATGTCACAACCTAGAAAGATACATTTTTGAATGGTTTCTTTGAATTTTTAACATTATTTTAATAAGTTGTTACTGCTATATTAAAACATTACGTTACGTCGTTACGGGTCGTCAGAAGCCCGAAAGTCTGACAACCAGTCTTACCTAGGGGTATCATATTACCCAGTTACTGGGTTGTGGAGGTCAGATAGGCAGTCGCTCCATGTAAAATACTGGTATTCAGCTGCATCCGGTTAGACTGGAAGCCGACCCCAACATAGTTGGGAAAAGGCTAGGCAAATGATGACTGCTATATTAAAACATACTATGTTAAAATTTAAAATGTCTATCTATTACGGCTCAAAGAATACAGCCTTGTGACAGATGGATAAACAAATACTGGAGTCTTAGCTGGTTGGGTTGGTATTTGGGAATGGAATCTAAAAATAGGAATATTCATAATTATAATATTAGTAACAGTAATAAGGCTAAAATAAATATAAATACTGATATACCCGATAGAGATATAGATGAAGAGACAAAGAACACCTGCTGAGCCAATCTCAAACAAATTGCGATAATAGTCATTACTAAATGGTAGATATAGGTACTATTAGGAAACATGAACAACCTGACTAACATCGACAAACTTAATGAACATACGCAAGTTGTTAATGTTATTAATAGTGTTTGATATTAAATACCATTGACTGGCAACTCGCAATTAATTGATGCTGTTTACTTCATTGAAAGTGAGAACAGTTATTATCGAATGTATACAGTTGGAAAGTTAGCGAACAAACTAAACAAAGATAATAGTCGAATTTTTAATAATCCGTGCATCAATAGCAAAATATTTTGTTTCCAATCGCTTCCATATTAGGCTCAATATGGAAGCTATATGAGATAAAATATTTTATTCAGGGATTTTACAATACAAAAATACCTTCACAATATTGCTTTAAAAACAACACGTAAAACAAAAACAAATAGACGAAGCCCAACCGAATATAAAACTATTTCTAAAAAAATTAAAAATTCCGCAAGCTTTTTATAAAACCGTGTCAAACGCTTTACTGAAAACGAATAAAAAACTATAAAAAAGTTTTGATTATATGTGCTCCCGCGCTAAATTGAATTTCTGATTGGTAGAAATCAAAACAAAGCTGGAAACGGTTCAGTGGCCGGTAACAAAAATAGGCCGGATTTGGCGTAGCGTTTACACAAACAGCTACCACGGAGGAAAAAAATATAAAAACCGAAATGCCAGGAACGAATCTATCTCGTATCGGGGAACCGTATGAGTTATGTTGTTTGTATTGAAGATAGAATTTTAGGTTTCAATGTTTAAAATAATATAGAGGAGCATGTATCAAATACACTCGAATGTTAGAAAAATAGTAGGTACTAAAAGTAAAACGCAATGATTGTTAAAATCACATAAAAAGAAGTTAAAAATATAGTAGAGGAAAAGAGATTTTTAGAAAATGTACGATTTTTTATCATAAAATGTACACGGCATTTCGACGTCACCAATAATACTAAAAAATAATCTTCCGAGAATCGCAAACGAGTCTCTAAAATCGAATATATTGTATGCATTGCTATCCAACCGTTACTGGACGAAATCGAATGCAAAAGAAAAACGTGTTAGTTTTTCCAAGTCTCCAGGTATAGCCGTTATCGCTGAAAGCTTCTAGTTTTTTATTCTGCACTGAAATTGAAGGTAGATTGATTTGTTTGACAAGACCAAAGTCAGAGAATGAATGCCATTGTAAAGTGTTTAAAGTCATAAATCCCGCAACAACTTCTCGCAATCCTTCATTGATAGGAATGTATGCGATAGAAGAAAAAAACCTTGTTATTTTAATGTTGAGAATTACTAGATACTTGGATTTAAAGAGAGAGAGATACAATGTGAACCAGTTATTTATTTCGATTTATTTATAATCATCATTAATTTACATTCATCATAAAAAAAATTGTTTCCTAAACTACTTAATATGTTTAAATTTATTTCAAAATTCAATAAATCAATCATTAGAAATAAATCTCAATTTTACTCTCAACTTCGTTATATTATCTACCTAAGATTTGACTCAAATGTTAACTGTACTCTTGTGTGAAAACATCACAAAGGGTTTCTAAACTGAGGAACGTTCTCATATTAAAGTGGGTCGAAGTAACAAAATAAGCAGAGTACAGAGAACGTATGCGCACATACTGTACGTTGATTTGTTTACGTTATCTCGTCCTTACTGGGAAAGGTTAAGTTTGTTTACAAAGTGTTATGGGATGGTAGTGATAGCTGTGTATTTTTTTTGGAAATGCTTCGTGAGAATGGAATATGTTTCCAATAGCTGTGTAAGGAGAATCAAATGTTAAACCCTGACAATGTCCGTTTGGTTTCTATGCTTCGGTATTCTTGTCCCTTTTTCACAATTCAATGTTAGTTCATTATTAAGATCTATTACTTTCATTATTCGTTAAACTTTTGTCACCTCTCCCTTGATTCATTTGTTTTTTATTTTACTAGACTTTAATAGTGCATTATGATACAAGTGGCTTTGTCAATACGGTTGAGACTATATTGTAGTCCGATTCAAAGGCGAGGGCGTAATGCAACTGAAGGTATAATAATTAAATGCTCACATGTTTCATAATATGTTTTGTAACACATTAGTGAGGAATAAACATTATTATAAATTCACTGTCATAAATTCTTAACAAAAATAAAAATTTAATAAGCATGCATGCGTAAATCACGGTGTAGTAACTCTAAAAGCGGTACTGGTTATGTTCCAAAAACTATAATATCTAAATAGGCGTACAGCCCAACTAGCAAATTAAATAATAAATTACTAACACGCCGAAACCAACACTACTATAAAACTGTTGAACTGCTACAAAACTATTAAAAAACCTTATTTCTGTTAATTCAAATACTATGCAACTTTTTTTGCTAGTTGGGAGCTATATGCTTATTCTAATCATCATCCAATAATAATAAACACATGTACATGTAGCTAACGTTATAACATGTGCCATATTACAGTCTCAACATTATGTAGATCAAACCAACCAAATACTATCGCTGTAAGTACGTGGACTTAATTCATTTATCTCGCTCGCCTACCTCAAAGCTTGCATCACATTTACGTGATATAATCTATTAGCCATCTCCCTCGACACCTATGGGATGCGATGGAGCGATTCTAATTAAATCGGACATCGACAGAGCATCTCGCATTGTCTTCACGGAAACTCGCATCCCTGAACACTGAGATGGTCGATGGTTTTGGAGAATTCCAATTCATGGAAGAGATACGGTGCTGATAGTATTCTGTTAGTTGCACTGTGGGCTTGGCAAAGGATAGCTATGGCTCACGGGATTCTGAAGCGGCAAATTATAGCTGTTCTTGAATAGCTAACGCCATCAGTATGTATAGATGATTAAATACAAACTTCGCCCGCGGCTTTGTTTATTTGAAAGTTAAGTATAGGAACCATGAAACATAACTTATAATACTCAACAATAGGGTAGCTTTATAACAGTGAAAAAATCACTCGTACTTTCTAAGATAATCTCTAACAAAAAACGCTGACATGTTCATAATTTTACTACAGATACAGGTCATTGTGCTTATCTTTAGAGAGGCCTATATCTAGTCAGTGGACTTCTTTCGGCTGATATGAAGATGATGATGATAATAATAATTTAAGGACTTGCTAATGTAGTTTCAAATCCTAAAATAATATTAAATTACCGTTTAATAGTACTTCTGCTCAATCTAACCCAAGAGCTTAAAATGTTTACAAACTTCTATTGTTAGCTTGCAGAAGCACAGCTCCAAGCTACAAGACATCAGATAACACTGTAATCTTATTGCAGCTTGGACTTTGAGCAAACCATCTGAATGTATCTGTTTATTGTTAAAGTTCAACAAACAGATAGACAGACAGTCTCCTGCTGAAGTTCCCTTTGCGTCCGTATAGTTCGGAGAAGTGACGGGAAGCGACTGTGGGATGGAAGCTGGCTTTCCAAATGTTTTGATGTTCGTGTTATTGATTGCTATTATAATTTATGTATGATGCTGATCTGTAGCTGTTTAGTCGTTAATGCTGAATTATTTATTCCTAACGTCAGCTTACGTAAAAACAAATCAATATATTTTACAGACTGTTTGAAGGACTTTGACGCTAGATCACTCATATGCACATAATAAATAGATATCACTGACGATCGTGAAGGAAAACACTGTGGGGAAACCTGGACTTATAATTAGTATTGCAAGCAAGGTGATCAATTCTTCTTCCTTCTCTACACGAGAAAAGGCCTACGCCCAGCAGTGGAATAATAACATTATTATTTCTTCTTACTACCGCATCAACGTAAATGTCATACTATCCCTCAGTCCGGTTTTATCCGGGAAAAAAGTAGCTCAAGCGCTATTCCAGACTAAAATCTATATTTGCGCCAAATTTCAAAAATATCCGTTGAGCTGTTCTGGCGTCAAGTAACAAATAAATCCATCCATCAACATTTTCGCATTTATAATAGTGGTACGCTTATTTAGATCAGTGCAGTTTGGTGCGTTCACACGATCGATGCACTTGGAACAGTTGCACTAAATAGAAATCATATTTAAGCTTGTACCACAGATACAAAAAAATCGTCAACCACTCTTGACACAGAGTCCCCATCCTCCACATTATCACACACATCGAAATGATTCCCAAAAAAAACCTTCCATAAACAAACATAGACGCGAAACGCAGTAGAAAATAAACATTTATGAACACATGCTACCTTACAATAAACAGATCTTTGTACCGGCGCGCGCGCAGCTGGCGTACTGTATTTTTTTCGTAATACCCACATCAAACCATCCGGTTGTAACTTTTTTTGTTACTGATATCAGTTTGTGACTGCATTTATTGTTATAGGTACGTTTTCGGTAACGCTTTTTAATTATGAGTTAATTAGTATTGTTAATGGTTTTTATTAGTGTGTCAATGGGCTTCTGTATAGCGTATTTTAATTTAATTAGTATTTTAGTTACAAAGTGGTTGAGAAGAGTATCTTTTTAGCCTAATTAGGTTTTAAGTTACATCATTAAGGACTTCCTTGATCAGTTTAATTAGGAGTTGCTTAATGCTCTTTAGAACTGCAATGGTTACTTTGTTATTCATTCAAATTCAAAGCATTTATTTTAATTTACAGGCACTTTTGAATTGTCAAGGACTTGGTCAGTTAGTCTGAAAATTGAAGCTAGTGGCTCGTTTCAAAAAGTAGATCTCTATAAAAGTAGGTCTCTATGAAAAAAATCAAGCAAGAAACTCTACTAACTCTCTTTTCATTTAAGTTTTTTACAGGTATTTTAATTCTGGTAACATTATTCGTGTTCCTTCTGTGAAAATATTATAAGTAAATGAATAGCGATTTAAAACAATAAATTAAAAAAAGTAATATTTAAGCAGTTAAAAGATAGCCAATCCGAACTGACAGCGCCCGTACACGTACATGACGTGTGGGTTACCACCATTTACCCTAACTCCAGGAAATTTCTTGAAGGGAACCGATTGAACTAAGACATTGTACCGTCATCAGTGAGACATTTGATTGAACATTACATCTAGTAGTTTACTATCCAAGCTTGGTAATATAGCCTCGTCTACATCGATTATAACCTACTCAGCACTATCTAGCTTGTCTGCCCCGTTGGTCTCTTGACTGCTGAGCGTTGGATTCTGGGTTTGGTTCCTAGGTCTGGCAAAAAGTGATATTGGGCTTATCTCAGTGGCAGCCCGAAGTTTGGAAGTTGATGGTGTGAAGGGATGGGATATTACTTACTAAAATATAACTATCTTTTTAATTTATTTCAGCTTCAACCATGACATTCAGTATTCTTCCAGTCAAATCAAATGGTGACTGGATAATTATATTCATTGTTTATATTCAATTTTCTCCAGAGATGAACGACTCAAACACATCTGCACGTGTTTGATTAAAGAACATAAATGTTATATTTAGAGGCGATATAACGATTGCTTTGTATATTTCACACGCAATTGCATTTCATGTTGTAAGCAAATAGTGTCACTGACCTTTCGCATTAACACTGTTCCTTACATATTTAGATTTATTTACATGTTGCGAGTCATTGGCTACTCGACTAACTACTAATAATTGATGCTTGTTAGAACATTAAGCTACAGTTGGATATAATAATGCAGGAAGACAACACTCCTGTACATCTTCTTCAATCACTACATGTCGTGATAGCACAATGATGATGCACCAATGACTTTTTCAGTTCATGTGTACCTACTTTTTAAGTTTATCTTGGACATCACTGACTTCAGTGAAAGAAAATATTGCGAGGTGCAATGAATATAAGTCTGAAATCGCCAGTTTGCCTTGAGCCAGAAAGTGTTCATGCCTTCTCTGTGTAAGAAGTTGTAAGCCAGTGGGACAGTAATAGACTAGCATTATTATTACAACATAATTTATGAAAGGAATGACTTATCTAATACTAGGAGTTGCTGTACAAGGATCGACTCCCTTTCAATTAATTTTATTCAAAACTCAACAAGCTACAAGAGATCTTTTCGGATCAAAATTACCTACGTTAACTGCAATCGCGCTACGGTGTGATAAAACATTATGAGTGCCGTTATCTAAGTTGCAAGGCATTTACTTAACGATAAGGGATTCTTAGAAAGTGGGTGAAAATGGGCTGCATAAAGAGTAGCGCCATCTATAAATGGCAATGGAGACTAAAGCTTTAAATGAAGTGAAACTGCTTGTGAACGATAATAGCCTCCCTGAGTACAGACTGTCAATTGGTACTCAACCTGTTCTTGTAATATTGTGTTTGCAATTAGGATTTGTGAATAAGATGACTCTCTAGAAGCTTATTGCGAGGTCAAAGTCAATTTAGTTATTTCACTTAGACCAATAAAAGGCACTTAAGAACTCTAATTGAAAAGAAATAATTGAATCAAGTTGCAATTAATGACACACTCGATAAGGATGCAATAATATATTGTAAGTACCTACCTATCTACGAAACGTTGTAATATTGACAACCAAAAGTAGTACTTACAATGAATACGTTTTAAAATATAAAAACACTCAGAAGCTAAACATGACATGGACAAAGCTGATAAACCCATAAAAGTTAAACAAAAAAAAAAGGAAAACAATCCCAAAAGCGAACCCAGGTGCGCACAGCATATCCACGTTCACTAATCCAAGTTTCCTGAACTAAGCAGAAACTCAAAGGACAGATGTGCACTAAGGTTTATAAATAGAGAGAAAGGTCACGCGTCAGGATTAATGAAAACTGGATAAGCTATTGCTGTTCCTAATCTCTTTTGCATGGATGAACGAAATTGTGTTAGGAAGATTTTTCTAGAGTTATTATTATACATATTTATAGGCATTATAATTAGATTTCAAGATAAAAAATGAAAAAAAAAACATATCCCCACGAACAGTGCAGAAGGCTCTGTTGCTTGTACCCAAAGTACAATATTAAGTATGCGTTGCATCGCGCACTATCACAAACAGTGATTTTTTACACTACATCGATAATAAAAGTCGTTTCCCAGCTATAATTTTTTCTCAATGTTACTTACTCGTAGATAGTCAGTAATGTCAGTATGCGTATTTAATAAAAACTACATTACGTTTTAAGCCATTTATTTCTCAAAATACAATACAATTCACTTAAATCTGAGAATCTAAATATATGAATCTTACGAAGTACGACGTACGGTGGGTATTCACAAATATAGTACCAACCAAGTAGATTTTTAGAATCAATTTAGAAGTACATTCCAATACACAGTCTTAGCTTGGTAGCAACTAGCAAGACATGTGTGGTGTGACAATCATACGGTCTACCAAATCGAGTCGTGTTTGATGCGCCATGTTTAAGGGGAGACACTTGTGTCCGTGCAGGGCTGTGCCTCAGTAGACATTGATGGAACTTAGACGTGTAGTCTATGCATTTCATTATGGTATTCTGATGGCATGTAAATAAAGTGTTATATAACCGGACTGTCGAGCTATGTGTTATTGGGTGTAGTCCCGGGGTTGCGGGACGTCTTAATAGGATACCGTGGGCAACAGAAGGAACAGAATGGTTTTTTAGTCAGTAAAAGTCTGACAGTCCCTTCTGTCCCACCCAGGGTGGAAGGAGTCATTTGATGATTTTAACCAACTCAAAAAAAAATTGGGTGTAGTCGGAATTTGAAAGTTCGTAGTGTGATTCCTCTGTGCCGCAGAAAACTAGTAAAGCCATTGGGTCCTTCGCCTGATCTGTCGCCAGTCGTGTCGGATTGCCGTCTCCACTATGAGAGCTAGGAAAGAGGGAGTGCACTTATGTTTGTGCATCACTTGTACACTATGACCTTTCTTGTGTACTTGAATAGTCTTTATTGAGATTGACCAAATATTATTCGGGAGCGTTATTATTCAAATTCACCTAGTGTACCTATTACTAAATATTCGAATCGTTTTAATAATTGTGACGTCTCGACTTAAAACTAAACTAACTAAACTAATATGAATTTCAAATACATATATTATTGTATTTGATCTTTGACCTAACCCTTCGGGGATTATAGGCGTGAAGTTATGTTATGAAACATTTGTAATCGGACCAGTAGGTTTAATAAATTACCTTTTATGAAAAAAGAAAATTTTTACCTCTTGATAAAATTCATAACATCACGTCTGTAATTTCCGAAGGGTTAGACAGAGGTGTACCCATTAGTACATCCACATTTCGCCAGTTATGTTTTTAGTCCCATGCAAATAGGGGGCGAGACTATTGCAATCAACCGGGCACAAATCCAGACTCCGAGGCTGCTACTGAGAAATTCCTGATGGAAAAACCCAATGACACATTGGCCGATCTGGGAGTCACAACGAGGCAGTAAAAAAAAAATTAATGATACAATTAAAGGACTACAAAAGATTAATCATGTATGAAGCTTCAGTATTCTACTACCGAGTACAGCATCTATAGAAACTTTCATTACACAAAAATCCAAGGATAATCTAACTTCTTTTTTCCAGAATTTAATTAGAACATTCTTCTTTATTAAGCCCAAACCGCAATGCCAACTTTTCCAGCCTACTCAATAATGACCAAAAAGGCAAAATTTTCTGCTTAATCAAATCCTTTTCGACCGTTATCATACAAAACATCGGCCATATTAGAAGGTCCTGAATTAATAGGATTTCAACCCCAAACATCTACTTTGATTAGCGTTTGTGCCGAAAGTCATTGTACTGTGTTTGACTTTGTTAACATGGGATTAAGAGATTATGTGGATCACCATATTTTTGTTTATACAATGTTGCATTATACAATGCGGCTTAGGCTTTGCACTGTTTATCATTTGAGTTTTTTTTTTTTTTTTTTTGTGAAATATGTTGGTTATGAGATTTTTAATTATATAAACTGCTTTTGTTTTTGTTGTTGGTTTGGTAACTCAATGTAAGCTTATGGGACTTGAGAACTTTGGGGTAGCAATCAGTAAAGATTTGATTAAGACCTAGGTATTGCAAGAAATTGAGAGTACTTTTTTTAAGACGCGGCTTTCAGTAGGACTTAAGTGGCAAAAATCGTCACGTAAGGAAAAAGCGTTTTGTCCCCCTCCAGGCGACCTTCTCTCTTGTTTTCTTTCACTCTATTTTTTTTATTATGTACGGGTGTGGCGATGTGTGTATGCGTGCGAGTATCGTGATTCAACTAGCAAGCACTGTGCGCGGCCAGCTGTATAATCTTAGTAAATTGACCATTTTAAAAATATCTTAGCTTGTTGATCGAGTAAGATCGACGTAAAATAATGCGGATAGAAAAAATCATGGGCAGAAGCTAGTTATATAAAAAAGGACTTACTGAATTACGTACTTAAGTGAAAATTCCTAGGAAAGTACTTCCTTTACGTACCTTTTCAAAAAACATACGGGATAAGGCGTACTATTATGTATACTATGTGTCTTTGAAAATCGAAACTAAAACCACAGATTGCTAAATAGAACCTTCCTGACTTCATAACTTCCATTATAGACTTCGACTTTGACCAAAGATTCGAAGCCGCAAGAACCACGTCCATTAAACTTATGCAATAGTGAGCAAAACAAAAACTATCTATGGTCGACTAATGACAAAGTTCAAACAGATATTGGTGCCGATTCCCTTGTTCACAAACTAGACTAAATTTAGAGAATTGACATCTCTTACTAACATGCAGCAAAAGAAAAGGACGGTGACATTCCGTGACATTAAAGAACTAAGTTAGAGATGTCAAATTAGTTTTGCCTTGAAATTCTCCGTATTTTTAATCCATACGTTTTAAGATGTCAACTATAACTGTATGGATGTGTCAGATTGACTAAATTTGACTGCTCTTATTTACATTAGTCTCTTTCTTATTTTATTGGACAGAAATAGTCTAATTTTAGTTTAGTTTGTGACCAAGGGAATCGGCACCATTGTACTGGATTCATTAATGCGAGTTAATGAAACAAGAGATCAAAGTAAGTTGTATATTTTGATTCTCTGTGGCTAGTTAGTCGCGTCTTGGTAACTTAATTCTAATTTAGATTATGGCTATAGTTACAAGCTTTCAGAAATTTTACTTTGCTTAGGACGAATAGTCATGCTATGAAGATACATAATTATTCTTCTCTATATTATAAAAAAAAAAACAATTTATGTGTATAGTGTCGCAAAAACTCGAAAATGACATGACCGATTTGGGTGGTTTAGGAATAAAGAATAAAATAGGTGGAACAAAAACCTTTGAATTTTGACAGTTTTCCGTATAAAACTGTCAGATGTCAGATTAAATTTTGTGGAATTCGTCTTAAATTACAAGTTATTTAATCATTTAACTTTTTAGCTAAAACAATGCCTTAGGTATTCTTCACAATTAAAATAAAGTAATGTTAACAAAGCTTAATCGGAAATTTAGTCATTTTTATGCAGAGTTGATATGACAGAGGCGCATTAAATTACACTACGTATATATTATACGTGTTAAGTATTAATTCGATACGGTATAAAATAAAATATAAATGAAAATGAGTTTTTTTTCTTCAAACAAACTAAATAGCTTACAAGTCAGAGTAAAACGCAAACATCCTTAGTAAATAAATTTAACTGACCTTAGATACTTAGGTATTAAAGCGGCAACATAAGTGCATGACCTATGCGTATAGACATAATCAACTGTTAGGAAAGATACATCGTGTTCAAACGGGGCAAAAATTAAAAAAATCATTTGCGACTAAACTACTTAGTTGATTTTTGGTACAGAGCTTGAAAATGGAACATAATATAGGCAGTTTAAAGGAAAGCCCATCTGTCGTATCAACTTTGTATAGTCTGCAAGTAAAATACTATTCCATGATTGTACATACCATAATGACCTTAAAAGTCATAAAACTATTCTTATAAAAGACCTATTTTGAACACAAAAAAACTCTGCAACCTGCAACAAACTGCATACCTACATTTTAATTTATACATGCAACACACTCCATTCATGTTTTAGCAACTAACCATTTCATACCATTTTGTTTAGCTCAGTTACTTGCAAATTTTATTAGTTCCGCGTTTACATTGGCGAAATGTATGAGGAATTTAGCTTTAGCTGACAACACTGGAATGCTTTTGAAGGCTTACAAAGAAGCTGCTATGGTTCAACTGGATTCTAAACTTAATAATAGTGGAGGGATTCAAGTTTAGCGTTAAGGTGGATTGAGGTTTTGTGAGGGGAGTGCCTGTTGGATTTTTATGGGGTGAAATATTGCATGAGGTTTACTTGTATGCTCTTTTGAATTGTGTGTTTTTTGTTCTAGTTATGTGTATTTAAATCGTTATTGTTAGTTCATATTTTTATTCTTAGTATGCAAGCTGATGAGTTCGCTGTCTAAATAAACTCATCCGTAAACCAAGATGAATCAGTCTGCTTAGCGGGGTCAAATTGCCAGTATGAAATGTCAAAAACGTCATATTTTCTAACGACAGTTGACCTCTTAAAATAATATTTGTTTTATTAAAATAATATTCCTTATTTAAAAAAAAAAACGTTTTTAAAATAAGAACCTGTTTATGTTTTTTTTTATATATTATCTTAGCTGCCTATTCAATGGATCGCGAATATCGTTTACGGGAAATGCAAATCCTCTGCCTGACCTATTAAAAATTACAAGCGTAAAGAGTGAACATAAATCCCACCACCCATATAATTAGCAACGAATAAACAACAACATCGCTAATCAGTGCTCATCGTTTGTTGCGGATGAGTAGCTCAGTAGGGGTTGAACTCACACCCCTTTCATCCCCTCTCAACCCCCGCGGATCTTTTGTGACGACTCGTCACAGAAAAATGCTGCCTACCTTTTTGCTTTTCAATTCGTTATGATAAGTTGTTTGTGTGGAAATCTGAGTTAAAGTGTACTTTTTTTGTTATTTCAATGGGGATAATCAACAATGAAATGTTTTTTTTTTCTTTTTTCCTGGTTGAAGGGTGTGTACCGTTTATGACATAAGAGAAACATGACATATTTTCATCTTTTCCATCCCTGATGCACCCCTAGTATTGCACTTATCACAGGAGAGCTGCCTTCCTATTTGCATGACAAACACTCCACAACTGGAAAACGTCCCCTTTTTTATTTCAA
Organism: Hoplodrina ambigua; assembly: GCA_949774945.1. Lineage (NCBI taxonomy): Eukaryota > Metazoa > Arthropoda > Insecta > Lepidoptera > Noctuidae > Hoplodrina > Hoplodrina ambigua. The sequence goes on from OX458982.1 coordinate 906,543, forward strand.
AACTACGTGTCTTCGTTCGCGTGCATTATCATACGGATTCCTAATTTATTTAGACCATTTACAAGCACTTCTGAGTTAATAAAATATATACTTGTGGCACTCAGGGATAGCCTGCCTCCATTGCTTATGTAGCGAGAAAGAATTGTCAGGATCGGTGTAGCAGTTTTAGAGATTAGCGCATTTAAACAAACAAATTGACTCTTCCGTTTTATAATATTAGGATTTTAAATAAAAACAAACAGTTTTGTGTCATGACCAGTTTTTGATATCATATTAATATTTCTAAATAGCGTTTTCACTAATTGCTACTGATAAACTCATTATAACAAATTGTTCTAATTAGCTTTAAATATATTTCTAGCATCATTAATCCGATCAAAACAAATACAATTTAAATGCCTAATTAAAACGAGCTAGCTATAACAATCGATATAACTTTTGTTATAACCATATTGTGTAGTAAATCTTGTTGGTCGTAAACGATGATCGTGTGATCGGTTCGCACCTCCCCGGAATCTCGCGTCCTGATGTCTTTTTCACTGTTCATCCCCTTTTATGACGGTTGGGGGTGAATGGGATAAGTCATAAAAGATTTGAGCGTATTATTGTTTTTGATTTATTCTTGTTAAGTATTTTCTTTTCAAATAAGCTGTTTGGTTCTAATTCTAATAAATAAATAATTTAATGCTTCCAACATTATTCAATTGAAAGAGTAAAACAAGCCATATTTTTTACTATTACACTTATACACACCCAATAAGGTTGAAAATATAAGGCTATGCAATTTTAGACCACAAAAAAATTATGAATAAAGCTTTATTTACAGCGCACCCCTTCTGCCTTGCACCAACCGCCACAGTCGTAAAGATAATGTAGAAGTTACAGCTCTCGTAACATTATAATACTCCTGCGTAGCCAAAAGGATATTTGAGTGATAATAAAATTTAAATATGAGTTACGACCATCGGGCGCACGGAATTGTAATAGGCTTTATCGTGTGAATGCGAACAACAGATTATAGTAGTTACTTTTATTCAGTTTTGTTATGGATTTGAGTTCATTATTAAGCGCGACTGCTGAGCACGAGGTCTTGGGTTCGATTTTCAGGTCGTACAAAGTGTTATTGGGTTTTTCCATCAGGAGTTTCTCAGTAACAGCCTCGGAGTCTAAGTTTGTGCCCCCTATTATTTGTGGATGTATAAATGGGTACATCTCTGCCTAACCTTTCGGGGATTACAGGCGTGCTGTTATGTGTTACTGAGCTTAGTTTACGAAATTTTGTAGCACTATGTAGGTTTAGGAACCTGAATGAACTTGAAACAAAAAGTATCTATAATAAGTTTTTGGCACGTTTATAATGAAAGTCAAATTACTTTGAACGCCACTAAAAGAAAAACAATAGAATCTAGTTGCCGCTTAAAAAATATAGTATCGTACGAAAAAAAAAAAGTATGGGCAAGAAATTTCATACTTACTTGCCCTTTAAAAATGTTTAAAAACAATAGTTTATAATAACTTATAATCTATTATTTAAAGGTCAAAGAGTTTATTACAATTAAAGTATATAAAGGCACTTTTGAATTAACTAGAAGTCGGTTAGTTAGTCAGAAAGTTGAAGCAGTTGCCCTTTCCAAAATGTAGGTAGGTCTCTATGGAGAAGAACGAGAACTCCTTCATAATTTAAAGAAAAAAATGTCTTAAAAATATTCCTTAGTCTGATAATAATAAATTAGTAATGATAATAATACCTAAGAGATCCATATCAGAGGCCCTTTTTTTTAAGTGATAAAAATCATGTGATGAGTCCTTCCGCCCTGGGTGGGGCAGACGGGACTAACAGACTTTTACTGACTAAAAAACCACCCTGTTCCTTCAGTTGCCCTTTACGTTCCGGGGCCACGGTATCCTGTTAAGACGTCCCGCAACCCCGGCAGGCGTTTGGCCCTGTTGAAGCCCCGTCCCTGTGTCTTTGAGGCGCGCGTGGAACAGAACGCCTCGTCGACCTGGGCCTACTCCTTGATCGGACGGCGAGCTACCCATCACTCGCCGAATGGCCGGATGTCGTCTCGCGACGATGTCAGAGACTCTTTAGTTAGAAACTCTGACACTAGGATATGTGGGGTCGTAAGACCATACTACGCCTCGTGATCAATGTTTAGTCTATCATTGTATAAGAAAACATTTTCAGTTGATACCTACGTATAGACTGCTATTGTTATGTGCCCAATAGCAATAGTGTTTGTTATGTGTACCTATAAGTGAAATAAAATCTACTTTCACATCGTAAGGCATCCATGAAAATAAAAAAAGACTTCTATTCATAAGTAATACATAAAAATGCATTCTCAATAATAATTTTAACACACAAAACATCCTTTATCCATTCACGTCCAAAGAAATTATTGAACAAATAAACAAACTTTTATGAGATCAGAATTTTATAATAGTAAACAACATTAAAAACATGTTACTTCAAATATGGTTCCTATTCATAGTACAATCCATTCAGACATTGTTCACATATTTTTACATTTCTATTTGAATAAGAAAGGATATCAAGTATAAGCGTGTGTGTACATTATGCTCCGAATACATTGGGAAACATTGTTGCACAACATTGTTTAATGTGTGGTTGCAACATTGTCAGAAATGTTTAAAGCATGGCGCGATCGTACTTAAAATGTTGCCGTAATACTTGGTAATGTTTTCAGTAGTGTCCGGCCACTCTGGCAAGTGTTTCTGAAATCCTTTTTTTATGATTGCTCTAAGCGCCATACTTTTCAACGCTTCTTAATAGCAATATATGGCTGTAATACAGTGCTAGTAATGTTGTAATTGCTAGGCCATGGTCAAAAATGTTGCAGCTACAAATTTCAATAAAAAGTCTAGGAGCACCTTTTGCAACATGTTTTTTGTGTTGCAGAAAACATGTTAACTGCAACATAAAACATTGCATTGCTACTGGCAACATACTAATGTTCCGTATTCATTTCTAAAAATATGTAATTAAAATTGTTACAATTTTAATTAAATTGTCTGCATTACAAAAATGACAAAATAACAACTTTTTTCTAAATGCATAATTATGAATGTAAACGTACATAGAACTTAAACCAAAAAACCCTTTTAAAATTTTTGTGTCTGTCTGTAGATCTCCGAAACAGCTGGACTTATTTCGATATTCTAAGGAGTAATAAGGGCAACTTTTATTAAAGTTCCACGCAAAACATTAAAACCCCGCAGAAAACACGAAAAACGCGGGCACAAACAATGTTGAACAACAATTTCTCAACTATGTTTATTTAGTTGTGGTTTCAGTGAACGCGTGTTGTATTCTCATATTTTCTCACTAAACTCGCGTGTTTATACCGTAAGTTTGTGCTTTAATGACTTCTGCACAATATACTGAAACCGACCTGCATTTCAGTGCAGTTTTCACTTTGTTTAATGTTAAGTGAAAACAGACATTCATACTAAATACTACCAAGTGACTACAGACAAAGAATGTACGAAGAGAGGAAGAGTAACGATTTGGATAACAAGTTTGCGAGCTTTGAACGTAGAAAGCACGTTTGACAATTTATTGACTGCCAGTGTGTATACTGCCTTTAAATAAATGTTGCTTTTGACTATTCCGGACTACCGACTGACGTAATGGAATAATCGACGTGCCTACAACAGACTGATTATTCTCTAAATGTCTCTCGAAAAATTTTGGTGAAGTGAGCTTGAGTTGAGTTGTCAATCACCCCCCAATTTCACCTTATCTAAATTCACCAAGGTTAAAAGAAATAAAAACTGTTAAATCAAGCGAAAATGATGCACATAACATAAAAATTATGAATTGGTAATTCGTTTTGACTGATACAACCAGTCAAAACCACTTTTGACGGAATCATTTAGTCAAATGTACTTTTAACCAGCTTCATTAGGCAAAAGTAGTTTTAACTGTTATTAATTAGTCATAAGAATAAAGCGTATAGTCAAAAGTAATTTTAACTGATTTTGCTAGTCAATAGTACTTTTGTCTGGTTAAGAGTTATGACTGCAACATAAATACAAAATAAAAATAATAATAAGTTGGTATTAAATCTAAAAATTTAAAAACAAATAAAAAATATGCGCCACTACTGTGCGAAACGGGCCCGTGCAGGAAAGCACGAAAACCGTGGCGCTGACTATCATAAAATAATAATATACTTTGATAGATTTGGAAACTTGAATCTGATATTTGAAGTTGAAGGGTGTTTTATTTGTTTGACCGCTTTCAACATAAATCCATTATTAAACAATAAATCAACACACCTTAAAAAATGACTAAAACCATAACATTCTTCATTACAATCCAAATAAACAGATTACCTTATGATCCCCATAGGAACACCATCGCTCACCTGCGAACAAAAAAAGGTAGTTATTAATAGTCATTCTGATGATAAACCATAATCTATTAACTCAGCATGGGCTTTTTAATGGACCAATAATCGTTTGATGGTGTTTTTTGAGGGATGGGCTTTTTTGTATCGTTTTTTATGGTGTGAGTAAAGTTTGTTTTTGATTGATATACAAGAATTTGATCAAGTATAAGAAATTCTTTCTTGCACGCCTGTGTTCTCCGAAAGGTTAGGTGGAAGTGTAATAATTAATACACCTGTCAAAGTCAATGTCAAAACATTTATTTCAATTAGACCATTTACAGGCACTTTTGAATTGTCAAGACGTCGGTCAGTTAGTCCGAAAGTTGAAGCTAGTTGCTCGTTCCAAAACGGAGGTAGGCCTCTATGGAGAAGAACGAGCAAGAAACTCCACGGCACTCTTTTAAATTAGGTTTTTACAAAGTCCTGGTTACATAATTCTTGTTGATTCTACATGTGATCACAATGAAGATAAATATAAAACCGTAGTAAAAAATAATAAAAATAAAGATGTAAGCCATTAAGCCAGTTATGTTAAGTCTCGTTTAAAAAATCTTTCTTTTTTTTTTGCATATTTATTGGGCATGTTATAATATTTGTATGTCTTAAGACAAAACATAGCGTACTATTTAATATGTATGACCTTTTGTACACCTATGTTTCACAAACTAAACTTTTTGACTTTGACTTTATTGATACGTGTTGAGAATCACTAGCATAGTACACAAATACTGAGCGCTTTCAATTTCCGTGCACCTTCAAGAATTCCTCGCAGCCAGATAACTCCACTGCGTCCACCGCAAAGAAGAACGGTTTTAGGCTCCAATTCTCCTTACGCGAGATTTTGCAAGGTTATCAATAGTTGTAGCGACATAATCGATCTGCACTGTAACTCTTTAAGCCAATTAAAAACCATTCTTTATAGATACCATCTCGATTTGGATTAGACACTCATGAAGTCACGTGTTTTCAATAATAATTTTAGAATACCTAGTTTGGTTAAGTTAGCTTTTTTTTTCTTTTTTCTCTCATATGCAACTCATCCTTAAAGCATGCGGAGTTTACCTATAAGTGATTGTTACACTATTGTATTATATTCTATTGCATGTTACCTTTAGCATAATACCAGTGTAAACAATTGTTGGTGAACCAATAAATAAATAAATAAATAAATAAATAGTCAACGGCAAGAATTTGACAAGAATGAAAAACTACACGTTATGTAAGATCCAATAGCAATTGAGACACCAAAACTAACTAGTGATATCAAATTGAAAAGCTCGCTTAGTAAATAATAGGTATAAACCTGTGATAAAAAATAATGAGCATAACAGACATCAGATTATATATAATCAAACTTTGTAATCTACTTCAAATACCCCAAATTATCAAATAATTTCACCCATCATTGTCCAATTTGCTTTACTTTCTCTGCTCGACCCCATTAAGCCCATCTTCAAGCCTCTTCACCGGAAACCAACAAATTGCACAACGGTGAACGAATTACCAGAATGTGTGCAGTAATTTTCGAGATCATTGCAAACACACGTACAAAATTGTCTTTGCTTAGGTGGAGAATAGGAGTGTTTACTTAAACGTTTGAATGTGAGGATAATGACAAATGGATTGTGTAATTCATAAATTGTTTGCTGATATTGAGAGGAAATTAAACAGATCAATTCATTATTCTCTTATGTTAATGAGTAAGAAAACTGAAAACAATTGACAAAATGGCAATTAGTGACTTGCAATTTAGATACCGTAAACATAAGTATTTAGTAATTCAATGATCCAAACGTATTTATTCATTTTTAAACAATATACAATAGTTAACCTAGAAATAATTTTAAAATATGTACAATTTATAAAAAAGACAGAAATGAGGTGAAAAGTTACTGTTTATGGTAGAATGATGTACACGTAACATAACGCCTGTAAACCCCGAAGGGTTAGGCAGAGGTGTACCGATTAGTACACTACATTTCAACAGTTATGTTCAAGTCACATGTAATAGGGGGCGAGCCTATTGCCATCAACTGGGCACAAAAACAATGCACGATCAATATTGTGCTTACTGGGTAGGTACCTACTATTAATGTGGGTAGTGGGCACAGGGTTTATGGGGATGTTTATAGTTTAATTAGAACATTTAAATCTAATTTTGGTAAAAGAACATGTCATAAAGTTGGAACATTGACCTTCAATATCTCTATAACCAAATTATTCCCAGTTATGGTCTAAGACAAAAAATAATAGCAATGGTAAGAAGAACCGGTAACTTTCGGATTTATGTCCAGGTTTCGTGACGATGTTTTCCTTTACCGATTTCAGAAAACTATCAATGTATGAACGTGAACGAGGCGAAAGGAGAATTTAAGGATCGTAGCATGTGGCATTCTATGGTTACTGCCTACCCCTATGGAAAAAAGGCGTGAGTGATGTGTGTCTAAGTATCGAAACCTAAACTTTTGTTCCGCAATCAAAGTTCATCCCTTCTTTGTATAAGAACTATGCAGTGTCATAGAACTGCAAATAGTACAACTAAATCCTATCACAACACTTCAACTTATTAAACCAAACGAACTCGACGAAAGTCTTTCAAAAATTCACGCAAATCTATCGTTTAAGTTGGAGCGGTCGAGCCGTTTATACCTGTCCAGCTCGATCCACAGGGAGCGATAAATTAAAGTCCGCAGCACCGAACTGATGTATTTATTCCGGCGAGAGTTTTTACCGGCCGTGTGTAAGGGCCCTTGATAAATCCGTCAGTTTACTTGCCAGTAAAAAGTTCGGCAGTTAACTGTTTGTTAAATAGATGTTGTTTGTTTATTATAGAACTAGATATGGCTCGCGGTTTCTCTTGCGTTCAGTTACGTCTTTGTTTACTGATTCACTCCAGTAAGTTGCAACGTGATGTTCTGTAGCCTATTACTTTCTTCGATATTACAATTATTAAAGAAAAAAATAATCGGCTGCCTCGTTGGTCTAGTGGAACCAAAGTGCGACTACTGAGCATGAGGTCTTGGAAGTGTTATTGGGTTTTTACATCAGGAATTTCACAGGACCACCTTTGGAGTCTGGATTTGTGCCTGATTGATGGCAATAGGCTCACCCCCTATTACATGGGCCTTAAACATAACTGGCGAAATGTAAGTGTACTAATGAGGACACTTCTGCATAACTCTTCGGGGATTACATGCGTGATAATAATATCATGTAAAGAAAAATAATCATGAAATTATTTAAATTTTTATATTCTGTAACATAATAACAGTCCTTCCCAATTTTGAATAAAATAATTAATTAATTGGCAATGTAATTTCAATGTTCTTTTCCTATGTAACTCTAATTAAATTTTGTAATTCGAAAAATAAGTAGATTTAATATGAGTAGCACCTACCAATAAAATAAATCTGACAGCGTTTGTGCCAATTAAGCGCACATGACCGCTCATCGAAAATCTGTTGTGGTCTATTGATAATCAACCACAACGTGGTTTTGCTCACCACAACGTCACAAAAGCTGGTTCCATCTGTCATTTGTGGTTGACTATGGTTGTCGGATTATTGTTTGTCATTGTTACGAACTCTTTGGTAATTATGTTTTTGATAGGAATTTTTATTTTCACGTTTGAAGTTTGTTCTTTTGTTTTTTTTTATCCCATCAAAAACATAAATGTGACATGAGAGCCAAGTTCAATATTATGATATATGTCTCAGTTGTTGACTTCAACGACAAAAGAAGTGTGATCTAAATGGGTGCCAAGTTCAACGGTCAGAAGCCTGGTGGTATTGAAGCCTAAGGTCTGACTTTGCTAGTTCTCATATACGAATTATTATCTAAAACAGTTATGTAAGGGCCCTGTGTTCGATGGCTAGTTTCTACCAGCAAACCAGGAAGAATTCGTACGTAGTCAAGGTCAAAACATTTGTTTCGATTAGACCATTTACAGGCATTTTTGAACAGTCAAGGAGTCGGTCAGTTAGTGAGAAAGTTGAAGCTAGTTGCTCGTTCGAAAACGGAACGCTAAGTTCTTAGATTTTCAATTAGATTTTTACAAAATCCGGGCTAAAATATTCTTGTTGCTTCTATATGTGAAAACAATGAAGATGAAAATAAAACAATAAAATAATAATACTAGGTAAAGATGTAAGCCATGTCAGTTAAGACATGACTAATCCCAACTGATGGCGCTCGTTCACGAACATGACATGACATATAAAAACAAACTAGGTCACAAACTACCAACATACATAAGTACATGGTCATCGCTAGTACTCAGTAGATAGTAGACCGCACAAGTACATGACACACAAATCAACCATTGTGTTTTATGGAAACAAAATGCTATTAAACCCTTCGTACATGTTATGGCAAACTTTGCTAGCAAATATGCTTATGAGTGTGTGGTCTAAGTTACAAGCGTATTTAGAGACGCTATACATAAAAGCGGGTCGGCACATTCGGTTCGGCATTTTTAACACAACGTTATAAAAGATTGTAGTGTTGATTCGCTTTTGTTTTTGGCGATGATAAGGGATTATAATTTTAAACAGTTGAATTTAAATCTGCATAAAAGTATATCGTGCAAAAACGTTCAACTCTATTTGTAATGCGATTTAGCATATAATCAATTAATATTTATTAATATTAGTTGACAGTTAGGAAGCGGTCAGTAAAAATAACAATACGTAAATAATAATTATTATAATTATATCATCAAAGTAATAGCCCAGTAGGTATATCATAAAAAATCCTACGGGATGTGAAAATAAAGTAGCTTTCTATCAGTGACAAACTAAAAAAAACTGTCTTCACTCCTTTATAATATTAAATTAATAATGTTGTCCCCCTTGTGCAATTCATTCATTTGCCTAGCCTTTTCCTAACTATCATGTTCGGGGCGGCTTTCAGTTAAACCTTGTGCAATTGCTCAAAATTGAATTATTGAATTATTTTTTATTTATTACGCGAAAAACGACCACTCTCCTAAAGCTTATAACTTACACCAACACAAACTAACAGGAACACAATAGCACAAACATCGTGGAGAAATTCTCGGGCAGCATTACAATATGGCCGCGGTTCGGTTAAACATGTACGGCTGAAGGTTTCAGTGCTGAGACTGTGGGTTCGTGCATTAATACTTAGTGCCTTTTGAGCTGAAGTGTGAATTGTAAGAGGAAGTAATGGAGAATTGTTGCTTGTTTGGAATGCAATTGAAGAAGAATGGAATAATATTGAGTGTAAAGGACATCGTAATGAAAACTTTTACTATGCATTCAAAGTGTCACACCTACACGTAGTCAAAATATGTATAATAATATGTAATTACTATAGACTATAAATATATTTGCTCAATGGTTTGGAATCATGTACAGTTGCCAGCACACCAGACCATTCTTATTTGTTGTAAAATCGCTCCTATTACAACGGCATAATCTACCGCATTATGTACCTTAAAACGCTGTCATCCGTACTAAATCCAGGAAAATTTTTGTCGCATATTTATTTGCATTAAAATAAAATGTCAATTTAGTTTATTAAAAAATGCAACTTCTTTTGTGCGTTTCAGAATAACTTGGAACTTGAACGATTAAAAAATACATATACTACGACTATCTACGTTGATTATTCTATTTTAATAAAGTGCAGTCATGTTGTGTATTTATTTTTAGTTAAAACAAGTTTATGAATGAGGCAGTTAGTGTTTTGTAGGAGTAAGTAATTATTACTTAAAACTAATAGGATTTTCATAGCGACTATTGATGATAACTGGACATAGATCTCCCCTAGAGATCACTACAATTATCGGTTCGGCGCTGCCCGTATCTAGAGGCCTATGTTCAGCAGTGGACGTCGCATCGTTTGGCTGAAATGATGATAATATTTTTTTTAAATAAATACGTTTACAAAAAGTGTACATTTAGTCAACGCAGTGATATGATTTTCCATACAATTATAGTGCCTGATAATGAAATGAAGATGAAACCTCTAAATGGTCATCACCATTTAGAGGTTTAAATTTCGTCTAATCCTGCCTGAAGACCTTAATTTTTAACCGTCGACAACCTTCTACGCTGACCGGCGAGATAACATTCCAAAAACAAAACAAGACTTATATACTTACATACATCATACATACATACATAACATCACGCCTGTAATCCCCGAAGGGTTAGGCAGAGGTGTACCCATTAGTACACCCACATTTCGCCAGTTATGTTTTTAGTCCCATGTAATAGGGGGCGAGCTTATTGCCATCAACCGGGCACAAATCCAGACTCAGAGGCTGCTACTGAGAAATTCCTGATGGAAATACCCAATAACACGTTGCCCGACCTGGGAATCGAACCCGAGACCTCATGCACAGCAGTCGCGCTTGCGACCACTAGACCAACGAGGCAGTCGGCACTTATATATTTAACATAAAAAAAATCACTTTTTTCGTTCCAGTGACAAAATCGAACACAAAATCTTTTTCGTGATTCCCTAACAACCCAATAAGCTACCATTTTTATTGGTCTTACACAGCAAAAATCTTGGTCGTACAAATTCGGCCAAGTCCAAACTTACTTGAGACAACCCTCACGTCTCTTCTATGGGCATTGTGGAGGCATCCCCACAATACGTCGTAAGAGGCATAAGTGGCGTGCTTACCGTCTTGGATTATGCCCGGCAATAGGCCTGCCCGGACCATTACACGGAATTTCACACGGGTTTTGAATGTGTGCGTGTGTTTTGAGGAAATATTTAATGTATGTTTGTATTGTATTGTCTTTTTTTGGGTTCTGTAACTGTGTGTATGATAAACAGGAACTCCCAGATTACTAGGACTCCGTTGACGGTCTGTCCATCCATCTGTCGCAGGTTGTCTTTTAAAAAATTAGTATATTTCAATGACCGCTATTAGAAATAAAAATTGTACAGTATTAAGGAATCATTCGTGTACAAGCCCGAATCGCACTTGCCCGATTTTTTTTTTTGAGAGAGTTATCCTTAACTAAGTACGATATACATATTTTGTTAGTTTGATATGGTTTGATCTTTCGGAAAATTCATGTAAATCGTTTGGCAGCTATTACTGTTTTTACAATACAAGGTCAAAACATCTAAAACTCTTTCTGATACAGATAAATAAAACATTGACGTTTGACTTTGCGTGTTACCAACTAACTAGATCATTTTCTTTGGCATCACGTATTAAATAATTATAAAATTACTTTGGTATGAATACTGGTACTGGTATTCTGTAAAAACCTTCCTCCATGAATTTCAGTGAAGCGAGTTTTCCCTTCCTAGCATTGGCTGGTCGATTCTGTATTTGAATCAAGTTGAAGGGAGCTTAAGGTGTGCTGTCATACCATTTTCACTTCAAACTCATTTCATCTAAATTCGCCTAAGTTTTTTCCAGACTAGTACTGCTGGTAGGATGACAGATCACGTCAAGCTCACTTTACCCAAATCATCAAAAGAGAATTTGAGACTTCAGTACTTGCTTTTAAATCTAAACCACATCAAACGTTGAAAAACAAAACACTACTAAGTAATTAGTATAATTGTTTGTTTACGTAAACAACTGCGCTGTAAATTCCGGCAAAGAAACAATAGACGAAGATATTGTTAAGACTGAGATTTCACGAAATTAATAACATTGTGACCGTACAAAATTGTTTCTTATCCTAGCAATTATAAAGGCTATGGCTATAACAAACATAACCTCAATTTAAAATAAAATAATAATACCAGCCTATTATTGTCCTACTGCATGGCAAAGGCCTCTTCTCACACAGAGAAGACACTGATCCACATGTTTGCTCAAGGCGGATTGGCGATTTCAGACTTATAACTATTAACTCTAAGTCCAGGTTTCCTCACGATGTTTTCCATCACCGATATCCGTGATAAACTTAGAAAGTACATACGAAATATAGAAAAAGTCACATTGGTACTTGCCCGATTGCGAACGCATAGCCTCGTGCAAAAGAGGTGAGCGCCTATTAACCACTAGGCCATCACGACAATTTAAAATACCTATGTACTAAAATAAGTACATAAATCTCTTCTAACAATAAATTCTACCGCAAGGCAGTACTTGTAACCCAGAACAGAAACTGTATCTCGGAAACAAATCAGCAGAAAACAAATTTAACCACAAATATAACTTGAAAACAACTGAAACATGTTCATGAACTTTGAAAATGAACTCTTTTTCATGAAATAAAATAACGGCGTTACAAGTTTCATTGTACTTGGTTTGGGTGGGGTTACAGTGTTAGCGATTTGAGATAAGCGATGTTATTGGATAGCCACTACAACCATTTCATTTTACTTTGGACAAGACACGACTAATACACTAACGTACGTGACGTAATGCTAGCACACTTCAGGAATTAATGAACCTTACTAATGGTACACTCTTTACTAGTTTCTGTTCCAACTCAATATAGACTTAAATCGATACGCTTAAAGAATACTTATTAATATACCTATATTATACTTTGTACATCTTTTGTAAGTGCAGAGAGAGATACTGATTAATAAAATCTTAGGAAAAATATAAGTCCCCGCTAGCTCTGGCGCCACACCTTTACAATCGCACAACACGACAGCAAGCGACAACACACAAACTTGAAGCCGCAGCAATCGCGGAGCACATACTTTATTATGTGTTCACCAAGAATTATGTACATAATGTACATGCTATACATCATAGAAATACCGCGACACTGTTTAAAAGTTCACGTTTCTTAAATACTTTTGATGTTTTATTACATTTTTGGCTGTGTATAACGAATTTTGTGTAGTAGGATTTTGTAATAAAATTAAAGGGTTATTAAATGAGAAATTACTTGATTGTGTTTGTTATTTGTGTTGAGTATGTTCATGAATTCACGGAAAAATGTTTGACCCGTTTAGGCTAGCCTCTTTTAGTACTTAACTTGGTATTGTGGTTAAAACAGGGATAAGAACACTTTTGACCTTCTGAATCTATAGGTTTTACTTACAAATATGTCCACAAACAACCTGGAACAACTAACTGTAGGCCATACAAATATTTGATCCATGGGGGAACTGAGTCCGTGTCAAGTAGCCCAGCAGCTATTCGCTCAACCACTGCGCCAACTTTGACAATAAATAAAAATACCTTAGCAATTAATAAAAATAATGCTTTGTTCTTTTTCTTATTTCTTGTTTATTTGTCAATATAAACATGGCAATATAAACGCTATGAATATATAATCACGAGCTGCTGACTGCGACTTCGTCCATGTGGTTTTCTTCAGCCGCGACAATTAATTACGTCCTTGGTTACTGACTTGTCATGCCGTGATGTTTTTTAGCCCATACTATCCACCATGAATCTGGCTATCATATACAAAAAGAACTATTCCAATCTGGAAGTTACAGATAATAGCGCATTGAAACAAGCAAACAAACAAAAAAAATCTTTAACTTTATAATATCAGTATAGTTAGATAATATAATATGTAGATTTACGTTGACAGTTATACCGTAATCAGCTTACAGAATAGCGCTGTTTGCTATGACTGCAGTTGCATGATGCAGTGTTCGTGTTTAACATTTTGTTTAAGTTCTGCATAAGCTGTTAAGTTTATGTGTGTGTTCAAGTTTTTGAAGTATCGTTTTATTATTACTTTAAAGAACGTAAATGTTTCGCATGTTCTATAACGTATTATGATGGTAGTTTGGGGCTAAAATGTATTATTTATTGCTGGTGCGATTATAAACATACAAACTCACATACACAGTCAACAAGACCCGAAGATTATCTGTACGCCATGCAAATATCTGTACCGTGCTGGCATTGAATCCGTGGTACACAGTGCAGCAGTCAATCTCTCAGCCACTGCGCCAATCGTGCGGACGATTTAAATTCCACGGCATTTTGGAAAGCCCTTAGTCCCTTAGCCCTTATTAACTGTTCCGTCAACACACTTGATTGCATTATTTGGCTCGCAGATAGTTATAATGACGAAGGCATGCGCTAAGAATTTTCCAAAATTCACAAAAAAATCATGAGATGGGCTCCGACATTAACGCGGGCGAAGTCGTGGACAAAAGCTTGTATTAAGTATAAGGGGCGGTTACTACCTAGTAGGTATAAAGTAAGGTTACATCTGTTAATATTATAGTATTGTTTTTTGGGTATCTAGTCCGAATTTTGTTTACCTACTATCGAATGATAGCTAATATCTGATACGTAAAATTAATTAAATTAAAATTACAAATATGACACAGCCACCACAAATAATGTTAATTATGTAAAATCGCACAAAAACGAATGATCTATTTATTGAAAACGTTATTTAATGATTTTAATATGAAAGGCTACAAAGTGTTCCAATATCCTGATGCGCTTTCAGCGACCAGAGGTTATTGGTGCATTTAATATCGTTCCTGATTAGTGGTTTTATTAACTCAGCGGTTTTAGCGATGAGCGGTCAGCGTGCATGGTTATAGAAAAGCTTATCGCTTGTTTCCCTAATCATCAGTTTCAATTACATAATAAAGCTGGCTAGGTAAGTCAATAAATCTGCCTAACCATTTTCCCGATGATGTTGGTCGGCTTCTAGTCTAACCAGATGTAGCTGAGTACACTGGTATTCAGCTGCATCTGGTTCGTAAAATCGATTCAGCGGTTTAAGCGTGAAGAGGTGAGGTGAGATTTTCGCATTTATATCCAGTATAGATCAGTATCCATACTAGATATTATAAATGCGAAAGTGTGTCTGTCTGTAACCTCTTCACGCTTAAATCGCTGAATTGATTTTGATCAAATTTGGCATGGAGATAGTTTAAGACCCGGGGAAGAACATAGGCTTTTTATTAGACTTAGACTTCGACCTCGTCTGCATCCGCGATAACCGACACATTTGCGGACGAAGTCGTTGCCAAAAGCTAGTTTTATATAAAGCGACTGCCTATCTGACCTCCACAACCTAACAACTAGATAGTCCTTAAGTCCGGTACCCCTTGGTAAGACTGATGGTCGGACTTCTGAAAACCCGTAACGATTCCTTGACGTTGCTTGATGATTTAAATTCACAATTGGATCTGGTAGATGGCGTTGCAAGCAATATTCGGGCAGGAATACGACTATCGGATCCGCTACTCTTTGAAGAGATTGTATTCCACCGCGTATTCTAACTAATAATATAAATGCGAAAGTAAGTTTGTTTTATATTACATTTTTCTACTGAACCGATTATCCTGAAATTTTACATATGTGTTGTAAGGTGTATAGAAACGGCCAATACCTTTTATTCCAAAAATAAAGAACTGTTTTCGAGGAAAGCAAAAATAACGTTCTTATGATAATAAATGGCGCCACGTGTCTTTCGAATAAGGATTGAAATTTTCGATTTGAATTTTGAAATGTTTTAAAAATACTAGATTAATGCGAGCAAAGCCGCGGGCAAAAACAAGTTTTAAATAAACAAACAAACAATAAAACAACCAATTGTATAACCAAATGCTAATTCCGCTGTCAGCTACGAAATTAGATCCATAATTAATATCATGAAGTACAGTCGTATCGATTCGCGCCAGAATATCGGACGCTTTGAATCGCAAATATTCCGGACTAATTACGAAATGGACATGCCCCATAGATTAGTTCGTGATAACATTTTAATGATAATTTCGAAACATTAATTATTATTTTGTTGTTTTTATTTTGACCTACTTAGAGTGTGAGGTATTGATTTGTCTGGCAGTAATTACAGCATGTAATGAGGTGTTTGTTAATTATTTTAACCTAGAATCAATAATTATGGCTGTTGTTATCGTCTCGTTCTTTGTTTGATTTTAATTAACATA
Organism: Hoplodrina ambigua; assembly: GCA_949774945.1. Taxonomy (NCBI): domain Eukaryota; kingdom Metazoa; phylum Arthropoda; class Insecta; order Lepidoptera; family Noctuidae; genus Hoplodrina; species Hoplodrina ambigua. Next base: position 922,802 of record OX458982.1, read on the forward strand.
CGCACCTTGTGTTTCAATTGGATCCAATTCTATTAAAAAGAACCATCCTTCGACCATGTTATTGAATTGAATTAACACTCAACCAAAATATTACCATTTTTTAAAAATTAACTTAAAATTAATTGTCTGTGGAGTTTTCTCCATAGAGGCCTGCCAAGTTTTGGGACGGGCAACTAGGGTTTCTACAACTCAAAAGTGCATATTATATGCATTGACTTCGTCTTTGATCAAAATATTTCCGCCTTTTTTGTTCAGGAAATGACAGTCGGATTGATAAATAAAAAAAAATCAATTTTTCCACTGCTTTTGTATATAATAGCTAGATTCTTGAGGAATAGTCATCATCTGCCTAGCCTTTTCCCAACTATGTTAGGGTCGGCTTCCAGTCTAACCGGATGCAGCTGAATACTAGTATTTTACATGGAGCGACTGCCTATCTGACCTCCACAACCCAGTAACTGGGTAATACGATACCCCCTAGGTAAGACTGGTTGTCAGACTTTCAGGCTTCTGGAGACTCTTAACGACTGTCAAAGATCCACGTATGACAGCCGGGACCAACAGCTTAACGTGCTTTCCGAGGCACGGAATGATGTCAGTAATGTCTAAGATAAACTTTAGAAAGTACATATGAATTGAAAAAGTCACATTGGTACTTGCCCGGATTCGAACCTACAACCTCATTCATGAGAGGCGGGCGCCTTAACCGCTAAGCCATCCCGGCTTTACCCACTATTCTTGAGGAATAGTAAAGGTAAAATTACATTACGCTACGACCAACGGCAGCAGAGCAGTAACCAAAGATAAATACGTAGCACAGGTGGGCAGCTAGTATAAAATTTAATAATAAACAAAGTATAAAGTTTAGTTTAGTTTAGTTTAGTATAAAGTTTAATAAACATTTCATCATGACAATGAAATATTTTTGTTCCTTTATTTCTACATAAAAGTCCTGTTACGTCCAAAAACATGAAAGAACACCACGCGAAAAACGTCAAACTTTTTTGTATTCAACATTCGCGAACTGACAGACAATTTCCTGAAAACGTCATTTTTCCACCCTACTCTACCTACATGCATAAAAAATACACATTTATACAGACAGACACCCTATTTATAGCATATTAGTGTGTTAATTTATAAGAAACCTTTTGATGTGAAAAAAAAACTAAAATAACCCCAAAATTATCCGAAAATTCGAAATACGCACGTTAATCGATAGTCTTTGATCTTTTCTATATTAAACATCACTGAATGTTACTTTTTACGATATATCCTTTTCGTTTGGAGATTATGCCAATTTCTCGTGTATGGAGCGAAAAAAAAATTTCACAGGAAAATTTTCCGAGAATCGGGATTTTGTTTTTTTTTTCTCGAATCCTTTTTGAGTTGATTAACGTAGGGTTGGTTAGGATTATGTCTCGGAAATTTATTTTCATGGGAAATAGAGGATTTGCTTAAGCTTTTATGTTGGATAGAGTTTAGTTAGAGATTATTTTTATTTTAACTGGTAATCTGTTTATTTATTTATTCAATGATTTATTTATTTTAGGAAATATATATTATGTTCAATAAACCACGGAGGAGACTCCGTGGTACGTGGATGATCACCCATCCACGGACCAAACCTGGCAACATAGCTTAACCTGATGGATTTCTAATAGACTAAGATTAGCAAAGTCTTCGATTCCCAGGCCGAGCAAAGTGTTTTTGAGTTTTTCCATAAGGAATTTCTCAGTAGCAGCCTCGGAGTCTGGACATGTGCCCGATTGATGGCTATAGGCAGACATGGGACTTAAACATAACTAATGAGTACCTCTGCCTAACCCTTCAAAGATTACAGGCGTGTTGTTATGTTATGTAAGATTAGTAAAACCAATATGAACTACATAAGTAATAATATTCTGTAGCACTCCCGCTCGCTTACATGAAAGTTTAAACATACAACCTTATTTATGTATACCTGCATTACTTAAACTACACATTACTCCGATCGATACCACGATAAGTGCTTCTCAATTGCCAACTAGGTACCAACAAAAACTCCCCACCCCCACGCCATTCTCGCCTATACCCATTAACATATAAAGATTAAAATCGCTCGTACATAATAGCTCCAGCTGAGGCTCGAGTAACACTATTACAACCCTCATTGGAAGAAAAAAGGAGGTTCGCGTTTCTGCTGTGACCTTTGTCAAGAATTTCGTTACAGCTAATAAAAGAACGTAGGGAGTAAATAACAATGAGTGACATACGGTTCAGTGGTTTGATGTACTCGCCTGAAAAAGCCCACCTCTGATATTTGAAAGCCTACTTGATTTAATGTACGCTCACCCTAATTGCACGCACTCACAATGAGTGGATTATGTATTGTTGGCTGTTCAAATCTCATAATAGAATATCACTAGGTTGTTTCCGCGTCTCCATTCGCGTCAACGTCGATTATTTTTGCGCGGAACCGTTATACTTTTTCTAAAATAAAAGTAGCGTTACTTCTTACTATTACTTAAAATTGGTTCGGTCATCACCACGCTTGATCAAAGCGGATTAGCAATTTCAGACATATATGTAGTGACTATTAGTCTAGGTTTCCTCGAGATATTTTTCTGTCACCGATGTTCTAGTTAAACTTAATTATATGAATTGAAGAAGTCACATTGGTAGTTGCTTTTTATCGAGTCCACACCTTCGTCCATGAGAGGCGGGCGCCCTCACCACTGGTCTATCACAACATTAGTAAAGACTTCAATAAAAGATGATAATTATGTATTAAGTCCAAAATTGCTCGCGAATCACACTAAAACCATGTGTATATAAAGTCAGTCGTTCCTAAGGCTCGTATCACACAGTACACGTCGGTATTGTAGCTGAACTAATCACCTCGTGTGACTTTCGCTTGAAATCACTCGTCGGCTCGACGCGCCGCTCATTATTTCCCTACTACCTGCGTGGCACGCTGTTGTAAACGTATTGTTAGGCATAAACGCTATTGTTTTGTGACACAGTTTTACTATTTTAGGACGTTATAAGGTTACATGGTATAAATAGTAAAATGTAGGTACTATATAGCTTCTGCTCGCGACTTTGTCCGGGTCAAATTTAACATAAATATCTGTACAATTTTTCTGCAATAAAACTCGATGAAATTTTGTAGCTTAACATCACGCCTGTAATCTCCGAAAGGTTACGCAGAGGTGTACCCATTTGTACAACCACATTTCGCCAGTGATGTTTAAGTCCCATGTAATAGAATGCGAGCCTATTGGCATCAACCGGTCACATCCAGACTTCGAGGCTGCTACTGAGAAATTCCCGATGGCAAACCCCAATAACACTTTGCCTTACCTAAAAATCGAACCCAAGACCTCATGCTCAGCAGACGCGCTTTGTGACCACTAGAACAACGACGTCGTCGAAGCAGAAAAAGGACCCTAATATCTATGCTTGTGGTAAATCGGTTTCTCGTCAAATAACTTCGCAAGGCATTAACGCTCTTTTAGAAACATTTGCTCATAAAAAAAACCCATACGACTCTCTCACAAATAACATGTAATAAGCTCGCCCCTTATTTCAAGAGACTTAAACATAACTGACGAAATGTGGGTGTACTAATTGGTACACCTCTGCCAAACCCGTCGGGGATTACAGGCGTGATGTTATGCACTCTCTCTCAATTTTTTATTCCACCCTGTCATCATTGATGTCTCTTTTCTTCCCCATGCGGTGGCGGTAGCTCATAAATATAATGACATCTTGTATCCTGCATTAGGTACCTCATTCTGCGCGTTACGGCGTGACGTAACCATACCGGGTTTTATGCCACGGAAATGTGTCAACGTTGTCGATGACTTTTTGTTACTAAACTACTAGTAATAAATAAAATAAAAAAGCCTTGTATTTCCAGTTAACAAATAACTTAAAAATGTTGTTTTATTTCTATACCTAATTAACAAAAGAATTAAAAAAATTGAGAAACTTTTAACTATGCAACTTAACTTATTTTAATATATATTTAATTATTACTGTTACGAAAAACCATGTTTTTTTGTACTTAGGTAAGCAGTAGCATTTAACTTTACTGGAACCCCCCCTCAGGTAAAAGCCTCCTCCAAAGCTTTCCATTTCTCTCGGTTTTGGGCTATTTGTTGCCATTCTGGACCAGCAATTTTTTAATATCGTCTTCCCATCTAGTGAACGGTCTTCCTCTATATCGTTTGCCTGGTGGGCCTTTCGATGACGTATCCTACGTCACTACTAGCAATATACAGGTTTAAAGGTTAATAAGGTCGTTGGTTCAAATCCGGGCAAGTAGCAATGTGTCTTCTTCAATTCATATGTACTTTCTAAAGTTTATCTTGGACATTACTGACATCGGTAAAGGATAAACATCGTGAGGTAACCTGGACTTATAGCAGCCTATTACTGTCCCACTCAAACCATGACAGAGGCCCTTGAGGGGGTTTAGAAACTCTGACAGTAGACTGTGTGGGGTTGTTAGACCTTATTACCCACACGATAAAGAAGAAAGAAGGTTTATTAGGTTTCTCTCAATAAGAACCAAGTAGCGTCCAAATTGATCTCATTTTTCGAAGTCATCATATCAGCTGAATGACGTCCACTGCTGGACATAGGCCTCCCCTAAACTAAGAAATTGGCTACTGCCCTGAGGGTCGCGAGTCCGATTTCCGCACGGAACGAATATTTGAATGGCCGAATGATACTTGTTCCGGATCTGGCTGTATGTGTGAGTTCATATGTCTGTAAACGCATCCATGGAACAGGCGAAATACATCGTGCGGGGCACCGTTTTTTTTTAATCCAATAAAACCGCCTCTTTGGTCTAGTGGTCGCAAGTGCGACTGCTGTTCATGAGGTCTTGGGTCCGATTCCCAGGTCGGGCAAAGTGTTATTGGGTTTTTCCATCAGGAATTTCTCAGTAGCAGCTTCGGAGTCTGGATTTGTACCCGGTTGATGGCAATAGGCTCGCCCTCTGTTACATGGGACTAAAAACATAACTGGCGAAATGTAGGTGTAATGGGTACATCTCTGCCTAACCCTTCGGGGATTACAGGCGTGATGTTATGCAATAAAAAATAAAAATATAAGAAAGAAATAACGTAGTCAAAAAAGTAACTGGCGAAATGTGGGTGTACTAATGGATGTACCTCTGCCTAATCCATCGGGGATTACAGGCGTGGTGTTATACTACGTAGTCAAAATCCATTCAAACTATTCGTTCAACAATGTAAAGCTAGTTTACTTAGTAGGTAATGTATTAAGCTCTCAACAAAACGTAACTAAAACGAAATTGCAACCTCCCGTAATACCACTTTTTAGAGTTGAACCCCCACAAATAATTATGCTCTCCCCCCCTGCGCTTTTCTCATAAAGCCTCAGTACTCGAACTAAGTATCTCCTCAAAGCTATATGCAAAACCTATTGAACTATAAAACGAGGTCAAACCGATCGGGCTTCTACGAGAAAATTTTCTACGTACGTGTTATATTTTTTTCGTTTGAGGCGTTATTTTTTGTCGACGTAGAGATGTAGTTAGGTCCCGTAAGTAATTTTCGACGTGAGCGGGGCGAGCGAAAAGCGTTGGTGAAGATGATCGATGACGCAACAAAACATGAGCTGTTTGAGTTGTGAGAGGCAGCGGGGCGGGTGTGGTAGCGTATTTTTAGTGAGTATGCTGACTGCCTCTTTGGTCTAGTGGTAGCAAAGAGCGACTGCTGTTGGTCTAGTCGCAAAGCTCGACTGCTGAGCATGGGGTCTTGGCTACAACTCCCAGGTCGGGCAAAGTGTTAATGGGTTTTTGCATCAGGAATTTCTCAGTAGCAGCTTAGAGTTACGTATGGAGAAGAATAAGCAAGAAATTCCATACATAACGTAACATCACGCTTGTAATCCTCAAAGGGTTAGATAGAGGTGTACTCATTAGTACACCCACATTTTGCCAGTTAGGTCCCATGTAAAAACTGAGCTCAAATCCAGACTCCGAGGCTGCTACTGAAAAATTTCTGAAGGAAATACCTTCAGCCCGCGACTTCGTCCGCGTCAAAGTTTTATTATTATGCTCCCACGGGACTCGTACATTTTTCCGTAATGAAAAGCAGCCTCTCGTGCTGTTCCAGACTATACTGGTTAGATGATTGTGTGTTACTCCATCGAGTAACACACAACCATCTAACCAAACTTTCGATTCTTTTAGTAGTAAGATTTCGACTCAATAGGGAGCTATGATAAGTATGACATCAGTGGCGTTTTTAATACTTTCTAAGTTGCAAAACGCGATTAATAAAACCTCTTAAAGCTCATCCCTTGCGTCGTCTCTCGGGAGCGCGTCACGCGATGTTTACACCAAAATGTCGTGTTGAATATTGAATTTCGAGTTAGTTCACATTAAGTAAAGCCGTGAGAGGGCTGTCGTGAGCTCTCACGAAACTCCTAACAATACCTCTGTACTTTTTATCAGGAACTGTACACAATCTCTAAATCTAAACCTGAGTCTTTTCAAAGAGAAAAATGAGTGAAGCACCAGTACGTAAGTGCTAGACAGAATTCACGAGCTTACTCACAAAGAACGCTCATGTACTTTGAACAATATGAAGGCTGTTATTGCTGAATATCCTTCTTTACACATTACTCTGTCTGCAAAGTTTTTTAAACAACAGTTCCATGAAAGAAGCTCAACTAAAACTAATAAAATAGAAACAAAAAATAGCCCAAAAAAACCGAGTACATTTTCAATTCATAGGGCAGACGTAAAAACAATGTATTCACAAAATAACGGCGGCCGAACACCGCCCACTTCACCGTGCTAGATAAATTAAAATAAAAAAAAAAGAAAAGTACCAACAAAAATTCCGGGAGCAGTTTATATGAACCCCGTTTATCCGCGTCTGGTCCGGCCCATGACGTCGTAAATTACTGCCGGCCAGCCATTTTTGGCACCCATTTTTGTACGGCCTTGTATGGTCAGGAGAATTTTACGGCTAAAATTCAATAGATAGTAGATTTGTACCGCGACAAAATGGGCTGGAAGATCTATGACAGATCGCTCCAAGGTTTTTGATGCTCGACTTGTCTAAAGAGAACCTATCAAAATGTTGACGTATTTTTTTAAGAGAGCGTGTTTTCTTTGCTTTTGTAGACTATAACATTTCTTTGCCTAGCACTCCTACATATCGAAACTAGATGCTTTTGGGATAGTTTTGAGCGGCTTTTTTCTTTCCATCACATTCACGGTCTACTCACTTAGGTATCAATCACTTATTGAACTTAGGTCCTTACATAATACAATAATACCAGCCTATTATTTGTCTCAATGCAGGGCAAAGACATCTTCTTACACAGTGAAGGCACGAGCATTAATCACCATGCTTGCTCAAGGTAGTATGGCGATTTCAGACTCTGTGTAAGTACAAGTTTCCTCACGATATTTTCCTTCACCAAATACATATGAAATAGAAAACCGGTTGAACCTACAGCGCAATGCCTAAACTACTAGGCCATCACATTACATAAGCAATTCAAAATCACAAAATTCCACCAACAAAACCAGATAAAAAAAAACTAAATCCTTTTAATACTTCGCGTTGCATCGTGTCAATGCAAATACATACATAATCCGAACACGCTGATACATGCAGCGAGATATGATCGATGACGTCACTCGCTACTTCAGGGGATTATTTTATCACCGCCGTCGGGCTCAGGTGCTTAGAGTGTCTAATTTTGAATGGATTATGTATCAATCATATAGATGTTCCGCTGATGGGATGAGGGGATGAGAGGATGAGGGATGTTGATGCTGATTATCGTTGCGGAATATTCTTTGGATTATTAATTATTGGTAGAATGTTTTATAGACGGGTTTGACAGGGTGTGTAGGAAATTACAAGTATTTATAATTATATGAGATGTTTCATTTAACGCAAAACGGCGAAAGTATCCAACCGTTTGGGGTGGAAACCTTAGGGTCGTGGGGTCCGTGTGCCTATAGCATTTTTAGGGAATTGTCCAAACGGTTGGTTCACGCTTTTCGTGACTCATGGGTTGGCTTTTACCTTGGCCAGAAGCTAAGCAATGAGCAAGCTGTGAGCAATAAGCTGACGGCGATATGGAGGATTTTTTTTGATATTGTGCTTTTTTTGATATTGTGTGTCAGTTGGCACGAAATATATCATGAACCGTAATTGGTAGACGGTTGAAATTTTTACAGAGTGTGTATTTCTATTGCCGCTATAGCAATAAAAATTAAAAGGGGGTCCCCATAAAAGAAACGTGTTTTTCTTTCGATTCCATTATTGTAATATGGTACGAACCCTTCATGTGCATTCTTTCACCAATATCGCTTCAAATAAGGTATAAAAAATCGTATTTATTGGTCAAAAGGTAACCAATTACGGCAGGCCTGTTCACTAAAAGATAATTTCCTTTCATGAGCAAATTTTTTACCCTACATTACAGCCTACATTTTCTAGAAAATTTCCCAGTAAACGGGTAAAACATTTCGGATTGTCCAGAAAAATTCTATCCGTAAGTGATGGCAAGCTGCCAGAAAGCCAATAAGCCTAATGGAGTTCACTTGGGAACACAGACCTAATCGTAATCGGTAGGGTAACAAGTCACTACTTTGGGACGTACCTACTGTGTTTGAATTTATCACGTTATTGTTAATTTGAGGAATAATAGGAAGAAATTTTTCTTTAGTATTAGTACGACGGTGTTGATGTCTATACTAAAACGGCGTCATTGAAAATTTACCCAAAACCTGAAAAGGAGTCATTGTACTCATCATTACGAACAACTTTTACTATGGAACAAACTTAAAAGTCATGAAAAAAAAAAATCTGCTGTATAATAAAGCCAAAAAGGTTTTTTTGTTTGTTTAAAAGCGTTAATCTCTAGAATTGAAAGGCGTTCCAGGTTTGCGTGACACGGGAGTGCGCACTGGTCAGGTTGCTGCTGAACCTACGGCCTGAGCTGTCTTATTGCTGTACTCTGATCTTCCAGCACATAGATCTGGATATCTGTAGATCTATGGGTCTATAAAACACATGATTTTTGTCCTGAAGGCAAGACGAGGACGCGGTGGACGAAATAGGAGTTGTGGAGACGACTTGGTCGGTTTCCTTCAGAATTGGTAAGACGTAGCGCTAAGTCGCGATAGATTGAATGATTGAAGAGAGGCCTTTGCTCAGCAACAGGACGAGACAGGCTAGTTATAATAATAAAATAATTAAGATAGAATACCCGTGTAAAGATATTAAACCCCAATATTACACTAAGAGACTTTTAATCAAAATTCCACGTGCCAATATAAAAGATCATTGACAGTCTGAAAATTATTTTATTTTTAGAGTATATTCAGCGGCCTCCATCGTGTGTCCAATGAACGGTGAATGATTTGACACGCTCAACGATTCTGGGGAGGAATATTTTACAATTTATTCTCGATTTACGCTTTGTCTGTCACTGAACGCTGCTGTTGCTCTTTTTATTTAGGTTTGAAAAGAAACCTGGGGGCCTACCACCAACTCATAAAACAATACTATTTTAATATTACTTTGCCTTTCTCACTATTGGATTTTAAACGCTCGGCTCAGCGCCGAGTGTTGAAAATGCAACAACAGAAATTATAAAGTAATATTGTTATTAAGTAGGCGCCAAGGTCTTTTAGGAATGAATGATCTTTTAGGGTCAAAACCTTTCGGTGGAGCGGTGAATGCTTTTGCAAATCCTGCACCCCCGGCCATAGGCAGAGCTGGAATACCGGTTTTAGCCGGTAAGAGTCCGAAATACTCCTCCGTCACCCCCACGACGGAGGAAGTCAATGAGGACTTCAACAGTGCAACAAAAAAAAACAGGAATCCTGGATATTCGTATAGTGTGTCTTACTTGAAACATTTGAGGGTTGGTTTTCCATTGGTGAATAGCGAAGAAATCAATAAGTTACCTGTAACAAAATAAAACAACATTTAAGTTTGACAATATTTCGTCGAAATAGGGACATCAAAAAGCACGAAGTAGATACAAGTAAAGACTTTTCAATCTTTTAAAAAAATAAAAATATTATATATACACAACTCGCACATAATTTTATTGAAACACGGTTTGTGGCAGGACTCAGCTGGCAGAAATCGTCACGTAAGGAAAAAGCGTTACGCCCTCTCCAGACGCTCATTTCTGTTATACATATAAAATCACATCAAAATGCTAGGAAATACTCTCATTCTTCTTCCGAATCCTAAACTTTCACGAGGCAATCTAGCAACCATTTTGAAGGCATAGAATATAAAATTACATAAATATTACTCGTCATAATATTGTTGAACAAGAGTTTAGCTCATCTCGCCTCGTAAAATATTATTTAATAATTGTACAACAAAAAGCTTTTAGGTTGCTTAGTATCTAGGCAATTGGGTTACAGAAAATGGTAATTTGAAATGTATAAAGTAATTCGTCAGGGATCTAAGCCAGCTATTCTTATTTTACTATGTGGAAACTGTGACTACAGAGTATAGTTATAGAGGTAGGCTTAGGCAAAAAAAAACTTAAGACAAAAAACAAGTATTAAATAAAACACAGACACACATATAATTGTTTTTTGTCTAAATAGTTTTTCTTTCTTTCTGTAATGGTTGTCTGTCATGTTGGACGATCAAAGTGTTATTAGGTTTTTATTAAGGGTTTTTTTTTTAATTAGCAACCTCGACGACTTCGTCCCTGTTCGCGGAGAAAGAAACGGTTTTGAGTTATTCTAAACAACAATCTACATAACTATCTCTGTTCTAAATTTTATCGAGATCGGTTCAGCCGTTTTGGCGTGGTTTAGTTACAAATATCCATCCAAACTTTTGCATTTATAATAGTAGTTAGACAATATCTCATGCGTACTTGACCAGTCTTCATTAAGATTTACCGTCGTGTCCGAAATTCGGTTCAAAAATATTATTAACTAGCTTCTGCCCGCGACTTCCTCTGCGTCAAAGTTGATTTTTCCACACAAATGTTGCCCCTCTTGTTCACCCCCTAAGGGGTAGAATTTCCAAAAATCTTTAACTTATCGGATGCTTACATTATACAAAGAACACACCCTCAAAGTTTCACGTTTCTACGATCAGCTGTCCGTTGATCCGCCAGTCAGTCATTAATTCAGGACAAAGCATTTTATATGTATAGAAGAAGATAGTGAGCAATTCTCACATAAACCGTGTCTCCTACAAAGTACCCAATTTTCCTTTTAACAATTTCATTTAGACAATGTATGGCCCACACACTTCACACTCAAATACTAGAAGATAAGGAAAATCTATTTACATTACTGCCTACAAAAGTTTTGTACATTATTTGTGAGAGCCTGTTCGCAGCTGACGTTGAGGAAAAGATTCAGTAATCCCACTTGTAATGGCGTTTATTTAAGAACTTACAATTTTTTGTTTTCTTTATTTTCCACGAACGAAGAACGTAGATGAGGCGAATGGAGTATGTAAGGATCGTAGCAGGTGGCGTTCTGTAGTTTCTGCCTAACCCCATAGGAAAAAGGCGTGAGTTTCTGTATGTATGTAGGTATGTATGTTTATTTCCCACCACAAAATTATTTTTAAAGGCTTAACACCTAATGCTATTATGTAGACAACTATTATTACAAAAATACCGCCACTTTGTTATTAACCAAAAAAAAAGAACTTTTGCCTATTACGGGCAACCTGCCTTCTCTGTGTATTTTTCAATTTAATACATTGGTGTGCGGATGTGTCTGTATGTGCGTAAGAGTATCGGAATCAAGCAGCAAGAATCGTGCGCAGCCAGCTGTATATATATATATATATATGTATATATATTTTGTTTTAATTCGTACGGAATTTCGTTCCAAAGGTCCCGCGACTGTAAAATTTCATTTTTATATAAATAAACCTTCTGTAACTTCTACTCTATGTAACCAAAGATCGTTCTTGTATAGTAGAAGGCTAGGAGCTAATTAGAGCGAGCCCCAACAAAAAGCTATTAAGGTTGTTCGTACTACTGGCCTGTATTATCGGAATTCGGCCTTATATCGGAATTGTGTCTGTGTACTTATGTACAAGTTGAGGTTTGGGCAGCTCGTAATAATTGAAGCTTGTCTCAACTTTGGGTACTCTTATAATCTTATTTTTACGGTTTAAGGAAAGTTGTGTCGATGACGGAACTTTGGTGTTTTACTGTTTTTGTGAGCATTTTTTTGTAGTTAAAGTCTTAGATAGTGCTACATATCATCACGCCTGTAATCCTAGAAGGATTAGGCAGAGGTGTATCCATATTTAGTGCACCCACATTTCGCCAGTTATGTTTAAGGCGAGCTTATTGCCATCAACCGGGCACAAATCCAGACTCAGAGTGCTAAGTTGATTTATAGTATAAGTAGACATAGTTTAGCAAATAATGGTCACATTTCTGATACTTATGATTTTGTTAGGCACGAAACACTGTTCTTCCACTGGTACTCTCTATAAAAAAAGTCGTCCCACTATGTTGTGCGTTCGCAAATAGGCATGGGTGACCACGGCATCAATCGCACGGGCTTCAATGTGACTCTTTCGATTTCATATATTATTTATTATGTAGTTTCTAAGTTTATCTTGGACATCGCTAAACGAAAACAGCGTGAAAAAACTTGTATAAATCTGAAGCCAATCCGCCTTGAGCAAGCATGGCGATCAATGCTCGTGCCTTCTCGGCATGAGAAGAGGCTTTTCCCTACAGTGGGACGGCATTAGGTTGGTTTTATTATTAATAAATTGAAATCAGAATAATCTTTAAAGTACATAATAACATTCTATTAAAATAAATGGATTTATGTTATTCCACTTTGGTGTTAGATCGAAATGGAATTGTAAATTCAATTTTGTGCCTGAATAATTATGCTTGGAAATACGGTTTACATACATAAATTATTTGTTTCACTCTCGTGTTTTACGCTGATCTGATTGTGAAGAGATGAAATTACTTTTAAATTGAAGCTCAATAATGATCACGTCCTCAAACATCCACGTTTTGTATTATAACATCACTGTTATTATAGAAAACGTGGATTTTTCAGATAAATAAGATTTTTGTTAAGTATTTTATTTTATTTATTAATAAATAACCAACCTATATTAATAGTTTGCACCAGACATAACCGCGACTACGTCAGCGTCAGAAATAATAATAATATATGTCGGCGGGTCGCCACAATTCGATAAAAAATAAAAACACGTTTCCGGAATAACCTTAAAATCAAATCAGATTTGTTGATTGTAACTAAGTCAAAAATTGTATTTCAAATCATTTAATTATCAAATTAGTAATACTTATAAGAATACAGATTATTTTCAATGTAGGTATGTCATGTTGGTGAGAAACTACATTTCAAAAGTAAAAACACGTGGTCATTATTTTACCACGTGTTAACATTAAAAATAGATTTACGCATGTTAATTGATTTAAAAATGTTATAAAACGTTTGTTTATAAAATAGTAACGTTTTATAATGTAAAAACTAATTTTATGGTGCGGAAGTGGGTGTTTTGTTCAAATGAATGACACACTCAATTCTACTATAAAAAGCCGAGCGCTCGCCGGACTCGGGCATTCTTACTCGAGCCGTCGTAGCGATCGGACCTCCTCGGTAAGTTGAAGAATAAATTACAGAAAGCATTTACTGTGTTTATTTTCATTATCCAAGATGAGCAGCAACCCTGACCAGGATATTAGTGACGTCAGCAATGCTGACGTCACGTTTTTTAAAAACAACCGCGAGGACCCTGCCTCGTCATCAGAAGTGGGATCAGAACAAGCTCTGATTCCAACCACTTCCTCTGCAGCTTTCGGTTCAACCTATCACGTCTGGAACAGTGCAGGGCAGTACCAGGTTGATAAACCCTGCCTCATTGAACGTTTCACACTCGCTAATTGGTGCGAACAACTTCAATGCCATGCAGTCCACCGCGACGGGAATACCCGCAGGCATGACGTATACATCAACCGCAATGCCAACTGCTCCGGAAATACCAGCTTTCGCAGGGATGCCATTCACGTCAATGGCATCCACCTCGTACAATCAAGGGAGCCTATATCCTCCAGGGGTACCCATCGCCGCTGGATCGTCCGACACGAGGACTGTGCATCCAACTACTCCAACTGTTGGATTTCCGCCCCAGTTTATGATGCAAATGATGGAGATGATGCAGAGAATGTCCGAACGGTTGTATTCTCCTCCAGAACCACGGATCAGGATCAAAGACATCTATCTACCATCGTTCGATCCGGACAGTCATGTTGGCATCAGGGAATGGTGCCAGCATATTGATAAAGCAGCTGATAACTACAAACTAAACGACCTGGACCTACGCACTAAGGTGTGTGGATTACTGAAGGGACGTGCTAAGATGTGGATCGATGATTGGTTAGTGACTATATCCTCATGGGAAGAGTTTCGCGAAAAGTTGATCACCACATTCGAGCCCAAGAATAGATACTCTCGCGATATACTACAGTTCCGGGAGCATGTCTACGACTCAAGCAAGGATATATCTGAATTTTTGTCCCGCGCCTGGGTTCTCTGGAAAAGGATTACAAAAGACAAACTGGATGATGAACTTTCAGTGGCAGCAGTGATAGGATGTATAAATGATGAGCGCCTACGCATTGAGCTGTTGAACGCAAAAGCAAATACGGTTCCAGAACTCATCTCTGTGACTTCCTCATTACGAAAGAAGCGCCCTCATCAAAATCCTATTACGTCGATGCCAAAACGTGCACGTTTTTCAGATACTGCTCAAACTACAACACGTTGTCAAATATGCAAAAAGACGAATCATAGCACTAACGAGTGTAGGTTCAAGCCTTCGGATTCTACTTCAAATCCGCAGAAGACAAATACTACAGCAGCGGAGACATCTAAAGGTCTGATTACCTGTTCATTCTGCAAGAAAACGGGCCATACTTTCGAAACATGCTACAAGCGTCAAACGCATTGACATCAAACGTGAACTGCATAACTGGAACCAATCAAGCACCCATTACTGTTACAATTGGTGCAACAACAATACGTGCCATCTTCGATAGTGGAGCAGAGTGTTCATTGATTCGTGAATCAATTGCTGCAAAATTACCGGGCCAGCGACGCTCTGCAGTTAACCACCTCAAGGGGATTAGCAGATTCCCGGTAATTTCATTAGTCGAGATGAAGACTGTCTGCACCATTGACTCCATAAGGATAGAAATACTATTCTTGGTGATTCCTGATCATGAGATGTCAACTGATGTATTAATTGGTATGAATTTGATCCATGGTACCAACTTAAGCATGGTGATAACGACAGATGGAACCAGACTGATGCACCAGCAAATGGTTCATCATATAACGACAAAAAGTATCATCTTTGAGAAATTAGACTGCGACCTGACGAATCCTGAAGAACTAAACCAGTTACGCACGTTACTAGTCATATATGATCACCTATTTATCCGAGGATATCCAAAAACGCGCGTTAATACGGGAGAGCTCGAAATAAGACTGAAGAATGCAGACAAATATGTCGAGCGGAGACCTTACCGACTCAGTCCGGTGGAACGAGAAAAGGTTCGGGACATCATCAAGGATTTGTTGGAACACAACATCATACGCGAAAGCAAATCTCCCTACTGAAGTCCTATAATTTTAGTAAAGAAGAAGAATGGAGACGATCGGCTATGTGTGGACTACAGGGAGCTCAACGCGAACACATTGTGCGACCATTACCCGCTACCTCTCATCTCTGATCAAATTGATCAATTGGCCAATGGGTATTATTACACCAGCTTTGACATGGCGGCAGGGTTCCATCAAACACCCATCGCAGAAACGTACATCGAGAAGACCGCGTTTGTAACACCAGACGGCTTGTATGAATACATTCCCATGCCGTTCGGATTGAGCAATGCCTGTTCCGTTTATCAGAGGTTCATCAACAGAGCATTGTACCCACTCTTGGGGAACAGTTGCACAGGTGTACGTCGATGACGTACTGAGCAAAAGTACAAACTTCAGCGAAGGGCTATCTAACATTGAACGCATTTTAATAGCCTTACAAGAAGCTGGCTTTTCCATTAATGCCGATAAATGTAATATAATGTTTTTAAACGGACCATCGAATATCTAGGCAACGTGGTATCAGACGGCCAAGTACGACCCAGCCCAAGAAAAGTGGAAGCTCTGGTCAAAGCACCAGTGCCGAAAACTGTCAAGCAAGTAAGGCAGTTTAATGGGCTTGCTAGCTATTTCAGGAAGTACATCCCCGACTTTTCACGCATTATGGTACCGCTGTACGAGTTGACCAAACAAGGAGCTAAATGGGAATGGGATGACCGACACGAGAAAGCCAGGACGACGATAATTCAATGCCTCACCTCGTCTCCAGTGCTGACTCTCTTTCAAGAAGGAGCACCGATACAGTTGTATACAGACGCGAGCAGTCTCGGATTTGGGGCAGTTCTCGTTCTTATCGACGGACGACAACATGCGGTGGCTTTCATGAGCATGAGAACAACTGATACTGAAAGCCGCTATCATTCCTATGAACTAGAGACATTGGCAGTAGTCCGAGCAATAAAGCACTTTCGTCAGTATCTGTACGGACGAAAATTTACAGTAATAACTGATTGCAATTCGCTAAAGGCATCCAAACACAAGAAAGACTTGTTACCAAGGATTCACCGCTGGTGGGCATTTTTGCAGAACTATGATTTCGAGCTCGAATATCGTAAAGGAAACCGGCTCCAACATGCTGATTTCTTTAGCAGAAATCACAGTGAACTTACAGTAAATGTCATTGCAAAAGATGTGGAATGGTTGAAGGTCGAACAGCGACGAGATGAAGAACTTCGGCCAATATTGAATAGCCTGATTGACAACAATCCAGTAGAAGGTTTTACCTTGGAAGACGGGGTACTGAAGAAGTATGTATTAGATCCGATTTCCGGCCAACAACTACGAATAGTAGTACCAAAGTCGTTCCAATGGGGTTTAATTAATTCCTTCCACACTACACTCAAGCACCCAGGTTGGGAGAAGACCCTACAGAAAGTTAAAGAAACCTACTGGTTTGATAAGATGAGCACCACAATCCGAAGATACGTCGATAACTGCGTGGTGTGTAGAACTAGTAAAGGCACATCGGGTGCAGCACAGGCACAGCTTCATCCAATTGAAAAGCCAACATGTGCATTTCAAGTGATCCACATGGACATCACAGGTAAGTTGGGAACCCAAGAAGACCAACAGTACGTCATTGTAACAGTGGATGCCTTCACAAAATACGTACTCTTATACCATGCTACTGATAAAACCCCACACAGTACGCTTGCCGCCTTAAAACGTACAGTAGATTTATTTGGAACACCAGTTCAAATAATTGTGGATGGAGGAAGGGAATTTTTAGCCGAATTCGCACAGTTTTGTGAAGGGTTTGGCATTAATATTCATGCGATAGCACCAGGCATCAGCCGAGCGAATGGCCAGGTGGAGAGAGTGATAGCTACATTAAAAAATGCCCTGGTAATGATCAAGAACTACGAGACCGAACAGTGGCACAGCATCCTTGAAGAGCTACAACTAGCGATGAATTGCACAGCACATCGTGTGACAGGAGTAGCACCACTCACGCTCATCACTCAACGAAAGCATTGCGTACCACCAGAACTGCTTAAACTGGTTGACATTGACCACCAGACAGTCGACATAGAAGCGCTGACCAGACAAGTACAGCAACGAATGACTCGAACCGCTGAGTATGACAGACAACGCTTCAACTCTCGCAAGGCTAAAATAAATAATTTTCAACGTGGAGATTATGTCCTGATTAAGAACAATCCAAGCAATCAAACGTCACTGGATCTCAAATTCAGTGTGCCCTACGAAATTATCAGGGTACTTGAAAATGACCGCTATATGGTCAAAAAGGTGGTCGGCAGAGGACGCTCCTGAAAAGTTACTCATGACCAACTTCGGCGTGCGCCACAACCGGGAGACCAAGGTGCCATGTCGGCGGGAGAAGATCTCGATACACCGCTAAACAACATTACAACCGCTCCCGATCCGGTGCCATCCACATCACAAGCTGGCCAGCCAGTTCAAGTAGCTCACGACGACGAAAACTTATCATCGGATTAAAACCGGTGAGTTAAAAATCATTATTTTCATAATATTTTCAACCCTAATATCTTTAATAACAATCTACGAGAATAAAAGATCTGGAGAGTGATACCTCTGAGCTAACCCATGTGTTACCCTTGAGCTAACTATGGGTCCTTGATGCATCCACTAGTGAACCCTGAGATACCGTTGAAACACCTTGTGGAACTATGGGTAGACACGTATACACCACAGATTCTAAAGTAACAAGGCAGGGCACGAGAGACGTCTTTGTGTACTGTGCTTACAACAATAATCATAATAATAATAAGCAACATAGGTTGCTAACGGATACCTAGTTCAAAGGAAAACGTTTTCTTAATTTCAGGCATCTAACCTCACAACGCAGGCAGACGCAGAGCACGCGCCGCCTGTCAGAATGGCCGTGTAGGCGGGTCGCCACAATTCGATAAAAAATAAAAACACGTTTCCGGAATAACCTTAAAATCAAATCAGATTTGTTGATTGTAACTAAGTCAAAAATTGTATTTCAAATCATTTAAATATCAAATTAGTAATACTTATAAGAATACAGATTATTTTCAATGTAGGTATGTCACGTTGGTGAGAAACTACATTTCAAAAATAAAAACACGTGGTCATTATTTTACCACGTGTTAACATTAAAATAGATTTACGCATGTTAATTGATTTAAAAATGTTATAAAACGTTTGTTTATAAAATAGTAACATTTTATAATGTAAAAACTAATTTTATTGTGCGGAAGTGGGTGTTTTGTTCAAATGAATGACACACTCAATTCTACTATAAAAAGCCGAGCGCTCGCTGGACTCGGGCATTCTTACTCGAGCCGTCGTAGTGATCGGACCTCCTCGGTAAGTTGAAGAATAAATCAGAAAGCATTTACTGTGTTTATTTTCATTATCCAAGATGAGCAGCAACCCTGACCAGGATATTAGTGAGGTCAGCAATGCTGACGTCACGTTTTTTAAAAACAACCGCGAGGACCCTGCCTCGTCATATATAATATTATCCCACATGAACCATTTTTATTTATTTATTTATTTTACTTTAATTAAAACGGTTAAATAATGAATTAAAATAATTAAAGACAGAAGACAGATAAAAGTAAAAATATAAAAAAGAAAACACGAATATACATTTAAAAACAGAACAAAATAACTTCATCCCTTTCATTGTTGTTGGTCAATAATAATTATAAAATAAGCACATGACTTACAGACATAAAATTTTAGAGAAAAACAGTAAATAAATAAGAAATTGATACCAGTAATGGTAATATACAGAATAAATTAGGTACTATTTTTGTACAGCAAAACAAAAACATAAATTAAAATTGTTTCTCAATCATTCTTCTCCATACCTTTCGGAAAACGCAACTAGATTAAATTCCTTTTTATCATTATGACGTTCAAAATGCATTTTAAGCCTAATTAAAATAAATATTTTAACTTTGACTTTGACAATCGTAATTTCAAAAACTATATTAGAATTCTCGTCACTATCGTGTCGTTGTCACAAAAACAAACAAAACAGAACCTCTTTTCATTAAGTAGGTTATTTGTATAACTACGTTTAATAAGATTCCTCTCCCCCTTTTAAAAGAGGAAGGGGTTACTTATTCCTACCTACGCCTACATAACACAAAACAATATAAATTTAATTTTCCGCGACGCGACGCTGCGCCTCATAATATTCATTAAATTCAGAATATTGTACCCAAACAGAGTGCTTGTAATGTCTGTGCCCAAACTCCTAATTAAAGGTACCACGTGCCTCTTAATGGCTAATTAGAGCTATATAATATTTGGTTCATTTCATTTCATAAGTAAGTGTTCTCATTTTGTTTTTAAGTATAATTTTATTTTCTTGGACTTTTCGATTGGTCGTGATCTAGGGGGCAATTTGTACTAGGTACTTGAAGGAACAATTGCAATCTAATCTTAGTTTCAATCTGTCAAAATGCCTTGAATTTAGGTACCTAGATTTTTTGACATCAATTGTTGCTGAGATGAGATTGTGACTTGATTTTGAATGTTTAAATATGCTTAGTTTAGTAAATAAACATAAGCATAATAAATACATGAGTTTGTTTAAGACAATTTAAACGGGCAACGCAATGATAAAAATAAACATTTTAACTAGAACAGAATATCTTTTTGTTTTAGCATGTTTTTACCTATCATTATAAAGATTATAGATCTTTGTAGTGGTAGCTGAAAACGCGTTATTTTAGTTACTTTATAAAGATTGGCATTAGGTAGGAAAATTCATGTTAATTTAACAGCAATGTAGGAGGGACGTAAGACCGCATAATGTGTCATTTATATCCTAATTATTATTTCAACACACCTCAATCATAATTATAAAGTTAACTCAAAAACTATCAAGACTTTCATTCAAATGTAAAGAAATAAAATAAAAATCAAAAAGTAACTAACACTTCTTTAAACTCATAGTTCACACCAAACCCACATGACCAATGGCGACGCCGAAACACATCACTTTCAATAATTATAGATCACCACGGATTAACGTTCTTTCTCACGAATAAAACTATAAATTAACCCTACCTACACCACGGCGCATGCGGCATGAAGATTAGTATATGAATTAGTCAACATTATCATCGTGGTATTGGGAATATTAATCCTATCGCCGCCATTTTGAATTCGGTTAGTCATTGTTTTAGAGCTCAATGGTTTTTGATTTGGTTTGGTTTTAATTATTGGTATGTGATGTAATGAAATAATTTCTAATATTAGATTATTACATGATACCTAACACTATTATCCTAATTTTAACTATTCTGACTAATCTTTACTATAATATTATAAATGCGAAAGTGAGTTTGTTTGTTACCTCTCTTAGCCTACACCACTGAACCTCAATTTCATGCTGAATTTTTGCATACGTTGTCAGGTGTACAGAAAAGGACATAGCGACCTTTCATCCCGAAAAAAAGTACTGTTCCCGAGAGAAATCACAATGACGTTCTTTTAATGATAGATGGCGCCACATGTCTTTCAAATAACGATGGAATTTTAAATTTAATTTGCGAGAAGCTAGTATTAATTAAATCTTCTTTTTCTTAGATTCATACTGATACTCCATTTCTTTTTGTGTGCTTTTGTGTGAGTGATAAAAATTCTCACATTATGAGAAAAATAAAATTCGATAACGTTTTTCCTTTTGAAGTACGTAACCCTAAAAATAACACCGAAATTTAATGTCAACCTCCTATTTAAAATCGGTTTAAAAATGCAGGAAGCTGGTACGATCAGTTATTAAAACTATAACCATTACTTTAAAATAACCTAAAGTTAAGTTAACATTCTTAAGTCCGAAGTACCGTTTCCACAGAGTAGCATAATGTAGCAATCTAATTATGCAAATGATTTGGACAACTGCTTAGTTTAACTATTAATATTAGGAGCGATTTTATTCTGTGTAATTGCCTCATTCGTTTTTATCTTGAAAGTTCTTTTTTAATTGAACGCACAACGTATTAATTAACATATAAATAATTCTGAACGGTTGACTACATTAAGATGTTTACTTACGTGAACAAGTTCAATTAATGCATTAATAATTATGCAATAGGTTTAATTGGATAGGTAGGATAAATGCTCACTATAAGTGTATTTATTAAGTGTATTAAAAAATCAGCTGTTCAGTACATTAATGTTCGTCTAATTCGTCAAAGTGTACTGAAGAGCTGTTTTTTTATTTATTACTTTTTCAAGAAAAAACGGACCCAATCGTTTCGAGTTTGATGATCGAGTTTATGGCTTTCGGTTCCAGAACGACCTAAAAGTAACCGTGTATAGAAACCTCAACATCACTCTAGATGCAAACATGTAATGATATTTGTAAGGGAGATTTAAATAAATAAATGTAACATCACGCCTGTAATCCCCGAAGAGTTAGGCAGAGATGTACTCATTAGTACACCCACATTTTGCCAGTTATGTTTAGGTCCCATGTAATAAGGGGAGAGCCTATTGCCATACAACAATAATAAAATATAAATAAAATTTAAAAATGAAAGGAAAAAAAAAAACGCAAAAAACAGGAGGCCTTTAGAGGGACCCCATACAAGAGACCTATTTCTTTTTTCGTTATTTTTTTTGTATGTCGTGTCAAATATTGCACGATGGTACGGAATCCTTCGCGTGCGAGTCCGACTTGCACTTAGCAGGTTTTTGTTTTCTTTTCCAACCTGTATAATCAATTCTTCTGAATCGTAGACATTTTACCGATATTATACAAATCGATATGTACCGACATTAAACACTATTATTATCAGAAGCCTGAAAATACAAACTGTCTCACTATCTAAGACCTACATTTCTATTCATCCCTTTATTTACTAGTAAGATACCGATATTTATTGGTAGAACATTTTTGTGACCTAATTTGATCGTGTCTACCTCGCACTTTACCGATATTGTTAACTATTCAGTAGATAGGTGTATCATTATATATTTATAATATTTCATCTACTTTGCGCATAGTGTTTTTGTCTGGTGCTAATCTTTGAAACTACTAGTCAGATTTGATTATTGTATAAGATAGCCAGATTTATGAGGACTGCCTCGTTGGTCTAGTGGTCGCAAGCGAATTTCTCAGTAGCAGCCTCGGAGTCGGGATTTGTGCCCGTTTGATGGCAATAGGCTCGCCCCCTATTACATGGGACTAAAAACATAACTGGCGAAATGTGGGTGTACTAATGGGTACACCTCTGCCTAACCCTTTGGGGTTTACAGGCGTGATGTTATGTTATATTATGTTATTTATGAGGAATAGTATAGGCTATAATAACATAACGCTACGACCCATGGGAGCTGACCAGTAACTAAGACGTAACTTAATAAAAAAACGTTTATGTATAAAACTCTCACTTCTCCTCGTCACTCCAAAAATACACCAATAAATATTATTATTTCCACACAAAACAATATTTATATACCTACCACATTGTATTAAGTACATAACCTTTATACTATCTGCCAGTCCATTGGACTGTTAACAAGCAATACTGATAAATATATCACTCAAATACGAAACTACCGTAGTCCGACGAACGTAAGCGAACAATTACAATGGTATGGATTAGATTAATCAAGCAAAAACGACCCTTAACGGTCTGCGAGAGAAAGCCTTAAAGGATTAAAATCGCTCGAGCGTTTTATTGTTTTCGGATATCCTGCCACACCGCAGGGTGGGGTTCCAGTGAGATGATAAAGCGGATTGAATTTGGACGATTTCGTCCAATAATTTAATTGGAAGAGGGGTAACATATTTGTGTGAAAGGGAAGGAGTTTTGCTTTGTTATGCGTGTAAATCTTATCGTGTTATATTTCAAATATCCTTCAGGTAAGGAATAATGCTGTAGTAGAATATATTAAACTAAAATATCAAATATTTTACATCTATGATTACCTTAGTAGGTAATAAAGGTTCTATTAAATGGAATTCTGCCTTACATCATGGAAACAAAGGACCAACAATCAGTTTTGTTAGAAAATAATAGACATTTCTATACCTACCTCTACACAGTATCGCTTACACTCCCCCCACACCTTTACGGTTACCCCCACATTACAGTGGCGTGCACAGAGTTTTTAGACAGGGTAGGCAGAACAGTTAAAAGCTAGGTATCTTACCAAACATGTAAGTACCTATCATGGTTTTGGTTCGTCGTCTTGTCGACTTAAATAATTATGTAGGTAATTGCCACCTTAAATAGCCTAGATTGACTGATTTTGTAGACATATTTTACGGATACCTACCTATATGTATTTGACGATTCATATTAATTTGAAAATTAAATAATAGCAGTCAAATTAAATAAAATCCGGTGTCATTGACCTTTCACGATTACGTCTTTTTGTCACCTGTAGTTTTAAAAACGCTTATTTTTTTACCTCCTCTATACACACACCACATGAACAACTTTCACAGTGAATATTATCCATTTTTTCACACTAATAACATCGTTAAATTTTAAATATCTGATAACAAAGCACGATCACGTCTTTTTGTCACCGATACTTTTAAAAACACATATTTTTTATTTCCTCTATACACACAACACATGAACAACTTTCACAGTGATTATTATCCATTTTTTCACACAAATAACATCGTTAAATCTTAAATATCTGATAAGAAAGCTCACGACCAAATCAAAACAAACAAACGACTAATGGCCGCTCAAACTACTTGTTTATAAAATACGACAAAAAAAAATGGTGCTTTATTTAGAGAAAGTTGAATGAAATAATGTTACTTTTTAAAATAGTCGCTTAATAAAGCTAGCTTCCGATCGGAATCGGAACACTTCGGTAAGTATCGTGATTCGTCGTGTAACAAGTCATGCAGTGTCTATTTGGTGCGTTTGTGTGCGTTTTTTGTGACATGTGTGCCTCGTATCTATACGAACGCACACCCATTTAATCCGTATGACCACGAGAGCACACATATACACATTAAGGCACGAATAGTTTGTGTCTTTTCCGCGGCAGTCAGCGGCGTTAGCGTAGCGCAATTTGAAATCGCGTCAAATTGTACTCGCGAACGAGCTGACTATTTTGTATCGATGTTAATGTTATTTATACGACACTCGAAAGATGGCGCTGAATTATGACTTAAGATTTTTTTGTTTATTGATAAATACTCGTTTATAAAATAATATTACATATCAGAAAAACATAAATATTTATCTGAGTTACGTAGGGTCGGCAGTGTCTTTCTGCCTCTATGGTATGCACGCCACTGCCACATTATAATAACGAGCAGGATAAAAAGAGAGACAATTACACACATTTACGACCCCCACTGTATTTACACAGCTGATAATTACATCCCCTCCCTTTGATAATGAACTTGACTGTCCGACGCCAAGCCAGCTTTAATACCTCTCTTTGTAACCAACCGCCTTTGACCTTCAAAGGGTGAACGAGAATTTAGACTAGAGGAATGTAAGACAAAACATTGATAATGGTAATTATTAAGTGTACTTGATCCAACGGCCTTTTTAAAGGTTTTACGGTCCTGGTGGTAGTGTGCAAGAAATGCGATGGACACGGTGCCGAAAATATCGCGCGCTCTTGGACTATAGAGGGAGGTCTGTCTGCTCAAGGTTGTTTTGGTTAGATGACGGTCTTCAGACCGTCATCACACACCCCGTCCCTCACCCGTGTTCACACGGGTGAGGAAAAAACATTCAATGTAATCATACTATGTAGTGTGTCTCGTAGTCGCCTTTCTGCTTCAATGATGATGGTAACAAAGTTACTTACGCAGACAGAACAGAAAACGCAGAAAGGACACAGAGTCTGCTATAGCAAAAAAAAAGCGATTTGGTTTTCCAATCTCCACTGTTAAAACAAAGAGGAGTGGACACAAGAAGAAGTCTAGTGGCCTGTAGTCAGACAAAACAGAGTAACAATACTTATTTAATATTATAAATGCAAAAGTAACTCCGTCAGTTTGTTACACTTTCACGACTAAACCACTGAACTGATTTTGATGTAATGTGAAACAGGGTCAGTTTGAATTCATTTATGCGGACAAAGTTACGAGCAAACGCTAGTATTATAAGAACAAAGTAACCCAACCTTGGCTCGACGACGCCCTAGTAACTAGCAGAAAGTAATTCTACCTTTCCGAAAATTGTTCTACCAATTTTGATAAAGTTTTACTTTGTGATACAAACAAGATTACCCGCCATTATGTTGTTGTTTAGCAAAGAAGGATTTCTTAGTAATACTCTGTATTAACAGTCTCTCGTATGTTATAAGGATAACAGGATAGGTTTATTACTAATACTTATTGGTTAACCGGATTAGAGATCGCTAAAGCGCCATCTCAAAGGACGAGAGATTCGCGACGATAGTCACGTAGTTCCATCAAAATTCAATATAAACTTTGTGAATCATGTCCACAAAGCGACTATGTTATCATGTCCATGTGTCATTATGGCTGGATAAAACCATTTACATACGCTGACACAGAGTCACTCCTTCAACACATGAACTAATTTCAGTCATCATCACATCACCCACATCACCCACATCTTATAACATCACATCACATCACATCACACCACATCACATCACATCACATCACACCACATCACATCACTTCACACCACACCACACCACACCACATCACTTCCACACTCACACCCCTCACCTTTCCCATCTCGCATGCCAACACCTAATCATAGCATAACATAAATGTACCTAATGAACACCTAGTAAGAAGCCGTAGCCGTAGTAGTTGTACCTAACTAAGAAGGAGCGGTGTCTTCTAACACAAGCATTATCTGCTTAAAAGGAGGCGCCATTATATAAATAAAATGTGTACTATTTATGGTTATGAAATAAATTATTATTATTATTATTATTATTTTATATGCATATTGTATCTCGGGACCCTGAGGTCCCGGGCCTTTGTAAGGCGTACGAGGGGCCGGGGCCAACTCGCAGAGGCCCCTTAGGTAGCTTTATATGAAATGAGACACCAACCGACGATTATCCCTGTATGCACTAAGCAAGTGCACCCAAGAACAACCCCCGGTTGGTGCAGAACTATTACAGGACATGGAAACTAAGAGAACTGGACTATGGGTATGGGTTGCTAAAGTGACTTGGTTACCTGAAACTATGGAGTGACTATGGCCCCTGCCGGACCTATGTTTGTATACATGGATAAAATGGCAGGGGTTACTTGCACACTCACTATATGGGCCCCCTAAAATAGTCGCTAGCACTAAGTGACGTAGCGACAAGGGGGCAACATATCTTGAGGTGCTAGGGGATGGAGAGGTATTCCACGGCTATCGGGACAATCCCGGAAGTACGGTCTTATTATTATTATTATTATGGCTAGGTCTGACTACCAGTTTTACCATTGACCGACTGTCGGATGTTGCTTTTCACACTAGAAGCTGCCGATTTGACCTAATATGAACACCATCGTTGTTACCGTTGTTTTACCATAGCTAACTCACAACCGCTTTGAGATGACCCGGGGTCGTCACAGATTAGTTGTGAGTTGTTTGTCGGTCCAACTTAATGTGAATCTGCCCTTAGGTATTTAGTTTGCCTTTGTACTTTTTGTTGCAATAAGTTAAAATAAAGCGACAAAAATCGGGGCGAGAATTTGATCTCTTTACCAGAAAGATGGCGCCTAAGATTATTTTTGTCAATAAGGAGTGACTGGATGTTTATGGCAGCAGTTCAGTTCAGTTCAGTTTTTGAATGGCTAAAAGGTATCCAGACTCCATAAAAGATGTATGGATTATGTGAAAGATGGGATAGGACACAGGAAAACGAATGAAAAAAATAAATAACTAACTATTATTCAAATGAATTAGGATAATAATAGGCCAGGACGAAGATGAGACTTCTCAAAAAGAGTAGTTTTGTTTTTTATACTCTGTTCTCATTTAAAAGCTTCCTTTTAAGAGTCGCTTCAGTTTAAACTGTTAATTAGATGCTGAATAGGTTTTAGCGTTTAGGTCGTGTCGGATCCTTTTCAGAAACATTTCGGTCTTAATCAGAGTTATCACATTACAGTATTGTCATGTAGGAACAGTACAAGACCAGGATTGAGGGACGTCTTATCAAGATACCGTGGCCCCGGAACGTAAAGGGCAACAAAAGGAACAGGGTGGTTTTTAGTCAGTAAAAGTCTGACAGTCCCTTCCACCCCACCCAGAGTAGAAGGACTCATTTGATGATTTTTACCACCAAAAAAAAGAAACAGTATAAGTAGGTCTTGAATGATATAACCAAATATTAAGCTGCAATACCGGCAGAGGTAACGACCCGATCCTCTCGACCTGAAGGGTTTCATAATAACGTTGATAGATTCGACTTACGTCATTCGAAACTCAATTATACCACACACGTGAAATCAACGGCCCATGTGTAATTATTCATAGAAATACGAATTTTGCTAAATTAATTTACTTCGGGTTACTTCGGCTGTCCCCGGGCAAGTTCGGTAGACTGGCGAAACGCTTGATTGTAGGGGAATCCTCTTATGTTACTGAAATGATAATGTAGTACGCGAGTATCCGTATGAAGTGGTTCAGATAATGGTATTATACCTAACGTAAGTACTCACACACACACTAAGTATGTAAGCACACACTTAAGCATAGGTATTATGAGGCTGGAATTATATTTTGGTTCGATAATTCATTATTTTATTGATATAATAATTAGTGGTCTGCTCCTACCGTGTGAATAGAACTTGAAATAACGTAACTATTATATTCGAGCCTTTTTAATGAATTATCCAAACGGTTAGTTGACACTTCCCAGGACCCAACGGCTTCCTTTTACCTTAGCCAGAAGCTAATCATTGCGATCCAACGTGGCAATAGGGAGGACAATCTAATCTTAGTCTTAATCTGTTTAAAATGCCTCTTATTGACCTAGGTACATTTATTGACATTGATTGTTACTAATATTAGACTGCGGCTGGATTTTATTTGGAAGTAAGTTGTTTCATAGATATAGGTTTAAATACGGGTAAAATAAACTCAACGCAAAAACTAATACCTACCACTTGTAAGTAGGTACATGATTCTAAAGCCCGAAATGATTTTTTGTCGCTTATTATAAAACAAAACAGGTGTCCCATACAATAGTGCAATATCTACAAGGTCGAGTGTGGAACATCAGATTTTTTTATATATGTAGAAAAACCATACTTACTGTACACACACAGACACAGACACAGATTACAGAACATTGACTATAGAAACATGTTTCAACCAAATAAAGAATTTGAATTTGAAAAATTTTGACTCCCTAGTTGCTAAACTTATGAGTATTGAATCCATGTTGATATCGTAAACGTGTATATTTCGACACAATACATCTTCAACCTCACCAAAAATCAACACACCTTGCAATTGAAACTATACCTATACATTACTAAGTGAGGGTCCATAGTACGAACCCTATTCATTACTTCAGTCCCAGATCTATTGTTTAATACAAAATACGATTTCCCTTAGATTTATCGCTCTTGATTCGGAAAGCGAACAATTAACTCTCTTGTGAATTGATTTTGACTAATTAAACACTTTTATTGCTTGTACAGGCCTGAAAACAACGGATTTGGGATTGGTGGAATATTCTGATATAAATTAATAGGTCTGTGTTTAGAGGGAATCTGTAATGTTGGGAGGGTTGATGCCGAATTGGGTTACCTGGGTTTCTTTGTTGTAATTCAGGTCATTGATTTTGAAACTTGTCTCTAAATTGGCTGAACGTACCAATCCTGATCGAATTTCGGTCAGGGCGTGCGGTGGCTAATTACAATGAAGTCTAGCCAAGTACGTAGAAGATTTTTAATAGTGCTCAAGTTTATTCGTAAACCTACCTAATGCATTCACTCTCATAGTCCGATGGGACGGCGATCCGACACAACCAGAGAAAGATCGAGCGCGCGACCAGCAGTTTTATGTGTTTTTAAAGGCATTATATTATTATCGTATTAACAACTTCAATACTTCGAGCTACTATTAAGAAAACAATGGAAAAACACGATACATTTTTGCCTGGCGTAAGAATCAAACTCAGAATCTTAGTTGCGCATGTTACTACTAGGCTAAAGGAGCAGTAATTGTAAAACCTTTTCTAAAAGTTTTTTATAAAGCAATAACGTAAGAAAAAAAACACCAATGTGATTTTTTAATTCATACGCACTTTCTATAGTTTATCTTGGACATCACTGGTATTGGTGAAAGAAAACATCGTGAGGAAACCTGGACTTGTACCAGCATAGTACTGTCCCACTTAAACCATGTCAGAGGCCCATGAGGCGGTTTAGAAACTCTGACATTAGGGTGTGTGGGTGTAAGACCTTACTGCCCACACGATAAAGAGAGAGAGCAAAAAAAAAAAAACAGCAAGCTTAGCAATGCTTTTTGGAGCATGCTGTTTACGTAGTACTCGTTAAAATATCATTAAATAAGGCTACATACGTTATTTAACTAATCATAAACTACAGAGGACAGTTTCCAAAGCTTCCATCCAAGCTATACCTGATCCCCCTTTGACGATGGTAATCCGCTGGAAAAATTGGCCTAAGAGCCTTACTGCCATGTTTCTCAAACTAGCTCGGTAATGCAAAATATCTGAACCATACCTGCCTTTGTTTAACAAAAGAATAACATAATACCAGCTTGTTGCAGAGGCAACTACTGACAACACATAAAATAAGATGAGAAGCGGACTTACTGACCGACTCCTTGACAATTCAAAAGTGCCTGTAAATGGCCTAATTGAAATTAATGTTTTGACTTTGATTTTGAGTTCAATACGATGGCGATTGCTAGAAAATGTTTTATATTCTCTGACTCGTTTGTCTGGTGATTGCAAGCGCGATTGCTGAGCGTGGGGTTCGATTCCCAGGTCAGGCAAAAATGTTATTGGTTTTTTCCATTAGGCATTTTTCAGTAGCAGCCCGAAGTTTGCAAGTTGGTGTGACACCCCGTGCCTCGGAAAGCATGTAAAGCTGTTGGTCAGCACCTGATCTTTTTCCGGCCGGACTGTGAGAGTGAGAAAAAAGAGAGTGCACCTGTGTTTGCGCACACACTTGTGCACTATAATATCTCCAGCGTACTTTGCTAGTTTCCAATGTGATTGGCCACCGAGAAATCGGTTTCAGGAATATTATTACCATCATAAGTAAACAATGACTACCAATGTCGTTGAACCCTTTCAAACATTTAAATTCAATGAGCAGGAGCACGGCATTTTCAAGTGAAATAGGACAACTGTATGGAACTGAAATATGAGTGGTTGCCTAGCAACCTTTGAGCTCGTTTTTTATTAGGACTTTGGTTGATATAAGTTAGGAAACAGTATTTTGTATAATTTCTTCTTTTGTTAAGTGTAATACTAGAGTAAAACGTAATTCAAATGTTATTTTTCTAGTGGTTTTGAATTTGGTTACATATTATAATTAAACATAACATAACATCACGCCTGTAATCCACGAAGGGTTAGGCAGAGGTGTACCTATTGGTACACCCACGTTTCGCCTATGTAACAGGGGCGATCCTATTGTCATCAACCGGGCGCAAATCCAAACTCCGAGGCTGCTGCAGGGAAGTTCTTGATGGAAAAACCCTATAATAATTTGCCCGACCTGGGAATTGAACCTAAGACCTCATGCTCAGCAGTTGCGTTTTGCAACCAACAGACAGAGGCAGCCAACAAAAAAAATCATGGTATTAATGTACTCGTATATTAATTTGTTACTTTATTTCTACTAGTTGAAGGAAAATAAATCGCCCAAATGCCTATTTTTTCCACCCATATTTTCAATTTGCTTTAGTGCAACTTAAATAATAAAAAAAAACTAACAAAACCTTGCTCCCCACTTAAACCCCTCCTTAAAAGTAAAGAAACTATTCCCAAAGCAGAAACTACCATCTCATATCCCATGAAGCTATTACACCACCATAATAATGTGCAAAGTGTAACGGAGCGAGTTTCGTAAATGCACGCCAAGGAATTCTTTTATCTCAGCAATTTGCGAAACGAGCTTCGTGAAAGCTTCGTAATCCTACTTGATCTGATGTAATTGTGATAGATTTGGTATTAGGTATGTAAGTATGTTTACTGGTTGGAAAATTTTGAATTTCGAATTGGAAGTTTTGGTAGAAATCATTATTGTCTATGGATTTTTTAGTAGTATTTGGTACGTTTTCATAAAAAATAACATAATTAAAAAATATTTAGAAAAACTAGTTTTAATTGACTATTATTATAATAATAAGTGTTGGACATTGTATTGTCATCCAAACCAAAGGTGTATGCAAAATTTCAGCTCAATATGCCCATAACATAACTTAACATCACGCCTGAAATCCCCGAAGGGTTAGGCAGAGGTGTACCCATTAGTACACCCACAAATGTTCGAATAAATGGTTTTCGAATTTTGAAATGACATCTTACATACATACGACCAGTGCAAACTAAATAAAAGCTTCTTTTTGTTTAGAATAACAATAACTTGAAACTATTGTTGCTTTATAACATCAAACTAATTTGGGTCAGTCACATAGTTACCAAAGTCTTAAGACCAAGCAAATTTTCCTAATAATAAAAAATTCCCGTACTCAAATATTTAATTTAAATGCATTTATAATAGTTTGAAAATATAATAACAACATTTAAAATCGTCTATTATGAAGAAAGAAAATAGCCTATAATTTTAAAAAGAAACAATTGAACAAAAATTGAAACAACTTTTACTTAAAATGTCAGGGCTAAGGTCCCCAGCGGATGCTGTCGAAAAAGTAAAAGTGTTGATTGCTTAACGAAATCCCAAAGGGTGCGAAACTTTTTTTCCTGACATTGAGTTAAAAGAAAGAAAGAAAGAAAGTAATTTAACCAGTTTTATGATTTTCTGTAACTTTTCTCGGTCTCAATTAAAAACCTTTTATATTGTAGTTGTCAGAATCACCCGGAAAAATCGTACACTTTCCTTAAATTCTCTCATCTTTAATAGAGGGGCCGGGAAGCCCGCCACACTATACCTAACCACGGCAACTCTTGAAAGCTAGAATAAAATAGTGGTGACCACAAAAAAAGCGCCGAGACGAGAACGAGACGCTCGGAGAAACGATTCAGCTGCCTCGGATCCCGCAACGAAATTAATCAGCAAGAAAAAAGAGAATTTTCACTTGTTACCTGAATCCTGAAAATCTGACAACCAGTTCTACTAAAGGGTATCGTGTTTACCGGTAATTGGATTGTGGAAGTCAGATAGGCAGTCGCTCGATGTAAAATACTGGTATTCAGCTGCATCCGGTTAGACTGGAAGCCGACCCCAACGCATTAGGATTTTTTTTGCACCTGCCATGTTATCTCTTCACCACCTTTGGTCGACTGTTAGAGAATGCTTAAGGCATTAAGTCCGCCTTTGTACATTTTTGTTGCATAAAGTTTAAATAAATAAATAATTAATTGATTTACCTTTTCAAACAGTAACAATACACCACGTGCTTGTGGAGTAAAAATAAAGAGGGAACCAGGAAAAGTCACAAGTCCCAAAAAAGGGTCAATTAAAAATAATTTGACACGCGCCCCCGACACGTGAGCGGATCGATGACGAAATGTACTTGCAAAAGGTTTTTCAGGAAAATCTACTGAAGAAATGGTGAATTTAACTGTGAAACAAGGATTAAGTCTTTGGTACATGGTTCTGGATTTGTCGGAGGGGTAAAATCGGAGGTAAATAAAAAAGGTGTTTGTTTTGAGTGGTTACCTGAAACAGTTGTTCTATTGTTTGTACCTACCCCTATAGAGAAAGCTGTGCGTGAGTATATCTTACTACTATTATAAATGTGAAAGTTTTGATGGTCAGATGTTTGTTACTCAATCATGCTAGAGCAGCTGAACGGATATAGATGATATTTGGCACAAAACAAAATTATTAGCACATAGGGTACTTTTTATCCCGAAAAAAATGAATGGTTTCCGACGACTCACATAAAAAACAAAAAAAAAATACACTCACCTTGCGACTTTCTGCGATTTTCCTTATGGATTCCTAATTTTTTTGAATACATCATATAGCCTATATTACTCAGGGTGAACGTAGCTGTCTAATATAATATGTATTTTTTAAATCTGCTCAGTAGTTTTTGAGTTAATTCAATAAAAACATACACACACCCTCACATACAAAAATACAAATCTTTCCTCTTTATAGACGTGTAGATGTAGATTACAGGAACTAGGATCGTGGATGCATGACAGGCGGGTATTTTAACCACTGTGCCAACACGACTTACTTAAATAACAAAAAGATTACAAAATATATAAAGTACATATAATTTTTGAAATGTATTGTGTGGTTCTGACATAAAACCTTCTGTTGTTACAATCGACCTCTGTTACAAAAAACCTGCTATTATGATTAGCAGTTTTTGTTACAAATATATTTCATTTTCCCTGAAACATTTTTACAAAAAGAATTTCGGAATTCATTTCAAGCGTGAATGGAAATAAACGCCAATATTCCAGAACCCTAAACAACCGTCCGATCCCCTATCGCCCTTTAGGTTCAATACAAAAATATCTAGATTACGTGGTTTTGACACTAAATTAGGTTTTTGAACAAACGTTATGTCAGGGCCGCTTGATACGATCGCTTACATGTTGTTATTGTGTATATTCGTATGTAGCTATTGCTTCTGGTTGTAAAATTTGTTGTTAGGGTTCTGTATCGGTCTCAAAGAGCTGTCAGCACAGGGACGGGGCCCCCGACGGGGCCAACGCCTGCCGGGGTTGCGGGACGTCTTATCAGGATACCGTGGCCCCGGAACGAAAAGGGCAACAGAAGGAACAGGGTGGTTCTTTCAGAATGTAGTAGGTAGACACTTGAAATTTTCACAGCGTGTGTATGGCCGTAACAACAAATAATAAAAATAAAATACGAGTAATACAAGATTCTTGTTTTGTTTGTATAATTATGACTACTGCTAAACTAGTGAGCCGCCTCGGGTTTGAGCGGGCGCAATGTTGTAGATACACAAAACTTCCTCTTGAATCACTTTATCTATGTATTGATGAAAACCGCATTAGCCGCGTAGTCTTAAAGATCTAAGCGTACAGACGAGACGGCGGGAAGCGACTTTCTGTTGTATTACGTTTGAAGAGATGTCGTACGGTGGTACGAAACTCTTTATATGCGAGTCCGACTCGCACTCAGTATTTTTCTTACTGAAGTTACTGTCTATCATAAAAATGGTCATCGGATTGGCATACGATAAGTCGATATGACGACGAAGCATGATCCAAATCTTTTCACTAGGATCTCCATACACTGTACTGTACTTTCGCATTTCCTAACAATCACAACTCCCACACAACCAGTAGCTACCCAGTAGCAGTTACACAATCGCAGAGCCAATTATATTCCACAAGCTCCATACAAACGACTATTACCGCAATATCCTCTGACGTCAAAAGTTCCGTGTAATTCGGAAAATTTTCAACGTCCGCGCCACAAGAAGTACCTAAAAAGTACCGAGCTGGCCCTCAAGTAGCGTGCCGGCACTAAAAGTACCGACGGAACCTGGGCGGTGCGATATAACCATTATGATAGCGAAGACATTTTAACCTCGCGGGGCGCGGATAAGCGTGCGGGCATGAAATTAGCGAATTTAAAAACGTTTTGTTATTTTATCTGGTTGCTTAAAGCTTTTTTTTTTCGCTCAAACGGAATATAGAATTAAAACTAGGAGACTTGAAAAAACCTTGCAATAGTTTTGGTAAGCGAAGGTCTGCAGTCTTCATCAAAAAGGAGATAGCAAAAAATTATATGGGTTTTACAGAGAGAATGTACAGATATGAAATGGATATCATTTAATAATACAGGTCTTGTATTATATAAATCAAAAAGGTGCATACTGCTTAGCAGTTGTGGACTAATTTGAGAGTAACTCTTGTTCAGCAGTGACCTGCTATTAGCTATGTTGATTGAACTTTACTAAATTAATCGAGTTAATTAATATCTTGATAGCTTAGGGGATAAGACGTCTTATGAATGCATTAGATTGTAGATTCAAAACCGAGCAAGTACCAATGTGACTTTTTCAATTAATTTGTACTATCTAAGTTTGTCTTGGACATCACTGCCATAGGTGAAGGAAAACATCGTGAGGAAATCTGGACTTAATCATCATTTTCATCTGCCTAGCCTTTTCCCAACTATGTTGGGGTCGGCTTCCAGTCTAACCGAATGCAGCTGAATAACAGTATTTTACATGAAGCGACTGCTTATCTGACCTCCACAACTCAGTAACTGGGTAATACGATAGCCCAAGGTAAGACTGGTTGTCAGACTTTCAAGCTTCTGACGACCCGTAACGACAAAAAAAAAAACAAATCTGGACTTAATAGTTAATGTAAATCAGAAATCGACAATCCGCCTTAAGCAAGCCTGGTGATCAATGCTCATACCTTTTCTGTATGAGAAGAGGCCTATGCCCTGCAGAAGGACAGTAATAGGCTGGTATAATTAATGCTATTAATTGAGTAACGCTATACAAAAAACGTCCTACTATTAACTTATGTTACAAGCATTTACCTCAAAATTACAAGAATTTTGTTTCGTGTTCAGTATTCTGAAATATACAAAGGTACGTTTGTTTGTCGCTTGATTACACCTAAAAGGCAACGAGATGACAATATAACTTCTCTCTGAGGAGTTTTATGTTCCGGAAGAGACAGCTATCTCTTGAGGGGAGTGCATGTTCTAAAACGTTTTATATTTGAACGGTATAAAATATACGATACTTGCTTATAGCTGTGACTTTGTTTGCATTAAAAATCGGATTTAAGCGCGGACGCCTGATGCTTTTTCTAAATGAATAGCAGCCTAAGTTACTCTTTGTATTATCAAGTGCCTAAATACAAAGTTTTATCTTTAATAATGACGGACTTCCATACAAACTTCCATCCCCTATTTCAACCCCTTCTACCTTTTTTTCGCGATAAAACGTAGTCCTTTTCCAAGGCCTAAACTGCCTCTGTAAAAAATTACATCTACATCGATTCAGCAGTTAAGGCGTGAAAGCTTAACAGACAGAGTCATTGCCTTGTTTATAATATTTACTAGTGACCCACCCAGGCTTCGCACGGGTTCAATATAGACAATAATTATACCTATGTATAGTGTTTCCTGAATCATTCTATTTGTTGATGAAAACTGCATTAAAATCAGTTGCGTTGTTTAAAAGATGTACTTATGCGTACAGGAGCTCGTGGCTAAGTGAGGAGCTCGTGGCTAAGTGAGGAGCTCGTGGCTAAGTAATAACAGCCGCATGGGTCGATCCGTCAGGTTAAGCTACGCTTGCCGGGGTTGGTCCGTCGATGGGTGACCATCTTTATACACCGAGACTCCTCCGTGCCTCGGAAAGCACGTTAAGCCGTTGGTCCCGGCTGTCATATGTGGATCTTTGACAGTCGTTACGGGTCGTCAGAAGCCCGAAAATCTGACAACTAGTCTCAGCAAGGGATATCGTATTACCCAGTTACTGGGTTATGGAGGTCAGATAGGCAGTCGCTCCATGTAAAATACTGGTATTCAGCTGCATCCGGTTAGACTGGAAGCCGACCCCAACATAGTTGGGAAAAGGCTAGGCTGATGATGATGATGACTTATGCGTACAGACGGCGGAAAGCGACTTTGATTTATACTATGTATATGAGGGACAAGGAAATATAGTAGGGACTTCAAAATTTTGATGATCGTCACGCTGAGATGAATCTGCGGTCCAAAGCTTATTAAAATTTGAAAAAATTTCGTCTAAGAAAAGTTTTTAAATCATTTTTATCTCAAGGGTTCGTATCTACATAATACAATTGTCATAATTCCGTTAGTTCCCTGGCCCAACAACAAGAGAGAACTTTTCTAATTTATTCATATCACGGTGCCCTCCGTTTGTGAAGTTGTTTCAAAGTTTTTGCGAACAATACGGATGAACGTTTCAAAGAAAAATAATTCGTACTCAAACATTGAAATATAAGTACCGAGATTGGATATGGACTTGGTAATATTATGGTAATCAGTCCACGATATGTTTTTGGTAGAACTCTGTGGAAGTATGTATGTAAATTTTATGTGCTGATTATTTCAACGGTATATATATACTGGTGGTAATTCACTGAAAAAATATTCCATGTGAATATAAAGGAATTTTGTGTGTGAACTGTGTGCTTTATTTTGTTCTTCAAAAGGATTTATCATTTTATTTATTCGAGAAATTTTCCTTACTATTACAGGTTCAAAACATAATTTAATATCACGCCTGTAATCCCCGAAGGGTTAGGCAGAGGTGTACCCAATAGTACACCTACATTTCGCCAGTTGACCAGTCATTCAACTGACAAAACGAAAAAGGAAAATCTATAAAATTCCTTAACCTATGAAACCGAAAGGCAGGTAGATAGATTATAGGTATGAGACGTCAGTCAAGAACGGATTTTACGTCAGAAGCGAATCAAGGGAGTATTATTTAGTTTTCTATGTAGACGAAGTCGCGGGTAAAAGCCAGTTAAAGATAGTTTTGCATAAACATAAGTACTTACGTGTAGATACATAATACTGGTATTAAAAGAGACTACATAGTTTTATGATAAATATCCACAAACTGTTAGTAAACTGGCTCGATCAGCTTTTGAGATATCTAACTTAGTTTGAATTCCCTACACCACTTTAGCTAATAACTTCATAATTTGTTCAACAATTATTAATTCCTAAGTAAGTTGCAAAATTCGAGAGAGCTTACAGTATTAATTCGCCATTTCCCATCAATGGGAAATTTATATCAAATCTTTATGGTAATTAGTGGTATTATAATATAACTAGGCGTTCAAATTTAACAATAAAAAATACCATCACATGGTAATTAACGTTTTATTTTTGCCACGAAAAGGACCTTTATTCAAATAACAGACGAGTTAATTTCCCCTGAATAAAGGTTTCGAGACAGTAATGTTAGTATATATTTAAAAACGTGAGAGGGCAGGATATTATTATTGTAAAAATTCTATGCTATTGGAATTATAAAACACTAAAGAAAA
Organism: Hoplodrina ambigua; assembly: GCA_949774945.1. NCBI lineage: Eukaryota > Metazoa > Arthropoda > Insecta > Lepidoptera > Noctuidae > Hoplodrina > Hoplodrina ambigua. The sequence goes on from OX458982.1 coordinate 961,623, forward strand.
GAATATAATTACTGGGTAAATAAGATTTGTTTTCCATGAAAAATGTTTTCTAACTAAAATAGCAGGGAACTGATTTTATTGTTTCTGTGTAATTGTTATACCATTATTGTTTCATTAAGTTTACTAAATTAGATACAAAATGTAATATTTTTTATTTCTGAATCTATTTATGGCACAGTTTTATTCCAACATTTAAAAGAACCTTTATATTATGCCAGTATTAGACCAAATTTAATGAAACCGTTTCAATTTATTTCAAATAGATTGCTCCTATTTTTTACGCAAGTTTACATTTTGAACAAGGAAGGAAGGAAGGAAGCAATGTGATTTTTTGTAAGTAAGGTGTATTTTTAAAAAGCTATAAAACATTTTTAATATAAAAAATATAGCTTAAAGTACATGGTATACGGGGACAGGGTAATTTCCTTTAAATAAAGGGTCGGGTTACAGAAAGGAAGAGAACAAAACATTGTTATAAATGTACGGGGACGACATTAGACCGTGACGCGTACTGTTCGAGCGTAGTGACACCGTGCATTGTGTGTGGAACGGGACATATTCCTATAGATGGGAAAGGGTAAGTTAAGTAAATATATGCTTGGGATCCTGTACCTATTCAAATATAAAGGTGTTTTGGTAGCGATTAGACACGAACTTAGTTGAGTAATCTGAAATAAAGAAAAATATTCTTTTTTGGCAACATTTATATTTTTATTTTTTATACTCAAGTCTTGTATCATACAACCAAGATACAATCGTTATCATTTTAGTATTTATACTTACAATAACCGCGTTATCTTATTAAATCTCAATTAATATACTTATTAAGCAAAAACACGATCAGTCATGTTTTTGCTTAATGAATTATGATATTTAACCTAATAATAGGGAGTTAGAAGGTCGAAATTATATTACAATGTTTGTTCACTGAAATATTTAACAAACTAATTAATTACTTTGAAATTAAGTTACGTAACAAAATCAATACTTTGATCTATTTGTAATGGCCTTTGCCTAATCTGTTTTTGACAACAGTATTTTAAAAATTACGTAATAGCAAAAATATTTACTTACAGCTTACAGTTACTTTCTAAATTGAAAACAAATAATTTTGTTAGAATACATACATAAACTCACGTATTTTTACCATGGGGGTAGGCAGAAACCACAGACGCCACGTGCTACGCTCCTTACATACTCATTTCGTCTCGCCCACCTTCATAAGTCTGATCATACAAGCCCGCCAGTTACGAGTACCGCGCACCCGACCTTTCTATCTGAAGGTCCTCACCAATAAGGTGCGGCCAGTGTAGGTCTATCAAGACTTTCCCTCTCTGCGTTGCCACCCACATCTGCCATGTAAATTCCTTTTGTTAATCGCCTTTCACTCACCCTCTTAACATGACCGAACCATTTTTTTTTTAGGTTGCAAAAATCATCAATTGACTCCTTCCGCCCTGGATGGGGCGGAAGGGACTGTCAGACTTTTACTGACTAAAAAACTACCCTGTTCCTTCTGTTATCCTTAACGTTCCGGGGCCACGGTATCCTGTTAAGACGTCCCGCAACCCCGGCAGGCGTAGGCCCCGTTGGGGGTCCCGTCCCTGTGCTGACAGCTATTTAAGGCTACCGAACCATCTAAGATACAATTTCAATAAATAGTCGTCAATCAGCAGCTGCAATACCTATCACCTAACATCAATTGCAAAAACTATCAAAAATGGGAATTCTCACAGAACATCAAATATGTGGTCACACTATTCAACTCAAGTGCGGCGCTCCTCCAATTTCCTTGTCGAGACAGCCCCTTTCAACCCACTGGAACATTAAAAAATACAGAAATAAACCACCATGTTTTTTTTCACGTTAAAGCATTATCCGTTGTTGTTTTCATCAAATTATCTTAAGCCTAATTAAGGGTAAAGAATGTCTTTGAATTGTGCTCTTATCTTCTTACATCTTTTGAGAAGATATTCTCTTTTATTCAGAAAGGGTTATGAATTTATTAGGATTTGCTTTTCTTGAGGCTATATTTATTTTGCCGTATTTTTGGTACCTACTTCCTATCGCTATTTTATGTAATAAAATATATTTTCTTATTTTCACGCAATCACAGAGTACCGACGTATATACTTTACAATTTCGTGAACAATGGACAATATTAGAGTAAACTTTGACAGTACAAAAATTGATTTTGTTTTTTCTTGTGTATTGATGGGCGATATAGACATTTTTTATAATAAAAAAATGGGTAAACGCAACTAAACTTTCAAGTCTTAGATACTAAGTTCAAAGAACTATTAGATAGGAATTAAATAATTAGACACTCTCATTGGTCAGTATATTCATTAAAATATAGGTACATTTACTATACCTGAAAGAAATTCCCACCAAAGATCTTTTTCCGTCATAACACTTAAGAATAGACTTCTTCAGATTTTTAAAATTGAATTTATTATCGGACTTCGTGCCCTATCTGTTGTTTCAAGTAAAAATATTTCAGTCTTTCCGTGTTCTGTCGATAAAAACATGAATTATTATGTACGTCACTAAGATAAAAAATTGCTTATTGGATGGAGAAATTGTGGTTGTTGAGAGGAGTACCTACTTAGGTAGTATAGATTTTGTTTGCTGTGTTAAAAAGTTCGTTATAAGATTAAAAATTGTGCGGTCTATAATCAAGAATGAAGTTCCTTAGATTGTTGCACACAGCCGTTTATAATAGACAAAGACAGAGAGAAAGAGAAAGAGAGGTCATCTGGAAGGAGCACAACGATTTTTCCTTACGTGACGATTTCTGCTTCAGTTAACTCCTACCGCAAGCCGCGTTACGATTTTTTTTTCCAAAAAGAAAGAGAAAAATTGTTTATTGTCACAGAAATCATCATCATCATAACAGCCAAACGACGGACGTCCGCCTGGACGTAGGCCTCACCTAAAGATAGCCACAATGACCGGTTCTGCGCTGTCCGGATTTAGCGGTTTCTCGCGACCATTACTAGGAGGCCTACCCGCATCCCTTAAAACAGTATTATTTTGATATTACTTTGCCTTTTGCACTGTTGTAATTAAAAAGTAATATTAAAATAATACTGTTTTAAGAAGGCGGTGGGCCCCCAAGTCGTCAATTCACTAGGTCCTGCCCTGAATACTTAAAGCTTACTGTTCCTCAGCTCGTAGGTACCTATGCTTTTAAAGGTTCAGGAAATCATTTATTAACGTCATAGGCCAGGAGCTAGTAACCTATTGCATAAATCGTCTAAAACAAGCGGCATTAAATTATCTAGTCAAAATATCTCAATTGAGCGTAAATAATGTTACAATCATAGTCATAAAGTTTATCTTAAACGGTTCAATGTATCAGATGGAGGGAACACCTGGCGATAAGTGCTCCTATCTGGGCTAAGATCAGATGCAATCTCTGTACAATTACTGAATCGATTTTGATACTAAATTGCATTATCTTGTGTTTTATCTTTATCTGGACTTGTACCCGGGTACATAATTATGTAAGTAGCTAAATGTGTGAACTGTTCATCTCTGCTTACGACATGTCGATAAATAGGCGAGATTATGAGGTTATATGAATTTAGAAGTCTATGTATGTTTTTCTGTATACGCATACCTCCTACAATATTAGTACATAGGGTCATTTTTAAAACAACAGCGCAGCTGCAACAACCTGAAAAGGGGTCTTTATGCTCATCATTATGAACACGTTTTTCTATGGGACAATATAAAATCAGCTGTTTCATACAAAAATGCTTTACCTACTACACGATCATGATATAATTATTGAGCAGCTGTTTTATTTTTTTTCGTGAATTCAGTTTTGATCCCATAGTAAAAGTTGTTCATAATGATGAGTACAATGACCCCTTTTCAGGTTTTTCGTAAATTAACAATAACCCTGTAAAATATATATTTAGGTATACACATTTATGTACCAACTTGAAGTCTTCTTGTTTATATATTTTTTACATTTAGAACTTTATTTTTATCATAATCTAGATTCCATTTTAAAATGTAAGGACAACGAAAGTGCTATACAAACAAGAGAATAGGGTAACTTGAGGGTACTTTTTTCATCTTTTGTAATGTCTAGACAAGATTATGCGATCTGATGTGGTCAACTTTAAGCTATCATTTTTGCAGAAAATAATATTGGAAAATTCTACAAAATAGTTTTAAACAGTTGGTTTGTTTTAGAGGCCCTTGAAGCGGTTTCGAAACTGACACAACAGTTTGTTACTTTTTTGCGGAATACCTAATAGTTTTCGTTAGTATTAATTGTGACGTCATCTTTTCAAGTGTCTTTTAGAAAAGTCTTGGAATTATTCGTTAATGGTGCCAACTACCCTATACATGACTGGAAAAGTGTAAGCGATCTATACATTTCTGCCTACTACACAAAAGAGTACAGGCGCGATGTTTTGGAAGCTAAACAATTTGAGTTACCGCAAAATTCCACCTGTAATCCATAAACCACATCGTCAATAACCTTTGTTTTTATCCGCCACCTTTATCCTCAAGACGATTACTAGCAGTTCAGCACTCACCGTAACAAGTTTCACCCTTCACCGGTCATAAACTTGATTTACACAGAAGAATTTGTGCGAAACAAACTACCCTCGTTTTCCCCAACAAATCAACACGCGACGCTCACAAAACGAAAAACACCTTAACATTTACAGTCCTCCCTTTCACCTTACAGTGAAGTACCAATAAAGCCTTAACAATGCTTCGGCTGCCAGTACATAAACTGTCACGACACACTTTGATTAACATCCGTCTTCGAACATTGCGATTCAAGCCACGAACGAACCTTTATGTCTTCAAAATCCCGCCCAAAAACTCCGAACAAGCGGAGACCTTTTTTGTAAACCGGTGTTACGGTAAAGTGTTATGAATAAACCTTAACATTAACCCTTTAATAATATTTTTTAAGCTAAAAAGCCGCCTTACAGGATGATTTTGCCGGCGGGCTTTGGCAATTTTAACGCGGGCCGAGTTCAAATGTGATATAATAACGAATTTCATTCGCTCCGTATGGTACAACTCGTGGTTGGTTTGATGGGTCATGTTACCATCTTTTTGGCTCTAATTTTGTTGTATATACATTATACAATTAGGGGCAAGACTAGGTTTATCCTTTGCCTCGTTAGAGACAGATACACACGGCAAAACTATTAGGTGTCTAGGTATGTGATACGAATAATTGTCTTAAGCAAACGACTTATGTCAATTGGAACCATTTGAGGTATAGATAAGCGATTACAAATATTTTTTATTACTGAGGATAATTATTGTAAATCTGCAGTAATATGCAGACGGTGCTCATTCGGTACTCATTCTAATTACCAAAAGAGGTGCTGTTCACGCGTTGAGTACTCGAAATTGGATCATTGATGACCCAGGGTGGCCATTCATACAACCAGCGTACCTCTTTTAGAAGACCAGAAGCAGATTAATCCTCCCAAAGTGTAATAATATGTAACAGTCTTTGAAGTTTTGACAACTTCGTAAAGCATTTCTACTTTTCCTTTTTACTATACTCTATCAAAAACCACGGAACCGAAAGCTCTTAAAATTAAAACAGGAATGCAATTTAAAATAATACAAAAAAAATGCGAAACAAAATCTCCTTCGCTCAAAAATTACACCAGCACCCAAAGCGGGTCTGGAACTTGTGTAATTTATTCATAGTCGAGTAATGACACTCGATTACTTTAGCGAGAACCCTTTACTTTGTGCTCGCTTCAAAAAAAAGTGTTATTTTTATTAAATGCAAGCAAAATGACTTCGTTTCAATGCCTCAACGTCACGGAAAATTGTCGTGTACCGGGTTTTTATGTTTGATAGAAGTATGTCAGTGGGGGAAGTAGGGCGCGATGGATGAGGTTTATATTGTACTCAGTTTTGATAGAAAAGGGATGTCATAATGGCCTAGCGGTTAAGGCGCCCGCCTCTCATGCATGAGGTTGTGGGTACGAATCCGGGCAAGTACCAATGTGACTTTTTCAATTCATATGTACTTTCTAAAGTTTATCTTAGACATTACTGACATCACTCCGTGCCTCGGAAAGCACATTAAGCTGTTGGTCCCGGCTGTCATACGTGGATCTTTGACAGTCGTTACGAGTCGTCAGAAGCTTGAAAGTCTGACAACCAGTCTTACCTAGGGGTATCGTATTACCCAGTTACTGGGTTGTGGAAGTCAGATAGGCAGTCGCTCCATGTAAAATTCTGGTACTCAGCTGCATCCGGTTAGACTGGAAGCCGACCCCAACATAGTTGGGAAAAGGCTAGGCAGATGATGATGAGTTTTGATAGGAAAGAGTATTTGACATATCTTTTGTAAAAAAAAAAAAACTTTTTGATGTGCTGTTCTGTTGTGACTGTGGTTAATCTGAGCTACTGTTGTTTGGAAAAAAAAAAAAATAGAAGCTTATTTCTGTAATCTATAAGTGTTCGACTTAAGGAACTAATTAAAGACTGAATGCGACATTGATACACTAAACCAATTGGAGATTTATTTTCCTAAATAATTATTTAGATGCTCATGATCACGATGGATCGCAAAGCCGCTTCTTGTGAATAGGTTATAGGTTCGATATCGAGCAAGTACCAATGTAAGTTTTTCAATTTAAATGCAATCTAAGTTTATTTTGAACATGGCTGACTCCGTGTAGGAAAACATCGTGTGGTAAAGTGGATTTATCTACAAATTAATATATTATGTAGGTCTAAAATCTCCAATCCGCCTTGAGCAAACTGGTGACCGAAGTTCGTGCTGTCTCTGAATGAAAAGAAGCCTTTGCCCAGCAGTGATATAAAAATAGGCTGGTATTATTTATAACAATTATTTAAAATGAAACAGCGTGTCATAAAAACCGAAGCGTAAACAAAAAATATCACTTCACTAAACACTCAGAGAATTGATCACTAAGACAAACCAATCTCGTCAATTCGCACAGCAATTATAGCTTTAGACAACTAAGTTCAAAAAATCAAAACAAAAAAAATATGAAAGAAAATTCTCTTGTAGATCATGGAAAACATTGCATTACTTATTTATGAAATCCATTCAAATAAATAACGAGTCGAGGCTGTTTGACGCGTCAATAAACATAAATGCCTACGCAAGGCCGAGGGAACCATTCCCCGAAGGTCGAAAGGTCACTCAATATTTTTGTATCATGCTGTATAGTGGGGTGTTTTGTTTTAGTTTGTAGGGGGTATCTGTTGCTATGCTGAGGTGGGACACCTGTCAGTTTGATGAAATTAGGGAAGACAGCTGTTTTTAATATTAACATTAAAATACTATAGCAACTAGCTTCAACTTTCGGACTAACTGACAGACTACTTGACAATTCAAAAGTGCCTGTAAATGGTCTAATTGAAATAAATGGTTTTGACTTTGACTTTGACTATAGAAAAATGGAATCAACAATTAATTACCTCGTGTTTTAATACTTCAAGCCCCACGTAATGAGACACAATTGATTAATTATCTATTGTTCTATCGTACCGGTGTGACAGTCGGGCCTTGAGTGGAACTCTCAATATCTATAATGTGTGTCAAACAATTTAATACATTCAGCCGTAAAAGCGTGAAAGAGTAACACATCATCCATCCACACAAACTTTTAACAAAGTTACATTAACAATCATGGAGAATGATGGCATGGAGTCGATCACTTTAATATTTTTTTTTTCACATCACTCATCCGTTTTGGACTCGTTGTATACGATTTATCCTACCTAATAAATATTAAACTAAACTACTAAATTAAAATAAATGTACAATTTATGAAAAAAGACAAAAAGGGGAAGAAATCAAAAAATTCGTCCTCTTCGCTGTCAATGGGGCAAGTGCCCAAAAGGCTTATTTATTTCGGTTTATTGATGTATTTATGTATCAAGTTATGTAAGGCAAAACCCCATTTACTTCGTTAAACATTTACATACATACGCACATAAATAAACATGTCGTTTTACTGCGCACACAAAATGTTCGTTCCCATAAACATGGCAGTATCTCTTGCTATCATGTCCATAATAAAATATCATCCCTTAACTAACATCTACTATAAAATAATAACTTTATTTACGATCTTACGGGTTGTTTATGAGAAACCAGTACCAAATAACCTTAAATGACTGACCGAGATTTATGAACGTATCAAAATGTCCTCATTTTATTTCTGTCACAAGTATCAAGTCATGTCATTATAGACCTCTTCGACACCCAGTGCGATTGCGGAGACTATGTCCCATATGCTGAAGTGTCTCATTGTCCATTCACCTACACCCTTGATGACCTGTGCAACGCTTTTGACGCAGCAGTAAACGTGGCGACCTACTGAGCCCAAATAGTTTAATCTAAATAAAAGCGAAAGGCACTCACTCATCACGAAATATCGAAAACTGCTCGACGTATAAAGATGAAATTTGGCAAGGAGGTATATTTTAGTTAGTAGACATACGCTAAGAACGGATTCCCCAAAATTTACCTAGGGAGATGAACAGGGGTCCGACATTTAGGGTGAAGTCGCGGGCATAGCTAGTTTATTATAGATGTATCACCGATACGAAAAGAAGAAGTAGGTGCCTCTTGTGTATAAGCCTGAAGATTCGATACCAGGCAAGTAACAATGTGACTTTTCCAATTCATAAGTACTTTCTAACCTCCTCCTCCTTTTTCATTTTTTTTTCTTTCTTTCTTTTTTTTATGACTGCCTCGTTGTTGGTCGAGTGGTCGCAAGAACGACTGCTGTGCATGAGGTCTTGGGTTCGATTCCCAGGTCGGGTAAAGTGATATTGGGTTTTTCCATCAGGAATTTCTCAGTAGCAGCCTCGGAGTCTGGATTTGTGCCCGGTTGATGGCAATAGGCTCGCCCCCTTTTACGTGGGACTAAAAACATAGCTGGCGAAATGTGGGTGTACTAATGGGTACACTTCTGCCTAACCCTTCGGGAATTACAGGCGTGATGTTATGTTATGTAAGTACTTTCTAAGTTTGTCTTGGATATCGGGGAGGCAAAACATTGCGAAGAAATTTGGACTTTTAAATAATGTAAGTCTGCAATCGCCAATTTGCCTTGAGTAAGCGTGGTGATCCATGCTCGCGCCTCTTTGTATGAGAAGAAGCCTGTGCTCCAGTGAGAAAGTAAAAGGCTGGTACATATCTCCAGCCCACTTTGACCAAGAGAGTGGACGTACCACATAGCCCCAACTTTATGAATATTCATTAAACTAACATCAAAGGTTATACTGACCTTTGATCTTAAAAATAATTTGTTAATTGGTTAGTTATTAAATAATTTAAATATTAAAGATGAGCACGTAAAGTGTATCAAGGTATTAGGTTACAAGATAGGGCTCAAGGTCGCTGTGGTGTTAGAAAGTAGTTTGCATGTTTGTGTATAAATGGAATCTTACAAAAAATAACACTCATTAATTATAAGAACGTTTTAATTGACTTAGGGATGATTCTCATTAGAGCGGGCCGTGCCCGGGCCGGGGCGTGGACGAGCCGACGTGGTATTGAAGTGCGTCGAGAGGGCCCGGACGGGACACGGATAATGCACTGTGTAATATAAATTGATTCATACAAAATATATGTAACAGATTTAAAACCGTGCCCCGTCCGTGCCCCGTCCGGGCCCCGCCCCGAGCACGTCACGCTCTAATGAGAATCATCCCTTAATGAGACACAATAGATTTTCTATTGTTCTGACTTACCGGTAAGTCAGCCGGGGCTTGACAGGTTTAACTAAGAAAATACATCACAACACACATAATATATATATAATACAGAGTGTTAGTGTAAACACCGTTATTCTTGAAACCAGTGGTTTGGGTTCACTAATAGAAAGTAAATTCAATGAAAAAAAAAACCTTTTTTTTTAAGTAAAATCTCCATTTTTCCTCAAAATTATTTCACCCTAAATATAACAATGATGTAATTAGTTAAAACTTATGTAGGTAGTTATAACAGACGGCTAGTGCAGCAGGTCAACGCCCTTTGCGGTGATTACGTAACTCGGGTGCATAGTATCCATGAATTTACGGACGGTGTCGGACAGTTTTATTTTTTTATTTTTGGAAGAAAACTTTGTTTATTTATTTTTAAATTCAGATAAACATTTTTTATAATAAATCAAGTACCTATGGTTTTAGTGACAACGGTGCTTACACTAACAGTCTGTATATTATGCTAACAAATGCAATGTCTCCAGCACCCTAGAGGTAACTAATTTTAATAATACTAGTTATAATTACTTACTTATGTATCTCATTTTAAGCGAACTGTTATATAAGTTCTTATGAGAAATAAAGTTCTTTAAACCCTAATTTTGGTCATTGTACAGTAGCGATCATAAGTAGAGTACCAATCTCACAAAGCAATAGATTGCCATTCTTTAACTTACATCCATTCAACGCCGTCTGCGCATTCTGAGGTGTTCGTAGGTACTGTGTTAATACATAATTACTAGCAATTCTAATCTTAGCATGCTACAGCACTTATGACCGCTTACTGTACAAACAACCAAAGCAAAACGATTCAGAAACATCCCCAGAAAAAAAGTACAATCTAAAAATGTTATCATTTCATTTAGTTTAAAAAACAGACTTTACCCAAAGGGTAGGAAGTCGAATTTGTTTTAAATTAATTATGTTTTTACAGTGCCAAAAAATTAATCTCACAATGAAAAAACCGACTTCCGAAACCGTTACACATAATAAGTCTTTAATTTTTGATGACGGTTAAACTTAAAAGATTCGTTCAAGTATGTAATAAAAGCATTGTTTTACATAAAATAAGACTTAAAGCTTATTTAGACGGTGCGAGAAATATCGTGCAAGTAAGCGGTCATAAGTACATTAGCATGCTAAGGTTTAAATTGCTGTGAACACGTGGTACAGGCCGTAACTACATCTGTGTGTATAAGTGATGAGAAAGAAAGAAAGAAAAAAAGTGATGTATTAACACAGAATCTACGTACACCTCAAAATTCGCACAAGGCATCGGAAGGCCGTATGTCTAATCAAAGTAATGAATCTATTGCTTTGTGAGATTGCTTCTCCACTTATGACCGATACTGTACATTGCCGTCAATGATCGGTCACATACGACTCGACAGCTGCACGGTCCCGCAATGTACGGCAAATCGCACGATATTTCTCGCATCGTCTAAATAAGGCCTAAGCGTGCTTTTCATCGCAGACTATTTAAAATAAAAACGACTCCAGAAACGAGGGCACGTTTAAAAAGCTCGAAGACTATAAAACATTATTATTCTGATCAAATATTTAAACAATAACATCTTCAAGGGACTTCAGAATAACTAAAGAAGTTTCAAACTATCTACATAATAAACTTGTTTGAGCGGGAGGTCCCGGTGACCTTGCCGCCAAAAATACGCACCCCCATGCAAAGTTACGTAAAACTTGGTGAGTTCAATAAGTTATTGCGTTTTTCTTTGCAAGGATAGAGGAACTATGACTTTATATTCGCTTGTGTGGGTTTTGAAATAGTCTGTAATGCCGAAGTCGCTAGCACTACGTCATGTATTATATTATGGCAAAAATTTTGAGAATACAGGTGACTTTTAATTCTCAGAAAAACCTTAAATGAGGTCACTTATCACTAGGAACATATTTTTCTCTGGAATCAATCCCAAAATCATGAAAAATAATCAGCTGTTCCCTACAAAAATGCTTTACAATATGATCATAATGAATGGAATAGCTAATTTTTTTATGAGTTCGGATTTGGTCCCATGCTAAAAGTTGTTCTTAATAATTATTACAAATATCCCTTGTTAGGTTGTCAGTGAATTAACGGTCACTAGGCAAGTATGTATAGGTACTATTTTAATTTAAAATTCTCCTATTTCTATCTATTCTCAAAATGAAGTAGCTCAGGCAAATGTGAGATCTTGGACTATTATAAAGGTATGGTGATAGCATAATATTTCTTTCCTTTTCTTTTTCTTTTGTTATCTATCAGCCGTAGTCTCAGGCCGAAACAAATGATACTTAGTACGTTTAGCTTAGATATGTTCCTGTCGCCATCTTGCATTCGTAATTTGATAGTTGTGCGAGACTGACAGGTCTTGACATTATTTCTGTTTTTTTTTTACTCTGCCTTACCCTAGAAAATTTTCCTTTTGTCGTGGATGCGTTTACCAAAATTTATACACACATACATAAAAAATAAAAATACTTTTGTTCAGTGCGGGAATCAAAACCCGGACTCGCAGCACGGCCGTCAATCGCTCAGCTACTGCGCTAATATTTCTTAACGATAATAATATTTTTCAGCCATCTTTCTTTAGGAAGTTCTAGTCGAAATTTATTGAGTTGTAGATATTGATAGATTCATCATCATTAGTGTATAACCTTCAACTGGTCGATATTGGTCTACAAATAACTACAAATCAATATTAGTCAGTGATGATTTGGATGGCATGGATTTGTGGTGGCCATGAGAAAGTTATGTATTCGAAAGAAGTACGTTTAGGAGGTACGTTTATTTTCTTCAGTAGAAGAGCTCGTGGCTTAGTAATAACGGCTGCATGTTCGATCCATTAGGTTAAGGTACGCTTGCTAGGGTAAGTCCGTGGATGGGTGACCATCTTTACACACCGAGACTCCTCCATGCCTCTGCAAGCACGCTAAGTCGTTGGTCCCGGCTGTCATAAGTGGATGACAATCGTTGTGGGTCGTCAGAAGCACCCTAAAAACGTGGTGGGCCCTATATTGTTTTGAGTAGTTTATATATAGGTATATATTTTAAATAGAACTTGTTTATTTCATGGTCTATTCTAATACCTGCAGTGTGACTATATTATTTGGCAATAGCAACCAATAGATGCTACTGACTGCGCTATTTTTCAATGGCGGTAGAGTAGATTTTCCGAGGGGAAGTCTACTCTACCGCCATTGACTTTTATAGGGTCTTTACCGTCGAGCTTTTAGATTAATTGGCACCGTCGGATCAATCAAGTCATTTACCCTAAAACGCCAAACTACATAAAGATAACAGATCTCATTTAAAACGACTTACGTCAAACTACTCATTAAAAGGTATAATAAATCAATCCAAACATCGTGGCGCCATTGAGCGAGTAATTTTATTGCTATTTATAACGTTCTTGCAATAAAACCGTCACCTTCAACCACTGTGCGGGAAAATGGAGAAGGTCCACTCGGAACAGAAAGAATATTTAGTTTACTGTTGTATCTAGGCCTCATAATGTAATGTAACATCACCACAGTAAGAGCACACACAAGCGGTATGTCGCTAACGGCAGAGGTGCCAGCAGCCGTCGAAACGCCGTCGCGAGACGACATCCGGCCACCGCAGGCGCGGGCTTGCAGACGGCGAGTGATGGGTAGCTCGCCGTCCGATCAAGAACCAGGCCCGGGTTTACAGCGCGTTCAGTTTAACGCGCGCCTCAAAAAGCTGTCAGCACAGGGACGGGGCCCCAACAGGGCCAAACACCTGTCGTGGTTACGGGACGTCTTAACAGGACACCGTGGCCCCGGAACGCAAAGGGCAACAGAAGGAACAGGGTGGTTTTTTAATCAGTAAAAGTCTAACAGTCCCTTCCGCCCCACCCAGGGCGGAAGGACACATTTGATGATTAAAACCACCTTAAAAAAAAAGCCTTTGAAATGCTTTTCTCTCGGGGCTATCTCTGTTTGGGCGACAGACTGACCCTCTCTTTAAAGCTAAAGTAAACAGGCTTCTTCTGGGTAAGCTCACTCCATCGTAGATTTTGTCTCCGTCACCTCTGACCTAGACTAGAGTCGAGAGCAAACCCATCTTAGATTGACAATAAGATCCGTTGCCCGCAGGGCCTATTTCATAGTGATGTGGGCCTTCTGCCCTTATGTTTCTAACCTTTACCTTCAGCGATACTATCGCTGTACGACGTTAGGTAACCTTTTGACAAACCAATTAGTTGCGAAGCGTTTAAAGTTGGTCGGATTCATAATTTTATTTCTGTTCGTAAATTCAGTGGACTCGTGTGATGTATTTTTGATGTGACTACCTGCTAAGCTTCTGTGTTTATGTAATTTGTTAGGCATATAATTTTAATTCGGACGTAAAATTATGAGTCATTTCGGGTTAATATTTATAATACTTAATTACGCTGGAAATAATGCAATAGCTAACAAGTAGTTTAAAGCAAAATAAGCAGTCATGAAAATTGTCGACAGAAGTGAAAACTAAACTTTACATTAGCATGTCGGTGACTCAGCCATGACAGCACATCGGTGATGCCGCCATGACAGCATGTCGGTGACGCAAACAAATAAATTTTGCCTCTACCAAAAATAGCTCAAAACGGGTAGGTAAAGAAGTTTTCACTTAAAATGATGTTAAAACTAATCATATTTTATCAGGAGACATTTTGTTGATGTCTTAATGAAGATTTAAATAATTTAGGCCAAACAATATTCATGAGGTGCCACAGAAGTACCAAACTGCCTAAAACACAATAACATCCCACGGAAATGCCTGCATTTACAACCATAACCTCAATAGTAGATCAAAGTGAAATCCTCAATATAATCTGCTTATTAATACTACTACAGCAGTAATAAGCCAAGTTTATTGAACTTTCTAAAGTATGAATACATTATTTAGGCAAATTGTTTTGAATCAATATTTTTATTATCACTTTAGTCTTATTTACAATAAATAATATACAATTCTACTTTTATTAATTTATGTATAATTCCGAAATAAACAAAGGAAGTGTGTGCGGAAAAACAGGTGCACTCCCTCTTCCCTCACTCTCATATTCTAATGAAACATTAATCAGACTCGAACGGTGAGAGATTAGGCGCAGGACCAACGGCTTTACGTGCTTTACAAAGCAATGTGGTGTCACCAGGCTGGTACAGAGAAAAACTTAATGGAAAAATCCAATCAAATCATTTTTTTTTGTGGTGGTAAAATTTATCGAATGAGTCCTTCCGCCCTGGGTAGGCGGAACGGACTGTCAGACTTTTACAGACTAAAAAAAGAACCACCCTGTTCCTTCTGTTGCCCTTTACGTTCCGGGGCCACGGTATCCTGACGATTTAGGACGAGAGATTTTGCCTGACCTGGGAATTGAATGAAATTGATGCAGTCAAAATTTGTATAAAATCATCATCTCAGTCATCTTTGAATGAGAGTTACGTCATCATCATCATATAAGCCGAACGATGTCCACAGCTGGACATAGGCCTCCCCTAAAGATAACCACAATGATGAGTCTTGCGGTTCCCACATCCAGCGGTTTGCCGTGATCCTTACCAGATCGTCAGTCCACCTCATGGGTTTTAATTATGTAATCACGTGAAAATGACCCTTCGAAACCATTCAAACGTCAGACAAGGACCAAAATAAGGCTAACATCGATAAAACTATCACGAAACGACTACAGAACATCGGTTAAAATACTGGCACGCTCCGTTTAAAATTAATTTAATGTCACTTGATCCCAAGCAGCGTCCCGTCGCGAAAGTAATTACCTAGAAACAGCTTTAGTACTTAAGACCTAGACTTGTGGTTGGTCTAGCTCTAGTCTTGGAGGGGAACCACGCTTTGTCTTAATGCGGTAAATGCGCAACTGGATGCGTCTTTTTGATTTTTAGTGGAAATGAAATGGTGGGTGCTGTTTTTAGTGGTTTTCTAGCTAGAATGCTGAATGTATATTCTTGAGAACTGTACCGATAGTTCGTTCTATAGAAAGCGTAGTCTAATTATGTAATTAAACTAGATGAAATCTGATAGGATAAGGGTATTTTTTTCTAAGCTTGTTGTTAGTTTTTTCACATTTCGCCAGTTATGTTCCATGTTATAGGGGGCGAGCCTATTTGCATGAACTGGGCACAAATCCAGATTCCGAGGTTTCTACTGAAAAATCCTGATGGAAAAACGTAATAAAAATTTGCCCGACCTGGGAATCGCGCTTTGCGACCACTAGACCAACGAGGCAGACTAGACAGCTCAGGATAAACTTAAAATTTACATTATTTTATGAAATAGAAATAGTCATATTGGCACTTACACAAAAAATATGGCGACAAAAAATTCCTCCGCGTCACTGACCGACTTTCATTTTTATAAAATGAAACAGGGCTGTAACTCAATAAACCAATAACTATTAGTCTATCTATACTAACTTCTCATGACCATTTCCTATAATTTTCAGCCAATAATTCCTAACTTATCCCGCTGTAAACCAGGCAGTTAGTCACTGGAGTCGAATTATGACGCATTGCGGTGCCCTCCACCGCCGAGTGTCTTTTACCCACTACAATAAAGAGGAGCTTATTGTTTAGACCCTTGCGCCGTTTTATGTGTTGTTTTAGTTTACACTTTAATATTATGGGATTTAGTTTTAAAATGGCGTGGTTTTATGGATGTTTTACGTAATAGTGTGTTTATTGAATGCTTTTACAAAGTGGTAGGGAATGATTCGGCAAAGAATTAACCTATTTTCTACACATAACGTCACGCCAGTAATCGCCGAAGAGTTAGGCAGAGGTGTATTAGTACATCTACATTTCGCCGGTTTATATAAAAATAAATAACTATTATTAAAAAAAATAACACTATAATACTTTACTATTAAATTTACCTATTTACAAAATAGTTTATTCAATCAAAAACCTACAAAAAATCTCTTTCATATATCTTTCTTTGATCGCGGGTCGTGGGCGAAAACGTATCAGATTGTATTCGTAGTAGATTCATATCAAATCTCATTTCAATTAGGATGTTAAAACGCCCATGCCTTCCTATCTCCTACCTATTTTCGTTCATCTAAATCGTTTAGATTTATCTGTGTAATCACAATGTATACACATGTAAAGAGTACTGATTTTTTGATACTCCTACGAAGATCTAGTGATCGATCTTAACGAGTAAGTGCGTAGATTTTTCTTTTTTATGTAGGTACCTAATAATCTTGTTTATCAATCTTTGGTAACTATCATTTATTATATTCTATCTATGTATAGTAAGTAAAATAAATAGTTAAATTACTATAGCTTGAAGAATTTACATATATAACATAACATCACGCCCGTCATCCCCGAAGGGTTAGGCAGAGGTGTACACCCACATTTTGCCAGTTATGTTTAAGTCCCATGTAACAGGGGGCAAGTCTATTGCCATCAGCCGGGCAAATCCAGACTCCGATGCTGCTACTGAGAAATTCCTGATTGAAAACACAATTATACTTTGCCCGACCTGGGAATCGAACCCATGTCCTTATGCTCAGTCAGCAGTCGCGCTTTGCAGCCGACGAGGCAGTCTTGAAAAAAGAAGTTGATTTAAAAAAAGAAAAAAACGTTGCTCTAAACTATTTATTTCTCTTGTATCATGTTTACAAACAAATACCAGTCGTCAGCATATCAGACTTAGTATACCTTCTTGTCGTAAAATCGTAAAATCGCTCTTATTACAACCGCATAAGATGCCTTAGTGTTTATCTTAAAGCGCTGTCGTCCATACAATTTACGACACAGTGTTTTCCTTACCAACCTACAACACAAAATCAGCTCTTGTTAAAACTCCAGAAATGAGAAACAATCTTACAAAAACACTCCTACGCAAGCTTCAGATCAAAAGATTTTAACAAGCTCTTCTTATCGCCACATTATCTGGTGGATGGGTTGCGCACGCGCCGATAAAAGTAATGTTATGCGTCGATATCGGATCACACACGAAGATCGACGGTCGGTGGTTGAGGTAGTGGTGTAGCGGCGGATATGCTATATGTATAAAATAGTAATGATATGGGGCTATTGTTTATTTTGATTTTTTCTAACGATGCATTGTAATAACTTGGACTCAAAACATACTTGACAATATATTGAGGGTAAGTCGATAACCAACGAAAGTTACATTAAATAACATACATAACATAACATCACACCTGTAATCCCCGAAGGGTTAAGCAGAGGTGTACCCATTAGTACACCCGCATTTCGCCAGTTATGTTTTTAGTCCCATGTAATAGGGGGCGAGCCTATTGCCATCAACCGGGCACAAATCCAGACTCCGAGGCTGATACTGAGAAATTCCTGATGGAAAAACCCAATAACACTTTGCCCGACCTGGGAATCGAACCCAAAACCTCATGCACAGCAGTCGCGCTTACGACCACTAGACCAACGAGGCAGTCATACAGACATTAAATAACATCTTTTGAATTTGAATATTGGTAAGCAGTCCGTGTGTAAGTTTACTTTTAAACGCATCATATTTAATTACTCAAGTCCCACGTAATGAGACACAATTGATTTTCTTTTGATTGACTTACTGGTAAGTCAGCCGGGACTTGACAGGTTAAACAGGGAAATCTATTATAAGCCATACAGCTGTACAGTTTTATTTTGATTTATATTATATGTATCGCCGTTGGTTACCTACCTTAATAAATAAAAAACACATTCTTGCAATATTAACTTACTTAGTTCTTAATTTTTTAAAACAAATGTAAAATAATTACCTTTAAACCTAAAATAAAGTCGATTTAAAGGCTTTACCCGAAAAGGTTCTCTTTCCAAATCTTTTCATATCTAGGTATTTTATCTATATCCCGCTGGATCAACACCCTAAGATACTGAGATAAAAGATTAGATTTGATCCAACTATAACGCTAGCTTAACTAGTAGCAGGCAGTTATCGAGTTATTGAAATATTTGAGAAAGGACAACGAAAAAAAAAAGGTTTTAGTAAAAAACCTTGTAAGCATCGACGTGGCGAGTAATTTATGGGTTTTTAGATTAAAGGACGCCTGTTTGCCCGCGTGTGCGTGGGAGTTGGATTTTTGTTCAATAATAATACAATTTATTTGGGTGATAAGTTGTTTTACTGGTCCCTAATGAATATTCTGAATGGGATATGTGTTTATTTGGAGTGTAATTATGCGTGTTTGTCTGATGTATGTGGGTGCATCCTTTAACACATAACACATCACGCCTGTAATCCCTGAAGGGTTAGGCAGAGATGTACCCGTTAGTACACCCACATTTCACCAAAGAATCATATCCTTACTAAAATTATAAATGCGAAAGTAACTCTTCACAAATATGTGTCTGTCTATTACGCTATGTAATTTTCTAATGTAGTACAGGGTAACTTAGAACCCCAAGAAAGGACATAGGCTACTTTATATTCTGCGACTTTGTCTACATCCGCCATAATCGACTTTTATGCGGACGAAATCGCGGTCTTGGGTTCGATTCCCAGGTCGGTCAAAGTGTTATTGGGTTTTTCCATCAGGAATTTCTCAGTAGCAGCCTCGGAGTCTCGATTTGTGCCCGGTTGATGGCAATAGGCTCGCCCCCTATTACATGTTACATGGGACTAAAAACATAACTGGCGAAATGTGGGTGTACTAATGGGTACACCTCTGCCTAACCCTTCGGGGATTACAGGCGTGATGTTATGTTATGAAATCGCGGGTCAAAGCTATTTAATTATAAATCCAGGTTTTCTCACGATGTTTTTCTTCACCGATGTCAGTGACGTCCAAGAAAAAGAAAATTAAGATTTTCCAAAATTAATCATTCTTTTCATCACGAAAAAAAAGTTCGATTTTAAATACTACTCATGAGGCCATATATTGCATTACAAAAAAATCTAAACAAACACAACCGACATTTAATAACTACCCTTAAAAACAAAAGCATAAACCACAAAACCCCATAATTTTTAGCGCATGATTTATTAGGAGTATGGTATGGTAGTGGCGCCACGAACATTTGCAATGCGTATGAAGGTATCACCCAGTAATATATTATTATGGTGGTTTAATTGAATATTTATGAGAACCGAACTCATGATTTTTGAAATAGTTTTGTTTGGCACGCTTTTGTTTGGAGTCGACAGAAGTGCACAGATCATTTTAAACGGCCTATTTGTAATATTTTTTTGATTTTAAAATATTGTTCATGGAGTTTCCTGCTCATTCTTCACCAGATTTTGCACACAAGAAACAGCACTGTTTTTCCTCTGTTTTTTTTCTTCAAAGTAAGAGTGGAGAGGCTTCTTCTGGGTAATCTTACTCCATCGTAGACTTTATCACCTCTGACCTAGACTAGAGTCGTAAGTAAACCTATCTATATATTAATAAAAAACATATAATTATATTAAAAAATTGCTGTTTATAACAAGCAACTTGCTACAACTTTTTGACTGATTCTTGACAATTGAAAAGTGCCTGAAATTGCTTTATTACAAATAAACAATTGTTTTTAATTTCGGTTCGAAATCCGATAGTCGCCAGTTCTACGTTATTTTAATATGACTGGAATTTTGACAAAAGATAGAGAAATTATAAAAAGTAAATGTAGGCAGGTGTCTCTAACAAATAGGAAAAATAAGTTAAAATAGAATGCTAATGATCGTTCTAAATCTGACCGAAACGACTAAAGAGTTATACATACATAGGTATCCAATTTAGTGGGCAGACCTTATTGGTCAACATTTGAACTACCTATGTAAAGATTTTGTACTTCTAGTCGTTCGACACAAAAGCGTGCCTTCTCTTTTTGTGGCAGAAGTAAGAAGAGTACACACACCTACAAACGCATCACAAGCATCCAATTCAAAGCCCCTTTTAATGATTACACACCTCCAAACCAAAGTCACATCACAAAGAAAAATAATTCTGTTTCCACACCCATCCCACACTTCCTCACCTACATCAATACAAAAATTTAACACCCAAAACTCCGTAAAAAATAATTGCACACCCCCTCACAACCCTCCCACCGCCGAGCCCTTTGAACAATCTCATCGACGCATTTCTCCGTCAAATGCCGAGGTTTAATTACGGCGGCCCCACTTACAGTTTTTCGACAACATTTTTGACGAAGACACCGTGACAGAACATTGTGTAGGGCACTTGGCACGCCAAATATTTGGGGCAACTTCAGACCGCCAGATCGCGGCGAGGGGGTTAGGTTAGGAAGGAAAATTCTTTCGATATTTCTGTAGGTTAATGGAAGGTTTTCGGGCGGTGTAGACTTTTCTTGAGAGGCTGGAAGAAATGAGAAAAGGTACCTGCCTAGGTACATATTATTTGGGTGAATGGGCGAAGGTTGGTAACAAGAACTGTGTAGTTTACCAAAGCTATTTACACAAGCTTTTCCTTTATGTGTTTTTATTTATATTTTAAGTTGTATTGTATTATAAACTTTATTCTCCTAATCTTTTCAGTATTTACCCAAGTTAATATGTTGAGGTTGACTGAATCGTTATGAAATCGATTTACCTTTTTCTAGGCATTAAGGTAATTTCTGAATATTTTACGGCCAAATTCTTAAACGTAACACAATATTAAGTCGGGTTTAAAGTCTTACGCTATTTCTGTCATTTTAAGGAGTATTGTAACAACAGAGATACATATAAGAACGTTTTAAAGTTATGTGTTGTTTCAAAATTCGCTGGTAACGCGAATATACGTTGATGGTGTGTTTTGTTTGTTACTCAATGTTCTGTTTGTATAATTGGGTCTAGGCGCTATTCGAATAGTTTTTTTTTACTTTGGGAAAGTTATTTGTTATCTTGAGTACAATCATTGTGTTTAAATATCAGTCACTAATCACCAGATATCCTGTATGTATAGCGATTCTAAGAAACGTCAAGTGCAAATTCTCCATAATGAAAAATCAGCCAGCAATACCTCCAAGCAAAAACATCTCATAAATATAAAACTCTGGTCTACAGAATAGCTTCAAGCTTCGAATAAAATTTTCCTATTTTAATTCTTTTCTGGAATAAATTACTTCGACTCCCATCTATCGCAGGCTTGTGGCTTTTCCTCATAATGAAGTCAATTATGCACTTTCTCTGTTATTAGATCCAGTCAATTAACACTTCCAGGGGTTTGATGGAGTTTTTGCTTGAGAGAAAAGATGGAGGTACCAGGTGTTTTTATTGCATGTAAATGTATACTTGTATAGCTACCGTCAAGGAACTATAATTGATGGAAAAGACATCGTTATTGAAACTTTTACTTTGAAAGAAAGAAAGAAATCATTTATTTGTGAAACATAGGTACATTAAAGATCATAGAAATAGTAAATAGGGCGCTATGTTTTTTCAACAATGACATACAAATAATATTAATTATAATAAAAATATGTGACATTATTGAGAAATTAATAAAATTAAAAAATAGTCGAAAATAAAAAAAAAACCAAATAAAATATGTAAAAAAAATATAATATATTGAAAATGTGATTAATTAAATTTGTCATTCAGAAACTCGTCTAATGTGTAATAACATTTTTTAAGTAGCAGCTGCCAGCTGGTGTAAAGCAGTTCTGAACTTATATAACTGGCATAGATTTGACTACATCTCTACAATACATGTGGATTCAGTGATTCAGTCATGCCCCAATTTCTCGTAGGATATTAAAAAAAAAAATACCTACATTTCAAGCTTCAAGCATCAAGCTGACTGCTGCACCCTGATCATATGATCTTTTGACTGGAAGTGTTCCACTTTTGTATTTTTTAAAGAAGTCCCTCCCACTCTAATATTTGAAGCACATTGACACTCTCTGTCAATTTGTCGTGTTAAAGCCGTTTCATACAACTGAAGACATTTGTGATTTGAATTCAAGGACCTTTTTAAGTTTATCAATTTGCTTACCAATGAAGTTCCTTATCCAATGTGAACACTGGCGATTGGGAAAGATAAAAAAAGAATAAGTTAAAAATAACTAAAACCCGTCTACGAAATCTGTCTGTATTGTTCTTGTTTTATACTTTTCAGTGCGCGACTTTTTCGTAGTCGGGTTTTAGTTACTTTTAACTTATTTTTTATTTACTCTATTTTGGGGGTTATATTATTTTGTTTTGTTTCTAGCAAAATTAAAACAAATTATTTCTATTTCTCACTCTATTTAATTACTTGATATAATAATAACAGCAAAGTAGCGAGTGAATTTCAAATGTAGGTACTCATTACGCCCTTTAATTTGATACCCATGTCGATTCTGTACTAAATTTTTTTTTTCGCTAACAACTTCACATCCCCTAGAGGGCGCCATATTGGATTTGGTGACACGTCACCTACTCTATAACCAGCAGACAGCTGAGACGCTTCTAACAACACCTCATTTGTCATGTAATGATAAGTAATATAGAAGTTATTAGGGAACAAACATACAAAATACCGGTTAAAATCATAACCCTCCTTTTGGCTTTGCCGTAGTCGGGTAAAAAAGAGCCAAATCTGTCCTAACAGCAAATTGTTTAGACTACAAAAATTAAATACTGTCTCTTTCAAACTTGCAGACACTAATCAGACCCTATTAATCAAAATTAAAATGTCAGTACGTAAAACGATGCGTTTTTTCTATACAATAAAATTCAATGCATGCTCTCGCTGAATAACATGTTAATTTATTCGAGTGGTCAATTTAGGAAAACAGGAACCACATTTCAAATAATCTCTAATAGGTTTCTGTTTTCAAAATTGCTGATTGCAAATCAACGAGGGCTTTTGTGGTAAGTGTAGTCACATTGGTAGTCATTTTACGTAAATTAAGTAGATACTTATGTGCTATCCTAATTAATCCTAATCCTTACTTCCTAACTAATATTATAAATGCGAAAGTAAGTTTGTTTGTTTGTTTGTTACCATTTTACGCCTAAGCCACTGAACCGATCATCCTGAAATTTTGCATATACGTTGCCAGGTGTACAGAAACGAACATAAGGTACCATTAATCCCGAAATAAAGTACTGTTTCCGAGAGAAATCACAATAACGTTCTTATGATCATAGATGACGCCACGTGTCGTTTTGAATTGAATTGATTCGTGGTTTCTGTTTTCAAAATCGCTGATTGCAAATCATCGAGGGCTTGTATGGTAAGTGTAGTCAGATTGGTAGTCATTTTACGTAAATTGAGTAGATACTTACTACATATCTATTAACTAACCAGCAGTAATATTGTCCTCTACTGTTCGTTACTAAAGAGTTCCACTGTTTCTCTCTGAAGGTCTAAGTCAGATCGTTTCGAAATTAATATAAGACTATCTTAAAATATCATATTTACAGTTTTACATAGAATCTCCTTCTTTTTTTAATAAGTTAGGCTATTGCTACACACATTAAGTATATAAAACTATCTTTTCAGGGTTCCGTACCCGGGTACCAACAGAACCTTATCATTAAGGCTCCGTTGTTCGTCTGCCTGTCAGACAAGGTGTATCTGATGAACCATAATAGGCAGACAGTTAAGAATTTTCACTTTTCAATTTTTATATTGCCGCTATAATAACAAATAATATGAATTAATAGTTAAAAGACTTTTTAAAAAACAAGCTTTATTTAAATTCGCTAAAAAGATTAAAATTAACTTCTACTCATTTTCCTATTGCATAAATTATTACATTTTTATTAAGGCTGTAAACACATAACAACACACAAATTCGTCTAATATAAGCGGTGAAACCAAACAACAATAGTACCACATAATAATACATAAAAAAAAACACGGAAAACATTCGACAAAAGTATTCAAAACACCTGTCCACAATCATATTATTGTCATAAACTTTACGAGTTTTTAATGAAAAGTTATTATTAATATAACATTGACACTAATACGATAACAATAAGATAATACATAATAACATGACAACTGACAAATTTAATAATCCTACATTTCGTTCCGGAATATTTAATGGCGTTTATTCTCACCATAAAATAAATATTGATAAACAAACACAGGAGCATCAATTTAACATATATTTTTATTTCATTTTGAGGAGTTCCGTACGTATTTTTTTAAAGTGAAAACTTCTTTTGCGCGTTAACGATTTTCGATGGGGAAAAAAGTTTTAGGTTCGCGTCACCAACATGATAACGTAACTACGTCACCAACATGCTATTGTGACGTTTGTGTCGGCAGTGCCCCATGACTGCTTTTTTTTATAGCAGTCAGCTATATTTAACATTTTTTGTTTACTGCTTCATCTGAGGTGTAGGTACCTTATAAAACGTTACGTACTTACATTGTGTGACAAATCAGCACTAGCTTTAACCCGCGACAGTTATCGCGGGCGCAGACGAAGTCGCTGAATAAAAAGTAGCTTATGTTCTTGGGGTTTAAACTTACCCCTTACCAAATTTCATCAAAATTGGTTCAGTAATTTAGTCGTGAAAGCTTAACAGACAGACAGAGATAACTTTCGCATCTATAGTATTTATAGTATGGATGTTTTGCAATAATATCTACTAAATAATCATTTTTTTATCAGGAAAAATATTATCTTAGAAATCTATACCTTAATACAATCCAGAACAATTCATATTATTATACCTTTGATCTATACCGTCAACGTTATAAAGGACTTAGGTTAACGTTACCTACGTACATAACTTCAGCACTAAAATTCCGTTCATAGTACATAATGCCGTGTGTCTACGGAATATCATTTACTGTCACATATTTTGACATTAAATGATATTACAAAAAGAACTTATAAATTTCTCAGACAGGTAAAACGGCACGCGATAGGAACGCCATGTTTTGTCTTTGTTGTAATTCTTATTATGAATATAAAATAATAACTTCGCGGGTCAAAAAAACACAAAAGGTGGGTTATGTGTTTGTCCTGTACGTATGTATGTCCATTCCAATTGTAGGTAACTACTCAACGGCTGAACCGATTTTAATGAATATAATACTTCATTAGATTCGGCTTGATGGCGCAGGTATCACAGTATACAATCCTAAGAAAGCATAATAGGGGATTGTAACTAAAAAAAAAGGAAATTAAAAAAAAAACCTAACCCTGTCTGCGTAAAAAATAAACTTAGTACTTTAGACTTTAAGTGCTGTAGTCTAGACTTTAATAATCGTGACCCATTATTAGGCTGTTTACTGAGAAACGCCACAACAAAAAAAAACCCAGAAAAAGAATATTTAAAGAAAAATGACTGTCCATTGCGTGCACACTCGAAGCCTATTCATTATTAAACAATCCACCTATCATATCGACAAAATTAGATCGTGTAACCATTAATAACACGCGCACAGTGATAATTAAATACCAAACTATATCCAGACCACCAAAGAAAATCAATTAAACACAACATACGAAACGAAAACGTTCTAATATTTCACCCATCGACCCCCAAACCGAACAATATACGTATTGTAGATTAAATTTTGAAATGTGTACCCGAAAATATCATGTTTATTACGTATAAACGTCGAATCGCGATGAGTTACGTTCATAATCTAGTAAGAATCGTATAGGTTTGGCCATACGTTAAGTCTTTGATGTATTATAATCTGCTGAAATAAAAACGATTCGTTTATTTTAGGGATCAGCGAACCGGAATGAGGTTAAGAGATCCCTCTTTTACATTACATGAATTATTTCATATGTTTTTTTTTTCGCTTCAGGCGAGAAATGTGTAATGCCGATAATAATACGAGACAGAAAAATAATGAAAAGCTATTACTAGGCTATCAAAAAAATACCGAGAGTAAATCAAATATTTAATCTCGTGAGATTCTCAAGAGGTTTGTCGAGATGTAAGGCAGAAACTACGAAATTGACTTTGGCTGTAATAATAAAAGTGTGTAGGGAGCGTGAAGGATGAATCTGATTTGTAAGTGACGAAAAATGCCTTTATTTATTATTGCAAATATATTACTTTCCATACAAAGAGCGACATTTGCAAATAAATACAAAAAAAAATGTAATCATACTATAATATTATAAATGCGAAAGTTTGTGAGGACGGCTGGATGTTTGTTACTCTTTCACGCCAGAACGGCTGAACGAATCTGGATGAAAATTGGCACGGAGATAGCTTAGAGTCTAGAATAGCACATAGGGTACTTTTTAACCTAAAAATCGGTATGGTTCACGTATAACTGAAACTTTCACGCAGACGAATTCGCGGGCAGAAAGTAAACTTTCATAAAAATAAAACGCCAAAAGAAGATTGAACAGATCTTTGCAAACTGTGACGACACTTAAGCCCGACTACAAGATCAAACAATCATATTATTTATTTCAAATAAAAAATTGGCAAGCAATTTTCAATTATCTTCAGTCAGTCAGAAAGTTGAAGCTAGTTGCTCGTTACAAACAGTACGATTCTATAGAGAAGGACGATCAACCAACCCAATGAACACTGTATTAAAAACAAAATCAGTGCACTGTAATCGACTTCAAACATAAGCGTGAGAGCTCAAGAACGAGCAAGCAAACACCATCAAAACTCTTTCAAAATCAATAAACGACCTACAAAATCATTCCGAAACAAATAATTAAGCATCTACTAACACATTCTCTTAACTACCCATTATTCACTCGTTTCAAATCCATTAATAATTAATTTAGTACATTTCTGAAGACTGTCAGAACCCACCTGAGTGTTGGCACTCGGCCGTAGCCACTCGACGGAGCTGTGCGCGTGACAAAAGCTAATAAAAGCCAGTACAATGACAGTGGAATGTATGAGGGCCTAGTACCTCCGATGTACATTTTTGGTAAGGGCGCATACAGACATGTATAGTAGATTAGAGGGTATATTGTCCAAGGTTAATGGTTTAGGTATCTATATTGAGCATGGTTATGTGAGCGAAAAGGGTTTTCTTTATATGCTATAAACTATGGTGAATTGGGGAAGTACTTTTTGTTGTAAACTTCCGGGATTTACTTATCGAATTGTTTCGTTTTCTCTTTGAGTTTTAATTAATTCCTTTGAAGATTGGTAGGCGTTTAGTGTGGCACGCTACGCATGTCGATGCTCTTGCGCCTCCCATCCCCTTTTGGTGTTCTGTACTGCTACTGCGGCTGCAGAAAACCTCGAACGGCGAAAGTATAAATGGGTCACCCAAGAACTGGCTATTACCTTGGCTAGAGGCTAAGGCTAGGCATTGCCATTCAACGTGTCAAGTCGGCCAGTCTTTTGGGCATATTTGCGGTTAGTGGATTTTTTTTTATGCTATTTAGTTTTAGTTTTTTTTTATTGCGATTGTTTTTTTTTAAGTCTGTTAATAAGTAGGTAGGAAGGTACATCATTATATTTTCTGACCTTATATAACTAGACGTACTTAGTAACTATCGTGTCACTTGGTAGTCTACCATCTAAATACCTTCATCAATACAAAGTAGGTCTATTCAGAATTCATAGTCAATTAATTATTGATAGTAGTTCTCATTTACTACATATCACTGGATAGCGGTCAAACATAAATATTTATAGATAATTAAATTATTCCCGCTAACTGCGTCTGAACACGCCTTAACATTTAACCTTTTTTTCCACTGGCAACAATAACTAACGGAGTGTTGCCATGTTTTTGTCTACATAAGTCATTATAAACATTAGGGGGTTGTCAGCGATTCTGTTTTTAATGATAATGGTATTTTTTCTTGTACTTTTTTTCTTATGGTAATTTTATAATGATTTGTGTATCGTTTGCCAAAGGGTTCGGGTTTCAATGAATATTAATTCTGAATTTGGTTTTTTATTTGAAGGGTAGAATATTTTTTCGGATTTTATCTACCTTAAATGTTGATTGAATGCTTTGAATATCATTTAAGAATTGCATGTCAACTTCGAAAACAAAAATTGGAAATCACGTGATCAAAAACATTTTTTTTTTAAACTTTGACCCAAACGTAACTTTTTTTTCAAACGTTGCCGCACACTAGGAATCTCTTCTGTATCGTGGGTACATTTTCGAACATATAAACTCACATCCACAAACAGTTAAACCCGGAACAACTATCCGTAAGCCATACAAATATTTATTCAGTGCGGGAAACGAACTAACATTACGCAGCGCAATAGCCAATTACTTAGCCACTGAGCCAAACGTGCCGTCTTTAAAACCAAGTCAAAATATTATTTATATGAAAGTAAGTACGTAGCATTACATAAAATTAAGTACCTACATTAGATATATAATAACAGATAACATATCGCAGTAAATATAGGTCACTGTAACTCATAAATATGGGCTATCAACTGTGTTTAATGTGCGATTTGAATCTTTGAGCACCATTCGTACTGGGTTCGAGGTACGTCCGGTGTTTGTATTGTTGTGAGCACTGTGTTTGTGGTAACTCCTATTTAGTTTACCTAGTACTGAGGTCTTGGGTTTGATTCCCAGGTCGGGCAAAGTGTTATTGGGTTTTTCCATTAGGAATTTCTCAGTAGCAGCCTCGGAGCCTGGATGGCAATATGTTCGCCCCCTATTACATGGGACTTAAAAATAACTGGCGAAATGTAGGTTTACCTCTGCCTAACCCTTCGGGGATTGCAGGCGTGATATTATGTTGGTACAGAGTAAGTTTGAATCCCAATAAAGCACATAGGCTACTTTTTACTCCACGACATTGCGTCCGCGAAATTTAAGTTACGCGGACGATGTCGTGTGCAAAAATAGTCTCATTATGTTCACAGACCCAGAACGAGGCAATTACAGTACACAGAAAGGCAAGTAGGTACTTTTAAAAAGGCTTGATAAAATACACAATTACTTCTAACTTGGCAGCACATGTGTGCCTTTGCAAATCGCCCATTTAAAATCGTACCGTGCAAGTCCGCCCTTAGTAACGTATTACATCGTTCAGCGTGAAAAATCTATTTTAATTTGTGTGAAATCGAGTGCATAACTGAACCTACGAGAATCGAATCAAGAATAAGATTGAATCGATTTATACAGTTCATTTCATATATCATTGCTATGGAGGTTAGAGGGAGACGCTCTGTGCGAAATACCTACTGATATTTAGTTTTATCTGGTTACTAGGTAAACCCTGCGGTTTAACCTGCGTTGAGTTACGTTTTGGGTTACCGTTTTGCTCGCCGGTGTTATAGCGTGATGTTATACAGCCTTTACTATTCCTCATTAATTTGGCTATAATATAAAAAAAGATTTTATCCAATCCGACTGGCAGTTTCAGAGATTAGACAGCGTAAAAACAAACAAAAAAATTCGTCAACTTAATATTCGATTTATTCGTCGAGTGTTTTTGCCTATGTTAGTCGTAATATAACAGATACTAAATTTAAAAGAAGAATAGAAAATTATAGTCTGACATCCCACAGTTGCCGAGTTCAAGAATGAAGAAGGTTTTCCAGATTCATCTATCCTCAAAATTTCAGCCAAGTTAAATCGCTCTGTACCTAGAAAGAAACAGATTTTTTCTTTTACGTAAAGGCCGATCAAGGCCTACTTTATGTGATAAACCATTAAAAATATATGGGATCAGTGGATGAAGTCGCCAATCCACCTTGAGCAAGCGTGGTGATCAATGCTTCCCTGTATGAGGCCTTTGCCCAGCAGTGAGACAATAATAAGCTGGGATTATTATTATGGGATCAAGATCTTCAGATCCTCTTTTGTCACACAACTTGACTCAACTTAAAGCTGTTCAATCATACTTTGAAAAAGGTTGTGTAATGGACAATTTAATAAAATATTTCAAATCCAAAAATTTTAGGTACTGTAAGTGTACTTGTAAATTCAAAGAGCTTACAACTAAAAGCTCTTTAATGGAATCCTGTCCTGAGGTACAAATGAATATTTAATAAATTACTTCGTAATAAACATTTATATACGCAATTCAATTATTATCTATGCTATTATAATAAGTTTGTTTTTCCATTAAATAAGATAATTTATGTTGCAAATATGGGTATAAAACATGGTGACATAAAAATATAATTAGCAACAGCCATATTTTACTCAGCTTAGTATATAATGAAAAAATGTTTTTTTGTTTTTTCCATAGTCAACTTTTTTCGTTCCTATTTTTCTAATTTTTAAAATTATCGTATAAGTTTATAATAATTTCTGGAAGTACTGGATCTATTACAAAAATTGTTTTGCCAACTGATAGAAACATGCCAATGTAGTGCCAGTGTCATTGGCTATGTTTTATGGCATATTTGTATTTTAGTTTAGTTATAATAGTTACATCTATGTATTCCAAATTTTTACTTATTTAATACACCAACAACTTATCTAAGTACCTACGTACTAAGTACCTAGCTCATATTTAACTCAGTCTAAGAAACCTAAGCGACGCGAAAAGAAAAAGTATGGAAAATAAAAAGAAAAAGTATGAAAAGTGACTAAGTATGTTTTTGAGAACTATCTTTCTATGAAAGAGGCGAGGGATGTAAGAGCTGTTTTTTTATTAGTATCTGAAGTTTTTATTTTATTTTTGAGTTGCTGAAATTAACCGGACTAGTTATGTTGTCCAATTCATTGGATTTAGAACTCAATTCAAATGGACAATAATAGCTAGAATAGACTGCCTACCTAAGAAAGCATCGACTGACCTCATGCTAAAACCTTTTGAAAGTTTTAACTTTAACTTATAAATTATAAAAAGGGCACACCGGAAACAATTCTGTATAATATAAATTATAATATACATCCGACTACGACGTGTGACTAACAGTAAATGATAATTATCTAAAGTAAACGACGTTTTAATTACCTACTGTTTAGTTGATTGATAGGTTTGTGTATGTAATTTTTGTAGGTAATTATAATATTGGTTTTGTGTAACAACGAGAAGTCCTATTTATGTTGAGATTAATGTGGGAATTTGACAGTCAGAACAGACATTAGTTTATTTAGTTTTTTACAATCAAATGATTGATTTAACATACTTGCTCTCAAAAGATAGTCATGGTGTCGAAATTATAATACACTAGCTTTTGCCCGCGGCTTTGCCCATGTGAAAGTCATAACACCAAAGTCGTAACAGGCGTGATGTTATGTTTGGTACATAACACCACGCCTGTAATCCCCGGAAGGTTAGGCATAGGTGTACCCATTAGTACACCTACCGTTCGCCAGATATTTTTAAGTTACATGTAATAAGGAGCGAGCCTATTGCCATCAACCGGACACAAATCCAGACTCCGAAGCTGTTGCTGAGAAATCCCTGACGGAAAACCCAATAACACTTTGCCCGACCTGGAAATCGAACTCAAGACCTCATGCTCAGCAGTCGCACCTTACTACCCCTAGACCAACGAGACAATAAAAAAACGTAGAAAAGTATTGGACCTACAATAATTCCGAAACCAGAACGTACCTATAGGTTTGGTTCATGTAATTTCCGGTTCCGTTACGTGTGTTTGTGTGTGTGACTGCCTCGTTGGTCTAGTGGTCGCAAGCGCGACTGCTGTGCATGAGGTCTTGGGTTTGATTCCCAGGTCGGGCAAAGTGTTATTGGGTTTTTCCATCAAGAATTTCTCAGTAGCAGCCTCGGAGTCTGGATTTGTGCCCGGTTGATGGCAATAGGCTCGCCCCCTTTTACATGGGACTAAAAACATAACTGGCAAAATGTGGGTGTAGGTACTAATGGGTACACCTCTGCCTAACCCTTCGGGGATTACAGGCGTGATGTTATGTATGTTAAGTGTGCTTTTATTACACCCTGTATTTATGCCAGCAATTTAAACACAACTACTAACCAAACACAGCTTCAAATTCTAGCTCAAAAATAAACTGTTTGCCTATCAATTAATTTCAACAACACGTCATGCAGGTTTCAATAACACCCAAATGAAAGAGAAAAAATTAATCATTAGAAAATCGACATAATTAAACATTAACATTATAGTTGGGGAGGCCAGAAAGAAAGGGATTTTTGGATTTACTCGAGCGCGGCAGATTAATATAAGGGGGGATACCTTATCCCTGTTAAGTACCATATATAAGCCTGTATATAGGGCCGCGCGTCTAGTGCAGAGGATTTTATTGTTTAAACCATCAGATTGAAGAAATTCCTGCACATAATTGTCAGATTAAGATTCAACACAACAAGGTCATCAAACTGAACTGTCTGTATATTAATCTGACGCGCTCGAGTATTTCTATGTCATATGTTTTTCTTCCATTTTCAACCCCTTCTTACGGCCACCCCCACCATGCAAACCGGCAGTTTAATATTCCTCGGTTATCAGAAACACGTGGGGCGAATAAACTATTAATATCTGACACGCTCGAGTAGCAGTTCGTGTTGTTTTTTTTTTTAATTTTTTTTTTTTAATCTGTACTTATGCGCTTCCCTCCACCAGTGAAAGGGTCACATCTGTAATCATTTTTACTTTTTAGCATACAAACATACATAAACCCACGCCTTTTTCCCATGGGGGTAGGCAGAAACTACAGAACGCCACCTGCTACGATCCTTACATACTCCTTTCGCCTCATCTACGTTCATACATCTCGTCATACAAGCACGCCGGTTACGAGTACTCGGTGTTCTTTTTAGCATCTAATCTTCATAATCCAAAAGGTTTCCACAACGCTGGAGTAAATAAACATTTAGCATCTTGGGCTCCCCAACTATTATAATTGGTGCATAGAAGCAGAAGGCTGATGATTATCGCTAAAAATCATTATTATTATCAACACGATGCGCCCACGCGTTCAGTTGATTGATTGCGCGGTATAATATTGTAATTTTGGGCTCAATGCGTAGAGTAAATTGACTAGAGATAAATGTGACGCTGTGTGGACGTATATTTACATGAATTTATGTGCTGTGTGTGTTTTACTTACCAATAAACGTGTGATGTGTAATTCAGGATAAAATTATAACTAAACAAGTAAATAAAATTGAAGTTAACTGTTTTGTAATATCAAAATAACAGTTTTTTTACTAAATATTTAATTTTTTTTTCTTATGTTTTTCTGTATGTTTGATTGTTCCGGCTAAAATCCCAAATGGCTAAACCGACTTTCACTGGCGAATAGCTGATTTAATTAGGATAATATAACATAGACTTTATATCGACATTTATTTTAGAAAAAGATTTATGGTTGGTATGGTTGGTAGGTATGGTAAAAAGAAACCGCAGATATCTGATATGTTTAAAATATTATAATGAATGAATGTTTAATGAATTTGTAAAATTAGGATAAGTTAGTCTATAAGTCATTTTTGTCCTGTAAGTAAAATAATAATAATAATGTATTTTGCTGTGCCCTACAGGGTCCACAATTGAGTCTACAATATTGTTCACCACCACCTATTCATGAACATTGTGGAATGCAATAAACGAATTGAAATTAGCTGACAGTCGCTCGGACGAAGTCGCGGGCATAAGCTAGTAATTCTATAAAAAAGTTAACAAACAGATGCTTTCCTGAATTCACTCATACTAAATTTCTGTCAGTAGAAGATAAATTTTATTTCTAAGCAACATTTATCTTTCTACCAAAACCAGTTTATTCCAACTACCTTCTTATTAAGGTTGAATGAACCAACTATAATTAAAAACTTAAAATGCGAGCACCTAATCGGAATTATTGGAATATGCGATGTGGGAACTAATGAAATGCAACTATTTCTGTTTATTTAAGCAGTCGTAAATGTTTTTAGTTTCATTAATGTTTATTTTGTGGTGTAAATGTTGTTTATGTGTTTATTTCTCATGTGAACTGTTTTTTTTTTGGTAAGTGTAACGGTGTTGGGTAATTTTGATACTTAATTATGGGGTAATTATAATAACTTCGTCAGGTGCGAAGTACTTGTAACCGTCGTGCTTGTATGACGAGATGTATGAACGTGGATGAGGCAAAAGGAATACTCCTTTTACGCCACCTGCTACGATCCTTACATACGTAAGGATCGTAGCAGGTGGCGTTCTGTAGTTTCTGCCTACCCCCATGGGAAAAAGGCGTGAGTTTATGTTTGTATGTATGTATAATAACTTCTGTGCTTTTTGTAATAATGGTCATGTGATGACTATTGATGTATTTCTTTAATTGTAACTAACTTAATTAATTAACTATTTAATATCTAATTTTTAAATTAAATTATATTTGAAAACAACCAACGGTTTCTGAGAAAACATCAACTATATCTGACTTACTTTTCTTGCTGAAGATTTATGACTCAACTAAAGAGAAAAGCTGTCTAATTTAGACAACACGTCATAATTTATCATCAGCCGTTTAACATTTAGTGATATATTATAATAATTATGGTAGTTTTAATATAAAGTACCTATATCGTATTTATAATAAGAGATATTCTCTCTTTCTTATGCCGAGTGTCATAGGATTTTTTTTTTTGGAATACTTTAATTCCATGCAGACGAAGACGCGTGCTGAATCTAGTCAGTTTTAGGTTTCTCTCCTTGTTCGTTAAACAAGCTAATTCTGTCACTGTCAAAATATTATGCCAAGCTGAATAAGTCTGCTTCTCGGGGTCGAATTACTTGTGTGACAGATGTCAAAAAGGTCATATTGTCTTTTTTTTTTTTTTAGGTGGTAAAAATCATCAAATGACTCCTTCCGCCCTGGGTGGGGTGGAAGGGACTGTCAGACTTTTACTGACTAAAAACCCACCCTGTTCCTTCTGTTGCCCTTTACGTTCCGGGGCCACGGCTAACGTCAATTTACCTACAATTTGACATTACAAACTCACCTGGTTTATCAAGATCACTCAAGAACTCCTCAGTGTCCGTATAGGCCGTGGTTCTCCCCAAAGCCGCGAGGACCGCGAGCCAGGCCCACGCGGCGCACTTAAGCCTCGGCCTGGTCATGGCCTCTCTTGGCCTCTCCTGGCCTGTAAAGGCCTCACTCTAACATTACGCACTACACTTACACAACACTGCACTCGCACTTAGCACTGATGCTTGGGGATTACCTGGAAAAGAGAAAAAAATAATGTGTAAGCATATAAATAAATATATATATATCTAAATATATATCTTGGGACAACTCACACACGGCTATCTGATCCCAAGCTAAGCAGAGCTTGTGTTATGGTAACCAGACAACTGATATACATACTTATATAATTTATAAATACATACATATTATAGATAAATCACACCCAGACACAGAACTAACAATCATGCTCATCACACAAAGTTTGTCCTGGGTGGGAATCGAACCCACGACCTCCGGCTTAGCAGTCAGGGTCACTAACCACTAGACCAACAGGCCCGTCGCATATTTTTGAATCATGGATTAGGACTATTTAGGACTACTTGACTACTTGACGGGAGCCTTTTTTTGGAGATCAGTAAGTCACTGCGTCCTATAAGAATAAATTATTTTATTACTAACTTGTACCTTTACAGGTCGAATTTTAATTCATTTTAAATCTTTCATGGTGTGAAAGTACGAATATAAACCACTTTTATTTTATAACCAAATCGAAAATATAAAAAACTGCCTCGTTGGTCTAGTGGTCGCAAGCACGACTGCTGTGCATGAGGTCTTGGGTTCGATTCCCAGATCGGGCAAAGTGTTATTGAGTATTTCCATCAGGAATTTCTCAGTAGCAGCATCGGAGTCTGTATTTGTGCCCGGTTGACGGCAATAGGCTCGCCCCCTATTACATGGGACTAAAAACATAACTGGCCTTAACCCTTCGGGGATTACAGGCGTGATGTTATGTATGTATGAAAATATTAAAAAAAGATTTCTTATTCTCATACTTCAGGGTTGATCCTGTATCAAACGTTGTTTATTTATGAGTACGTAGAACGTAGGTCCTAAGTATTCCTAGAAATATGGCTAGTAAATACACAATACACAATAAGTAGCTCCATGTATAGTATACTACCTACCCTGAAATGGGCACCAAATCGAACGGTACATAAATAATTTATAAGTTAGTCGTTAGAAACAGAAACAAAACAATACTTTTTCTAACATTAAAATGGTTTTGCTCTGTTACGTAGGTAATTGATTTGATTACTTAAATAGCTTAACATGCGTGTTCTCAGTTCAATAATAAATCAGGTTAGATAACTCGGAAATCCGAGTTACCTTTCGAAAATTGTTTTTATTCAGGGAAAATGTGGTCGTCCGAATTGAATTTCTTGAATCGCTTTTGCGTAAAATGAGAATCTCTTTTTCTTAAAGGTTCTTATTAATACAAATAAATAAAATGTTAAAATAAACGGTATCTACTAAAAAAAAGCATTTTTAATTATTTTTGTCTGTCTGTCTAAACAGACAGACAGACAAAAATAATTAAAAATGCTAATTTGAGCTAGAGCTTGAGTTTCGGCTAATCTTGTAAACAGGATGGGACCTTGCATTGGCAGATAGCTGATGTGAGGAGTAACTTAGGCTCCTTTAATGAACGAAAAGGAACTACGGATTCGCACGATAAAAAACATCCCAAATAACCAATATTTACCTATCAAAACTTTCCAATAGCTTACAAAACTTAACTAATATTTTTTTCCTAATTAAAACCTTGATGAAATCTCAACCAATAAAATTCATCATAAAATAATTTACCGGTAAAAAAAAACAATTAAGAAACTCAATATAGAAGGAAGTGTTATAACTCGAAATTTCGAGTTTCCTAGTTTAAAAAAACTTCACAAAGGGAGGAAAAAATTACGCAATATTTTCGTAATATTTTTCCTCGTTTATTTTGGGAATGTTACTCAACCCTTTCGGAAATGAGGATAAGAAATATAACCTACCTACTTATTATTAAGTTATCGAAGAGAAGGAGTGAGCTGGCAGTATTTTTCCGAAACCTTTGTGTTTCCAGAAGGAGACCCTTCAAAGAGGGTTGAAAAGATTTCTCTTCTAAAGATTTGATTTGTTGACATCTACAAGTGATTGTCAGTTAACAATAAACCTATACAATGGATTTTTTTTTGTCGTTTGTTCACGAGTTTAGTACTATTTCGTAGTAAATGGTTTTAGCTGCCAATCTTCCAGCAAATTGGGGGTATTTGTGGAGTAGACGGATTGGTTGCCATGGTGATAGACTATTGAGCTATTTTTTGAGGCTTACCACGGATTTTGGCACGACCAACAATTTGGTTTAGTGATGACTTTTATAGATTGTGGTATTCATACCTTGATTTATTTTGGGGTAGTAATTTGTCTGCTGCAATTATTAGTACCATCATTTTACCTATATGTGTAGAAATGGACTATACACATATTCCTAGAGATACAAGAACTGTCCGCATTCGACAGTTTATTTGAAAAAGTTAAACTATTTTTAATAATTAAGTGGAGGCTTAAATCACATTGCAGAATTGTTCTTAGAAATAGTATAATTTTATGATGGAACATAAAATATGATAGAACTTCAGTTGCTAATGTTCTGATTTTACTATTTCTTTTTCAAACATGTATAATGATTGATACTACTTGAGCCCAGTAGGTGGCTTTTGTGTATTGACGCGTCGATGCCGCTATTCACATAGTCGTGAGTGCAGGTGAGTGAACAATTGGGACACTCCAGCATATGAGACCTAGTCTGATCAGGAGCTGCGCAATCGCACTGGGTATTAGAAGGGATAATGGTGTCCCATTTCGCTAAACAATATTTATTTTTAATAGAAAACACGATAAGTTGAGGTAAATACGATACATATAGAAATTACTATTCCACTCAAGCCATGTCAGAGGCCCTCGAGGCGGTTTAGAAACTCTGACACTAGGGTGTGTAGGGTCGTAAGGCCTTATTGTCCATACAATAAAGAAGAAGAAGAAGATATAAATTGTCATACTGATGTAAAACTTTATCATTTTGTATAGTTGATACATGTATAGGAACATATCAAACTCGACTATTTAAATCCTCACAATAAACAACAAAGATAAAGTTATTTAAATCCCGAGCTACTTATTATTAGCACCGTCGTCAAAACATGTAAATATTCTGCGTCGGACCCGAAATGAAGCCATTGGTGTACGCGGTCTTGCCTCCGCCATTTGTATTCTCGACCACACACACCTCGCAGGGCTACAACACGTTAAAACATTCGGATATTACAGTTTTGAAACTGGTGAAAACACAGAAAAACAAAACTGAACTTTGTGACCAACTTTGGGAATTCCGACAGACTTTAAATGGCATGAACTGAGAGTGGGTCTCTGAAAGGGAGCTTCGTTGAGTTTGGCCATCATTTTTAAAATCTGGACAATACAAATGATTCGCCAGATGGTAACCCTGTTGTGTTGAGATGGGTACAGACTGTACCCTTGTCATTTAAAGTCTCCCACACACCCTATATTTTTTTGGAAACTAATGAGAGCCGGCCAGTGTATCCTCGTAATAAAGAAAGCGTGCCTTTAAATTACCAAATGGTCTAGACATGTTGACTGAGTGCTTTTTCGTAAATTGAACTTTAAGGTACCTAATCTTTTTTTTCTGGAATCAGGACAGGCGTGGAATTTATGTCTTAGTACCTAATTCAGGCTTTTGTTTGCTAGGTGAGGTCAGAATGTGACCTGAGCTGTGAGTGTAGCTCTTTTCTATTTGGCGTATTGATTCTTTCGACGGTTTTAAATTATCTTATGGCGGTCATTCACAGGCCATATTATGGCTATAATACATTACCAGTAATATTTAAAGTATTGTTGGTCATAGTTCAAATATAGCTGAAATACTTAGAAATATTTTTATTGCAGGGCTGGACTAGTGCTGCAACACTTTTTATTATGCATCAGTCCCTGTGCCATGTTTTAGCGGCAATGGCTATATAGATTGCCAGCAATGATTTTAGTATTTCTGGGCTATTCCTACCTCTTAAAAATACTGCAGCTCCTTAATTGGGCAATTAGATTTATTTTTGATTTTTTTATTACATTTAATGGTCCCTTTTATTAATTTAAATTATTTGACTTGTTTTTGACTTTGGCATTGCATTAAAGAATAATTATGCTATACTGATTTTATGTCTTTGGATATTTTGGATATGACATCAGACGGGTTTCAAGTTTCCTACTATAGGAAATAGTAACCATGGTTTTTAGAATGTTTTAACAAACCGATGACTTCGTCTCTTTTCAATCTTTTCATCTAAATCGTTTCACAATAAGCTAACAGCTAATATAAAAAAAAATTACAATAATAAAAAAATAATAGCAATAATATTACCATCGCACAAAAACGTTTGTCGTACCTACTGAAAAGTAATTTGTTTTCATTACTCTTTCTAAACCGAAATCTCGCTCGACTTAAATGAAGATTCCGCGCTGTTCCGTACACTGTGTCTATGCCTACTTCTTTATATTATTATACACAACGATTATTGTTTCATATCACGACGAAAAACGAGTGTTATCTATCCTATAACACAGTTCATATTCACGTAATAAAAAGCTCCATAAAACCAAACAAGTCTGATATTGAACTTTCATATTCCATTCCCAAGGTTTGAGCATGACAAAGTAATTTAATATCAACTTAATAAACTCTTAACATAGGTAAGTGATATTTAAATTTTAAAACAGTCACCACTGAAGAAACCTGAATAATATTAGCTGACATTAAAATGAGGTGCAAAAAGTTCATTCCTATTCAAGGGTCGGTCCGCGAGCGAATTTTCCGTGGCACTGTGGCGTTTTCCGTGGCAGTGTAGTGGTCGTACGGTGAGAGATATGCTATGTAGATAATATATTTAAGTTCATCGATTGCAGAAAACTTTAAATTAGATTTAAACATGCAAAAAAGGACATTACATTATCATTTAATAATTTAGTGAACACATAAAAGACCTTATATAAACTACAATATTATTTCAATGTTAAAATTTATTTTGAAGTTTTGTTTCGATTCACCCCTGTATTCACCCCGTTTGACGGGTTTTTTTACTTACTTTTATTGGACCAAAATCGATGTAGGTTAAAAAAAGACAAAACAATCTATGAGTATGAATGCCTTTGGCGGCAAAACGGCTGAACGAATCTAAATGAGATTTGGCACAAAGATAGATTATAGTCTGTAATAGCACATAGGCTACTTTTTATTGCAGAAAATGTACGTTTCCCGTGGGATAATATAGCAACTTTGACGCGGATAGTCATTTTGTTAATATTTGTCTTCACGTTACCAGAGGGTTGACCTTTTCTTGGGCCAAAGAATCAGCATTGTTATACAACGTGGTAATGCTGCCAACCTATATGACACTTGACTTATTGACAACGATATTGTGGGCAATGTTATTGATAATCCCCGTGAAGCTCTCCCTTTTTTA
The DNA here is from genome assembly GCA_949774945.1 of Hoplodrina ambigua. Lineage (NCBI taxonomy): Eukaryota > Metazoa > Arthropoda > Insecta > Lepidoptera > Noctuidae > Hoplodrina > Hoplodrina ambigua. The sequence goes on from OX458982.1 coordinate 1,002,658, forward strand.
AATGTACCTACTATTTATAAAATTTGGATGTATTTAGTTTAGGTGTCAAATTGTAAATTAAATAGTTTTGTACCTAGTAGAAAGATAAACTTTGTTTATCTACTCTTATCTCGTAAAGTTTTTATAATAAATTCAAAAATAGTGCCATAACAACAGACTTTATACACATGCAACTGTAAAAGTTTTATTATAACACAGTTCTCCAAACAAAATAACTTTCTAGTGTCTACCTACACTACATTTTTGTACATTATGATTGTCCCTAATCTTGGAAAGAACTCTGTCATAATTCTAAAATTTGATTATTAAAGAAGACGATCAGTAAAAAATCCGCTGCATTAACAAAATGATGATGTTTTTAGTACCTATCGCATAAATCCACAAATTTTACAGCGGGATTAAAATATTTTTACTCATTCAATATGCATGAAGTAATAAAAAATCGCTCACTCACAGCTATCGCATCGCTCAACATTGAAATCGCCTTTACAATGGCGGCATACATATTAATTTAACAGCCTTTTAAATGATTTACTACGCGATATTTTCGCTTAAATTAAGGGTTTCGTACTAAAATGTTTGGTATTCAGTGTAATCGTATACCTATTGTGAAATTAAGGCAACATAATCTAAATCATTTTTATTGCTCAGTCCGACTCAATTTTACGTACAATAAACTTTTGGTATAAAATGAGTAACTTGTAATAAGTATTGCGTTCGTCTGAAACGTTCGCTAGTTCTCGTAAAAATATATTATTTTAGGATACCTGGTTTACGAAAATGGTATAATATTATGTGGTTTACGACGTCGGTAACTGGTTTTGTGTGGCATAATGTAGGAGTAAGTTTTCTTTCAGTAAAAGGTATTGGATATTGAGTGAATGTAGCGTCGAAACCTATTTACTGGAACTAGGTCAGGTATTGAAATGACCCGTTTTAGATCAATTCGAGGTATATTAAATTTCTCAACATTTCTGGCGCCAGCGTTTATGATAGCCGGTCGAGTGAAAGTTTTGAACGGTGTTTAAAAGCAAATTCGCGAGCGATTCTGCTGAATATTTGGCAATGTATATTCATGCATACTATTCCATTCATACACCTGTAGTATTATTTACGGAAGCAATTTAAGTGTGTTAAATTTTTAGTGCGATTTTTAAGTTTAATTTAAGGTTAGGCAGAAATGTACCCTTTAGTACACCTATATTTCGCCAGTTATGTTTAAGTCCCATGTAATAGGGGGCGAGCCTATTGTCATCAATCGGGCACAGATCCAAACTCCGAGGTTGCTACTGAGAAATTCCTGATGGAAATACTCAATAACGCTTTGCCCGACCTGGGAATCGAATCCAAGACCTCATGCAGCTGCGCTTTGTGACCACTACACCTATACGAGGTAGTCTAAAAATCAAGTTTAAAAAATTATACACAATCTTCTTATACTTACTAGTATAATAAAGCTAAAAAGTTTTTTGATGGTTTGTTTGAACGCGCTAATCTCTGAATATACTAGTCGGATGAAATAAAATATTTTTCTATACACAAGCAAGATTCATAAAGAGTAGTATAGGCTATAAAACATCACGCTACTACGCACAGGAGTGGAGCAGTAACCAAAGACGTAACTTAACGCGAGTGAAAAAAACGACGCGGACGAAGTTCGTACTTTCTGCTATAAATCATTTTACCCGCTGTACTTAAGGCATAAATACACTGACATAATGTATGCAAAATGTACTAAAACAGACGTCAGTGAATATATTAAAGCCTCAGTTCTGTTCTATTTATGTTTCTGTTCTACGAAATGCTGGAGTTTACATTAAGTGGGTGAGCAGAGGTAGTAGAGGCTTCTTATTTATGTTTAACTTGCTTCTGCCCGCAATTTCGTCTGCGCGAGAGTCAAGTGTATGGTACTAGGCCTATGGTACTCCGTAATAGTGTAGCTTTATGAGTGAAAGAATTTCCTTAATCGGACCTGTACTTCCAGAGAAACAAAAATACAAAAAAAAAACTATCTTTTTTTTTAATATTATGACATCGCGGGGCATATATGTAGACAAAGTCGCGGAATAAAAAGTAGCCTACGTCCTGTCACATAACATAACATAACATCACGCCTGTAATCCCCGAAGGGTTAGGCAGAGGTGTACCCATTAGTACACCCAGATTACGCCAGTTATGTTTAAGTCCCATGTAGTAGGGGGCGAGCCTATTGCCATCAACCGGGTACAAATCCAGACTCCGAGGCTGCTACTGAGAAATTCCTGATGGAAAAACCCAATAACACTTTGCCCGACCTGGGAATCGAACCCAAGACCTCATGCACAGCAATCGCGCTTGCGACCGCTAGACCTACGAGGCACCAAAACATTACCACCATGACAATATTGTTCCTAAATATTATGTATAGTTACATAAGTTAGGCTTTTAGCCTAATCCATTGTGGACGATTACTTTTAACCTTGTACTAAATACATAATAGATATTAGTCTGTAGTTCAGGTTTTGATGCTAGCGCGCACACCGTTTTTATTACGACCTAACTTAGGTACTAAGTTATTCCCGCACCTTAGTCTGCCTCAATATCGGTCACACTCGGTATTTTTTAGCACAGAACCCTAATAATTTGGCCAAAAGATATTTAACTTGAGTTACTTCTTATAATATCAGTTATAGGCCAGTGAAAGTCCCGTCAAAATTGGTAAAACCGTTTTTGAAATAAGCCGGAATAAAGCAGACAGACACACGGTCAAAAAAGGATTGGTTCATTTACTAAAGGTACAGTGTGAACATTCATATTTATGCATTTAGTAATAAGCTGTTATTGTGATAATCACATAGAAAATAATATAGGTCTGTCAACTCTCGGATCTCAGTCCATCTATATTTTTATTTATTTAATCGTATTTCTAAAACTGCTACTCGGATTGGATAATTTTTTTTTTATATGATAGCCAGATTCATGACCATCCATACATACATAAACTCACGCCTTTTTCCCATGGGGGTAGGCAGAAACTACAGAACGCCACCTGCTACGATCCTTACATACTCCTTTCGCCTTATCTACGTTCATACATCTCGTCATACAAGCACGCCGGTTACGAGTACTCCGCACCTGACCTTTCTGAAGGACCTATAAATAGCCTATAAATTCATGACGAATAAATAGTAAAGGCTGTAAAACATCACGCTTCGACCCACATGAGTGGAGCAGTAACCACAGACATAACTGAGCTCGTGTGAAAGCGCGAGGTACCTATAGCAAGTTACGAAATAATCATATTAAAAATTAAAGCACACAAACTTGCAGATAATCAAAAACCAATCCCATTTAAAAGCAACTTTCTACTATTCTATCAAACTAAAATTATCTTAAAAAAAGAAAATTAACCTATTAATAATGACGGAACATAATCAACTGGTAAAATTTACGGCACAAACGATATCTTTAAGCATATGTTGGACATTTTAAAAACCAGTTGAAAGTTTTGTGGGTCAACGAAAACTGGAAAAGGTTTGACCTCCCTGGTTGATGAGATGGTAGATACACATTACGGTAGTCGACGATCTTATCAAAGTAGTTTAAAGTTCATTGTAGATGGTAACTGACTCGTTTGTGCGGGTTCGATCACCAGGTAAGGCTAAACAGGTACCATTCTATTAAGTGGGGCTGTTTTTTTTTTGGTCAAGCCTGCCACACTATTCCCAACTCCTGAAAGCCAGAATTAACAGTGGAGACCAACAGAAAAGCACCCAGGCAAAGAAGCTCCACAATTCCCAGAGAAACGATTCAACTGTCTTCCCGCAACGAAATTAATCAGAAAAAAATAGCGGAGGTGGAGCTTGATAGAATAGTACTTAGCTGTCTTTACTGCCACTTAGTCTCATGAGTTTCCCAGGTCAGGAAAAAATGTTACTAGGTCTTTCCATTACGAATTTCTCAGTAGAAGCCCGAAGTGTGGAAGTTGGTGTGACACCCCCGTGCCTCGCAAAGCATGTAAAAGCGTTGATCTTGCGCCTGATCCCTAGTTCCCAGAGAGTAGTTTCTTGATCCCTAGTTGTGTCAGCTTGCCGTCCCAACGGACATTGATAGTGAGGGAAGAGGGAGTGCATCTGTGTTTGTACAGCAAAGATTGTGTATTTTTGTGATTAAAATACGGTAAAATTATAGCCGTATTGTGAAGGTAATATAGGTATTATTTTATAGGTATAAAGTTAAGTTTAAGTTCTGTTTAACTAAAGGTTTCAATTAAGTCTCAAATGTAAATGAAACAACCATTTCTATTTAACTTCAAAGTTAATCAGAAACTATTAAGTTAAGGGAAAGTTATCGAGTTCTTGTAAGGTACTCAATATGAGAGGTACCTCAGAAAAAAAATGGTTAATGCGAGTCGGACTAGCATACGAAGGGTTTTGTTTCATTGTATAATATTAAGATTGAGCAAACATTACTGCCTCTTTTGCTTATTGGCAGTAAAGCGTGACTGCTGAACATGAGGTCTTGGGTTCAATTCCAAGGTCGGGAAAAGTGTTATTGGGTTTTTCCATCAGGAATTTCTCAGTAGCAGCCTCGGAGTCTGGATTTGTGCCCGGTTGATGGCAATAGGCTCGCCCCCTATTACTTTGGACTTAAACATACCTGGTGAAATGTGGGTGATTGAATGGGTACACCCCTGCCAACCCTGGGATTACAGACGTGATATCAAACATTCGTTCAAATTTTAAGTGTCTACTTATAACAGTTTAAAATACTGCTCTGTGACAGAAAGATAGACGGAATGACAGAAGTATGGAAGGATAAACCAGAGCATTACCTTCGTATGGAACCCTGAAAACATACACAAGAAAAAATGTTTAGCAAATCTACCTTAAATAGGTACTTCGTTATATTCCGAGAAATTGTAAAAATATCAGCTGAAAAAATTAGTTTCATAACTCGTTAGTTTTTATGCTTACCTTAAAAAAGTACGTTTACAAAAAAGTTTGAAAACAATTTGTTGTCAGTCGGTCTATTATATTAATATCTCTTTAGAATAATTTAGGTAAAGTGAGTATAAGGTGAGTTACCATCCTAACCGATGCTATAGATTGACAGCTCACCTAAATTAACCAAGAGAGATTTTAACAGAATAACACTGCTGGGGCCGTATAGTAAAGTGTTTATCATTTTTCAAATACGAAAGGGAAAGAGCTATTCATAACCGATAGCACCATCCCTGTTTCAAAGAAACGATAGAGCTTTAATACTTCATAATGTAGCTCCTGAACTTGAGTACATTAAAGGGCTACTTTTTTATATTGAACTTAAATCACTACCAAAGATATTATGGCTAATGTTTTAGACATAAAAAACCAGATTATTATTATAATTTTCTTTTCACTCCCGTATTACTTAAGTAAAAAAAATAATATTTGCAAATTAGTTAAAAAATAATTTTAGACAGTAGGTACAAACTTACGTGATGACAATAAAATTTCACAAAATTCATCAACCCCCGTATTTAAACTCATCCCAAACATTTAAAATAATTTCCTACATGGTCCACATAACACAAATTATTCACGTTCATACATAATTTATAATGTAATTATTCTGTACAATGTTATTTTATCGCCAAGGAAACACTACTGGAAGTCTTCGTGTTTGCCAAGTCTATTAATGTATGAATAATTAATTAATGTTTGGGAAATAAATACTTGAGATCGGCTTTTAGTGTGTCATTCAAGTTTATGATCTGTCAGGTGGCAGCTGCACACATTTTTGGAAGTGAAGTGTGAAATTAATATCTACCTAATTGTATAGGTGTTGTTTATTTTCGTGTTCAGTTTTGTTCACAAATAAATTATATATGAGCAATAGTAGACACGTGTACTGATTACATTAGGCTTTTTGACAATCAATCATAAAACGAATTAGACAAAAAAAAAAAGAAAAACCTAGCTTTTTTCTTTTTTATATATCAGCAAAATGAATGTAGTGAAAATTAGTCACTGCCTTATTAGTCAGAATTCATAATTATGACTGGAAAGTGTTATTACGTTTTCTTTTGAACGGTTTTAAGTAATGCTAGTAGTATTTTCATGAGATCTTGGGTTCGATTCCCAGGTCGGGCAGTGTTATTTTGATTTTCCATCACAAATTTTTCAGTAGCAGCCTCGTAGTCTGGATCTGTGCCCAGTTTACGGCAGTAGGCTCGCCCTCTATTACATGGGACTTAAGCATAACTCGCGATGTTGATGTACTAAGAGGTACACCTCTGCCTAACCCTTCGGGGATTACAGGTCTTACATATTGTTATGAAAATGAATCTTTATAAAACCAAAATTAAAGCACAAAATATTATAAAGAATACACTTAGTACATTCAACGAAAGAAATAGGCATCCAGGATCGCCAGATATAGTTGAAGTTTTCTTAGAAACTGATGGTCGTCTTCGATTGAAACTTAACTTAATTAATGTACTGTTTATTATCTACTTCTAAAATTAAATTACATTTAAAAACATCCATCGGCTTCTAAGAAAACTAAACTATTTCTGACGACCCTGCATACTTATCTCTTTGGTTGACTTTACATTGTTTTTTTACACCCCAAATACCTAAACAATATCAAATACTAGCTTTTACCCGCGGCTTCGCCCGCGTTGGTTTAGAATTTGACAATCAATTCGGGCTGTACTCGGCTTGTTGCTCGGCCAGATCCAGAATTATTAAATACCTACGGACCAACAGACTGTGACTCATAAAAGTCCGTCGGCGTCCAGTTTGCATTTCTGCAAGAGAGGTCCTTCTCGCCTGCGTCTGTTCTGGAGTTTCAGTCGCTGTAATGACTGAGCTTCTTCTCTGAGACGAAGTCGTGTAGTCATGTGTGTTGTGTGTCGTGTGTGAATAGGCGTCTCAGTTGCTCTTACAGCTCTCTGGCTTTCGGCTTGTTCCTCCAAAAGCAATTGCGTTTAGAAGGGCGTCTCAGTCACTCTCAGAGAAGCTTGGCGGACGGACGGATTGGCTTTCCCGTCTTTAATAAAATGTCTCATCAGCTCTCAAATTTGCTTGTCGCTCTGGTTGTGCTTGCTTTCTTAATGCGGCATAAACGGAAGATTCCGGGGATTGAGCAGTAATTTTTGCTCGGGCTAGCAAAGAGCTTTTGCCTGAGTTGGAGCTGTGAGACAATTAAAAAAAAAAAGGAACCTACCTACCGTCATTAAAATACACCGAACATACCTCTAAAGAAAACATAAACAGTACTGAGGGACAAACTTAACTTTGCCGTTGGAAAACTGTTGTCTACACATCTACATCGACATAGGTCACGGTTAGTTTAGCAACTATAACCTCTTCCTTCAGTCAGTCATCGACTAAACGCATTAAACAAAGCAATTTTACTGTTACGACAGTTCTGCTGTGATCCTATGAGGAATTCCGTTCCATATCTCCGAAGTTCATCATCAGATCATGACAGTATATATATGGGACCAATTCCGAAAAAATAAACAAAAAAAGAATCATCCAAATCAATTCACAATTCGCGGAGCGTGTTAAAGTTCGCCTTAATTCTTCCATGCATCCTCTATGAATGCGTTTACACCTGTCAGTGTCAGTGATGACACAGTGATGACAGTGTCAGTTACGCAGTTTTTCTGTATCCCTGACAACGTATATAAAGTGGGTCACAGACAAACGCGATTTGTTGTGGCGGCCGCGTCAGTTGCAAATTTTAACAACAGGCCGCGTGTACTGCTTTGTAAAATGACACCAAATATGAAAATTGTAATAGAAATAGTTGAATTTAAATAATAATTTAAATTTAACCCACACTTCTCTATTCCTAAGAGTAATATGCGATGCTAATGATAATATAGGTAGAGATAAACTACTATAACCTCACACCACTCACCACCTCAAGTGTTTAAGTAAACGGTTTTTTGAAGTGAAAACTTCTTTAGCGGCGTTGAGCACTTTTTCTGTAATGGCTATAAAATCTTAAACTCGCGTCAGGACACGTGACCTGATCGAAAAAGCGTAAGACGGATGGAGAGTAGACAGCTATCCCCTCTCTACGGCGCGGCGAAAATGTATGCCTGGGCCTACTGTTTCGTTTAGGCAGCGCAGGGGGCTTGCGCGAATGTTCGTGTATAACTTTTTAATGTAAAATAATTGTAATAGTTTTAAAATGTTAAATTTTTAATGTAATATAAATTGTCATGTTTGTGTACGATAGCGCAATAAATGAATATTGTATTCTACCACATAAATGATAGTACTTTTATACTGATAAAGCAATTGGTGCAAAATTATTCCCTAACCATTCCAAAATATCAAACATGCTCAACGTTAATAATCAAGTTTTCACTTCTGCCGGCACTCCCGGAGTGCAACCCGTCTTTTTTTTCTACCTTTTTTCTCATCTTCTGAGAGGGCTAATGAGTCATGAGAGTAATAAGACAACGTTACGGTTAGCCATATTGACTGACGTCCGATTGTGGCACAAACACCGCGCTAATGACACTTCAGGCCGCCACTGTGACCGCGGTGGTGTGTTTTTACAGCGGTTGGAGCCGCGGCCTGCGGTTAGCCGCAACCGCAGGTCGGTCCGTCTGGTAGCCACTTTATGCAAAATGTCAGTATGCTTTTCAGCGGTTTTGGGCATAAAAAATGATTAAGCAAACAACTCCGTACTCCTAGGTTGTATACTTGAAACTGGTCTATCGACAGTCTAGACTCAAAATGTATTAGATGCTTAAACTTAAAATTTGATCATGATTCGATAGACACGTGGCGCCATCTACTGTCATTAGGATGTTATTGTGATTTCCCTCGGGAACAGTACTTTTTTTCGGGATTAAAAGTACCCTATGTTTGTCCCTGATCACCTGGCAACGTTTATGCAAAATTTCGGGATGATCGGTTCAGTGGCTTAGGCGTAAAGTGGTTACAAACAAACAAACAAACTTACTTTCACATTTATAATATTAGTTAGGATTTCTATCTATGTTATACCTCTAATAAAAAAATCTAGATCGCATAAAAACAAGAAGCTAATAAAAATGTACGCCTACATACGTCTGGGTATGAAAGCAATCAATAAAAACCGCTTCACTTGAAGACAAATAAAATGTTTTCAACCCCGAAGGCCCCAAAAAAATAAAATTATACAAACTGCACAAATGTACCAAAGTCAACCCTAAGATAAATGGTGTAATCTTCTTTATCGCAACGAAAAACTCTGAACGATAACAAAGAAAAAAAAAAGATTTTAAAAGACCATAATTCACTAACTCCGCCCCGAAACCCTTTTTCGGGGGTGGGTAGGTATAGATGCGGTATTTCCATTGTGTTTACATCAGTTCTGAGGAAATTGGGATAAGAATCGGTTGGGTATACTCAAAGTTGGGCGGTTTGGAATATAAAATATTGCTGCAATGCTGACATAAGCAAGGGTGGTTGTGTTAAATATTTTTTAAGTAATTTTCTGTTTATGACTTTTGTCCAGGACTTCGCGTAAATGTCAGACGAAGTCGAAGTCGAACACAAAGGACCCTATGTCCTTTGTTTGGGATTTAATACCCTGTACAAAATTACATCAAAATCGGTTCAGTATTTTAGCAGTGAAAGAGTAACAGACAAGTAGAAAGATAGAGTTACTTTCGCATTTATAATATTAGTATGGATCACGGCTGGTATTGTCTGTAAAAATCTCCCGCGGTGTATTTAGGTGAGGTGAGCTCGAGGCGATATGACAGCTTACCTCAAGCTCAATAAATTCACCTTCACAGTTTTGTTCCGATACACCTCTGTATCCGGCGTGCTTGACGAGATGTATGAACGTGGATGAGGCAAAAGGAGTATTTAAGGATCGTAGCAGGTGACGATCTATGGTTTCTGTCTACCCCCATGGGAAAAAGGCGTGAGTTTATGTACGTGTACACCTCTGTATTCCTATATTTACCCCGTTTGAAGGTAAAAAAAAACCTAACATAAAAACACGCCATCAATTAAAATCACAATATCAGAACAATGACATGATATTTAAAAACCAATTAAGTGTAACAGAGACTACTCCGCACAATTTTTTACAGCGTTCAAAACACTTCCTCGTACCCATTACTTCCTATCCATTTTGCCATTGTTTACTCTTGCTTTAGAAATAAGGCTGTAGATAAAGCAGCTTTGAGCACGGTATAAATCATACTGTTTCAATTATACCCCTCTCACTCACAGTATATAAGGCTCTTTTGTATCAGTAAATCATTTCGCGCGACTTTATCAGTATTATTTTCTGCTGTATGCTGATGGAGAGGGTCGGGGTGCTAATAGTTTGAGATTATCTTTATTTAAACATAACATAACATCACGCCTGTAATCCCCAAAGGGTTAGGCAGAGGTGTACCCATTATTACACCCACATTTCGCCAGTTATGTTTTTAGTCCCATGTAATAGGGGGCGAGCCTATTGCCATCAACCGGGCACAAATCCAGACTCCGAGGCTGCTACTGAGAAATTCCTGATGGAAAAACCCAATTACACTTTGCCCGACCTGGGAATCGAACCCAAGACCATGAGACCATGAGATGTATTTTAACTAAGGCAAAAAATCCCACGCGTACGAAGTCGCGGGGCGCAGCTCATCATCATCTGCCTAGCCTTTTCCCAACTATGTTGAGGTCGGCTTTCAGTCTAACCGGATGCAGCTGAATACAAGCATTTTACATGGAGCGACTGCCTATCTGACCTTCACAACCCAGTAACTGGGTAATACGATACCTCTAGGTAAGATTGGTTGTCAGACTTTCAAGCTTCTGACGACTCGTAACAACTGTCAAAGGTCTACGTATGACAGCCGGGACCAACAGCTTAACGTGCTTTCCGGGGCACGGAATGATGTCAGTAATGTCTGTAGTCGCGGGGCGCTGCTACTGACTTGATAACAATTGAAGATGAAAAAGAAATGGTTCTTGATATAATAATGAAAGGAAAGCTAACAGGACTTAAGTCTAAGAGTACAAGTTAAGCTGAGGTAAGCTTCATGTTATCGTGGTTTATCCTATTGTTTCGTTTCTTGTCTTGAAAAGTAGATATTGAAAGCTAAGTTTTCCAAGAAATTAAGAGGAGATTAGGCTTGACTAGGAATAATACGATTGCCCGAAAAACATTTGCCCGAAATAAGGATTGACGTTCGTTCCTTCATTTTTCTTTATTTTTTTCAAAATAAAAATAAACAACATGAATATTTTTTATTTTAGCTCTTGCCCGCGACTTCGTCCGCGCAAAAATAAAATAAAATATAGCCTATGTTACTCGCAAATAATGTAGCTTTCTAATGGTAAAAGAATTTTTAAAATCGGTCTAGTAGTTTCAGAGTTTTTCCATTACAAACAAACAAAAATATATTTTTTTCCTCTTTATAATATTAGTGTAGATGTAAATAATCTGTATAGAAAATAAGAAAATGGAACTATAATAATTCATAATTATGTCAATTGATTGTTTGAGTCATGGTTTTATTAATTAACTAGCTTTTACCCGCGGCTTCGCCCGCGTTGGTTCAGAATTTGACAATCAATTCGGGCTGTACTCGGCTTGTTGCTTGGCCAGATCCAGAATTATTAAATACCTACGGACCAACAGACTGTGACTCATAAAAGTCCGTCAGCGTCCAGTTTGCATTTCTGCAAGAGAGGTCCTTCTCGCCTGCGTCTGTTCTGGAGTTTCAGTCGCTGTAATGGCTGAGCTTCTTCTCTGAGACGAAGTCGTGTAGTCATGTGTGTTGTGTGTCGTGTGTGAATAGGCGTCTCAGTTGCTCTTACAGCTCTCTGGCTTTCGGCTTGTTCCTCCAAAAGCAATTGCGTTTAGAGGGGCGTCTCAGTCACTCTCAGAGAAGCTTGGCGGGCGGACGGCTTGGATTTCCCGTCTTTAATAAAATTTCTCATCAGCTCTCAAATTTGCTTGTCGCTCCGGTTTGCTTGCTTTCTTTATGCGGCATGAACGGAAGATTCCGGGGATTGGGCAGTAATTTTTGCTCGGGCTAGCAAAGAGCTTTTGCCTGAGTTGGAGCTGTGAGACAATTAAAAAAAAATGGAACCTACCTACCGTCATTAAAATACACCGAACATATCTCTAAAGAAAACATAAACAGTACTGAGGGACAAACTTAACTTTGCCGTTGGAAAACTGTTGTCTACACATCTACATCGACATAGGTCACGGTTAGTTTAGCAACTATAACCTCTTCCTTCAGTCAGTCATCGACTAAACGCATTAAACAAAGCAATTTTACTGTTACGACAGTTCTGCTGTGATCCTATGAGGAATTCCGTTCCATATCTCCGAAGTTCATCATCAGATCATGACAGTATTTATATGGGACCAATTCCGAAAAAAAAAACAAAAAAAGAATCATCCAAATCAATTCACAATTGGCGGAGCGTGTTATAAGTTCGCCTTTATTCTTCCATGCATCCTCTATGAATGCGTTTACACCTGTCAGTGTCAGTGATGACACAGTGATGACAGTGTAAGTTACGCAGTTTTTCTGTATCCCTGACAACGTATATAAAGTGGGTCACAGACAAACGCGAAATATTGTAGCGACCGCGTCAGTTGCAAATTTTAACAACAGGCCGCGTGTACTGCTTTGTAAAATGACACCAAATATGAAAATTGTAATAGAAATAGTTGAATTTAAATAATAATTTAAATTTAACCCACACTTCTCTATTCCTAAGAGTAATATGCGATGCTAATGATAATATAGGTAGAGATAAACTATTATAACTACTATAACCTCACACCACTCACCACCTCAAGTGTTTAAGTAAACGGTTTTTTTCTACCTTTTTTCTCATCTTCTGAGAGGGCTAATGAGTCATAAGAGTAATAAGACAACGTTACGGTTAGCCATATTGACTGACGTCCGATTGTGGCACAAACACCGCGCTAATGACACTTCAGGCCGCCACTGTGACCGCGGTGGTGTGTTTTTACAGCGGTTGGAGCCGCGGCCTGCGGTTAGCCGCAACCGCAGGTCGGTCCGTCTGGTAGCCACTTTAGGCAAAATGTCAGTATGCTCTCCAGCGGTTTTGGGCATAAAAAATGATTAAGCAAACAACTCCGTACTCCTAGGTTGTATAGGTACTTGAAACTGGTCTATCGACAGTCTAGACTCAAATGTATTAGATGCTTAAACTTAAAATTTGATCATGATTCGATAGACACGTGGCGCCATCTACTGTCATTAGGATGTTATTGTGATTTCCCTCGGGAACAGTACTTTTTTTCGGGATTAAAAGTACCCTATGTTTGTCCCTGATCACCTGGCAACGTTTATGCAAAATTTCGGGATGATCGGTTCAGTGGCTTAGGCGTAAAGTGGTTACAAACAAACAAACAAACTTACTTTCGCATTTATAATATTAGTTAGGATACCCTAGAGTTATGAGATATCAAAAGGAACCCGTTGCTAATCAGTTGAAAAACATTTATATTATTATAATAACATACACATACCATTATTAGAATGGTTTTCTGAACCGTATACCAGAAAGTCTACCTCAAATAAAAGATGTAAAAAAAAAAACTAAAATAAAAAGCGTCATCAATCAATTTTCATGATTAATATTGACGTAATACTTCCTTCCAATCAGATTTAAGTCCAAACATTTCCGATACCACTTAAGCAAAATTGATTTCTAAATGATTCGATGACAACCGTCAACCCTTCAAACACTTAGGATACTCAGAAACCGATACCGTATCTCAAAATTGAATTTCTTAATTGCCTATCCGCTACAGAGAAAATACTTTGATGAAGTTCGGTCAGCGGGGAGGTTTTGTGAAATTTCATTAATATATTTTTTTTTGCCCTCGCGAAGCCACAGGGTTTGGTAGAAAGTTTTTTAATCTTGCCTGAGGTCGTCTGCCCTGAGAATAACATTTACCTTGGGCTCACGAACGGTTAATGTTTTTGGCTATTTCGTTTTACCTGCGATTGGAATGTTGGGTAAGCAGATTGATTTAAAAATGTATCATACGTTCTTTGCTTCCGAATTTCACATATTAATGATGAAACTTTGCCGGGATGAAAATGATGCTGACAATGTGGATGAAATTAGATACTTTCATTTAGATTTTTCAATTTTGTTTACAAAAATACCGCTAAGAAATCAAGTGGTGTTGTTGTAACTAGATAACAATATATGACGTGAACAAACAGGTACATTTAACACAGATCAATTTAGCTACTTATACTAATATTATAAAGAGTTAAGGTTTGTTTGTATATTTTGGTTGTTAAGAGTTAATTTCTGGAAGTACTGGACCGAATACAAAATTAAAACTTACACTATTGCCAACTGTTATGTTTAACGTTATATTTAACTTTCACGCGTTCGATCTCAAGTGCTGAAGCTAGTAGATAACATAACGAGTTTTCTGATATTATTAACACTTTGGATATAGCAATTAAACAAAATTTACTTAGTAATGTTTTTTTCATTATTTTTTAACGCACTAACGTTCACCTGCACACAATTCAAGCGAAAATAAAAACATCTAAAATATGCTTAGTTACAGAAACTATTCTTATAGTAATCTAGCGACCCGCCCCGACGTCGCACGGGTGCAATTTCGATATTGAGGTTTTACTTCTTGAATCCCTTTAATCCGTTGCGTAGTTCAGAAGATCTAAGTGTACAGACGATGAAAAGCGACTTTGTTTTATACTATGTAGAGTTTAACTTCTACTACTTCCTCTAAACTATTCCTTGTTCATCTACTAAACGATAGAAACGATACTCTAAAGACTTAACTGCCACAAGTTAATTTTGGGACTAAATAGACTAGAGAGGACTAAGTTTGGCACAGAATAGAGTTTGGCACTACTAAACACGGTAACGGTCACTTTTATTAGTGTTTGCTGCCAAATATCATTATGTAGCTCTATAAGAGGTAAAAGGTTTTTGTATTTGTCGTCACATTCTATTAAATGTTTTACTAAAATCAGTTTGTTCATTTGTACATAGTTAATGTCTTTAGTTTTACTGAGATTTTGCCATTGCTTCATGTTAGATTCTCTGACATTTTGACTCTGCAAGGATTTAAATAATCAAGGGTGGTTAATGCAGTGTGTTGTGGTTGTGTGTTGTGGTTAAAGCATCCACCTCTCGTACTCGAAGTCGTTGGTTTCATCAGGGACCTGTCTATTTCATATGTACTGTCTAAATTTATTATGGACATCACTGACATCGGTGAAGGAAAAATATCGTGAGGAAACTTGAACTTATTTACACCTTATAAAATTATCTTCCTAGCACGACGTGTTGTGCTAGGGCAGCTGATGCTAATGCCGAAAACCGTAACTATCTTAGAAAGTACATGTTGAGCCGTTTGGGGTGTTTCAAGTGAGTGTTTCAACACTAGGGCAATAGGGTTCAAGCGCTCACCGTTTTTTTTTGAGACCTCGCCAAGCGACTGGCTGCCTCTTCACATGACTAGGGCTAGAATATACAACGCAATACTGCCAGCCATTTAGGCACTTGGGGGCAAGATTTTTGATGCCTTATAAGCTTTCTCCTTTCTTTTTTATAAATCATACAGTTTTACTTATAAAAGGATTTCCAAAAAAAGGAAACGATGATGGAACACTGTCTGCGAGAAAGGTCAAAAGCAACTTTCCGCACCCACCATCAAATACAGTCTTCAATCCAAGACATAAACAGAATTTTACTACATTCTAGCCCAAAGGCGATAACTCGAAGCAAACCCTAAAAATCAAAGTTATCCCAAGATTGGGACACTAAATATTATCATCCCTGGAGGAAACGACTTGAGAAAAAGGTCGGCGGTCCGTGCGCAGAAACTTGAAGGATCTGAGAGATAACATCGTTTATTATCAACTAGACTTTGTCCACGGCTTGGCTTTTATATATTTCGGAATTGTGTTGGAGATTTCACGTCGTCACCTTGTTTAGAAATATGGAGCGGACGTGATGAAATTGAAAATCTCTTAAAATTCCTGAGACATAAATAAAATAAAAATACGAGCAGTCAGGGCTGCGGTAGACCTCGGAGGAGATGTGAGGAGATGGTGATCTTAACGTAATTGTAACGCACAATCGATCCCCGTTGGAAGGAATGTAGGGACACCTTTGCCCAACAGGGGGACAGTATGGGCTAATTATAATATTATGATAATAACAAAACTAGTCTATATTTTTTTCACTGCAAGAAAGAGGCCTCTTCTCATACAGAGAATGCACGAGCATTGATTACCTCGCTTGTAAAGCGAATTGGCGATTTCAGACTAATATCAATTATAAGTCCAAGTTCACGATGTTTTCTTCCACCGATGTCCAAAATAAACTTAGATAGTAGGTACATATAAAATAGAAAAAGTAACAAAAGTATTAACCCATACCCAATTTCGAACCCACAGCCTCATGCATGAAAGGCAAACGAACCACTGAGTCATCACAACAATTGAGACATACATAAACTGTCCCAAACGCAGACTCAAAACATTTAATTCAAGATTGTAAAAAACAAAAACACAAGAAAAGAAATAGCCACCTATTTTAAAACAGTATCTCAACCGTCAAGACTGAGACATCTTGTATAGTATTTACATAAAAAAATTGACTTGCGCTGATAAACAGCTCATAAATATTCTAAAGCTCCACTCTAGATTGTGCATTTTACTCAGCATCGACAACAAACAGACAGACTTCGAAGAAATTGTAATAGTATTGATAGTTGTCGAGGGAAGGGTACAAGAGGCTGGATTTAGTTCCATAGAGCCGTTGGAGATCGATAGATTTGAGACCAGGCGTTGAAGAAAAGCTTTCATCGAGCCCTTTGATAAGTTCGTGAAATAACTAAAAAATAGAAGAGCTTGATTTTATTTCTATGATAGTGTGCCTTTAGGATGTTGAGCTTATTATTGAGCAGACTCAATATCCTATTATGCAAATAAATTTTGTGTGTCTGTAATGCCAAAATGACAACAATTTATAAAATAAATATAAATGTTTACACGGTACTTATACGAAATAAAATCAATGTGTAACGTTTTTATATGTCTGTTCGTTTGTTCTGTGTAATTTCCAAAATAGCTGGACTGATTTATGTGGGACTTTTAGTGGCAGATATTCTAGGCAGGTGTTATCAGGAGTAATTTGGACTTCTTTTATTTTAGAAAACATTTCTGGGTTCCGCGCAAAAAAAACGCGTAATATCTGGGCTAGAAAATTATAAAAAAGCCATTGTGATAATTCCTTAATAAGATATGAAAAATACAGAATACGTGCAGCAAAATTAATGAAAAAATAATAAATTTAACTGAAAATACCACTAGCATTAGTTAAAACAGTTCAAAACAAAACGTTATAACACTTTTCAGTAATAATTATGAATTCAGACTGAATTACGTAAAACTCAGACTGAATTCATAACTATTACTGAAAGTAGTACGGATTGAATTATCACGTAACTAGTCTACTACCTGAAAATTTAATCAGTAGTTTTCCAGGTACGAAATAAAATCTAACAGCGATTTTCAAACTTAATTTGAACAGACAAGAAAACTTAATTATAGTGTCTGACCTGGAATTTAGAAAATATTATATACTAGCTTTTGCTCGTGACTGTGTCTGCGTATACTTCAAAATTAACCTAATTGTCCACGGTATCACAAAAACGGGAAAGAAATTGTCATAGGATCAGCTTGAAGGATTTTTTTTCGGAAAATATGAAAGGGAAAACATTTGTATTTTTGTTCGTGATAGATAAACGCAAAAACTATTTAACCGTTTTCAAAAATTCTTCTACCTATGGAAAGCTACATTATCAGCAAGTAATCCGAGACGTATTTTATTTAAAAGTAAAAAACAGTATCCATAAGAAAATTCACGCAGACGAAGTTAATAAATATAAAAATTATAAAAACCCATTTCAGAAAATTCGATTCTCAGTACTCGAGATAAACCTACCGTAGCTAAACCAATAAGGAAAAATTCAGCAAATTCTTAACGCGACCCAAAAGCTACCCACAGCCATAACAATATCCAACGTGTCTATAATCTTAAATCTTTAGCAAATACGGTGGCCATTTTCATTGTGATTCAAGTAGGATATAAAAAATCGGCCAAGTGAGAATCAGTCTCGACACGAAGGGTTCCGTTCTGCCATTTAATATTTAACACTACATTTTTAAAAAACGACGTTTCTTGTATGGTATTATTTCTTTATTGTGTGGGCAGTAAGTTCTTACGACCCCACACACCCGAGTGTCAGAGTATCTAAACCGCCTGAAGGGCCTCTGACATGGTTTGAATGGACGAGTAATAGGCTGGTATAAGTCCAGGTTTCCTCACGATGTTTTCCTTCACCGATACCACTGATGTCCAAGATAAACTTTAGAAGACTTTTACTTTCTCGTATGGTGACTTGTTTTAAATATTTGTTGTTGTAGCGGCCAAATTAGAACATACACATACATATATATATATATATAAACTCACGCCTTTTTCCCATGGGGGTAGGCAGAATCCATAGAACACCACCTACTACGATCCTTACATACTACTTTCGCCTCGTCCACGTTCATACAGCCGGTACTGCTGACCTTTCTGAATAACCTCACTAATAAGGTCAGTGTAGGTCTTCCTAGGGCGTCTCTACCCTGCGCAATACATACTCTGGGAAAATTTCAACTCTCTACCTATCATCAGATTCATGAGATACAATCCGCTGATAGACAAACTGACGGACAAGCGAACGCCTAGTAAAAGGGTCCCATCCCTTCTAGTAAGGAACCCAAAAAAATCGTAAATTACTTCATTCGACTAATGCCCGACACATCTTTGACGGCAGAGCGAAACTTGAATGGTTTTATGGGAATTTTATGGGGTGCTCCTCATTCTCTACCGTGTTTTATGAGGTTAGAATATGATATACGGACGCTCTTGATAAAAGGAAGTTTTTGGCCAAATGTGATGACGTTTATCGATAGCATCTTTATAGTGTTTTCATTGTTTGGTGACAGATATATGGAGTTAGTTCTGACGTTAATCTTCTGGAGGATTGAGATGGTGATGGGGTAGTGGTTAAGGCGCCCACATCTCACGCATGAGGTTGTGGGTTTGACTTAAATGTAAATTATTTGGTACTTTTATAAGTTTATCATAGACAACGATATTGATAATGAAAAACATCGTGAGGAAATCTGAACCACATAATGTATGTAATTCTAAAGTCATCTGACCTGGGAATCGAAGTCAGGGGCCCACAGTCAGCAGTCATGCGGACAGGCTTGCGATCATGAGACCAACGGGGCAGTCGTTCGGATATAGACTTTGACTTTGGACAAAATGCCTAAGGCATTAAGTCCGCCTTTGTACAGTGTATTTTTTACATGTGCATAAAATTTTAATAAATAAATAAATAGTAAATAAATATATTTGTTTTTATTAGAGGCATTTTAATAATAAACAAGTTCCAAAACTCTCAAGTAACACCACGTCGGCAACTTAAAAAATATGTACCTAACTACCAAAACACAAGTACCAATAAATCTTAAAATTCAGCAAAACATCTACGAAAAAACAGTATGAAAATCTCAAGGAATCTTTTTAAAATACTATAAAATAAAACAAGGACAGGATACATAAAAGAAAATTTAGCTGTTACAGCACTTCATTTACGGCCAAAGTTATAAGAGACACTAGGACGTTGACCAAAACTTTTTTTTTAACGACTTTAGTTTCAAAACAAAACGTCTCAAATCTTTTAATAGTATTATATTAAACCACGTTCGTTAATTGGCTTGCTGTGATGGTTTTATTATCTTAAGAGACAAGGTGACAGCTTGGAATGTTTATACTGTATTATACACTTAAATGGTGATATTTTTATTATGATAATGACAGATTAGTTTGCATATACAGAGTGTAAAAAAATAGTTAACGATTCTGATAGCTTCGTATTCTTCTCATCTTTGTGATAATTATATTGTTCTAGACCATACCTAGGAATCGTTTGGTTACGGAGATATTGAAGATCAAAGTTCCAACTAGCTTTAAGTTTCTAATAGTGTAGTGACCTGCATCTTTGACAATTCAAAAGTGCCTGTAAATGGTCTAATAGAAATAAATGCTTAGACTTCGAATTTTTTACTAGTTTGAAACGTTCTTACTAAACTTTAAATAAATAAATAAAAATATCTTGGGACAACTCACACACGGCTATCCCATCCCAAGCTAAGCAGAGCTTGAATGAGACCCCACGACCCCATATTTTACGCGCTACACACTTACACACTATTATAAATAGTAATTTTTCACACCAAATATAAAATTCGTTTTCCAGCAATCATTTTGCTCAATATTACTTATGTAGTTTGATGGGCATGAGTATGCGTAGTTAACGGATACATTTTGGTGTATTTTTACACACCATATTATGGAATAAGTTGAAGTACATACCTCCTAAAAATACAGTGGATAATTATGAACAAACTACCTTAAATTATATCAAAATAGAACCACACGCACCAATCAGATCAAGATTAATAAAAAAAAAAAAAGATAAAAAGGACAGAAATAAAAATGATAAACAAGATTGAGAGAAAACCATTAGGATTATAAGATTGGGTGGATCAAGAGTAAAACCTCTTTTTGACAGACTTGAAATATTGGGGAACAAGTTAGAACAGACATATTTCAAAGAGATAGTGTATTAATGCAGTTTTAATATATTATACTAGCTTATACCAACGGCTTCGATCACATTTTTATACAAAACTTTTCTTCTTAAATTAAAGTAACCAAGTTCATCACCTGCTATTTGCTAGTGAAAGTCTCCTCAAAATCGGTTCAACCATTTCGGAGATTAGCCGGAACAAACAGATAGACATAGAAACAAAAAATTAAGCATGATTTTATTCGCATTAAATTGCTGTTATTTTGTTAACAGACACTTCAATTTTATTTATTTGTATAGATTTTATTGAGATTCATAGAGTAATGGATATAAATTACTTCAGTTCAAGCACAAAATTGTTGGACTTTGAAAGCGTCACTCTATTAACAAGCTAAAGCGCTTTATAGCAAATGGTTTGTATTGAAGAATATACTTTAATATTTCTATAATCTATTGGGAAAAGCAATACCTTTACCATATAAAGGTACTTTTGAACGTTGTTTATTTTTATTTGTAGAAAAGGGGCGCGTTTTAAATAAGCTAAGGAAACCCTGGGCCCTATTTAGCAAACGTCACAAATTGTAAATTGTAATTGTACCTATTTTACAAATACACGACTTACAAATTTACAATGGTGGAAAACTTACAAAATTGTTAAATTGTACTTACAATTTTAAATATATCTGTTTAGTAAAAAAAAATTTCTTTGCAGGTGACAATTTACATATTTGTAATTGTAACAATAGAAAGGTTTGTTAAACAGCACTTGTCATACCACTTTACAAATAATTATGTCAATTATATTTATTTACAAAATTGACAAATTGTAATGTTGGTTAAATAGGGCTCAGATTTTATCAAATGAATACCAATAAATTCATTAAAAAATCTCGAAAGGTTTTCATTCCATCATATACATAGATACCTTTGGCTTCACTACAAATCGGAAGCTGACATTATTATTAATACAGGGTTGACATAATTTCACACATCCGCAAACTATTCTGCAAACTTCCACAATTTACTACTACTTCGGCAACTTCGGGGCAGTGGGCCCTAATTGTCAGTGACAGCAATTCACTCCGAGTTGATCCCTTATAAATGTCAGTCTACCAACAATTGGGGCAGTTCTAAAACCGAGGTGCCCCGATTTTGGTCGCGATTAATAATAATACTAGCCTTTTATTGTTTAACTGCAGGGAAAAGACCTCTTCTTATACTGAGAAGGCACGAGCACTGATCTTAAGGTGGATTGGAGATTTCCGACTTTACTTATTACTATTATAAATGCGAATTGGATAGATGGATGTTTGTTGCACCATCAAGGAACTGGTTAACCGATCTGGATGAAAATTGACACACAGAGATAGATTATAGTCTGGAACAGCACATAGGCTACTTTTAAAATTAATGTGATCCGTACATTTGACGCAACTTTACAGTACAGTTTTACTTTACAGCAACGTCGACACGAACAAAGTCGCAGGCAGAAGTTAGTATTAAATTTTATAGTACCTACAGGTTTCCTCAAGATATTTTCTTTCACTGATGTAAGTGATGTCCAAGATAAACTTAAAAAGAACGAATTGAAAAACACTGGCCATCAAGTTTATTTCCGAAACGAATTAAAACATAACATAAAATTACGCCTGTAATCCCGAAGTGTACGGCAGAGGTGTTATACGTATTAGTACACCTACATTTCGCCAGTTATGTTTAAGTCCCATGTAGGCATCCAATATAGGCATTTTTCATTCGATAGTTACGTATCATATGAAATCCTATTTACTTGCAAGTTCGCAAAAGTTTATTAACCAGAGTGGATCAACGGAACAAGGGTTAGGTAACAATAAAAAAGGTTTAAAAGGTAAAAGACCCCTGAGTTTTTTTTTGTAGTGGTATAAGGCTTTTGTTTTGCCCGCTTTTTGTTCTTCACGAATGCTTTGAATGGGAACGATTTTTCAGTTGGTAAAACAAGTGAATTTTTTAACGTTGATTGTAATAAAATGACGGTTGATTAAATCTTTTTGAATTTATTCGATTATGTTAAAAACGTTGCTGATTGGTCGATTTGTGTTTTAGTCAGTGATTTTGTATAATGGAATTTTTTATTTTTTTTTGTTGAGTATTTATAATTAAATGTTGGACAATTGTATTAAATTATTTTGATTTTAATGGTGATGAATTTGTATGTAAAAAAAGGAATAAAAAAATGCTATCGGTGTCTAATAATCACAATCATAAAGATAATTTTACACTTTGCAAGCAAAAGTCAACCTTATTGCTTGGCAGATGTTTATTTCGCGATCTATTCTAATATAATAAAGCTGATAAGATTGTTTGTTTTTTTGCTACTTTGTTTAAACGCGCTAATCTCTGGAATCCGAGATTTGAAAAAAGCCGTTTTTGTATTGTGACGAGTGCCAGAGTCATGAAAAAAAGTATACATAGGGTATATAACATCACGCTACTACCCACAGGAGCGGAGCAGTAACCAAACACGTCAGTTAGGATCGGTTTACATCTGACAGAAAACGTCGAACGTATCATCTTTAGGATGGTCGACGCACTAACGCATCATCGGTTATGTGTGTATGGTTGGATATTTTATTATCTATTTGACTGTTCCTGCGTAACGCGACTGACAATACGCGGCGTATTTTCCATCAGATATGTACCGACACCTACGGCTAGGTTAAAAAAAATACGCAGACAAAGTTGCAAAAAGCAGCTAGTACATAATCGTCGTACGAACGTACGCACCACTGTTGCCATGACAACAAGAAACAGCTAAATAATATATCGCGTAACACGTTTTTCGCATCACGCTCGAACAGAAAGAATGTCTGCTGATATATTCTTTGGTATTTATTTTTGTAATATTATATTAATATTCGAATCTAATATGGCGACATTTCTCTGAAATTGATGTATAATTATATTTCCTGTATTTATACCTACCAGC
Source organism: Hoplodrina ambigua (assembly GCA_949774945.1). Taxonomy (NCBI): domain Eukaryota; kingdom Metazoa; phylum Arthropoda; class Insecta; order Lepidoptera; family Noctuidae; genus Hoplodrina; species Hoplodrina ambigua. The sequence continues at coordinate 1,026,314 of OX458982.1, forward strand.
TATTACTGGGATTTAAATATACGACTGCTGTGCGTCTTGGGTTTGATTCAAGGCAAAGTGTTATTGGGTTATTCCATCAGGAAATTCTCAGTAGCAGCCTCGGAGTCTGGATTTGTGCCCGGTTGATGGCAATAGGCTCGCCCCCTATTACATGGGACTAAAAACATAACTGGCGAAATGTGGGTGTAGGTACTAATGGGTACACCTCTGCCTAACCCTTCGGGGATTACAGGCGTGATGTTATGTATGTATGTAAATATAAGAAACTAGCTTTTTCCCGAGAATTCGTTCGCGTAAATATCGGTTATCGCGGACGCAGATGAGTCTATGTCCTTTCTTGAGGTTTAAACTAACGTCGTACCATGTTTCATCTAAATTGGTTCAGTGGTTTGGTTGTGAAAGCGTAACAGACAGATAGACACACAGAGTTACTTTCGCATTTCTAATATTAGTCCAGATATATTCTACTAGCAGCTGCCCGCGACTTTGTCGAATTACGAGAAAGCCTATTTGCTGTTATGAAAAAAAATCTGATGTTCTTTACATTACACAGACGAAAAAATTCTATGACAGGGGTCCAGAATCAATAGTACAATGACCATTTCACTATAATGTAAACTGTGAATTATTATAATACCTCATTTGAATGACAGTTTACATATAACAAAATTAGGTCAAATCAACTTTATCCACAACTTTTGTATTCACGACAAAGTTCTCATGAAAGAGACAAAACAAATTCTAAAACAAGCTCCGCAGAATATAAATCTAAACAATATCAGTATCTAGCCAACACAGTATTTAATATACCACTGAAGCTATGGACTATCTAAAGTAGAACAGTGAAAACTATAAAACATTGTTTTGCAACAAATAAAACCAAATTCATTTGGGAGGTCAATACAAAAAGTCTTTGAATTATATCGTGGAGGTAAGATCAAAGGTCTTTGTTTGCTGAGGGCCCAAATCAAATAGTTTGTCCCATAAATAGCTAGGGTCACGTCTCCGAGTAGATTGGTTAACGGTCTGACTCGACAAAAAATTATTTTCGCTGAAACGGTGGACGGTAGATGAAGAAAATTGTTTGGGAACAAATAAAAATGAAATATAATATTCTGAAGGAATTGAGGCTAGAGTTTTTAACGTTGACGTTTGTTAACGAGGTTGGGATAGCCCATTGAAAGTTGACTCTGGAGGGGGTTTTAATAGTCAATCTCCGTGGTTGTCGAGGGATGAAAGAAAAATTGAGGAGGTTCGGTGCATGCGTCCCGTAAATTGGGGAAGTTTATCGACTAAGAGAGAATTTTGATAAAATGTTAATAAGAATCAATGAATTAATTACACAAACAGCCAAAATTCCAAAGTAAACATCGGTTTTAAAACATTTGAAAATCCAATTCATCAAAATTTACGAAATTCTCCACAAGATACCGCTAAATTCGCTAAATAGTTACTATCGCTAATTGAATTCGTTGATTACTGAGGCAACAATATTCAAGGCCCACCTCTTTTGCAATTCTTGAGATAAAACAAACTTCTTGTTAACCCCCCCACACCTCCCCAAAAAGTAACTTTGTGAACAAGGAAAATTCAGCAATTTTCGCATCACAGGGACACATCTTAAAGATAATTATGACTTTAGAATCCATTGAAAAGTCCATTTCATCCAAAGTTTGACTAGTTGCGAAACATGAAAATCTAATCAAAACATCTGGGAGAGTTCCTAAGTGGTAAAGGTTCCAAGTGCTCGAACATTTTAATACTTTGATCAATGAGGCATGATGTAAAATGGCTTCTTTTGAAACTAGTAGTTGACGCAAGCTTTTATGCCTTAGACAGATCTTGTTGAAACTGCGACGGCCATTTTAAATGGAAATGTTATAAATATGTGGAGCTTGGAAGTTGGGCTGACGTACGTTATGAAAGGAGGCTAGAATATCTTAGTGGAGTTGTAAGGCAACGAGTTGGCAGCCTTTCATTATTTATGCAATGTGTGATCTTAAGAATTAAAACTTGCTAAGTGGTTCTGGAGACACTGCGACACCCAGCGTTAGTAGCTAAGAATTCTCTTGAATTAATAAAAGTGGAAATTTTAGCAAAAATATAAATTCTGTCTTTCTCTTTTGTACCGCGGCTGCTAAGGACGTGGTGTTGGGTTTTAGTCCCAGGTCATGTAAAGATAATATCGGGTTATTTTATTCGTTTGATATTTCTCACTTGAGGTTAGATACGTGATGGGTACCAGAATATTGGCGCTGTCGCCGAGGGAGGCTTAGGAAACGCTTATGTGATAAATTAGAGACGTTTATTGGAGATTGACCAGAGAAGGTAACGCATACAGAAAGATGGTGGCTGGGAATCAAATTTTTTTTAGGGTTTTTTTTTTGTATAAATAAGTTTGAAATTTTCTATCTATATTTTAAATACTCCTGTTCTTTTTAATGCTACCGGTAACTATGGGTACTTGATGTGTCTTTTTCACCCCGTTAATACTGACTCATAAACATATTCAGTCTATAGCAACACATTTATTTTAAGTGCCAGCATAGAACGACTGGATTAAACTTGCAAGTAATAAGAAAACTATGAAGAAGTCATAAAACTTGGCTCTGTGTACTGTCCGGAGTTTTCTAACAAGTTGGCAATAAAGATATTACTTGTGTACGAATAATTTATGTAATACTAAATAACTTGTAGGTTTTTACCTTGGATATAGAAAACATTGCGACACTTAACATATTTAAGAAACGTCAAGTATGTTAAGAGACATCAAGTCCTGCTGCAACTGTTCAAGTTGGCGGATTTTGTTCGAAAGAGCAGCTGCAGCCCTGGAACGCAAAGGGCATTAGGAGGAACACGGATAGGTTTTAGTCAAGAAGAGTCTGACACTCCCTTCCACTCCAGAGAAGTCATTTGATGATTTCCCATCTTCAAAAGAAAACTCTTCTGCACCTATACTTTTGACCCTGCAGACCAACTTAGTTGTGACCGGGTATTCAAAACCAAGGTCTGGCAAGTCATATTATTTTCAAAGTGTATATTAAAATACACTACGAAACAAATTTGAAGGGTCTTCTATGTATTTCGAGGACTAATGTAAAGACATATTTAAGTGGATATTATTGGGAGTCCAAGGCTGCCATTCCACACAAACATAGTCTCGTGATATTTTGGTCAATAAGTACTTAAACTCGATAAATTTTCGTAGATAGTATATAGACACGATAACTCAAATGTTTTACATCAGGAGTTACTAAGTAATGTATCCACCTACTTATAAAGGTACCAATTTATTTATAAACGTGAAAAATTATGATGATAGATGGATGTTTGTTTCTTTCGCGCTTAAACAGCTGAACGGAATTAACTGAAAGGCACACATAGTATTAATAATAAAGGCACACATCATTTTGATCTAGAATAACACAGCATTTTTTATCTCATATCGTTTTATGTTACCGTGGAATAATAAATTAATTACTACGTACTGGGTTGTGGAGGTCAGATAGGCAGTCGCTCCTTGTAAAATACTGGCCGACCCCAACGTGGTTGGGAAAAGGCTAGCCAGATGACTACGTAGATGAAGTCTCAGGCTGAAGCCAATTTTGAAATAAAGTTAAAAAAGACAAACTACCTAACCACAAGCCTAGATACAAAGTGCCCATATAAAAACATATATGTAAAACATGAAGTTTGTTATTTACTTATTGACCAATATATGACTAAAAAATGCTTTGACAGAAGCACTCTGTCTCTCTAAATACTCAGTTCTTTTACATACAGATTTATTCAATTTATTCCATAAGCAATTTATTACCTTAATATAAAGTAAAGCATTTTTATCATTATTCCATTTCGCCTTACCTGGCACTGAATTAATCATGTCCCCTTAAAATTGATGTCACAAAACCTAAGGAGTACCTCCCCGAATCTCCCTGAAAATATCTTAAATATCTAAAATGTTAATGTCGAATTCAATAAATAATAAAAGACACACCTACAGATATCAATTCTGATTCGATTTAAATCAGACACCATTTCTGGAATTCCATTAAAATATTTACTTGGAAGATTTGCCGAGGATGGCAATTTATAAATTACGGAAAAACGTCGTAGGAGGTCTTAGAAGCGAATACTTTTCAATGCTCTAAGATGCGGTTGATTCTGTAGGTATATCGAGAAAAAACGTAATGAATTCATGCTTTTGTTGTTCTATTTTCAATATTGAAAACATGTTTTCAATTTTCGGAACCTATTATTATTATAATTACGTTTCGAGTTCATTTCAGCGTTAACGTTTCATCATTATCTGGTATTTGTACTTCAAAATTAATTTTAATGGCTTTTTCTTTTATGTTTAAAGAGATAAGTTATTCATTATACCTACCCATAGAAAAGAGAAGTAAAAGAAAAGAAATATAATTACACATACGTACCTACATCATTTTAGATATTTCGGTTGAAAAATGTCAGGATGGCCCAATGGTTAATGGCCATTTGGAGCAAGCAATAAATTCACTTTTTTAATTCATATGAACTGTCTTAGTCTCTCCTGAACGTCAATGACATAGGTGGAGGAAAACATCGTAAGGAAATCTGGACTTAAAATCTGTCTGATGTCGCCAATCCGACTTGAGCAAAAGTGATTATCAATGCTCATGCCTTGCCTGCATGAAAAGAGGCTTTTGCCTTGCAGTGAGAAAAAAAATGGACTGGTATTGTTGTATTTTGGTCCACGGCATCATTCTTGGAAGAGGTCTATTTAAAAATCTTTTAAGCCAAGAAGTCTGCAAACTAAGTATCTTTACCTTCTTAAACATAATAACTTCTTTAGCCTTTTATATCATTCTAGCATTGAATTCCGCCATTAAAGCAACAAACCGTTCTATAATTTCAGAATGGCGTGCAGAAATACCAGGGTTTGCAATTACGTCCGTCCAAAGCGAAGCATTGCTTCGTCTATTATTTATGAGAAAACATGAAAATTTTATAAGAGCAAACATCTGTACACTTTGTTTCTTACTGTAGATACGTAGATATCGCAGTCTGTACATTTATTTAAATATTAATGATGCAGTTACGCTGTTTTAATTTTGCTATGTTAAACAATTATGTGGTTTTTGTCTTATGTATTCGGTCTTATTAGATTGTAATGGATTGATTAAGACTCTGAGGCTTTTCTTCATCTTCACTTTGGGCTTATCATGAGCATAATTCTATGCGGTGTTCAATTGAGTTTCCTTTAGATTTAAATAATTAATTCTTGGCTTCTTTTGCAAACTTATCCTCTCGTGTGAATGTCTATAGCATCTCTTTTTTCTTAGTGATGTTCGTGCGCCTTCTGGTCCTCGTTGCACTAAGTTTCATGTTAATAGTTACTGTTTTGATATTAGTGTGTTTATGCCTAGTTACTGAGTCACTTTATTTTTAACAGCCCTAATGCCTACATCTAAACTAATAACATCTGTATTGATATGAACCGCTATCTGCTTACCTTTTGCAATATTGACTTCAAGCTTATCTTCTACTAAAACCAAATTCTTATACTCATCGTCATCAATTTTCACGTTAACAACTTTCATCCAAGCAACAATATTATCTATAACAACACAGCAACATGAATAATAATTATGAATTTATTATGCTAAACTCCTGTTCAAAATAAGTGAAAGCAAACATAGTATTATCTTATAGTTAATTAATCGTTCAACTCCCCAACCATTAATACAACATTGCCTACTCTTAGTATCGCAACTTGCAAATTGCCCACGGTTTCATGGTGATTCCAAATGTAAATTGCCAATTTGGCCAACACGACGATTTTCCGTATAAACAGGTGTTAGAGATAATTTATACAACTGATCAATATTCAATAGATCGGAAATACGCGGACGTATTCTGTGCGTTAAGAAAAAATATGGGGATATAAAAATATCACGATCGTGTGATGTATTGTTCTACTGTTCTGAATAGATTCTTTTGTTTTGTTGGTTTGTTAAATGCTCGGTCACACCGGAGCGGTTTACCTGCCAGTGCGGGCGTGTTCAGATACAGCAGTAGTATTTATTGCATGCCCTGCTTGGAGGACTTAATTTGAAGACACCAAAGGAAAGTCTGGTTATTCAACCGACTACCTCATAAGGTGATCAGATCAGAGAGATGTCAATCGGAAAAAAATATACATCTGCATTATATGTAAATGTAAATGGTTGGTTTGTATCCCAATAAAAATAGTAGATGCTGCATTTTTTTCGGCTTCTTTGCTACTTTTTTTTCAACTGCAATTCCAGTCCAACCTTCTTTTTAACCATCACCCATTTATTGTTTCATTCTTTCCTTCTTTCCTTCTAATCTTATAACTGTGGCTTGTTTATTGCTTCCATATTAATTGTTTTACGAGTAGGATTGTATTACTTAAATGAAAGAGCTATTTATCTTTGGCCGATAAACTGGTTTGTTATTTTGGGGCCTATTTCTCCAAAAATAAGACAAATTAGAGGAAGATTGTAGCGCTCAAAAAAGGTACAACGACTATCGTAAATGTTCTTTCAGGAGGGACCTACTTACTTCTAGGTAGTAATTAGAGTAGGTAAGAATTAGACACAAGCACATCGCCAGTAAGTAATCTTTAAAAAAGATTTGGAATCAATAATTTTTAGAAAAATTGTAATTTACTTTTTAATAGTCAATTTCTTGACTATGGCTCACAATGCTTTACTAATTAGAATATGAGGTGCAGCCTCCGTGTTTTTTTAAAACGCTGGCATTCGAATTTCAGTCTCAGCTTGTCAAAAATGCCAAATTTTTCACAAGTTAATGACGTCTATTTATTTTTAATTAGGGGAATTATTAGTTCTCTATAGGTTTTATTGGACAAGTAAAATTGAATTTGATACTTGATAATGTTCTGCTTTGCATGTTTATATGATTTTACTCAGGGAGGCAATTCTACTACCTTTTAGGGAGAATCACAATCAAATTTCAGTCTGAATCTATCTTTTATCTCTAAAACTTACTATTATTTTTTGACATTGATTATCGCTGAGATGAGATTGCGACTAGGTTTTGAATATTTTTATTTAGATTGGCCTTCAGATAAGATAAATCTTTAATATTTTTTAATATCGATATTGACGCAAACTCGTTTCCATATCGGCGGTTACGAAATCAGCATAAAATTGCTAAAGTTAAATAACATATTAAAATTAAATTATATAATAATCGAGCCATAATATATTTAATTTTTTTATGTTGCCATAAAACATAATAGAACACAGAATAAGGTTTCAAAGGTTTTTATTGAAATCGTTCGCATTATCGGCAATAGAATTTATCTTTAAATTGCTGTTCCCATGTCAATGAATTAATTTAACTTGATTTATTATTCTTAAATGTGTGAATTTCGTATTTTATATTAGCATCGCTTAGATAAATGAGATTTTGTTATCTTAACGATATTTTCAAATAACTTTGTAGGTAGGCTTTTAATGTAAAAAAAACCAACGTATTTCGATCCCACTGCAGGGCAAAACCGTTTTCCCATTTAGCGAAAGCATTGCTTACTCGAGGCGGATTGGCGATTTCAAACTTATAATTTTTCTAGCGATGTTTTCCTCCATCGATGTCAGTGAAATTCAAGATAAACTTAGGAAGCACCCACAACCTTATGCATAAGACAGTGTGACATTTTCAATTCATATGTACTTTCTAAGTTTATCTTGGACATCACTGACATTGGTGAAGGAAAATATCATGAGAAAACCTGAACTTAACATAAGTCTGAAATCGCCAATCCACCTTGAGCAAAGCAATCAATGCTCGTGCCTTTTCTGTACGAGAAGAGACATTTGACCTGCAGTGGACGTTCAGCTGGAATAATGATGATGGTGATGATACAAAAAATACTCTCAAAGTCAAAGTCAAAGTCAAAAACATTTATTTCAATTAGACCGATTACAGGCAATTTTGAATTGTCAAGGAGTCTGTCAGTTAGTCCGAAAATTGAAGCTAGTTGTAATAAAACTTTCTAATGAAACTTTACTGTAAATACTTTTATATGGCAGAGGTGAGTGGTAACGCAGTTAGGGGTCGCCCTAGGAAGACCTACACCGACCTTATTACTGAGGTTCTTCAGAAAGGTCAGGTGTGCAGTACTCGTAACCGGCGTGCTTGTATGATGAGATGTATGAACGTAGATGAGGCGAAAGGAGTATGTAAGTATCGTAGCAGGTGGCGTTCTGTAGTTTCTGCCTACCCCCATGGGATAAAGGCGTGAGTATATATGTATGTGTGTGATTGGTAATTGGTTAAAGATTCAACAGCAAAATTGACTCAATTTTACTGTTGAATCTTTTATCGTATCAGAACATCTCCTAAATGGTTTTTAAGTCTGACCTGTGAACTGAACTAAACTTTATGGTCTGCGAACCGTATTCAGTACCATTAAGATCAATATGGGGACTTTATTTTAATTAAATTAGTTTTTTATAAAACGTTAAATATGTAAAATCGAAAGTTTATTTATAGTTTGTACTGTGCGATAAATTATAAGCACGTGGGCCATGGTCAGTGTGTTTGACTCTCTATAACTAGTTTTGTGGAAGCGATATGCGTATGTATCTATTCGAGTTCAACGTCGTAACATGATTAAACTTTGTGAATTTAATATGAAGATCTCTTTAATGAGATGATTAATATTGACTCGCAGGTAAAGACTTTAAACTAGTCCAGCTGCACCTTCAATATTCCAGTCCAGTCTTTTGGTCAATAAGTAACAAAACTTCATAGCTGGTGGCGTTCTGTTTCTGCCTACCCCCTAATATAATTAATCTCCAACATGTTTTTTGGAGCGCGTTATCAATTCATTATGTTTACTTATTTTCTTTATTTTCCATATTTTTACACATATTTTCCTTTAAAAAACAAATAATATAGTTAAAAAAAAAATATGTATAAAAATAGTGCTCCGCCTGCAACGAGGTGGTAAAACCCAAGCTACCGGCGGTTAGGGATCCAGAGAGAGGAACCTCCTCACTATGCGTGCCGTGTCCAAGACAACCGCCTTCTGCATCTGACTCTTGATCCAGCTGTTGAGCGAAAGTTTCTCAAGATGTTGGTCGAAACTTTTCGCTATTAAACCGTTCACTGACATGACAATCGGAACAATAATTGTCGAGTCCATACCCCACATGCTGGTCACCTCGTGAGCTAGATCTAAATATTTAATGCTTTTTTGAACTATTATAAAGCTGAATAGTTTTGTTTTGTTTAAACACAAAGATTAGCAAATCTTCAGAATATCTGGTCCATTTCTGATTATTTATTCGCTTATAGAAAGGTAAATTATCCTTGAGGCTTTATATTGTTTTTAAATAATTAAGGAATCCGTAAGAAAAATCATGTAGACGAAGTCGCGAGCAAAAGCAACTCCAAAATACCCTCTCCATGATATTGAGCGCCATATTGCCAAGTTTCTCATCCATTCAAAACTATAACAACAAGACATCATCATCCCTTAAGCTCGCATGACAAATACCCGGAACCCGGTTCTAATCCCGGTCCAAACAACTAATTTGTATAATTAAGTCCCGTATCAACCATATGTAAGTCATGGTAGCAGTTTTTGTGGTCATGAATGGCAGGGTTGCCACCTTTGTCAAACTAGTGATGTGACATATTAGGTATCGATGGATTTATCGATAGACTTTTGTTTGATTACTAATTTATAATAATTTATGTAGCCGAAAAGTTTGTTCAATTAATTCCAGAAACAAACCGGGATCCGTAAGTTGGAAAGCAAGTAATACATAGTAATACACTTTAGTATCTTATATACTAGCTATTGTCAATGATTTCCAATAACGGATCCCGGTTTGCTGGTTTTGCTAAAAAGAATATAATATAAGTACTCTCGAATAACTTACCTTCCTATAAGTGAAAGAATTTTCAGGATTGCACCGGCTGTTTCAAAGATAAGCGCGTTCAAAGAAAAAAACAAAAGAAAGAAACTTCAGTTTTTAAATATAAATATAGTCAGATTGGTTATTTATGGTATAAATTAAAATAACGTAACAAAAACCTTACAAAACCTTTAATCTTAGTAATTAGGTAACAGAAATTGAAATCCGTAAATTACATACATACATACATACATATATATGTGTCTCATTTATGTGAGAATGCTGGTAGTCATAAAACAAGTTAGATCTTTCTTTGGATACCAGAGTTCATACAAAGACTACTGATAACACTAATGGTTATATAATTATAATATACTATTATTGTATACGCAAGGTGTTGTTTGTAAGTGTTTGATTGTATTACTATTTTTGTTTTAATAAATCTTTATCTTATCTTGTCTCATCTTATAAACTTACGTCTTTTTCCCATGGGGGTAGGCAGAAACCACAGAACGCCACCTGCTACGATCCTTACATACTCCTTTCGCCTCATCTACGTTCAAACATCTCGTCATACAAGCACGCCGGTTACGAGTATTCCGCACCTGACCTTTCTGAAGGACCTCACCAATAAGGTCAGTGTAGGTCTTCCTAGGGCGACCCCTCCCGGCGTTGCCACTCACCTCTGCCATATAAATACCTTTTGTCAATCGTCTTTCATTCATCCTCTCAACATGACCGAACCATCTAAGCATACCTTCATCATCATGGGTCATTGAACTCTAGATTTTTTTTATTTGATCAATCAGGCCACTTATAAACGATTGCACAGCATCTACAAAAAAAAAAAGATTAAAACCATTTGTCATTTAAAAATAGTCTTTGTTTAACGTTTAATGGCTGACAGCTCGGGATCGGTATTTCATTAGCAATTCTTTTAAGTGTGTACCTACTATTTATTTATTTAATTCAATTGGTCTTACAAAGAGGCCACGTTCAAAGGAAACGAAGTTATACGGGAGCGATTGTTTACTTGTGGTGTAGGTGAGAGGCGGGGAGGCTGTTTGAAGAATGTTTAGGATTGCGTACCCAAAAAGTAACAATTGGAACCGTATTACTAAGACTCTGGTATAAGTATGTTTTTTACAGGGTCTTATCTTTTGAACCGTAAAAGATAGGTGCTTGAAATTGGTACACGATGTGTATTATTTATTTAAGATTTATGGAAGACTTACAGCTAAATAAAATATATTAAAAGAATAGTAAATAAAACTGACAGCCAATTACAAGTCTTCACTTATAAAAAACAGGCTGGCAAAGATGGTGTGAACAACACAGCACTGCTCACACAAGAAAAAGAGAAAACAGGACAACATCAGAAGCTTATCAAACTAAGAAACAACATAATCTAACATAGGCACTAGAGCTTGCATCTTTCGAGTACACATTAGCCTAAACACACACATTACATACACTTACATTATAACATAACATAACATAACATCACGCCTGTAATCCCCGAAGGGTTAGGCAGAGGTGTACCCATTAGTAAACCCACATTTCGCCAGTTATGTTTTTAGTCCCATGCAATAGGGGGCGAGCCTATTGCCATCAACCGGGCACAAATCCAGACTCCGAGGCTGCTACTGAGAAATTCCTGATGGAAAAACCCAATAACACCTTGCCCGACCTGGGAATCGAACCCAAGACCTCATGCACAGCAGTCGCGCTTGCGACCACTAGACCAACGAGGCAATCTACTTACATTATTACTAGGTATATCTGCTATAATAACTGCAAAACGACACACTTGGTGCAGTGGTTGAGCGATTTCGATTCACGCACGGAATACATTATTGTATGGGATATATATTGTATTTACGGGTCTGATTGTGTATGTAAGTATACAATAAACATATATGTGTTTAAACGCACCCACAATACGGGAGAAATAAATAAGAATTTAACAATAATTTATATAGGTACCCATGTGAAAACTTGTAATTAGCAATAATCTATCTAAATTGTTTATTTATATCTTGTTTTTTGCTGTAAGATTTCCGAATAAAATACAAAAATAAACATTAAATAAAGGTTTAAATTAAACGGGTTTTCCATACAAGAAACGTGTTTTTTTTTGCTCGATCTTAATATTGTACTGTAATACAAAACCCTTTATGTGAAAGCCAATGTCATCGACTTAAGTACTAAGAAGAACGAAGAATACTCTTAAAAATGTTCACCTGCTTTTTGATCGTATCTAATTAGCCAATCAAAATCGCTTACAGCCCATAACTCGCACCTGGAACCATCAGAAACATAGGATTTTATAGCAGCCAAGCTGCCTCTCGATATTCTTTGTTATAAAACAGTAATAGACCAATAAAAGTTTAACGATACCCGTTGCGGTTCGCCTTTGATATAGTTCCTATCATGATTTTTATCTTATAACTGTTTATAAGATGTATTTATTGGCAAAATGGCAAACTGAATGGTTTTAGAAATAAAATTGAGGCTTGATTGATGTATGTGGAATGTTATGTACTGTATACGGTTATATACGGCAAGCTATTTTGACCTTAATGTCCAAAAGTCGCGTTAAATATTACAAAATTAATTATAACAATATTTTAGTTCACTTAGTAATTGGGCTTATTTAACAAAAAAATATATACCTAAGACTATGTCAGTATACTCAGTTGTAAAGTAAATAATTAATATTTTAGATGATTTGAAATCAACAATTATTATGCCGAGAGTCGTGTCAGTAAAGAGAAAATATCGCTAAACAGCTTGGTCAAAAGTCTGATGCAGAAGGCGATCATCTGTAGGCATTGTAAGGAGGTTCCTTAACTTGAATCCCTAACCATCGTCAGCTTGGTTCGACAATCTTGATGGGAGAGATGCATTACCTATTTATTTTTTAAATGTAAAATAAATAAATAATAATATGTGAATAAAATGTTCTCTTTGTTTTGTAACACCGATGAATACGACGTGCTTCGACGCATTTCATACGTATTTGAACCATTTCATTAGATAATTAATTGACACTCAACATGGCGGCCATGACACGTTGTGACAGCTATTTTCTTTAAGAAGTTAAAAGGCATGCCCATAGATATATCTCTATGCTGGTAATCAGATATAGTCCTTACCATTTTTTAAAGTTCAAGTTACATTTAACCTCTACGGTGAACTATACTTAATATCAATGATATTAGAAACGACTTTGTATTATCAGCCAGTTACAAAACTATTTTCAAACAAACAGAAAAACCTATAATTTCCCAAGAGTCCACAGCTACGTCAAACTCCCCACTCATTTCAGTCGGCCCAGCAAACGAGCGCCATATTAAAGCCTAACCATACATTTTACTTAAAGGTCACACACATTTATACGCAAATAATGACAGATGGGGAGGCCGTGAGCGTTACAATAACTCATTTTGCTTAAGCCTGCTAGGTATATATCTGCCCTAAAACTGGCTTTGGACTCATTCATCATCATCAAATGTTTAACGATCATTGCTGGGTTAAGTCCTTGAAACTGTGTGATGATATACTAAGGAGAGAGATTTCTTCTCTTTAAATGTTTTTGAATTGCTGTTTTAATTATTATGTATAATATTTACAGATTAATTATAAAAGATACAGAAAGAATTAAAAATAAGCAACTTAAAACTAAATGGCATCAAAAAGCTAAGCCTCTGGCCTAGGTAAATTGTTTTATTTGAGTTTTTTTCTGTTCATTTAGTCAAAACAAAGCTCGTTTAGTGTAAAAAATACAGTAAATGAATACTTACACTACATTACGAAGGATTACACCTGCAGTTTCCTGAAACAAAACAAAACAAATTATTAATTTCTTTAAAAAAATACCTGCCTAATTTCCAGACACATTTTTTTTTTGTAATAAGAATGAATCAGAACAAATATAAAAGTTTATTTATTTATTTATAACCATCTAAATCTAGTCACGATTAGTTGTAGCCCAATCTGCTTAAACAAAAAATGTAAAAACAATTTTCTGTCAAAATACTATGTTGTGTAAAAATGTCAATACCCATTTTTATCAAAAGAAACTATTTTTTTGGAAGTGGCAACTAGATTGAATTAATTATTTTTTCTTGTATTAAAAGTTACATAATGATCTTACAAAAATAAACGATTTGACTTTGATTTTGAAATATAAATCTGGACTCAGAATCACTTGAAATTCAAGTAATTCTGAGTCCGGATTAATATTTCAAACTCGTCCTAGTCGGTTCCAAAAATATCCCAGAAAAAAAAAATCCACATCGACGACATATAACGAGTGGGTAATATTTTCCCCGCTAGCCAGCAAGTTGGAAGCAATCAGGAAAGTTCCTTCACTTACAAGTTGACAAGCCAAGTTTAGCCGAAGATATATTTGTGAGATTTTTGTATGACGTCGTGTCGTTAAGATTCGGTGTTCTGTCGTATTTTATATGAGTGGTATTTTTCAATGTTGAAGTTTAAACTCTGCGGTTGGGACTGGTCGATCATTTTGTTATGACAATATGATTTTAGGAGGAATATAGGCCACTAGCTTTTACCCGTGTTTTCGTCTGCATAAACGTCGGTTATCGCAAAGTCACCCTGTACGTAATCTCATAAAAATTGAATCAGTGGTTTAGTCCTGAAAGTGTTTATTAGTATGGAAGTAAATATACCGTGCGAGAATCGATCGCACGACACGACACTTTACAGCCAATCGCAAAGCCACAGCGCAAACCATGCCGTCATGTGTTTTACAAGGTTATCGAAATATTTCGAAAAAAACCTAGCTCCGTTTTAAATCATACTATCAGTAAAAAGGTACAAGTTGATTCATCAATACAAACATGGTAAGTACTACCTCATCACACAACATCATTCCTCAATCATCCATGCAGTGTCAGACCACACCCTTGTTTGAAGATGTGTGTAAAGCAGGGGTCGGCAACCCGCGGCCCGCGGACCTCTTACTTGCGGCCCGTGAATGTTATCTACATTATTAATATTATAAAGAGGAAAATTTTGTATTTTTGTTTGAAATAGGTAAACTCAAAAACTACTGGACTGATTTTAAAAATTCTTTCACCATTAGAAAGCTACACTATCTGCGAGTAACATAGGCTATATTTTATTTTATTTTTGCGCGGACGAAGTCGCGGGCAATAGCTAGTGCTTTATATAAAATCAGTTACCTATTTTAGTACTTTGTAGTTCTCATATCTGAATGATTTACAGTAGTTATTTTTCTAGCTAAGCTAGCTTTTAAGAATTACGTGTACGAATTCAATTCGTATGTTTTAATTTTTTTTTAATAACATTTTTAATTTTTTCGGTGAGATGTGACGCAGGCTTCTAGGGTTAATATAATATATATCACAACTGCAGCCCGCCTTTAGTTTATTTGGCAACCTTGTGGCCCTTGCCTGCCCAAAGGTTGCCGACCCCTGGTGTAAAGAATTCTTACTGGTTAATGAAAAAATAATATTTGGCAATAAGTATGTACCTCTACCAGTAAATATTATCTTTTGATTGGTATTTCATGCAAATTCAGTTGACTACACTTAGCAAATATTGCACGGAGACCTATTGACTATTGTCGTTGTGTTTAACTTTAATCCACAAATAAATTTGGTTGTACCAATATTTGATGCAAAAAATAAAGCTAAATTTTCGATTTATTGTGTTTGCTACGAGGAATTCGGTACCTGTATGGTGATAACTGTATTTTGGAAACTGTACAGGTGGGCACAAAATATGACGTCATAAAAAAGTTAGATTTCTTCTGCCCACGTTTATCCGTAAATACAACTTACGATTCTCGATAGTTTTAGAGCAATAATATATATTTTTATAAATTCTTGAAATTTTTTTGACATGGCCGTTTCATTTTTTTTTAGACATAAACACATAACATAACATCACGCCTGTAATCCCCGAAGGGTTAGGCAGAGGTGTATCCATTAGTACACCCACATTTCGCCAGTTATGTTTTTAGTCCCATGTAATAGGGGGCGAGCCTATTGCCATCAACCGGGCACAAATCCAGACTCCGAAGCTGCTACTGAGAAATTCCTGATGGAAAAACCCAATAACACTTTTCCCGATCTGGGAATCGAACCCAAGACCTCATGCACAGCAGTCGCGTTTGCGACCACTAGACCAACGAGGCAGTCATAAAATAAAGATATTTTAATCATTCATTCAATATACAAGATACAAGATTGCCGAACACATATGGGGTATTATCGGATACCTCTGGGCATAACGAATAATTTAGTTTTGACGTCACTTCTTGGACTACCTTACAAGATGGAGTCCCTGCCGGGGTTGCGGGACGTCTTAACAGGATACCGTGGCCCCGGAACGTAGAGGGCAACAGAAGGAACAGGGTGATTTTTTTGTCAGTAAAAGTCTGACAGTCCCTTCCGCCCAACCCAGGGCGGAAGGACTCATTTGATGATTTTTACCACCTTAAAAAAAGAAAAGAAATGTTGATGGAGTAATAAATAATGCATTCTACTTTCTCCAACAACAAAAGCTATCAGTTATGTACATACCTAATTCAAAAACACAGAAATTCCCTATACGGGAATCAGTTAAAGTCAATCGACAAATCATCGCACGATGACGTAGACATGCACTGTCAGCGCAGAGAACGCAACCATATTTTACTGCCGTCAATTTTGTGGCAGCGGACCAATGATGTGTGTGCCGGCCTTAAATCAAGTCATCAACCGATTGGAATATCGGTTTTATGACTGTGTTTAAAATATAACATGTATAGGTACTGTAGAGACTCTGGCTGGTTGAGCCATACACAAACTATTTGTTAAGAGATGAATATGAGTTTTATATTTAGAATAGAAGCAGACCGTGTGTCAACGGCTGTCAAGCAAAAACCAAGAACGAGAATTAACAAATTAATTTATTTTAAAGTGAATACACAAAGTTTAATGATTAATAAGTGTTTCAATCAAGTAGATTGATAATATATCCCGGTACAAGTAACAACCCACGTCTGAGTTGTTACAGTACCTACTATTTTATGATATTATGTAAGTTTTTTAGAAAGACAAAAAATACGTAGGTTGTCGAATTTACTGAATTATTTTTGACGCTTAAACAGAAAAAATATCCTGTAATCTTACAACAAAATGTGGCAAAACGGTTAGACAGCCTACATACTAAACCAAAAACATAAATGTGAAGTGAGAGCCAAGTTTTCTCATATAAGAATTGAGATCTAAATGGATCCCATGATCAATGGTCAGTCCTGAAAAATTCTAACAACATAAAATAATTTATAACAACATACATGCATAAACTCACGCCTTTAGAAACCGCAGTACACCATCTGCTACGATCCTTACATACTCCTTTCGCCTCATCTACGTTCATACATCTCGTCATACAAGCACGCCGGATACGATTTTATAACAACTTAAAATATAATTTCTTCTTATAACTTAGGATAAATATTGAAGCCCAAAGACCGACTTGGTTTAGTTTTCATATACTAT
Source organism: Hoplodrina ambigua (assembly GCA_949774945.1). NCBI lineage: Eukaryota > Metazoa > Arthropoda > Insecta > Lepidoptera > Noctuidae > Hoplodrina > Hoplodrina ambigua. The sequence goes on from OX458982.1 coordinate 1,043,754, forward strand.
ATCGCAGAATTAAGCTAGCAACATAATAAGAGAGGATCGTCACCTAGAATGTACCAAAAAACACTAATTGTCACTCGTGCATGCTCCGTAATATAAATGAATGGCTATATCAACAGGTCTTTCGATGGCACATAATCCTGCCAGTCATAAACCAATAATAAAATCACACATAAAATAGAGCAGCATTCAGTCCATACCCATTAAACGCGTAGTAAAGCATCATTAGAAATATCCCGACTCACCCCGTAATGGGTCGAGTCGACGTTTTGACACCAAAACGCGGGAACCCCATGATTTATACGGGATCTCGTATTTTCGTATTGAAATAAAAATCATTTACACGGCCAAGAGGAATGGAGTTATAGAGGATGGATGTGTCAAGGTGTGGTCAAGCGAGCAGTAATATTTTTCATTGGAAAATATTTTGTAAATAGTTTTTAAGAAACCTAGTTTTTAAGGACTGCCTTGTTGGTCTAGTGGCCGCAAAACGCGACTGCCGAGCATGAGGTCTTGGTTTCACTCCCAGGTCGGGCATAGTGTTATTGGGTTTTACCATCAGGAATTGCTCAGTAGCAGCCTCGGAGTCTGGATTTGTGCCCGGTTGATGGCAATAGGCTCGACCCTTACATGAGACTTAAACATAACTGGCGAAATGTGAGTGTACGAATGTGTACATCTGCAAAAAATGTATTTATTTATTTATTTAAACTTTATGCACATGTAAAAAATACACTGTACAAAGGCGGACTTAATGCCTTGGGCATTTTCTACCAGTCTACCTTAGGGAATTGTATTCTTTATTTTGTTTTCTTCTTTTTATTAATTTACCCCACTCTAGAGTTATTTCTGCTGTAGGTTGTAGGTGTGCTTACATACATATACATTCATATATACAAACAGCAGCCAACTACCTCTAGGCCATACAAATATTGGTTCCGTACGGAATTCGAACCCGAATTGCTTGATTTTAAAACCGTTTCATACTCTATTTAATTAGCATACCTATATAACAGAACGTAAAAGCCAGTGCTTAACTAAAGAGGAGATTCCATTTTAAAGTCATTTGTTTGCGTTTAAGTTGTTAAAACTTTAATTAAAACTATAAGTAACGAATACGTGTAACTACTGGAACAAAACACTAGCTTCTCAATAAGAAAATAGTGCGTTCACAAGAAAACGACTCCATAAAATTTAAAACTTTCCACTTTAATATAAAATTCTTACATAAACTTTTTAATTTACGACCACAGACAAAAGCGTACAAAGAGGTCTATTCTGAAGTTTCTTAAATGGATTTTGAATTCATATTTTCATAGAAGATTCAATTTGGTTGCAGTCTGAATAAGTTAAACGCGGGTCTTTCTTGTACGGAATTAAATACGTTATTAACCTAGATGTGTTTCATGCTATTTTATGGTGTGTTTTAAATAAAGACTTAAGTAAATAAAATGAATTATTTAGATAGAATTCTTTAGAAGATGAAATTAGAAAAAACGATTTGTGAAATTTTGAATTGGCGTACAATAGAAATAAAATAAAAATCGATCATAAATCTATAGTAATCAAATAAATTAAATAATATTTACCGACTGTTTTCTTCAATCAGCTAGCGCGAGACAAACTGCGAGTTTTAAAATAAATTTCAATAAAAAAATCATAGCAATATATTTTAACCATAAAAATACTGCGGAGGAATTTATCCAAAAAATATACCTAAACATTCAAAAAGATTTACCCGATAAGCGTGAATCTACAAAAACTACACTCACATTACTAGGTCACTTCCATCAAACGTATTCCTTTGTCGCTCGAAGCGTAAACTTATTGGCTGCTTCGGTAGCGAAATATCAACTCGACTCATTGGGCTTTTTCGCAATATCAGCTGCGTTTATGTTTTACGACTACCCACGGTTTCCTGGTGTTCGGTCGGATTTTATTTCCGTTCGAATGGTGTATGTTATATCGGTTTTATGAGTTTTTTCGTAAGTGTATTTTTTTTCCCCACATACATTGATATGACAGACATACAAGCTATATTCACACTAGTGTGCTTTTTTTATCTTGCGTCTTCAACATTAAATTCATCTTGCATCGAGCGCATGTTTCATCATCGTCATCAGCGTGCGCTACGGGCACGCACTGTTTTGGAAGAAAGAAAGAAAAATGGTTTATTTGACACAGGCCATGTGCACACAAAAATAATTAAAACAAAAGACAATAATAAAAATAAGAAAAAACATTATTGTGTGCCCCACAGTTGCGCCAAACAGGCCCAGTTCAGCATAAAATGCCAGACCGCTTGCACCTGAACTTCTTTTAGCACTTGCCTTATTGCATGCGCTATTATATTGCGCGTCAGACGCAACTATAATGTTAGTGGGTGTTGTTCGTAGAACACATTTCACGTTTGTAATAATAATCGTATACGTACGGACGGCAGCGCTTTAAGGTAAATACTGCGACATCTTATGCCTAATAAGAGCGATTTTACAACAAAAATGTCTTATGTGCTGGCAACTGTACAAACGAAATAATATCGCTAGTTTTGACTTTGTTGTAATTGACACCACTCCAAGGCTGAGAAAATTTTATTAGATTTTTTTCGTAATAAAATAAAAAGGTATTTTATTGGATTCATAGAAACGATAATTTTGGCTTAACTTTTAATATAACAATTTATAACTAAGTATAAAATAAAATCTAATCAAAAAACCACGAAATCGTTCCAAAAAAATCTTACATTCAATCACAAAATACCTAGAACCAAACAACCTTTGATTAACATACTAAAATATTCAGGCTAATTCAAATTGGCCGGAATTCCAGCTCTTAGACCTATCAAAAATCTGCCTAAGTTATAAATAATTGTTGTGAACTCAGTTCTAGGTCGACAGCAGTCAAGGCTAACTCATTAGCCTAAAAGCTGTCGAGAACGTTAAACATTTTCACGGTAATTTCGAAGAAAGAAAAAAATAGGACGTTTTAAGTGAACTAAAACTGCTTTAGCTCAACGAAAAGGCTTTGACATTTAAATAAATGGTAAACAGGCAAAGACAGAAGCAATGATAACTATAACAATAAACTGTTGCAGCTTAGAATCCAATTTATTGGTCAAAGAAAACAAAGAAAGAAAAACTATTATTTTATTCAGGCGAAAGTGACATTCGCGGAAATATAATTGCATACTACAAAAATTAAAATGGTTGTAATGAAAACCATTTTAATTTTTTCAAACGTGGAACGCATATCTGTCAACTTGACCTGATATTTACAACACTTTAATTTTAAAACCGTTACCAAATAATGCTCGTAACTTAGCTCTGCTCTAACAAATGAGGAAATCTAGTAAGATAGGTCATTTTTTCTAAATTTTATTAAAGATCTGAGCGGCATCTCTTTTGCTTCTAGACATCTCCCTTACCAGTAACTTTAGCGTTCAATTTCAAGTTATAGTCAAATGATTTATTTCAATTAAACTAATAAAAAAATGCAATTATAAACGTCATTTACAAGAGATAAATTACGATTGAATCTAATTGTTCCAAAAGGTAGTTTCATATGAATAATCATCTTTAACAGCTAAAATCAACAGCAGATAGACGACGATAAATACTATCAAGATTTTGCATTCTCATACAAAACCTGGCTCAAATAGTGAAGATCCAATTAGCATGCAATTTATGGTCACCTTGAAAAGGAAAATGCTCGTTAAGATTTCAAATAAAAGCAGCTTCTATGTCGCCAGCAACAATCAAGGTCAAGTCATTAGCGTGAAAGCGATTCAGGCCTTATATAACCTCTTTTCATTAAAACTGACAACAATGGTTGATATAAAGTTAAAAACGTCCATTGTGCATTCTGAAATTGAAGGACATGGAGAAAATGGTTCCTTTTTGGTAATAAGGAAGGTTTTGTAATTATCTTTAATTTTGTCAAAACGTATACACACGTCAAAGATTTTCCCATACATGATTGTATTAATTTTGGATACCTATTTAACGCTGGTTAATTTTCAATTTATTCTAAACATTGTGAATTAAAGTGTTAAAGTTATATGCTGAATGGTAATAAAACTCATTCATTGGCAAATAAATGTGTAAAGTATAAGTATGATATTATAAAATATTAAAAATGAAAAGGTATTTTCTTGAAATTTAATTTTTATTTAAAAAAAATTAAACTGTTTCAAGTTGTTCCGCCGTTTTGTGGCGGCGGCCATCTTGGACCGATTTTCATCAAACATAGCTAAGAACAATCCCGACTTAACCATCTTTCAAAAAAAAAAAACAAAATCAAATCGTTTCATCCGTTCGGGAGCTACGATGATACATACAGGCACACACAGACACGTTAAACTTATAACACCCCGTCGTTTTTGCGTTGGGGGTTAAAAACTCTAACTTATCAATCTTTGCTGATATCATTATCATTATTCTTGAGACGCTCAAATTACTTTATTCAGTCCAAACAGAAGTGTTGATCAGATTACGTTGTTACTTGATAATACAGACACAAATAATTAAAATGAAGCAAAAACACTTTTATTCATCCTTCCTATTTATATCCGGAGAAGTCTAAAAAGAAAAAGAAAATGAAAGAGAAAAGATAACGAAAGATAGCGTCGAGCGTCTCAGCAATAATCAAGTAAAAAAACAAGTCGGGAAACTCATAGAACTAATTTAAAGTTAATTTGGTTATTTCGAAATGCTGGAGACGCTGTCAAGTGTGCGGATCTTATCTTGTTCTGTGTCATCTTTTGTGTTTAGAGGTGTTTTAGAAAAGTCTTATGAAAGTACGAACGTTACGTCTAGTTTGGGCTTAAAAGAGCTTTTGCTGTACTCCTGTTTAACAGGTAAAGTGGGCGGAGGGAATAAAAATTAGGTATTAGTTGAAACTGTCGTGCGAAAAGGACAGCTGTAGAACTGACTAAATAGCCTCAGTAAAACGTCATGAATCGGGGTCTAGCTCTTGCCTATTTTCTTCTTTAATATTGAACCGAAGAAAAAAAAATTATAAACTAACTAGGAAAGATATTTACTGTCTCTATATAAAATATATTTCATCAACTAAATAAGAAGCATATTTATATCATTACGCCTTTATATTTGTCTTTTTTCATTAATACTTTCCAAATCTGTGCACTAAGCACAGCGGCAGTTTTTCCATTAGAAATTTTCCAGTAGAAGTCCGAAGTTAAGGAGTAGTTGGTGTAACATCTCCGTAACTCGAAAATCATGTGAAGCTGTTGCTCTTGCGCGCCTGTCGGAGTATGAGAGCATATGCACAAAAATATCCCATATGCTGGGTCATCCAACATTGAAATTTACTACCGTGACTGAAATGCGATCAATAGGGTATTAATCTTAATTTCAGACAAAATATCATTAAATAATAAATAATAATCGTTTATTTATAAAAAGAGGCACAATTACAATTAAATTTATCTTAAAAATTAGAATAGAGCACTATTTCTTAATTGCCTGAACTAGGTTGAACCTGTGTTTCAGGCTACAAGACGCATACGTATCTACTTAAAATAAATAAATTAACATTAAGAAAGCAGTAAAGTACTAAAATTAAGTGTTACACAGAAACAAGGCAGCGTGGTTGCGATTTACTTGCATACAACAAGTAAATCTTCTGTCTGTGCATAAGACATGGGTTGTAAGAAACTAATTATAGATTTTTTACAGCTAAAATAGTTTAACTTATATATACTTAGTTTTCTATTTAATCTATTGTACAAAAATGGGCCTAAAAATGAAAAGAATCTTTCCACAAATACATGTTTCGAGGTTTCGTTTGAATTACATACAATATCATTCCGTCTCTTGTTAGTATTGTCAGCATTGTACGTAAGCATTGTGTGCTGTTTTAATACTAAGTGCATAATGAAAAGCTGGCGCACAGTCAGCACTTGCAGGATCGATATAGTTCATCTGTAGGAAAGAAAAAGGGATGGAAATTTGCTACCTTTAAAATTGCTCTTTGAGCTCTTTCAAGAGGAAGCAAGATAGTCTTTTGTGCGCCTCCCCATGAGGTGATACAGTAGTGAATTATGGATTGACATAGTGCGAAGTAAACTTGTGTGATTAATTTTGAATCTGCAAAAGTTCGTATTTTTTTAAATACATATATTAATTTGCGCACTCTCTTAACCAGACTTTCAATATGATGCTTAAAAGTAAGTGTGTCGTCTATTATAACGCCAAGGTATTTAATATTACGGGTCTTCAGGATAGACGGACAATTGCACATGTTGACTAATAGGTTATCACATTGATGGGCACGTATATGAAAGTTAGCAGTGTTAAGTTGAGGCTTGCGCATGGAGAAGTGAATATATTTAGTTTTGTCAGCATTTAGTGTTAGTAAATTGCTTTGAAGCCAGTTAGTCACAGTGTTAAAACCGTAGTAACGTTACAACATTAACGTTATAATAATCTTGTCGTTCGATCGATCCAACGAACCTTCGAAAAATTACCAAAGCGTGGCCATCTTAGAAATAATGAAGTAAAAAACGAACCGGGAGAACTCTAATAACTAATTTAAAGTTAATTTGCTTATCTCAAGACGGTGCGGATGCTGTACAATGTACGGAACGTGATCTTTTAGGGTACAGCCGGTTAGGAAATTGCTTTGGCACAAAATGGCTATTGCGTAGTCTTGATTTTTAATAGGTGAACGTTGTTGCGAGAAGTAGGATATAGCATAACATCACGCCTCAAATCTCTGAAGGGTAAGGCAGAGGTGAACCCCACCCACATCCACATTTCGCCAGTTATGTTTAAGTCCCATGTAATACAAGGCGAGCCTATTGCCATCCACCGAGCACAACACTCCGAGGCTGCTACTAAGTCTAATGAGAAGACCTCATGCTCAGCAGTCACGCTATGCGACCACTAGACCAACGATTTTAGCCTGAAATAGCCAATCCGCCTTGAACAAGCGTGGTAATCATTGATCGTGCTTTCTTTCGTATGAAAAGAGGTCTTTGCCCGGTAGACACAATATGCTGGTAGATTTTAATGAATAACATTTTTATTGAACCTTTTAGTCTTTACCCTATTTGACCGCAGACAACACAAGAGTCTCTTCCTAAAGCTTATGCAGATGGTCCGAGAAATATAATCATGTTGTGACACATTTCCGTCGATGATTGGTGACTTATAACACGACAGCTGCGCGGCCCCGCAATGTACGGCAACTCGCACGATATGTCTCGCATCGTCTAAACAAGGCTTAAAAATCGTATAGATAAACTACTATAACTTGGCGTGCCCCTCGATTCACATCCGTATAAAAGAGTTTGTATGTAGTTGTAAGTAATCGTCATCAGTAGAAGGCCGGCAGATTTGTTTGTCAACTAATCAAAAATAGCCGACCGCGCAAGACAACGTACCTGACATTTTCATAGGGTATATCAGTGTAGCGCCATACTAATAATAATGAGTAATTAATGACGCCGCTTGTCTAGCAACAAGTCGGTAATTTGTTTTTGTTTTGAGAGCTGTCTCAGTACACACACGTGCGTTGTGAGTCGTTTAAATACTATCACAAACACTTTGAAACGTTATGAATTCTGGAGGGGCGCGCTATGTTATTGTAATTTATCTCTAACATAAGCAACCAATCACTTACCATTACATAACAAATGACTACTATCATCATCATTCAACAAATCCCTCAACCGAACACCGAACAGTTCCACTCAAACACTGCTCAACGCATCTCATCGCCTAACAAAATGGCGGTCCACCCTCCGTTTACTTTTTAAAAGCTAGGAAAATAAACAAATCCTGCGCGCAGCACGAAAAATAACAAAACCACTCGACCGAATCCCCGACGTTAAGGAGAATAATAAGAATTTTCAACATAGTAAAAATACATTGTCTTGCCAACCACGGTGCATTGAGACTTTTAGCTTTTTTTTTTGCTGTAAATTTGCTGCGCGTGGTTCTGAACGTGAATGCTTGAATGAGTCCTGTATCTAATTAGGGAGCTTTATTTGAACGTACATTGTAGTTACCTAGACAAGCAGGAGCTGAAAAATTCAGCAAGAATAAATATATTTTTATTTTAGTAGTAGTAGCAGTAGCCCGTTTGATGTCAAAGTCAAAGTCAAAACATTTATTTTAATTACACCACTTACAGGCACTTGTGAATTGCAATAGGCGCGCTTCGTATTTCATGGGACTTAAACCAAATGAGGGTGTACTGATGGATACACCTCTGCCTAACCCTTTGGGTGCCGATCCACACTCCGAGGCTACTACTGTGAAATTCCTGATGGGAAAACCCAATAACATTTTGCCTGACCTGGAAATCACACCCATGACCTCATGCTTAGCAGTCACAATTTTATTTAAAAGATTCCCTGCCACTTCCTCAATCATAGGTGTAAAACATTCTATCTACTAAATTAACTTATAGATTCCGCAACGCTATTCAAGCGAGGAGTTATCAAGAGTAATCTCACGGTGTGTAGGTAGATAGTAATCCATTGCTGGCTCATTTATGTCGATCACCAGTCAATAGGCTTCGGTTGGCTCGTCGGTCGGGCGTTGAATGTGCAATACTGACGTCTCGTAAATGTACAATTTTGACGTCGAGTGCAATGTTGACGTCTTCGTAAGTGCTTCAAATAGACTCGCTTATTTGCATGGAATTTAGATAAAGTCAAACCATGTATTTCAATTAGACCATTTACAGGCACTTTTGAATTATCAAAGAGTTGCTCAGTTAGTCAGAAAGTTGAAGCTAGTTGCTCGTTCCAAAACGTTTTGGAACGCTTGTGTGTTGTTATTATAGTTTACCTACAAATACTAAGATTGGAATTCGTATATAAAATAAATCTGTACAAATTCATTATTCATACCCTTCCTACTTAAAAAGAGAGCAAATAATTTATAAATAATTACGTTTCCTGTTTTTTATACACATAATTATAGGTACTGCTCTAGTAGCCAGTAACAACCAGTAATTTAAATAAATTAAACAAAATGTCCCATCAAAAACATTTAAATCGTCGAACAAACATAACGTTCAATTAAATTTAAACCTTTCATTAACAGAGACGGTGTTCCTAATTAATATAAACGTCTTCAGTGAAGCGTAATACGGACTTAGCATTCAAAGTATTACATAAGTAATAATTAATATTATAAAGCCGAAGAGTTTGTTTGTTTGTTTGAACACTAATCTCCGGAATTACTGGCCTGATTTTGAAAATTCTTTCGCCAACTGTAAGCTGCATTATTACTGAGTGCTATAACTAAAAATGACGCGAATAAAGTCACGGCAAAAGTGCTAGTCAGTAATAATAATTAATAGCTGAAAAATTAATTTGTTTGTTTTTCTGAAAGCGCTAATATCCGGAACTACTGACTCGATTGAAAAAAAATATTTTCTATATTATAGCCTATTTATCAAAGAAGGTTATAAGCTATAAACCATCACGCTACGACTTACGGGAGCAGAGCAGTAAACAAAAACATAACAGAACGCGGATGAAACCACGGAGTATTGCTAGTAAGTAATAATATTTTCTAGTAAATAAACATGTCGGACATTAACGTGAGATTAAAGTTGTATAATTTAACAGATAGGTAACACGGGTTTGAGATAACATCGTTTTTAATTGCAGGTTTTGGAATTAATATAGAGGTGTATGTTCTGAGCGTGCGCACTGGGAGTTTCGAACTGTTTTTTCAAACTTTGAATTTTAGTTCAGTTCGTTTTTATGCTTGTAATAATTAAACTTTATTTTAACACAATTTTTTTAAACTTCCTCGACTCTTTCTCTTCCTGGACTGCCTCGTTGGTCTAGTGGTCGCAAGCGCGACTTCTGTGCATAAGGTCTTGGGTTCGATTCCCAGGTCGGGCAAAGTGTTATTGGGTTTTTCCATCACGAATTACTCAGTAGCAGCCTCGGAGTCGATTTGTGCCCGGTTGATGGCAATAGGCTCGCCCCCTATTACATGGGACTAAAACATAACCGGCGAAATGTGGGTGTACTAATGGGTACACCTCTGCCTAACCCTTCGGGGATTACAGGCGTGATGTTATGTTATGTGTTATGTTTTTTAAACTTCATATTTTTCGCATTCATAATTTTATTGGTTTAAGGGTTAATTTTTAAATCGCCAGATAACACTTAATGGAGTGATAAAAATGGCGGATTGACAGATTTTGTATAGAAAATAATCGAAATGTCATGTTTACTCTTTGGATAATAGTTACCTGAGTATTAAAAATTAGCTTCTAAATGAAGCAGGTTTGGCGCAGTAGGTAATAACTCATAATTGATTCCCGCATAGAACTAATATTGGTTTAGCCTAGAGGTTATAGTTTCGGGTCTAGTTGTTTGATATGTGAGTTGGTATGTCTGTAAACGCACCCATAATACAGGAGAAATTCCTAGTATAGAACAACGTTTTTTAAAAAGAAAGAAAGGCACAAGCATTCGTTCGTAATAAGCTGCATTATGAAACAATGCAATAAAAGCCACTGTACAACTACGTCGAGGCATCTCAGATACAATCTTTACCAACTCAATATTGGTAAAGCTAAAAGTAAAGTAAATTTATAATAAGTAAGTTTGCCTACATATATTTTTGTAAACACACCCACGTTACAGAAATTCCTAATGTGGGGCAACATTGTCTAATAATATAACAATAAGACATTTTACAACACACATCATTACACTACAAACGTGCGTGCACGCACGACTAAGCACGCCGTATGTTTCCGTAGTAAATGCGTGTGGCCACGATTACGAATCAGCTTGTCCCAACCTATTAGTCCGCCCCAAGCTATGGACGATCAAACGAATGAAATTGTACTACAATACCGATTTATTTTATTTCATATAGTCTTACTGCCTACACTGTTATTTTTAAAGCAGTATGAAGTTGTGTAATAACATCTTCACCTTGAGTGGTTTTAAATAAGATGCAGTGAACAGTTAATGTAGAGAGAGAAGCCACACACAACGCCGACAATAGTACATTATGAAACAAGTGAGGTTAGTTTGTCATTAAACTTGAGACTGGAAGCAGAAAGCGCGAGTGTAATGGAGTCGAAAGTGTTATGATAACGTAACGTTTTGGTGGTATACTCGTAACAAAAGTAAAATTTAAATAATACGCTGCATTATACACAGTTAAAAGTCAATTAACGACCAAAAAACGATTTTTAAAAACAAGCTCTAATTTATAATTATTTCTAAATTGAGTATTGGACATTATATTGTCATCAGAACTAAAGGTGTATGCAAAATTTCAGCTCAATCGGATACCAATAAATGATCAAAAATTGGAAATTTTGAAAGGACAACTTACATAAATACGAATAGTGCAAGTTAAATTAAAGCTTGAATAATAATACCGATGAAAATTCTAATTCTCAATTCTAAGCATTTTATATATCTGCTTACCTTCTTTATATTAATGGGGCTAATATACTAATGAAAAGTAGCAACTTCGCTAAAGTCAGTCTCAAAAAGAAACTCCGATCGTCGTTTGTTAAGGCAAGTTCGGCCAAGCCCCGGGAGCTCTTCCTGGAAGCCTCGATCGTGCAGGCCTGGGTGTCATCACCAGACAGGCCTGCTAACGTCAACGACGAGGCGGAGTGGTTCCAGGAGGCCATGTCTATGATCTGCGACATGGCAATGCCCCGGGCCCGGCCAGGAAGCGCCCGGCGTCAGGTGTACTGGTGGTCGCGCGAGATAACGGCGCTACGTGAGGCGTGCGTTGACGCGCGACGCCTGTACGCCAGGCACCGCCGGTGCCGCATCCGACCTCCGAATGCGGCAGCCATTGAGGCGGAGCTGTACGAGGGGTACAGGGCGGCGAAGACTGCCCTCCGAGATGGGATGCTGCGGGCTAGAGATCTATCCCGCAGGGAGATGCTGGAGTCTCTGGACAGGGACCCATGGGGGCGCCCGTACAAATGGGTGCGGGAAAAGTTCCGCCCCTGGGCCCCCCCGTTGACACAGAGTCTCCGGCCCCAACTCGTGGAGGGCGTCGTGAGCGCCCTGTTCCCTTCTCGGGGGGAACATACCCCCCCGCCCATGGCTCCGCCCCTGGCGGTGTCAGACGAAGACGCGGACCACGGCGACGACGGCGACTACAATGCTCCGGAGGTGGCCGAGGTAGATCTGAGAGTGGCGGTACAACGGCTGAAGGCCAAGAATGCCGCCCCGGGACCCGACGGCTTACCTGGGAAAGCCTGGGTCCTGGCCTCGGGGGCTCTCGGTCCTCGACTGAGGGGGCTCTTAAGCGCATGTTTGGAGAGGGGCCGGTTTCCGCTTCGTTGGAAGACGGGGAAACTGGTCCTCATCAAGAAGCCGGGGCGCCCTGCGGACTCACCGTCCGCATACCGGCCCATCGTGTTGCTCGACGAGGTGGGCAAGCTCTTTGAAAGAGTAATTGCAAACCGCCTCGTCGGGCACCTGGGGAGATCAGGGCCGGACCTTGCGGAAAGCCAGTTCGGCTTCCGCAGGGGGCGCTCCACGGTGGACGCTATCATGCGCGTGAGGGCCCTCACGACGGGGGAAGCAGTATCCCAGGGCAGGGTCGTCTTGGCGGTGTCTCTCGACATCGCCAATGCCTTCAACACCTTGCTCTGGAGTTGCATCAGGGAGGCACTCCGGTATCACCGGATGCCGACCTACCTCCGTCGTGTGGTCGAGGACTATCTGACGGATAGAGCCGTAATCTACCCCGGCCAACGGGGAGAGTGGAACCGGCGAGAGATGTCGTGCGGTGTCCCACAGGGATCGGTCCTGGGACCGCTTCTGTGGGACATCGGATACGACTGGGTGCTGCGCGCTGACCTCCCTGACGGCGTCAGCGTGGTCTGCTACGCTGACGACACGCTCGTCCTGGCACAGGGAGAGTCGCACCAGGCGGCGGCCGACTTAGCGACGCGAGGGGTTGCGACAGTCGTCGAAAGGATCCGGCAATTGGGACTCGAGGTGGCATTGCACAAATCCGAGGCCATGTGCTTTCATGGTCTTCGGAACGCGCCACCGTCGGGTTCCCAAATAACGGTGGGAGGGGTTCACATCGGCGTCGAGGCGACGATGAAGTATCTGGGTCTCGTCCTCGACAGCCGGTGGAGCTTCAAGGAGCACTTCCGACGTCTGGCTCCTCGATTGGACAGGGCTGGGGCCGCTTTTTGGCGGCTCCTGCCCAACCTCGGGGGACCAGGCGCCTCCTGCCGGAGGCTTTACGCCGGAGTCGTGCGGTCCATGGCCCTCTACGGGGCCCCTGTGTGGGCCCCTACCATCAGGCGGCGGCCACCAGCCAAGTTGGTGGCATGCCAGAGGGTCATGGCCATCCGGATAATCCGGGGATACCGTACGGTCTCCGGCGAAGCGGCAAGCCTCCTTGCCGGATTGCCGCCGTGGGATCTGGAGGCAACAGTCCTCCAGCGCGTCTACGAGTGGCGTGTGGACGCGCAGCGCCGGGGCGAAACCCTGCTGCCGCGGCAAATCGTGGCACTGCGGGGCGAGCTCCGGTGCGATCTCATGGCGGAATGGGAGATGCGACTGTCGCAACCCAAGTTCGGGCACGCCGCAATCGCGGCGGTAAGACCCCTCTTTGAGGAGTGGCTGGAGAGGCGCTACGGCGTCCTCACCTACCGCCTGACGCAGGTCCTCACCGGACACGGTAGTTTCGGGAGGTTCCTGTGTCGGATAGGGCGGGAGGAAACGCCCGGGTGTCACCACTGTGTGGATCGCCCGGAGGACACGGTGGAGCATACGGTGCAGGACTGCCCCGCTTGGGCAGATCACCGCCGTGTCCTCACGGAGGCGATAGGCGGCGGCGACCTCTCGCGTCCGGACCTGGTTCAGGCCATGCTCCGGGGCGAGAGGGAATGGGATGCAGTCACCTCCTTCTGCGAAGCAGTAATGCTAGCGAAGGAGGAGGCGGGCCGCGTGAGGGAGAGAACCACCTCACGCCCCAGCCGCCGCGGGAGACGCCCAGGGCGTCGGACGTCGCGAGGCGACATCCGGCCACCGTAGGCGCGGGCTTGCGGACGGCGAGTAATGGGTAGCTCGCCGTCCGATCAAGGACCAAGCCCGGGTCGACGGCGCGTTCTGTTCGCGCGCGCCTCAAAGAGCTGTCAGCACAGGGACGGGGCCCCCAACGGGGCCAACGCCTGCCGGGGTTGCGGGACGTCTTAACAGGATACCGTGGCCCCGGAACGTAAAGGGCAACAGAAGGAACAGGGTGGTTTTTTAGTCAGTAAACTGACAGTCCCTTCCGCCCCACCCAGGGCGGAAGGAGTCATTTGATGATTTTTACCACCTCAAAAAAAAAAAAAAAAAAAAAAAAAAGTTCGGCCAAGCTAAATTTTAAAGTTTAAAGCGCATTATCCAGCATCTAAAACACAAATTTCTAAATCAAAAACTCCAGCATCCCTCAACTAAATCTAACTAAGCCCTTTGCCTTCATAAAAGTCTGCAAAACCGACTTCAAAAGGCTTGCAACAGTAATCGTCCAGTTGGAGTTGAGCCTATAAATTGAAGTTGCTACCACGTTCTTACAATTTAACATCGTTGGAGCGTTACAGAGAGAATTTCCCAGCATTCTCCTGTACTCTGTTCAAAATATCTTTATCCAATTTTATTTTTCTTGTAGAAGTACAAGGTTTTGTGTGGGACTGTAGTTCTTTTTAGTTTAAGTGAACTTTGAAATTGAATTACTGTAAATCTTTGAGTAATAATGTTGGACCTGGTCTAGATTATAATCAGAGCCTCTGGAGGTTATGGAGACTAAAAAATATTAAAGAATATAATTGTATTATTCTGCCAAAACTACCTAAGTGAGAGATTGTGGGTTAGCTTAGTGTGTCTACGGTTTTCCACTAATTAAAACTATTTTTATGTCTAAATAGCAGCTATTTACTAAATGCATATTAATGTATATAGGGTAGATCATTGATTGGACCGATTTTGACAGGACTCTCACTGGCAGATACCTGATGTTATGAGGAGTGAGAGGCTACTGTTAATTGGGACACACAAACAAAAAAAATACACCCCAGTTAACCGACAGTCACGCGGGAATAAGTTAGTAACTAAAAATTTGTGTAATACACATGTAATCTTGTTTAGACTGGAAACAAAATGAAAATTATAATAATGAGTACCTACCTACCTGTTGGAAATGCGAAATTGTGTTCAAATAATTCTCAAACCTCATAATCAGTGGTTACGCTGAATATCTCATTAACCGAAGTAATGAGATTTAGAAAACAATACAAAGTACAATACCTACGTTCTGTTTCAATAAATTCACTTGTTTTTTAGGGTTCCGTGCACAATATGTACCATACGGGACCCTATTTAGGACTCCGCTTTCAGACTATCACAATATTGTGGAGTTTCTTGCTCGTTCTTCTCCATAGAGGCCTACCTCCGTTTTGGAACGAGCAACTAGCTTCAACTTTCGGACTAACTGACCGACTCTTTGACAATTCAAAAGTGCCTGTAAATGGTCTAATTGAAATAAATGTTTTGACTTTGACTTTGACTATTGTGTCTATTAAACCGTAATAGCTTAGGAAGACATTCGAAATTTTCTGAGTCTGTATTAACTTTAGCCGCTGCAACAATTATTGACACAAAAAATCGAGGTGAAAATTAAAGTCCCCATGCAAGAAACGTGTAGGTATACATTTAAGTATCTTTCAATTTAAGAAATGAAATACATAAAATAAACTTATGGGTTCAGTCCATATGGTACACTAAAAACAAAATGACATTTTATTTTTGTAATAAATTGTTATTGAGCCTTAAAGTACTAAGAATTAACTTTTAGAAGGGGCCAACTAGATTCGATTCAATTTTATTTTTGTATTTGACGTTCAAATTGCCTTACAATGACCTAATTAGAATACTTTAACTTTGACTTTTCATAATCAGACTACTAGTTCCGGAGATAAGCGTCTTCAAATCAATAAACTCTTCAGGGTAAAAGAATTATTATAATTATGTAGATTATCCTAGAACTAACTACTTTTAACAATTGAAAAAGTAATATTTTACGTTTCATTTTAGAGTTGAAAATATATTACAACATGTCATCATTAAAAAGATCTCGTGAGAATGAATAAAGACTCGTTCGCCACTAGCTCTTCAATTTGTAGGGAAAAAAAAAACGTGCAAGTATCTACAGTCGTTTTAAAACTTAATGGCGTAAACTAAAATTATTTTGGGATCGTTAAAGTTGAAAATATGGCGCTATTTGAAAAGAAAACATTCTGTGTCATTTCATATTTGGTATGGAAATTATAAGTGTAAGTAAACTATTAAAAAGAAAAAAATATGAAACATAACATCACGCCTGTAATCCCCGAAGGGTTAGGCAGAGGTGTAGGTACCCATTAGTACACTCACATTTCGCCAGTTATGTTTAAGTCCCATGTAATAGGGGGCGAGCCTATTCAAAATACTATGAGACATTTATTAAGGAAACTACAGAGAAGACAAAAAAAAGTCATGTTTTTAAATAAATTTTAACATACAACTAGCGAACCACCCCGGCTTCACACGAATTGGGTGCAAATTTCCGACTCTGTTAGTGAAATTTCCAATATTAAATCTTTCTTTAAAACTTTTGTCCGGGAAATTACAAACACAATCAAAAAAAAATCAGCCAAATTCGTCCAGCCGTCTTCGAGTTTTGCGCTTAGCAACTCGTTTAGCCATTCATTTTTATTTATATAGAGTTTTAGATGGATAGATGAAAAGATAAATTAAAGACGACTTAATTAATCAAGTCAAATGTAAAACAAAATAAAACAAGATAAACACACAACACTAAATACAAAATTCAAGAAATATTTCATAACAAACAATGAATTTCAAACATTCCAGATGCATTCAAAGCAATATTTGTCTTCGTAAGCTCCGGTATTCCTCCTATAACGATCATAGATTCTTTTGTGTACGAAATTCAGTTCCAGACGATAAAATATAGGAACATCCCCGAGGCTCACCTGTCGGCGATATAAAACCTACATAAAACTATCCGTTTTATTGTTCTGCTTTAACTTTTACTACCTCTACGATCATATGAATATGTTTCAGGCCATGGCACTCATATTTTTCAAGGACATAAAGTTTGGTTTATGGAGGTTTGTGTACGCGATTTTTGGAAGGGTCACCCCTTATGGAGATGTGTGGGATGAAGTATGAAGAACCGATCCCTTGGAGAAATAAGCGGAGATATTTGAAGGAACGTCAATCATTGTAGTGGATGGTTATTACTATCCAAGTTGACGGATGCTCACAAGGCTATTGTTAGAGCATTAGAGATTGTGATCGTGTCAAAAGGTCTTACTTTAATAAAGATTATGGGGTCTCTGAACGTAGTAAGTTGCGTTCTTGAGTAATTTGGGGACGACATCAAAGTCAAAGTCGTTTTTGAGCGTCATATACAAGAAAAAAGAATTGACTTTAGTTTATGTTTCCAAAAAGTAGCTTCGTTTGAAGAAGAAAAAGAAAAATAATAAAAGGTTATTATTGTCTTACTGCATCTTCTCATACGGAGAAGTCACAAGCATTAATCGCCACGCTTGCTCAAGGCATATTGGCAATTTCAGAGTTATATTAATTAGTTTAGGTCTCCTCACGATATTTTCTTTTATGGATGTCAGTGATGTCCAAGATAAACTTAGAAAGTACATATTATGAATTGAAAGAGTCACATTAATATCGAACTTACAATCTCATACGTATAAGACGCCTTACTGTGGCCAGTGGCCAATAAGACTCTAATAAATATAATGATGTGTACAAAGTACTACAAACAAAGAAATGGCGGCTAAATTAAGTCCAAAGATACATCGATACTGTTTACGAATTCATTCATTTGTAACTCATATACATTCATTGATCACGCCCAAAAACCAACATCAAAAACGTAATTACCACCGCTCCAAAAACATTTGCTAAACAAAGCAAACATTTAAAATCGCTTTGTATCCAATTGATCAGTTTGCATGTTTTAGAGTATTAACGACTGTCGTTCATACTGGATTTAATTTCATCCAGCATCGAGTACAAATTGACATTCGGGATATTCTGGACGCTTCGTAAATTCTGGGCCAATTGTATCGTTGGCATGTGTCGTTTAATTTGGGGATTAATATATTCAGCTATATTTCTGTTTTTGTTGCTACCAATTATTTGTGAATCTGGGAATTGTTTTAGTATTGGAGTTGGACAAACTACATTCAATAAAAAACTGGAATGTTAAAATAGTGAAAATGATAGATTTATTGATGATGGTTAAAAAGGTCATTTTTTGGGGTTTGTAACTATAAAATATAATCGACTCTACTCATTTTAAGTATTACTAAT
The DNA here is from genome assembly GCA_949774945.1 of Hoplodrina ambigua. Classification (NCBI taxonomy): domain Eukaryota; kingdom Metazoa; phylum Arthropoda; class Insecta; order Lepidoptera; family Noctuidae; genus Hoplodrina; species Hoplodrina ambigua. Next base: position 1,062,136 of record OX458982.1, read on the forward strand.
ACATGAACCCATCCCCCACGGGACATCCCTGCCCGCATGGGGGTATACCTTAGCTGTTCTAGATCGCGCCATATTTTCATCCCACCGGACTATGAGAGAAAAGAAAGAGGGAGTGCACCTGTGTTACTAAATACCGTTATGCATTACCATCTCCTGTGTCTTTGACTATAGTATAAATTACGATTAGTCGCCGTGGCCAAAATTCAATAATCGACGTCAGCGATGAATAAGTGACTGTAAAGTCACAAACTTACATTGTTTTAGTTAATTGATAGTCTTTAGATATGACAATAGATACAGACAAAGTCAATATGTTTAACAAAGAAAATAAAGTGCTGGTAGACAACAGTACAGTGTACGTACTTATCAAAATACTAATCACCGAAGCAGAAGAGGCTCTTCGGTACGTACCCATTACCCATCCTACTAATGATAATAATGAAAAAACAATAACCATTATTAATGCATTAGTAAGTATTGAATGAATAATGTAATTTATGCCTTGTCGAGACAAATTAAAATATACAAAGTTTACGTTGAACTCAGAATTTTAAAACTCATTCTGCGGATTATTTCTCGCTTTATTTAACTTTGTCACCAAGATTTTAAGAACTTTCGAGGGTTCATGGTCGCTAAATTATTCGTGAACGAAATTCAAAGCTTTTATTTTAAAATTGTTTGCGTCCTCTCCTTTGAAACGTGCTACAGCTATGACTATATTGCTTAGACTAACTTATGCCCGTGACTTCGTCCGCGTGATTATCGGATTTTAGGTACAGCTATCTGCTATTGAAAGTTCTGTCAATGAGTCTAGCTGTTAAGGATATTAAATGGAACAAACAGACACACAAAAAAAATTGTATAGAGTGGTTTTTTGTTTGAAACACATTGTAAACATTTATATGTAGGTACTTAGTAAAAAACTCTTATTTTGATACTACAAACAGAGTCTTTATATATTTGTGAAGATTCTCCATTTCATATTATGTATGTACTATTTGTTAAGTGGTTATCGTATTTCAATAAACAATGATCACTTACGTACCTACCCATCCCTTCATCGTATTCTACTCTGATATCTGATTAACCCTCAGAAACCTTATCTATAGCTATTTCATCTTGATGGAAGTTCGACATACCCACAATAATTAGTCGAACATCAATTCAAATTCTAACTCTTCAAACAGTAGATGAACAATTCCAACCTGCAAGATCTCATCTCGACGCGCCCTCGGGATTCCAAAACTTGATCTCTAACTAACTCAGTCTTCATTATACATTGAACAAATACATCTGTTTGCGAAGGTTCCCTAAAGGCTCAGTTATCGGAGTTTCATTATGATTACCGTCCAACTTTTCATTTTATTTGAAAACCTTTATTGGAGTATAAAGACGGAACTTGTTATTTTTCTGTTTGATTTTCTGAAAATTAATAAGTTAAATGTTTGGAGCTTTAAGATGATTCCATCAGAGTTGAGGGGAAATAAAATGTTGTTTTGTTCTGTCAACTTAACTTTTAATGATTAATCACTATTGGGTGTTCTGTTTCCGCTTAATGAAACAATAAAGTGATTTATAGCAAAAGCTTTATCTGTTGAACAAATATTTTAAAGATTTTTTTCCATTTCGATCAGCTGTTCTAGAGATGTCTGATGTCTTATAAAGATACATCTGTATCATCTACTACTGGACTCAGACCTCATCATTATTATTTGACATCATCATTATATCAATGCTTGATTATGACCGCAGCTGTAACCGACCATTAATCCTAACAAATACACCATTCGAAACCACCACTCCCAAAATTCGCCAAAACCCACATCTGTTCACATATTCATGTAGACGTACTGTACCTTCCATTATCACAAACACAAATCAATTCCTGAATAGATAATGCGGTTAAGCATACAACGGGGAGCTGGGAGCCCAGCATTTGGGATCCGGAGGCAACCGCAGGAAATTGGCAGGATAGCAATACGTTACAAGTATTATTCATCGGTGTTTCCTGGTCGGCTTCCTTTTTACGCCCAATTTGAATATAGCGATGTTAATTTTGTTATTGGTTGCCGGAGAAATGGTAATTAGTGTTTTTTTTTCTGTGCAGTGTTGGAGAAATTTTAAATTTATATTGTGCTCCAGTTTTCTTTGCGTTCGTTAATATATTTTTTTTTTGTCTCTATGAAAACGTCAGTATTATGTATCTACATACAGATAGCGACAAGACAGAATGCAAAATCAAGAATGAAGTAGTTAAAATTCTTTATGACACAAAGAGAAGAGAAATTAATCACTGTCAAAAACTGAAGATAAATTAGAGCTAATTTTGACAGATTAAAATTGAGGTTTAATTCGAATACTTTTTAAGTTAGAAGAATTGCCACACTAGTAAAACCTTGATTATTTTAGAAAAGTACATATTCCAACGTGCCAATGCTGCCAGTCTTTTGGGCACATTTTCAGTAGATGGCGATGCGGATTTTTTGTTAGATGCCATTTCCTATTTTAATATTACATTATTTGTTTTGTCGTTATAGGTTATCTTATTTATCAAGTCTATAATTATTAACCATATTACTGCATTACAAAATATTACTGATTAAAAAAATCTACTTAAAAACTAAACCACCAGAAATGCTAAACTAAATTTAATTCCACGCTAGCACCTGTGGTTAGTAAACGGAACTCGTGTAATGAATGTTACTGCATTCTCAGAAGTCTTGCCTCCAACTGTGGTTACTGCTGATTCAGAACCTGGCACTAGATGTTCGATATTAAACGAGGAATCTGTGTTTAACTTGAGACCTGTACTTACATTGTTTGAGTTTGATGTAAAATTTTTAATGAATGGAATGATCGATTCATTTATTTTTTTAATGTATGCAGTTGGTTAATTCTGCAAGGTAGCAACTACGGGCTTCATATAGTTGAATAAAATTATTGTATTACGGTTATACGTTTCAAATCCATGGAAATGGATACTAACGATAGTACCATACTTAAATAATTCATTTCAATTGTAGTTGTTTTTGTAATCTGTAAACTTTGCTACTGAAATTAAATGTACCGTCACAAAAAGTAATGACGTCTTGATACTGCGGGCATCAATTCTTAAGACCTTTTGAATAACCTAAACCTGCACCTCAAAGTACTGGAATATAAGGTTTTTAATAATAACAGTCTTACCAACTTTCTTCATAAGCAACAAGAGCCTTCATCCTGAAATCAATACGGTATTAAACAAGATCTAAAAATATTCCCCATAAGGTACCTACCGCCCTCAAACTTGGTCCCCTGTCAAGTAATAATTGCTCAAAGTTTGAGACAAGTTCGTGAAAGTACATGATATTGTTTGCACGAAGCCTGTTTAATGTTCAGGCTTGTTTGTTGTCATTTCTACAAGTTTTACTTAAACAACATGTTTAGGTGTTATTTTGTGAAAAACAGTGAAAACTTGTTAGAATATTTTAACTAAAGATAAACTGTAACGTGACGCTGTTGGAGTATTTACTTCTTTATGTACTTAGTTGCTAACATTTAACAACGTAGTTACTGGTTATGTGATGTATGTTCTTACACCCTTGTATATAAAACTATGAGTAGTGACAGAGAAGTGGAAAGGGATTTTTTGTCTTGGCATGGGCATTTGAAGAGGAGGGATGAAACACATATGACCAGGATAGTTTTGAATATGAATGTGGATGGAAGGAGAGCAAGAGGAAGGCCAAAGAAAAGATGGATGGATTGTGTGAAGAATGATATGAAAGAAAAGGGAGTCAGTGATTGCATGACAACTGACAAGACAGAATGGAAGAAGAAAACATGTTGCGCCGATTGTAAGGGCAGGAAGATGATGATACAAAAGTATGAGTAGGTTGTACTTTTTTAGTTTTAATAAAATATAACTATTTTAAGTAGGTACCTATTTAACATACCATAATTCCTTTATTTCCCAAAGGGTTAGCCAGAGGTGTACCCATTAGTACACACAAATTTCACCAGTTATGTTTAAGTCCCATGTAATAAGGGGCGAGCCTATTGCCATCAACCAGGCACAAATCCAGACGCCGAGGCTGCTACTGAGAATTTCCAGGGCTGACACGATTATATTGCTACATTGTTCTTATTCATTCTGCTAACATATCTAGAACACACAAGACTAAAATTCTTGCCGTTTCAACCGTAAGCAATCCTACAAAGATCAGAACCATAAACGAGACAAAGATATGAAATAACACGCAAGCAATAATATTCCTTAACGACAGTGTTGTAACGACGCTTATAACCCACATTCAGGCAATAACAGAAAGTATGAAATTGTATGAGCTTTTAACATTTTTTTATAGTTATATGGAATCAGTGTAAATGTGACTTTTAGTCTGGTTCTTTTGGAAATGATAGATAGTGATAAAGCTAATTACAATTCTATATAATTAAACAAGGCGCAGTGATTTTCAACTGGAATCAATAATTATATAAGTAACTTTTTTAGTTCCTGATTTTTAAATTCGAAGTAGCCACCTTGCTGCTGGATTGTATTGGATGGAAGAAGACGACACAATAATATAGTCACGCGACACTACCTGCCTACTCAATGGAGAGGTGTATTCTTAAATACTGTCAAACATGAACAACTAAAAGAAAACACAAAGATGCAAAACTAAACCTTGTATTCAATATGATAAGTTATAAATTTCGTATGATACAATCAGCTCTCTATTTGGTAGCTGATTTAGACATAGACCAGAATAAGATAATGTACTCAGATCAGAAGCAAACAAAATGATGCACTCCATAGCGAACCACAACAGATATTGGTATAGGATTCATTGTTGAAAGGATAGACACCTACCATTACTTATACACCATCGTGATCTTCCAAGCTAATAGCATACTAATGCTAGAACTGTCCCTAGGTTCAATTTTCTAGATTTTGCTAAAAGTATCATTAGGTTTTTCCATATCGAATTTTTCAGTAGCAGCGCGGAGTTTGGGAGCTGATGGTGTGATACAAAGTCAAAGTCAAAGTCAAAACATTTATTTTAATTAGACCATTTACAGGCACTTTTGAATTGTTAAGGAGTCGGTCAGTTAGTCCGAAAAATGAAGCTAGTTGCTCGTTCCAAAACGGAGGTAGGCCTCTATGGAGAAGAACGAGATAGAATCTCCACGGCACTCTTTTTAAATTAGGTTTTTACAAAATCCTGGTTACAATATTCTGGTTGATTCTATATGTAAAATCATGAAGATAAATATAAAACAGTAGTAAAAAAACACTAAAAATAAAGATGTAAGCCATAGCAGTTAAGAGATGACCAATCCTAACTGACAGCACTCGTTCACGAGCATGACGCATGCCCCCGTGCCTCGCAAAAGCACGTAAAGCCGGATCTCCCCCCATGTGTCGGATTGCTGTCCCATTGGACTTTGAGAGTGAGGGAAGAGGGAGTGCACCTGTTTTTGCGTACTTGGCTCCATTGAGCCGAGTGACCAAAATCGGTCAAGGATATTATTATAATGCTAGAAGCTTGCCCTTGTCATCAGGGTTGGTACTAATCCCACACAAAGCTGTTTAGACCAAGAGTATTAAAGGGACTATTATTAGAAGCAGAGATTTCGTGTAATTTTCAAGGGTGCCCCATTGAAAAAGGTAAGTACGGTATTTGGATCAAGAGGTAGGGGCGTAGAAATCTCGACCTTGTTTGATATTGTTCGGACAGATCAAAATATGGGTCAGTACGAAAGATAGCCGAAGAAACGGACCTATTTATAGAAGCTCACAATATTTATTTATGTCTAAGTTATTCTTTATTCTAATTCTGATATGATACAGGACAAGGATTAAAATATTAAAAAAAATCAGATTAAAATGTTACATAGTAAAAATTTAATACAGAAAAAGCACACGTAAATACAATGACGAATATAATGTGCGAATCAGATATTTCCAATTTTAAAATCCGTCGAATTTACGTTCTTTTACAGGCCTAAGGATAAAATTATAAAATACGTACGAAATGAAAACAAACGATGCCGCCATTATTCTGCTACAAAACAACTTCTCAACGCTGCTCGGTCATTTGACTTAATATAACACAGAAGGACTCCACTGTGGCCTATTAGATGAATTAATAAGTGAAACATGACTAGAATTTCTTATCAACAAAGATTTATATATATTAAAGTCTGAAAGTGTTGAAGCGAGTAACATTTTATGTCTCGTTTAAGACTTTAATTGAGAAAAGTCGGTTGAAAATTATTTTCTTTTGTTGATTTCTGAGAAAGGCGATAAATGCGTCAATTTGAAATGCTATTAGGAGGGGATGAGTTAAATTGTTATTAATTGTTATCTATACTATATAAAGAGGAAAAATTTGATTGTTTGTGTGTTTGCTTTGAATAGGTTCCGAAACTACTGAACCGATTTTGAAAAATTCTGTCACTGTTGGGAAGCTGCGCTATCCCCGGGTGACACAGGCTATCTTTTATTTAGTATCAGCACTGCACCCGTGCGAAACCGGGGCAGGTCGCTAGTACCTAAGTGATATAAGGGATGTTGAAAGACAATTAACATTGCATTAGATTTTTGTTTTTCTGTCGTTTTTGCCTACCCCCATGGGAAAAAGGCGACAGTTTATATATGAATGTATGTTCTTCAATTTCTTATTTATAAAACATAACATCACGCCTGTAATCCCCGAAGGGTTAGGCAGAGGTGTACCCATTAGTACACCCACATTTCGCCAGTTATGTTTTTAGTCCCATGTAATAGGGAGCGAGCCTATTGCCATCAACCGGGCACAAATCCAGACTCCGAGGCTGCTACTGAGAAATTCCTGATGGAAAAACCCAATAACACTTTGCCCGACCTGGGATTCGAACCCAAGACCTCACGCACAGCAGTCGCGCATGCGACCACTAGACCAATGAGGCAGTCATTTCTTATTTATATGGGACTTAAACATAATTGGCAAAATGTGGGTGTACTATTGGGTACACCTCTGCCTGCCTACTGTCGCTTGTTCTATCCTAATTTTGTCAGTGAAGACTTGTAATTGGCCTTCTTTCACTATTGAAAACCTTTCTACAACCTAGCTGTAAGTGTTCCTATATATCCTATATAAACCACTCGATGCGCGAGCGCACTGATTAACGTAGCACTCGATTTTGTAGCGCTACATGTAGTAGTTGTTTATTGTAATGTTGGCAGGCTGGCTTTTGGTCTGATGATGCATTTATTCATACAGGCTGTATCAATAAATCTTTTTTTTTTAGGTTGGTAGACGTATTTCCTTTCTGATGGCTAGACCATGAGCAGTCATGGGGGTTCTGAGTTCTTCTGTGACAAATCTTAAAGTAAACTTCATACTTAACATTCTAATTAAAGCGGCCATAGTAATACACACTCTGTACAAATTTCTACTTTCTATCTACATATTACGCTAAATGAGATACAACCCGTTAACAGACAGACGGACGGACAGACAGGCGAACAATGGAGGCTGTATGGAAACAAAAACATGAAAGGAAATATTTTCCATAATACTACAAAAAATTCTTTGAAGCTTTAGATCCATTTGATAGCAAAGTCTTTGTAATATAAGAGCTTTGTTGGGTCTTACCCCGTCTAGATGGAAGTGCACAGTTTGTATTCCTAGAAATTCAACAGCCATATAACTCTAAGGTAGAATAACTTCATGTTATGCATTGTCAAGCTAGTTTCCGTTCGCATGCAATAAAATGAACGTTTGTTCAGTATAAAATACGCATGAATTGTAAAACGTTGGAATATTTTTTGTTTGAAAATATTTACGTTAGTGCGGTAAAGTTAGGTTTATTATATTAGTTATTTGTGATATTTTTTCGTTAGTTTATCATAAATCTAGTCATTTTTTATGAAAGTGAGAAAGAGCAATCTACAACAAAAAATAATTAAAGTAAAAATTAATAAATAAAATAATAAAATATAATGACTACATTGGTCTAGTGGTCACAAAGCGCGACTACTAAGCATGAGGGCGTGGGTTCGATTCCCAGGTCGCGCAAAGTGTTATTAGGATTTTTCCATCGGGAATTTTTTAGTTGCAGCCTCGGATTCTTTATTTGTGCCTGGTTGATGGTAATGGACACGCCTTCTATAACATTTTACCTCAAAACATAACTGGTGAAATGTAGGTGTACTAATGGGTACATCTCTGTCTAACCCTACGGGGATTACTGTCATGATGTAATGGTTAAAATGTTATTTATCCAATGACTACCCAGCATTACATCCTATAATGGTGACATAATAAATAAACGCAATGCGCAATATTCCAAATTTAATTCAAAATACGAAAATATGGCTTGTGATAAAAAACAAAACACTATAAATAGACAAATTCGCAATCCCGGAACGGATTAAAACCTTTTCAGTGCACGACCGCAAAACAAAACTATCCACCACTGTCCAAAGAGGAACTAGGACCAAGAGCGTTATCAATAGATCAATTAAGAACTTTTCACTGGACGGATTACTGTTTGCAACAAAACTTTCCCCAGGTTTTAATACTAAGCTCTCGTAATTCGAGGTCTAATCATTAAAAAGTTTTGCCTTTTTAATCTCGTAGGATTGGCTGGTGGTGTGAGTATGGTTGATGTATTTTTTAGGCAAGGAAATTGGCTATTTACTTATCTTCTTTAAGTAAAAGGCAAGTCGTTACTGACTGTCTGATCCATCAACACATAGGTAAAATTACTGAATGGATTGCGTTACAATTTAGTGAGTATGGCAGAAGTATTTTTGAGGCGCGGACATTGACTATTAACTTATCTTTTTTAAATGCAATCGTTACTGACTGACTGATTCATTAACACACAGGTCAAATCACTGAGCATATGGCAGATTTTATATGATTTAACTTAGGCTACTTTAGGAAGGAGAGTTCCGCGCAACGACCGGACACAGTTATACGGACAAAGTCGCGGGCATAAGCAAGGCATTTCAGAGCTGTAGAGCTGTAACTACAAATCAAATAAATTCTAAGAATCTTTACCACGTAATTCAAATATGAGCACTCATGAGCAGTCAATCGATGTTTTCCTAACACCCAACACACGCAATTAATGTCCCATCCACGTCAAAATTAAACAAACAGTACAATTTCCCTGAATCGTTATCATTGGCTATGATTACTGTTGCTATAAGGGTATATACACATACAACTGGCAATTTTATACATAAATCTTACTACTATTATGAATGAGCAAGTTTTAATGGATAGATGTTTGTAACTCAATTGCGCCAGAACGGATGAGCAAAAATGGATGTAATTTGGCACAGAAATAGATGACAGTTCCACTGAGTAAAGGCCTCTTCTCATGCAGAGAAGGCTCGAGTAATGATCACCACGCTAGCTCAAGCTAGATTGGCGATTTCAGACTTATATTAACTGTAAGCCCAGGTTTCCTCGCGATGTTTTTCTTTCATCGATGTCAGTGATGTCCAAAATACATTTTGAAAATACATATGAACTGAAAAAGTCACATTGATACTTACCAGGATTTCAAAGTCAAAGTTAAATCAAGCGACTTGGACCCATAACCTCATGCATGAGAATTGGGCGCCTTAACCGCTGGGATATCACTATTTCTAGTAGTAGGTCTGTATTTGAAATAGGTTGAATTGGTTCGTAATTAGTGCAGGTAATTATTTACTCGGAACTGGTTGGTTCAAGTTAAATCAATTTGCTTTTTGCTTTTACTATTTATACACGTAGATAGATCCACTGGTTTTAAAGTTTATTGAACGGATAAAATTGTCCATTATAATGAGGCACTAGACAACTGGGTGTTTTTCCAGTCGTAAACATCCTTTTGTACTTATTGGCCTAGTTGTGTTCCTTCTTCTGCTTGATATGGAAGGAAATGATAAATAAAGAATTTTCTTACTACTCCGCTGTTCCTCCCTGATTAATTTCGTTGCTTGTTTCTAGACAATTTAACCGTTTATTTGGGATTTGTCGAGATTCATAACCTCGGCGCTTTTCTGGCGGTCTCCACTGTTGATTCTGGCTTTTAGGAGTTGCAGTGATAGGGATTAGAGTAGCAGGCGTGTCCCAAAAAATGAACATAAAAACAGACATCCAATTTTAATCTTTAATCCATGACAGACTAAATGACAGAACTTCAAAAATGTTAAATTCATAGCTGTTCCAATACGCGTTATATAGTATTCCCCAAGTCAATTGAAGTTACCATCCAGCCAACTAAGTCCTCAAGCGTATCGTTTGCTGTATGTGCATACTCCCTAAACGTAGCAATATGGTCGCGTGGGTAAACTCGCGTCATTAACCGACCGAGTTAATTGGGCCCCAGTCAACAAAGATTAAGGGTATGTTGTCTGGTGTTTTTTGTTTGGTCGGCTTTTATTGGAAACCGTAATTGGTTCGTGTCTAGGAATTATTGGCAGATACATATCGATGGTGTTATTTAATTTTGTGTTTGTTGTGTTTTTTAGGTTCGTTTGTAATTTGTGGTTGCTGGAATAGTTGGTTGTGTATTGTTTGTAAAACCGTGTGTTGTTTCTAGCTGGAATTGTGGGTAGATTGATTTGATTTTATCAAAAAGTTCTGGCTAGCTTGACTGCCTTATTGGTCTAGTGGTCGTAAGCGCGACTGCTGTGCATGAGGTTTTGGGTTCGATTCCCAGGTCGGGCAAAGTGTTACTGGGCTTTTCCATCAGGAATTTCTCAGTAGCAGCCTCGGAGTCTGGATTTGTGCCCGGTTGATGGCAATAGGCTCGCCCCCTATTACATGGGACTAAAAACATAACTGGCGAAATGTGGGTGTACTAATGGGTACACCTCTGTCTAACTCTTCGGGGATTACAGGCGTGATGTTATGTTATGTTCTGGCTAGCTTTCACTGTTATGCTATTTTATTTTTTTGCTTTTCGAAATGTCATTTTGCAGGTTAACTTAGGAGGTCGTCGTCGGTTGCTTAGCTGAAAATTCCTTGGGTGATTTATAAACTAAGTGACTACATGTTAAGATACTAAAGTATATCCACCGATTCCGCCTTTTTTAATATAAACATAAATCGTCCTTACAATTTCTTCTTAAGCAGTGATCAATTTTACTTTTTAATTAATTTTGTTCCTTTTTCAGATTGTTTCCAAAATATTCTCAACATCATCCTATTCAACATCTAACAAGCCTCCTACCACATCACCTTCTTCTTCAAATTCTCCGTTTTCATTCCTCGGTCTACTATCAGCGATAATTTCACCCAATTCCGTACAACAGTACCGGCCACCTAAACGAGGTGTTCACGTGACCAAGCACTTGTACCAACAAAAAGCTACGGAAAGTTCCTTGAAATCCATTTCGGCTTCCTATCGCCGCCCAAATCTGTAGCGAAATGAAAGTGACGAGTGGTTTTTGAACAACCGTTGGTTAAGTTCTGACCTCAATATTTTGAAGGTGGATATTGAAAATGTATTGGACTACATAGGTTTAACTATAGTTATTTTGTTTCCTTGTATTTGTCACTTTGAAAGCCAAAATGGTGGTAATATAAATTGAAAAATATGAAAAATTTGATCGATCTTAATATTGTACAATGGCAGGCCTTTTATGAACATTTATTTCGATTTTTGTTCAGAAAAACCCAAACCATTATTAGATTTTCAGTAAACATTTACCTTGATTCAGTTGCTTAGACCACGTATAGGTACTATCCTTAACACTAAGCTATCTAATCGATACGTCTACACATCGTCCATTAAGGAGAGAGCATCGGAACCAAGATTACATTGGTGAAGATGCGACCCAGCTGAGACTCGAGCGATTACCGGTCGAGCTTAAAATACTTAGTTACCTGTAAGTAAACGACACTATGGGGGAGTGGCTTAGCTGAGCTGCTGTGCAACGTGTCGCGAGTACGATTCCCGAAAGGAACAATTTTTTTATGGCCTTCCAGTAGATATTCCGGGTCTTGTTGTTTGTGTATATTAGGTTATATGTTTATAAATGCGGAGAAAGGATTCCTAGTGCGGGGCAAAGATAAAAATTAAAATGTATGTTTGTTTTTTTGTTGTTTTTTGATAACCTCCTCAAAGATGAGGATGCAAAATGGTTACACCTTTATTCTTTATAAACTTGGGGCTCCATTAAGTAGTTTGTGTGTCTATAATTAATAATACCTATACCTAAACCCAGTCCAAAATAGAGGTACCTATTATCAGAGAGCTGGCCTATTCTTGAGACAAAAAATGAGTGTTGCACTACAACGAGGCAACGCTGCCAGCCTTTCTAGGCCTTTTGATACCTTATGGGTTTCCCTCCCATCGGTAAAATCGGTAAAAGAGGGGGCTTTTATATAAATTACTAGCTTTTGCCACCGACTTCGTCCGCGAAAATGTTTGTTTAGCGCCAACGCAGACGAAGTCTAAGTCGATAAAAAGTATCCCATGTACTTTGTTGGGATTCAAACTTACCCTGTACCAAATTTCATCAAAATCGGTTTAGTGGTTTAGTCGTAAAAGCGTAACAGATACACAGAGTTACCTTTGCATTTATAATATTAGTATGGATGATAAATTAGGTTGTAAAATGAATAACATTATCGAGCAAATAAAAATATTGATATTTTGTAAAACACTTTTATGAATTCTTTTTAATAAAAAGTGCCCATTGTTGTATGCTCTAACCATTTTAAACATTGCTTTTATCAATCCCTAGAAACTAGTAAATCAATCTATACGTAACATGTTTCTAAATAAAAGTCTCGTCGATAGTATTAATCTCACCAAGGTCAACTAAAGATATGACCTTCGACCTTCAGACGACACAGTAATTATTTGTTACCAATTTTGTATTAGCTTCATTAAAGTTAGTTAATTAAAGATTGTATTAATCCTCAAATATTAAGGTATCTTTTGCGAAAGAGTTCAAATTGATACAAAAGGTCGCATATTTTGTATAAAATATTAATTATTATTCTAGTTATCTTGATTTTCAAAAATATATTTTGTTTATTTGAAATTATTTGTAATGTCTTAACAATTTTCTTCGATATTTAGGTATTTAGGTATGTTCTTAGTTAAATTAAAACATTGATGTCAAAATTAAAACAAAATTCATAAGACAATCCAAGTTATTTCAAATCTATTTTGGCCAGCAGACGATCGCAATAGCTTGTATAGATCATTCATTTTGTAACCAGGTAGTATTTATCTATCTAAATTTATAAAAGCGAAAGTTCACTCACTCACTTACTTGAGTGAGTAAGTAACTCACTCATCACAAAATATCTAAAACCGCTTGACGTATAAACATGGTATTTAGTAGGGAGTTCGTTTGTAGTTAGTAGAAGTCCGCTAAGAAATTTTTTATCCAAAATTCACCCACTAAAGGAATGAAACGGTGGTCCAAATTTTGTAGAAGCTAGTATTCTATAAAAATCTCCTTCCAGTAATTTAAGTGAGGTGACGATGCTGGCAGCACACTTCAAACTCACCTCACCTCATTCCCTTTAACAGAATACCCCACCTAAAACATAAAACCAAAGACAAACTTCCTTCATTAAATCCATGAAAGTCACAATTCCCGGTCGAATCAGAATACATCACTAATCCCAATCAATCGGCTAGTACGTCACTAATCCTTTACACACTAAGTCAGTCCCACACTAAAGCCAATTAGGGAATGCGGACCGTCCAAACACAGCACGGTTAATGATTAAAAGCAATTATTGATAGAACTAGACAACCGATGGATATAGGTACCTAGGTATGTATGTACATAGTACATAGGAATACGTTAATCAAGGCGTGTTTGACATGGTGTTGATGAGTCTCATGGTTCTTTGTTGAATAGCTGCCTCGCTGGTTTAGTTGTCGCAAAGCGCGACTGCTGAGCATGAGGTCTTAGTTTCGACTCTTAGGTCGGGTAAAGTGTTATTGCGTTTTCTATCAGGAATTTCTCAGTAGCTGCCTCGGAGTCTGGATTTGTGCCCGGTTGATGGCAATAGGCTCGCCCCCTGTTACATGGGACTTAAACATAACTGGCGAAATGTGGGTGCCTAACCTTTCGAGGATTACAGGTATGATGTTATGTTTTTTTAAATAATGGACAGGTGACATAAACTAGCTGGTACTAAAGTCGAAAAATTTTTTTTTATTCCTTTTTTTTTACTTTATTTAAACTTGCAACACAAAATCCTTGCCAAGTCAAATTTCCCCCTTTCGAAGCATCGCCCACCAAAGGGACAACATTTAATTTCTCCACTAGCCGGCAAAAATTATGACCGCCATTATTCTTAAAAGTAATCTCATGCAGTTTCTGTAGAGAAATATTCTCATTTTTTATTTATGCCTTTATTTGCATAAAGTAAATAACGTGATACGATACTGTAATGTGAATTTTCTGAACTTGTTTATTTTTTATCGCTCTAATTGGCGATTGCAATAAATTTGTTGCTTTTGCTTCTGATTGAGGAATATCATTATCTTTAAGTTATAGCCGAATGAAGGTATATCAGTGACTGTTCTGCATTTGTCAGTTAAGTTTTTGCAGCTGTCAGAAGCGAGACCGGTTCTGGGTATGATCCCCAGCTACGGCAACTTGTTATTGGCTTTTTTGAATAGGAATTTGGAAGTCAGTGGTATGACACCCCTGTGCCTCAAAAAACACGTAAAGCAGCTATTCGCGACTGTCATTCGTAGATCCTTAACAATCGTTACACCCAGTCAGAAGCCTGAAAGTCTGACAGCCAGTCTCACCAAGGGGTACCGTGATTCGAAGTCAATGGATAGTGGAGTTCCGATAGGCAGTCGATCAATGTAAAACATTGGTGACACTGGAAGCCGACAAAGCCTGAAAAAGCTAGACAAATAGATAGTTATAACATTCTGCATCAAAGTTGTTGACAGCTGAATGTTACCATCAGTAGGCAACTCAGAAGGATTCTTTTCCTGATCTTTAATACCATTCGTTTCTTTTTCTAAATTCTGTGCATTAACAGGAGCTTCTTGTATAACAACATGATTGGCTAAGGACAAATGGACTGTGAGTTACCAGAATTCCCACAAAATGTTTCAGTTTGAGAGATGGGTCTTCCCATGGGACATTAAGGCTTACGTCCCTGGGTTTAGACGGATTTTCATGTCATTACCACCTTCGATAGGTATACCTTTTAGAGCTTTGATTCAATGGATAGTAGATACTTAAACTGTATTGTTTTGTTAGATTCTTGGTACATCACTTAAAGGATCTTGAATATCTACTGAACGTGAAATGTTTCAAAGATTTACTATAAGTAACTAACTGGTATGGTTTTTTCCGTTCCGAAATTTTTGCAATATTTTAGAGCTGTATGAAACATTATATAAATATTTGTTAGCTAGTTGTTAACTTTATTGTGCTTACTATGGTCTCCTGTAATAGAAGGAGTCATCATCATCATCTGCCTAGCCTTTTTCCAACTACGTTGGGGTCGGCTTCCAGTCTAACCGGATGCAGCTGAATACCAGTATTTTACATGGAGCGACTGCCTATCTGACCTCCACAACCCAGTAACTGGGTAATATGATACCCCTAGGTAAGACTGGGTGTCAGACTTTCGGGCTTCTGACGACCCGTAACGACTGTCAAAGATCCACGTATGACAGCCGGGACCAACGGCTTAACGTGCTTTCCGAGGCACGGAGGAGTCTCGGTGTGTAAAGATGGTCACCCATCCACGGACCAACCCCGGCAAGCGTTGCTTAACCTGACGGATCGACCCGTGCGGCTGTTATTACTTAGCCACGAGCTAAAGCTAGAAGGAGTACACCTACGTAATATCTTTTGTAGACCATTATTGTATGTGTAAGTTAAGATTTGTGTAGGAATATCTTTTGTTGTATATTCATAAATTCTCATAAATAAGTCCTCAAAAGCATGAGATCATTGATTCACTTACAGTAACCAACAACAAAAAGACACGCTAAACTCACACTCAGACATAATCATTAATCAAATCTTTTCATACACAACTATCATATGTTACACGTCGCTTCCGCGGACCAATTCCACAAGACAGCACAAAGACGTAGTGTAGTGCTAGTGAAGTGTTACTAACTTAGGCTTAAGTTTTATTTACTAACATTTTTTGTTGATAATTATATATATACTTAGGTTAAGGTATTTATCTATGGGTCTTTGTTACCTGAAAATAAATGGTTTATTATTATTATTATATGTTGATAACACCTTTTTACCAACAATAGGTCCATTAATTACAAAGCAGCATGTGTAGCCGCCACTCACACCGTACGGGTAAGATCGTTAATACTCGGGCAGGGAGTTGTCACTAATTTGTACCGGCCGGATGACGGGCAGACAAACGGTCTGATTGACGGCCGCTTCATTAGTGAGAGGAGTGAAATTCGAATGTATTTCTCTTATGTGCGAGTTTTGTCTTCACTTCTATTTGGTTTGAGGGTGAGAGCCTGGATGTTATAATTATCTTTAAATAAGTGAGGGAGGGGCAGGAGTGTAACCGTGATGACGATGATAAATCAGCAGTTTGCCAATTAGAAAGTCCAATAGATTAATCACAATATTGCAGAGGATACCGTGATGTTGACTAAGGAACGATTTGAAACAAATAAGTCTACCAGAACCAATGTATTTAAATGTAAAGTTACTGAAGGTCACTGATAAAGCTAGTGACTGTGACTTTTGCATGTTATAATAAAATAGTTTTTATTTATAGTTCATTGAATACACGTGTAATTATGAATCATTATGTGTGCAAAAATATAATAAAACATTGATTTGATTTAATTGTTTTTTTTTTCTTGTATAATATTTCGTTCAATAGTGCCTTTTAATGGCTTAATTGAAATTTATGATTTGACTTTGACTCATAGGGATATTAATTTGCTATATTATTTTTATTCCTAGTATAAATATTCGTATCCCTCATACATCTCTTAGGGGCGTAAGGGTCTCGTTATGTTAATTTCACATGTTAGAACGGTTGCTAATATTCCAGTGTTTGTTCCTAAATAGCTCTAGGCTTAAGGCTAGACCTAACTCATGTGGATATTCAAGTTTACCTTCAAATGTGTGTTATGAATGAATATTAATTTATGGAATCTGCTGGTTTTCGAGCTAAATTTGATGTTGTATTAATTTAGCCTTGAATAAGGCAAAAAATATTGTTAGGAAACGATTTTATTTTTTGTTGTGTGAATATTATTGTAATATTACGAAATTATGTGTTTAGTTACAATATTAAAAATATGTCTTCGTAAAAAAAAAAGATGGAACTTTGACCTTCATCACGCCTGTAATCCTCGAAGGGTTAGGCAGAGGTGTACCCATTAGTACACCCACATTTCATCAGTTGTATTAAAGTCCCAAGTATAGGGGGCGAACCTATTGCCATCAATCGGGCACAAATCCAGACTCCGAGGCCGCTATTGAATTTTTTTTAGCTATAAAATAAAATAACACTTTGCCTGACTTGGGAATCGAACTCAGGCCTCATGCTCAGCAATCGCACTTTGCGACCACTAGACCAACGAGGCAGTCAAATTTTGAGTTTCAATGTCTCCGTAACCAAAAGGTTTCCAGGTATGGTCTAACTGTAAACCAAAAACATATCACAATGAAAGAAAGAACATGTAACTTTAAGCGTCCTTTCTACACCAACTTAAATTGTACATAAATTGCTATTAAAATATCAGTCCTCCCAAATACAATCAAATTCAATTCTTCCAGTTATATAAATGCTCTAAATAATTTTATACTCTCAAACATCGATACGGTCGTGTAACAAGCTGTGAGGGACAAACACCCGACAGTCGCTTCATTAGTGACTGAGTTGGGAACGATTGTGAAATCCTAATGTATGTACGTACCTACATTTTACTTGTCTATGTGTGTGTTGGGTTTCGGAGAAGTAAGGCCTGTGCTGTGTTTTAGGGTCCTAAGCTTTTAGGGTCTTATTAATAAATGTTGTGTTGGCTGTATGTCATTATTAATATTGTCTAGGTTTATTACTAATAGAGCATATACATATATATAATATTAAATATGAGCTTCTGTCCTTCGTAAACGTGGTATTTTGCAACCGCGTGACGTCTTTAGTTACTGCTATGCTCTTGTAGGTTGCAGCATGATGATATCTAGCCTATACTATTCCTCATGAAACTGGCTCTTATAAGCAAAAATATTTTTTCAATCCGACTGCTAGTTCCAGAGATAAGCGCATTTAAAGAAACAAACAAACTCATTAGTTTAATAATGTTAGTTTATATTGTAGTGTTATACAAATTTCAATGTAAACTGCGCAACTGGCTTTTCAACACGAATTTACTGCTAATTTATTTATATTCTAAAGCACTCAATTGTATAAAGACATAAATAAAAAATACAAATGTATATCGACAGACAATTAGCATGCGTATAAACGAAATGCTTACAGAAGCATAGTTTGTAAACGTATAAACATTAATATTCAGATATATTATAAATCTTACTATCTTCGACGTACAAGCAGGGTCATAAATAAAGAGATTTAAGCAATAAAAGTTAAGCCGATTGATTGATATAATATCGACACTCAAAATGGCCGATTATTCCGTAGAATGAAAATAAAAATATTATGGAAATATGAAATTACGTGTCAGTCTGTTACGAATTTATCTACATTTTGTGACGAAACTAATCAATGTTATTGCACTTTAATTCGGAATGCGTACAAATATTTCATGATTTTTGACACTTGAGTTAGCTAAATTGAGCGATTGAATTTTTAATATACGTCGGAAAAGTTTTTTTTTTAATTTATTTAACTCTTTCTTATATTCATCGTCTTTCATCAATGGTTTAAGTTAATCCTTGGTTGTGTTTTTTGTGAGAGTACTTGGACCTAGTGAGTGGTTACGATTATCGAGGCATCATTCTCATTTTTAATGTCCTTTAATTTGCTGGTGTAAGGTCACTTTGGGCATAGTAGTAAATGGGCCATCGTCTGATCGAGAGCACAGTACTTGCTTTTGCACACATGGGTGAATTTCTTGTGAGGTGCAAGAGTTTAGAAGATTAATTATAAGTATTTATGATTTTAATGTTTAATTTAATTTATAATTTTTAATTTTGAATCTTGCTTTTATTTTAATTTTGGCTGTAATTTGTAATATAGTTTTATGTGTTTGTCATCTACCTTTATGGATCCACGTTATCCGAAATAAATGATTTTGATTTGATTTTTTTGATTTAACAATACCATTAAAGCTTGGAGTACTTTTCATTTTAACATATTGCTAGAGATAAATATTGAGATAGATATACTAGACATTGTCTCATGTAGGGTTATGATAAACGAAATATTGTATCTTACTAAAAATAATCAAACGCTTAAAGTGCTTCTCTGTAAAAATCTTCTCTGTCAAATGTAGCTGAAATTAGACTGATATGAACTGTTAATCACCAGTATTAGGTAGGATGATAACTCACCTCAAGCTCACATCATTAAGGGAGATTTTATAGGCCAAATAATAATACAAACAAACAATTCTTTCCAAAAACATTTCCAAATAGAAGGAATGAACTAACTGCATAATCCTCTTGCCTACACCAATTCCCGCCGATGGGATGTACCTCCGGCATGTAAATGTGATAAAAACGTCTGCGATCCAATCACAGCAGGCTTTAAGATCCACCGCGCTGAGATTACACCGCACCATGGAGTTATGGGACGAAATTCACGAACGGGGATTATGATGGGGCTATGGAAACAGCGAGTTCACTTTTTGATTTTATTTTAATTTATTTGTTTTGTTTAATGCAAAATATACACAACATAGTTTACACGCTGGGCTTAAAACTAGTGAGTACATGATCCTGTTAGGGCGCAGCAAGATAACTGTACTTAGTGTACTTTGACAGACGTGTGTGGAAAATAAGGGAGAATGTCCCAGCAATAGGACAAGTATACCTTAATGAAATACAATTTAATTTGTGCCTGATAAAGCATCGTTATCATACAGGCGGTAGTGATGACAGCCACTTGGCACTTTGATAATCTGTAGGTGCTAATATAATAAAACTAAAGAGTTTTGGTTTTTTTGTTCGTTTAAACATGCTAATCTCTATAACTATTAGGTGAATTGAAAATGTGATGGCTAAATGTATGAGAAATAGTATAGGCTATGTAACATCACGCTACATCCTATGAAAGCGGAGCAGTAACTAAAGACGCAACTTAATTAGTGTGTAAAAACCCACGCAGTTAATAATTCGTAAGCAGAAGTTATTAATTAAAAATATTTTTTAAGTTTTAACACGTTTTTCTGGCCCCAATTATAGGGAGGGAGGTACATACAGAACGCTTCGTTTAACCTTCGATTCCTGAATGGAAAATTGTCGGAGGTACTCGTGAAGCCCCCGTACGTACCTGCCTACGCGTTAAAGTACACACTTTAGTTTTTCTGGCTTTGCTTGGTGATGGAGCAGTTAGGAGAGTGTGAAGAGTGTATTTTTTCCGTCATTTTTCTGCGTTCGTCTATTTTATTGGTTTGTGAATATTTTTATATAGAGGATTTTTTTTTGTTCGCATATATAGGAAGAGTACATACCTCAGGTTCCCTTTACTGATAGGTAACCTCTATCTCATTGAATACAATCTACACTAACAGTATGTTTTTCCAATAGTTGTGTTTTTTTTTTCTTCTAGACCATACATGGGAATTGATCGGTTTCCATAATATTGAAGGTGAAAGTTTCCCAGGCCCCTGTACTATTGCAAGCATTATATTATATGTTACCATTAATAGTGATTTCTCATATAAAAAGACAAAATGGATACCCCGCTATGTTTTTAAATTACTCGCTGGTAATGTAGATTTTCATAGCCGAAAGATTTTTTAAATTAGTTCAGTCGTTTTTGAGTTTATCCATTACAAACAAAATCCATTTTTTTTTGTTGCGGTCTCTGTGTCTGAATTTGTGTCCGGTTGATGGCTATATGCTCGCCCCCTAATACACTTAAACATCACTAGTAACATAATAGGTAGGTACACCTCTGCGTAACCCTTCGGGGATTGCAAGCGTGGTGTTATGTTACAAATATTTTCTGTTTTTAGTATTGGTTTAGTTTACGATAGAAGACTAATATGTGATTATGGATTAAAAAGGGCTAGCCAAAATATGTACCTAACAATCAAATCACAACTTTCAACAGTACTAAATATTAAGCACTTGAGAAAATTCAAAAGATTATGAAAGAAAATGAGCATAAAAGCTACTCTAGAAAAATAACGAAGGCAATCTCAGTTCAGAAATGGGTTTTAATTTATAAAATTCTAATAACGAGGACGATGGCAGCGGGGAAGCCGATTAGAAATTAATCCTAACTAATGTTATTAATACGAAAATCTGGTAATTGGTAGTTCAATCACGTTCCGTTGAGAGGAGTGTCGCCTCCTCTTCTTTTTATTTTAGTTGACGTTTAATGGTAGTTTTTATAATAAAAAGAACATTTGCTTTAACTTTATAAATATAAGGTACAATTTCGCATTATTGTTTTCAGGAGGTTGTTATGAAAGACATAAATAAATTCAAATAAAATGACGACATTCTCTTTTTTATTTTTATTAAAAAAAAACGTTGCCCCATACGTTGGTTAGTCAGACTCGAAACAATTATCTGTAGGCCATACAAATTGTCTCGTGCGAGAATTGAACCCGCGGCACGCAGAGCAGCAGCCAACTGCTTAGCCACTGCAATTCTAATCAATATAAAAAAATACTTGATTTTTGGTTATTTATGTTTGACAGTATTTCAAAATACATATCTTTCTTTCCGTAAAACATCGGTAAACCTGAACTTATCTTCTGTCTATCTATGTTCTCTATAGAAAAAAGTGTGTTGCTAAGCGCAAAATTTGAAAACGATTGGATAGATTTTTCTGATTAATTTTTGTTGCATTTGTAATTTTTTATGAAAGAAATTTCTTGAAAAATCCGCTGAAATTATCGGACATTCGAAGTCTAAAATTGCCAATCCACCTTAAGTAAGCGTGGTAACCAATGCTCGTGCTTTCTATGTATGAGAAGATCCTTTGCTCTGCAGAGAGAAAATAATAGGCAGACATTATTTTTAAAGCAGCCAATCCAACCTTTCTACACCAACACAACCACAGAATTTGATAGCATTTGATATTATAACAGCATCATTCCGATTGGCTGTATCTTATATCCCACTTACCCTAATATACCACGCGTAAAACGCTCCTTAATAAATTTTACTGATAATAAATTTTACTGATAACACGTTTTAGGTTATGTTCGTACGTGGTTAGCCGATTGGAGGAAAAAAGAGGTGTTAGGACTTGCGCCGAGAGGCTTTTTTACTGGAATCGGAGTAAAAATTCATAAGGTGAATGAATGGTTGAGTTAACAATTTATTTTCTATGGTTACGCAAGGGTATAAACGAAATCTAAATATTAATAGTATTATTATTGTCCCATTACACAGCAAACGTCTCTTCTCCTACAGATAAGGCACGAACATTGATCAACACGTGGCAGATAGGAGATTTCAGATTTACATTAATTATAAGTCCAGGATTCCGGCACTCGGTATCGTAGACGCAATCTCCATGCAGCCTCTCATGAATAAAAAATAATAGTAAATTGCTGTAGATTGATATAGATTCGTCATCATAAAAAGATATTTTTTTGTTTGTTTTAACCGCTCAAGGCCCCGCTGTCATGCCGGTATGACAGAACAATAGAAAATCAATTGTGTCTCATTACGTAGGACTTAAAGAGTAATTAAAGAGGTAATCTCTGGAAATACTGTATCCAATTACATAAATTATTTTATTGATAGAAAGCTACACTATTCTCTATTGTTTATTATTTTATAGTGTCGCAGACGAAGTCGCGGGCAACGAAAAGCTAGTCTCTTACAAAGACATAAAAATGTACACGAAACGTTTTAAGGCGATAACATAAATTATTCTTATGTAAAAGAAAATTGCAGTTGCGATAGCAAGGTTAATACGTGCTATGTGTGGTATAGATAAATGATTCTGTAAAGGCTGCTAGGACGCTTCTAGGTTACCGATAAGCCTTGAACGGGTACCTAAACCTATTTTCGACACAGGCACATTATGTGTCTAAAATAGGTTTATTCGTTCAAGGTTTATCGCTTCCACCATCCTCTACTAAGTGTACGTTTCAAAAATTTATTCAGACTTTTAAAATGTACTAAATTCTTCTTCATTTAGTTAATTTAGAATTAGGTGTTAGACTTGATTTTTATTAGATTTCGTTAGGTACTAGTTGTAATAAAGTTTTTTAGTCTTAAATCATAATTATTTTTGAATAATTATAAAGAATTCACTTCTAATATTTGTATCGTGATGGTCGAGTAGTTACCTAAGACCTGGATTACATGTATGCGGTTAAGCCTTTGATTAGGTAAGTACCAATGTGGCTTTTTGAATGAATACCTTCTATCTAAGTTTATCTTGGACATCACTGACTTAGGTGAAAGGAAATATCGTGAGGAAATTAGGTCATTAATAAAAGTTTGAAATCGTCAATACGCCTTGAACAAGCGTAGTGATTGATATTTGTGCCTTCTCTGCATGAGAAGAACAATTTAGCTTAGGCCTTCCGTGGAATAATAATAAACTGGTATTATTATTATTTGTTTCTATTTTTTTTTAACCCTACCTGTCAGATAAATAAAAAAGTAAAAAAAAAAAAGTTAATTTTAAGTTATCTCTCTGTAACAGTTCCTATACATCATGTAACAGATAATATACACTCACTACAATATAATTAGTTTTAAGTTATCTTGGTGCACCCTAACAGGGTCATGTATTCACTAGTTTCAAGTTTTATTTTTTTAGGTGTTAAAAATCATCAAATGACTCCTTCCGCCCTGGGTGGGGCGGAAGGGACTGTCAGACTTTTACTGTCTAAAAGACCACCCTGTTCCTTCTGTTGCCCTTTACGTTCCGGGGCCACGGTATCCTATTAAGACGTCCCGCAACCCCGGCAGGCGTTTGCCCCGTTGGGGCCCTGTCCCTGTGCTGACAGCTCTTTGAGGCGCGCGCGAACAGAACGCGCCTTCGACCCGGGCTTGGTCCTTGATCGGACGGCAAGCTATCCATTACTCGTCGTCCGCAAGCCCACTAATTTTAAGCTTTACGTGTAAACTATGTTGTGTACATTGTGCATTAAATAAATACATTGTAAAATACGATTCTATTCTTCCTCCATACTAAATAGAATATTCACTTAAACGCTACATCCATATCGACATAGGTACAATCGCTAAGTGGTCCAATCAGTCAGCGAGTATTCAGTACAGTCGGCTCGATAAATAAGTATTAAATTCTCGGTAACATCCCACTTTCTTAATACGATCTAATCAGGTAATGTTTTCTGTAGTTTATGAGGTAGATTGTGTGATGTAAAACTTAATACTATTTGTGAGTGAAAAGGTAGAAAATTGGAGTGAATTGGTTAGTGATAGTGGTTGTTATTTATTGCTTCTTTCAATGAAACAAATCTTAGTTTATAATTGAATGTGTCAATAAATTACTTTTTTTTAGTACATTTTTTATCAAAAACTAACACTTTAATGTAAATGAAAATGAAAGTTCTTTTTATTTAACATGTTTTAAAAATAACATCACGCTTGAAATCCCCGAAGGGTTAGGCAGAGGTGTACCCATTAGTACACCCACATTTCGCCAGTTATGTTTTTAGTCCCATGTAATAGGGGGCGAGCCTATTGCCATCAACCGGGCACAAATCCAGACTCCGAGGCTATTACTGAGAAATTCCTGATGGAAAAACCCAATAACACTTTGCTTGACCTGGAAATCGAACCCAAGACCTCTAGCACAGCAGTCGCGCTTGCGACCACTAGAACAATGAGGCAGTCTGCAGGCAAAGTGGCAGGCATGTTTTAAGGATAGTTTTTTTTGATATAGGTATATAGTTTAATAAACAATAATTATATTACTGTACCACTGCAGAAAATAGGCCTCTTTTCATACAGTGAAGGCACGGACATTGATTACTACGTTTGTTGACGAATTCAAACCAAGCCCCAGGTATTTTCAAAATGTTTTTCTTCATCGTTGCCCTTGGTGTAAAAGATACACTAAGAAAGTAGTTACATAGGTATTAAGAATTGGAAAAGTCACATTGGTACTTGTCCGGTCACTTTAACCACTGGGTCATCATGACGTTTTATTTTTCTTATAATAATATTATAAACAAATAAAACTTATGCATTACGCAACATAATATATGAAAACTGTAGTAACTAAAACGTTTCAATAAATAATTAACAGAGTTTTCAAACACGAACATTTAAACAGAAACTGTTTTATTTAAACACAATATGTTTCAATAAAACACTTTGCCTACCTGAAAATTCAACAATAAAACGCACAAAAAGAACTCATGAAATTCGTACCTAAATAAATAAATCAAATGTCAACCCAATAAATTCCAATAATAACGAAGTTCAATAACGTTATAAGAAGGCTTTATGTGAGTGTATGCATAGTCCATTAAAAAAAAAACACAAAAAGGCAGATTATAACCTCAAATTAAATCTTATGGCGGCTAACACTGCTAAAAACTTTTCTACCTTTTGGTCATCATCATCTTATCGATTTTAATTTATTTATTTTCATCACTTTATTAATAAACTACCAGTCCTCTAGTCTAGTCTTACCAAGAAATATAGTATTACCCAGTTACTGGGTTGTGAAGGTCAGATAGGCAGCATCTGCTAAACTATCTAAACTTTATAATATTAATAAATTCATCATCTGCCGAGCCTTTTCCCAACTATGTTGGGGTCGGCTTCCAGTCTATGGAAGCCGACCCCAACATAGTTGGGAAAAGGCTCGGCAGATGATGAATTTATTAATATTATAAAGTTTAGATAGTTTATAAATAAATAATTATACATTTTATTACACATTTATAGTCAATTAATATAAGTCTGAATCATAAGTATAAGAAGAGGCATTTGCCGTGCAGTGAGACAGTAACAGGCTGGTAGTATTTTGAATTTTATATCAGGTGAGGAAAGCATTTAACTTTTTTGTGTTTGTTCAAAACAAACATTATTTTTCATGTAACTTACTGACCACTATTAACAAACGACTATGTTTGAATAATATTTTATCAATTTCTATAAAAGTGCAGACATTTTTTACACCTCAATCTACTGTCTATAAATACCAATTTTACATAAGTAGAAAAAAACTCATATAGCAACATAAAAATCGATCAAATTTCCTACCATATTTAAAAAAATACGTTAACACCATTAATAATTGGAAAGCGTTAAAAATATTGCATTTAAAAACAAATCAGGCGTAATTATATTAAAATTAATAACTGTATACAAAACTAATCTATTGATTGATCTTAGAATGTGTTTGGTTTATAGTTCACGGCTTGGTTTTATGACGTTAATAGCGGGCAGAGGCTGTAGCAATAAGTATTATGCCCGTTAAGCTACGGACGAATGGCAAGCGCTCAGGGATTTAAGTTTATAGTTGGTTTATGAGTTGTGATTGGCTGACTAAAACGTTACGCAATGTTGGTACAGTTCAGATGCACTGTGTTTATCTTAGAGCGAGTGGGTTCAGTACGTAATTATAGAACCTCCAGACAGCCTCGTTGGCCTAGTGGTCGCAAATTTCGAATGCTGAGCTCATGCTCAGCAGGAATTCCATCAGGAATTTCTCAGTGGTAGCCTCGGACTCTGGATTTGTGCTCGGTTGATGGCAATAGTCTCGCCCCCTTTTACATGGGACTTAAACATAACTGGTGAAAATGTGGGTATACTAATGGGTACACCTCTGCCTAACCCATCGGGGATTACAGGCGTGATGTTATGTTACAAGCCTATTGTCCCACTGCAGGTCAAAAGAACATACAGAGAGGGCACGTCTAGCATTGATCACCACGCTTGCGCTTCTAATAACCTACGAAATATATTCAGGATGCCAGTTTAGAATCATGTATTGAATTCATGATAGAAAGATGTTATTATAATATCTCTTTCACTCCGCAGTTTTGGGGGTTGTTTTTTTAATGGATTTATACAACGTGTAGCATGAAGACCATGGTCTTGGGATTATGTCAAAAAGCTCTTAAATACGCAGTACGTAGGGTCACAAATCCAGTTTTATTTATCACAACCTCAATCCACTAAATAAAGATATAAACACAAAATATTCTAAAGAAACGACCCATGTCTCCATCATATCATTCTGTTCAATGACATTAGTCTACGAAGCGTCCATTGAAAGAAATCTCATTTCCCTTGCCCCGACACCCAGTTCGCCACATTTCGCCCCATCACCGCGGAAATTAAATCTTAAGAGCTTTAAAACAATATCTTTTGGAGCGTAAAAACTGGAGTATTTCACTTGCTTCTTACTTCATTAATTATTTATACCGAAGCTTGCCTTTCTTGTTACTTGGTACGAAATCATGACGAATGAATTATGGAGTTATAAGTTGTATACTGTTTGTGCCTTGTTTTTGTATGTACGGTGGAGTGTTAACTTTGTGAATGTTTAAGAGGTGTAGGTTGTATAGGTCAATGGATTTCGTGTTATGTTTTGTTTTAAGAGACGTGTTGACGTGTGAGATAATTTATTTTTCTTTTGTTTTGTTTTTTAAATCTGTTTTGTGTAACGTAGGGGTGGCTTTTATGGTTTCAACTTATGTTCATATATATATATACAGGTACAAGACACACAATATAACCGTGAACTACGCATTCTACCTATCAAGCAAAGTAAAACTTACTTTGTTTTTGGTGTGAAGAATCAGTTTCTGATAGCGCACGCATAATATTGTGCTTATAGATGCATATACCTAACAGTACACGGCTCGTGGGAGTATTTAATGTTTAGTTACAACTTTTAAGAATTGTTTTTGTACCTAAAGATACGTAAAAAAGCGTTCAAACTTTGATCTTCAATATCTTCGTAACTAGAAGATTCCCAGGTATGGTTCATAAGAAAAAAAAATCGCAACGATGAGCAGAATAACTTTTGGTTTTTTTAAGAGACTTTTTACACCCGGTATGTATATGTACTCATATCTTTTAAAGGTTTGTATTGGTCCTCACTGACAACGGTGAAGGAAAACATTGCGAGGAAATCTGGATTTTATAATCATGTCTGTAATCGACGATTTTCCTTAAACAAGCATGGTGATCAATGCTCATGCCTTTTCTATATGTTAAGAGGCCTTTTTCCCTGCAGTGGGACATTATGTACCTATACATTATGTATAGAATACTTCGGACGAGATTCAGACTCAAAATACTAGGAGGTCATAGTTCGACACACGACCTCGGTACAGAAATAATCCTATTCACGTTTACTTGAATTTTAATAACATTATTAATAAAACTATTCAAGTTTTATTAATAATGTTAAATAAACATAATATTCTTTTAATTTATTCTACCTAATGTGGCGACTAATATTATGTGAATAAATTATCTTTAAGATATATTTTATGAGAGGAGAAAAATAATAGATTTCATTTTTGAAATAGATACTTTGCCTGCTGAGTTTAAGATATTTTGTGCTAATAAAGAATTTTAGTTTAATGGCTATTTAGAGTTAAAGTGAATTTTATGCCTTAATAATAACTGTGTAGGCGATTATTATTTGCTGTTATGAAACTAGTTTTTAGTTTATATAATTAAAATTACGACTGCCTCTTTGATCTAGTGGTCGCAAGCGCGACTGCTGTGCATGAGGTCTTGGGTTCGATTCCCAGGTCGGGCAAAGTGTTATTGGGGTTTTTCATCAGGAATTTCTCAGTAGTAACCTCAGAGTCTGGATTTGTGCCCAGTTGATGGCAATAGGCTCGCCTCCTGTTGCATGGGACTAAAAACATAACTGGCGAAATGTGGGTTTACTAATGGGTACACCTCTGCCTAACCCTGCGGGGAATACAGGCGTGATGTTATGAATGTTAATTTTATGCTCACGACCTCCTACACAGTTTCTCCTATCTTGTAAAACTTTGCAATCTTTTCTAAGAGAATCACATTACACTTTCGTAGGTAACTGTAGGTACCTATGCCGACACAACTTTGATATTCTGGGACGTTACTTTCCACAACCACTACAAAAGTTACTGTCAGACCACACACACTTAATCCCAATGGTAGAAAATAGTAGTCTATTTTCTAGCACAAAGGATTTCTCTATGACATGGAAGGTTGTATAAATTAAGATTGCGTTGATCACTTTGAGCGCAAAAACCTTGTCACACAGGAATAGGATGAATATTGATCAGTGCGCTCGTTTTTAGACGATATTAGACTGCTATATAAATCAATAGTATGTTATAGTAAGGAGGAGGTTCTTATGAAAGAAAAAATATATATACATTACTAGCCGCGACTTCGTCCGCGCAAAGATAAAATAAAATATACTCGCAATAATGTAGCTTTCTAATGGTGGTGGTTTTAGTTTTTAAAATCGGTCCAGTAGTTTTTGAGTTTATCCATAACAAATAAACAAACAAACAAAAAAAAACAACTTTTTCCTCTTTATATTATTAGTTTAAATAGATGACGGTACGAAATTCGCTGTATCAACGAATATAAATATTTATCCACAAATACATTCCTATTTTCCTTTACAAAGTAATACAAATCAAATTTAGCTAAATTAGGT
Source organism: Hoplodrina ambigua (assembly GCA_949774945.1). Classification (NCBI taxonomy): domain Eukaryota; kingdom Metazoa; phylum Arthropoda; class Insecta; order Lepidoptera; family Noctuidae; genus Hoplodrina; species Hoplodrina ambigua. Next base: position 1,091,877 of record OX458982.1, read on the forward strand.
AGTTTAAACCTAGACTTTATATAAGTCTAGAATCGCCAATCCACTTTGAGCAAGTGCATGCATCATGCATGAAAGAGAGGCCTTAAGCACTGACCTTTTACCTAACACCGTTTGTCACCTGCACGCGTGAGGACATAATAACTGCGTTAGAGGATGGTGTAGACGTAACTGAATATTAGAATAGAATATATTTATTTGCTTAAAACATGGTATAAAAGGTGTTATTTTAAAATATGAGATCTTACATGTTCTGCTTATTACCAGAGATGTTACGGATATGTTATTTTGGATCTGAATACGGATGTTTGAATAAAATTATATCGGTTTCGGATACGGTTCCGGACATATAATTATTTCGGATTATCCGTTAGTTACGGATTGTTTAGGTTACGGATATAAGATTGAAGTAAAATATAAACACAAAGAGTATGTAATAATTTGGTTTTATTTATAGGTTTTATCTAGTCTAGGTTAGGTTAGGTTAGCTGGGCTGTTTCCGCACTTAGCCTCTTTATTGGGCCATTGTACGTCTATCAGCTACGTTCTAGTCTAGGTTATCATTTGGTATGATAATCAGTTATATAGATAAGTAATAATTATTTAAAGCAAGATACAAAAACCTGCCAAAACATGTCGTTTTATTTAGACTCCGATCTTATTTGAAACTATCCGAAACTTGTGAAACGAATAAAATTATGGTACCTTCATAATAACATAACATCACGCCTGTAATCCCCAAAGGGTTAGGCAGAGGTGCACCCATTAGTACACCCATATTTCGCCAGTTATGTTTTTAGTCCCATGTGATAGGGGGCGAGCCTATTGCCATCAAGCGGGCACAAATCCAGACTCCGAGGCTGCTACTGAGAAATTTCTGTTGGAAAAACCCAATAACACTTGCCCGACTTGGGAAGCGAACCCAAGACCTCATGCACAGCAGACGCGCTTGCGACCACTAGACCAATGAGGCAGTCCTACATAATATACCTACATAATACTCCTGCTTATTACTGGGCCAAACAAAAAACATAACAAAATATCCATAATTATTTAGTACTATATTTGTCATCGATACACTAGAACTATTGACTACATTAATAAATGACTTTAATCAATATCATACCTTTGACATACTGATAGGTGTTGAAACACTATCAATCGCCGACTAAAGTCGCTTAAGCAACTGGCAATTTACCTCAACGTGTCGATTTCTAACAAATTCCGAGAATTTATCGAATAAAACAGGTAACGTACTTGTGTTTGGTAATTATTCGGATATCCTGTCCACGCCTACAACCTACCTACCTTCTATTATACTGTTCTTTCATATCTAAATATAAAAAGTCAAAAAAGTCTAAGTTAAAACATTTATTTCAATTAGACCATTTACAGGCACTTTTCGTCGTCGCACCATTTAGTCGGTCAGTTAGTCTGAAAAATGAAGCTAGTTGCTCATTCCAAAACGGAGGTAGGCCTCTATGGAGAAGAACGAGTAAGAAACTCCATGGCACTCTTTTTAAATTAGGTTTTTACAAATTCCTGGTTACAATATTCTTGTTGATTGTTTAAGTGAAAACAATGAAGATAAATATAAAACAGTAGTAAAAAATACTAAAAATAAAGATGTAAGCCATAGCAGTTAAGAGATGACCAATTCCAATTGACAGCACTCGTTCACGAGCATGACGCATGGATCAGCACCACCTAGCTCAACCATCATGAAGGGAGCCAAGTGATCCAACACACGCGCCACCATCAGCGAGACATTTGAGTGAGCATGACAAGCGCCCAACTGCCAAGCTCAAAGCAAAAGGTCACTCACTCTGTCACCACGAAATATCGAAAACCGCTTGACGTAGTTATAAAGATGAAAGGCAGGAAGATAGTTTATAGTTGAAGATAAGATTTAACAAAAAAAAGATGACTGCCTTCAAAAACTACAATATAAAAAATAACTTTAGCTTGGAAGTCGGTGGCAATACCTACATAACAAGAAACAAAACCAAAGCCGCCGACTTCCAAGCTAAAGTAATTTTTTATTTTGTAGTTTTTGAAGGCGGTCATCTTTTTTTGTAAAAAAGCTTTTTTATTTTTCACTTTTTAGTGCTTGTGTGTTAATGTTTGAAATCCTTACATAAAGCCCTTTTAAATAATACCTCACACAATATACTTAATTTTGGAAAGTGGTAGGAGGGGGGTTGACGTACCCCCTCCCCACTTCCTTCAGTCAGTCATCGACTACACGTATGAACAAAGCAATTTTTCTTGTTACGGCGGTTCTGCTGTGATTTTATAAGGAGTTCCGTTCCATATCTCCAAAGTTCATCATCAAATCATGAAAATATTCCTATGGGACCTATTCGGAACAACCTTCAAACAAAAAAAAAACATCCAAATTGATTCATAATTGGCGGAGTAATCGTAGAACAAATATACAAAAAAAAAAAACAAACGCGTCGAATTGAGAACCTCCTCCTTTTTGAAGTCGGTTGAAAATTAACCCGCGATTACGCGGACGAAGCTGCGAGCAAAAGCTAGTATTTAAATACTGGATTTAAATAGCAGTTTCTACGAATAGCGTGGGTTTATAATTAAGTGGACATTCAAGCTTTTTTCTTTCTTTATGTCAATGAAAATAATCGTTTTATTTATTATTTCTATGAATAAGTTTTGCTTTGAATGATAATATTACTCGTTAAATACTAATACATAAGACATTGACACGTTAGGTTTGTACGTTTGCTTTGGCAACTAAACTAAACCCTAGATTTTCGCAGTAATTAAAATTGCCGTGTCAATGAAGATAACTTTCTAGATTTTTCCTTGATAAATAACCGGTCAAGTGCGTGTCGGACTCGCACACGAATGCCTCCGTACCATCGTTGTAGATATAACTGTATTGCAATTATAGTATTGCGTCAAAAACGCAAAAAAAAACAGATCTCCAGTATGTCCCTTTTAATTTTAACTTTTATTTATTTTTATTGATTGTCGTCAATAGAAATACATATTCTGTGAAAATTGTTACTCTCTAGCTTTTACGGTTCTTGAGATAGAATCCGCTAACAGACGGACGGATGGATAGCGGGGAACAGGCTCCCGTTAGCCCCCTTCGGGTATTAAATCCTAAAAATTCTGTACCGTATCATACCATGACCGTACCAGGAACGTGCCTGGCAAAATTATACTTTGTATTGAAAAGTATTAGACTGACCGTTCCATCACCAACGAACGCTGTTCCGTGTCATGTACGGATCGTCATCTGTCCTGCGGATTGTCAATATTTGTCAGTTTATACATTCTGATAGGCGAAACATAAATTAAGCAATACAGCCCGATAAAAAAATATCACTAATCGATAATTTCGAAGTAAATATCAGTATATGGGCCCGAAGTATTAATTAAAACACATTAATAAACACATTATAACAACTCGTCCGTCTGTCGAACTGTTATATAATAGCTCTATGGACGCTTAAGGTCGTTGTAAGCAATATGGCTCTTATCAAATGTGTTTACTAAAGTCATCTATCTATATATTATTCATGTTTGTCCGATTCGATAGGGAATGCGTATGTCTTATAAGATATTTTATGATATAACGTAACATCACGTCTATATCCCCGAAGGGGTAGGCAGAGGTGAACCCATTAGTGCACCCACATTTCGCCAGTTATGTTTTTTTCTTATTAATACATTAGTTATGTCTTACTCAAGGTCCACAGGTCCACCCGCGTCTTTATATTATTTTATTTCTTAATTTTGAATCTTAATATTTAAAAGCGAAATGACACATCGAAAACCGCTTGACGTATAAAGATCTCATTTGGAAAGGAGGTAGTTTATAGTAAGTAGATGTCCGCTAAGAATAGTTCATTTTTTTAAATAATAGTTTGTATCAAAAATCTTAGGAGAAACGTAGGAGTAAACTGAGTTACCAAAAAACGCGAGCGAAGCCGCGGCAAAAGCTAGTCATTCTATAGATGCAAAGCTGCAAACATCACTAAAATGAGTTAACAATCTATACGTAAAATAATAAAACTGAAGTGTTTTTTGTATATTTAACGCGCTTTAAATCTGGAACTGTCAGTCGAATATAAAAAAAAATATTTTGCATTTGTTAGGCAGATTCAGGACTATTATAAAACAAACAATAGTATAAAACATCACGCTACAACTCACGGGAGCAAAGCAGTAGCCAAAGACGTAACCTAACACGAGTTAAAAAAAAACCACGCAGACGATCTTGGAAGTGTATAATAAAATTAATAAAGTGTGATTTTATTATTAACATAAAAAGCTAAATGTAAACAGGTTTCATGTATTTTTATGGACGATAGATCGTCTGCTATAATCACTTAGGCGCTTTGCACACGGAGCAACTTAAGTTGCGGCAACTATCAACTCTTTAAAAGTTTCCTGTAAAAGTTGATAGTTGCTATAACGTTTACGGTTGCCGCAACTTTATGGCAATCTATGAGCAACTTTCATAGCCGAGTTGCCGTATGCCGTTGCCGTAGCGACACTGGCATTGCCGGGCACAGGGAAATGGACGGAGTGTGTAAATTCGTCCAACGCGTTGCAATTGACAGTTGAGCAAACCGGCAACTTTAAAAACCGGTATACAATTTAACAGTTGCTAGTTATGGCAATTAGGAACTAACTTAGTCATCGATTACAGCAACTGAAAACTGTTGACGATCGCCGGAACTTTAAACTTGAGTTGCTGTGTGTGCACTCCAATTGGAATATATGTAAACAGCTAGTTGCCAGTTGCTGCAATAGTTGCTCTATATGCAAAGCGCCTTAAGGAAACCCGGGTGCAGTAAATAATATAATTGAATCGTGTTGAACGCGTTGATATTTCGCAAAATTAATTAAATGCATTGTATTCTTATATAAAAAGTCTTTTTAAAACCGTAAAATAACATAATAAACAAAAATGTATTATTGTAGTTATAAGATTATCTTGATTACATTATCACAACATGATAAGATTAACGTGAACAGGTGTCAACATCGAGCGATAAATAACAAAATATTTCAATAATATATGTATGGTCGTATTCATTTAAAATTTAAATATAGATGGCGGGGTCGCTAACTTGGCATTGACTATGAAAGACTAGACATGGAGGAACCGAATTATATTAGTATTATATAACACTGGTATTGGTATGTTGTAAGCAGAGTTCATGCTACTGACCGGTGCTTTCCAAATCTTCTTTATTAAGTTCTTTTTTTAATCGCCTTCAAGATTTTTTTTGTATGTTTCTTACTCGATCTTTCCGACAATTTATTATGAATTGATTTTGATGATTATTATTTTGTTTGAAAGAGTATACTCCTAAATTAGACCTATAGAAATATTGTCATGATCTGATGTTGAACTTAGGAGATATGGAACGAAACTCCCCATAGGATTGTGGTTTGTAAATCGTCAAATAAATTTATTTCAAAATGGTACATGGGCACTCAAAATGACTTATTTTCCTTTACATTTTTTTAGTAACGGTATTTTTGACTGCCTCATTAGTCTAGTGCTCGCAAAAGGCGATTATTGAGCATGTAATCTTGGGTTTAATTCCCAGGTCGGGCAAATTGTTATTGAATTTTTCCATCAGTAATTTCTTAGTAGCAGCCTCAGAGTCTGGATTTGTGCCCGGTTGATAAAAATAGCTGGCAAAATGTAGGTGTACTAACAGGTACACTTCTAATATAGTATTTTTTAGATTAATTAAATCAGTAGTGTCCAAATGACGAAAAAGATTAAATAGTACCTACAAACGTTTATCGTCAAACACGTCTTAAACCTAAGTGTGACAGAACTATCTTCAATCCAGAATCTAGCTTTGATCACTCACAATACCTACTCCTGTAGTTACAAGAATGAACAAGATTGTTCGATACGCTCGTCTGTGGATGAAGCCTATGTTCAATGGAGGACAGTTTCCGCCGGAGATGAATGGATGAATGACTGAATGGGATCTTTGAGTGAACTACAGGATAAGGCTGGTGTAGTACTCAGTCTATAGAGGTTTATTGAGGCGCGAATGATTTTAGTTTGATTTAGGGATGTCGCTTTTGATGTAGCTAACTCTAAAAATAAATATCCGTATTGACCCACTCAAGTTTTTTCTGTAGCTGGTAGATAATTTTGAATAAATTCTATTTTATTTACAGGTTTCCGTATCCGAAGGCTGCCGTCTGGACCCTATTACGAAGCCTCCGTTGTCCGTCCGTCCGACAGCGGGGTCTCATGAACTGCAATAGGTATAGAGTTGAAATTTTCACGAAGTGTGTATTACTATGGCCTCTATATCAACAAATAATAAACATAAGATTAAAAGGGGGTTCCCATAAAAAAAAACGTGCGTTTGTATGTTACGATAGAGGAGCTAAATGGTGCTGATCCATGCGTCATGCTCGTTAATGAGTGCTGTCAGTTGGGATTGGTCATCTCTTACATCTTTATTCTTATTTTTTTATTATTGTTTTATATTCTTCTTCATTATTTTCACATATAGAAGCAACAAAAATAATGTAACCAGAATTTTGTAAAAACACAATTGAAAAGAGTGCCGTGGAGTTTCTTGCTCGTTTTTCTCTATAGAGGCCTACCTCCGTTTTGGAACGAGCAACTAGCTTCAACTTTCGGATTAACTGACCGACTCCTTGACTAACTTAAAAGGTCTAATTGAAATAAATGTTTTGACTTTGTGTAAAATATTGTGCAGTGGTATGGAACTTCGCTAGATTTTTCTTTGTATAGCAAGTGATATAAATGGGTTTATCTTTTCCTGAACAACCAATGTTCAACACCGCTCTAAACTCCATAACCTCTTAAGGTAACAAGTTCAATACAAACACTATCTCCGCATCAGATTCTACAACACTATTACGTATCACTATTACGTACCATAAATTTTATGCCGGTAAACGTATTGATTACCGATAAAATTTCTATTTGAATATTAATTGATTTTGAAATTTTACATACATATTAAAATGGCTCCGGATTAATGGGGACCTCAGTGATAGTGTCATGTTTGATTAATTTCAGCTGGATTATGCGCGGCTTGACTCTTCATGTTTTTGTATGGGATTTACTCCCGATATTTATGTTGCAGTAAAGTCTGTAGAGTGTGTTTGTATTAATGCGTACCCGTCACCGTAGATTAATCCATACTAATATAATATTATAAATGCGAAAGTAACTCTGACTGTCTTTTACGGTTTCACGACTAAACTACTGAACGGATTTTGATGAAACTTGGTATGAGTTAAGTTTGAAGTCCAAGAAAGCACATAGGCTACTTTTTATTTTTACGACTTCGTCTGCTTCCGCGATAACTGACATTTACGCGGATGAAGTCGCAGGTAAAAGCTAGTTGTGAATATGTTAAATATGCTCCATAACTCGTCTACTTAAATTTTGTAAGCCCCTTCTGTTATTGGATGGATTTGGTTATCATTGTCTTTATCAATATCTCTGTCAACCTTCTCCGAATAACTTCTGGACAGTTAATATGGATTCCAATTATATGTAGAAACTGGGAGCCAATTCTACTTACTTTTATGAACGGTCGCAATCTAATCTCAGTCTCAATCTGTCAAAAACGCTTCAAGTTACCTACATCTTTGGGCATTGATGGTCAGTGAGATAAGATTGCGACTAGACCTTGAACGTTCTTAACTTGTAGAATTGGCATTCAGATATCTTTTACTGTAGAAATTTACGTATCAACATTTTTGTTTTGTACTCACATGTAAAATTTATCGGTTAGCTAAGAACAATAAAAAATCCAAATTCTGACGGGATTCAAAATAAAAGATGGCCGGTACAGGTGCTTAAGCTCGTACTGCCCCCAATTCCCAACCTCACGCTTCAAGATAAATCAAAAAGTATTTCCTACAAGTTTACACTAGAAACATGAAATTTTAAAATTCCTATCACACGTACTTCCTAAGTTGTACGATTCTTACCAGTTATGCTGACTTTAAAATTTCCGGCGTATCGAATGGGAATAAGATGAAATTGTATTCCCATTAGTGGATAGTTGGTTTTGAAGCTATGTTGAATTCTCTGGTAGAACGAGGAACATGTGTTTGAGAGTGGGTAGTAAACGGTATTTGTGCGTGTGTGTTAATTTCATTCATAATCTTCATAAGACACGCGAGCCATGTAGTTATGTCGGTTTAATTCGCTAGAATTCGTTGAGAAGACAGTTTTTCTAGGGATTACGCTCGATTCAAAGCTGCAGTGGAGTCCCCACTTAACATCTCTTGCAGGGCGGTTAAGTTCAGCCGCTTACGCTGTCAGAAAAATTAGACAATTAACAGACGTGGATACCGCGAGACTAGTCTATTTTAGTTATTTTCATAGCATCATGTCTTACGGTATTTTGCTTTGGGGACGAGCTGCAGATATAAATTCTATCTTTGTTCTGCAAAAGAGGGCTGTCAGAGCCATCTATAATCTTGGCAGACGCGAGTCTCTAAGAGAATTGTTTAAAAAAATTAACATCATGACGGTACCTTGTCAATATATATATGAAAACATTATGCATGTTCGAAAAAATCTTCATCTTTTTAAGAAAATTAGTGATAGACATGATTTTAATACTAGAAATAGGAACAAATTAGATCAACCAAGTTTCAGATTGTCGAAAGTAAGCACTTCTTTTATGGGGTACTGTGTAAAATGCTATAATAAAATACCAGTCGATATTCTCCAACTAAATGAGAGAAAATTTAAGACATGCATAAAACGCACACTATGTAATCAAGCATATTATAAGTTAGATGATTATATCACGGACAAAAATGCTTGGCTAAATGCTAGTCCTGCTCCACAGCCACTCGGGCTCACTAAATAGGATTGTTTTTTAAGAGAATGATGTTTCTTACCCTTTTTTTATGTCGACCTGAATAACTTTTACTGTTATCAGTACGATTACCTACTTTTTATTTTATTTTTACATATCACAGTCATCCAACGAATAAGTACACTGAAAGTGTTAGTATTGTATAATTTAATATCATTTATTTCAATTTTGTAAATGTGAGTACCATGGAGCATTTTTTATTTATTAAGTTACGATGTGTTTTGACTTAATAAGCATGGCAGTTGAGAGATTGTCATGCTCACTCAAATATCTCGCTGATGGTGGCGCGTGTGTTGGATCATTTGGCTCCCTCAATAATGGTTGAGCTAGGTGGTGCTGATCCATGCGTCATGCTCGTGAACGAGTGCTGTTAGTTGGGATTGGTCATCTCTTAACTGCTATTGCTTTAATTTCTTTATATTTTTTTTACTACTATTTTATATTCATCTTCATTGTGATCACATATAGAATCTACAAGAATAATGTAACCAAGATTTTGTAATAATCTAATTTAAAAGAGTGCCGTGGAGTTTCTTGCTCGTTCTTCTCCATAGAGGCCTACCTCCGTTTTGGAACGAGCAACTAGCTTCAACTTTCGGACTAACTGACCGACTCTTTGACAATTCAAAAGTGCCTGTAAATGGTCTAATTGAAATAAATGTTTTGACTTTGACTTTGACTTTGACTTTAAAAAGGGGTCAGAAAAAATTTAAAGAACATTTTTACAGTTACCTTATAACTATATTTTTTCTTACTTTCTTAACTGTTCAATTTTAGGTTATAAATGGCACGGATGGCGCAGGCGCGCCCCCGATTACATGGGACTTGAAACATAACTAGCGAATGTGGGTGTATTTATGGGTACACCTCTGCCTAACCTTTCGGGGATTACAGGCGTGATGTTATGAATGGCGCAGTGGCTGAGCGATTAGACGATTAGGTAAGATTCCCGCATGGAACAGTATCTGTAGGCCATATAAATATTTGTTTCATGCGGTCATTATAGACGTACATATGTCTGTAAACGCATCGACTAAACAGAAGAATTCCGAGTGTGGGGCAACGTTTATTTTAAAAAGAAAAAGATCAAAGAAACTTCTAATATAAATAACAATAGTAATTGCTCTAGAAACCAACTCAACAATACATAGTTCACTTTACATAACAGTCAACACAAGTAAAGGGAAGCCCGCAAATATAGGTCAGAGAGGTGGTACACATAAATACGAAACAATCACATAAGGTTGCAGGCACACTGTTTAACATAGAACTTCCTGAATCACAACAGAACACGTCATGTTGTCATGATCTACGTGAGTCAGAAAGCATTGTATTGAAAGAAACCACGGAAGACGTCTTCGATGATATTCATTGAAAAGCTAACAGTATATGGGCAAGACATCTGATAAGAAGGCGATGACTGCTGGAGCAAGGATTCCGCTTATTGGTGGCAACGGTTACGATAGGCCTATAGGGATAGGGAAGACTAAAATCAGATAATATTGAGGTTATTATAATTAAACTCGCACAAAGCATTAAGAATAGAGACTCAAAATCGAGAAGCAAAGTGGAAAAGAGGTAGGGACCCAGCAATGAGTGATTTCGGGCTGAAACGATGATGAAGCTGATGATGAAGTAAAAGAAGAACCTAAAACTTCCGTAGGTGATGATATTAAAGTAAATCTCTTCATCGCAATGAGTAGAAGAACCAAATTAATCTTATTTTAAAGGCAAACACGAGAAAAATATACCGAACAACTTTTTCCTTATGATAGTACGAGCGATAAAACTAATGGCAATCAGATTACTATTGATCGGGCTACGCGTCGTGGATGTGAATGTTACCGAAATAATGTTCCTCAATATAGTCACGCTTGTTTTCTCTTGTATGGGAAATAGTAATCTTTTCTGTAATCTTGCCTATTTTCGCGGCTTATTGCTGTGGCGTTGAGACTAGTTTGTTGGTGAACTGTTTTTGATTTTTTTCTTATAGGTAGTGGATTTAAGTTGAGTGTGATTTTTAGAAATAAAGGCTTGTTTGCTTTTTTATTTTATTGTATTATGGATCTTGCACATATAATTAGAGTTAGCCATAAACTTAAGTTGTTGTATATTGACATTAGGTACGAGAGAAATTACTTTTGTCAGTTTTTCATTTGCATTTCATAATGTGAGGCATTTGTGAGTTTTATTATGAAAAAGTTTTGATATTCTGGTATTCGTCTTTCTAGGACTAAAAATCAGCAGACTTTTCTTGTTCTTTCCTATTGGCATAAGTTATACAGTATACTGTATAGTATTTAATTTTATTATGTTCAAGGCTTGTACCAAAAAAACGTCGGTCATGCCAAACATTCATAACGAAATATAGCAAGTGGGTAATCTACTGTCACACCGTATGAAATAGGTTCACATATTTATTTACTTGTATAGCGTGAACATTTTCGGGGATGGTGAATGTCGCATGTCATTCAAATATTTGTCACAGTTCCACTGCGCACTTGTGGATGCCAGGTTCCCACGCTAAATTATTGCGTGTGAATAATCAAGTTGATAGAAAGCGATTTGTACAGAACTCGGTAGGTATTGTGAACTGTTTGTTGGTACAGTGATTTATATTTCCGGGATGGGATGGATGGTATCTTGCACAAGATCTTAATGACTGACTACCGAATATGCCTTGATTACACGGCCGAGTCAGTAGTAAATGTAACACTATCTTGTTACGTTTGCTTTTACGTTGAACTGTTATTCAGTATTCGAGTAGATCGACGAAATTCAATTTAACCGAGTTTCGGGCTCGTATTGTATATCGACAACAAAAAAGGCTCCGACAACAGTGACGGCAAAACATTTTTATACAATTATAGTATTTCGGTCGGCTCTAACAGAAATAATATTCATTCCGTCAAGCTAACAATAATCTCATTTAAAACTTCCAAAACAAAATCGCTCAAATAAAAACAGTGCCCGAGAAAATTGATACGAATTTTCGAGAACTCGTGAAGAATTTCAAATTTGGGAGCCTTGAGGAACATCAAAAACAAAAAGCTTTGGAAACAAGCAGCGCTACTGAATATTTGAGCGGTCCAACCGCATCGAAGCTCAGTAGGGAGAGTACTAATGATAAATTCAAATCTCGATCCCCTGGAGAACAAGGCAATCAGACGTCGAACAAAGGTTACAGCGACGCCCCCGGCGCAACTTCGACGCTCAAAGTTGGAGAAAAGAGCGAGCGGTGTGACTTTGCTGAGGCGTTCGGTTTCATGCTTATTGAATTTTTGTTGTTACCGTTTAGAAACTGTAATGTTCAAGCGGATTTGACGCCGTGCTAATAAATTCTTTTGAACATTAACCTTTTAAATTATGACCAGATTTAGCAAGTAACAAACCAGTGAAATTACCAATCCATCTTCAGTAAGCATGATGATCAATGCTCGTGTCTAATATGTGTTTGAGAAAGGGCTTTTGCTCTTCAGTGGAAAAAAATCAGGCTGGCATTAAAATGTGCAAAGCCATTATATTGTTTAATGTCCCAAACTATAGGTACCAAAACAAAGACCACTTAAAACATAAAAAGAAATAAAAAATACACTGTCGACATAAAAATCAAAGTGTGATCCCACTGTTATTCAAGCTTATCTGGTCCCAAAAATAGTTGAATCGGATTTTAGAAGGCTTACTATATCGCCCGGAGGCCACGGACTCAACCTCTTACATGTCAAACTCTTGCTTTATTTATTTTAGGCCAATTGTATTTTCTACCATTTCAGGGATATTTTGATTTCGGTGGGGTTGAATTTTTTGTGACCTTTTCCTTACAACCGACACAAAATGTTTGGTAATGTGCACATAGGTTGGCAACTATAAAAAAAAACATGACAGGCTTTTTTCAAGTATTTGACTGATTCACCGTTCACCACAACCACACATGTTATTAGGGAGACATTGGTGCCGATTCCCTTGGTCACAAACTAAACTAAAATTAGACTATTTCTATCTTAAGAAAGAGACTAATGTAAATAAGAGCTGTCAAATTTTGTCAATCTGACACATCCATACAGTTATAGTTGACATCTTAAAACGTATGGATTAAAGATACGGAGAAGTTCAAGGCAAAACTAATTTGACATCTCTAACTTAGTTCTTTAATGTCACGGTCGGAATGTCACCGTCCTTTCTTCGCTGTATGTTAGTAAGAGATGTCAATTCTCTAAATTTAGTCTAGTTTGTGAACAAGGGAATCGGCACCAATATTAAGTAATAACTAGTCAAGTACGCAGGAGATATTCTACTACACAAATGTTTGCTTAAACATAGGTGCAATCCCTCACTATCATAGTCCGAAGGAACGGCAACCCGACACGACCGGAGAGATCAAGCGCAGGACCAACGGCTTGTCTGTCTCACCTGCAACTTCCAAATTACGGACTGCGTAATAGAATAATCCGAAAACACTTTTTAACCGCACACTCAGCAGTCATGCTTACAAGCTCAAAGGGGGTATTTCAAATAAGCAATGTTATTATGGTCGACGATAGCGCACTCTCTCCTAGAAAAAACCTATTCACTAAAGGCTTAAAGAATTCCAGGTATATTTTTTAAATGAAATACCAACGGACTACTTGCGTAAAGTTTACTAGGACATACCCAACTCTACGTAACTTCTACTTCGCTACAGGTAGATATACGAGTACTTTGTGTTAGTTCCAAGTTTTGTAGTTTGTTTATGCAAAACAACGAAGTGGATACACAACAAGTGAACTCAATTTGATCTCGGCCCATATTTGAAACCGTGTCTGGTGTTTAGGTATCGTTCTGTTTCGAGTATTGACCACGTTTAAGCTATAGTTTAACATAGAAACCACCTGTAAGGTATGCTTAGTTCATCATCAGCCTCCCGACCTTATTCCAATTAATAATAATAATAATAGCAACCTATCCTATCCTAACTAATATTATAAATGCGAAAGTAAGTTTGTTTGTTTGTTTGTTACCATTTTACGCCTAAGCCACTGCACCGATCATCCTGAAATTATGCATATACGTTGCCAGGTGTAAAGGAACGAACATAGTGTACCTTTAATCCCGAAAAAAAGTACAGTTTCCGAGGGAAATCACAATAACGTTCTTATGATCATAGATGGCGCCACGTGTCGTTTCTAATCATGATTTTAACTAAATAAATGACATGACATTATACTTAATTGAATTGACTTAGGTAATTTTTTCCGCGACTTTGTCTGTGTTCGCGATAACCGAAATTTACGCGGACGAAGTCGCGGGAAAAAGCTAGTAAGCTATAATAGCAATCCCAGAAGGCACAAGCATTGATCACCACACCTGCTCAAAAGGTACTATAACCTAATGTAAGAGAAGCGGGCGCCTTAACCACTGGGCTATCACGACTGTTCCCAATTTTTGGTAAATACTTCTTCTTTTACCATCATTGCTGTATCCACTTCGTTTCTAAATTCAGTTCATCTTTCACAAATATAGTCCACTAGCTTTAGTCCGCACTAATTTTCTGTTATCACAGACGCAGACAAAGTCGCGGAATAAAATGTAGCTTATGTCCTTTCTTAAGGCTCGAACTAACCCTGTACCAAATTTTATCAAAATCGGTTCAGTGGTTTTGCCGTGAAAGCGGAACAGACGGACAGAGAGAGTCTCATTAATATACCTATCATATTAGTATGGATATTTTCATTTTCGTCTTTATTTTCAAAGTCATACACATTAACTACTCACGACTTAATAAATAATAATAGATATATACTGATAATCATGTTTATTTTATTGGGCTTACTGTGTAGTTTGTATTATTTTGCCTCAAGACGTTACTTCGTCCTATCGGCAAGGATTACATGTTCTGATAACATTATTATTCTGCCGATTGAATAAAAAAGATGAATGATATTCCCTCGTACATCTCAGGGGATTGCCTATCTCGGAATAAAAAGTAGCTCATATTTTCTGTAAAATAAGCTTCTTCCGTTTCATTCGTATTGATATCAATAACTTTGTTGGAAGAGTTGTCTACCACGTCAAGTGTCACTGTTATTCTTGGTGCTAATGCTTGGTTCTGTTTTCGATAAAATTGGGTCAAAACTCGAGAAGTTGAGTTTGGGTAATTGTAGGCGGTAACAGGCTAAATTTATCTAATAATGCTGATACATATATAAAAAATTCTTTGTTAATTTACTGCCTGCCTAATTGACTGCCTCGTTGGTCTAGTGGTCGCAAGCGCGACTGCTGTGCATGAGGTCTTGGGTTCGATTCCCAGGTCGGGTAAAGTGTTATTGGGTTTTTCCATCAGGAATTTTTCAGTAGCAGCCTCGGAGTCTGGATTTGTGCCCGGTTGATGGCAATAGGCTCGCCCCCTATTACATGGGACTAAAAACATAAATGGCAAAATGTGGGTGTACTAATGGGTACACCTCTGCCTAACCCTTCGGGGATTACAGGCGTGATGTTATGTTATATGTCTTCGTTAATTTCATGACCGTGGGTTCCATCAAGTTTAGACAAAGTTGCCAAACTATGTCGTCAAATCAATCAAATAATTTATTACAAAATTCACATAACATCATCATGATCATGAAGTCTTGGGTTTGCTTCCTAAGTCGGGCAAAGTGTTATTGGGTATTCCCATCAGGACTTTCTGCCTTTTTTTTTTAGGTGGTAAGAATCATCAAATGACTCCTTTCGCCCTGGGAAAGGGACTGTCAGACTTTTACTGACTAAAAAACACCCCTGTTCCTTCTGTTGACCTTTACGTTCCGGGGCCTTGGATTGGATTGGATTGGATTCCAGATTTGAGCTCGGTTGATGGCAATAGGCTCGCCCCCTATAACCTATATGGGACTTAAACCTAACTGCCGAAATGTAGGTGTACTAATTGGTACACCTCTGCCTAACACGTGGATGTTATGTAACTTAAGGCGAGGCAAGAATAGGTAGTAATTTATAATCAACTAAATGGATTGCAAACAAAAAAATCTCACTATACTTACAATTAAATTAAAAACAGACTAAAAACCCCACAAGGAGCTCAGCGTGGCTTTCTTCACTAATTAAAAACGTGGGTGGTGAATATTTCCTCCTTTACTTCAAACACGGCTTTCAACATGTCTCCTGCTGTTCGTGAAAGTCCATTGTTGAACATGTCACAGCATGTTGAACAAGCGTACGATCGTTAGCTACATGATACCGCCTTTTGAACGCACCTGTCGAGTAATTATAAATTTGATCTTGCTATAAATTTAATTAGATATGTTGCCGTGTGTTGCTTTGATCAGGATTTGTTGTCTTGGGAGAGTTTGGTGGTATTCAAAGTGAAAGACAAATCATTGATTTCAATAAGGCCATTAAAAAGCACTTTTGACTGTCGTATACAAGAAAATATTATTGAATCTGGTTGTTGTTTCCATATATATTAAGTAAATATTAAGCCTGTGTGATCTACAAAACATTATACACAACACAGAATGCCATTACTACACTGGTTGTTTTCACACTACCACAAAAATTACAATACTTTTCACTCGATACATACATACAAAAACTCACGCCTTTTTCCCATGAGGGTAGGCAGAAACCACAGAACGCCACCTGCTACGATCCTTACATACTCCTCTCGCCTCATTTACGTTCATACATCCCGTCATACAAGCACGCCGGTTACGAGTACTCCGCACCTGACCTTTCTGAAGGATCTCACCGATAAGGTCAGTGTAGGTCTTCCTAGGGCGATCCCTCCTTGAGTTGCCACTCATCTTGCGTGCTTTTTCGCTTTTGCGTTGTCTTTTTACTCGATATAAAACAAAAAAAAAGAAATCACGAAGGAAAAACCTTCTACGTCACGTTAAGACACATTAATTTAAAAAAAAGAAGCGTCAACAATATTTTTATCACCAAACGACCATAAAATACTAAAACAGAACTACCAGGCTCCTATACAACAACAGAGCTTTAATCGAAATACGCTATTAACAAACGCAAAGTTAATGGGTCTAGATAAGATGTCAACGTATTAGCATAATCCTATCTTCGAAGGCATCATTCGAGATCATAAAATAGATAAGCACTGGAGAACGGCCAATATTTTGTGTCAATGGGTGCTTGGTTGTCATAAAACAAGAAGGATTTTGTTTTAGATGATATGGTTAAGATGTTTCATAAGGTTTATGGTTTAAGACCTTATAGTTGCCAGTCTTACGTCATTTTTAATATGGTAAACCAATTGAGAAAGAACAGGTATAAGAAGATACTAAATGAAGCCGAAATTTCCATCATTGTGATCATGTTTTTGATCAGGACCATACCTTCTGGATACGGAGATATTGAAGATCAATTTCCAACCTTTTTTTAACGACTTTAAAGTTTTAAATGTTATATCTAATCTTTAAATACCGCGCTCATTTCATAAAAAAATACCTGTTAAATTGAAAGTAAATTAATATCGTGTACCAGTATATTTTTTGATGAATGATACTTAATTTAATGGGTAGTATACGGCAAAAGTAAAGGTTTAAAAATCAATTTAATTTATTATTGTCGTATAATTTTCTTTATTACTGTATACCAAATAATAAACACATGCATATTTTAAAAATGCCCGACTATAAATCCAGTTTCTGTTACAATATCAAGCAAATTAATTCGGCCACTACGTTACGGAACGTTTCCGTCAAAAGAATCCCAAACAACGTTTGACATAAGTACATTAAATCTTTCATAACCAGATCAACATAAAAGATAAAATATGTATAAATAATTAAACAGTTTTGTAACTATTTAAAAAACTGGCAATAGTATCATTTTCGTTAATGAATATAGTTTGAGAAGATCTTGTTTCTCACCTGCTAACGACTTTTATTAAAAATAAAATGGTCAGGTCGTCAACCGGAATCCGGCCTTCGACAGCCTTGGTTTTTTTCTTAGAAAATAACATAAATTTTAAAACAAAAAATATGTTTAGATGAGTAGTGGATTTGACCTCGGTTCGTTGCGTGAATTTGACTAAATCGATGTCGGATCATGTGTCTTGCCTACTGAATGCTACCGAGATTTTGATGTATGTGTGTGCGAATATAGAAAAAATCTTTGTGTGTTTAATTTATTGTGAATTTTAACGTGCGTATGTGTTTCTACATACTAGCACTCTCCCCGCTACTTCGTTCGCGTGATTTTCTAGGTCACCCGTAGATAGTACCTATAGCTTCTCAACATTGAAAGAATTTTTCAAATCGGTTCAGTAGTTTCGGAGCCTATTCAATGCAAACAAACAAATAGACAATCAAATCTTTTCTCGTTATAATATTATACTAGTATAGATAGACCATGGATTTTTTAAAACGGCGCGACAACGATACAGCAAATAAAAAATAGTCATTCAAATTAGGGCTGTAAGTCGTGTGTTTTAAAATATGTTTTACAATGAAAAGATAAAAAGGTGACGACTTGCGGGCGGCGTGATGGCCGCTAACGGCTGGATTTTTCGAAGCGATTATTCATTTAAGAATGAAACTATACCTAAATGTTCAGAATTATAAATGAAGACTGAGCAGGCAAACATGTTCGCCATTTTGAAGACGAATAGACGTCTTTAATTTACACATAATATCAATCTTGCTAATTATCATACTGATTTGATATCATAAATCACATCAAACTTTTTGCCGCTTTGGTCTTGACGCGGTTTCGTCTCGTAACATTAATAATAATATAATTATTTTCTCCTTGAAACTGTTTCTATGTTAATTAATTTAGGTTATTTAAAAACGTTGCCCCACACTAGGAATTCCTCCTATAAAGTGGGTGTGTTTACAATGATATACACTCAGATACACAAACACCCAGACTAGTAACGAGTATCTGTAGGCTGTTCGTTCCGTGTGAGCATGGAACACGCGACACGCACAGCATTAAAAAAATTATCAGTTGAAAAATTAGTCATTAAAAATCGCAAATATTTCGGAAGAGCAAAATAATCTAAATATGATTTCCGTTCAAATAATATACCCAATAACGCTTTGCCTGACCGGGGAATCGAACCCAAGACCTTATGCTCAGTAGTCGCGCTTTGCTACTAGGTACTAGACCAACAAGGCACTAATTATAATATAAAATCAATCTATTGACACATTAGTTACATCACTACGAATCTTAAATTTTTGTTCGTTTAAAATGAATTCAAAACCTGCTTAGTTTATCGAGCAAGAGAACATCACTAGCACTTAACGGAATCCCCATTTAATTTTAACGTTCATTAATTAAATTAAGTTTTTGTAAATCAACGTCGAGTTTAATATAGATAAAGGGTAGGAACTGAGTTCTGTTAGTTTAATACTTTACTTTATTTACTTAGTACCTAAAGGTGTTGTTTGGGGAATAAGGCTTTCATTTGTATTGATTAGGTATGTAGCTAAGCTTTTAAGGAGAGTGGAAAAGAATTCTAGTCAGATTATGGTGCCGATTCCCTTGTTCACAAACTAGACTAAATTTAGAGAATTGGCATCTCTTACTAACATACAGCGAAAGAAAAGGACGGTGACATTGAAGAACTAAGTTAGCGATGTCAAATTAGTTTTGCCTTGAACTTCTCCGTATTTTTAATCCACACGTTTTAAGATGTCAATTATAAATGTATGGATGTGTCAGATTGACTAAATTTGACAGCTCTTATTTACATTAGTCTCTTTCTTATTTTATTGGACAGAAAAAGATGGAAATAGTCTAATTTTAGTTTAGTTTGTGACCAAGGGAATCGGCACCAATGGTCAATTAGAAATTTAAATCGACGATATTTTGGAGTTATGTTAAAGCCACTAATATTTAGGCTTTGATATTATACTAGGTATGGTACATAATTTAAAATTAAGACCTAGCCATACAGGAGAGGACAACTTACGAGCGAGTCGGATATTACAGTAGTATTTCGGACAGCGGCTAAGCTACGCTTGCCGGGGTTGGTTCGTGGATGGGTGACCATCTTTACACACCGAGACTTCTCCGTGCCTCGGAAAGCACGTTAAGCCGTTGGTCCCGGCTGTCATACGTGGATCTTTGACAGTCGTTACGGGTCGTCAGAAGCCCGAAAGTCTGACAAACCAGTCTTACCTAGGGGTATCATATTTCCCAGTTACTGGGTTGTGGAGGTCAGATAGGCAGTCGCTCCATGTAAAATACTAGTATTCAGCTGCATCCGGTTAGACTGGAAGCCGACCCCAACGTAGTTGGGAAAAGGCTAGGCAGATGATGATGATTTCGGACAGCGGCTGAGTGCGTTGGTGTGGGCTCGGTCATACTACTTCAGTATCTGACCCCGTCTGTAAGTTGTGCGCTGCGGTGTGGTTTTTTAATCTATCTAGATACTAATATGAACAAAATCCCCAACTAGCAAATTATATTTTTGAAGCTAATGTCGTAATAATAATATTTTTGAAGCTAATGTCGTAATAATAATATTTTTGAATACTCTGCCAAGTTGGTCTAGTGGTCGTCACGCGACTGCTGTGCTAGAGGTCTTGGGTTCGATTCCCAGGTCAGGCAAAGTGTTATTGGGTTTTTCCAATTTATTAGTAGTAGCCTCGGAGTCTGGATTTGCGCCCGGTTGATGGCAATAGGCTCGCCCCCTATTACACGGGACTAATAATATAACTGGCGAAATGTGGGTGTACTAATGGGTACACCTCTGCCTGACCCTTCGGGGATTTCAGGCGTGATGTTATGTTTATAATATGTCAATGTCAAAGTCAAATCATTTATTTCAATTAGACCATTCAAGGCACTTTTGAACGTTTAAAATAAGAAAAACACTTGAACCTAGTAGCTGTGAATGATGCAAGTACCTATGTTCTTCAGAGCTGTCGGAAAACGCCAAGAATAAGGGGAAAATATTTCCTTCTTTAATAACAAAATCGTATAGGTAAAATAGGTCAAACACACAAAGCAAAAGTTACATAAATAACTTCTGCCATACAATTTTCCATACAACTAACACTTATTAATGTTGCCCTAGTTTCCAATGTAAAATGAAACAACCCGTTTTACGGCATTTTAATCATTATCAAATATCTCTAAAAGCATATACAATACAGTATGTAATTAAATCTAATGACGTATGATAACAAAAAAACATTTAACTTGAGTGGGCAAAAGTGTCATGGCGCCCTCATTTTGGTTTGAGTGATAAGTTGTAATGAAATCCGGCTAAAATTAGAACACCCTTTGTTTTTCGAGGTGTTTTAAGAGGTTGTGTAAAGTGGTGCTGTGTAATTACGTAATGTCTTACTTAACAAGAAAGATAATTTTGGAAAATTTTGGAACAGAGTTCCCTATTGCGGCTTGCGGTTGAAGTTGGCTGACAGAAACCGTCATACGAGCAGCAAGCTTTGTGCGCAGCCAGCTGTATACCTAACGTCAATTCTAAACACGTGTAAATTTTATTTAAACTTATTTTCTGTTTTTCTTAGTTCATACGAGACTTTGTTCCTGACAGAGGTCCCCCGATAGCACATTATTTTTGTATCTTGGGTGCATTTAGAAACATATTGAATACACTTATACAAGCAACCAGACCCGGAACAATCAATTGATCCTTTATCCTGCAGAAAATTGCTCAGCGACTGCGCAGTCATAAAAAAATGGCAGCGAAATATTTTACTTCATAAGATTTTTAGGCGCGTGCTAGAATCATTTTGATATAGAAGTACTTTTTCTCCAAACTTTTATCACCGAGTAATCTTGTTTTCTGTACCTAATTTGAATCAGAAACATTATGTTAACATCAGTCGTGGCGCCAGTCGATGTCCAGCGATTGACATTAATGACATTTACAACAGTAACGACAGTCAGACGGCGATGCACAAACAAGCTAACAAAAAATATTCGAATCGAGTCGATTTTCGAATAGTAAATACGAGTAGGCATATCTCAAAATCTTGAATCTTTACTGCCATCCATAATGTGAAACATATAGATAGTGTTAATAAATAGAAAAAATTATAGACCCTGTCTGACATAGCAAAATATTTGAATAAATATAAAGCCTTCAAATTAAATAAACATTACTTGAGAAACGGGTGTTTTCAATTTAAAAATCGAATTTCGTAAAGATGTTTCCTCAACGTAAGCTTTCGATGCTCGCGCACAGGACGGCCACGAGCACGACCAGTTGCCGCAAAGACCAGATTAACTAAGGCACCTCGCACACTAGACAGCTACGACCAACGTGTTAGTTAACCTGGTCGTGGACATGTAGTGCGCTAGTTGCCTTAAGATTCAAGCTTTATCTTAAATTGTTATCCATCGCACGTAGTCGTGTAGTATAAGTGTTAGGAAAGAGGTGAGAGATATGATTGCGCAAACTTTGTGCACTATAATATTTCCTGCGTATTTGGCTAGGTTTCCATTAAGATAGGCCGCCATGCCCGAAATTGGTCTCGAAAATATTTTTATTTTTAACATAACATAACATAACATCACGCCTGTAATCCCCGAAGGGTTAGGCAGAGGTGTACCCATTAGTACACCCACATTTTGCCAGTTATGTTTTTAGTCCCATGTAATAGGGGGCGAGCCTATTGCCATCAACCGGGCACAAATCCAGACTCCGAGGCTGCTACTGAGAAATTCCTGATGGAAAAACCCAATAACATTTTGCCTGACCTGGGAATCGAACCCAAGACCTCATGCACAGCAGTCGCGCTTGCGACCACTAGACCAACGAGGCAGTCAGTTTTTTTTATTTTTGTAACGAAATACTCAAAATCGAATCTCAAATTGTTATATACAGGCAAATGCTCCCGGCGAGGACGCACCTTTATGTTACATGAGGAAGTTGTATTACTTTCACATTAACATTTTATCTTATTTTATTTTTCTTGTAACATAGAAGGTTTTTATAAAAAATATGTAATGTTTGTTTGAGTATCCTCATACGTGCAAAGGATCGATCGAACGGATTATAAGCATCTATCCTTTTGACCTCCATTTGGGAATCCCGGAATATATTTGGCTCATTTTTCCTCCAAACTTGTAAGTAGCTTGTACATTTTTTTCCGAAATGGTCTAATGTGGGGGTCGTAAATAAAAAGTTGGAGATATCCTTTTCTGGATATCTATATCTGGAATATTTTTCACGTATGCGCTGTTTTTTTTTTTTTTTTGGTGCTTTAAAAATACTTCAATATCGTATGTACAGCTTTCATAAAGATTCCATAGAGGATTACCTCCGTTTTGGAACGAGCAACAAGCTTCAACTTTCTGACTAACTGACCGACTACTTGACAATTCAAAAGTGCATGTAATTAGTCTAATAAAAGTGAAATAAATGTTTTGGCTTTGACTTTAACCTTTAAATATCTTCAATCACCATATACCAACACTTGCAAAATTAGCACATGTTTTTTTTTGTTTCAATTATTTAGAATTTTTATAGCCTACAAAATGAATGCCTTAACATTTAGAGGTACTTTTAAACTTTCAAGCAGTCGGTCAGTTAGTTGAAGTTAGTTGCTCGTAACAAAACGTAGGTCTCTATAAAAGAACGAGCAACAAACTTCACGAAATTCAATTCCTCATTTCAATTAATCTTGGTAACATTATTCTTGTTGCTTCTACATGTAATAACAATTATGGTACAGGTGTTTCACAAAGTATTAAGTAAAATCAGTATTAATCAAGAGAACCTCATCAAAACAGTTAATAAATCCACTTCCACGGCCCATCAATTACAAGTCTTGTTAAATGTAAAGTCTTACTAAACGAAAGTAAAATAGCTTTTAGAGCGAGAAAGGGGAATTAGTTTTATTTTCCAGAAAACATGGAATTACCCCTTTCTAAGGGTAAATTTATTTTGACGCTAAAATTGTGTCCTTTGAGGCACTTTGTCTTTGGAGTGACGTCGGATCGCAATTTTCGTTAGAAGATAGTGACGGAACACTGATATTACGTGCTTTTGATGTAAAGTGGGGTAAGTGTGATAGGCTAAGGGAAACTGTCAGTTTTCATTTACACTAATAGCTCTGTTGAACGACTTAGTGGCGGTAAAGTTTGTCATTAAATTTTGATAAGAAAAAATGAACAATGTACAGGTTACAAGAGAGATAGGTCCACATGGTCGTCAGAAATAGTTGAAGAACCTGCATATCTATATGTTCTGGTAACATAAAACTGAACGATTTTCACTAAGTCCCTCAAATCAAATTAGTTAAATCATTTTTTTGGGTGTACCAATTGGTAAACCTCTGCCTAACACTTTGGGGATTACAGGCGTGATGTTATGCTGTGTTATTTACATCATTTATAAGAGAAAAATATCATCAAATCTAGCTGCTCAATCCAAAAGGTAGATTCGTATGGAGATGGATGGGGAAAAAAAAATCCAAGCTCAGTCATAAAAAAATGGTTTTACAATACTCGTTTATTCAAGAAAACAGTTCTTTCTTTCTGAGATTGGATTTGCATTTGATAGCCAGATTCGTGAGGAATATTATGGACTGCATGACATCACTCGAGCAGTAACCAAAGTCGTCACTTAATACGGGTGAAAAAAAAAACCATGAGTACGAAGTCGCAGCGAGCAGCTATAGGTACATAATGTTTCCACGAAAACTGTACGCGTTAATTTACATTTCAAAATACATACTTCAGACGAGACTCATCAAACTTTTTTAATTTAGACGCCATGTTTATAAAAAATAATGCTAAATAGTTCTCAAAATCGTAATTACGTAGGCAACGTCGCGTTGTCTGATAGTCTGACCATACAATTTATATGCAAATTCTACTTAGATTCAACCTTCGTGACGTCACCTTTATCTAAAGGTTACCTTATACTCAGGGCATCTGCCCTGAGATATGATACGTGTGACTCTGTGGACCGGTCATAGATCAAGCAATTATGGAATGTCTAGAAGTAATAGATACTGATATTTTCAGTATTATTGGAGTTTATGAGCTTACGAGCTTAAACGTAGTAATTTCTGGAATTACCAGTCCGATTGGAAAATTATTTTTTTGTGTATGTTATCCAGATTTCTGAGAAAGTCAGGTCACCTATGGAAGCGCGGCAGTGACCAAAGACGTAATTGAACGCGTTTGAAACCGCGAGGTGTAGCTAATCTATATAAATGCTAACAAATATAATCTATATAAATAGCTTGCACCTACCATGTTATCTCTTCACCACCTTTGGTTGACTGTTAGGGAATGCCTAAGGCATTAAGTCCGCCTTTGTACATTTGTTGCATAAAGTTTAAATAAATAAAAGGCAACAGTTACCTTACAGTCTGTTCCAACAACACACAGCACAAACCATTGAACGGAATGCACTGAAAAGCACGTAGATAGTTAGTATGACATAGACCTGCGCTAATATAGATTTTTCCGAAAATTCACCCCCTACGGGGTATGAAAAAGGGGTCGGGAAACAAGACAATACCCCGAATATAACGCGAGTGAAGCCGCAGGCTAAAGCTAGTAAAGTAAAATTTTGGAAAAAGTTGATACGACAGATGGGCTTTCCTTTAAACTGCCTATACTAGGTACCATTTTCAAGCTCTGTACTAAAAATCAATTAAATAGAAGCAGTAGTTTAGTCGCAAATGATTTTTTAAGTTTTGGTCCCGTTTGAACACGATGTATCTTTCCTAACAGCTGATTATGTCTATACGCACAGGTCATGCACCTACGTTGCCGCTTTAATACCTAGGTACCTAAGGTCAGTTAAATTTATTTACAAAGGGTGTTTGCGTTTTACTCTGATTTGTAAGCTATTTAGTTTGTTTGAAAAAAAAAAACTCATTTATATTGTATTTTATACCGTATCGAATTAATACTAAACACGTATAGTATACGTAGTGTAATTTAAAGCCCCTCTGTCATATCAACTCTGTATAACACGCTTTTACGCCTGTATATTTCTATTAAACGATGTATTATTTTCCTATGACACAGGTAAGTCGAGTGAAGCGATACGTCACGAGTGTGACCCGATTGGAAGGCAAGTGGCGTGAAAAACATATATTGGAACTGCGTAGTAAGTGTCTTATAGTGATATTTTTTTTTTATATATACTGTGGGAGTGTTAAGCCAATAAGAACATGGCTTACTTTTTGATATGTTTGTGGTATTTTTACGTAGGTTCTTATTGCTTAAAGAGATTTACTGGTTTTGAAAGATTTATATTTTAAGAGTAACACACACAATAGATAACAATAAGAGGTTTCTAAAAGTGTAATATGAATGACTATTATTTGACGATGTTTTCGGTGAAGGAAAACAAAACATCGTAAGAAAACCTGTACTTATACCAGCCTATTACTGGTTCATTCAAACCATGTCAGAGGTCCTTGAGGCGGTTTAGAAACTCTGACACTAGGATGTGTGGGGTCGTAAGACCTTACTGCCCACACGATAAAGAACAATGAAAGATTTGACGACTGATTTTTTCCTAATCGAAGAGAGCAACCGTATTACAACTATAAAAATAAATAAAATTGATTTGTCTGTTCATAATATTAAAAAAAATTTTTTTTTTATAAAATTTATGAATGTTTGTTTACACACTACTTATACCAAAAACACAATTTTATTTTATTTGTCTCACTGTATGTCTGTTTGTTCCGGTTAAACTCCGAAAGGGCTCGGCCGATTTTGATCGGGTCTTTCACTGATAGATAGCTGATGTCATAAGCAGTAACTAATTTTATTTTAGACAATGTGCAAAAATACGACATAATGACAAGTGAATCAAGTCACAGGCATAAGAAAAGAATTTGAGAAAAGGCATAGCGTGGAATGTATAAAATTGTTCGGTTCTCCTCCGCAGGGGATCCGAAAAAATAACAAGTATTTACCACTCAACAAGCAACTTTCCCTTAAAAAGACCGAAAAACAATTGGAATTTGCCAATAAAGTAATAAAACATTGTGACTAATCAATTCTTTAGTCATCACAAAACTCCCTTCGAAAACAAACTTAATTTTACCTTCACTAAAATAACCAAAAATATTCCCAACCTTAAAGCAAAAGAAATAAGCTCTAAATTAGGACTGTTTAATCCAAAGTAAGGTTGACCAACTGTAAAATGTAATGTTGTCGTTAACTATCGAATTCGCGTACCCGATCGAGGGAACGATTCGTTCGATTCATTCAATTCATTCAATTGAACGGTTGACCAGCGAAGCGGATGAGCTGGGCCCACCTGAACTAATTTCTATTACTTGGTCTGGTCAATCGAATGGTTAGTTAAAACGTTAAAAGAGGTTAGTATCATGCGTTTGACTGAAGGAAATATTCGAATTTCGATTTTCTTTTCTTTAAAGACATCAAAGAAGGTTTACTCACATCCTATAGTTCAACGTTTTCAGCAAAATTCCTGAAACAAAAAGAAAAAAAATTAAAACCAAATTACAATATTTAGTCGAAGCGTCTGCTACTGTATTGTGGAAGTGTGTTACATAGTATTAAAATAAAAAAGCCATTTTTTTATCTGTCTATCTATTTGTTTCGGCTAATCTCCGAAACGGCTAGATCAATTTTGACGGGATTTTCGCTTGCAGCTGATGTTATAAATAATGACTTTTATTTTGGAAGAAAGACGGTTTCGTGCAAAAAAATAAAACCTCTTAATAACTCGCATTTTATGCGGACGAAGTCTCGAGGATAAGCTAGTTAGAAATAATTACAACAAAATTAATACCTAGCTAACTTCTGCCCACGACTTCGTCCGCGTCAAGGTTTATATATTAAAGACTAGTAATCTTCCCGCGACTTTGTTCGCGTGATTTTCATTATGGATCCCTAACTTTTTGAAAATATAATATATCTTATGTTACTAAGGATGAATGTAGCTTTCTAATGGTAAAAGATTTTTTAAAATAGGTCCAGTAGTTTTTAAGTTTATCCATTACAAACAAACAAACAAAAATACAATTTTTTCCTCTTAATATTATATATTAATATATATTATATATTAATATATATTATATATTAGTGTAGTGATAATGAATCCATTAGCTACTACCTATATTCAATCTATAAACCAACTGTCACTTTGACAACAATTAATTAGATACTTTGTACAAAATCAATCACATCTTCTAACGATTTATGTATTCGACCACGGGTGCGGTGATCTTATAAATAACTGCTAGCATTTAAAACGATCTTAATATTAAGATATTTAATTAATATGTGTCACACAGTAATAAATATGGATGCGAATGACAGTAAAAGGCATTAAATTAATTTAATTACTTGCATATATAATTGAGGGGAAATGATAATGGGTTTTTGTGAAATAAATAAGTGGAAGAGCCCACAATAATTGTACATCTGAAAGGATTTTAAGTGACATGTCAATTCAGTACATTGTCTATTACAGTTGCTTGCTTTTTTTTTCAGAATGGGAAATCATCAAATGAATTTTCCGCTCTAGGGGAAGTGGAAGAGAGTGTCAGACTTTTACTGATTAAAACCCATCTATGTTCCTTCTAGTGCCCTTTGTGTTCAAGGGCTGCGGTAACTCTTTTCTCCTCATGAATTTGGCTATCTTAAACAATTTTTTTTTTTCAATCCGACAGGCATTTCCAGAGCATAGCGCGTTTAAACAAACAAAAAGAAACCCTACAGCTTAAAGATATTAATATAATCTAGTTAATAACTAAAATAAAATTGTTATAAATTATTGTATGTTTAAGCATCGCGCAATTATTATTACCAGTTATATATATATACGTATATGTTCAAATTTTGCATATTTTTTTTCTACTGGTCTGGTCAGTTTATAGTCTATAAATTATTACGCTGTTTGCTATGAAGGATGAGCAATATTGTATAATAATGCCTGTTTTCTTTTACAGTTTACCACTTTGCTTTGAGAATTAGACCAACTTGGAGAACTTAAAGGATTTTGATGATTGTTATAAATAGCTGACGAAAACAAGATTCAAAACTAAAACTATGATGAATATAAAAAAGAACTAACACTTTAAATATCTTAATCATTTTGTACCTTTTCAACCGACTTCAAAAAGGAGGAGGTTCTCAATTCGAAGCGTATGTTTTTTTTTTTTTTTTTGTGTGTTTGTTCAACGATTACTCCGCCAATTATGAATCGATTTGGATGATTCTTTTTTTGTTTGAAAGAGTATAGTCCCGAATAGGTCCCATAGGAATATTGTCATGATCTGGTGATGAACTTTGGAGATATGGAACGGAACTCCTAGTAAAATCACAGCAGAACCGCCGTAACAAGAAAAATTGCTTTGTTTATACGTGTAGTCGATGACTGACTAAAGGAAGCGGGGAGGGGGTACGTCAACCCCCCTCCTACCAATTACCAAAATTAAATATATCGTGTGTGGTATTGTTTGAAAGGGCTTTATGTAAGGATTTCAAACATTAACACACAAGCACTAAAAAGTGAAAAATAAAAAGCTTTTTTACAAAAAAATATTACCGCCCTCAAAAATCACAAAATAAAAAATAACTTTAGCTTGGAAGTCGGTGGCAATACCTACATAACAAGAAACAAAACCAAAGCCGCCGACTTCCAAGCTAAAGTAATTTTTTATTTTGTGATTTTTGAGGGCGGTAATATTTTTTTGTAAAAAAGCTTTTTCTCGTTCCTTTTTAAACATTTTTATATTATTTATTTTATTATAATGTTTGTGTGTACACTATTCCATCAGAAACATGTGGGAAAACCCAAACACAGTATTCAACGGACGAGATAAAAATTAAGATAATATAAACTCATTAAAATCGGAACAAAGATGGCGTTATGAATAAATTAACAATCTTATAAAAATAGCAACAGTCTGGCCGGCAAAAAGATTCATATCAAAGTTGCTATCCAAAATACTGGCTAGTTTTAATGTCAAATGGAATATAAACAAAGCGTTCTATATTCAAATGTTTAAAAAAAATGTTAACCCCATTTTTAACAAATTACATTGAGTTATACTCGTATAATGACGTGTCCATTTAGCGGTATTTTTATACAGAATATGGTATTATAAATTAAAGTTAAAAAACTCTTGTGCGTATAAAAGCAAACACGCCCAAATTGTTCCTTCCCGTAAGTGAACATAACCCAATAATTCCGACAAATTACACCGAACCCGTAAAAGGGCCTTTTAAAACTTCGAGAATTCGTTCATTCACAAAACAGTGTTTGAATTTAAAAAGTCAATAACATTACTGAAATTGTTATTGTTTAATTAACCGACTTTGCGGAGCGAGAACAATGCTAATACCGCTAAAGTTTGTTTAATTTCGTGTGTGCTCGTGTGTTGAATAAAATTTAAATTGTTTCCATGGACTGATACTGGATTAATTTTGCTTTCGGTATTTATTTTTGGATTTTATGTTTTCGTAAAACTTTTTTAATAGCCGTGTTTGTATTATTAGGTATTTGGTTAGTATATGAAATCATTTAAATAAGTCATAAATATTGTTCGGGAACCTTATAATAATAAGAAGTTTTGAATGTTTTCATTGAAACTCGGGATTTAAATTAATTATGTAAGATAAAAATTGATACTTATTCTATTTTTATACGATTGATGGTGACACAAATGTCAATTTGTGTATCAATTCCAATTTAAAAGCTAAAGCAATACAAATTAGGATTCTCAAATCACCTAACCAGCTTATGACAAAAAAAAACAAAAGACGATACATAATATGATCTCTTCCAACTGATGTTCTTAATTCAAATTCAAATACAGACAAACGTCAAAATAACGTCACCTTATTTTTTTTTATCCAGTACAGGGCATAATTCTTGCCAGCCTTATTATAGCTGAACAGAACACTCACAAAAGTGCGAAGTAAGGGTGTCAAGAACTTGCCGCAAAGAGCCGGCAGGTCAATGCGTGTAATTACAGCGGCCAAGTGTGCCAGCCCTATTCGCGCCGCTTTTTAATTTGATACATTTATGTATGTTTGTGGTCATATAATTTTATAACGGTTTTGTTGGAATTTTAACGTCTATATAATAACTAGAAATAAAACTAAGACGCTTAAAGGTTGCAAGCAAAATAGAAGTATATAAAAATATTACATTAGGTATAAATTGGCGTGGCGATAATATCGCTCGTGTATGGGG
Source organism: Hoplodrina ambigua (assembly GCA_949774945.1). Lineage (NCBI taxonomy): Eukaryota > Metazoa > Arthropoda > Insecta > Lepidoptera > Noctuidae > Hoplodrina > Hoplodrina ambigua. The sequence continues at coordinate 1,122,891 of OX458982.1, forward strand.
TTTCTTTTAAATGTCCGATTAAAATCTTGAAGTTTGACACTAAGATTTAGAAGTTACAGTTTGTAAAAAATAGTAAGAATAAAATAAACACATTTCATATACCGGCCAGTATAGCTAAATAAACAACTCTAATAATAAAAATAAAAAAAAACATAGTCGCAATCTCATGTCAACGACAATCGATGTCAAAAATGTAAGTAAATCAGAGGCATTTTTGACAGATTGAAAATGAGGCTAGATCGCGATCATTCCCCCACTGATCTAAGTCAAAATTATCCACATAAGTATAAACTAGAAAAAAGTCAGTCTACTTTGTTTTGAATGTCTCATTCACTGTGTCGTTAATTAGCAACAGTAGCGCCCCCTATGTTTCCAACTCTTTTTGCCAAGCTTGCCAGGACTTGGCGCAAAAAGCTAGCGGGTCAATGTATATAATTAAAGCGGTGAAGTGTGGTGGCCATACCCCTAACCCGCACCACTTTTAATTTGATACAATTATGGCGTTTCGTTTGTGGGTTAATAACTAGGAATCCTGAGGGTTATGTTGAGTAATTGTCCTCTTATTCACAGGGGATGGCAATTCCTCAGTCCCTGATGATAACTATTATTTAAGTTTATAATAGTTCTGTCGGTCTATTCTGTAAAATCTTCCTCGGTCAATTTAAACGATGTGAATTTGAGGTGAGTGGTACCTAAATCCCGTAATATCAGGTGGGATGACAATTTTCTAAAGTGATTTTATATTTCAATTAACTGCTTCGTTGGTCTAGTGATCGCCAAGCGCGACTGCTGAGTATGAGGTCTTGGCTTTGGATCCCAAGTCGGGCAGTGTTACTGGGTTTTCCATCAGGAACTTCTCAGTAGCAGCCTCGGAGCCTGGATTACTATTAGGTGCATAGGATTTAAATACTCGGAAAATTTAGGTGAACTAATGGTTCTGCACAAACCTTTCTGGGATTACAGGCGTGATGTTATGTTATATCGCTATTCACCTACATTGTTTTCACATATCCAAACAACAAGAATAATGTAGCCAGGATTTTGTAAAAACTTAATTAAAAATAGTGTCTGTTTAGTTTCTTGCTCGTCTGTCCATGGAAATGTTTTGAAAGTTTTATTTCAATAAAATCATTTGCAGGCACTTTTCAATACCAAGGAGTCGGTCAGTTAGTCAGAAGAAAAATCTGAACCCAGTTGCTTAAATATCAAGTGACCATTACAAAAACAAGAAATATCACCCAAAAAATTAAAACCCTTAGTTTCAAAACAACCCCCAAAAAAGTTCAAGAAAACCCCACAAAAAACGCGACCTGATACCTCAATACCTTAATTAAGTAATCCAACACTTTCTTCATAAAAATATTCCTTTTCTGCGCAACTTCATAAAAAATATTAACGGGGAAGGAAATTTTCATAATGGACAAAGCAATGGAAGTGCCTTAGAGCCCTCCATCTGAATGGAGGCCCGGAGGGACGCTGATAATGCCCTCTCCGTCAGAGGGCCTGTTGTAGACCTCTGGAGATAACGGTCAGATTAGTCTATGGGACGCCTTAAGTCGCCCTTTGAGGAGTGACACGCCGTGGGACGGCATAAAATATTTAATAAAAAAATCTGAGGAGAAATATTTTCTATGGTAGAATAATTGGTCCAACGTACTTAAAATGTGGGATGATTGTGTTGATGCTTTAGTAATCATAAAAGAACAAAAGAAAATCAGACTTTATGTTAAAGAACAAAAAACAGAAAATGGCTTAATATAAGGTCTTCAGTTTTTTATTTATTTTGATGAATGAAAAATAGCAATGCAAAGAAATAAATGCGACAGTTAATCTATCTTTGTGACAGACGCTGCCATTGCTTTTTTATTTCTCAGAGCAGAATATGTAGAACAATTCTGTATCCACATACAAGCGGAGTTATTTTTTAGTATAGTCTGTTATTTGCAAAGCTGTATTCAAAATGGCTGGCAAACATTTTAAGAAAACATTTTATCTTACTACGCAATTAATTTATTTTTTCACTACTATTCTGACACTTTACTTGTTTCTATTGAGACATCAAATACTGTAGCGTCTATTCAAAGTGTATTCTTGTTAAATTCAATAAAGCAAGTATATGACACTTATTCTCAATACGAATCAATAATAAATAAAATAAGTGTTTTTATTTTTTTGTTATGTTGTTTTAGAATTACAACCAGTCATCATGCCGCTGGGTATAGTCACGCGGGCCGATAAACCTGCACGCATACGATGATATTGTGTGCGAAACTGCCTACTGCAAACGCAACGAAGCGATTCTGTTATTTGAAAGAGGTGTATTCTGAAACAATGACAAACTTAAACTGCTGAAAAATTAAGCATTTATTAATTGCTGACCAGGTGTCGTAATTTTTTCTGATTAATTATATAAAGACATAAATCTCTATCCATAAAAATACTTTGTCCTGAATGACTGACCGACTGACGGATCAACATACAGCCTAAACCGCTGATCGTAGAGACCTGAAACATGGAGGGTGTATTTTTTGTATGACGTAGGCCTTTTATAACAAGGATTTAAAAATATCACCCTCTATGGGGATGAAACGGAATCGTAAGTTTGTACGAAGAAACAAAATTAGATCGCCAATAACCGACATTTATGTGAACGAAGTCGCGAGGAGAAGCTAGTAATAAGATAAAATTCATAAAAGTATGACAACCTCCTGAAAGACAAGAATGTAAACTTCATCTTCTATAAGCTGTATGCACCGATTTCCACCTTACCATAACTAAATAAAGACATAAAACTATCAACTTAAACTGTCAAATTATGAAAATTAACGGACGAAAGCCCAATTTTAATATCCAATCATTGATAAACCATAAACGGAATCCATGTATTACGATGTCAGCTGATCAATAGAAACATGCTTAAAGCAAGCAATACAATCAAAATCTCAATAATATCTCCATTCCAAGTTATACATAGAAGTACGTACGACTGATAACATTGCTTTGGTATGTAAATCAGTTGATTGGAGAGTTCGTATTAATTAATTTGCATTCCATAAATATTTCCGTAATAAACTGGTATTTTGGTAAGAGTAAAATGTTGTGTTATCATTTCAGTAAACTTAAAATGAGAACTTGATCAAATATTACATAACATAACGTCACGCCTGTTATCCCTGATGGGTTAGGCAGAGGTGAACCCATTAGTACACTCAGATTTCACCAGTTATGTTTAAGTGTTATGAATAATAGGGAGCGAGCCTATTGATAAAATTGACATTATATAATAGTTTTGAAGGACGGGACTTGATATCGTAAAACTAGAAATTGATAAAGAAACTGGTCCACTTTAATTGCAACCAAAGCTTAAGATAATGAATTTAATTGTGTGATGATAATAATAATATGGTCACGGCGACCAATCTCAATCGAGACTAGCCAAGGACACAGGAGATATCATAGTGCACAAGTGTGTGCGCAAACACATAAGCATTCCCTCTTCTTTCAATCTCATAGTTCGATGGGACGGTAATCGGACACAACTGATGAAAGTTCGGCTTTAAATGAGACATGTCTTTTCGAGACACTGGGTTACACCACCAACCTCCAATCTTCGTGCTGATACTGAGAAATTCAGAATAAATAACCCAAATAACTCAGCAGTCACACTTGCGTTAAATATGCTTACCCTATAATATGCAAACATTTATTTATTTATTCACTTTATACATAAATCTACACTAATATTATGAAGAGAAAAAAATTGTATTTTTATTTGTTTGTTTGTTTGTAATGGATAAACTAAAAATCTACTGGACCGATTTTAAAAATTCTTTCACCATTAGAAAGCTACATTATCGGCGAGTAACATAGGCTATATTTTATTTTATTTTTGGGCGGACGTTGTCGCGGACAAAAGCTAGTATGAAATTTGATCATAAAAAGCAGACATATTATACATTAAATAGAAGACGAAGGTAGAAGAAGAATTCAAATAAAATAACCGAAAAAAAAAACACGACACATCAAATATAAATAAGTACCTGCACCTGACATCTTGAACCCCTACTCACCCCGTTCCCTCTCATAATTGAACACAACAAAGACCGACGTATCAAGCCCAAACTTATGTAAAATTTATCAGCTATCAAGTATTCCCGCCATTGAATCCATTAGCTATGATATCGGTCGGACGGCGTCTCAGATAACAAGGCAAATGTCCACACTATTATACGAAGAACGGATAAGCCCACTCTGAAACAAGATACGATACAAAAGGGTGCCCCATCAAAATTCGGCGGCCGTCACTACCGTTATTTATCATTTTCCGCAAAATTTTCACTCAAAGAGACACATTAATGATGTGGTACAAATAATAAGCTTTCAGCGTGATTAACTTTGTTTTTTTTTTATGTCAGAGAAAAACAATAAACTTTTTTGTATGTTTTTTTTTTAATTCAGGGTATTTTTTATCATCATCATCGTCTTCCTGCCCTTGTCCCATGTTACTTGGGGTCGGCGCAACACGTTTTCCTCTTCCATTCTGTCCTGTCAGCCGTCATGCAATCACTGACTCCTCTTTCATTCATATCCTTCTTCTCACAATCCATCCATCATTTCTTTGGTTTTCCTCTTGCTTTCTATCCATCCACATTCATATTCATAACTCTCCCGGTCACATGCGTTTCATCCCTCCTCTTCACATGCCCATACCAAGACAAACGATATCAAATATAATAATAAAATATAATATCATTCTTTACCAGTGAAGTATACAGTTAACTACGCATGCTGCCCATCAAATTATGTATTGCATAAAAATAAAAATAAGGTGATTAATTATTGTAAGTCATTTGTAATGAAAATTATAAAAGAAACCTACAGATAATTTTCAAATACCTATTCAATGATACCCCACTTAACCTAGTTCATCGTTTTTTTTTTTCACAATGTGGCTTTGGTTTTTCGTCATATTGAATTTTGATTACTGTCATGACTTTGTTGCCACTCGCAAAATAAAGACAAATTGATTGCGTGACAAACATCAAAATGGGCCCACGCGTTTGGTCCCTAAAGCACCACAAAGCAACAAACATACATACACATAAAGGGTCATAAAAACATTATTCATTCCGTAGCGTAGTCAGGTAAAAAGACACATAAGTGTCTCAAATTCATTCTTAAATGAGAAACAGTAACGTATTAACCCTAATGATGTACAAATGTAACAGCTTGCTAACTCACACCGCACTTAAGGATCATTAATTAACCCAATTTACTTTACTCTTACAATCTGCTTGGTTGGTTCCTTAATGCTCTTAATTTTGTACCTTATCAACACTGTTTACATGCTATATATCTCCGAATACTTTTATGATCTAATTGAAGAGTGTTATAGTAATATGAATCTCAGCAGCAGCTTATTACTGTCCAACTTCAGGGCGAAGGTATCTTCTCCTACAGAAGGCACGAGAATTAATCACAACGCTTGCTCAATACGGATTGACAATTTCAGACTTATTTGAATTCAGGTTTCCTCACAATGTTTTTCTTCATTGATGTCCAAGATAAACTTAGAAAGTAGATACATATGAATTGAGAAAGCCACAATGTGCTTGCTCGTTATCGAACCCGTAACCCCATCAATGCATGATAGGCATGCCTAAGCCACTCGGCCATCACGGCTTACTATGATTGTTCATCTATAATAATTTAGTACATAAAAATAAATCCAACATAATTAATGATTCAACAAAACCATGTCCAATTAACAAAAATAAAATAGTAATTAAGCAAAAATTAAATCGTAAAACTAATAAAAAAGAATCACCATATTTATGTTTGCTCAATACGTTTATGTTGTAAAGGTTTAAATAATACCTTAACTAACTTCCAATGACAGAAACACAGGAACACACCAATTTGTTAAAAAAATATTATAAATCAGGCTTAATTAATAATATCCTGGCGTCAAAGGCGAATATTTATAACTGATAATGAGACCGGTTAATGAAGTAACCTTTTGACATTTAATTATCATACGTAACCTATTTATTTATCTTGGAAGTTCAACATACTGGAATACTATTTGTGTTACAGAAGCTACGAGGCAAAGGCTTTGATTTTGACCTTTACAAAGGCATATTGTAAATTGTTTTCAAAATTTAAATTACATAAAAGCAAAAGGTATATATAAAGGTACATATAAAGATGAAATTTGGCAGGAAGGTAAGTTTATAGTTAGTAGACGTCCGGAAAGGATTTTCCAAAATTCACCTCCTAAGAAATTGAAACGAGGGTCCAAAGTTTGTATGGAGAAATCAAGTTTGACACGGACGAAGTCGTCAGTTTATAATTGTCTCACTGCGGCAAAGGTCTCTTGTCTTGCAGAGAAGGCATTAAGCATTGATCGCTATGTTTGCTGAAAGCTAATAGCGCTTTGAAACTTTTATTTATTGGCCTAAGTGATTATTACTCCTTATAATATTAACTATCTACCAGTTAGTCCCGTCAAACACGGTGCAGCCGTTTTGGAGATTAGTCAGAATAAACAGACAAAAAATATTTTTTATTTTTATTTTTCAGTATAAATCGTACACAAGAACAAACACACACAATATGGAAGTTCATAGAACAGAATAATGCCAAAGCCCGCGACCGCTCATGGCTTAGCACAGTATAAGCGCTAGTATTCTATACTAGTACAGAGAAACGTGACACTTTATGAGATAAAAGACGATAACATGGCGCATGTACTTTTTGCCAAGACGCAGCGTGCTCGAACGTGCTTGACAAAGCAAGCGGCCCAAGTAAAGGGGTGTTATTGAAAGTTATAAGGGTTGGGTTATCACGTAAAGATGTGGGTTTTTGGGGATATTATAGAACTGTATTATTCTTTTATTTTGACGTTTGCTTAACGTTTATGTAGCTATCTGCTCCGCCCCCGTAGGTTGTAGCGTGATAAATGAGATTAATACCGCAAAGGGATTCCTGAGATTACCGCGTTTAAACAAATGAACAAAAGATCTTTTCAGCTTTATTATATTAGGTATAGATTTATAGATGGCGCAATTTGGATTTTTATTTATAAACATAGCTCCCCTACCCCTCTAATTTGTTTAGATAGAAGGTTTCTGCCTAACTAAATTACTGGCGTGATGATATCTTATGTTAGTATATTAAAAAAAAAAATCTCTGCACGACTATCTATACTGATAAGCTAAAGATTTAGTTATTTTTAACCCACTTATCTCTAAAACGACTGGTCCGAATCTGGAAATTCTTTCGCTACTAATAAGCTACGATATCTAGACTTAATTATGAAAAAAACATGATCTTTAAGAAAATAAACGTGGACAAAGTCGCGAGAAAAAGTAGCTTTATAAAAGACCAAGCAGATACTCTCGGGCAGATAACACGTTTAATCTACTTTAGGTGAAACCCAATGAAATTTTGTTTCCTTTATAAACATTAGCACTATTTTATCGGATACCTTCATTTATCCCTCTACAAAAAGGAATGGCGAAAACCCCAAAAAAACATTAACAAGTTAATTAATCAACTTGTAGGGGGAACAGAATTGCTTACTGGGGGATGGAGAAATTCTCTACATTCAATGAAACTGTGTAGGTTGTGTATCTAGTCTATCTAAACGTGTAAGATCTGGGTTATTGAGATAATAAACATTCTTGGCTCTAAAATGTTTATAATATTTTTTGACAAACTGTCTTTGGCTCTAAAATATATACCTATAATTATTATTTTTTTAAACTTTTCCCATCCCTTTAGGATAATTTCTTCTGTTTCTGTATTGTGGTTATTTATTTGGTTCACCAACAATTGTTTACACAAGCAATAACAATAACATTTTAAAAACTTTGAACAGTGTAAAATTACTTAAAGGCAAACACCACATGTACTATAATTATGTTAATAAGTAAGCCTAGGTACTAGCACAGTTTACAAGCTAACTTGAAAGTAAAGAAAAAAAAATGTAGCATATGTATAAATAAAGACTTAGATTTACACATTTACGTTACAAAAATAAAAAGCTCACATACGCAAACAGCCAGATTAAGATCCATACAAATATGCAGGGCAGCAACCAATCACTCAACCACAGTGTCAACCGTGATGTCAAAAAATTTCATCTTCAAACTTGTCTTTTTCTTCAGAACTATTATAATTGTATTGATTGAAATATTCTGGCACTTCAATTTCATATTTCTATGATTAGATCAAATTGTTCAACAAACCCAAAACTATTGAAATTTCAATCGTAAATATTCGACAAACGTCAACAGTAATAATTAATTAACCCCTCCATCGTTGACATTTAACTCAAACATTTTCCGTGGACTATCCAGAAATAGACCAAACCTCAACCGAGGTCGCGATCCAGTATAAAATAAAACTAAAGGAAACCTACAGAAAGGGATAGGAACTAATGGTCCGTCCATTTACTTCTTTTTATCCCCACACTCGTATCCCTCAGTGAATCATCCCGGTTGGAAGCGTTTTTTTACACGAATAGACTTTTATTATCCATATAGGTATTTCAACGCTCATCGAGGCAAGGAAAATGTTGTATCAGCTGGTTACGAATTGTAAGGACGAGAAAAAAGCCTTATTAGAATGTCAAAAGAAGCGAGAAAGCGCTATTGAAAAGCTCGGTTGAAATTTTTTGGGAAAGCTATATTTTATGTCCTTCTGATACCTTCAGTGACGCTTACAGACTAGAAACTACACGACGCACACGCACGCACACTACTGCGACTTTCAGAATCCTAACAAAGGTCTAAAAATAAGTCTGAATAAAGAATACACATAATTCACATTATAGTCTAGTGTTGAAACACGAGGATCATGTGGTCCGAATGCTCACTATGTCTTTCGGAACACCGTTAAGCGATCGACTCTTCACGTGACCAGAGGGCTAGCCTTTTCTTGGGGAAAAGAATCAAACAAATGTTGCCAGACTTTTGGGCATTTATCCCATTGACAGCGATTCGGATAAGGTTTTTAATGTTCTAAGGAAAGTCTTTCTCTCTTATAAAATAGAAATTATTTATCATTTTATAAGTTTTCTGTATTTGTTAATAATAGACTTAGATAATAATTATGATATTATATTGGAGAAGGCAAGATCTGATCCAATTAATAGTCCCGCAGATAAAAATGATTCCATTACAACTTCAAGGAATTTTCTCGCGTTTGGAGAAACAAAAACAAATTCATTCAACCATATTTAGGTTGAAACTATACAAGCCAAAAAGAAAGCGCGAAAACAGAAACATTGGGTTCAATTAAAAAATTCCTAGCGCTACCCACGGAGGCGTATTCCCAAAATACATTAACGTCGCTCTCCAAAGGCGAAGGGATTTTGAAACCTTTAAATATTACTTAGGCAAGCTTTAAAACGTCCGCGTGAAAAGGTTGTAATTAAGTGTGATATTTTCTGTACAGTTAAAAATCTCGGGAGAGGGTAAATTCGTTTGACGAAGGTGTCTGAGGAAGAGTTTTCTTTGAATTTTTATTTTTATGACTCCGCTGTCTGTTTGTACGTTGAATCTTGATGAATTAATAAAGGAATTTTCCTTGTCAGAGTTCTTGACAAGATAATGTCTAGGTGTATTAACCTCCTTTCATAAGCTTTTAGTCAAAACATCATAATAAATTATCTCCTTCTTTTTTGGGAGATTGTGTTGATAGAATGGATTTGTTTTCCTCGTCTTCGTCTATAGCTGCATCCTTTTCTTTCTCATTAACTACATTTTCTTTACCAGAATCAGTGCCGTCTATTAAATATTCCTTGGTGTTGAGCTGAATGCAAACAGTATCTACAAACTAAATGCGCTGGCACGGCTCAAAGCCACACAAACTAACATCTTGAGTTTAATACATGTCACCATATATCATGATGTCTACTAGCAAATGTTCCAATTCCGGGACCATGTAAACTAAACCGCAAGTTATAGTACATAAAACATTTTGCACGATACATAACAGTTTGAAACTATTTACTTCTGATATGTCTCGTATCTATAATATACCAGCTAACTTCCAAATATTTCACATCTTTCTGGGGGTCAGAGTACTTGTGAATAAGTACATCTTCTACTATGGGATCAACTTTGAAATATGAAAAATAAACTCAGCCGTTTAATTTAAAAAAAAAACGCAACAACGCAATCAAAATAAATGATGATTTCTTTTTTCATATTTGAGAAATATAGTTTTGTTGGTTAAGTTATTTCAATTAGAACATAGGCAGGCACTTTTATACAAGAAAAATGGAATTGAATCTAGTTGCCTCTTCCAATAGGTATATTCCTATATAGAAGTATAGGCAGGAAATTCGGTACTTATTCTTTTACCTTCTGAAAGACTGTTCAATGTATTTCCGTCTATTTTCATTGAAATAACTTAACTTTTTTTTAATGATGACTTATAGCTTTAATGAAAAAACCAGTCTTCTATATTTTATACATTTTGTATGCTTTGGGAGTGACATCATCTGTATGTACCCTATCTATGTTCACGATATAAATGAATTTGAAATTCAACAAATTACATACAAAATTGTATCTGTAGTTAACATTGAACAGTAATTATGATTAGAAAATTAAAATCTATCTACAAGAAAGGTCACAAACCTATAAAGCTTAACACGACTTTTATAAAGCAAACATCAAAAATAATTGCTTCAGCTTTCACACGGCAAAAAGCTTTCGAAATTTGAGAAAATTAATATAAAATACAAATCATTTGTAGATAGATAAGTTAGCGAGAACATATTTCACGCTAAGCGCCGCGGGTTTGGTTCCAGTTGAATATATTTTCCAGAACTAGGGCAAAACTGTAGTTTTCAAACCTTGTTTGGAGTAGGTGCGACCTTTTGCGGAGTATTTGGAAGTAGGCAATAAAATTTTGTCATAAGCGTTTTGGGACAAATAAAAAGTAGGACTATGTGTCTTATTTTATTATTGCTAGCCTTTTGGACAAAAAAATTGTCCGTTGTTAGATATGTCTGGGACGCTATTGACCTAAAATGCATGGTGTTTCATTTAATGTAGTTAAAACATAAGATAACATTACGCCTGTAATCGCCGAAAGCTTAGGCAGATATGTACTACACCGACATTTCACCAGTTATGTTTACATGTCCCATGTAAAAGGCGAGCCTATTGCCATCAATCTAATGGAAAAACCCAATAACGCTTTGCCCGACCTGAGAATCGAACCCAAGACCCCATGCTCAGCAGTCGCGCTTTTCGACCACTGAACTAGTACTTACTATTTTATAGAACTTATGAAAATTCTGTTTGAGCAGTGGAAACTTGAAAGTAAAACATACCATTACAAAACCAGAAACAAATTCATTTAATCTGAAGTAAACATTTACCTCACAAACAAATAAATAGAAATAGTTGTAACGAATATTATAGTCCTACTATAAAACAAAAAATCTCATAAATAACAACAAAAATCACACGAAACAAAACCCAAACCAGTTCAAACTACCACCTGATCCGAAGATAAACCAATCAAATGCTCGCAAATCAATCCTTAGCAATCCCAGCTGTATAATGCAAGAAGAGGGTGCTAATACTTCCCCAAACACGGAACTACCCCATATTTTTAGCCAAACAAACCTACGGAACCACGACCACTAACAATAACCATTCATATCGCATGTTATTGCAAAGTAACGCATATTTATTGGCAATTGTGTTCCCCGTTCCCCCCAGAATAATATATTACACCCCCCGGGGAGTTTAGAACTAAATTGGCCAGATGTATGAATGTAAATATATTATTGGCATATTATATAGGCTTGGAATATACAGGCAGATATATATCTGGCCTTTATTAGTGTGCTGTCACATATTGATATCTTGAAAGTAATTGCGCAGAAAGTAATTTCTATGCTAAATTAGTATTATAATTGGTATGAGCTATATCATATTACATAGTCTGGTAATTGAGACTCGGGTTCAAAGACGGCAGATGTTTTATAAAAGATTATTGGAAAATGATGTAATTTTTTTAAAAAGTGTTTTGGCCCAGTGGATAAGTCGCCTGCCTGTCTTGCATGAGGTTGGAGGTATTAAGTATAAATGTGAGTTTTTCTATTTCATAAGTGCTTTCTAAGTTTATCTTGGACATTACTGACATCGGTGAAGGAAAACATCATGAGGAAACCTGGGCTTATTGCCAATCCGTCTTAAGCAAGCGTGGTGATTAATGCTCGTGCCTTCTCTGTATAGGAAGATACCCTGGAACATTAAAAAGACGGTAACACATAACATCATGCCTGTAATCGGAGGGTTAGGCAGCGGCATCCAATGTGGGTGTACTAATAGAATAGTATTTTTATTTCTACATACATACATAACATCACGCCTGTAGTCCCCGAAGGGTTAGGCAGAGGTGTACCCGTTAGTACACCCACATTTCGCCAGTTATGTTTTCAGTCCCATGTAATAGGGGGCGAGCCTATTGCCATCAACTGGGCACAAATCCAGACTCCGAGGCCGCTACTGAGAAATTCCTGATGGAAAAACCCAATAACACTTTGCCCGACCTGGGAATCGAACCCAAGACCTCATGCACAACAGTCGCGCTTGCGACCCCTAGACCAATGAGGCAGTCATTTTTATTTCTTTTGCCAAGAATTTCTAAGAATTAGGTTTACAGAAAAATATAGGTTATTGAAAACAAGATTTGAAGGATTTATTACTATGAAGATTTATTGCTATAGAATTAGAACCGTTTCGTAAAAGTTCTTAGGTTTTCGTCGATGTAAAATGTAATCGTTATTTATCTCAGAATTATATTTGTTTTCTTTAGACCTTGAATTTGGTATTTTCTTTCATTCAATTTATTACTAAACCGAGGTAGAAGTACCAATATTTTGTAGGTTATTAAATATATAAAGTTTAGAAAGTCTAGAAAGAAAGATTTCTTAAGAAAAGCTAAATTCTTTTAAAAAAAAAATAGCCTATTACTGCCCCACTGCAGCACAAAAGCCTCTTCTCACACAGAGAAGGCACGAGCATCACCACGCTTGCTCAAGTCGGAATGGGGTTTTCGGACAGTAGGACTTATCTTACTACCATTATAAATGTGAAAGTTTGGATGGATGTTACTCAACCACGTCAAAACGGCTGAACGGATCGGAAAAAAATTGAGTCATTTCCAAACTTTGATACACATTCACTGTGAGCAGTGAATGTGTATCAAAGTTTAGTTTTGTATATGAACGACATTTTATTAGTGCTCGGATGAGTCCGAGCACTAATAAAATGTCGTTCATATATAGTACGTCATCGTACTATAATATTCTTTTCCTGTTCCTTACCACCATATAATATTTAAAGCTACAAAGAAAAAAAACACGTTTCTTGTAATAACTTTAATTTTCAACCCTCTACCTATAAATTTACGGTTCATAACATACAACCTGCTGACAGACAAACGAACGGACATTGGAGACTTTTTAATAGGATCCTGTTGAAACCAAAGAAAAGGCTGGCTAGAACAAGAGGAAAACCAATAACAATAAAATCCAACCTACCGCAATAAATCTAAACTCCTAAACGTAACATCCATCTATCGCCAATTCATAAACGAAATGGATGTAACACAAACATACATCCAAAAATCCTCAAATCAAAAACCGATAGTCACACAACAACGCAATCCTATCTTCCATAATAATAAATCCTACCCTTCGAATCGTTAATACAGGGCGAGCAATTAGGGGCTCGGATGTTGCTCCAAAATGGGAACTAAATGGGATAACGCAGAATCCGTCGAGGGGGCAAGCCGGGCTATTTGCATATGCAAGTTGTTGATTGGAAACCGTCCGTGTATTCGGCATCATTAGCAAAGTTAGCGAAACTGTAAGTGGATTATTGAGGTACAACTGTTGTGGTTTCCACTCACCTTTGGATATTTTGGTCTTGTGAGCCTAGGATTAATGGTAATCGTAGAAGATTTTGGGTAGTTTCAACTAGACTCAAAGGACCAAAATATTTATACATGAATATCTTGGTCCTTTTAATTCCCTGGTCTTTGATAATTTGGTTTAGGCACCAACTATCTATTGACATACCTACTTTTTATGAGCTGTCAAAACATGATTCCCCCAAAGATTTAGTATGGTAATAGCAAACTGTGACATCACTTAAATATTTCACTCAATCTGATAGTAATTAAAATTCGAATTGAGCGGTTAAGTGAACATTAGACTAATTTTCAGGACTAAAATAAAGTGATTTATTGGATAAGTTGATGTCCTATACTAACCTAATCTTACTACATAAATGTAGAAGCTAGTTTTATAATAAAGAGTTTAACATATTTGACACAGGCGGGAGTGGTAGATGAGCCTAATTTCAAAGCTCGTTTTTCAGACGTTTTTTGACTAATACAAGTAGTGTCTGTCTCATAATTGGTCCTTCAGCATTTTATGAATTGGAATGTATGAGGACTTCAAGTGAAATTGAAGTAGCATAAGACATTTTGGTCCTGAGTTCCGCCCAACCCCTTTTTGTGTGCGTGTCTATAAACACGGACCTCTTTCAGCCAAATGGAACCTTATTTACCAACTTTGTCAGAATTAGAACCCCCAAAATGGACGTACAGGGTAGTGGGGTACTCATAAAATCTAATTAAATCAATACCCATTTCAAAAACACCACTGTCCTTTCATTTTGCGCGCTCATGTTGTCCCCATGTTAACTGTAACCTCGTTAAATCAAACATGTTGCAACACGTTCGGACAACATTTAAATAAAGAATAAAACTACGATACGTTCAAATAAAGAATTTAATCAATCCCGATGCGTACATTTCAGTGATATTTTTAATTATTGAATGCCATGAAACCGAACGACGGAATTTTTCGTTTCATCGATATTTACAAAAGTGTCGAAGGTCAGAGGGAAAGAGAAAAAAGGTAATTAGTTTTTTCGATGTGTATTTTTAGGGTTCCGTAATTAAGGGGTGTCAATGGAACCCTATTACTAAGCCTCTGCTCTCCGTCCGTCAGTCAGCGGGATGTATCTCATGAACCGTAAATGGTAGAAAGATGGAATTTTCACAGAGGTATTTCTATTGCCGCTATAACATCTATATAATACATATTTATAATACGTACAGAAGAATTTGAAACAGAGATTAATACAAAAAGAAAAAAAAACCATCAGCGGTTCGCGGGCCACTGGTTAAAAACCACTGGTCTTGAGGTACTTCAAATGACATGTTATTTATTTTAGGAGTTGTCAAGTGTCTTATAATGGCTGTTGTACACAATGCGCAGTTGGTTTACTTTCACTTACAATACGACTGCAGCGACTCATCTCCGGTTTCTGTACAATATGGACCGGTTCAAAACTGTGTGGAAACAGAAGCTGGCCCCGTATTGTATTGTGTACTAGTTTTTTGGATGAACTGGTTGACATTTACATGAATACCATGAGGTCTTTGAGTGAACTTTGATGACAGCAATGTTAAAAGCCTTTACGCCGAAATTAACCGATTTTAATGAAACTTCCTACGCGTCAGCAAGATATATAGATCTAAAAAGTAATCAGAGAACATTGTTAAAAAGTGCAAATTTTTTAGAGACGAATCTTTTACTGATAGAAAGGTACACTATTTCCAAGTACTACAGGCTATATTTTATGATACGAGTATACTTGCTTTCCACGCAGACGAAGTCGCGGGCAGAAGCTAGTCTTAAACAAAATTATGTAACCAACAAACAGTCAATTAAATAATGTGATTACACCAAAACATAACCAAGAAATTGACTGTACTTTTCAAAAATTAACTACCCAATTTCCTTTAACGTTAAATAACCATTAAGATCTTATAAGACACAAAATTGCACCAATCTCTTTACAAAGACACCCTCAATGTAGACCCTCTCAGAAATTTCATATTTCGCCAATAAAGCGTTCTCAATGGCAAGCCGATATTAAAATGGCTTACATCTTAAATATCAACGGGGCTCTTTAAAATAACGTTGAGTTTGAGGAACGTAATATCTTTTAAGTATGCACACTTCGGGACTGGTGGTATAAAAGTACTGAGTCTTGTGTGAGAGTAGATGGATATCTTCTCCCCGAGGACTCTAAAGTGCACTAACGTGAATACGTCATGAGTTTACGATGTAGGTTTGAAGAATTAAGTGTCAAACATTACTGGACTGGTCCTTGAAGTCGCAGGTGATCTAATATTTATACAAGGTGCAGTTCTCGTCTTTCAGACTTAAATAATCAAATAAAATTACGTCACTTCGTTAATATTAATTGACGGCTCGGTTGGTGCAGTGGCTGAGCGTTGGGCTGCTGTGCTGCGCGTCACGAGTTCAATTCCCGCACGGATCAAATATTTGCATAGCCTACCGATAGCTGTCCCGGGTCTGTCTGTTTGTCTATATGAGTTTATATGTCTGTATACGCTTCCGCGATACAGGAGAGAATCTTAGTGTGGGGAAAGGTTGAAAAATAAAATAAGTAATTTATTCTTGTTCTTTTAGTTTGGCAGTATTTCATAATATACCACTTTAAAGAACAGATTCATCCCGTTGCGTACGCGGTAGGCAGTATTGCACAACTAAATCGCTGTATGCGTGAGGGTTCACTGCCCCACCTGCCTAAAACCCAGCGACAAGATGGCTATGTCGATACGTCTACGAAATCTACTAAAAAAAAACCTGCTTATTTTATTATTCATTCATGATTAGAATCACTAGCTTAGTTATCTCCTTGAATTTGAAGAGGATGCAAAATAGCATCTGTAGAAACACTTCTCAAATGTATGTAAATATTCATATAAAAGCGGAAGGTCACTCACTCACTCACTTATTCACTCACTGATCATTTAATATAGAAAACCGCTCGAAGTATAGGCAGGGAGGTACTTTTTAGTAGCAGACGTCCGCTAAGAAAGGATTTTCCAGAATTCACCCCCTAAGGGGATGAAACGGGAGACCAACATTTAGGCGGACTGAATGAATGAATGAATGAATGTATGTATTATTAGTTCACTCAATCAGAGTAGCGGCACGAATTTGGATGGCCTAATAAAAAGATTCCTAATGGGCTTTTCGCTGCCTGTCACATACTATTCTTAACACAGCTAATTAAACGTGAAACGACTGAAGTTTATCACCGTCTGCTAACCACGAACTAGTTAAATGAGATTTATCAACAATAAAAAAAAACCTTTCTTTATTTGTCAAATGAATCTAACAACAGCCCCGCAATAGCCTCGGAGTCTGGATTTGGTGCCCAGTTGATGGCAATAGGCTCGCCCCTATTACATGGGACTTAAACATAACTGGCGAAATGTGGGTGTGTGTGGGGTACACCTTTGCCTAACACTTCGAGGATTACAGGCGTGATATTTTTTTTTTAAATTGGGAATTTAACAACCAGCAACACTGGATATTCAACAAAAATGCCTGATACGTTTTTTTTTAATTTGCAAAGCGCTGGACTCAATCGATCTAGTAGAATATTAAGTAAATAAAACTGAACTCTTTTGGGTTGAATGGGGTTACGTATTTTGAAAATAACAAAAAATAATTTGTTCTAAGCTGTTTGTTATCACAACAATCAAGCGATTAAGTAGCGGTCAATAACTCGGTTTAAAGAAATTTATTTCTTAAAAAAGAAAGTACACAGTTCACATAATTACCCATCACACTATGTAAAAGAAAAGAAAGAAAATTTTTACAACACACACAATAAAAAATTAAGTGTCCTGAACAGTAATTTGCGCCACTACAACATAACAGAACAGAGGAGATGACCTAATCGACTGTGCAGCAAAAGCGCACTGACATCATCAAAATAGGCGTGGCCTCCGTCAATGCTGTTGTTTAGCTTTATCCGTCCAACATAAGGGAGAATGGGCAGGCTTGAATAGAATCGGCTGAAAAGTAACCACAATATTATCTTCTTTCTAAATTGACTATGTGGGTACAATTTTCCAGATTCAGCCCAAACATTATCAGTGTAATTAGACTTCCAAACTGGTTCTGTAGGAAAACAAGTGAAAACGCTGTTTTCTTTCACATCCAGAGTTCCATGAAAAAAATAATAGATATATCTTTTTAAACCCAACTTAATGGACCTTCGCTTTATTCCCAAACACAATGGGGAGCAAAACAACAGATTTCACGGCCTCATTGTTTAGAAACGAATTCTTTAAAATGCCAGGGTATGACCTCAGACCGTTTATGGAGTAAAACGTAGGCCGACATACATTAATGGTAATGATTGCGATCGCAATGTTGTCATGCTTTTGAAGCCGGACGTGGTATTTGAATTTGGTGTTAACGAATTCTGGGAGCCAATTCTCGAGACATAATGAGCTTATCCAATGCTGATAATAAAGCCAATGTTTCGTTATTTTTTGTTGGGTTCAATATTCAGAATATTTAGACTAACAAAGCATTATTTTAATCCGTGAAAGAATTTTTATCTGTGAAACATTATCCTCCTATGTTATCCATTTTGTTTGGGAAAGGTAATGGGCTATAATGAAACACATTGAGTAATGACAATGGTATACTTCTCGCTATCGGGCATATATGATACGTAGAAAAATAAATGTAATTTATTTTTAAAAAAGGCGGTCATTGGGACTGCCTATACAAGTGGATATTTAATTGCATGTCGGTGACTCGAAGCCATATGTTTTGCCCCTAACAAACCCTACTTAGCGAGGCTAAAGAAGTTTCACTTCAAATATTAAGCCTTTCTCATTTTTTTGTTGGCTTTGCTTTTGATTCTAGTCTAGGTCAAGATAGAGAGAATGTCGACAATGTAGTGAGCTTACCTTTGAAGAGATTAGGGTTGAATGCGTTCAGTTTCATAGTAACAACGATGACTTGTTGATAGACATGTTGAAAAAAAAAGTTCAATTCGAAGTCTTGTTACAAAATAAATCGTTTAGTTTACAAACAAAAAGCATCAAACACCTAAACGAACTTTTAACACAGACCCATGTTAAAACTAAACAGAATTTCAACTAGCTTCTCTAAATCGTAACCAAGTAAGTACAATAACAATTAAAGCGGGAAACACTAGACTCTTTACCGGTACCAACTGGCTAGTCGACGTTATACAGTAAAAAAGAAACAATCAGTATAATGTCCACTGTCCGACTCGCTCAGCGTAAAATTGCTTGCTTGCGTAAGTACAGTGTAATTATTTTGTTTTCTTAATCACTGAGCTGTTGGGAAAGAAGTTCATAGTAATCATGATGATGAAGGTTTTGGTATCACTATTGCCAAATAGTTTAGAGATCTTACGATTTGTGACAGTGATGGAATTTCGTTGAAAGATAGTTGAATTATTTCTCCGGGTCTCGCCGAGTTCGTTTCTAGCAGTCTCCACTGTTGATTCTGACTTTCAGGAGTTGCAGTGGTAGAGAATGGTGTGGCGGGCTAGCCAAGATTGGCAAGCTATCGAGGGTTTGAATCCGTACTAGTATCAATATGTGTTTTTAAATTTATAATGTACTTACTTAAATATCATTGTCATCGGGGAAGGAAACTATTGTGAGGAAATCTGGACTTTTAGATAAAATTAGTCCGATATCCTTAGTTGGATATACTTCTACAAGCTTCTGCCAGCGACTTTGTCCGCGTGTTTCTTTTCATCCGAGTTATGTAACATCTTTGGTTACTACCTCGCTTCTGTTTTTGGAGCGTGATGTTATATACTATAAGCGTAAACTATGTATATTCCTCATGAATCTGGTTATAATATACAAAAAGTTTTTTTGTAATCAGACTACCAGTTCCCTAGATTAGCCCGTTTACACAAACAAACAATAAAATTCTGTAGCTTTATTATAATAGCACAGAAAAGTAGTCCTATTCACATTCATATGTACAATCACTTAAAGTAGACTACCCACATTACCTTTTTATTACACCTTCCATAAATGAAAATGATAAATTAGGGATTCCGTTCTATGCTAAGGATCCTTAACATCTAACTCCTCAAACATCCACTCACTCACGAACACTTACGTAAGGTATACTCCGACCATCCCTGAGCTTTGCCCTAATCGCGTAATAATCCTAGAAACATAGTACTCAGTACTTTATCCCTAGCAAGCCCTTGGAAACCTTCGGTACGAGACAGGTACCGTACAAAAGGACCACTTTATGACATGCTCTAACACAAAGGATATGTGAATGGTAATGAGTGTTTTGTAGTTCGAGACTATTCTTTTCAACCAAACATTATTTTCTATTAGCTTGAAAGGTAGATTCTCAAAACCGGCTACGGTACGTGAAGGGTTCCGTGCAATATTTAAAAACACAAAATGTCTACAAAAAACATGTTCACAAGTAATAATTATTAAAATTATTACAATTTTAAAAGTCAGAACTTATCGCTTAAGAAGTCAAGTTATGCTTTATAGCATAAATAAAAATGGTATTATTACCATTTTTATTTGTTGCCACTTGTCACAAATGTGGTCCTTCTGCACCTATCTTCCACGACACATCCACTGAACTAGCTCGCGGCAAACCCCACTCGCTGGGCCCATTACCTTTTAATCACACCCTTTGTTTAATTAATTAGGGTCAAAGGTACCCGTGTACGATAATAATTTAAGCGGTAAGCGGATTAGTTTTATAATAATTTTAATTAAACCTTAAAAGTGTTGTGTCACATAAAAAAAGATAGAGGATTGTCAAAATGGTTATTAAAAATAAATATTAAACACGATACATACTAATACAAGGAGCTGAATTGATTTCTAGTCAAATTCAAGGAGGCAAATATGCTAGTATTTCGTTTAGTGAGGTCGTAATTAGGGCGGAGCACTATTTTTATACATATTTTTTTTAAACTAACTCTATTATTTGTTTTTTTTTTAAGAAAATATGTGTGAAATTATGATATAATACAGAATGTGGACGAGAAAAATGTTTTCTTTTTGTTGCGATTTTTTATTTCGTACTAGCCATCTTGTCGCTTGCCTGCCATATACACACTAGTTTCATCGAAAGTGGTGTATTTTTATATACTTTCAAACATTTAAACAACAACAAAAAACGGGTATTTATTCCAGGCGTAACGTAATTTTATTTGATCATTATGTTTTTTATAAAAACCTGCTGAAATTTTTATGATAAATATGCTAAAGTGACGTCATACGTTCCTAATTGAAAATTGACATGACGGAACTGATTGGCTCAGTCATCCGAAGCGATATTTTCATTTATTTATCGGAAATTTTCTTGAAGAATACTTGTGTGAGCGACTGTACCATGTGGATAAGTAAGAATGACATAACTTGTTGACCTTTTACCTGAATCTGACATAAACCTGATTTACTGGGATCTGAGATGAACTTTGATGGACGTTCAAATGAAATAATTGTATTGTGGAATATCTTATTCCTAAAAGATTGAGGTCAGTGACTCAGTGATATTGTAGGTCATGAACCTGTCTGACATTTATGTTTTGTGAAGTCATCTGCTAATAATTAAGTTACTCATACTTTTGGGGGGTTTACCCAAGATTGGGATACACCAAGCTAGCGAAAAACATGTAAAGAATCAGGGGGCGCAATTTTAATAACTTTCAGGAACAGTAGCAATCTTATCAATCACAGTTTCAATCTGAAAAAGAATGGCTCTTATTTATAATACTTATTTTCAAAGTGCAGTCGCAATCCCATCTGAGTGACAATCAATGTTAAAAAATATAGGTATATTACAGACATTTTTAACAGATTCAGACTGATATTAGATTGCGATCGTTCCTAAAAGTTAGTAGAACTGCCCCAAGTATGCAAAGAGAATTTTATTGCTTTTAATTACAAGAATTAGCCTTCAGGTTACGAGTAACTTATTAAAACATTACTCTCCTATGGCAGTGCGGTAAAAAAAAACGTAAACCAAAAAATATAAGTAGTTGTTGAAAACGTATTATGGATACTTTAGCCATCCATAAAAAAAAAACTAAGACATCAATTACATCACAACATAAACACTTAAAAGCCAACAAAAGAAGAACTCAAATTAATTGCTTGTCAATACAAACTGACAACATGTCTTCAAGTCAAAAGTCAAAAATCTTATTACAAGGCAACACCCACACACAAAATTCAACTTTAACGCACTAAAAATAAAGTCTATTTTCGGTTGTGTAAAACTCCATGGTGTCGCTGACGTAAGTGAAATCAAAACTTGTATTCATGGGGACCATACAATGGCAAGTTGACGAGGCAAGGTCTATGGGGAAACGTGTCAGTCGTTTGCATACCGTTTCACATAAAGTTTATGGTAATTTTAATTTGATTGGTATCATTAATTTTGTTCAGCTGTTCGGAGATAGTGTCAATGTGATTTCTTGTTTTGAACGAGAGGACACTTCCGTTTACTAAATTAGTAAATAGTGTCATTTGTTTATGCCAAAGCTCGCTTATTTTACATCAATTGTCTGGATTAGGTCAACCACGTTCAGACTTGGTAAGGCTGTGCGCACGCATAGACACTTTAGTGTCTGATAGAAGCAACTAGCAACCAACGGTGTTTTTTTTTTCTTTACATAATAGTATTGGATCATATTTTAGAGGGATGAGAAAAAGGGAAGATCCTACGACCCGAAAGGTGTTGTGTCTGGTGATGGCTTTGATAGCGCGATGTAGAAAACGTAAGTTATAGTTTGCATCTTGTGTCATAGATGCCGCTACAAACTCATTCATGGTTACTTCTTGCTTCCACTGGTTACACACCGATCTTCGATCATAAAATTGTTCGGTGTTAGCAACTTGACACTGTTTAGTTTCTAATGGAACACACTAGTAATAATAATAAGATTTTTTACTAATAATATGAGTTAAAAAGTTGTTGCAGTACACTAACAGAATAAGCACAAGTGTCTAGTAGTAGCAACCCGCAATTATGGATGGTAGACGTCATCGGACACAGCAACCGTGTAGTGTCCTCTGTCAGCAACAAAAAGTGTCTACGTTTGTGCAACGCTTAAGCATCAAAAAAATCTATTAAAGTTTTGGGCTATACACATTGATTGTAAAGTTCAAAATTCTGGTGAGTGGTTGAATGGGAAAATATTTCAAATTGTTTAATATACCATACAAAGCGGGGTTCCGTGAAAGCAAATTTCATAGTTGAGTTTCGTGGAAAAAACAGTTTATACCAAGGACCACTTTGAAAGGTATTTAAGTGCACTGAAACCAGCTATGAAACCGATATTTTTCAGCCTGAAACGTTTATTGAGTTATTATAGGACAAAAACTGTATAGCTTACAAAGTGTATTGAAGCTAAAAATATCACTAGCAACAATAAAAATAACTTTTGAAATATTGCCTCGTGTACTCCACATCGTCGGTGCAAATCGCTTTTGGTGAAAACATTTTTATGAAGTTTCTGTAAACCTCTGCCTACAAGTGAGTGTCTGCAAACATAAAACCCGGTACCAGGAAAACTCTCTATAAAAAACCATAAAGCCCAATGTCCACCAAAGCGGAGAGGAGAAGAGAAGTCTTGTATAACCAATCAGCTTGCGTTATTATCACATCTCACAGCTTAGCTTCAACGAAATACTGTGTAGATTAATTACGAGACTTCTCCTATACTCTCCGCGTTAATAGAAATTAGGCCTAAAATTTTGATAAACGTGTCAAGATATTTTACAATGATTGCAACTAATAATATCTATTATTACAATCTTACAAACGATTAGAGTGTTACTAAGATTAGGAGAGATACTATTGTGGCAACCGTGTGTGGTCGAAATTAAGAATACGCTAATCTATCACCGCTCGTCAGTGTAATCAAAATTGCGACCATGAGTCATTGTTCCTAGAAGTGATTATTCATTGTACAATATCGTGGTAAAAACAGAGCCTTATAAAAAGTTAATGAATTATATTTTTTTAAGGACAACTCAAACTAACTAATTATGGAGATGTGGTTTTAAAAAGAATGTTTAAATTGATTCTTAAGATGAAAATAGCTATAGATTAGACTACCTCTTTGGTCTAGTGGTCGCAAAACGCGACTGCTGAGCATGAGGTCTTGGGGTTGATTCCCAGGTCGGGTAAACGGTTTTTCATTAGAAATTTCTCAATAGCAGCCTCGGAGTCTGGATTTGTGCTCGGTTAATGGCAATAGGCTCGCCCTCTATTACATGGGATTTAAACATAACTGGCGAAATGTAGGTGTACTAATGAGAACACCTCTGTCTAAACCTCGGGGGATTACACGTGTGATGTTATGAAGCTTTAAATTTCTTACCTAATTTGAAAAGGGTAACAATATTCTAAGTTACAATGTTACTCTCTGGATCAAGACTAATCAAAGACTACATCTTATCGAAATCAACTCAGAAGTTTAAACTTTATGAGATAACAAACAAAAGCCAATGTAGCTTAAAACTCTGTCTCTCTGCCAAATCCAAGTAACTTTTACAGTACAACTTCTACATAAGCTACCGAGCTTAACAACAACAAAATCATTTAAATGGTTTACAAAGTACCAAAACTGTTATATCACAACTTTATAAAATCCCATAGCAACAAGTTACCTAACCATCGGAAAGTACTACGTGTTATGACGAAGCAAATAACGTTTTATATTAAAAGAATGAGCTCTGGTTTATTTAAGAGGGTATGTTAATATACATACACATTTGACGTTGAAAACGGGCTAAGTGAACTGCCGAACATGGATAAGAGTTTGTATGATTATTTTCTTGTTACGAACTATAAGAATAAAAATAATTTATTTGTTAATTCACTTATTAGAATCTTAAATATTTAAATATTGCGCTATATTTTGCTAATAAAGTTATACACTATGCTTTGTAAAAATATTGATTTAACTTTTTCATACAAATACCTAATGCCTTTTAATATTTATAACAGCACTCAAACAACGACTCGTCTAGAATCGTCCCGAACAATCTACTTCTATCTATAGCTGCCGACCCGCTGCCCGCAAGACGTCACCTTATTATCTTGTAAAAAATATTTTAATACACATAATTTAAAGCCTTAACTTGAACGCAAATTATTTGCTGTGTCTAAGACGTGGTGTTATAATGAGCGATGGCCTTTAGATTCGGTTTCGATAAAAGCGGAGAGGATAGGAGAAGTCTTGTACAACCAATCAGCTTGCGCTATTATAACATTTCAACGCTTTGCTGCAACGCAATACAGTATCCTGTTGGCTTTTTACAAGACAACTCCTCTCCCCTCCCCTCTGGTGGAGACCTGGCCTAAGACATAGAAAATAATTTAATTTACTATCAAGTATCTAGTTAATTTCAATTTGGCCAATAATTGAGGTAATAGATTCCACTTATTGAACTAAAAGCTATCGATTTTGTACACAGATAGGTACTAGTCTAAAACTTCTAAGAAACATTTATTAGTCAATTACCAACTGATTTTCTTTTGAAATTGATCGCACACTTAGTTGATTTTGTACAAAAAAAAACAGAACGTTTTTGTATCTGTATTTTCATTGTAGACTAGCTTTTGCCAGGGACTTCGACCGCATTAATATCGGATCCCCGTTTCATCCCCTTAGGGGGTGAATTTTGGAAAATCCTCTCTTGACTACGTCATAATAACTGTCTGCGTACCAAACCTGTGTGTTAAACCAGAGGTTTGAACTGTGTGTTGATGAATCAGTCAGTAACGTTTGCCTTTGATCTATACGTATTAGACTTTCTGGTAGTTTCTTAAATAGCGTTTAGTTATGGAGTCTTTTCCGCTCCTTTGTGCCATAGCGTATTGATTATATAACCTTTACCTGATGAATCTGGCTCTCATACTATAATACAAAAATAATGTTTCCAATTCGACTGGCAGTCCCAGAGATTATCGCGTTCAAACAAATAAACAAAAAATCTCTTTAGCTTTATTATATTAGAATAAAAGTATAGATTGTCTTGTCTCTTTTTTACAATTTGAAAAAATTATTATTTGTAGCTAAGTAAAGTTATGTAAACTTCTTGTACACGTCATGTAAAACATAGCATTAGTTTCTTGCTAACCGAAATAATGAAAGATTAAACATAGGTTTCATCACGCTAGTCGAAAAAAATAGTAAAACATCTAAATTATTTTCCATTCTATATTTTTATGATCTTGTCAGTAATCAAGTCTTTACCCTAGGGGCTGTCTATTATTTCTTGTCAACAATATAAAAAATGTCCCTATAAATAAATGAAATACGACGTTTCTTCGCCTGTCTGTTTTGACTCTTTAACTCGAGAACCACTTTAGTGATTTTAACGTGATCTTTGATGAGAGTTATGTTATTTTTGACAATCACAAAATTATTTCTTAAAATCAGCCTATAAATCAACTTGTTGATGTCGTAATGGCGAGGTATGTAAGGCATCTGCCTTGCATGGGCAAGTATTCATAATTTTTATTTCATATTGTACTTTCCAAGTGTTTCTTGGACATCGCTAAGAACTGCCAAAGAAACCATCGTTAAGAGACTTGGACTTATTATAATAAATCTGCAATGATAAAATGAACAGTTTGTTTTTCTTTTGTTTGATCGCGTCAATTTCCAAAACTACTAGTCCGTACTACTAATTCATTCGCTAATCTTAATATACGCTATATTATAACTTTAAAAGAAAAAAGGGATTCGTAATAAATTCACACGGATAGAAGCTAGACTAGTAGACTTATATTATTAAGTCTCAAATCGCTAATCCACCTTGAGAAAGCGTGGTGATAAATGCTCGCGTAATTTTTACTTCACAAGAAGCCGTCTGCCTGCAGGAAAAAAATAATTAGCTGGTATTATTATTATTAAGTCCACCCAAAACATCCCAAAAAATTAACAACAGGGCTTAAGATTTAATCAGATTAAACTCCAGCTAATAACCGCCTAACAAACGCTGGTAAGTAGATTTAAACTTGTTCCATTACACGATCTAACTGGACGAAAATTATTTTAAATACGAACGAAATATTTGGACCCCTGAAATTATCATAATCCACATAGGGGTTCGAGTTTGAACTTTCCCGAGTTCGAACTTTTTAGGTTTTAGGGGTTTGTGAGACCGTTACAAATATTAAGGATTTTGTATTAATTTGTTAATTTTATGTGCTTTGTGTTATTTAAGATACAGGGAGACTAATTTTATTTAGGTACTACTAGCTTTTACACGCGACTTCGTCTGCGCAAAAAAATATAAAATATAGCCTATGTTCCTCGCAGATAATGCAGCATGGTGAAAGAATTTTTAAAATCGGTCCAGTAGTTTTTGAGTTTATCCATTACAAACAAACAAAAATACAAATTTTTCCTCTTTATAATATTAGTGTAGACTAGTTTTTGCCCGCCACTTCGCCCGCGTAAATGTCGGTTATCGAGGTTGCAGACGAAGTCGCTGAATTAAAAGTAGCCTATGTCCTTCCTCCGGCTTCAAACTTACCCCGTCCCTAATTTCAACAAAATCAGTTCTGTGGTTTAGGCGTGAAAGCGTTATAAACAGACAGACAGAGTTATAAAAATGAAATGTACTTTATGAGAATAAAGTCCCTTTAACCATAACATAACATCACGCCTATAACCCCCGAAGGGATAGGCAGAGGTGTATCCGTTAGCACATCCACAATTTCACCAGTTATGTTTAGCTCCCATATAATAGGCTCGCCCCGAGCCTTGCCATCAACCGGGCACAAACCTAGACTCCGAGGCTGCTACTGAGAAATCCCTGATAGAAAAACCCAATAACACTTTGCCCGGCCTGGGAATCGAACCCAAGACCACATGCCCAGCAGTAGCTTGGCAGTCACCAGTTTTACCATCAATCTAATAAAAACGAAGGTTTAATACCGTAAAGAAAACCAATTTCATTTTATTTAACACACAGCTAGACCTGAATAACGGTTATTCTACTAGGTATAGGAAAAAACCTAATAGGATTAATCACATTAACCCAAGCCTAGGCAAATAACCATTGATTTTCTAATAAAACTGAACTTAGTTACTTTCAATCCATTTTGTTATGTACAAGTAAAATGGAATTATGTACTTGTGACAATTTACTTAGTTTATAAAGAGGAAACCTTTAACTAAATAAATAACAATAATACCAGTCTGTTACAGTCCCATTGCAGAGCGAAAGCCTCTTCTGTTGCAGAGAAGACGCGAGCATTGATCACCACGCTTGCTCTGGTGCTGATCCTGGTTTCCTTGACGTGACGACACTATTGGCTCAGTACCTGAGTGATTGGCTGCTGTGCTGCGTGTCGTAGGCTCGAGTCCCACACGGAACAATTAGAGCAACTACATGCATTTTTGAATTGTCAAGGAACGAGACCAATTATTTAGAAAATTTAAGCTGGTTACTCGTTTCAAAACGGAGGTGAACGAAGAAGAACAAGGAAGAAACTCCTCGGAAACACTTTTCAATTAGGTTTTTACAAAATCCTGGTTACAATATTCTATGGCCTACAGATCCGGGCCTGGATCTTTGTGTATTTGAGTTTATACGTTTGTAGACTCATTCATGATGCAGAAGTTTCTAGTGCAGAACAAAGACTCATCAAAGAAAAATATAAAATTAAAAGTTCCTATAGAATAAAACGGAATTCTGTGCTTCTCTGAACATTATATAGAGAGAAAACTAGGTATGTGAATAACTTGACCCTTCAAAGAAACTTATTGAAATAAAAGCTTTGACCTTAACGATTTCTTAAGTAATGTCATTGATGTCGAGATACCCGGTTCCACAGTGAATAGTTATTATCTATCTCATTCTATTTATTCCCATTTAAAAAGACCTTGACGAAAAACCAATAGAGACCTTCGCGGACCCCTAAAAAAAGGGTAAAAAGTCGGAAAGGGTCGACGGGAATATTTACATAGATTCCGGTAATTCTCTAAGTTTGCTTTTTATTCAAGCCAAACATGCGAGAAAGGGTGTATTTTAATATTAAGGGTAGGTTTTGCGCTTATGGGTCGGTTGGATTATGGGATCGTATGATGATAGGATAGTGTTTACGTACGCACACATTGAAAGGGGAGCTTCTTCGATGCGAGGTTTGAATGAATTGGGGAGAGAAGGGCTTAGAAAAGTAAAATGCAATGAAAACCTATTTTGTAGTGATGGTAAGCGTAATATGTGACCGGGACATCTTAAGGACTCAAACTTTTGGCAATTGTGACGTTTTTGCCATTGCAGCTAACAGTGTTATCGTGACTAAAGGCAAGGCGTGGATTGGATGGGCGAAAATTTTATTTATGCTCTCAATTAGACCAGCACTGGTACGCGCCGGCTCACGCGTCGTCGAGGGCCGGCCTTAAGACAGGAGTTTATAAAGTGCTTGGTTTCAAGGGCAGTGGCTTCCATCACCCCCTATTTAACAGGAAAGTCTGACTTGAGACAGTCCACAGAATCCGGCACTGAACGGCGATTGCGGAAAGCGGATAACGTAAGTGTAGCAAAGTAAGGTTTCTGGCCAGTAAGAGTCTGACTCCCTCCGACCTCCCAGTGCGACTGAACACTCAATTTTCTATTGCATTCCATATAAACCTATAGCATACATTATTTATAATAAAGTAAAAGATCAATATGGACCCTATCAGGCACAGCAACAATTTGGCAGAGAGGAAGAGGCCTAGTTATTTATACTCTTGTATATAAGTATAGTATCTATAGTTATTTTTATTTTATGTAGTGTACGAAACTCATGAGGATTAACCACCCCGGTGCAAAAAAAAGCACTATAATGTAATAAATACATAAAATCACTCTAATATTAATTCTTTTTCAAGGAGCATACAATCTCTGACCATCTATATATCTTCATAACCTCTTCCACGAGGAGATTTAGACCCTGCTAATAGAATATAATATTGTAACACTTTGTCGCGAAGAAGATTATTTACACGTGCGGCCAAACATACTTACAACCCGGAGCCTATGTACACTGGATGGCAAAGTAAACAGTTTTCTACAAACATGATTTAAACATAATGTTAAACAAAGTAATTAGTTGGGAAATAAAAAGTTTCGTCTCGTGTTTATTCATTATTATCGGTCGACAGTATCGTGGTGATTGATCGACGCCATGATTAACTTAAGTTTTTAATAATAAGCTGTAATGAGATTGATGTTTTGTTCGGCCATTTTGGAATAGTTCACGCTTATATTACCTGGGGGTCTTGGCATGAGTAGGTATGTAGCCTTTACTAATAATTTATAGAGATAAAGTTTTTTGTATGAAATAATCTCAAAAAAAAATTTTTGTTCTGAGACATTAAAATGGTGTGTGATATTTTTTATGATTTAACTATCTTTTGTCTTGACTTCGTCTGCATAAATGTCAGCTATCCCGGATACACACGAAGTCAAAGTCGAATAAAAAGTAGTCTATGTCCTATATAGGGATTCAAACTTACCCCGTACCAAATTCATCAAAATCGATTAAGTGGTTTAGTCGTGAAAGAACAACACAGACAGACAGATTTACTTTCGCATTTATAATATTAGGTAGTACGGATATTTGAGTGTGAACAAAGTCGCGGGAGAAGCTAGTATGGTATAAGTGTCGTGTAGTAAAACAACATTGCAACCAATCTAGCGAACACTAAGCAATCAGCCATTTTGTTTAATTAAGCAAACGACGCGAAGCGATTAGCGGTCGCTAGTTCGATTCTCGCACGGAACAAATATTTGTATAACCACATAGTTGTATTCGTCCGGATGTTTGTACATGTGAGATTTGTGTCTGTAAACGCTACCGGGTTTAAAATAAAAAAGAATATTAACGTACACATGCCTATGTCATCGAGAAACGTTTTTAACTTTTGAACTTAATTTCTGAGGTACTTTTAAGTCAACGATTCCGTAATCTGAGATTTTTTCCAAACCGAATTTCGGTCACTAATGACTAGCCAAGTCATCATCTGCCTAGCCTTTTCCCAACTATGTTGGGGTCGGCTTCCAGTCTTACCGGATGCAGCTGAATACCAGTATTTTACATGGAGCGACTGCCTATCTGACCTCCACAACCCAGTAACTGGGTAATATGATACCCCTAGGTAAGACTGGTTGTCAGACTTTCGAGCTTCTGACGACCCGTAACGACTGTCAAAGATCCACGTATGACAGCCGGGACCAACGTCTTAACGTGCTTTCCGAGGCACGGAGGAGTCTCGGTGTGTAAAGATGGTCACCCATCCACGGACCAACCCCGGCAAGCGTAGCTTAACCTGACGGATCGACCCGTGCGGCTGTTATTACTTAGCCACGAGCTCCTCACTAATGACTAGCCAAGTACACAGATATTATAGTGCACAGGTACCCTACCTCTCCGCTTACTGAATTAGTTCGCTTTGGCCCGACCTGGGAATCAAAACCAGGATCCCAAGCTCAGCAGTTGTACTTGCGACCATGAGATCAACAGGGCTGTCAAATCTACTATATCCAGTTGTGTTTATTAATTATTTTTGACAAATTATAAAATAATTATAAAACCTATGAAAAATAATAGTGAAAGGTAGGTTCGCCCTTTACTATATCTTATGTATTTTTATTTATTATTTTCTCCAAGCATCGTAACCAATTATTTTTTATTTTTGGATGAATATTTATGTCAAAAAAAAGTCAAAAACATTTATTTCAATTAGACCGTTTACAGGCACTTTTGAATTGTCAAGGAGTCGGTCAGTTAGTCCGAAAATTGAAGCTAGTTGCTCGTTCCAAAATGGAGGTAGGCCTCTATGGAGAAGAACGAGCAAGAAACTACACGGCACTCTTTTAAATTAGGTTTTTACAAATCCTGGTTACATTATTCCTGTTGATTCTACATGTGATCACAACGAAAATGAATTAATAACAGAAGTTGAATATAAAAAAAAATAAAGAATAAAAGAATATAAAAAAAAAAGAAAAGATGTAAGCTATAGCAGTTAAGAGATGACCAATCCCAACTGACAGCACTCGTTCACGAGCATGACGCATGGATCAATGTAACTCAATGTAACTTTGTTATTGTAGTGCCACAATAAATAAATAAAATTCTATTAAAAAATACGCCAATTTTCATGAAAATACGTTACTTCACCTAGATAAGAACTTCTACCTAACAACTTTTAACAATACATTCATAACCCCGACAGATTTACAACAGCACCATCAAATCCCTTTATTCAATCACCTTTCAACATCGACAATCATTAGGCACTTCACATAGTAATCATTGAGTTAGTTCTCGATCAGCAAGAAATTCAACACATCAGTAAAGTGATAATATAAAAGAAAATGATAGCCAATCATAGCTCGTTTGAATATCACACATCGTTATAGCTTTATTAGCAAAGACCTATGTCCATTATAACTTGGACTTTCAAGATGGCGCTGCCAGCAACATTCAGTGCTTATGAATTTAGTTTACAGTTTTGTCGTAGATCAGGAAATGCTGGTCATCAGGTATGGGATTGTTAAGAAATGTTTGACGTTAACGTACAAAAAGATGGTCGAAGCTACAAGAAGTAATGTTACCTCATTGGTAAAGTTGTAGTAGGTAATCAATACGGCTGCTTTAGATTAAAGATACTAGGCTTAGATGAAAACTTATGAACTGTTTATTATCATAACATAACATCACGCCTGTAATCCCCGAAGTGATAGGCAGCGGTGTACTGTGAAGGTTGCTTGCTAAAGCAAGCAGGCTGGACTTATGTTCTAAACTCTCTGGCAAATCATTCGTATTTAGAATTAGAATAAAATATTTTCTATGATGACGATTGTTTGGTCATTCGCTCTGCAGGGGCAGTAGAATCAAGTCTTTCTTTAATACATAGTTTAAAAGTAACGATTCGTTTAATTATTATTTGCGCCCTGAAAAAGACCCCATATATCCAGGAGGAGTTGCAGTGGGTGGGAACAGTGTGGCGGGCTTGTCCCAAAAGAAAAAAGAATATATCCAGGAGGCGATTGCGGTACCACGTCACGCTACAGTGACGACAGTACCTACCCTATACACCTACATTTCGCCAGTTACGTTAACGTTCCATGTAAAAGGTGGCGAGTCTATTGCCATCAACCGGACACAAATCGAGACACCGGGGCTGCTACTGAGAAATTCCTGATTGAAAAACCCAATAACACTTTGGCTGACCTGGGAATCGAACCCAAGACCTCATGACTAACGGGGTGTTTATTATCTACTTTTTTCATTAAATTACATTTGAAAGAATCCATCGGTTTCTAAAAAAAAATCAATTTTATCTGTCAACCCTGATTACTCATCTCTTTTGTTGACTATACGAGACATGGCCTGTTCATCGATGAGGAGTTCCATGGAGTACCTTCAAAGACCATGATAAGTTGACAACGAATATAACTAACCAGCAATTATTATTGATCTTCAGTACAATAACAAAATAACAATACGTGTACTATTCGTTATTAAGGAGTTTCATTGGTTATCTCCAAAGATCTAAATTTGATCTTTACAAAATTTATAGGGGACTACCACAGTATACCAAAAAAGAATTTAGAAAATTGACAAAAAAATAAACTGGGTGTACTAATGGGTACACCTCTGCCTAACCCTTCGGGGATTACAGGCGTGATATTATGTAATTGGAGAATATAATTATTAAGGAAGAAAAAAAGCTTCCTCCTATTTTTGAACTCGGCTAGAAATAATAAGGCAGACTCCAGATCTAATTAAAGGTTCGAAGGTTCTAATTGATATAGTGACATAGCTTATTTGTAAGATATTCGTGTCGTAACTAATGATGATATGAAATAAATGGGGACACAATTTATACTGTCGCTGTCTCTCATTACATAAAATCTAACCGAAAATTATCTTCCATAATCATGAATATTTGACACACAGAATTGGGTGCCAGAGAGTAGATAGATAGCAGCCATATTATAGAAATCTTTATTTCAAGCTTAGAGCTCATAAATGGTTAGTAACAATTTTCTTATACAACTAGTGTTAGTAAAACACTAGTTGTATAAGAAAATTGTTACTAATTGTTATTTGCTTGCTTATATTGCTGTATATGTATACCACTAAAATTTCTCTGTCTCCACAGTAATGACGGGCCTGTTGGTCTAGTGGTTAGCGGCCCTGACTGCTAAGCCGGAGGTCGTGGGTTCGATTCCCACCCAGGACAAACTTTGTGTGATGAGCATGATTGTTAGTTCTGTGTCTGGGTGTGATTTATCTATGATATGTATGTATTTATAAATCATATAAGTATGTATATCAGTTGTCTGGTTACCATAACACAAGCTCTGCTGAGCTTGGGATCAGATAGCCGTGTGTGAGTTGTCCCAAGATATTTATTTATTTATTTGTTTATAATAATATCGGCTTATTATAGTCCCAATGCACGGGAAAAGCCTCTTCTCACACAGAGAAGGTTTGAGCATTGATAACCGCGCTTGCTTAAAACGGATTGGCGATGTCAGACTTTTATTTATTAAAAATGACCCTTACTGTCGGACGTCTACTTAGGACGCTTACTCACTATAAACTGCGAGTATCTCTCTGCCAAACGTGCTTATACGTCAAGCAGTTTTCGATATTTCATGACACAAAGTCAACAGTCAGACTTTTGAACGACATTTACAAGAGAAAGAAAAATTATAATATTGAATCTAGATGAGTGAGTGAAGTAACCTTTCAATTTTACGTATTTTGATAAGTCCAGGTTACCTCACGATATTTTCCTTCACTCTCATCAGTGATGTCTAAGATAAAATTAGAAAATAGATTCAATAGTCAATTTCAATAGTCATACTGTTGCTTGCCCGTAATCGAACCATAGAAGGCAGGCACGTTAACCGCTACGTCATCACATCAACACATCTCCACAAATACCGTGTTAAATAATGATATATTTACTGTCCGTTATTTCAGTTTTATGTGTAATTAATATGCCAAAAGCGATAGGTTGTAGCCCATTGCCCGCGGTCGTCATTATCGAAGTCGAGCGGAACGATGATCAGCTGTTCATTCCCATACAGTTACTTCAACGAATCGTGTTTTGACGTGGTAAATATTTATTTATCCGCTGAAAGATTAGCCGAAATGTTTTTGGATGTTAATGCTTTATGAGCCTTCATACGTGCTGAAATAAAGATAAATAAATCTAATATTTACATAATAATTACGATTAACTACATAATATTTACAGTGCTGATCAAGGTGGATCAATGACCTGAAGAACAATAAATTCTATCAACAATAAACTATATAAAACAATATTATTTAAAAACAAGCTAAAATTTAAACTTACAATATTGATTATTAGACAATGGTGTCGATTCTGTTGTACACCGAACTAAACTCAACTATCTCTAAAATTTCCTATTTTTGGTTTAGGGAATCATAAAAGCTACTCTGCAAGCAAGATTCTCTATACTTAAAAACATTTTTGACACAACCATAATCGAATTTGACAACCGAGTTGACAAGGTGAGTTGACCTAAACTAAGATGTGTCGGAAAAGATTGTATTGTCATCAGAACTAAAGGTGTATGCAAAATTTCAGCTCAATCGTATAACAACAAATGATCGAAAAATGCATTGCAAATTTTGATAAGTTAACTAACTTACATACTTATGCATACGAGCAGTGCAAGCTAAATAAAAGCTTGTAAAAATATAAGATTTCACAGCAACGCAACAATAATCAAAGTCAACAAGCTACTGTAATTCGAAAAATTAAAAAAAAACACGACTGCAAAAATTGTACATATTTGTTTACTCGTCAGTTATTTTTTACGACGTTTTTTATTTACAGTGTTATATATCTTTTTAAATCTACTTATCAAATTCTAGACGATAAACATAGATACGACCAAATTCATTAAAAAAATAAATTGAGACTGGTATTCATTTACGTTTTAAAGTGACCACACTGGCTTCTTTTTATTTTTAACAAGCCTATGTGCCCTCGGAACGATGCAAGGATTGTAACGATACCCCACACATCTACATCGGTTCAGGCGTTTGAAAGTTATGGTGGAATAAAGAAACTCACATACATACATACATACAAACATTAATCCTGAACACATAACACTCCTTTTTTTTAGGGCAGTCGTGTAAAAAGTGTAGGTAATATTAGAAACCATTAGGGCATTTTTGTTGACATTGAAATCGTACTTAAATTTAGTAGAATAATTTGTCAAACAGACATTTTGTTTTTCTTTCCTTTTTTTCTCTGTACAGCAATGGACATCTCCCTGCTGATATGGTAATGAGAACCTTGGAAGGTAGATCATAAAGGCTAATTTGTCACCATTTAAATACTCGATCAAAGCGTGAAATTCAACTGCCTATATTTCTTAAATGTTTATTCATAACTTAATATTAATCTGTTGGTTTTACTTAAAATATACTTTAATTAAATATAAACTAGTTTGAAAATTAACATGTTGTTTACGTGATTTACAAGAATTGGGAATGTTGAAACAAACAAGTTTAAGGTCAAAGTAATTACAACACTTTTGTGGTTATTTCTTCAAAGGTCAAAGGTCAACTGTTTTCTTAACTCAAATACATTAGTAAGGTAAGATAAAGATTTATGATCTTAAAATTAATTTGAACAACTTTCCAGAATTACAATTCAACCGAAAGCTTTTACCAATGAGTGTATTTTGTTCTACAAATGTTTCAGTGAATAAATAATTTAATTTAACAACATAAGCTCACGCCTTTTCTCCCATGGGGGTAGGCAGAAACTACAGAACGCCACCTGCTACGATCCTTACATACTCCTTTCGCCTCATCTACGTTCATACATCTCATCATACAAGCACGCTGGTTACGAGTACTCCGCACCTGACCTTTCTGAAGGACCTTTCGGAATTTTATAATTAACGTAAATATAACTATTTCTTTTTGATACATAACACAATATCACGCCTCTAATCTCCGAAAAGTTAGACAGAGGTATACCTATTAGTAGACCTACACTTCGCTAGGTGTGACAGAAGGCGAGCCTATTGCCATCAACCAGACACAACCAGACTCCGATGCTGCTACTGAAAAACCCTGATAGAAAAACCCAATAACATTTTGCCCGATCTGGAAATCGAACCCAAGACTTCACACTACAGTCACATTAGGCCGTGGAAATGATAATGCAAAACCTAGTTATGAGTTGTATTTAAATATCGTGCTTCGCAAAATATCAGCGCTTTTGAATAAGCTACCAAAATCTATAACCATTTTTCCCCAGAGAATATCTGAAGGTTATTTCGTCTTTCTCAAAAAAAAAAAAAAAACGAAAGTCACACTAGAACTTGCTCGGTATCGATCTCGAACCTGCTTACTTGTTTATAACAGGCATTCGCCTTAACCACTGAGAAGTTACGAATATTTAAAACATTATGAAATTATGATCACCAAAATAATCTTCATAATAACAAGCAATTAAATTATTAACATCGTACTTGACCTTTGAATAAAAAAAACTGATGTCAATATTTATCACATTAATCTTACGGATGCGCAGAAAAACGTATTATTTTTAACATAAATCAAAATACTTTGATGGGCAGACCTGTTTGATATTACTAGTATTAATAAATACTTTAACCACGAACAGGCACAGAGTTTTCAGTCTAACATTTATTAAACAGTACTAGATAAAAAAAACATAATAGCTCAGTGGTTAAGACGGCCGCCTCTCATGCATAAGATTATGGATTCGCAACCGGGCACGAGCTAGTACCAATGTTACTATTTTTAACCGACTTCTAAAAAAGGAGGAGGTTCTCAATTCGGATGTTTGTATTTTTGTTTTTTTTTTTTTGGTTTGTTCGCGTCTCCAAAAAAATGTTAAATTTTAGTATAGGTTAATCGTAGCTTAGGGTAGGTTTATAAATATAGGTAGGTTATAGTATTATTTTAAACTTTTTAGTGCTTTTAGGGTTTTTTGAAGTCGGTTATTTATTTTGAAAATTTATAAAAAAATATATATATCTAATTTCATATCTACTTTCTATGTTTTTGTCAGACATCACTGACATCAATAAAGGAAAAAATCGTGAGAAAACCTGTACCTACTTAATTAAAACATATAACATCACGCCTGTAATCCCCGCAGGGTTAGGTACAGGTGTACCCATTAGTACACACACATTTCGCCAGTTATGGTTTTATAACTTTGGGGGCGAGCATATTAACATCAACCCGACACAACCAGACTTCGAAGCTGCTACTGAGAAATTCCTGATGTAAAAACCCAATAACACTTTGCCCGACCTGGGAATCGAACCCGAGACCCCACGCTCAGCAGTCGCGCTTAGCGACCACTGGACGAACTAGGTAACGAGGTTGTACTTAATATAAGTCTGAAATCACCTCCTTGCAAGCGTGGTGATCAATGCTCGAGCCATCTCTGTATGACAAGAGGTCTTTGCCCAGCAGTGGGCAAATAAGGCTGTTTTTATTACCATTATTTCTTTTTTTCCCAATTACTAGATACCAAG
Source organism: Hoplodrina ambigua (assembly GCA_949774945.1). Taxonomy (NCBI): domain Eukaryota; kingdom Metazoa; phylum Arthropoda; class Insecta; order Lepidoptera; family Noctuidae; genus Hoplodrina; species Hoplodrina ambigua. The sequence goes on from OX458982.1 coordinate 1,161,417, forward strand.
TATCAATAAAGTGGGTCATTAGTCCGTTTATAATTAAACTAGACATTGACCTCGTACCAAAAAGATTTCGTCCACATAATAGGTATGAGGTTGTTTGTAAGTTGACTGCCTCGTTGGTCTAGTGGTCACAAGCGCGACTGCTGCGCATGAGGTCTTGGGTTCGATTCCCAGGTCGGGCAAAGTGTTATTAGGTTTTTCCATCAGGAATTTCTCAGTAGCAGCCTCGGAGTCTGGATTTGTGCTCGGTTGATGGCAATAGGCTCGCCCCCTATTACATGTGACTAAAAACATAACTGGCGAAATGTGGGTGTACTTATGGGTACACCTCTGCCTAACCCTTCGGGGATTACAGGCATGATGTTATGTTGTTTATAAGCGTAATGTTCATCACACCTACTCTCGTTGAAAGATTAAGCAGAGACAGAGGTGCTCGACTATAAAGCGTATAAAAACACTTAACGAAGCCATGTTCTTGCTATCATTGAGATATTTTTTTGTTGTATGGTCCATATCTTCTGGCGTCTATTTAGCTCAAGTTGTTTTGTTTTTGTAGTGTTCTGGATTTAGATCTACTGGACAAGATTTTTATTTTTTCTTCTTGTCCCTAAGATTCATTATGTGAAAGTTATGCATACGTGTTATTTGTATGGTTACTGAAATGCCGATTAAAGATTTTAGTCGCCCTCTATTACATGGGACCTAAATATAACTGGCGAAATGTGGGTGTAAAATGGGTACACCTCTGCCTAACCCTTAGAGAATTACAGGCGTGATGTTATGTAAATAGGTACTAACAGCAAAACAAAAAGAAATTCAGTACATACTCTGCGACGATAATTACAATGTAGGTACCTACCAATTACATGTTTCACAGTTTTATTACTTTCCAAGTGGGTATTCTTTTAAAACTATATTCATTCCAATCGATAGTACTTACCCTAGCCATAACATTCAGACGTAAACTTAAGCAAGGTCGAAAGGGTTAGGTCAGAGGACGAAATTACATATCATTATTTTGTAACTTTATCGACTAATATAGTACCTAGAACTGTATAATTCAATGTTACTTACCGAACTTTTACTTTTACTTTCTCGATGGTCAAGTGCGCGTGCGCTACTGTGATTGGAAGACGGAATTATTAATCCTAGGTGCCCAAGACATCGACCGAAAGTTTTTTTCACTCGCATTAATTTACGTCTTTGCTGACTGCTCTGCTCCCGTGGGTTGTGGCGTGATGTTAAATAGCCCAAACTCTTCCTCATGAATCTGGCTATCATACACAAAAGATTTTCCCAATCCGACTATTACTTTTAGAGATTAGCACTTTTAAATAAACAAACAAAAAAAAATATCAGCTTTATTTAAGTTAAGATTTATCATTTGTTAATAATATAACTTTCTGTCAGTAAAAGATTTATCATAATCCTACCAGTACTTCCAGAGATTACCTCACAAACAAACTCCATCCCTTTACAATATTAACAAAAAATATTCTTCAACGATACACTCCATAATTTTCATACGACATCGCCATGACAACCGTAACACACATTAAATTCACAACGATATCCAAAAAAAATCTGCGAGAATATGTATAAAGTATGTCCTCAGCAATTACCTATTGTTGTGTAAGTACGAATGTTCTGAAGACGTACCCGAGTGGATCGTTCTTATCCCCCAGACATGCAGATGAAAGGAGCCTGCCTGGCTTATTATATTTTTATATATATATATTTTTAATATACCGTTGAATTTGTATAGAAAAGGGCTGACTAATGTCGTTGGTTGTATAAAATTACGGCGGAGTATTGCAGTCGTGTCTGGGTGTTATTGAAGAGTTGGTGGGGTGTTTGTTTGTGATGTTTATGTATAGAAGTAGTAGATAAGTGTTTTTTTTTCTATTTTCAGGAGGGTAATTCTACTAACTTTTTCTGATTCAAAGTGGTATTGGGTTTTTCCATTAGGAATTTCTCAGTAGCAGCCTCGGAGTCTGGATTTGAGCCCGGTTGATGGCAATAGGCTCGCCCCCTATTACATGGGACTTTAACATAACGTACTAATGGGTACACCTCTACCTAACCCTTCGGGGATTACAGGCGTAATGTTATGTTGTTTTTCTGAAACGATCACAAGCTAATCATAGTCTTAATATGTCAAAAATTTACCTTAAAAAAAAAGACATTGATTGTCACTGTGATTTCAATTACATTTTTTTAAGGTTTTAAATTAGTATAATTGGCTTTCTTATCTTAGCTTAAAGGTTAACGAGTTTGGATTTGAATTCATCCATTTTTGATGTTAAGTCATAAATGGTTTTTTAGTGTTATATCTGTGAGTTCAGGTAACATGATGCATCATATAATTGTAAACTAAGTACACTGCCAAACAAAATCAAATTGTAATAGGACAACGTTAGGTTAATTTTAGGTTTTCATAAAACCGAAAATTTAACAAACCAAAAAAGTTGCTACAGTGCCAAAAATCTCTCGAATTTAACAGGCATTAAACACCATCTACCAACTTAATTCTGAAAATCAGACCATTTCAATCCCCCTGAAAAATTTCAAAAATGTAAAACACGAAAATATTCAAATACTTCACAGCTTCCATTATTTCAGGGGTCCGCTAATTTCATGATAAATCTCCGGAGATTACCCTTCGAGGAGCGCTAATTATGTTTTTATACGTAACGGGGAACTGGGAAGATTGTTCCTAAATTATTTGGAAGGTACCATGGAGATTATGAGGCTTGTGAGTAGTCATCTGAATTGTATTTTCGTAGTGATACATAAATTATAAGCAACAAGGTTTCCTGTTCTTTTTTTTGTACATAAATACATTATTTGTAGATTTCCGAATACATAATAGTCTTATGTGATGTTTTTGTTTTGTTTTGCTCCTACAAGTCTTTTACAAATCACTGTTTGTTAACTGTTCATAGCAGGGTACGTGATTTCTTTTTGGTAATTCTGTATGATTCTGTATACACACATTGTTAAAGAGTAGGTATGTATGAGAGTAAGCATGGAGTCTTGCCCATTCTTTCCTTAGAAACTACCTTTTAGAACAAACTAGACACAATTCTTTTTTTTTCTTGTATATGACGTTCAAAAGTGCCTTTTATGAATGTTTTTTGACTTTGACTTTTTGACGGATTTCTTTTTTCTCTCTACCCACTAAAGATAAACTTAAAGAAAAAAATATATATTTCAATAAGACCATTAAAAGGCAGTTTTGTATTTAGATCACATAAAACAAAAATTGAATCTAGTCGCCCCATCACTCAGCAGTTGCGTATGGAGAAGAATGAGCAAAAAAAATTCATTCTTACTCTTCTAGCTTAGGTTAAGAAAATAAAGAAAAAAATATTCATTGACACAGAACATGTAACATAACATAACATCACGCCTGTAATCCCCGAAGGGTTAGGCAGAGGTGTACCCATGAGTACACCCACATTTCGCCAGTTATGTTTTTAGTCCCATGTAATAGGGGCGAGCCTATTGCCATCAACCGGGCACAAATCCAGACTCCGAGGCTGCTACTGAGAAATTCCTGATGGAAAAACCCAATAACACTTTGCCCGACCTGGGAATCGAACCCAAGACCTCATGCACAGCAGTCGCGCTTGCGACCACTAGACCAACGAGGCAGTCAGAACAGAACATGTGCACATAAAAATAATAATAAAAAGCTATTCATTAAAAATACAAAATACAGATATGGTAGTAGGTAGGTACATAAACTCAATAGATTATCGGAAATACCTGTTTCATAATAATAAATGTATATTTAATTGAAGGCTATAAGTATTTATATCAGAAGTTTCTACGAATTATGCGTTTCGAGTAAAATTCAATCAAAATGTTATTGGAAACCAATGCTTCCAATTTCAAATTCATTTCGAATCGTATATAAGTCATCATTGCTCCTGTGCTTGGGTTTCGCACCTCCTACCAAAAAGACAACTGGAAAACATATTACAGTTGTCACAAGAAAACTACTAAGGCCTGGTTCACATTGGGTCGGACTGACAAACAACTCACAGCTGCTTTGTGTCGACTCCGGTGGTGTTCGCATTAGGTCGGATCGGCAACTTCTAATGTGAACATCAACACCCTACTCTCGGTCAACGGTAAAACTGTCGGTCCAACCTCATGTGAACCAGGCATTAGAGAGCTCTTCCATCTCTTTCTTATTACATGACTGCCCCAAAAAAAGGAGTGTTATGTGTTCAGGGTTAATGTATGTATGTGAGTCTTCTCTTATTCCGCCATAACTTTTAAACGCCTAAACCGATTTAGATGTATGAGGTATCGTTACAATCCTTGCATTATTCCGAGTAACATAGACTAGTGAAAAATAAAAAGAAACCGGTGTGGTCACTTTAACACGTAAATTAATACCAGCCTTTTTTAATGAATCTGGTCGTGTCTATGTTTATCGTCTAAAATTTGACAAGTATATTTAAAAAATATATATATAACATTGTAAATAAAAAACGTCGTAAAAAAACTGACGAGTAAACAAAGTACAAATAGGTACGTGCGATTTTTGCAGTCGTGTTTTTTGATTTTTTTGATTTAATTATAGTAGCTTGTTTTACTTATCAATAAGAGGGAGCACACTTTAGCCCTTTTTTGTAACACTCAAAATTGTGACCAAAGTTTGCTCTCAACCGTTCAGTGCATTACCGCGGCACAGAGGTCACGATCGTACAAGTATAAAACAACATTTCAAACATAACCTTTTCTCTGCAGATGTCTTTAAATATTTGTCTTCCATTTCAAGTTCAGTGTCAACTGAGGGCTAGGGTGTTCCCATGGGCGTTAATTTATGACTATTTACGTGGCTGCGTTTAGCGTAATAGGAAGGACAGGTGGTTTTACTGCTGTGCTAAACGTGGTACCAGAGGGTTAAAAATGTTTACTCTCTTGTACGTCTTTGGGGAGCTTTCAATCTGGTAAGAATGGTAATTTTTACAGTAATTCATAGTAGATGGTAGTTCCAGATTTTCTGGTTTGCCATTGTTGATTCTGGCTTCCGAAAGTTGCAGTGATCAGGGAAAGCTGTGAAGGGCTTATGACAATTAAAAAAAAAATTGGCCTCGTTGGTCTAGTATCCGCAAAGCGCGACTGCTCAACATGAGGTCTAAGGTTCGATTCCCACGTCGGGCAAATTGTAATTGGGTCTTTCTATCAGGAATTTCTCATTAGCAGCCTCGGAGTTTGGATTTGTGCCCGGTTAATGGCAATAGGCTCGCCCCCTGTAACGTGGGACTTAAAAATATAACTGGTGAAACATAGGTGTAGATACTAATAGGTATGTACACCTCTGCCTAACCCTTCGGGAATTACAGGCGTGATGTTGAGTGATCATACATATAGTCAACCTTTTGCGTAAAGTGGGTGTCCTAAGATTTACAGCTACAGGATGAGCATAGCGTGGGAAGCTTGAATTCCCCTTTCTTTGTTCGTTTATTAAGAAGGGAAACACAATCAGTGTTAAATGACTTTTAAAATCCATTGTGCAATCACTCTAAAGTGTTAGTTTAGCATTAAATAAGTAATGTTATCTACACTTCCAAAAAGGAATATTTTTAGACTTTCATGACTTGAAAATAACTTAAAAATTTTAGTACTTTGTTATCTTAGTGATCATAGAAATGCAATATGTGCGAAAATTCTAAGTTTATCTATTACAGTTACTGTTCAAAAGAAACAATCTTATCGTGAAATGTAACTATACCATAATGTATATTTATTTATTTATTTAAACTTTATGTAACAAAAAGTACAAAGGCGGACTACCGTGGCTGTCAACTATATACTGTCCATTCTTCTCCAACAAATCTTGTTGAAGAGGACCCTAGATTTAATATTTTGATTTTTCTTATGAAAGACGTTCAAAAGTTCATTTTATTCGGTAGCTTAAAACCACCACGCGTTCCTGAGAAAAAGGGTCTTTTCTGACAGGCAGACAGACCGCCAGACAGACAACAAAGTGATCCTATAAGAGTTTCGTTTTTCCCGACTAAAGTGCAGAACCCTAAATATCAGACATGTTACCTTTTTAACAATCATAACATCACGCCTGTAATCCCCGAAGGGTTAGGCAGAGGTGTATCCATTAGTACACCCACATTTCGCCAGTTATGTTCTTTTTTAGTCCCATGTAATAGGGGGCGAGCCTATTGCCATCAACCGGGCACAAATCCAGACTCCGAGGCTGCTACTTAGAAATTCCTGATGGAAAAACTCAATAACACTTTGCCCGACCTGGGAATCGAACCCAAGACCTCATGCACAGCAGTCGCGCTTGCGACCACTAGACCAACGAGGCAGCACCGAACTTTCCAACAAAAGCTAAATAATTTATTTCGACCTTATAACGTAACACATAGGCAACGCCTGCCACTGACTTCTACCCTTATAAACCAATTATTTTACGGGTCAAGAAGTTCTAACGAAAAAACAGTAGGTGCCTACATAATGTCTAGACCGAAGTGGCCTAAATTAAGGCCTGTGAACATAAATAATAATGGCCCAATGCTGAGTTGTGCGCGTGACAACAAACTACTAGAAATTACATAGGTACAGTCAACAGATACGTATGCGGGGTCGTCAGATATAGTTGAAGTTTTCTTAGAAACCGATGGATGTCTTAGATTAAAACTTCACTTAATGAAAAGTTTATTATCTACATAAAATAACATCACGCCTGTAATCCCCGAAGAGTTAGGCAGAGGTGTACCCATTTGAACACCCACATTTCGCCAGTTATGTTTTTAGTCCCATGTAATATTCATGCGCATGTTCCATGTGCATGTATGTGTGTCTATTGCCATCAACCGGATACAAATCCAGACTTCGAGGCTGCTACTGAGAAATTCCTGATGAAAAAACCCAATAACACTTTGCCCGACCTGGGAATCGAACCCAAGACCAAGACAGTAGTCGCGCTTGCAACCACTAGACCACCTAGGCAGATATTTTTTGTTTTTTAATTTAAATGATTAATACACATACATTAATTCTAAAACTATACACATAATACAAAAACATTCTAAAACATCCATGGGTTTCTAAGAAAACTTCAACTATATCTAACGACCCTGCATGCCTATATGTTTTGTTGACAGTACCTACTCTTTAACTAGGACTAGTCCAATACTTTGTTGAAAGTAATTGTGATTGGTTGCTACGTATGCTTTCTTGCTCGTTCTTCTCCATAGAGGCCTATCTCCGTTTTGGAACGAGCAACTAGCTTCAAAAGAGCCTGTAAATGGTTTAATTGAAATAAATGTGTTGACTTTGACTTTGACTTTGACTATGAACTGTTAGCTGTAAAACAACTAAATGCAATGTAACTGAATGCTATTATATGTAACTGAATGTTTTCAATAAGAGGGACAATTCTACTAAGTTTTAGGAACGATCGCAATTTTGTCTTTGTCTCAATCTGTCATCCTTGAGAATTTCTTTTTTTTAAGAAGCTCCCTTTACAAAAACCATATCCTTAGCTAATCTATACAAATAAATAAATGGATGTGTCTGTTTTTAATGTCTGAATAACAAGGTACTAAACACACACGAAAAAAATGTCTGTCTTTTTGTTCTGGCAATCACTGAAACGGCTTCACTGATTTTAACGGAACTTTCATAGGCAGATAGCTGATAATATGCGGAGTAACTTAAACTAATTTGAATCTTCAAAGTATTATAATTGCGCGCAAAAATTAAACCCCATCATAACAGAAATTTACACGAAGTCGCGGGCATTAGCTAGTTTTTTGAATATTATCTAAGGATACCTAAAAACTATCTTGTAACCTTCAAAACAAACGTTCATAGTATTAAACAGTTATAACAAAAGATCTCACGTAGCCTAATGACACGCCCAAGGCAAAGACAAAATCGAATCGTTTGTAAAAGGAAACAGACTTCAACAAAAACACAAGCAAACTGGGAGTTTAGTCGTTCAGAAAAAACTTGTGTAAAAAGACATGTTAATTAGATACTCCCCATCAAATTGAGCAATTCACAGCAAAAAATATTTCTGAGAAAAAATAAATTTTTGGTGGGGTTGTTTTTGTATTAAGCTGCAGTCGAAGAAGGTAACAAAGGGTTAAATTGATAGGGTTTAAGTCTTCAATTGTAATGCTACCACTATTGTTCCGCGGAAATGTATTTTTCGAGAAATTAATGCAGAAAAATGTTTCTAACCTCAAATCAGATAAAAAGCGAAAATGGAACGTAAAAATGGGCGATTGACAACCATATCTATAACAGTTATGTTTTAATCCCATGTTAAAGGTTAGCTTATATATAGTTTTTAAAACTGACTAAAACTTTCATAGCTTTCTGGTCGTGAATCATATACCTACTGAATTCTTGGTAAAAGTTTTTGTTACGATGTTATTACCAGTTATAACAAAACATAATTGATTGTTTGAAAAATGTGGAACAAATTTCCAAATAGACATAAACTGTGATTCAGTAAATGGATAGAAAATAGTTCTTTTACTAAAAATATTTTAATTAAAGATAATATTTTTCTTTAAAGCATCAATCTTATCTACTATTTTAAATGCGAATGTTTGGAAGGATGGATGTTTGTTACTCAGTCACGCCGGAACGGCTGAACTAATTTAAATGTTTGACATAAACTGGATTATAGTCTAGAATAGCACATAGACTACTTTTTATCGCGGAGAAATGCACGATTCCCGCAGGATAATATATATTAAATTAACTTTGACGTGGACACTTTAGTTACGAATAAAAAAGTCTGAATAAATAGTCTGATTCTAATGCTTTAGATTCTAATAATACTCGAAATTTTAGTACCCAACTTTCCTAAGGTTGAATTTTTATTTGACACAAAATTTAAAATGTAAGTACTAAAATAATGACTTGTACTACAAAATTGTCGCTAAACACAGAGCAATTAAGTATCTATCAAAATTAAACCTTTTTTTAATACACACTGTATTATTACAAAAGCACTAACCACTAGTTTTACGTAACCCGCCAAGTTGTTATAAGTCTATAAAAAGGTCTGTACATTTTAAATGACACCCATATATAATTTAGACGACCTTAAAACGAAACAAACTTGAAGCTTTAAACGATAATTAACTCTATTCTGTAGGTACTAGCGGATATTTTTTTAACATCCAATGACAATTCATTTGTAATGTTCCGGCAAAAATCATTAAAAACACAATAGGCAACGGTCATTATTTTTTGTGTGGCCTTTAGGAAAAAATGGAAAACAAATGAATCGAGAAAAAAAAAGCTGGTTTATTTAATTGATTTATGTAAAAAAATAATTGTTTTATAATAATTACAATGACATGTTAGTCGTAAATAGGTTAGATTAAATATAAAGGTAGGTTCAAAGATATAAAAAATTGGCTGACTTTAATTGATACAGCATGATACCTGCTTAAGATTTTTAATTAATTTTTTGCTCATGGTTTCAATTTTCGATAGTCATGTCAGACATAATTGCAATTTGTTATAGATTTTTAATTAGGCATCTGTGTATATATTAATATTAATATAATATTTCGGTCCAATAAAATAGTAGGTTCCTTTAAATGGAACATTTAAATTTATGCCCCAATTTATTTAATCCGGATCAATTCGGAATAAAAGTATTACCTATCAGTAAATTACAATAACTGAATATACCGAATTACGATTATTCATTGCGCTGCATTATTATAAATTCTAGCATTTCAATATTAAGCAACAGTTGTTAATAATCGCCTTTAATTTAAAAACCTTGACGTGTACCTATTGATGTAATAAAATCCGAAACTAAATAAAAGTATCACTGAAAACTTACTTGCAATAAACTTCAAAATTCCAGAAAATTTAAATCAAAACCATACACGAGTTCACACCTGTACATTTATTCACAAAAACCAAGATAAACTGTTGACACTCAAGCCACTGAGTATCCTAAACTCCACTAAACACACATAAAGTATCCTCTGTTCACAGTTAGTCAAAATCCAACTGAAAATTTTCCGGTAATTTTCTTGTGTCGCGAAAACGATTTTCGTCGAGCGTTTCGTTCGTTCGCGTTCAGAGCGGGGAGCGTCGTGACGTCGTGCGCCGTTCGCAGCCCGATGGGAACTGAGGTCCGTAGCGTACCTGCAGCGGCACGCACACAAATGCATTCCACGCATACACAAAAGCGCTAGAACTTGCGCTTTAAAGCTCTGTCTCCACGTGCCGATGTTTTTTTGTTTTTTTTTTCTTTTTTTACTTAAACATTCGACACGTTTGGTAGCATCTGTAAATTACGCCGTGCACAAAAACAAGAGGGTTTTTTTTGTAGCACTTCCGTAAAGTGGTTTATGGGGTCTTAATTTTGCGGAAGATTGAGATGTTTTCTTTACGTGACGTGTGACTTGGTGTGTTTTTTCAAAGTTTTTTTTTTTCGCCGGATACAGTCTTTAAGGGTTTATTTTTTGTGTCGACTCGAATTGTGAGTTTGTAAAATGATATTTTTGTCTTTACATAAAAAATGATGAGAAGTTTTTTTTTCTCGGTGATTTTTTTTTTAATAGTCGTCTTCAACGCCGTCTTTTCAGAATCCTTCAAACAACACAAGGTTTGAGGCTAGTAACTATGTAAAAGGTCGATGAAGCGCATAAGGCCCGGCTGTCATACCGATATGACAATAGAAAATCAGTTGTGTCTCATTACGTGGGACTTAGTAATAATTTTATTAAAGTAACAAAATATAAAAAAATGAATATAAATTATATAATAGAGTCAAAAACGAGGAGGATGAGCTCGTAGCTAAGTAGGCAATAACAGCTGCATGGGTTAATCCATTAGGTTAAGCTACGGTTGCCTGGGTTGGTCGGTGGATGGGTGACCATCTTTACACACCGAGAGTTCTCCGTGCTTCCGAAAGCACGTTAGACTGTTGGTCCCGGCTGTCATACATGGATCTTTGACAGTCGTTACGAATAACCCGTAAATCTGACCAGCAGTCTATCAAGCGGTATCGTATTACCCAGTTACTGGGTTGTGAAGGTCAGATAGGCAGACGCTCCATGTAAAATACTGGTAATCAGCATCCGATTAGACTGGAAGCCGACCCCAACATAGTCGGGAAAAGGCTAAGCAGACTGATAGAGAGTAAAAAAAGCAGGAGTTTACATCAAATACAGACGTCAAAGTATAATATTTAGTACAAGGGAACCGAAAAAAATAATCGAAAAAATGTAGGTAACGCGAAACAAAAATAAAAGGACGAAAATAACACAATCAAAGTACCTAAAAATACGTAAAAAAAGCCGAAAAAGGTATAAAAGACGAAACAAAATAATAAAAATCAAAATTGTTTACTTTTTCATATAAAATTACGATAATAATTGTTAGGAACGGGCTCACGTCCCGAGAGTCGCGTTACCTCTCATCAAATAAGTGTGACACAGCCTTTATGGTATGTATAAAGGAAGTCTTTACCGTATTTTTTTTTTAATTTTGTTAATTTAATATAGAATTATTGCTATGATTTTGTTTTTATTTTATGAATTTTGGAGCAGATTGCAGAAAACTCCCGCCATATCTTTATATTCCCTTTATCACTTACTACTTACTAGCTTCCGCCTGCGACTTCACCCGCGTCAACGCTAATATATTATCCCACGGGAACCGTAAAAAAGGAAGCCTATTTGCTATTCCAGATACCTCTCGGTGCTTAATTTTTTATTTATTTATTCAGTAATTCTGGTGTGACTGACTAACAAACACCATTCATACTTTCGCATTTATAATAATATGTTTATGTGTTTGTAAGACATCGAGGGATTTTTACTAAAACTTTTTTGCGTGTTAAATAAACCTACTTTTTATAGTTCTAAAAATATATATAATTATGCCTAATAACAAATAACCTACACCATTCGCCCTCGTCCCCAAACATGCAACACTGCATCATTACATCCACTAAAAACAAACATTGGCGACAAACATTATTATAACAGAGTCTTGTTTGACCAATGTTTGTACAATCGAGTGGACATGTCAGTTGCTGGTCGTCGGCTGCTACCTCTCGACCTAGTAAGGAGTGTTTAGAATATATTTTTACAACGCCATTTTGAATTTTTGTTGTATGTTCCTGCGTTCCGCGTGAGTGATTTTTTGGAGTTTGATTTTCATACCATGTTTGTATATGGGAGTTAAATATGTCACTTACAGTGCTAACTACCTTTTTCAATTCATATGTACTTTCTTCAGTTTATCTTGGACATCACTGACATCGGTGAAGGAAAACATCGTGAGGAAACCTGGACTTACTATTTCAGTCAAACCATGTCAGAGGCCCTTGAGGCGGTTTAGAAACTCTGACACTAGGGTGTGTGGGGTCGTTAAGACCTTACCGCGATACACGATAAAAAAGACCTCGGTGAATTTTGTTCCTGAAGTGATACTGAGGTTAGTTATCAATTCCTAATGACAACTCACGTCGAATTCATTTTAAAGAATATTTTATTAAAGAATAAACGGAACGAAGACGAAACGGAGATTTGTAAAGGATAAACGGCAGTTTATGCTAGTTTTTTTTTTCAATAATCCTTCTTTTGACTGATTCTGACTTTGACTTGTCATGATTCTTAAAAAAAAAAAATATTACTATTTATTTATTTGTAACTAAATAATTATTCCTATTTTTAATCTCTACAATCTCATAATAACAACATCCAAAGTAAGCGATAACAGACTTCACGAGATATTTTTGGATTCTGTGAATTATTAAGCGTTGTTTACTTCCCACGTGTTTCGGCTCTTCGTTAAAAAGTCATGATAATTTACGCGCCCAGCAGTAAACGATCCTGTGGGGAAACTTCTATATTTGTAACGTACAGTCCAAAAGCGAGATAGGGTCGCTAGATATAGTTGAAATCTTCTTAAAAACTGATGAATGTTTTCAAATGTAACTGCATTTAAAAACCGGTCAAATGCGAATCGGATTTGCACACGAAGGGTTTCGTAGCGTCGTAGAAAATATCTCTTGTATTATTACCTACACATTCTGTGAAAATTCATTAATTATATTATTTAATTATTTATTAATTAAATTAGGTTTCAATTTAAGACATCCATCGAGATTTCTAAGAAAACTCCAACTACTATATAGTTGGAGTTTTCTTAGTAATCGATGGATTCGACCTTGGTTCCTTTTCTTTTTTGTTGATCTTACTTTTGAAGCTCGAATATTAATCACATTCTAACTTTAACATTATTGTAATTGAGTGTTAATGAGTTATTGAGCTTACTAGCTCACGACTTTGTCTGTGTTGTCTGTGTCAAAATTAAGTCGAACATCCAAAAAAGTCCCTTCTAAACGCGTAAAACATAATTATTATGTTCTATTTTATTTTATGAGACAAACAAACAATTGCACATTATGTCTTACGTTTAGTTACATAATATATAATAAGGGTACGTACAATTTATTTCGTTACCTCAATGATTTTAGCCGCTGTGAGTGATTTTGTGTTTTCGTCACCGACATGCTATTGTGACCACCTCAGTGACATGGTAATAAAACGTGTTCGACAAACTAGCGATAGTTACAGGGTGCAAAGTTTCTTTTGCCTGTTGAAAAGGGAGGAATCCTCCGGCCAGACGGGTGTTGTGTCCGGTGTGCTACAGCCCGACGGTTGCAGTCTGGATCTTGTATATGTGCTAACGTCACGGAGAACTTGATTGCGCGATGTAGGAATTGTCAGTTATAGTTCGTATTCTGTGCGATAGATGTTGCTACGGTTATTCCAAAGTTTTGACTTCTGTCGTCAATTTTCATGAACTACTTATTTGTTTGAGTGTACGACTAGACGCCGACAGAACTATTCGCCGACAGGGCTCACAGCAGATGTGTTTACTTCTTTCTTTATAATCTTGTAATTCTTGTTGTTTTTTGTCGTAGGGGGGTCACAATTTTAATTGTGAGTGGAGTTTCTTGCTCGTTCTTCTCCATAGAGGCCTACCTCCGTTTTGGAACGAGCAACTAGCTTCAACTTTCGGACTAACTGACCGACTCTTTGACAATTCAAAAGTGCCTGTAAATGGTCTAATTGAAATAAATGTTTTGACTTGACTTGACTTGAATTTAACCTAACCTTTTTTATTTAATAATTAACCTTTATTCACATCTACTATTAGCCCTGTCGGCAAAGAGTCCCGTCAAGTAAAGTCTTGTCGGTGTTCAGTCTGTCGGCGTTTAGTCGTACCTACACTGTATTTTTTTTTAAGCGACTGATTCTAGAATCATGTTCCAAATTCATGATAACAAGTTGTGCGTTCCACTCTATATAGGTCCTTGCGATTTCCGCTCTTAAGTCCATACCTTCAAAGTTTAATATACCACTCAATACCTTCCCTAACAACTACTCCTTAAAGTTTCCATCCCTTCCTACATTATTTACATTACAAACACTGTCGGTTACAATATTATTACGTGTTACTATTGCAGGTACCCGAACTTCGATACGCACAGTCCACAAAGTAGACAGATATACAGGGTCGTCGGATATAGTTGTAATCTTAGAAACAACGTTACCAAATGTAATTTAATTTAAAAAGTAGATAATGGTGCCGATTCCCTTGTTCACATACTAGACTAAATTTAGAGAATTGACATCTCTTACTAACATACAGCGAAAGGAAAGGACGGTGACATTAAAGAACTAAGTTAGCGATGTCAAATTAGTTTTCGCCTTGAATTTTTCCGTATTTTTAATCCATACGTTTTAAGATGTCAACTATAATTGTATGGATGTGTCCAATTCACTAAATTTGACAGCTCTTTTTTACATTAGTCTCTTTCTTGTTTTATTGGACAGAAAAAGATGGAAATAGTCTAATTTTAGTTTAGTTTGTGACCGAGAGAATCGGCTCCTTTAAACTGTTAATTAATTAAGATTAGTTTCGTTCAAAGACATCCATCGCATAAACATAAACTCACGCCTTTTTCCCATGGGGGTAGGCAGAAACTACAGAACGCCACCTGCTACGATCCTTACATCCTCCTTTTGCCTCATCCACGCTCATACATCTCGTCATACAAGCACGCCGGTTACGAGTACTCCGCATCTGATTTGAAGGTCCTCACCAATAAGGTCAGTGCAGGTCTCATGACATGTCCATGAGGTGTAGACATCTATAGGTTTCTAAGAAAACCCCAACTATATCTGATGACCTTGCATACCTATCTACTTTGTTGACTGTACCTAGTCGGGTGTAGTACAATGTTATGTAGTTTCAAACTTAGTTGGATAACCTGTAGGGTTATTGATAGAATATCTTGGGGATGTAGTTAGTAGGTGGTAACCAGGGGGTCTACTCTCTTTCTCCGAAACGAAACTTCACAAACGAACGAAATTTCGTTAATGATCCTACTCTATTTTATTTTTGGACGAACACAAAAAGTTCGGATCCATAGACAATTTTCGTGAACGAATGGAATTACCAATATCGTGTGGGTATTTTTCGTGTAGCCATTTCAAGTAATTTTCTTACAAAATTCACACAAATGAATATCAAAAGTAAACACTTCTGGTTTCGTCAATTTGAGGTTAAAATTCCGAACAATCATCTGTCAAATTCAAATTTTCGTTCGGACTATTTAAAAATTTGGCTATGTTTAGAGAATCTAAACGTCAAACAATTTTCGTTCGCGACGAAATTTCGAAACGAATGAAACCGTGGTAGGAAACATGCGAAGTTTCGATCGAGACTTCGTTTTTCGTTGAATAAGAGTAGACCTCCAGTAACGTATATTTGATCGATTTTTGAATCGCAATCATCAGGGGGGCGATTCTACTAACTTTTGCAATTCATTCTAATCTCAGTTTCATCTGCGAAAAATGCCTGTAAATTACTTACATTAAATTTTCTACAATTAATAATAACCAAAGGGTTAAGCAGAGGTGTACTGAGTACACCCATATTTCGCCAGTTATGTTTAAGTCCCATGAAATAGGGGGCGAGCTTATTGCCATCAACTGAGCATAAATCCAGGCTTCGAGGCTGTTACTGAAAAATTCCTGATGGAAAAACACACTTTCGATTCGAACCAGTAATTGCCTCGTTGGTCCAGTGATCGCAAAACACGACTGCTGAGCATGGATCTTGGGTTCGATTCCAAGTTCGGGCAAAGCGTGAATTTGAAAATGTCCTTTCTAACTAATTTGATTGAAAAGAGCGCCACTAACATGGGAATATCTGGATATTGTATTTAAATTGCAATAAATAAAATATTGTAAAAAGTAAATAATATGGCAGGTACCTACTACATGAATATTGTTCCGAAAACAATGTCGACTCGAAGCAAATATTTTGCGATCATCCATCAACATGAGGGAACATTTTAATTACAAATCAGTTAAATGGAAATTATTCTGTTTATTTTGTTGTGTTGTATCTGTTTGTTCATGTTTTTAAACAGCTGATTATAATAATTTATTATGTAATTCTGACTTCATTATTTGATAATATCGGAAATACAAGGAAAGAGCTTATAGGCTCGCCCCCTATTACATGGGGCTAAAAACATAACTGGCGAAATGTGGGTGTACTAATGGGTACACCACTGCCTAACCCTTCGGGGATTACAGGCGTGATGTTATGTTATGTTACAAGGAAAAAAAAGGGAAAAAGAGATTTAAAAAATTTAAAGTAATTCGATTGGGAGATCAGTTATGGAGGTGGCATGATTTGCCAGAGATTTCGCCTCTTATCCATGAGGATCTATACCAAGCAAGTACCAAAGTGACTTTTTCAATTCATATATACTTTCTAAGTTTATCTTGGACATCGCTTACATCTGTGAAGGAAAACATCGTGGGGATACCTGGACATATCTACACTTCTACACTTACCTATATAATATAAATATACTAATACTAATATTATAAAGAGGTAACATTCGTATTTTTGTTTGTTTGTAATAGATAAACTCAAAAACTACTGGACCGATCTTAAAAATTCTTTCACCATAAGAAATCTACATTATCTGCGAGTAACATAGGCTATACTTTATTTTATTTTTGCGCGGATGAAGTCGCGGACAAAAGCTAGAAGTTGATATACGAGTAAGTCTGAAATCGCCAACCCCAAGAAAGGACATAAACATACGTAAAAGTAGTTACTAAATAATCCTAATAATTAAGTGACAGGCGGGGATACTTTATCAGGAATATGTCAGTAGCACCTCGTCTGTCTCCCAGTTGATGGCAATAGGCTCGCCCCCTATTACATGGGACTTAAACATAACTAGCCAAATGTAAGTATACTAATGGGTACACCTCTGCCTTACTCTTCGTGGATTACAGGCGTGATTATGTTATGTAAATCAAGTCTCAAATAACGACATACGAAACAGCAATCAACAAAACACTGCCGACTGACGGTGTCATGGTCACTGTAATTACACCCATATAGGGCTAATAATTGACAATAATTTACCGAAACACATTTCTCACGCGGTCATATTCAATGTTGAAGTGAAATCAAGACAAAATAACACACTTGGTTATAATGAGCGTAGGCTAGTGCAATTAGAAGCGAACTTTTTGAGGTTTTAATGTAATTAATAGATTTTAATAAGTAGGTACCTAACAATAACTATAATATATGTGAACATAAACTAAGCAGCATTATTAAACTTAATTATTTTAATTTAATTTAACTGACATTTGACATTTCATAATTCCTGTGTTCTTGGATTATTTTAATGTACCTACATGGGTTTTTAAATGTCATTTTTTAATTTTATTTTTCCTAAAATGTATGGACTAAGTCTGAAATAAATGAATTATTATTATATAAACAAATCAATGGATTTTGTAGGTATTCGGGAAGGAATGGAAAGGTTGAAATATAACTTTTCAAACAAGTTCAAGGGGGCATCAAAAAAAATCTGTTGGTTAAACAATCACTGACGTACCATTCTGTTGGGGAACAGTGCATGGGCCAAATTTGATTTGGATGAAAAGTGAATGGTCGAAACATTCTGTTGGTGAAACATTCACTGACGAAAAATCTGTTGGCGAAACATTCGTGGGTGAAAAGTGTTTTGGATGAAAAGTTCATAGTTGAAAGATTATGTTGACCAACAGTTCATGAGCCAATCGACTGTTGGCAAAACAAGCAAAATAAATACTATATAACTAAAGCGTCGAATTGAACACTACTATAGAACTGGTGAACTGCTACAAAACTATTATAAAACCTTTACATGTCTTTTAGTTGTATAATTCAAATACCTCCTGTTAGCAACTTTTTGCTAGTTGGACGCTATCCGTCCGTCCGTCTATCTGGCTGTTTCTTAAGAACGGTAATAGAACTAGAGTTGACATTTTCATAGTATGTAATATTACGGTCGTTTTATACAAAAAATAAAACAAATAAGTTGAAAATTAGAGAGGGTTTAGAAACGTGATTTTAAATGTATTAGTGTTAAATATTGTAAGGTGGTACGGAACCCTTCGTGTGTGGGTCCGACTCACGCTTGGTTTTTTTTAATGTTTTGCAGGATATTACACAACTTGACTGCTGGACATAGGCTTCTCCTAAAGACTGCTACAACGACCGGTCCTGTTCTGAACGCATCTTTTTGATTTAAATTCATTGAGTTTTTTTTTTTTTTCGAAATCGGATCAATTTATAAATAGAAGAACTTGTGTCGTCATTTTATTTTCAGGAAAAATATGATTTCTCAAAACCTACTACATTCTTTATGTTCAGAACTAGAATCCAGATCAATCTGTAAAAGGAATTCAATCAATTCTACACCTACGCAATACCTAGGAAATATGAGAAAATAGAAACACTTTCGTCTTCCTTCGATATAAGGAACAATTTGTCTGAATGTATATGAAATAGTGAGCGACATTATATATATACAGGGTGACGTCACTATTATACTACTCTCACACAATACATTATACCTACAATAATGTATTATTTTTATTTTTTGTATTTTTTATTGAGCAGACTTTTTTATATTATATTTTGTTTTATTTTTTGTACTCTTATTAAATAGCATTTTTATTATTATTACGTATTGACGTATAATATTAAAAAATGTTGAATTATCACTCTAGAATTAATTTAAACTGGATTGCATTGAATTTTTTGACGTAAAATGTTTCTATTCCAAAAATAGGTGATAATTTAAAAAATACACAAGGTGCTTTTGTTTTTTTTTTATTGTGGGTGCATTTACAAACCTATAAACTGACATATACAAACAACCAGACCTGAAACTAAATGCAGGCCATACAAATATTTGCTCCGTGCGAGAACAAAACCCACGACCCGCAGTACAGCACCCAATCGTTTAGCCACTGCGCTAACCATGTCGTAATTATTACAGCTAACAGGTATTTATTAATCGGGTCAAACTATTTTTTTCCACGTAAGTCCCGAAACTCACACCTGAAATACCTGTTAAATTACAAGTCAACCTGTATATAAAAATATTTTCCTGCAATCTTGGAAAAAAGAATGTTGATTGAAGACCTGTACGCCGAAATATCTGGCCAATCTCAAACGGCAGTAATAGAAAACTTTCAGCTTTATATTTACACTTAGTAAATGAAAGTAGGTAATGTTGCTTGAGGTATAAGCGGTAGCGATAACATATCGTCGGCTTATTGCAAGAAGTCATTAGGTATGTCACACATTCATCAGGTATTTAATTGGTTGTGCCAGGTACAGTCATATTTTTTGATGCCATTTAGTTTTAGTTTCTCTTTTTTTTATTCTGGTTGTTTTTTTATTATTAAGCTTATAAATAATGTACATATTATTTTAATTCTTATTTAAATAATAAATGGATACCTTTATATTACTATTAATTGTTCATATTAAATTGTACACAAAATAGTTTTGACTAATATATAACCAACAGCAAAATGTATCTATCTGTTTTATGCTCACTTTTATGTTTCTTCTATGTATTCTGGGATAAACGGTATTTTAGTTTGAATTAGTTGGTGGATTTGCCCATATTATCCTAAATATAATTACAGTGATGAATAATTGAATGTTTTCGATTTACTTGATAAAACAAGTGAAAGTCTGTAATACTATATAGACATTTCTTTTTAAACAAAAAATAAAAGTTAATGACTGCTGGCTACTTTAAGTCAGTTCGGTATTTGAATTAATTATTTCTTAAATTGTAATAAAACAACGAAAATCCAATGAACATTTATTATATTTTTGGAATATTCTATACTATACATCCTATCCTAGTGCTATGATTAACATGGAGGAGTGTACAAATGCTTAAACACTAGACACATGTAAATATCGATCTACCTTGTAGCGACATCTATTGTACAGCGTGTGAACTGACAATTCTTGTTGATCTGATGCTTGTTTTCAAGAAACTATACAGGTATTATGTAAAAGCCTATCCATTTATTTTTATACTAACTATTTATAGTAATACTAATTGAACCTATTACACGACTGTCCCAAAAAAGAAGTGTTACGTGTTAGGGTTAATGTATGTATGTAAGATTCTTTATTCCCCCATAACTTTTAAACGCCTGAACCGATTTAGATGTATGGGGTATCGTTACAATCCTTGCATTGTTCCGAGTAACATAGGCTATTAACAATAAAAAGAATCCGGCGTGGTCACTTTAAAACGTGAATTAATACCAGCCTCAATATATATATTTTTTAATGAATCTGATTGTGTCTATGTTTATCGTCTAGAATTTGACAAGTAGATTTAAAAAATATATAACACTGTAAATAAAAAACGTCGTAAAAAAACTGACGAGTAAACAAAGTACAAACAATTATGTGCAATTTTTGCAGTCGTATTTTTTATTTTTGTTATTATAGTAGCTTGTTTTAAACCATTTACTTTTATAAAACAACCTAAAAGCACCAACTCCCTCATAACTTGAACCGTCACGGAATAGGTTTAACCGGTGGAAGCAGAATGCCCGGCCCGGGGCGATCTATCAACGTCCCTAAAAACTCGCAGTAATCGATAACTAAACGACATTGGGAACATTCGACAATGGATCAAAGTTCAAAGTTAAATGGTAAGGCACACCTTTTGGTAATGATTGTGCCTTTAAATTTTGTTAACTGTAAGTGGTAAGTTCAGAGGTTAAAGGTGAAGCTTCTTCATCTTCTTCTTCAGAAGTTAACGGAGCAAGGAGCTTTTCTTGGAGCACTTTGGGACTTTGCTAGGAGGAACTTCTTGGAACACACGAAAAGCACGTAAAGCTGTTAGTACTGCGCCTGATTTCTCACCACTCGTGTCGGATTGACGTCTCATCGGTCTACTAGAGTAGAATAAATTGAATATACCTTTGTTTAAGCACACACTTGTCTTGTTCACTACAGACTGTTAGTGTAAACACCGTTGTCACTAAAACCATACGTACTTGATTTATTATAAAAAATGTTTATCTGAATTTAATAATAAATAAACAAAGTTTTCTTACAAAAATTAAAAAAAAACCTGTCCGACACCGTCCGTAAATTCATGGATACTATGCGCCCGAGTTACATAATCACCTGCTGCACTGGCCGTCCGTTATAACTACCTACATAAGTTTTAACTAATTATATCATTGTAATATAGGGTGAAATAATTTTGAGGAAAAATGGAGATTTTACTTTAAAAAAAAGATATGGTTTTTCCATTGAATTTACGCTCTATTAGTGAAACCAAACCACTGGTTTCAAGGATAACGATGTTTACACTAACACTCTGTATAACACGAGTACTTATCTCTTGCGTACTTGTGTAGTCTCTAATAGAGATATGCCGTTGTGACTAAAAATTGTTCTTTTAATGAAACAATAAAATTAGGTACAGAATTTCTTTTTTTGCATTTTTTGTTATTTCATAGGCCATAAGACGCGTGACATAGGTACGTACTTAAAAGTTATTACAATTGAAACTGACACAGGTTACTGCTTATCGCCAAGTAAACAATATGAAAATATAAATATTTCGTTGCTTTAATAAAAACGAATGTACAAACATGAAAAATGAAAATAAACTGAAAAAGAAACTCATTTTTAGGTTCAAAAATGACAGCTCAAAAGTAATTAGCAATAGGTAGGTACCATTAAAATAGTAATTAGACACAGACGCAGTTTTATCTAGACAATAAAAAGTTTTAATGATAATTTCAATTAGTTACAGCGACAGTAAATCCATTCCCTGCACA
Organism: Hoplodrina ambigua; assembly: GCA_949774945.1. Taxonomy (NCBI): domain Eukaryota; kingdom Metazoa; phylum Arthropoda; class Insecta; order Lepidoptera; family Noctuidae; genus Hoplodrina; species Hoplodrina ambigua. Next base: position 1,183,667 of record OX458982.1, read on the forward strand.
AACGCACTATAAAGTGAGATGCAGAAGGTCAACTGGTATCATAGTCAGTATAAATTATAATACGACATCATGAAAGCCGTTTATAAAAGTATATTTAAGAAATCAAATAGTGAATAAATTGTAAATAAAAATCAGAAAGTCAAACTGCGTAAAACGAACTTTAAATAAAAACTGAAAAGAAATAAAATATAAAACAGAAAATACACAGCCCATTGTTAAACCAAACTACTTTAATATTCGATATAATAAAGTTGACTGAACGTACTAGAAGTCATTTCAAAATATTTATTGTCCCCCGGTTTCTTGAATGACATAAATTGAAAAATGGATAAACGCATATATGCTACTCTGATTGAAGGTTGATAAAGTTTGATTCATACAAATGCCAGTGAAATCACAGTTCCGGCACAGTTTCGACACAATACCGTCACTATGATAATTATTCCTTAATACAATTTCAAAGAACGTGTTCACACTTCTTTTCAGTGTCGGTGATGACACAGTGTTCTCAGTATAAGTTTTCGCATTCATAGAAAACTAGCTTTTGTCCGCGACTTCGTCCGCGTAAATTTCGGTTATCGCCGACGCCGACGAAGTCGCGGAAAAAATTAGCCATGTCCTGTCATTTCAATTCGAAACGACACGTGGCGCCATCTATGATCATAAGAACGTTATTGTGATTTCCCTCAGAAACAGTACTTTTTTTCGGGATTAAAGGTACCCTATGTTCGTTCCTGTACACCTGGCAACGTATATGCAAAATTTCAGGACGACCGGTTCACTGGCTTAGGCGTAAAATGGTAACAAACAAACAAACAAACTTACTTTCGCATTTATAATATTAGTTAGGATGTATGAAAGAATAATTACGGAACGGAACTGTGACTTCACTGATATGTGTGAATCAACCTTTATTCAACCGACAATCAACTGACAGTCAACCAGCCATAGCGCCTTAAGCGCGCTTGACAATTTGTCACATTTATATTTCGTATCAACTTTTTAAGGGTGACCCTACGGAGTCAACCTTCTGCGCTTCCTTTGTCTGTGACAAAAGTCCCTTAAATGTTGTTTTTCCTTCACATTAAATGAAAGATAAGGTGAAATTTAACAATTTCGTAACATTAAAACGTTATCTCGAAGCCACTGTTTTAAGAATTTGAATATTTTATGCGACTGAATGGTAACATCAACATTTTCTTCTTTTTATTAAACGTAATTTGAAGTATTGTTCCAGTGATTAATTGTTTCCAAACGATTCTTTTCTCGCCTCTTTATTAATTATTTTTTATGCTTCATTAGATATTTAAATTTAATTTCTTTATACAAGATGTTATATTACATCGATGTTTGTATGATTATTACAGATTTTAGATACCAGTTCTTGGCCGCGATTCAAAAGGCAGGCACACAATATAAAAAGTAGTTTTAGTATTTTCTTTTTTTTTCTAACTTATCCCTTATCAAATTTTATCAAAAGCGGTTCAGCGGTTTAGTCGTGAAAGCATAACAGACAGACAGCGTTACTTTTGCATTTACAATATTAAAATGGATTTGTCACGATTCATTAAAAGGCTAAAAAGACGCAACAGCTTTATAAAGTGTGTCCATTTTCACGCAGACATAGTCACAAGCAGATGCTAGTTCAAATCCCAATAATTATAATATCTAACGAAATAAATTACGTCAAATACCAGCCAAAGTATGTACCGACTTTTAATTTTATTTGAACAGAATTTAATTACCTGCGTCATCGCGACATCAATTAATTCTCCTAACTTATCGAAATACCTAATCAAAATGTGTTGTAGGACAAACTTTTCAAGTGAAATTTCATATTTTAATGATAATAATTTGTCCCAACTCCGAAAAGTGCTAATTATTATTCGAAATTTCAGTGACTGCCTAATTTTCTTCAACAAACGTAAATGCCGCCGTTTTTTGCTTAGTTCCACGTGTAAATATTTTGTGCTTGTTAGTCGTTGTCATGGCAACGGGGTTGTTACTGGAAATTGTTGGTAAATTGGGGATACCTATTATAATTGTCACTGTGAGTAAAGTTCTGTTCTGATTGAACGTAGCTATTGATTTTCGAATAGGTTAGTTTGGAACTGTACCTAGTGGTTACTTTAAACGACTTCATTTTGACTGCCTCGTTGGTCTAGTGGTCGCAAGCGCGACTGCTGTGCATGAGGTCTTGGGTTCGATTCCCACCCAGAACAAACTTTGTGTGATGAGCATGATTGTTAGTTCTGTGTCTGGGTGTGATTTATCTATAATATGTATGTATTTATAAATTATATAAGTATGTATATCAGTTGTCTGGTTACCATAACACAAGCTCTGCTTAGCTTGGGATCAGATAGCCGTGTGTGAGTTGTCCCGAGATATTTATTTATTTTATTTATTTATTTATTTGGGTAACAAGACTGAAGCATGTATAAAAGATTTCCAAACAATTTCAAAATGATTTGTTAATCAAAATTTCGTATACCTAACATTTTAAAATGATTGTCATTTTATTGTATAATTTTTTTTTTCAACCTGTCCTTTTGGAAATTGTAGGGTCTATGTTTAGCAGTGGACGTCCAGCGGCTGATGTGATGAAGATGATGATGATCATTTTACGTATAACCAAAACCTTAGATATTAGTGGCCTTACCCTATCTTCAGTTAGTCAAAGTCAAAGTCAAAATTCGTTCTTACAGCTTCATAAATCAAGTACTTCCCGAGATTTCGTGTTTAGTCAGTAGGTGAGTCACTTTTTGCTTTTATAAGATTTTGTGCTAATAAAAGCACCACTATACCAAAAATACATATTAAAAACATAGTACCCTCAACATAAAAAAAATACATAGAACCATAGGCTTACCAAATTAATCATTAATCCACTCCCAAAAAACCCACACGACACTAAAAATTCATCAGACAAAACAAAAACGCGTCGACCGACGCATATTCACGCTGAAGCAAAATGGGGTGAACAGTTAATAAAGTATTTCGAGTTGAACCTCCTTAATCTCAGCGACGGGCGGACCGGAAATTAAAATATTCATCGCTCAAAGGCTTTGTGAATATAAACATCTGTGTTTCTGTCTGACGGGTGTCGAAGTAAAAAATATTTCATGAACTTTTGCAACGTTTGTGAAATTTTAATGGTTTAGTGTAATTTGGTGGTGAGTTTTGTCGTTTATGTGAATACATACAGAGTTGATATGACAGAGGGGCATTAAATTACACTCCGTATAATATACGTGCTTAGTATTAATTCTATACGGTATAAAATAAAATATAAATAAAAATGAGGTTTTTTTTACAAACCAACAAAATAGCTTACAAATTAGAATAAAACCCAAACACCCTTTTTAAATAAATTTAACTGACCTTAGATACCTAGGTATTAAAGCGGCAACGTAGGTGCATGACCTATGCGTATATACATAATCAGCTGTTAGGTAAGATACATCGTATTCAAACGGGGCAAAAACGTAAAAAATCATTTGCGACTAAACTACTGCTATTTAATCGATTTTTGGTACAGAGCTTGAAAATGGTTCCTAGTATAGGCAGTTTCAAGGAAAGCCCATCTGTCGTATCAACTTTGTATATGACATGTCTATACTTTGATTGATTATTAATTAATATTATAAAGAGGAAAGATTTGATTGTTTGTTTGCATTGAATAAGCTCCAAAGCTTGACCGATTGAACCGATTTGAAAATTTCTTTTACTGTTAGGAAGCTACACTATCCTCGGTCGACATAGGCTATAATTTCAAAAAAGTTACGTTTCCGTAAGGAAAATCGTCCGTAAGCAACGAAAGTAGTAGGGAGAGTGCTAGTACTTTATAAAAATGATGATGACCATGACGTATAAACATAGATCAGGCAGAGGGCGTAATACGTTCCTGTGTCAAAGGTCCCTAGTTTGATTAGAAGCATGGACTTATACAGACTGTTAGTGTAAACACCGTTATCCTTGAAACCAGTGGTTTGGTTTCACTAATAGAACGTAAATTCAATGGAAAAACCATATCTTTTTTTTAAGTAAAATCTCCATTTTTTCTCAAAATTATTTCACCCTTTATTACAATGATGTAATTAGTTAAAACTTATGTAGGTAGTTATGACGGACGGCCAGTGCAGCTGGTCAACGCCCTTTGCGGTGATTACGTAACTCGGGCGCATAGTATCCATGAATTTACGGACGGTGTCAGACAGATTTTTAATTAATTTTTGAAAGAAAACTGTTTATTTATTTTTAAATTCAGATAAACATTTTTTTTTATAAAAAATCAAGTACCTATGGTTTTAGTGACAACGGTGTTTACTCTTACAGCCTGTATAAATCTGAAATAGCCAATCCGCCCTAAGCAAGTATGGTAATCAATTCTCGTGCCAAGAAGTGAGACAAATAGTAGGCTGATATTATTATAATAAATAAAGTCAACGTAATAAGTACACCATAGTCTCACTGTAATTTAAATTAAGCCATACAGTTTTAATTGCAGCTGTAAAAAATTAACCACTTTATTTCCTAGCAGCCCGCTCATTCACCTAATACTGTCTCCTCAGTACCATTTCTCACAATAAAACAACTCTTTCTAACAAATGACGTTTGTAAACGTAACCGTAAATGAAAAGATAACTGAATTTATATAAGGGACAGTTACTCATTTAAACTTTTACGAGTCTCCTCGTCCTCTAATTACTGAGGAGTTTATCAGTAGCTGCAGTACACAGAAGAGGTAACTACAGAAGGTCTAGTCCATAGGAGTAAGGGCTTGTACGTAAAACTGCGATGCGACGACGCAGTGCAAAAACCTGCTAGCTCGCACGCCTACTCAACTTCAATTTCAACAAACAGTTCAATTTCAATTCGTCAACTTTTTGCGTTGCGAATTCGCATCGCGTTCGCGTCGCATCACAGTTTTATGTACAAGCCCTAAAAACAAGGGCTCACTTTCTCGGACAACGCGTATTGCACACATTACAGCACCGGTCAGATGTGGCAGGTAATCTTTTTATAATGATGAGATAAAAAAGGCGAATGCTCGTGGGCAGCGATCTACTGTTGGATTTTTAAAAGCGACGTGGCTTTGTCGTATCTTAGCGGTACTTTTTGAATGTGCGATAACCAGTATGGGTCAGTGTAATTTATTAATTGACAATAAACAAAAATGCATCGTTAATATAGAGTTGAGAATTATGTACCTACTCATACAATCATATCATTCTGCTCAGCATTTATTTATAATCATGAAAGCGATATGCAATTTTCAACTCCAAATCTGTTGGTTTAAAGTTCTTTATTAAATAATCTATTAAAACTAATCTACACATTGCTGCTTGTCTACGCTGACCGTGACAGAGGTCTCGCTACAGGCATTTGTTTAAATAGTTCGCATTTTTAGCTAATTGTATGGATCTGACCTTCTGTATTATCACTTTTGTGTAGACAGAATGATTATTTTCTTCTTTTTTTTGTGGCACAGTAAACACTGGCCTTGGTCCGTTTTTAACGTGTAAATAAAATAATTATGGCGTTCCACTTTTAAATGTTGTGTTTGCAGTCTGTTTAGAGAATTTTTTGTTGGACGCAAAATGTTAGAGGCGTTAAGAAAGTGCTGTTGGTACTTAGATGTGGTTCCGCATGATTGGTGCAAGGAATAGGTCACCATATTGTTTGTATTATTTTCAAATTAATTTATTAGGAATGTCGGTCAACTGCGGGTTTTTATTTGCCCAGAACTTTTTTTTTTTTTCTTAAATCAAAGTTACTTCCTATTTATCAGAAATCTGCCAATTAAAGCACCGTCACAATCGGTATAGTCGTTTTGAAGAATAGTCGGAACAAACATAGAAAAAAGAAATAAACATTGGATATTTGATACTAGTACTACACAGAATAGTATGTAGAGCAAGCCATTAACATTTTAGCTATAACTAGCTAAAGGAGTCAATAATAGTAACCCTAACATCACGCCTGTAATCCCCGAAGGATTAGGCAGAGGTGTACTCATTACTACATTCACATTTCGCCAGTTACGTTTAAGTCCCATGTAATTGGACGCGAGCATATTGCCATCAACCAGGCTCAAATTTAGACTCCGAGGCTGCTACTGAGAATTTCCTAATGGAAAAACCCAATACCACTTTGCCCGACCTGAGAATCGACCAAAGACCTCATGCTCAGCAGTCGCGCTTTGCGACCACTAGACAAACGAGGCAGTCAATATTAGTAATCCTTCATTAAGATCTAGATTATCATGTCCAAATGCAGATCAGCCAAGAACAGTTCCAACCATCTTATGATATGATGACAAAAATGCAGTCAGCACTTTGTAAGATCTTGAAAGGCAAATCCCATTTCGGAAACTTCAGTTCACTATTTCTCGAAAACTCCTTAATATTGAACGGCAGTGCCGTCTCTTTCTAAGTGGTTAAATTGAACAAGGATGGAACAAATCATATTTTAAAGTGGATAGTTTAAGAAATGCAGTGGTGATGTGGCAGATTTTAAATTTTATGAAATTTTTGAGAATTTGATAGATTTTATTAAGTTTTTAAATTTATTGTGATTTGATTCAAATATAATAAACAAGCTTTTGACCAAGACTTCGTCCGCGTAAATGTCGGTTATCGCGGACGCAAACAAAGTCGAAGTCATATAAAAAAAAGCTTATGCCCTTTCTTGGAGTTAAAACTTATCCCGTATCTTTAATCAAAATCGGTTCAGTGGTTTAGCTATCAAATCGTAACAGACAGATAGACGGACAGAAAGACATTCAGAGCTAGTTACCTGTTAGCTTATCCCCTTTAAAAATCCCACCTACCCTCCACAAGAAAATGACAAACCAAGCCAATCACCAATTACAAAGTCGACGCAAATACCGAAGCCGTCGGACACTCGGTCTTCAACAAACATAGTTTCCAATATTTATTTAGGGGACGAAGAATCTCGAACTCGGCCAGTCGATCCCTTAGTGTGATACGTCACATATTCGTTTATCGGTGCAAACATGCTCTAAGTGGGTAGTATTTGATGATATCGTGTGGGTCGTGAGCAGAGAGATGTACTTACTTACGGAGATGCCCTAAACTTGTAGGTTTTCGATGACAATATCTGTCAAAACGTGGCTTGTCCGCGATTTTGTGTTTTGATACCAAAATGGTGATATGATATGAATCGATTTTAAAAAAGTTCATATTCCACAGCACGGTTGGTGCAGTGGCTAAGTGATCGGCTGCAGCGGTAAAAGTCTTGGATTCGATGCCCGCACGAGGGATTTCACGCACGGATAGTTGTTTCGGGTCCTAATTATTTACAGTGTGTAGGAGTTTATATGTTTGTAAAATAATGCACCCACGAGCCATGAGAAATTCCTAGTGTAGGACACTTTTTTTTAAATAAATGTACCATATTGTGTCTCACACGTTCAGTTTATTCGGCGGCCATTTTGTGTCTCGAGGCGACAACGTTTTTAAATAGTTAGAGTCCATCCACAGATACAAGTCAGTATGCTGTAAGGGTATTTTGTTGTTAGGGTAAGGAAGTTTGACGTGGGATTGTAATTTTGGCAAAAACTCACTACGTTTTTGTTGAAAATGATTACAAAAGATGTGTTATGGTAATTTTTTTGGAGCCAGTTAGTTAAGGATACCTGTACAGCTCTTTGAGAGTGTTTGAGGGATAGTACCTTAACAGGAAAGTTTCAGAACCCGTCAAAGATAAATTATTTGCCTGTCTGTCACAAAGGGGCTTTTCAGGTCAGTCTCTTTCTAAGCTTTTATTATCTAGCTAGCTTTTGCCTTCAACTACGTCCGCGTAAATGTCGGTTTTTACAGACGCAGACGAAGTCGAATGATCGTGAAGAAAGATTATAACAATAGTTTCTATATAACATTACGGCTGTAATCCCAGAAAGGTTAGGCAGAGGTGAATCCATTAGTACACCCACATTTCGCCAGTTTTGTTTAAGTCCCATGCAATAGGGAGCTATTGCCATCAACCGGGCACAAATTAAGACTCCAAGGCTACTGAGAAATTCCTGATGAAAAACCCCAATAACAATTTGCCCGACCTAGGAATCGAACCCAAGACCTCATGAACAGCAGTCGCGCTTTACATCCACTAGATCAACGAGTCAGTATTTTCTAGTTACCACCAAATAACTTTTTAGCCTCACTGCCCCGGCCCAAGCGAGCGCGTCGGAAAGATATACGATCCGCACAACATAACTACATCGTTTACAGTAACATCCTCAAATTGGTCCATTCTTTTATGTACCCACCCGCATTGCGAACTTCCCTCCCCGGATATCCGTTCTCTCTCTACCCGGGTAACGTAAACAGAGCTCACGTATCGAAAGTTTTAAGTCCTTTCTCGTTAATGACCGAAATTATCGTGATTTCCTTATTTGGACTCTTTTAAAGTCGAAAAGTTGAAATTGGTCGTTCAACTTGTAAATATGTACTTACTTTTTAATTGCTTCCTGTAAAAATTTAGGTAGCTATAAGTTGAATAAAAAAGATCTTTTTCAGGGTTCCGTACTCGAAGGATGCCCACAGAACCTTAAAACAAGCCTCGGGTGACCATCCGTCTGTCGGTCAGCGAGATGAATCTCATGAACCATATCAGGTATAGTTGATTTCTTACAAAGAATCGCCACTATGACAACAAGTAATAAAAAAACCAAGATGGCGTTTTTTTATGCTTAATGTTAAATATTGTACGGTCGTACATGTCCTACATGTGCGAGTCTGGCTTGCACTTATTTAGTTTTTTTTAATTAATCACTAATTTATTGGGTTATACTTGAAACGTTTACCAAGTATAAAGATATTAAACAAGATTGCTTTAGTATCAATATACTTAGAAAAAACATTTTAAAAAAGTAATTTGTTTGGAATTAAGAAGGTTTCTCTCGAAATTAAAGCTTTTCAAGAAAACCTAAAATTAAAACTTTTTAGCAACTATTTGGTTAACGGACTGCACAGTGACACTTCAAATTAATGAGTTCGGTAAGTTCATGAGCAACACGCTTGTCCGAGAGCCCGTGACATCGCTCATCCGCGCCCCACGATTAAACTGTCGTTTGATATTTCATAGTGATGGGCGCAGTGTTTACGCAGCAACGCGTATAATATAAATACATAAGTATATTTATCAGTTGTCTGGTTACCATAGTACAGGCTATGCCTAGTTTGTGATCAGATGGCAATGTTTTGGTTGTCCTAAGATATTATTATTTTTATTTAAAAAAATAAAATAATTAATTAAAAAAAAATATTGCTATAAAGCAAAAGAGTTTTATTGTTTGTTAAAACGTGCCAATCTCTAAAATTACTAATCGTTTTGAGATTGATGAGGATAGTATAGGAATTCTATATATAACATGCGTGTACTAAATGAAGTGCATGAGAGGACAGACATTTTTTCGTGCAACTTAAGTGAATTCGCAAGAGTTTTGTTGAATTTTGTTTCTTTTATTTAATTTTTACTTACTTTTTTGTGTTGTTTGTGTTTTAAAAGTTATTTTTAAAGTTTTGTGTTTTTAATAGTATTAGTCGTAGGTAAGTTATTTTTCAAATTATCTTGTGTGTTTGCAAACCTGTATTGTATTGGCCCTGCCTGTAAAGATAGTGTGTTTATAATGAATAAATAAATAAAACATGCTACACTGCCGGTCCGACATTTACGCGGATGAAGTCGCGGGCTAAAGCTACTCAATAATTAAAAAAAAATGATTTTAATAATTTTAAAATTACCTACAATTATATAAATGGCTCATTTCTATAATATTAATGATTTTTTAATATGAATTACTTTTGGCTTTTCGACTGTAAATTGCAGGCTTATTATAAGCAGAACATGTTAGATCTCATATTTTATAATAACACCTTGTATAGGTAACCTGTTTTAAGAAAATAAATATATTATTTTAATCTATTCTATTTTATAATAATGTAAAATAATCCCAAGTTCCACTCAGTGGCCCATCCCTATCCGCCATATTTGCGTGACGGGTTAGAACCTACTTGTAAACTTGTCCCGCCAAGTCAACATGTGTTACTGTTAAGACCTTTATCCCAGGGCCGTATATTCATAGACAAGGATTTTGGCTTTTCGCAGAAAGTTTTTTTTTCTTATGTGTAAAATATTACGAAAGTGTTTTTTTAATACGTTGTAATGAAATATAATCTAGACGGTTTTTCTAGAGTTCCGTAACTTACAAGGAAAAGACGGAACCCGGATTCTTATTCACGATGGATTACCTTTATTCGTCTGTCACATAGGGGATTTTCTCAATATTTTTGCAACGTAGAAATTTAAATTTTGACATACATTAATATTTCTAAAATGTAAACACATAAAGGCTACAACTTAAATTATGACGGGCCTGTTGGTCTAGTGGTTAGTGGCCCTGACTGCTAAGCCGGAGGTCGTGGGTTCGATTCCCACCCAGGACAAACTTTGTGTGATGAGCATGATTGTTAGTTCTGTGTCTGGGTGTGATTTATCTATAATATGTATCCTAATCCTAATCCTAACTAATTATAAATGCGAAAGTTAGTTTGTTTGTTTGTTTGTTACCATTTTACGCCTAAGCCACTGAACCGAGCATCTTGAAATTTTGCATATACATTGCCAGGTATACAGGAACGAACATAGGGTACCTTAAATCCCGAAAAAAAGTACTGTTCCCGAGAGAAATCACAATAACGTTCTTATTATCATAGATGGCGCCACGTGTCGTTTCGAATCATGATTTTTTACTATATAATTGATATGACAGGATATGGGTAATTCTTTCCGCGACTTCGTCGGTGTCCGCGATAACCGAAATTAACGCGGACAAAGTCGCGCGCGATGTTTATCAGTTGTCTGGTTACCATAACACAAGCTCTGCTTAGCTTGGGATCAGATAGCCGTGTGTGAGTATTCCCAAGATATTTATTTATTTAAATTTTTAATTTACTAAAAACATACGAATTAATCATTTTACTCATCATAATAAACAACTGTTACCAAAAGACTGACCAAACGCAGCCATATCCCCTGAATTTATATTTCATGATTTCTGGGTAAAACTTGTCTATGATTTCGATGACACCTTTAAAGATTTCTGTTGAACAATAATAATTTGTATACAGTCAACGCCATAAATGTTTTTTTTTTTTTAACTTATTGTGGTACTGAATGATGTTAGTTTTCAACCGACATCAAAAAGGAGGAGGTAGGTATTCAATTCGGCATTATTTATTTTTTTGTATGTGTGTGGCGCGATTTCTCAGCCAATTATGAATTGATTTGGATGATTCTTTTTTTTGTTTGTAAGACTTTCAAAACTAACTTTTTTTTTTGTTGTTTTCGAATGCGGTTGTCTTTTGTAACCTCTGGTTAAAAAGAAATTAGTAAGCCAAATGTAAAGATATCAATTAATTCCCTAAAAAGTCCCAAAGATAACACTGAAACAGTCCATATTATTACAACTGCTCGCAGTCGACTGAAAAACTGGTAAAAAATAACAATTGTGTCCCCAACCCAACAGGAAAACTAAAAACAACATTGGGAAATGGCGGAACTCTACCCTTGTTTATTTTTGGTCAACATTTTATTAGAATAAATTCTAAAAATATAAACAAAAACGGTTGGAGCAATAACGTTCACACAGTTTTCTGTGCACCAAATGAAATTAACCCGCGCGCGGAGTGAAATTTCTAGAAATATCTGGATATTTCTGGATATTTCCGCCTTACACCGGCTAGGAGTGGTTCAAACCGGCTCGTCGCACCTGAACGGAGCTCTAATTGAATCTGCAGTGAAACCTGGACTATTAAGTTTTCATCTACTAAGCAGTTAACTTATATTTTCACTAAGAATATTTCTAGAAACAGTTTAATAATGCTTTTAAATTTTCTTGATGTTCCGTCGGGAGGTGTGAGTTTGGTTGGAGGATATTATGGCTGGCTTTTATTAGTTTAGTGACTAAAATATTCTTTTTTTAAATTAAATATTCAATTTCTTTTCCATTTTTATTCTAGTAGCTATTAAGAATTACGCTGAAGAGATTTTGTGAGGAAATCTTATACATTTATTTATTATTTATTTATTTATTTATTTATTTATTTATTTATTTATTTATTTATTTATTTATTTATTTATTTATTTATTTATTTATTTATTTATTTATTTATTTATTTATTTATTTATTTATTTATTTATTTATTTATTTATTTATTTATTTATTTATTTATTTATTTATTTATTTATTTATTTATTTATTTATTTATTTATTTATTTATTTAACTAACACACACTATTTTACAGGTGGAACCCAAAACAATAGAGTGTTTCTAAAAAATAATTAAATCTAGACTTATCTACTACAAACTAATACTAAAAAACATATACAAAAAATTTAAATCAATAAACTAAAACCTATTAAAAATTAGACATAAATAAATAATCTAAACTAATATAATTTCTAACTTCAGGTAACTTATTATTATTATTAATTCTAATTATAACTAACAAAATTTAACAAAACTCTTGCGAATTCACTCATATTGCACGAAAATATGTCAACCCGCTCATGCATTTCGTTGAGCACACGGATTGTGCGGGTGAGAGGTGTTTTTGCAGTTTAATTTACAGTGAGCAACTTACAGAGATGGATGGTCATGTTTCCTACCAAGGTAAGGATCAACCCTCACATTGCCTGAGGTGAAACAATGACTAACCTACACGCTGACTTTCACAACGCGTCTTTCAGGTGGTAAAAAAATATATGAAAATGAAACAAACCTGAAATAATAATGAAAAAAATTTGCTGTTTGTGTGTGCATCTTGATTTCTTTAAGGAACAGATTTTTTTTAATATTTCAGAGTTGATTCTTTAGTAAGAGTTGTTTGAATAAATGTGTACTTTTACCCCCTAAAAATACGAAGTAAATCAAAAGTATGTATAACTAATTATTAAAAATAAAATCTATACTTCAATACCTACTATATAATATCATAACAGTTAAATTAACTCAGCCTGTCTGTTAAGCTTACGGTAAACCACTAAACCGATTTTGATGAAATTTGGTACGGGGTAAGTTATACCACGACTTCATCTGCATCCGTGATAACCGACATTTACGCGAAGAAAGTCGCAGCTAAAAGCTAATTAAACCTAAAATAACTATAATATTAATTAAAGCAACAATGCAAAAATATACAAACAAACTTCCACACAAACACAAGTGCACTTCTCATAGCAAGAAAATATCTACCACGCGTGTACCATTCAGTGTTACCTGTACCAATTTACAAAGAACATGTTCGGAATAATTCGGAATATCTCGGGAAGAATCGTATTGACGAGAGTCTGAAGGCGAGTGCTTTCTTTCGATTAGTAACATTCGATCGCCTTGCTGGAATGTATTTCCTTCACTGTACATTGAACTGGGAACGGTTAAGGCTCAATTTGTTGTATTTATTTGGTTCCGTACAATGGTGGAAGGAGTTGAGCTGACAAAACTTTTCAAAAACAAAAGAGTGTCGCTGCAAGAATTAGTGATCGATTATGCCATTTAATTTTAGTTTCTCTTTTTTTTTATTCTGGTTGTTTTTTATTTTATTTTTATTATTTAGCTTGTAAATAATGTATATACCTATATTAATAAACCTAACCTATAAGATTGTTGTCATTTAGATTCGTACTTATTGATTTTTCAAAATATGAGTAAGACATATTTCTTTCTTTTTAAACTTTGTTTTATTTTCACGGTAACTAGTATTGTGACAATAAAGGACTACAATATTATAATTTAAGTAACCTTGACATCTATACACGTAAATAAAATTGAACTGTCTGTTTGTAACATAAAAATAACAGCTTTTTACTAAATACATCTATAGCCAGTGATACACATACATACAAACATAATAATTATAATTATGAATGTTATACCAATTTTTCAACATTTGGCCTGTCTGTGGCTGGGCCGATTTTGACAAGACTTTCACTAGCAGATAATTAATGTTTTAAGGAGTTACTTAAGTTACTTGAATATTGGAAAAAAAATTGATACGCATATGAACTTGCGTCTAACCATTTTTTTTCCATATCAATGTGTAAGTAATCAGTGAGTACTTTTTTTGTACATACTTAATTAATTATACACAAGAAAAATCAAAATTAACTTTTTATTTTTTCAGTAATTTCATACTAATACTATAAATAAAAAAGTAACTCTGTGTGTCTTTCACGACTAAACCACTAAACCGACTATGATGAAATTTGATACGGGGTAAGTATGAACCCCGAAGAAGAAGAAACATTTATGAGGATGAAGTCGCGGGCAAAAGCTAGTAACTAATAAGTGCGACAAAGAGAACTACACATTAAATTAACATTAGATCTAAAAATAAACTCTTAATTACTCGAGTCCCACGTAATGAGACACAATTGATTTTCTATTGTTCTGTCATACCGGCATGACAGCCAGACAGGTTTGCTGTGAACCATTTACTACCTACAACAACTGCCATAGTATCATCAACATCAAACGCCAACAACATAACTAAACAAAACAACAGCTTCGTCCATTACCACAAATGTTACCACACCAAAAAAAAAACCTGACCACTAAGAAAGACATCCCCTTCAACCCAAGAAGAATTGAACAGCACAACCCAATCAATTAGATCAGGACCTTTGATTACAGACTACAGTATTCTTCTAATTACAACGACGCTTAATCTTCTTAGCGACATCCGACCAGCGATTTGCATTCATTGATTCTGAGACCGATTGAATCCGATCCACGATTGGATTATTTACCTTCGTCTAAATAAGTCTGTAAGACCCCTGGGGTGCTGTGTCCTGCTAATTGGAAGGAACGGGGATGAAACGTGTATTGGAAAATCTGTTTGAAGATTAAATGGTGATTTTGTGCTTATTTTTTTGGAGACGTTTTGCTTCTTCGCTTATTTTTATGCTTATGTACTAAGTTTTGCCGCAAAGCAGTATTTTTGAGTTCCAGGTCGCTTTATAAAGTCAAAGTCAAATCATTTATTTCAATTGGACCATTACAAGGCATTTTTGAACGTCATATTATAAAAAAGAAAGAAAAAGGAATTCAATCTAGTTGCCCCTTCCAAAAGGTATATGACAAGGAGTCTGAAACGTTTTGCCAACATTCGATTGGCCCATGAACTGTTGGTCTAATTTGGTCAAAAAATATTGGTGTGTTGGTTGGCTGTTGAAAAGTGAATGGTCGAAACATTCTGTTGGTGAAACATTCACTGAAGAAAAATCATGTTGGCGAAACGTTCGTGGGTGAAAGTGCTTTGAATGAAAAGTTCATAGTTGAAAGATTATGTTGACCAACAGTTCATGGGACAATCGACTGTTGGCAAAACGTTTTAGACTTATATGATAGGCTCTTTGGTCTCTGAGTTGACAACGAGACCTCTGGTATTGCAGATATCTTGAATTCTGCATCTATAGGTATGAACAAATAATGATTTTGATCACTTGTTGTGCTTGGAAAAATTGACAACTTTAATTTTCGACTTGGCTCATGATTTTTTATTCCACTTGATCTGGAGAAGTACATTATTGTTTCAGAAGAAATACATAATTTGTCAGAATACATATCCTATGACACTCAACAATAGCGTCTCTTAGTAAAATATTTTTTTGTATTTAGATCTATATTTCCAGACATTGATACAAAAAAAGCAAAGACGTTTAAACTTTCCCCTTTTATAATATAGATGTGGCACAGAATAATAGTACTTAACTGAAACAACTAAAAGTAGGTTGTAAAAAATATTCAATCACGTGAAAACATAAAATAACTACCTAATTATGGAGTTTCTTGCCCATTCTTCTCCATACGAAACTACCTTTTGGAATGGGCAACTAGATTAAATATTATATTTTTTCTTTACTCTTGCAAATGTCGTTCAAAAGTGCTTTTTAATGGTCCAATTGAATTTAATGATTTAACTTTGACTTTGACTATCTAAGTTAAGTTTTCATTACCTATTTTATAAAATCCGTAATACAAGATCACCAAAAAACAGTTTTGAAATCTTCCCAAACAAAGCTTCAAAAAAAAAAAGAACACAATATATTGTGTCGTATCTATAGTCTTGTTTCAAAGGAAGCGAAACTTCCGAGTTCCGATATCGCGATCCCAGGCGACTGTGACCCGATGAGGCATAAAATCATCCACATGGGAATGACACACCTGAACGCTCACAAAAATGTTTTGCATACGAAGAAACTGTTACCTTTACAATGGAGTTCTTGTTTCACTTTTTCGGGGTGTTTGGGGGTGAATTTGCTTGTGTAATAAGGATTGAAATAAATTTGTGAATGAGGCTGTATGGAAAATAATGAATGTGATTTGAGTTTGTTTGAACGTTAATTTGGAAAAAATGGATTTGGGATTTGGTAAGTTGTGTTACGTTTGTTTAGACGACACTTTATCGCTTTTTTGGATAGTCAATGTAATAAATTTAGCTTAAATTGTATAGCAATCTAGCTTATAGGATTTGAATTATGATAAATAGATAATTTGTATATCTCATTTTTTTTGTATGTATGAATAATAACTTAAATTATTAGAATACCAATTGCTTTTTTAAAATCTCCTTCTTGTCAAGTCTCTGATTTTGCACTTTGGTGCTATTAAATGTTATTGTGATGGCTCAAATTCCGCATTTTAAACTTTTAAACAAATCCTTGTATTAATAAAATCAATTCAAAGTCAAACCCAATTTCACCGCATACAAAAAAAAAATCAAAGCAAACTTCACGCCCCTAAATTGACGTCGAATTAAAAATTCATCTTACCACGACGTCACATGAACTTGACAAAAGATTTCCTTAACTTGTCCAAGTTGAATCTCTTGCCGCACTTAACGTGGAAACTTTGCACAGATATTTTTCAAGAGTTTGAAAATTAAACCCATTAAACGCAGAACGGTGTATAATTCAGGGGGGCGCTGTACCGTGAGCGTTTGATATGGGGTTTTAAATAAAATATTGGTCTCCCTCCAATTGGACACGCGCTTTTTGAGTGCCGCGCTTGGTTCTAGAGGTGAAATATTATTGTCTGTAGCTGTAATTTTAGTCTAAAGGTATTGTAGGATTTATTTGATATTTAAAATCATATTTACGGTGCCTAGGAATGTATGCAATAATAATAGTGCAAATATTTTAGTTTATTGTTTGCTGTGTTATTTTTTTGTCCTTTTATTATCCTTCCTACAGACTGGTAAATAGTATGGCTCCTGTCGACTCGAGAAGAGGAAAAACTAAACTAATTATGTCAAATCATTACAGATTGATCAAAATTATCATTTGTTTGTAGGTAATCTAAAGAATTGCTCCCCGGTAATTCGATCGCAATCTTATATCTTATTCAGCCTCATTTTGACAAAAATACCTATAATTTACCTACATTTTTTATATTGATTATCGCTAATATGAGATTGCGATTCGAACGTTTCGATTTGAACGTTTTTAAATATTAGGATAGGCCTTTTGAAAAATATCTAAGATTTTTGTTTCTAAAATACGAAATAAAATAAAACAATTTTTAGTTCAAACACATTTCATCGCTAATCGTGAAATACAACCATTCGCTTTACTTTCATCCTTTGATTACCTCTCAATTACAAGTCATGCATTAAATTAGTGTGGAAAATTATTCAAATACTGAGGCTAGGGTTTAAACAGCGCTTGATGCCTAACTAAGCCTGAAATTTCCGATAGTTTCGTAAGTGGCACTCATGTTCGTCGTATGATGAACTATTTTACTTATTACCAAGTTGACTACTGCGTAGTATTTTAAGCTTTCTCAATATTTTTTTAATAAAAAACCCTTGATATAATGTAATTATGCAATTTTGATTCTATCTACGTATAACATTTTGGAGTTTATCAGAAAATCACTATCTATTTTGAAAACTAATGGACAAGGAAGTATTTACAAGAAAGTTAATTACTCCAATAATCTGCAGTTTTTGGTTTATTTAATGGTGTAAAAGTTACATAATTATTTTTATCATTGCGACCATTTTTTGGTCTGGACTATACATAAGAACCTTCTAAGTACGGGAATATTTAAGGTAAAAAATCCAATATGAGTAATTATTATGATTGCTGATTAATATGAATTTCAAAATGACTATGATGTATTACCGTAGCCGTTTTAATAAAAAGTAAAATAAAGTTACAAATTATAGGAGTTCTTAAACGTAATTTTTGTAGTGGTTAATATTTTACAGTGGTACGGAACCCATTATATGCGAGTCCGACTTGCACTTAGTCGATTTTTATAAATAAGTGGATTTGCGCCCAGTTCATGGCAAAATAGGCTCGCCTCCTATTTACTTGGAACTTAAACTTATCTGGCGAATTGTAGGTGTACTAATAGAAACACCTCTGCCTAACCCTTCGAAACTTACAGGCGTGTTAAGTCTACTAAGTATTTAAGAGAAATGAACCAAACTAAAGACGCTGAACATTGTATAAGAAAAACCTAATATAGTAGATACTTAGGTATAACTTAAAGTTGAGCAAGCGTTATTGTTCCGTAAAGTTAGCACACTTAAACTGTTCAGCCATAAGCGAAGTTATGCAACTTAGATGCGTTGCAAACTGTTGGTACATAAACTTGATAGCTGTTATAATTTCATTATCATGTCAGATAAGTGTATGGCGATCAAAACTTAAACTTTATTATGTACTATGTTGCTATACTCCGTGGTATTAGACATTTATGGTTACTGCTCCACTCCTGTGTGTCGTAGCGAGATACTTTGCTCGACAAACGGGCTATACAATGCAAGTTTTTTTTTTTTCAAATAGGACTAGTATTTCCTGAGATTACCGCATTCAAATGCGAAAATATATAACTTACAAGGGACAATTTTACAGACTTAGGGTCATTGTATTCTGCCTACAAGGAAGGGTACAAATTATTTATATTTAAATGTTATAATTATTATATAGATTTTAGTTACGTTATAGTCAGATTATAGTAAGATTATTACTGCATTAATATTTTTACAAACAAACTCTTTCGCTTTATATTACCCTAGCAAGTGGCTCCATGATGCAAGGGTGCAATGTAGATAGGTACATAAGTCTTTCACTGAATCACTCTATATATTGAAAACCTCATTAAAATCCGTTGCACAGTATAAAAGATCTAAGCGTACAGACGGCGGAAAGAAAATATTATTTACCTGTCTTCTCCGATTACTTCAGCGGGTACTCCTACATGGTCACACTTAGACTAAAAAAATTACCTACCTAACAATAAAAACTATGTCTTTAAAAAGCATTTTTTCTGTCTAATATAAGGATTTTTTTTTATAGTAAAAACGTTACGTATACAATAGGAAAACATATTTCATAAAAAAGATAATTTTCGGTAACCTTAAAAAAAAACTAGAAAAAAAAACTAATTATTATGCCAAGAAGACCGTGCAAGCAAAACATCTACTCAATTATTTGAACAAGCATTTTAAAACAAACGCATGCATTGTTTTAACAAAACAGAACTGTAATTAGATTAAAACAAGACACTGTGTCTGTAAATGGAAAACAGGAACGTGTGACACTGTCCTGTGATAAAGGTGATAGTCCAACGCAAGCTTAAATGGAGACTGGTAAGTATTTTATTTTTTGAGAGATATATTTTCCAAGCCAATTAATTTATTAGCGCCTACAGTCTTGGACAGTGAATAATAGAAAAGATTAGGTTAAAAAAATATTAAAAGATCATTATTTTTAATCGAAAACTCGTACTCTCTTGTCAATATCGCCCGCGACTTTGTCCGCACTAAAGTTAAGTATCAATTACCATCAAAATGTTGTCAATTGTAGTAAGCAGGAAAGAACATAAATAGTAATTACTAAGAATAATACTTTCCAATCATCAATCTTTCTGTCAAGCGTTATTACACAACATTGATATTTCTCGCATCACATACTGACATTTGCGACATCCGGCCACCGTAGGCGCAAGCTTGCGGACGTCGAGCTCGGGTCGTCGGCGCGTTCAGCTAGCTATCAGCACAGGGACGGGGCACTCAACGGGGCCAAACGCCTGCCGGGGCTGCGGGACGTCTTAACAGGATACCGCGGCCCCGGAACGTAAAGGGCAACAGAAGGAACAGGTTGGTTTTTTAGTCAGCGAAAGTCTGACAGACCCTTCCGCCCCACCCAGGGCGGAAGGAGTCATTTGATGATATTTACCACCTCAAAAAAAAAACCCATAATGACATTTCTCGCATCGCCTATCTTTCGCTTCGCTGCCACAGGAAGCTAACCTAATTCACCAACGGAAAGATGAAATTTTAAGGTTGGATAATAGCCATGAATGCGTTGAACGAAGAACTTGCATTGAATAAGTTATTAGAGAAATTCTCCCGTTTTATTACTTCAACTTTTTAAAGGCGTTTTATTTAATTTTTACAAGAGTGAACTCGTGAAACTGTGGATGTTTATTTTGGAGAAATTATCTCTGGTTTTAGGGAGGTAGATAGTGTTTTGTTTTAAATTGTGCCTTTTTATTTCTTTCAGAAGTAAATTTAAGATAAACCTTTTATTTATTGTAGGTTTAGCGGTGTATGATAGGCGCAGTGGTTAAGCGCCCTCCTCTCATGCATGAGGTTGTGGGTTCGAATCCAGGCAAGTACTAATGTGACTTTTTCAATATGTACTTAACACATCGCTGGCATCGTTCCGTGCGTTCGGAAAGTACGATAAGCCGTTGGTCTTTAAGAAAACTTCAACTATATATATCTGTCGACCCTGGATACCTATATATTTTGTTGACATTACAATAAAGAGTCTCCCATTGTTGCTTCAAAGTAATTAATCCACACCAAGAATTTAACTTCTAATCAAATATCGAAAACCTTAAAGAATTTACAGGATAAACTTAATTATTTAAATACAACCTTCAAAGTTAATTTGGACTAAAGTTTCTAACAAAAGGTTAACTCTTTAATCTTTTAGCTGTCCAAACTAGTTTGACTTTAGGGGGGATTAAGATTAATTAACATTAACCAAATCTTTGGTTATAAAACCGCAATAAATGCTAAAACAAAAGAATCGTGCTAATTGCATTATCATGTCTAACAACTTGGTATTTTAAAAATGATTGACGGATTTCATAAAATATATTTTATTAAAATAACTTGCGACTCGCCCCGCACATGGTTGTGTACGTTTAAACTTGTTTATATACTTGAATAGAATAGAATAGAGTTTTTATTTTGGCAAATATGGGTAATACATAATAGTTCTTGAGATTACATTTAGCTCAGCCACATTTTACCAATCGGCATGCAAACATTTAAACTAACATTTAAACTTGTTTTTAATGATTTTTAAATTTCATATTTGATTATTCTCTCATGTACATTTTTTGCACCTGCTTTGTTATCTCTTCACCACCTTTGGTTGACTGGTAGAGAATGCCTAAGGCATAAAGTCCGCCTTTGCACTTTTTTGTTGCATAAAGTTTAAATAAATAAATATTCGCACGGGTTTTATGTAGATACTATATACTAGAATATACTATGTAAAAGATGCAACCAAGTCGAGATCAGAAGCAGAAATAACATACTAATCTGTAAAGCTTTCACGAGTAAACCACTGAACCGATTTTAATGAAATTTAATGGTACAGCATGAGTTCGAACCTCAAGAAAGATCATACGTTACTTTTTATTCTACGACTTCGTCTGCGGTCGCGACATACGACACTCACGCGGACGAAGTCGCAGGTAAAAGCTAGGAAATAAACTAGGCCGGTATTACCAGTACTCTAAGTTTTTTGAACTTTTCATTAAATAAATGGACAATTCCAATTGACTGCCTCGTTGGTCTAGTGGTCGCAAGCGCGCCTGCTGCGCATGAGGTCTTGGGTTCAATTCCCAGGTCAGGCAAAGTGTTATTGGGTTTTTTCCATCAGGAATTTCTCAGTAGCAGCCTCGGAGTCTGGATTTGTGTTATAAGTAGGCTCGCCCCCAATTACATGGGACTAAAAACATAACTGGCAAAATGTGGGTGTACTAATGGGTACACCTCTGCCTAGCCCTTTGGGGATTTCAGGCGTGATGTTATGTTATGTAAATGGACAATTCTAAACGCAAACTTAACAGGATAAGAAAAAGACATTGACAGATGTCATACAATTTTAATAAAACACCGATTACCTACTCGGGTGTATCAAACCTAGTTTAACCATCATGGAGTACTGTTCTTCGTCACAAGGACCAGGTCTGACCATCGTCACTGATGGGGCGCCGCATCTCATGCACATTGCGTTGTTGTATGTGACGCCGTCAGAGCCACATACAGGCATGTACACCGTGGTACATACGCAGAAAGGCTGATGCGCTATTGCCACGTTAGTTAGAGCGAGACAAAGTGCAAAAGTGAAGAGTATACCTTTCATTTCCGAAGCCAAATTGAAAAAAACTGTTCCTTTTTTGAAAAACAATCTTGATGATTCTTGATGCAGGCGATCTTCTTTTGATTTATTTGTGATGACAAAATAATGTTCTTTTTTCAAAAATGTGACAGCAAAATATTGTTCTATTTTCAAAGTTTTTTTGCTTGTTTTAATTATTGAATTAAATACGACTACCTACAGCACACGACTTTTAAAGTCATATTCAGAAGTCCATTAAATATTATAATCGTAAATATGTTTTCACATACTTAAGTAATTACGCTAAACAAATACGATTTGTTTCAGCCACGAAAAGAAATAGCAAACCGAGAGAATTAATTAATTCTCAATTTTCGATGAATTTTTGACGTTTATAAATACATACTAATATTATATTTGCGAAAGTAACTCAGTCTGTCTTACGCTTTCGCGACGAAACTACCAGACCAATTATGATGAAATTTGGTAAGGAATAAATTTGAAAGGACATAGGCATCTTTTGATTTGACTTCGATTACGACTTCGATTTCAAGCAGCAGCGTGTTCTTCTCTCTTAATAATAATAATTGTCCGAAAATTCTTGAAAATTAAGAAACACCGCAATAAAACTGCAATCCTACCGGTTTGCTATTTCTTATCGTAATTGAAACAAATCGTATTTAATTAACGTAATTATAGAAATTTGTATAAACATACATTTAATTTACCGCTTTATTATTTAATAGACTTTCTGTATGTGGCCTTAATAGTCGTGTCTTGACTATTGTAGTATTTAATTTAGTTATTTTTAATAAAATAAAAAAAAACGGTTTATTAAAATAAAAATAAGAATGCAACTAAATTAAAAAAAAAAAACAAACAGTTCAAGAAAGAACATTATTTTCATATCACATTTAAAACAAAAGAAGGTCGCCTTTATCAAGAACCATCAAGTTCTATTTTTGTCAAAAAAAGAACGGTTATTTCAAATTGGTTGTGGCAATGAATGGTGTACTCTTCACGTTAGCACTCTGTCTCGCTCTAATCGACATTGTCCAAATGATGCGTGAGGAGCCTTACTGCGCATGTACAACGGTATACATGCCAGTATGTGGATCAGATGGCGTCACATACACCAATGAAATGTGCATGAGATGCGGGGACCCAGATGTCACCATCGTCAGGTATGGTCCTTGTGATGAAGAAGAATATACCATATTGGCTAAACTGGGTATGATACGCCCGGATACCTAATAAGTACTTGTTTTATTAAAATTGTATGACATCTGTCAATGTTTTTTTCTTATTCTACTGCTTTAACCGTTTATTACCGCAGTGTACAAGGTGGACTGACGATCTGATGAGGACGTCAGAATCGCGCTGGATGCAAGCCGCTTCCAACCGTTATTATTGGAAATCTATAGGGGAAGCCTATGTTGAACAGTGGACGTCCTACGGCTGATGATGATGAACCGTATAATAACTGGACAGTTCAGAAAACATAAAGTAATAGTAATACCGGCTTTTTAATAAATTATTTGCTAGGTTTTTTCAATAGAAACAGGCCTGCCACCTATTACATGGGACTGAAACATAACTGTTACATAACTTTGCGCGCCTAGACCTTTCCGCGAACAGACACTTGCGCGAATGGACATTTCCGCGCCAAGACACTTGCGCGACTTGTCTTTCGCGCAAGTGTACCAGATCCCAGTCACCGATTGGTAGTTGACATCATTAACTAATAGTTTAAATACATAACTTCTTTAAAGAAACATTTTATTTTAGCCCTGAAAAATCGCTTAGTTTTCAATTTTGTGGCTTTGTAATCAA
Source organism: Hoplodrina ambigua (assembly GCA_949774945.1). Taxonomy (NCBI): domain Eukaryota; kingdom Metazoa; phylum Arthropoda; class Insecta; order Lepidoptera; family Noctuidae; genus Hoplodrina; species Hoplodrina ambigua. The sequence continues at coordinate 1,207,965 of OX458982.1, forward strand.
TAAATAGTAAGTCAATTGACTTGCCAAATAAGTGACGTCAGAATTCGACATTGCCATACAAAATCGCGTTTTGACAGGTCATAAAAAGTAAGTACTAACTATCCAATAACAAGTCACCATATAGAATAAAACCCAAATTAATAAATTCTTCTCAAAACACAAAATAATTCTACTAACAGTATCCTCGTACTTATATAGCAAACATACAAAAACATTTCGTTTGAAGCATTGAATAGTTTACGTTAGTCGTTACAGAAAATGGTCGGGTTGTCCGGATATGAGATCCAGCTGGACATTGAGCGATGCTCGGACACACTCGGACACCCTCGGACACACTCGGAAAATACGGACAGGAGTCCCGTTGATGAAATTCTTATGTTAATATAAAGGAAACCTTTTCATTTTATGTTTGGGTGTTTACTTTATAAGGATATTAGGTTTTGTATCGCGTTTTTAGTTATATCTAAAGTTAGGTGGAATGTTAAGTGGTCTTCATGTTTTATGTTTTTTTCAGCCCTTTTGGGAGATGCCATCAAGTTAGGACTTTGTAAGTTATTACGTGATGGGAGATATTATAAAGACTGTGGCTGGTTTAGCCATATTCAACCTTATTTTAATCCATACTAACATTATAAATGACTGCCTCATTGGTTTAGTGGTCGCAAGCGCGACTGCTGTGCATGAGGTCTTGGGTTCGATTCCCAGGTCGGGCAAAGTGTTATTGGGTTTTCCATCAGGAATTTCTCAGTAGCAGCCTTGGAGTCCGGATTTGTGCCCGGTTGATGGCAATAGGCTCGCCCCCTATTACATGGGACTAAAACATAACTGGCGAAATGTGGGTGTACTAATGGGTACACCTCTACCTAAATCTTCGGGTATTACAGGCGTTAAATGTAGATATGTATGTAATATTATAAATGCGAATGTTACTCGGTCTGTTTGGCTATCTGTTAGCTACGCTTTCACGACTAAACCAGTAAACCGATTTTGATGCAATTTGGTACAGGGTTTGCTTCTAGGGATCGAATTACTTGTGTGACAGATGTCAAAAAGGTCATATTGTCTAACGTCTGTTGACCTCTGAGAAAAAATCTGACCTCAAATAGGTGAATTATATAATTTGACACAATTTTTCATTGAATAGTTTCAATAGTCTATTGGTAGTTGATACTTGATAACTAATAATAATTTTCAAGACACCACTTTCCTAAAAAAACTAATTTATTAATTTATACTACTAAGAAAGATTGTGAAGATGTTTGAATGTTTGTTATTCTCTCAAGCGTAAACCGTTGAACAGATTTTAATGAAAATTAACACATAGATAGACTATTTCCTGGATTTACACATAGGATACTTTTTACCTCGATAATGTTGGGATAATAGCTTAACTTACTTTACGGAAACTTACTTTTACGCTAGCGAAGACACGGATTGAAGCTAGTTGATTATAAGACCTTCATACTTAACTACTCATGTTTTACAAAATAAAACTTTTTATATATTTTTAAAACAACTGTTTGGTTTATACATATAATATCGAATTCTGTGTTTCATTACCTTTTTGTTTCACCAGCCGCCCCATAACCTATTTAATTTCCAAACTAATCGCGCCGTTCCCCAAATTGGTTCGAGTATAGCTAGAAAATGTTTTCTTTGCTAATAGAATGACAAACACCCCGTGGAGGGATGGCTCGTCATCTGTCAGAATCCCTTTTCACCCGACCTTTGCCGGATGCGGTTTGGAGTGAAACAGTCATAAGTTTTGTTTGACGAATTTTGGGGAGCCTCGTTGTGATTGGCTGATTTTGGCGGGTTATTTAGTACGACGTCACGTTGCTTAGCTACTAAAACCGTAAAAACCGTTAATGAAGTTTCTTGCGACAAATCAAAACTAAATGCAGAACTCAAAAATATCTATATTATATCCCAATCTGTAATTTTCTTTATTGAAATTTATAAAAGACGTACGTATATTTCACATACTATAAAAAAAATAGGTATAACATTTCCACACCACAAGTTACCAAACAAAAATAAACAGCTGTCGGCAGAATGGAGACTGCTGCTGCACTACTGTTAATTTTTATTAAAGTGAAAACTTAGCGTCACTTTAGCATGTCGGTGACGCAAATCCACTACTTATTCCCCTACCAAAAATTGCTCAATGCAGCAAAATAAAAAAAGGGAAATCAAGACATACACCATGTCACATCTAGCTATAGCGTTGATGTTTTCCAAACAATTTCTTGTGTTAGATAATGTCGTAATGAATTACGCGATACGATAGGGGGTAAGGGGAGGGGAGGGAGTGGAGTTCGATCACGCGGCAAGCCTTTTATCCCCTCCGTCGTGTGCCGATAAGTTCATAACGTTAGCAGTGTTTATATCTAATAAATGGATGTAGTTCTTCGGGTATTTGTGTCGGTGAAACTGATAGTGTGTTAAAAGGCAGTGTTATAGAAATAGGCGTAGGGATAACAACTATTATTAATTGCTTGCACATCTATCCTATTGCTTGGAAGGGAAAGAGATACTCGTAGTTGATCCAGTAAAAATGAGTAAGTTTTATTTGGACTCAGTTAAGTGTATCTTGTCAAATCCCATAATCTGAAAAAGATATCAGATCTCGTGTAGTACCAAGCTTCTGAATCTACACGGCCTGACTCTACCGACCCTAACTTCTCAAATTCTACATATCAGTAATTCTCATAAATTCACATCTCAACAACTGTCAATGTCAAAAAATCAACATAAATTAGAGGCATGTATGACAGGTCCAGACTGAGATTAGAAGACGATCGTTCCTAAAGATTAGTAGAAATTGCCCCCCGTTACAGTGACGGTAGGTATATAAAATTGCTAGCTTCTACATAAACTTTTTCCCATGGGGGTAGGCATAAACCACAGAACGCCATCTACTACGATCCTTACATACTCCTTTTGCCTCTCTTTTGCTTTCTTTCGTACTGTAGGTACATTTTCCGAAATAAAAGCCTATACCCTATTTCAGACTATAATCTATCTCTATGCCAACTTAAATCCAGATCCATACAGCAGTTTTGACATGATTGAGTAAAACCATCCATCCAAACTTTCGCATTTATGTACCTAAGTAAGATTAAGACTGAGATTAGAATGCGATCGTTCCTTAAACTTTATAGATTTGCCCCATACAGTGACAGTTAATAAAATTGCACAGCTCATTTAAAAACTTCATATAACATAACAACACGCCTGTAATACCTGAAGATTTAGGCAGAGGTGTACCCATTAGTACACCCACATTTCGCCAGTTATGTTGTAGTCCCATGTAATAGGCGGCGAGCCTATTGCCATCAACCGGGCACAAATCCAGACTCCGAGACTGCTACTGAGAAATTCCTGATGGGAAAACCCAATAACACTGCCCGACCTGAGAATCGAACCTAAGACCTCATACACAGCAGTCGCGCTTGCGACCACTAGACCAACGAGGCAGTCAGTATGTATGTATGAATTCAAAAATTGTGGCTTTCAAAGATATATCTCCATGGCAACAACTCAAGGTCACTTTAAAAGTCTTTTAATTAAAACAATTGTAACAAAAACATGTCAAAAATATTGTTTCCCTACTACTTATTATTTCCAGATCAAACAAGATTTTTGGTATTTGCGTTTCAGAAAAAAGTAAATAGAAAGTGTGTGTTATCATTAAAAAAACCGTTTGTTATCGCTTATCAACTACAGTAGTTAAATTCAAATAGGTAATATTTGAAACACGTTATTTTTAGTACGTTAAGTGTCATATTTTATTTGTTCCGGGTTTTTTTAAGGAAGGGAAATCATCAAATGACTCTTTCCACTCTGAGCGGAGCAGAAGGGAGTGTCAGGCTTGCACTAACAAAAACCCATCCGTGTTCCTTCTAGTGCCTTTTGCGTTCCAGGGCCGCAGTAAATCTTTCGAACAAATTCCGCAACCTTGGCAGGTTGTTCCAGGTATGGGTGTTTGTCTATTTATTATAGACAAACAACCATACCTTCTGTCCGCGTGTTTTGTTGATAAAAGAGTAGCCTATGTCGTTCCCCAGGCTTTAGATTATTCATATCTAATTTAAAATGTCACAAATCTTAATAAATGTTAGCTTATTTATGTTATTCTGACGTATAAGCTATATTACAGTAAAATTTCATCTAAATATGTTCCGTAGTTTTTGCGTGAAAGAGTAACAAACATCCATCTATCGTTAGAAACTTCCTCATTTATAATATTTTTAGTAGGAAGTATAATCTATACTAATATTATAAAGCTGCAGTGTTTGTTTGTTTGTTTGAACGCGCTAATCTCTGGAACTACTGGTCCGATTTGAATGATTCTTTCAGTGTTGGGTAGATTAGTTATCGAAGAAGGCTATAGGCTATCTATACCATCACGCTACGACCTATGGGAGCGGAGCAGTAACCAAAGACGCGGGTGTAACCGCGGCGGAGAGCTAGAGAGTTTATAAAACGCACCGCGACGTTTTGAAACTACCTGTAAGCTATGGGGCTTACCCCCATCTCTTTAAACAATATTATTATAATATTACTTTGCCTTCCGTACTGTTGTATTTTCAACGTTCGGCTTAGCGCCGAGAGTTCAAAATCCAACAACAGAAATTACAAAGTAATATTAAAATACCATTATTTTGAGAGATGGCGGTGGGCCCCCAGGCTCGTACACAATAACATCGGCGACAATTTAGTGCCATAGAATTTTGCGCAGTTGACTCCAAAAAGCAAAGAATTATAAACGTTTTATAACCACTAAAAATACGTAACACCAGTAATTAAAAATCTTACCCAACAATTAGTACTATTTGGACTTATAAAATCTTGGCATAAGTCAAAACAAATATTGTACCTATTTAAACGTCATGGAAATCTTATCTCGGTATGAAGTAGCAAGTTTAAATATTCTATTAATATACGTAAAAGTTTATGAAGAGACATTGTCTGTCAGGATGTTTGTTCATCTATTTTTAGAAGACAGATATTTCCTTTTGCTTTTGTCATGAATTTTGGCTGCCTCGTTGGTCTCACGTTCGCGAGCTCGACTGCTGCGGCGTGAGGTCCTGGCTTCGATCTTCGAGCCAGGTAAAAAGTTATTGAGATTTTCCATTAAGAAATTCCTCAGTAGCAGCCCTAAATTTGGAACTTGGCGATGTAAACTCAGTCTTAAAGAAGTACAAATAAGACCTGTTATCAAAGCTATATGAAGTAGGTATCTATGATAATTACAGTTGAAAATCTCGAGATAACATATTATCAGTTGGTGGTGGATTTGTGAGAATGTTAGACATCGCAAGTTGTTATACTGTAATGGTGTGCTATTGGTTTTTTTGGAGGACTAAGCCAGTTAATGCAAAACTACCTAACAGCAGGTGAGTACGCCATCTTTTTTATTTGCTACGCTTGTCATTGTTTTTAAAAAAATGATATTGTGACACACTCCTGCTTAGAAAAGAAAATTTAAAATATCTTAAAAAAAAGAGAATCGTGCAAATAGATTCATAAATGACAAAGAAATGCTTAAACATACATTAAAAAAATTAAAACTTACAAAGTCAAATTGAGAACGTACTCCTTTTTAAAGTCATTTAAAAATATTGAGGCTCTCAAAATCAATACATAATGGACGTAATAAACAATTATAAATTTAACTGATCGTTGTAGCGCTCGTGGAATTATATTTTCTCTTTTTGTTGTTAATAATAAAATATACTATAAACATGATACACGTTTCAGAAACGAGGCGTGTTTTTTAACCCACCCAGGTTAAAAAACACGCCTCGTGTCTGAAACATCTCGGGTAACATATTTTTTTTCGTACCTACTTAAAACTTTATTGGTAACTTTTAAGTCACATTCTGAATTGAAAAAAAATACATTTCCAACTAGTTGCAACAAATCGTACAACAAATCGCTGTGCAAACTATTAAACGATACATTTCACTTTCATTAAGGCTAATTTGCCTCTATTTTCCTGCGGGAAGTGGCGCCAAGTACGAAAATTCAGGTTTTTGTACTAGTTCGGCAGTTGCTGTTTTCAAATAATTATTCTTAAATAACCATCTGGTTTGGGGGAGGCCTACGTTCAGCAGTGGACGGCTATAGGCTGATATGATGATGATGAACCATCTGGATGAGGACAGCGCAGGATCGGTCATTTTGGATATCTTTATAGCCCTAGGGAGCTCTATATCCATCAATGAACGTCATTCGCTTGTTAAGATGATGATCTAGCCATTTAAGTTAAGTAAACATTTTGTAAATTAATTATGGAAATAAAATTTTAAACTATTGAAAGAATGCTTCCAAGAAATCATACAATAGTTTCAAGTACTATTCAATGAATATAGTACAGTTCGCAGAAATTGGAGTACCTACTCATAGCAAAACCTTTGCAGATTTTCAAGGTACTGAACAATATCTTCCATATTCTCACAAATCGTTTGTCAGATGTAGATTTTCGTTTCATGTTTCAGCTCAAAACAGTCATGAGTGAAAAGGAAGCTTTAAAATGTTTCAGTGAACATTTTGATGATACTGAAGAAACTTCTATAACTGAGGCAGTATTTTTAGAACCAGGAGTTTATTACCCTAATAACAGTAAGTTAAAAGTATAATAATATGTAAAATAAACAATGAAAAAATGTATTTATAGACAAAAACATGATTTAAAGGAAAGCTAAAAAAATATTTTTGTCAAATTAAATTAACACACTATTCCAAACCAATCATTCACATCAACAGCATATTGGATGCTGATTTATTCAAAGAATAAGTTTTGGATGTAAAGCTGTTATTGTTAGATAATCGTATCACAATAAATTGGCATAATAAATTTAATTAGTTTGTCGTAATTATTAAATCAGTCACCAATAGTTCTTGTGTTTTTGTCACAGGGCCACTTCATAGTCAAAAGAAACGATCGCGTTCAACCCAACAAACTAAAAGATTAGTCTTCAAGAACGGAGACTTCAACATAGACCAGGGAAACACCAACCACCAAGGGTTCTTCTCAAGATGGTTCGTCACCATGGTCGAGGCACGCTGGAGGTGGACCCTTGTCCACTTCTTCCTAGCCTTCACTGGGGACTGGTTGTTCTTCGGCTTTATCTACTGGATCATCGCTTTGACTCATGGCGACCTGACTGAAGACCATCTACCTCCAAACCAGAACCAAACCAACTGGACACCTTGTGTTGCAAACATTTATGGATTTACTTCCACATTTCTCTTCAGTATTGAAGTTCATACCACCGTGGCTTATGGCAAAAGAGCCATTACTTTGGAATGTCCTCAAACTATTACTGCTATGTGCTTGCAGTGTATGGTCTGCTCAATCTTCCAAGCGTTCATGGTTGGAATCTTGTTTGCGAAACTAACGAGGCCCAAAGGGAGGACGCAAACGATTCTTTTTAGCAGACAAGCAGTAGTCACATTGAGAGATGGGAAGCTGTGCATGATATTTAGAGTAGGAGACATGAGAAAATCCAGGATACTCAACATCAAAGCCTCAGTGTTCGTATTGAAACTTGGCGATGATTACGACGAAAACTATGAACAAACTGAACTGAATATTGAAATGGACGGTTGTGAGTCAACGTTTTTCCTATGGCCCGTGTCTATAATTCACATAATAGATGAAAGGAGCCCGTTATACAGTATTTCTGCCGCAGACTTGTTAGTTGGAAAATTCGAGATATTGGCAGTATTTGAAGGAGTTATAGAATCAACAGGACAACAGGTCCAAGCAAGGACGAGTTATACAGAAAACGATATTTTATGGGGTCACCGGTTTACACAAATGGTTAAAAGTGATAGTAAGAGAAATATTTATGATGTGGACTTTTCAAAACTGTGTGAAACTGAAAGGATTGACACGCCTTTGTGTTCGGCCAGTGAGTTCAAGTCTATGTTGTCTTTGTTTGATTTGGAAACGATATAGGTAAATAGACAACGAATTCTTTTGATTGTCTACTAGTCATTACTTCATAAAGGTTTTACGATGAAGAGACCAGGTATTTTATTTAAACATGACTGTCGATAAACCGATGTCCAAGATAAACTTAGAAGCAAGTAGCAATGTACTTGCTAGTAAGTTTATTTAGGACATCACTGACATCGGTAAAGGAAAACATCGTGAGGAAACGTGGACTCATTATATATAAAAGTCTGAAATCACCAATACACCATGAACAAGAGCGGTGATAAACCCTCGTGCCTTTTTATATCAGAAGAGGCTTTTACCCTGCACTGGGCCGATAATAGGCAGGTTTTATTAAAACCCTGCACTGGGCCGATAATAGGCAGGTTTTATTAAAACAAGATAGCATCATGTTTGTAACCGTTTAATCACTAATTAAAAAATAACAAATCATTTTGAAAATATTTCACGAAGCTTCATCCTTAAAGCTTTATAATGAAACTCCACCCACTTGTATGAGATTTAATGAAATCCCTAAAACAACGATTTTCACTTCAAAATTAATATTAAAAAACGTATATATTTGTGCAAATATTTTGTTTCATTCTGAAGTAATTAATTTGTTAAATAGTTCTAAATTGGTTTTCATCTTCATAATGTTACACTAAGGGCTCGACCAGACTGAGAGACTCGCGCGGGTGTAAAGGCGGGCGAATTCGTTAACGCGAATTTCGGTTATTACAGGGTTTTATATTCTTCTGCGGTATCCTAATTCTTTTTCTACAAGCAGTCTTATTTAGGTACCACTTATTGATATAAGTGCTAATGTAATGTGTGTAGTGTAATGAGCTGATGATTCAGCTTATTACCGGTGAAAGCCCCGTCGTTACAATAAAACAAAGTTACAAGCAATGAACTGTATGCACTTGAGCGTATTTTTTTCGTGGGTAATTTTGATGAATAACCTCCATGTACGGAGGAGAAGGGTCATGTCTCTTACCGACTAAAACCCACGGTGAAAATCCTCATGGACTTCCTTTGTCGTGGGAGTGACTGAGCCGCCGACCGAAACTGACTGAACCGAAACCACCGCAGTGTTCCACCTCTCGGGCACGCCGCAATCGCGGCGGTAAGACCCCTCTTTGAGGAGTGGCTGGAGAGGCGCTACGGCGTCCTCACCTACCGCCTGACGCAGGTCCTCACCGGACACGGTTGTTTCGGGAGGTTCCTGTGTCGGATAGGGCGGGAGGAAACGCCCGGGTGTCACCACTGTGTGGATCGCCCGGAGGACACGGTGGAGCATACGGTGCAGGACTGCCCCGCTTGGGCAGAGCACCGCCGTGTCCTCACGGAGGCGATAGGCGGCGGCGACCTCTCGCGTCCGGACCTGGTTCAGGCCATGCTCCGGGGCGAGAGGGAATGGGATGCAGTCACCTCCTTCTGCGAAGCAGTAATGCTAGCGAAGGAGGAGGCGGGCCGCGTGAGGGAGAGAACCACCTCACGCCCCAGCCGCCGCGGGAGACGCCCAGGGCGTCGGACGTCGCGAGGCGACATCCGGCCACCGTAGGCGCGGGCTTGCGGACGGCGAGTAAGGGTAGCTCGCCGTCCGATCAAGGACCAAGCCCGGGTCGACGGCGCGTTCTGTTCGCCCGCGCCTTAAAGAGCTGTCAGCACAGGGACGGGGCCCCCAACGGGGCCAACGCCTGCCGGGGTTGCGGGACGTCTTAACAGGATACCGTGGCCCCGGAACGTAAAGGGCAACAGAAGGAACAGGGTGGTTTTTTAGTCAGTAAAAGTCTGACAGTCCCTTCCGCCCCACCCAGAGCGGAAGGAGTCATTTGATGATCTTTACCACCTCAAAAAAAAAAAAAAAAGTGTTCCACCTCTGCCTATGACCGGGGGTGCGCGATTCGCATAAGCATTCACCTCTCCCCCGACAGGCATCGACACGCTGTTCCTTAGCGAGTCTCTCCTCCCCCTGCCGCCATTCCCATAATGGCCACATCCACTCTCGAGTGGTTCACCATGATTCCTCCTGCTACCATGAAACAGGAGCCCGGTATTCGCGCCCCCGACTGAGCTACTACCTTGCCAAGCCGCCACGCGAACACCCAGCTGCACGCGGCCTTTGGTTCAATTTCAACAATAATTGTTTTAAGATAATTTAGTTGTTGACTGTGTTTGAGTAAACAGGTTTTAATTAAATGTCTGTTAAATTAATTTGTAAATTGAGATGTAGTAATTTAATAGATTAAAGTGAGTCGTGTTTAAGATAGTAATATAGCTTGTTAATTAGTATCTTAAACAGATTAAAGTAGAGTTCACTTGTTAATTACTATTGGCTCAAACTTGGTTAGTTATAGGTACTGTTGCTGAACTTTTAGATATCATCTATACAGTTAAATAAAATTGAAATGTATGTTTGTATGTCAAAATAACAGCTTTAAATAAAACAATTTTTAAAAGTTGTGTCCATCTGTTTGGTCTAGTTAATCTCCGAGGTGGCTAGACTGATTTGGCGGGAATTTGACTGGCAGATAGATGATGACAAAACAAGTAACTTTTATTTTAGACAAAGAATGCTTCCACGTAAATAGAACAAAACCAGACATACACGTCCTATATGAGTTTCAGATTTTGTTCGAAGACTTACCGCGGCCCTGAAGCACAAAGGGCATTAGGAGGAACACGGTCAAGAAGAGTCTGACACTACCGTCCACTCCGCCCAGAGCAGAAGAAGTCATTTCATGATTTTCCATTCTTCCAAATTCCTGTTATTGGCGACTTTGTAAGAACTTAACCAATAATTTTAATATTATGATCTTATGCATACAAAAGCTGTTGGCAAACCTGATTAATATATAATATAAAAGACACAGGTACACGTGGACGACGACAAGGACATAGGCTTGTAAATTAAACTCTTATAATGATTAAATTATACTTAATTAAAACCATATAATGAATATCTTCCTATCAGTATTACGGAAATCCCTATTCTTCTATTTTGGAAAGGAGCTTCTCATTATATATTTTTTAAATTAATTAACTGTTAAATAGGATGATAAAAGTTCCTTGTTCCTCATTGGTTTAATGGTCTTTAAGTGTGACTGCTGAGGTCTTAGGTGCGATTGCTTGGTAGGGCAAAGTGTTATTGGGCTTTTCCATCAAGATTTTCTCAGAACAAGTCTCGGTGTCTGGTGCTAGGTTGATGGCAATAGGTTTGCCCCGTATTACATGGGACTTAAACGTAACTGGCGAAATGGACTGGTGTTCTAATGAGTACTTGTTTCTTACCCTTTGGGGATTTACAGGCGTGAATTTATATTACGGGTTTTAAAATTACACGTCACGTAGCCGCTAACAACGCTTACTACACGTAAATGTATGGACTTTAAAAGAGACTTTGACCTCTGAGTTTGTTTCGGTGTTTCTTCTCAGAGCAGTCGGCTAGGAAACACTGGACTCATCTAGTTTAAAATGTGACGTGTAAAAGTGTTATTTATAACCAACTTACTGAATAAATATCATTTCATTTCATTTCACACATCAAACTAAGTAAGTAACATTGAGCTAAAATTATAGCTGGGAAACGACTTCTAATTTTATTGTGAAAAATCACTGTTTACGGTTTAAAGTTCATTATTTGACGGGTCTGTTGGTCTAGTGGTTAGAGGCCCTGACTGCTAAGCCGGAGGTCGTGGGTTCGATTCCCACCCAGGACAAACTTTGTGTGATGAGCATGATTGTTAGTTCTGTGTCTGGGTGTGATTTATCTATAATATGTAACATAACATAACATCACGCCTGTAATCCGCGAAGGGTAAGGCAGAGGTGTACCCATTAGTACACCCACATAATAACAATAACAATCAAATATAATCAATCAATCTATAATATGTATGTATTTATAAATTATATATGTATGTATATCAGTTGTCTGGTTACCATAACACAAGCTCTGCTTAGCTTGGGATCAGATAGCCGTGTGTGAGTTGTCCCAAGATATTTATTTATTTAACATTTAAAACAGATTATAGTAAAAAAGCGTGACAAAAAGTTGAAACTTTGACCTTTAATAACTCATTAACCAGAAGGTTTTGACTCTCAGCTAGAGACCAGATAAAATAATACCGCAAATATAAGAAGAATATGTTACTTTCTGCTACAAGTGTACCTATTTTTACACCCATAAATACTCCTTAATTAATGTAATGTTTACAATTCCCTCTTAAATGATCGCGTATTTAAGTTAATACGTGCTGCGTGCTGCACAGGTAATTGAATGTCAGTAACAGTGATGGACTATTGAGTTCAAGCATTAATAGAAGCCGTTTATGTCAAGTTGATAACAATTATGTTCGTTATGTCTGTTTATATGCTTTAAACTCTATTTACGCAGGGGGGGACGCCCGAGGAAGATCTACACTGACCTAATTGATGAGGTCCTTCAGAAAGATCAGGTGCGGAATACTCGTAACCGGCATGCTTGTGTGACGAGATGTATGAACGTGGATGAGGCGAAAGGAGTATGAAGGATCGTAGCAGGTGGCGTTCTGTGGTAAAAGGCTTAATGACTGACTGATCCATCAACACACAGCTCAAACCACTGGACAGATTGCTCTGTTTGGCACGTAGGTAGTTATTATGATGGAGGCATGCGTAAAGAAAGGGTTTAAAAAATTCAACTCCTAAACAAAAGGGGGATATAACTGCAGTCCAAATTTCGTATGGAAAAACAAGATTAGATCGCCAAGAAGCCGCGGGCAGAATATATAAGAATGCGAAAGTAACTTTGTCTGTCTGTGCTTTGACGAATAAACCATTCAACCGATTTTGATGAAATTTAGTACGAAGTAAGTTTGAACTCCAAGAAAAGATATGCGTCCGCGATGACCGACAATTAGGCGCACAAAGTCGCGGGCAATAGCTGGTATTATACTTAATTATTTCCAAACTAGATATGAACCAAGATTATCCCATAATTTGCTTCAACAAGCACATAATTACCAGGCTCACATCACACGATAAGAAGCCTTAAGTTACTCTGCCGATCCTCAAACTTCCGCCTTCAAAATATATGGATAAATAAATTTGATAAATTTGCGAGCGTTAACTACTCTTTTCTCCCTTCTCAACTCTCCCTCTTCCCCTTCTTATCTTATTTCCCATTTTCAATATCTTTGTTCTACTCACGGTAAGTGTTTACGTTCTTCTAATAATCTTGTACTCAACTGTCCTTCTCATACTTCTGATTTCATTAATTCCTCCTTTCATATTCAGGCCATTCTTCTTTGGAATGCCCTTCCTCTTGATATCAGGACAGCCACCAGTCGATATGTTTTCAAGCGGAAGTTGCGGATTTATCTTCAGAACAATTAGCAAGAGTTTTATCATAAATATCCTTTCTATTCTTTTTATAAAATAGGTATGTATGTATTTATGAGTATGTATATTATATATATATATATATATATATTATATATGGTATATATGAGTTTATGTACTTGTGTACGATTAAACTTGTTTAGATTTTGTTTTCAATTATTTTAAAATTTCTCATCTGATTATTTCCTCATGTACAATTTTTTGCACCTGCTTTGTTATCTCTTCACCACCTTTGGTTGACTGGTAGAGAATGCCTAAGGCATTAAGTCCGCCTTTGTACTTTTTTGTTGCATAAAGTTTAAATAAATAAATAAATAAATAAACATAACTCTAGTTCACCTGGTTTAGACTTTACTTAGTTCGGAAGTTCCAACAACACTAAGATAAAGTACCACTAATTTATTAAGAAACTAAAACTATGACAGTGTACAGTAGATGTAGAAGTTTAAATTGTTTCTTTGTGAGTTAGATCTTGGACGAACAACAGAAATATTTTCGCTAACTTTTAGTTGGTTGAGACGGAAGAAAAATTGTGACTCCACTATGCATAAGATCACGCTTGTATTCCCCGAAGTGTAATGTGTACACCCACATTTCACCAGTTATGTCAAAGTCAAAACATTTATTTCAACTAGACCATTTACAGACACTTTTGATTGTCAAGGAGTGATCAGTTAGTCAGAAAGTGGAAGCTAGTTGCTCGTTCCAAAACGGAGGTAGGCCTCTATGGAGAAAAACGAGCAAGAAACTCTACGGCACTCTTTTCAGTTAGATTAAAAAAAAAACCTGGCTACACCATTCTTCCTATGTAATAGGGAGCGAGCCTAATGCAATCAATCGGACACAAATCCAGACTCCGAGGCTGCTAACTGATCTCAGTAGCAGCCTCGGAGTCGGAACTACCTACTACTTTAGGCGACCTGGAAATCGAGCCTAAGACCTCATGCTCAACAGTCGCGCTTTGCGACCACTAGACCAACTAGCAGGCAATAATACTTATAATTTTTCTTTGAAAAATATACATACATACATAAACTCACGCCTTTTTTCCATGGGGGTAGGCAGAAACCACAGAACGCCACCTGCTTCAATCCTTACATACTCCTTATGCCTCTTCCACGTTCATACATCTCGTCATACAAGCACGCCGGTTTAAAAATATGTATATAAAGAAATAGTCCTCTTCTTTATCGTGTGGGCAGTAAGGTCTTACGAAACCACACACCCTATTGTCTTTAGAAAGTATTATTTACTGGGCCATCACGACTATTTATATATACATACATACATAAACTCACGCCTTTTCCCCATGGGGGTAGGCAGAAACTACAGAACGCCACCTGTTACGATCCTTACATACTCCTTTCGCCATCATCATCTACGTTCATACATCTCGTCATACAAGCACGCCATTTATGAGAATATGTATAAATAGTGCTCCTTTTTCAACGTGGTAGAAAGACAAGACAGTCCACTATGAATATTATGAACTTATATGTATAATGCAATTTAGTATACATTTCTTTGTTTCAGTCAAGCTTTCGTATCTTGTTTGTAGTACACGTGCTGTTAAATTGGACTTACGTTATTTATTTACTAGAACACGATGCATGCAAACTTAAGACGAAGACCCAGACGGCTTATACAAATAATGGTATACAATCCTAGTCTCTAGAGACTTACATATTCTCAATTTTTCAGAATAGATAAAGATACATGAATGAAATATTTAAAAGGTATACCTTCAAAGCTACGCCATACTTCAGGTGTCAGGTATAAATGGTACCTTACTCACTAACGTTATGTGACGGCTGATTTTTACATAACATCACGCCTATAATCCCCGAAGGGTTAGGCAGAGTTTATAGGGGTAAGCCTATTGCCATTAACTGGTCAGAAATTAGACTCCGAGGCTGCTGAGAAATTCCTGATGGAAAAACCCAATAACACTGCCCGACCTGGAAATCGAACGTAAGACCTCATGCACAGCAGTCGCGCTTTTTTCAATGTCATCAGGTGACAGTTGGAATGACAGCTCACCTCAGCCTCTCTTTACTTAAATTCACCTAGGGATATTTCAACAGAATAGATCGACAAGAAGAACGTTTTCTTACTTTCTTACATAACATAACATAACATCACGCCTGCAATCCCCGAAGGGTTAGGCAGAGGTTTACCCATTAGTACACCCACATTTCGCCAGTTATGTTTTCAGTCCCATGTAATAGGGGGCGAGCCTATTGCCATCAACCGGGCACAAATCCAGACTCCGAGGCTGTCACTGAGTAATTTCTGATAGAAAAACCCAATAACACTTTGCCCGACCTGGGAATCGAACCCAAGACCTCATTCACAGTAGTCGCGCTTGCGACCACTAGACCAACGAGGTACTTTCTTCTATCAAGGTTTTATCATCATCATCATCATCTGCCTAGCCTTTTCCCAGCTATGTTAGGGTCGGTTTCCAGTCTAACCGGATGCAGCTAAATACCAGTATTTTACATGGGTCGACCGCCTATCTGACCTCCATAACCCAGTAACTGGGTAATACGATACCCCTTAGCTTAGACTGATTGTCAGTCTTTCGGGCTTCTGACGAGTCGTAACGACTGTCAAAGATCCACGTATGGCAGCCGGGACCAACGGCTTAACGTGCTTTCGGAGGCATGGAATGATGTCAGAATGGTTAAGATTAAATTTTGAAAGTAGGTACATATGACTTGAAATAGTCACATTGGTACTTGCCCGGATTTGAACCCTAATAAAAAAATACCCCTTCTAAATGCCTGTGCTAAATTGTATTACTGTAACACCTGTGCTATGTTTAAACTATGCTCCGGGAACTAATTAATAGTTAAATGTAGCCTCAAATCTAAGCGGTGATGAAATTGAAGGGGCCTTGTTATGATAGCTAATGAATGTTGCCAGTGTGTTCTCGGTTTGTTTAGGTTGTCTCCCCTAATTGGGCCCGCAGTGTACGTAGATGAAGACGTGCGGTGTATTTTTTGAGGCTGGCAACATTTTTTAGGGTAATTTTCTAGGGTTGGGCTCCCAAAGGGACACTAATTATTAAGGCTCTGATGCCTGTCAGTCTGTTCGTCCGTCTGTCACAGGGCTGTAGGTATTTTCTGAATCGTAATGGAAACTGCTTGTATTATCATAGTTTAATAAGATTGACTTTGCTTTGCTGATATATTTGGTTGACTGGTAGAGAATGCCTGAGGCATTAAGTCTGCCTTTGTACGTTTTGTGTTGCACAAAGTATAAATATTTATAAGTTATAAAGTTTACATATATTAAAGTTAATTATCACAAGATACATGTTTTTTACCCGACTGCGCCGGGAGGGTAATTCACTCAAACTATTAAAAAAAATGCTATTTAAAAAATCTCTATTACATGGGACTAAAAACATAACTGGCGAAATGTGGGTGTACTAATGGGTACACCTCTGCCAAACTCTTCGGGGATTTTAGGCGTGATGTTATGTATATATTTAAAAAAAATTACTAAGTAGTGTGACTTTTGACTTAAGGAATAGTAGTCTTTGCCTAAGTATTATGTAAAATTCAAACTCAAAATCATTTATTTCAAATAAACCCTTTAAGTACTACACTTTTAAATTGTCAAGGAGCCAGCCAGTTACAAAGTTAGAGCTAGTTACTCGTTCCTAACAGTAAGCTTCAATGGTATGAGTAAGAATCTCCATGTATACTCTTTTGAAATGTATAATATTATATTTATATAACAAAACGTTACATCATTCATATTAAATCTACGCTAGGTACGCGTGAGAATAATTTAATGTAATGTAAATCAGTGCAATTCATAATGAAATTTGTTGTTGAGGCTATTAGACACAAAATCGTTTGAAAAGTAGGTATTGCCATGTCGTTGGTACTTTTGATTTCAATGGCACAAAAGTCCTTAATCTTGAGAATTATAAACCAAGTAACGATAATTTTGACAAAATCAAATTAAGAATCGTGGGTTCTAGAAAAGATCATTAAACGCCTAACAAAATTTTCTGAGCAAAGTTTTAATTATTCAAATTATTGCTTTTGACGTAGGCACGTCGTTTTCAATCAAATGATAATAATTTTCAAATTCTTTACAAATTGTTAAGTTGTTTTTATACAATACTCGAGGTTAAGTATGTTACTCTGTAGGTAACTTAACCTTTATTAAGTTGCTTGTTTTCTTAAGGCAAAATTCCATTTTACAAGCTTTTTTTTAGTTTCTTGAGTTGGACTGCCTCGTTGGTCTAGAGGTCGCCAGCGCGACTGCTGTGCATGAGGTCTTAGGTTCGATTCCCAGGTCGGGCAAAGAGTTATTGGGTTTTCCATCAGGAATTTCTCAGTAGAAGCCTCGGAGTCTGGATTTGTGCCCGGTTGATGGCAATAAGTTCGCCCTCTATTACATAATAACTAGAATAAAAACATAACTGGCGAAATGTGGGTGTACTAATGGGTACACCTCTGCCTAACCCTTCGGGGATTACAGGCGTAATGTTATGTTATGTTATTTAGTTTCTTACATTTTCTTCACACGAACCACAATCTATATAATAATCTTACTATTATTAATGAGAAAGTTTGGATGTATGGATGTTGGTTTCTAAATCACGCCAGAACAGCCGAACAGATCTAGATGAAATTTACCCAGACACACAGATTACGGTCTGGAACAGCACACAGGCTGCTTTCATTCCCTAAAAAAATGTCCGGTTAACTTTGAAACGAACGAAGTCGCAGGCGAAAGCTAGTAAATTATAAGTGTCCTTCTTTAATGGATCTTCTCATTACTAAACTATTGTTTTGTACTGTGTTTGTAAAACAATAGCTTTCTAAACATAAGACTGTAATTACAAACAGTTAAGGAATTACCCCCCAAAAAAAAAAACTAAAACAACTATTACAAAATTGACTAAACTCCATTCCTTTAGCCCGAAATATTTACAGTATATCCTATTCAAAAGAACCACATCTCCTATGACATTTAATCCCAAACATTTTAGCCACATTAAAGTTTGGCTCACATCAGGTGAGATGACGTCACGCAAGCAATATTGTACGTGACTGTACCGCGGGATATCCGCGTTCGGTTTTATGTATGTAGGCCTAAGCCCAGCTGTGGGATTATGACGGTTGTGGGCATCGGTTTGTGAAGATAGTGGCCCTTTGATAAACATAACACATCATGACTGTATTCCCTGAAGGAATAAGCAGAGGGGCGTAGTAGAACTATATTCATTCATTAAATTCAATTAGACCATTATAAAGCACTTTTGAACAGCAATTGAATACAAATAAAATACAAATAAAAATTTAAAGTGGCTTCCGATACAAGGAACGTAGACACATACATACATACACTCACGCCTTTTTCCCACGGGGGTAGGCAGAAAACACAGAACGCCACCTGCTACGATCCTTACATACTTCTTTCGCGATATCTACGTTCATACATCTCGTCATACAAGCAAAACTAGAGAGAGAGAAACTAGAGTACCGAGCACCTGATTTTTCTGAAGACCCTCACATATAAAGTCAGTGTAGGTCTTCCTAGGGCGACCCCTCCCTGCGTTGATGCAAAAGCTTCTCTAGTCGCGTTAGTGTTTTTGTAGGAGCAAAAGTTATGGGTTTGCGTCACCGACATTTTAAAGTAAAAGCGTTACCAACATGCAAATGTGCGCCAGATTAGTGACGTAGGTACAGCGTTTAAGTGTTTATTTCTGTAAGCAGTCCCTATTGTTTTTGTATGTCGTATCACGTACTAAATGATAAAATGTTCTTAACTTACTTTTTAGATCTATGTATCCTGCTTACGTGCAAGAAGTTTTATTAAAATCAGTTAATTAATTAAAAAAAATAAGGACTTAAACGTTTGAGGGCGTAAACGCTCGTAAGTTACCCCCGAAATTTATTGTTTTTTTTTTTCTATTTTTGTGTGAAAATCTTAAATGCGGTTCACAGAATACATCTACTTACCAAGTTTTAACAGTATAGTTTTTATAGTTTCAGAAAAAAGTGGCTGTGACATACGGACGGACAGACAGACATGCCGAATCCATAAGAGTTCCGTTGTTCGCCATTTGGCTACGGAACCCTAACAAGCCTGTATTTATTTAAGCCCATAGAACGTTAACACTAAATTCCTATTTCCTGCCACAAAATTATATCATACAAACAAACAGCGACTATTTACCATTTTCATAATATCTCATATTGTTTTTAGCAATAAAATAATGCTGGCAGACTGGCCCGAAAACTAATTTGCTTTTAAATTTATTACCGCTATGTTTAAATGTTTTAGTTTCAATTTATCTCTTTGGTGGAGCCCTAGAGAGCTGAATGGTTGGAACATACGGGCCTTAGGGATTGTAACTCATTTGTTTACAAAGTCATACTGTCATAGTTTTTGTGGGTCAGCAGAGGTGTGTGTGATGTTGCGGTTTTTTTTTTTTTGCGTTTATGATTGAAAATCTATAAAGCAATTGCATGGGCTTGTTTTTTTTTTAAGTGAGTTTATAACTGTGTGTCACAATGGCTGTGGTTAAGGTGTCCGGGCCAGTATCAATATGACTTTTCCGATTCATATGTACTTTCTAAAGTTTATCTTGGACATCACTGACTGAAGGAAAACATCGTGAGGAAACCTGGACTTGTAATTAATATAAGTCTGGAATCGCCAAACCGCCTTGAGCAAGCTTGGTGATCAATGCTCATGCCTTCTCTTTATGAGAAGAGGTCTTTGCCCTGCAGTAGAACAGTAATAGGCTGATATTATTTTATAATTATATTTGTAAAAACACCCACGATAAAGGAGAAATTCCTAGAGTAGGGCTAAGTTTACTTTAATTCAAAAAATCACGTGTATTTAAAACTGCATTATGCACCTAGAAGCGGTGTAATAAGAACTACTTTTGTCTTAGCGTGTTTTCAGCATTCTTTATTTAAATGTGAAATATAAATACGTACAGCAAGTGGTCATAAGTGCAGAAGCATGCTAAGGTTTGAATTGCTGTGAACACGCTGTACAGGCCGTACCTACATCTGTGTGTATATACAACCTACGCACATAGACAAAAGCGGAAGAATACTTAGATTATAAAATTTAATTCATAATTTCCTACTTTTTTATTCCATAGTTTTTACATCTTTTCATATATATCTTAATAATTTAACATGAATTTAAAAAGTCTGAACTGAGTATCTTTAAATAAGCAAAGAAAGAAGTTCCCTCACACAATTGATATTGAACCTTATGTCTATGTCAAGTTGGGTCAGTATACTAAGTATATAACCTAACAGTGGTCGTAATCGAAGCCAAGTTATAGCGCGGGGGAGCGTGTATCGAATGATCTCGCACACGTCGCGTCGCCTGTAGAAGCTGACTCGTAAACTGGTCGCCTAATGCATCCTACATCGAGGTAGGAAGGACCAACAGAAATTAATAATAAAAACATCCCCGATGGCGGCCATCTTGAACCGATTTTCATCAAATATAGCTAAGAACACTCCCGACTAGTACCTTTCAAACAACAAAAAAAAATCAAAATCGGTTCATCCGTTCGGCAGCTACGATTCACAGACAGACACACACACCCGGTCGTTTTTGCATTGGGGTCCACCACTTGACAGACCGTATTAATCTTTAGTAATACTATAATTTTTTGCTCTAGTATAAAATAATATTATATAGAGAAAAGATTTGTATATTTGTAACAAATTAGCTGAGAGAGTACTGGACCGATTTTGTTATGTAGTTAGTTATACTTTTTGTTATACAAACAAGCAATCTTTCTCCACACTTTAGTAGCTCCATGTCCCTATAGGGCGTTAGGTGGACCACGTATGCTGTACGCAGCTTTGCACTCTGGCTAAGAAGCGCTGTAGCGCTGGGAATTAAAACAGAAATCTCTAGAACGATTTATCTGTTTTCGCACAACGGTAGGTAGGTCCTACAGGCTTTATATGTTTTGGAGTTAAAAGTTAATGAAGATGTGATTTTTATAGCAATGCTATAAATGCGAAAGTAATTCTGTTTGTCTGTCTATCCGTCTGTCTGTTATGCTTTCATGCCTAAACCACTGAACTGATTTGCTAAAAATTTGTACGGGGTAAGTTTGAACCTCATGCCAAAATGGACAAAGGACATTGGTGACTTTTTAACAAATCATTCTTGACAAATGGAAATTCGAGTACCTACCCAATAACACTTCGCCCGACCGAAGACCTCAGCAGCCGCGCTTTGCGACTACTAGGCCAATAAGACAATGGCAATAATGTTAGTACAGATATAAAGACTTTCTAAATAACACTCATCCATCCAAACATACATATAAACAATCCCACTCCACTTCCACATTCCACTGTCCCATCCAATTTCCATTCATCAAAGTTTAATCAATCAGAAAAAAAACAAACTACCCTCGATTACACCCTCTAGACTCATCCGACGTTTGGCAAATGTATCAGTATTTACTGACCCACCCCCTCAAAGGCTACTCGCCGCTACACCCCCGTAATATCTATGTTAGGCACCCCAATGGGCAGATGCTTTTACCTATCTGTGTATTCCCGTCGATATTTCCCCCAATAATTCACAATCGCGTCTTCCTTACACAACAATTCCATCTATTGGAGATATATAGAATGTTGCAGGCAATGTTTGTAACATGTTACATTCTGATTTTCTGGGAATTTGACGAGGAAAGATATTTTCGTCGTGAGGGCACCGGAAAATCATTCATTTTCGATTTTTTGTCTTCTTTTATTTTCGTCTCCTTAGAGAATTCTTTTATTTTTATTACTACGTAAATTATTTAAAGACGAAAATAATGAATTATAAATAGAATTAAAAATATTATTAACAGTTACCATTCATATTCATAAGCTTTAAAATGTTATCTATGATGTAAAAAAAATTGTTTTAGACGTATGTTTACATGATTATAATACAGGTTAATTATTAAAACAACAGCAATCTGAAAAGGGGTAATTGTACTCATGAATATGAACAAATTTTTCTATGTGACCAACAGTGAAATCATAAAAAAACAGCTGTTACCTACACAAATGTTGTACAACACAATCATGATATGAACCAGCTGTTTTATTTATGATTTCAGGGTTGGTCCCATAGAAAAAGAAAAAATTTAGGAACTTCATATGAGAACCGTCAACCTTTACCTCGTAACCGGCGTGCTTGTATGACGAGATGTATGAACGTAGATGAGGCGAAAGGATATTCTATTCTTTATATCGTTATATAAAGATCGTAGCAGGTGGCGTTCTGTAGTTTCTGCCTACCGCCATAGGAAAAAGGCGTGAGTTTATGTATGTATGTTCATATGAGAAAAAACTCTTCTTCCCTTTTATACCTAAAGTCAAAAAGTAAATGAAAGATTTTTCATTTATCAAACAATACAAGTCCACGATCACCATTCACATAATGTAGTAAACACAGCAACTGTTACAAATTGAATAGACGAAAGCCTATTGTATCGAACAGTTGCCGAACCTACGACCGATCATTATAAATTACACCCTTACACTTTTACGACGAACTATAAATACTTAATGGCGGAACAGTTTCAAGTCTAGTTTATCTTCCTACTTTTCCTTTGTCAAGGATTGCAAGTGTAGATAATAGTTTGAATGATGAGCGTGGAGTTTCCCCGTCTTTTAATTTTACAGACTCATCGCGAGTTCGGTTCGTAAAGTTTTGGTTTATGAGCTTAATTTTGTGGACGTTAGGAGTTATGGAAGATAAGGGTATATTATATGGTTGGATGTTGCATAGAAAACAAATAGACACTTTATAATTTCTTGTTTTGCAAAGTAATTGTAACGATTTAGAATTTTAACACTGATTCATTTGAAATCTATTCTTTAAGCATAATTTTCAAGTGTACACCTCTGCCTCATTCTTCGGGTGTTTCAGGCGCTATGATATGCAATTTTCAAGTGTATGGAGATGACATAACACAGGTGTATTCCCTCGTCCTTCACTCTCATAGTCCGGCAATCCGAGAAAAGAGATCAGATACAGAACCAACGGTTTTACATGCAAACTCCGGGCTGCTATTGAGAAATTCCTAATAGAAAATCCCAATAACACTATTTGGCCCGACCTGGAAATCGAGCCCAAGACCCTACGCTCAGCAGCCTATGCCAGCACTTGCGTTTACAAGACCAACGGGCCATTTAAAATATAAAAAAGAAAGAATGAAAAATTATTTATTCCCGCTTCTTCTTCTTCTTATCGAGTGGGTAGTAAGGCCTTAAGACCCTACACACCCTAGTGTCAGAGTTTCTAAACCGCCTCAAGGGCCTCTGACATGGTTTGAGTGGAACAGTAAATCCAGGTATAGGTGGTATTTATTCCCCCAAAAATGAAGCGCATAACATAAAAAAATTATAAGTAGTTAGTTCCCAAAATGTCCGATACTTTTCAATTGCTCGCAACATAGTATGTTGCTGTTCACATAGCGGTCTTTATTGCGTCTATATTTCAGTCGGTTCACGGTACGTCGCGTCATGGTATTATTTATGGGCCACGCTCTATGGAGCCCTAGGGCTGCCCGACAACGTCTTAACGTTTGTGATCGATGATTACCGTGTGTAGTTCTTGTAAATAGTGTGGAAATATCGGTATTGTTATAAGAAAAGATTGAAATTCTTTGGTGGATTTTTTGTTAAGAAGTCAAGCAAAATGGAAGACTGTAGAGTAATGTGTGGACCAGCTTGGTACCAGTTTGGTAGACCAGCCATATTTTGGGAGCGATGAATGCTTTTGCGAATCCTGCACTCTCGGCCTTAGGCAGCACACCACGTGGAGGAAGTCCATGAAGATCCACCACATCCACATATTGTATTAAAGTCTCCCTCAGTGAATTTAAATGAGATAAACTATCCTACTAATAATGGGGGGAAGCCTTTGCTCAGGAGTGGGACGGTAACGGCTAATAAAAAAAATATCCTACAATGAACGGTCCTGACCTGCCCGCATCCA
The DNA here is from genome assembly GCA_949774945.1 of Hoplodrina ambigua. NCBI lineage: Eukaryota > Metazoa > Arthropoda > Insecta > Lepidoptera > Noctuidae > Hoplodrina > Hoplodrina ambigua. The sequence goes on from OX458982.1 coordinate 1,232,323, forward strand.
GCAGTTTCCCGCAACCTTCACCAAGTCGTTGGTCCACCTCTCAGAGACCTCTTGGCCTATGTTCTTCAGTAGACGTCGATCGGCTGATATGATGATGATATCACGCTTGCTACCATGAGACCAAAGTGTAACTGATATTTAAAACGTAGACGCTTCTATTCATTACCGATAAAAACTTAGCTTTTTCGAGACACTTTGCTCGAACTGGGAATCTAACCTAAAACCCCACGCTCAGCATTTCAGAAGTAAACATTGCCAAATTACAAGCTTCAGCATTGTGATACTAAATACGATGCTATTTATCGTGTAAACACCAACAAAATTATAACCAACAAACAAATTGATCATTAAAAATCTTTTTGAAGCATCTAACTTATAAACACACGGTTTGAAACTTCATTACCTCTGCAATAAGCTCGTCTGATACAGTTTTGTAAAGGGCAAAGTTGGCGGAGCTCCACAAAGCAATGTTAATACCACCTGAACTGCAGCTTGTTTGACCTCACTATGCCCAGGGGAGGACGCTAGATGCATACGAACGTAGGCAGTTCCAGAAGGCTCATTAAATTCGTATCTAATGTTTGCTTGGGCTGTATAAGTTAACGTTGATAAAATCTATTATACTGCTTTGTCCCTAATGTAGATAGTATAAAATGATGTCGCTTCACGCCGTCTGTAAGCTTAGATCTTTTAAATTGCGCAACGGATTTTAGTGCGGTTTTCATTAATACATCGATAGAGTGTATACGTGAGTTTATGTATACATACATAAACTCACGCCCTTTTCCCACGGGAGTAGGCAGAAACTACAGAACGCCACCTGCTACGATCCTTACATACTCCTTTCGCCTCATCTACGTTCATACATCTCGTCATACAAGCACGCCGGTTACGAGTACTCCGCACCTGACCTTTCTGAAGGACCTCACCAATAAGGTCAGTAACGTATAGTTTAATATTGTATTGTGTTTTTGTGTAAGATGGGTTTTTGCTCTTGACTCTAGTCTAGGTCAGAGGTGACAGAGACGAAGTCTAAGATGGAGTGAGCTTACCCTTGTGAGAGTTAATTTTTTTATTTTAAAAATTGCTCCACAGTAGCAATTGCTGCTGTATCGTGGGTGCGGTTACAAACATAGTATATAACCTACGTTTTATGTAATGTTTCAAGTTAATCTGTGTGTCTGTTTGTCTGTCTGGCTTTCATAGCTAAACCACTGAACCGATTATGATGCCATTTGGTACGGGTTATGTTAGAACCCCAACAAAGGACATAGGCTACTTTATATTCGACTTCGTGAATGTCGGACGCAGGCGAAGTCGCGGTCAAAAGCTATAGTAATCTCTAAAAGGACAAAATAATGAGAGTTTTACGAATCTAACAAAGCAGCCAAGGACATAGTTCTCTTACCCATAAAACTCAGTTAAAACTTTATTTCCATCCAAAAACTCAGGTTACGTAGCTCCATCATCGAGATTTCTATGTAAATAACTAAAAAAAAATCCTCTATTTTATTTTCTGGACACCAAACTAATTTATTTGTTTAATTTCAAAGTTCCGTGAAAACGTATATTTTGGTCAAAACCGAAAACAGAAGTTACGACCCAGTTTATACTAACTTATAAATTTAGACTAAAAAAGGATTTCAAATAATAGGCAGTGGTGTACCCATTAATACACCCACATTTCGCCAATACTGTTTAAGTCCCATGTAATAGCAGGGCTAGCCTATTGCCATCAACCGGGCACAAATCCACACTTTGAGACTGTCACTGAGAAATTCCTGATGAAAAATCCGTAACACCTTGCCCGACCTGGGAACCATGTAATATGGGGTGAGCCTATTGCCACCAACCGGATACAAATCCAGACTTTGAGACTACCACTGAGAAATTCCTGATAAAAAAACCCAACAATGCTTTGCCCGACCTGAGAATCGAACCCAAGACCTTATACTCCCTTCCGCTCCACCCAGGGCGGAAGGAGTCATTTGATGATTTTTACCACCTAGAAAAAAAAAATTATAAAAAAGACCTTATGCTCAGCAATCCCTGACCAACGAAGCAGTCGCATTTCACGGGTATTTTTGATCCCTCCTTAAGAGAATTTTCAGATGTCTCGTTTCTGATGTCCTCATAATTTCTCGCTTCACAGAAGTTCCATTTACCATTGCACCCTTGTTTACATTAAGCGTGATTGGACTTCTATTTGTTTATTTTGGACCCCGACTTCGTCCACAAGAAAATTGGGATCCGTCCCGTTTGTTTGGACGACATGTTTCGTAATGAATGTTTTTTATTTACCAACTCCGTCTTATTTTATTTTTCGAAATATTCTTTTTATTTTTATTTTTATTTATTTTCAAATTGAAATATTATTTTGTGGAATGTTTGTTTAGGGTGAAATGAGTATCTCCCCTTTGGAGATTATTATTGTAGGGAATGTAGGGTATAAACGAGTATTTAGTTTGTTTTCATATTTTAGAAAGGCTATTTGTATTTTATATTGTAATACTAGGTATACCCTGCGGTTATACCTGCATTATGTCTTTGGTTACTGCTCCACTCACGTCAGTCCTAGCGTGGTGTAATATATGGCTCATAATCTTCCCTGATAAACAGGCTAAATTACAAAAACAGGTTTAATTGAAACGGACCTAGTTCCTAAGATTTTAGCGTTCAAACAAACTAGCCACTCCCTGCTATTTAGTAATATTATAAAGCTTTCTGTTTCGACATCGTACGGGTTATATTTTTTTTTTCATTCTCTTTATGTTACGTCTGTAGTTTCTGCTCCGCTCCCGTGGGGGGTAGCGTGAAGTTATATAACCAATAATATGCCTCTTGAATCTGGCTGTGATATACAAACAGTTTTTTTTTGCAATCCAACTGGGAATTCCATTGAACAATGAAACTAAAAAAATCTTCATCTTTATTATATGGTTATAATATAAGTAACAGCAAGCTACCAGCAAATAGCTACTGTAACTACATCAATCTCAACCGATGTCTCAAGACACTCTGATAAACTTCAAATCACACTTCCAACTTAAATCATTTACCAATCCTTAAGTTATAATTGAAAATGACTTATTTACTAGCTTATTATTATTCAAGTACAACAGGAAGGGTCGACAAAGACCCAATCAGACCAGTTGAGGTCCGTTTTCTACTAAATTTGCTACTCCACAATTCGGTTGGGCAAAACGTCAGGCGTCGGGTAACCGCGGTCGAAGCCTGTGCTGCTGTGGACCTTGATTCGGTTGTTACTGGATGTGGTATGGAATTTATTGTATACGTAATTTTGTTATCTAACTAGTTTTTACTTAAAATACACACGGAATATCTAATTGCATTACAAGGCATGACTAAAATTCAATTCACATTTGACCCTATTAGAGAATCGAACGCACTCGCTTCAAAATTCAAATGGAACCTACTCCTATCGTTCCCCGTAAGTTTACAATAACTGATTACAATAATCAACGTCAAAATAAACCCTACAAACTTGAATTATCGACTTTATTAAGTTTTAAATATACGTCTTAAAAATGGCACAAACAAAAATAGCCAGCAGTGCCAGTCGAGGACCACTTCCGAGGGCTTAGTTAGGTTTTGATGTAGTGTGGGGCAATACTGTCAAAGAATAAAATATAATAATATTTATTGTAAAATATTAACAGAAAGAAGCAACATTATCAATGTGTAAAACATTTTTTGAAATCAGATCATCTTCCTTTAATATATTAGCTTTGATAGAATTAATTTTCACTAACCAATCATAGTATAGAATGTCCCACTCTGCCCCACCGTACCCACGCCCGTGATCACATCTAGCAATACTATCATACATCCGTGTGATTCATGTTCATCAGTCTGCTTCAGTTGAAACACACCAATCTGTAGTTACTTGGATTGTAACTCGATACTAGATGTCAAGAACGCTGACTTTACTCGGAACGGTTTACATTTAAGCATTAATTTATTTGGTTTAGTTCTCTCTCTTCATTTGGCGCGATTTTACGGAATATTTTAGTTTTGTAAACGGATTGAAAAGGAAGTTGAGCGTAAATTATGTATCAGTGAATGAATTTATGTGTATTGATTGAAGTCAAAGTCAAAGTCAAATCATTTATTTCAATTAGGCTACTATAAGGCACTTTTGAACGTCATTACAAGAAAAAAAAAACACACAGTAATCAGTGCAGGTGAAAGTGAATAAAAGCTTGTAAAATACGATGCCATCTCAGACCACATTGTAAAGTTTGAATTTCTATAACAAAGAAATTATATTAAGCAAAAAAAAAGAAAAATAATAATCCGACGAATTTTGAACCTCATCCTTTTTGAAATCGGTTAATAATACCTGAAATATACATGCTGCAAGCATGTCCTTTAAAAATGCACTGAACAGAATCAATTATCAACAATTTTATTCTTTTGAAACGTAAACATTTTCCGACGTCACTTTAAACATGTAATAAATAAAAGGGTTAGGCTTCATTCACATGAAGCAGACAGCCGTTGAAAAAACGCTCTCTTGTCAGCATTTAGACATTAAAAGAAGGGAAGGCTCGCTATAAATGAAACAAGTGTGAAAGCTGAAAGCTGAAATCATTGCCACGTTGAACGGCAATCCTGATTCAGTGAGTCGAAAATTGGACGGCCGTCTAGTCAAGTGTTCTTAAAAGAGAGATCAAATTCGTTCTTTCTCTCGATGGGTCAGCGCATCTACTGCTAATAGCCATCAGTAATCTCTCAGATCTCATAATGAGTATAATACGCACCACGAAAGATGAGACTTGTCAAGCGTCAGTAATGGGGAGCCTGCTCAGGTATGGATGTCCAAAAATATCCATAATTTTTATTCAGAGATATTTCGAAGACATTTAATTTAAAATTCTTAACAATATTAAAATATTTATTACGAAATAATAAAGTTTCTGTGGTGTGTCAAGTCTTATCTTTCGTGGCAGTTATTGTAAAGCTCGAAGTCACTATATCTTACAGCGCGTGTGAACCGCAGCGGTTCCTTCGCCAAGTGTGAACCCAGACTTAGACATCCAGTAATAGATACCATACAAATTCTTCCGCAAAGCTTTGAATGGAAATGTTTCGTTTCCTTTGCATTTCTAGTTATTCTTTTTGTTGTGGTCTAGGTTAAACAAAATGGAATAACTTAGGTACTAAGAGAATACTGTTGTAATATAATAATGTTTGTGGAAAACATGAGGAAAAGAATTATTGTGGCTCTTTTACGGTTGCCACTTCCAGTTAAGAGGTCTAGATAATAGACATGCATTTTTATGTCTGTGTTTTGATTAAGATAAAAAGACACTGCTTATCTGTGTATTTCTTCTTAACATATCAATGAAAAATTTAGAAATATAAGTCATATATTTTTGTTGATTGGTCTAGTGGTCACAAAGCGCGACTGCTGAGCATGAGTACTTACGTTCCATTCCCAGGTCGGGCAAAGTGTTAATGGGTTTTTCCATCAGGATCTCAGTAGCAGCCTTGGAGTCTGGATTTGTGTCCGGTTTATGATATTGGGCTCGCCCCCTATTACATTGGACTTGAAACCTAACTGGCGAAATGTGAGTGTACTAATTGGTATACCCCTGCCAAACCCGTCTTGGATTACAAGCGTGATGTTATGTGTAAAACGTAACAAAAACCTCTTCACCATCAATATTCTAACATCAAAAACTTGCACATAACACTAACCAAGTAAAACATCTATTACGACATTAAAATGATATCTCTTTTGGTTCAGCAACGAAGTAATCAAGTGAAATGAGCTTATAAGATGAAATTTGGCTTCCGTCCAAAGTTCCGCGACCGCGGAGACTCAGCGCCATGTTTTTATTTAAACCCCCTGTACATTACTCCTCTGCTATATTCTATTGTATGTTTCTGTTTATTTATTTTTATAAATTAAAATAATATACCTAGTTAAGCATAACCAACCATTGTCACGAACCGTAATGAGTTATGCCTAGCTAACCATTTCCACGAAATATACTAGAAGGCTCTTTTACAACGTGCTACCCAGCAGCTCCTGGTAGCAATACATGAATGTCATAACTGCTAAGTAATGACTGCCAAAAACATGATGATGACGTGTATGATCCGTCATGCAATCCCATTAATAAGAACCACCACAGCCACACACACATGTAAACCCTCTTTTAGTATATAAGTCCTTGTATCTTAGATTTAAGGGTTCTCGTATTGTAAAGCTCATGTTGAGCACACGTGTCTAATCAATTAAATAAATTATATTTTTAACAAGTCTTGCTCGTTCATATTTGACTACCTAATGTTTTATATTTTTTCCTAATAAAAATAATATTGACTGCCTCGTCGGTGTAGTAGTCGAAAGCGCGACTGCTGAGCATGAGGTCTTGGGTTCGATTCCCAGGTCGGGCTAAGTGTTACTGGGTTTTTCCATCAGGAATTTCTCAGTAGCAGCCTCGGAGTCTGGATTTGTGCCCGGTTGATGGCAATAGGCTCGCCCCCTATTACATGGGACTAAAAACATAACTGGCGAAATGTGGGTGTACTAATGGGTACACCTCTGCCTAACCCTTCGGGGATTACAGGCGTGATGATGTTATGTATTACTTTGCCTTCCGCACTGTTAGATTTTCAACGCTCGGCTCAGCGCCGAGAGTTGAAAATTTAACAACTGAATTTACAAAGTAGCTAGGCCCCCAGCTTTCCTTACAATGTTTTCCTTCACCGATGTCAGTGATGTCCTAGAGTCACATTAGTTCTTGCCCGGTTTTGAATCCACAACCACATGCACGAGAGGCAGATGCCATAACCATTGGACCAATACGACCTTTTGTGAATGGACCACAACACGTGCACGTGCACAATGGGCAACACGTGCATCACACATCTTAATACCAAACTTCAGGCTGTTACTAAGAAAATTCTAACAAAAAAAATCAATAATTCTACCCGACCTGGGAACCGAACCACATAACATAACATCACGCCTGTTATCCCCGAAGGGTTAGGCAGAGGTGTACCCATTAGTACACCCACATTTCGCCAGTTATGTTTTTAGTCCCATGTAATAGGGGGCGAGCCTATTGCCATCAACCGGGCACAAATCCAGACTCCGAGGCTGCCACTGAGAAATTCCTGATGGAAAAACCCAATAACACTTGGCCCGACCTGGCAATCGAACCCAAGACCTCATGCACAGCAGTCGCGCTTGCGACCACTAGACCAACGAGGCAGTCAACCGACCCCAACTCAGAATTAAAACTAACGCGGCAATCAAAAACATAAACACAAATATCCAATAACATGTTCTTTTTTTAAATCCCTAATCGGCTTTGCTGAATGTTATAACGAATATTTTGTGTATTTTTTAAATAAATATATAGACTCGATTCCGATTCCATCCAAACCTATGGGATTAAGCTAGAATTTAAACTACACTACTGTACTCACCGAACAACGTACAGGGATGAAGCAAGTCGAGACACGCACACACACACACACATAAGTCCACCATAAATGTTCATCACTACATGGCTATAATAGTATCAATCACTAATTAACGTAATTATGACGAAAACGATTATCATATATCACACTGACTAAAACCCGGATGTGTTAAAAATATTATAAAGAGAAAATATTCGTATTTTTGTTTGTAATGGCAAAACATCTCAACCGATTTCAAAAATACCGTCACCAATAGGTACCTACATTATTACGAAGTAACATAGGCTATATTTTAGGATACGTGGAGAAAATACAAGCGGGAGAAGTCAAGGGCAAACGCTAGTTCGAGATAACTCACAAGTCTAAATTGCGCGTAGGAGTAATAATTAATTGATTGTGATAACCGAAAACTGCAGGAAAAACTATCAAACTGCAAATGAAAACGGTCAGCCTTGTACCAGACTTGCAAAGCAACTGAGGCAAGTTAAGCCGAAATATTAAAATTTGAGGGTAGAATTATTTTAAGTAAAATCAAAACTACCCACATGTGGTTTATTATTCTACACCAAACAATAGCTATTGTCATTTGTTTTTTTCAATCTAATTTATTTTTGGTACCTACAATGATTTGTAAAATGTTAATTTAAAATGGAAAATAAATTAATATTTTGATGAAACATAATAGGTTAATTAAGTTTTATCAAAATGATTATTTTTTTGTTTAACGGATTTTTTTAACATAGTTTCTGAACGTGGCCTGCGGTAGGAGTTAAGAACGTTTACACTAAGTTATTAATGTTCTGTGGTTTACACCTTACGATATTTCAAATAAATTTTGATGTCTTAGTTTTTCGAATGAATGAATGAATGAATGAATTTTTGAAAACATAATGTAGGTTTAAAAAGTTAGTTAAGAACATTTTCAAGAAATTGTGTTACAGCTAAATTCGAACGGATTTAAATTTTCCATAGAAACAGTTCTTTTATTAAATAAGACATTTCAAAAACACACATAAAACAAAATGATGTAATATCCTGTGTCGTTTTGTAAGTTTCAAATTATACGACCGGCATTAGTAAAGGAAAAATTGCTCGCTTTATCCAACCGCTCATAAAATGAAAAATCGTGAGCATGGTAAACGAGTAATATAATATAACATTCTTAATTCGATACCTTCCTCAAGTACCTCATCTTCAGAGGATCATCTCCATTGTTACACAAGGATTAAAAAAGGCACATTACATAATCCCCAAAAAGGCAGCTATCTCCACTCTTATTAACTTTAGATTGCAATAAACTAAAGTGCGCTATACTTTTATAGCAGAATTAAGAGACGTTACGTAGTATCTAAATACACTGTTAAATTTAACACCCGAAGCAAAGGAAACACGACTCAATGTTATAAGCAACAAGGGTGAGAACAAAAGCAAAATATCAAGCTGAGACTTCGTGTTTATGGAATGGTTTAGTAGGGAAATATCCCTTTTTTATGAGCTAAGAATGGCAAAGCTTATGTATGCTTATATTAATATTGTTTATTCAGACGTAAGCCGGTCTCATCTTTGCTGGGGGAATAGTTGCTTTGTATGTTAACAGCAAAGCCTATTCTGGGACGGGTGAAGGCTTATGACGGTCTAGACTTGCGGAGGACTTGAAGAAATATCGCGCTAACTGCCGTTCTTGGGAGTTTTGTGAACGCGTTATAGATGGATATTGTTTTTTGTTGGCAGTGTCGCTAAGTAAAAGATTATGGTAATGAAATTTGTTTTTGGGTGTCTTTTTATTTATTTTAACCTTTAATAAAGGTACAAAGGCGGAGTTAATGCCTAAGGTATTACCTACCAGTCAACTAAAGGTGGCGAATATTATAGTATAGCTTACATCTTTTCCGAGGTACGGGGGTGTCACACCAACAACTGCCAAATTCCGGGCTGCTACTGAGAAATTATTGCCTCGTTGGTCTAGTGGTCGCAAAGCGCGACTGCTGAGCATGAGGTCTTGGGTTCGATTTCCAGGTCGGGAAAAGTGCTATTGGGTTTTTCCATCAAAAATTTCTCGGTAGCAGTCCCGGAGTCTGGATTTGTGCCCGGTTGATGGCAATAGGCTTGCCCCCTATTACATGGGATTTAAACATCACTGGCGAAATGTGGGTGTCCTATAACTAATGGGTACACCTCTGCCTAAACCTTCGAGAATTGCAGGCGTGATGTTATGTATGTATGTACTGTTTACTCGACCCAGGACCGGCAGTCGCGCTTACGGCCGTCAGACCAACGGGCAATCAAAACCACAAAAATAACATGAGTGTCCATCTCAATCTTTCTTCCATTTTGTGACTACAACAAGTAAGTGCAACAAAGCTTTATTAAGCAAAATAACTGTCAGTATCTAAACGAACAATTGCTCAGTTTTACGACTCCTACTTAGTCGCTGCTTATATTGTTGCCCTCAGTTTACGGTCTCAACCACAAAGTTAATAATTACCGAAGGTCCATTTTCTAAAATGGTAATTTCTTATCATTGCTTTCTGAAGTCTGATCAAATAAAAATGATTATTTTATACTAGCTTTTGTCCGCGTGAAACTTGTTGATATCGTACTTGCATACAAACTTCCACCCCCCTTTTCACCGCCTTAGGGGATGATTTCCGGGATAAAAACTATTATAATGTCCTTCCCCGGGTCTTAAACTATCTCTATGCAAAATTTCACCTAAATCGGTTCAGCGGTTTAAGAGTGAAGAGGTAACATACAGACTGACAGACACACTTTCGCATTTATAATATTAGTATGGATTATTTTCTGAAGTGTGATCGTATAAAAATGTTTACTTTTTTTTACCAATCTAGTGTAGGTATTTACCAATGTAGTATAAGGGTTTACCAATTTCTTGTATTAAAGGTTCCCATTAGGGTGTCAAAGTTTATAATTAGAGTTTAAGTGTTTCACGGTCAAATCATTTATTTCAATTAGGCCAATATAAAACACTTTTTAAGTTAGCTGTGTTTATGAGGATTTATTCCCCCGCCTAGAAGGCTATCTCTAGTAGTAGTAGTAGGTTATTACAAAACAAAGTAATATACCGCCGTTTATACGCTTAGATCTTTTTAACTAATCAACTGATTTTAATGCGGTTTTCACCAATAAATAGAGTAATTCAAGAGGAAGGTTTATAGTTATAGTTAGTATCTACATTGTACCTGTGTTTACTACTAAAATATACTTTGTTGAGTTGTTTTTCTGCATTACTTTTCCTATTCACATCTCGCTATTGGTGCGTTACGTAAAGGTGTCTTGTTACTTTAAACACAGAGGCTTAATGAGGACAATTGTGTTATTAATTTTAGTAGGCTTTTCAGTTTACAGTTTCAGACGTTATCTTTGGGCGGTTCAAGGGTATATTAATGAGTTTTGAAGCATTTTGCAACGTAGGTATTCAATTATGCTGCCTTAATGATTTTAGTCTGCTGAGTTAAGTTTGAGGCTAGATAATTAAGTTTTTGATAAGTAAAACTAGCTGCGTTTATTTATTTACTAGCTTGTGCCCGCGACTTCATCCACGTAAATTTCTGTTATCGCGGACACAGACGAAGTCGCGAAAAAAGTTACCCATGTCCTGTCATTTCAATTCGAAACGACACGTGGCGCCATCTATGATCATAAGAACGTTATTGTGATTTCCCTCGTAAACAGTACTTTTTTTCGGGATTAAAAGTACCCTATGTTTGTTCCTGTACACCTAGCAACGTATTTATTTTTTTTTTTTTTTTTGATGAATAACAGCATGATTTTCTGCCAGCCCACTACAGATCTGAACGTCGATATATGGCCCAAATCGAATGGCTCGCGGGCCATTCGACCGTAAGAAAAATTCATATAAGTACCAAAGGACCGGTGATAAAAAAAAATTAAAATGCGGAGATGTTTAGTACTTTATTTAGGAACAAAACAAATGAACATACAGACTTTAATGTCATTTGGATTGATACAGGTACCTCCTAGTTGTTTGTTGAAAGAAAATAATATGCTTACAGCAGAATAAGAATATGATCTCTAAGCAGAATATTATATGGCTGTAATGCACTTCCTACCGTGGAAAAACTATATTTTTATATAAAAAAAACTCATAAAAAAAAAATTGGCTGCTATGGAGACTGCCGGTAGAACTGAAACCTTGTAACTATGGAAATACAGTCGCCAGTCTGGTGCAATACGTCACTTTAGCATGTTGCATGTCGGTGACGCGCACTCTAAAGTTTTGCCCCTACCGACCATCACTCATCGCGGCTAAAGAAGTTTTCACTTCAATGATATATGTGTATGAGGCAGATGTTTCTCACAGCTGCACAAATCTTCCCTATTTCAATACGAATCATAGATTTGTATACAAATTACAATGTATTCGACCACATAACATACGAGCGCTCAGAACAGTTACTCCGTTTTACGAGGCACACTTAGACATAGCCCATCGTTCCTTTCCTATATTGTTGCCGGTTTATGGTTTCTAGCCCAACCGAGGTTATTGAAAACTTACCTAGAGATCCTAAGTAAAGTAGGTAGGTTCATATGTACTATCTAAAGTTTATCTTAGACATCACTGACATCGTTCGGAAAGTACGTCAAGCCGCGGTTGGTCCCGGCTGTCATACATGGATCTTTAACAATCGATACAGGTCGTCTGAAGTCTGAAGGTCTGACAACCAGTCTTACCAAGGCGTATCGTATTACCTAGTTAGTGGGTTGTGGAGGTAAGAGGCTGCTACTGGAAATTCCTGATGGAAAAACCCAATAACACTTTACCCGACCTAGGAATCGAACCCAAGACCTCATGCTCAGCTGTCACGTTTTTGCTACCATTAGACCAACGAAGCAGTATATAAAGTTTTTTTAAATGGACTCAATTTTCTCCAATACTAAAGAAAATAAAGTGACAATTTATTTATTATTTTATTCATATCGCATTCACAATCTAGTCACACGCCGTATCTCCAACAAATCACCGAAATGTCCAAGAAAATAAAGTTTTTATCATTTTAAATTCGAAAATGGAATGATATACTGGAAAATAAGTTAAAGCCAATAAAATAAGACTAGAGATATTTTACAAGATGGCCGCCCCTAGCAGCGGTTGAACCTTAACTTTTTTTTTCTGGTGAAATGACATTGACGCCTCCCGCATACAGCCAGTGTGTTCGAATAGAACAAATTGATTAAAATTTATCGATTGTGTGAAATTATTCGAATGAAGTGAACAGGTTTATAGTTTTTGTTTTATAGTTTTATTACAATAAGTCGGCCAAATCGAATACAAATTGGAAAATATTCGTTTCATTTTCTACCTTTTTTAAACTATGAGATAAAAAAAAACACCTATGTCTAGCGATTTGTGTGCGTATCATTAATGTCTAAATATAGCCAGCCAGTATATTAGCCACTATGCCCAAATTTCGTTTTTCACGTCCCACATTTATTGAGAAAAAAGCCTTTTGTGACAAATGATAGACAAACAGATGTATTATGTTATCTTATAATAAATGAAATTCTTTTTTTTACGTATTTATGTCACTGAACTCCTTAACGGTTGGACCGATTTTAATGTTTTTCTTTATTTGAGTAACTGGACGTTTTAGATTCACAATAATTAAAGTTAGTTGGTCGCACTGCAAGCATCGTTGGAAGCAGGACCACGTCTATCGGACCGCTGGCATCTGATACATAGCAACTAGAAATCTTATCATTTCCACATAAAGGAGGATATTTTTATTGATTTTAAATTCTAAAAAAATATATAAATAAGGTCCATTTTCATTTTACGTTTCCCCACTTCCCGTCACACTCTTAGTTATTTCTTTGATTCTCAACATTACCTATGTATTCAGGAACTGATATGTTCACGATAAATCATGCCAATAAAAGTTACGATCAGCGACCATAACCATTTTACTGGTTTATGCGGTCTTAGCGACCATTACGCTAACCTAGTACCACCATCTCAGAGCCACATCAGTACATTACGACTGTGAACGGTTGCCAAGAACTATACAAGTGTATCTAAGTGGTAGATACGCCGAGCAACGTGTGAAGAGAAAACCCGTTTTCTTGATAAAATTTCTGTAGTTGGCTAGTTTGTAGTTGCTTAACATACATAAAATCACGCCTTTTTCCCATGGGGATAGGCAGATACCGCAAAACGCCACCTGCTACGATCCCTAGATCCACCTCTCGCCTCATCCACGTTCATACATCTCGTCATACAAGCTGAAAGAAGGGACTGTCAGACTTTTACTGACTAAAAAAACCACCCTGTTCCTTCTGTTGCCCTTTACGTTCCGGGGCCACGGTATCCTGTTAAGACGTCCCGCAACCCCGGCAGGCGTTGGCCTCGTTGGTGGCCCCGTCCCTGTGCTGACAGCTCTTTGAGGCGCGCGCGAACAGAACGCGCCGTCGACCCGGGCTTGGTCCTTGATCGGACGGCGAGCTACCCATTACTCGCCGCCCGCAAGCCCGCGCCTACGGTGGCCGGATGTCGCCTCGCGACGTCCGACGCCCTGGGCGTCTCCCGCGGCGGCTGGGGCGTGAGGTGGTTCTCTCCCTCACGCGGCCCGCCTCCTCCTTCGCTAGCATTACAGCTTCGCAGAAGGAGGTGACTGCATCCCATTCCGTCTCGCCCCGGAGCATGGCCTGAACCAGGTCCAGACGCGAGAGGTCGCCGCCGCCTATCGTCTCCGTGAGGACACGGCGGTGCTAAATGATTTGACTTTGACCTTTTCAACAGTACGTAATTTTAACAACCTCAAAACCACTCCGACTTTAATGTTATCATAATAACTGAACAATACATAATAAATTGCTCAAAAGACGTACAATATACACATGAAACCCATTATCTTCATATTATTTCTATAGCACTTGAGTTCGTCGCCTCCCAATCCGCTTAGCAGTATAAATATTATCATTGTACTGGAAACATATCGCCCTCACGATTTGTAATGTCATATTAAAGATGCTTCTTGAATTGTAATGAGAGACTAGTGTTTTGTTTAGGGGTTTGTTTGCTAATGTGATTTTTAGAGAAGCTTTCTCCAAAAATTACATAACATTACGCTTGTAATCCCCGAAGGATTAGACAGAGGTGTTTGAGTCCCATGTGATAGGGGGCGAGCCAACAACCGGGCACAAATCCAGATTTCAAAGCTGCTATTAAGAAATTCCTGATGGAAAAACCAAAATAACACTTTGCCCGACCTGGGAATCGAATCGAATCATGCTCAGCAGTCGCACCTTGCGATCATTAGACCAATAAGTCAGTCGGTCCTTTAGTACTAGTTAAAATCTCCAAAAACATAGATATACAAACAAACAGACAGTACAAATACTCCTTTTCTATATTACACAGGGATTTCATATAATAATATTATTATCACCAACAATGTCAGCTTTAAAATAAAAGCAGACGATAAAATATAAACTTTATATTTCTTTATTTTCTGTACAATGTAATACTAAAACGTATACATTTGGTATTGTTTTATATCATTCGGTAAAATAACAGAGCAATGAAAAAGATAGAGAAACCAATTCTTTAATTTTGTATCGATTTGATATCTTTGTTTTGTAACTGCGAAAGACGGGATTAAAATCGTTTGATTATTTAATATTTGTCTCAAATCTACCTATTTTCTTAATCTATACTCCATTTAAATTAATATTAGAAAAATAACGTGACAATGCTTTCCTTATTTAATTGTAAGTGCATAAAAAGCTCCGTTATTTTGAGATAAGCAATGTAGACTAAACTGTGAACTGACTGACTGACTGTATCTTTAAAAAAATAATATCACCTATTTTGTAAAAATTTTATCAATTTAACGCGATAGCTGATTTTATTTGACCGTTATTTTTCTAATTAACGAATCGAAAAGAAACCATAAAAAATCATTAAAAAAAAGAAAAATCATGAAAAAAAACATTTAAACAAAAAGTTCATTCAAACTTATTTTAAAGTTAATTAAAAGTATTGTGATTTTCAAGGGTGTTTGTTAGCTTCTTATCACATCGAACGTAAACTAGTAAACCGATTTCATAAAAAGACGAAATTCAAAACGGCCGTTGCTTGAAGTTGTTTTTCATATACTTCGGCCCATTTTATGGCGTAATGACTTTTCTTTAAAAGGATGTTGCTATTGCTTAGCTCCGTCTCTCTCGCACTGCAAAAAATATCCCTCAGCTCTTATAATCAAAAATGTTTAGCCTTCTCTATCATTTACATGCTCTGTGGTTATAGTTTTAAGACTGGAGATACTAAATCAGAATTGTTTGGCATTTTATTATTCTAGTGAATTTTTATTGTGTTCGTAGCTCGAGACAATAATTTTATGATGTGGATAATAAACTAATAACTATCACATAGCAACAAGGTATTTTGAAACGTGACAAAAAAAATTCAATGTTTTACTGGTTAATGATAAAAGAACAAAAAATTGTGTGAGTACTTACGTACATTCGCACATGTTTTTTCTTCGCAGTGATAAATTATAATTATCCAAAATTGTTACAACTACAAAAAAATAAAAAAATGTTGGTTTGTCTCGGCAGAAATAAACCCATAAAAAAGGTCTCTTTTAAAAACCAACTTATCTGTATATCTCCAGTCAGAAACACAAAAAAAAATTGTCTCTATTCTTTGGTCTAATTAATAAACTGTAATCTTACAACTACATACATAGGTATTGAATTAAAAACAAAATAATTATGAGTTTAAAAGTATGACAAGTTTTGACATTCATTAGTTTAGTTATAATCGTATAACAATGTTTGTAAAGGAATAGCAATTTTATTGAACTTTAGACAAAGGGCAAGTTTTAGCTACCTTAAAGATTTTAATATGTGTTCACTCCCATGTGACCAGGAGTTATGAATATGTATGTGGATGGATGGAGAGCAAGAGGAAGACCAAAGAAAATATGGATGGATTATGTGAAGAATGATATGAATGAAAGGGGAGTCAGTGATTGCATGACAGCTGACAGAATAGAGTGGAAGAGGAAAACGTGTTGCGCCGACCCCAAGTAACATGGGACAAGGGCAGGAAGATGATGATAATGTGTTCACTCTCAACTAAGTTGACAGTTAAATATTATTAGAAAGAAATAAAAAATGTTTATCGTCACAGAAATACGTGTAGATCTATATTCTAAATTCTATAAGATTATAAATGTGAAACTTTGTAAAGATTTTTTACACTTTTTACGTATAAAGGCTCCCCTTTTATTTGTAAAAAAAAGTATAAATCGATTGAATTTACGTTACGTTTACTGCACTTGCATTAGACCTCAAGATTACATCCCATTTACCTTCTCAGTCACCCCAAAATACAGACACTCAATCGAGTGTCAGCCATCGTATACTCGACTACTTTGTTTGGTAAGCAAATTGATACACTAGTTCACAGCGTTGCGACACTTCAATTTTGTGCTGCCGAACGTTGCGCGTTGTTTTGAAGACGAACTAGGGATGTTACGGGTAACTGTTACAAGTGTTACTTCTGTGAGTTAATCCGTTAGTTTGTTATAGGAATCCGGGTTTTGTTAAAATCTTGGTTTTTGTGTAAATTAATTATGATTAATATACTTTAATAACTGGAAGTGGTCTGAGAGTACTTTTTGTTTGTATGAACGCGCTAATGTCTGGAACTTATGGTATATTCCTGAAAATTCTCGTACTAGAAAGCTACGGTATCCCTAAAAGCCATAGGCTATATTTTTTGGATTTTTCAAATTGATGTCCTAAAGAAACTTCATGCGGACAAAGACGCTGTCAAAAACTAATTTGAAATGAAATGAATATGTTACATCACAAAATTCAGTCATAAAAGTAAAATCAATAGGTAGCTTTAGAAAGCGTTAAAAGAATATCCTTAGACGTCATTTTTAAGAAGACAATAATATTGTTCTATGGCCTCTGTGATATTATTTTCTTTTTAATTTATAAATTCTTATGTAGATATTCATCTCTATATTCTACTAGACTTTTAAAAGTTTAAAAATAAATGTATTAGGCTCCTAATTAATACATCGAATGTCAAAACATGCCAAACTCATAACAAACACAAATAAAATCGGTGAGATGTGTCTACCAAACTATTTCAACTAAATACATAAAATTATACGAAATAATATTTATGGAAGAATTCACTAAGATATCTACATCTTAATACCCGTATTATGTAAATATGGCAGCTAAATTACTTCATATAAATGTTATTATTAAATTTTTGGTAGTTTCTAACGCATGATGATGATTTCGTATAATTTATCAGTTTTTAATAACTCAATTTACAGTTATTAAAAACTTACATTGATTTTTACATAAAATGTATTTTTAATTATAAATTTCTAGTGCGAATAAACCAATAATAATGCACAGTACAGTATAATAATATTTTTTTACTGTTAACTTTGTAAATTCGGCATGATTTATTAATTTGATAGTAATGGTTGTAATGCATTTAAATGAGCTAAGATTTATTCATAACTAGAAGTATGAAGAAAATTATCAGATAATCAAAACATTTATACACAATTCTAAATAGACAAATAAAATTATACATATTATATACAAAATCCAAGTAGATATTTTATCACTATCAAAATAATACTGAGTCATGCACACATTTCATAATATTTCTCCATCAAAAATGCAATTCATAAATTATAAAACTTAAATATAAAATTATACATAAAATCGTGACACCAAAAAATAATTTCACAGAATTTAATCTTTTTCGAGAACCGAATCATTAATTTTAAATTATGTTCTTAAAAATTTCATAAATCTTAATCTATTAAGAATTATAATAATAATTTATCATTTTGAACCATAATTTCAAAATTATTTTATTCAGCGACACTTTACACTAGTTATAATAGAAGATATTCATTCTTCTGAAATTCAATAAGACACAAAAATTACATTACGTTCCTAAGGCATTGTTCAGTGTGATAAATGCGAGCGATTTATTATTCTAGATATATTATAACGTATCATATTCTATTATGAGCTCACGTACTGCGATTTTAGTTATAACATATAACGTGGCTGTTACACTTTGACGATCAGCTGTCTTACACAGTAATATTCTTAGTAAGTACGCAATTTGGAAAATGGTCGTGCTTTCCATATTATTATGTCTCACTATATCACTGTTAAACAGTAAGTAGTGTCTGCCATTTATTATGATTCTGTATCTTCTCTGATATAGGCAGATGTCTTGCTTGGCAACGTTTATTGTGTTTTTACTGATTCATCAGGATTTCTTTTTATTTCTTCTTTCTTGATCTAGTTTTAATATGTTTCCATTTTGAATAAAACCTCTATAGGCCAATAAATTATTAAATTAAAATGATGAATTTAATTTTAAAATTATAATTAAATTAAAATAAATAATTCAATTAAAATTAATGTTTAAATAAATTAAGTGCTACAGTCCATAATTTGAATCAGGAATCTTGTTAACTTTGCCAAGTTCCTTTTCCAAGTTAAGTGGGTATTCCCAAATGGACTCAAATCCCACTATAATTTGTCTGTAAAATATATCCATAATACCCGCAGTGAGCACATGAAAAATCGCCATACGTGAGTCCTCGAAGTGCATGATGCAGTAAATTTCCTCAGGATAATAAATCTCACACGATTTATCATAATGTGCGCTATCTTAGTCATTATTCTACTAACCCTGCCCTTATCTCGAGGGTTTCCTTTCATATAATAAATATTTTGGTATAATTAGGCTTTCATTTTTTTAGTTCTCGAGAAAAGAACGAGGGGAAGATAGATAGTTCTTCGTACTAGTTTATTTTTGGTTTAGATAATCAAGGTCTTGCCAGAAGTAATACTACCAAATGGTTTATGTCATACATGTATTAGGTTTCTTTGTACTTCTTAAGCATTTATTAAGCAAGCAATATTTAATCTTATTTCTATGTTTTTAAGACATCTTTTATACATTGTTAAGTGTGTGTTTCTAATTCGTTTCTCGTAAGTTCAGTCTCCTGTATTTCGTCTTCACTTCGACTTGAATCTGAGTCACCTGCAAAAAATAATAGATTCTGTGTCTTTAAGGTAATCGCTCAATTTGCTATTCAAGTAAGGGTTTTAAGAGCCTTTACGCCATACGGCATTTCTTAAGGACTTGAAAATTTCAAGACCTAATTGAATGAATCAATTTTAATTGAACTCCCTACATTTAAGAGGGATAAATAAGTCTATAAAGTTAGTTGAGAACATTTTTCTCTACCACGTACAACTAAATAATAAAATTTAGTTATTTCAGAATTTTGATATAAATATTCCTACCATTCCATTTTTTATATTCTATTTCAAATAGTTAACAAATAACGTAAAAATCTTTTAAGGAATGAGATTCAAATTTTAATCGAATTTGAAAGTACCTAAACTATTACGCGTATCATTTTAATAATTTAATTAAAATTTTGTTCGTAATTATTTCATGAAGTTTCGGTTACGATGTATTTTACATTCAAGAAGATTTGCATTTTAAGAACTTACTATAAATTGCTGTACTTAACTAGTGTACTTAGGTACTTTAAACTTACCTGAAAGAGTCCTCTATTACGCTGTTTTATTCTATAAAAATTACCATCAGTGAACTAGCTAACTTCACCTAAATTCACACAGGGAGATGTTTAAACAATCTTTATATTTATATAAAAACCTCGCGTCACGATGTCTGTCAGAAATAAAAATCGGAACTACTAAACCATTTTTTGTAAAATTAGGCTTACTGTGTATTTTGATCAAACCTAAAAGATATAATTTTTATATCAATTATTGACCTTAGTGTTTTTTTTATTGCAAATTGAGTCACAGCAACGCATGGCTGGGTTATCTTATCATAGCAGGTTTTAGCAGTATTTCTAAATATTTATTAATTTATTTATTTTTACTTTAACATACATACATACATACATACATAAACTCACGCCCAATAACATTAGTTCATTACTAGTTAGACATTAAACTAAATTTACATGTTTATCTGTCAATACTCCTCTTCCACTCGTCTGCGAACACATCACAGTGAGCTTGGCGTCCAAGAGAATGTTTTTTTCTATGTCTATTAGTTCATCCTTACCATGAGGCCTTGTATCTAAAGCCAGTACAGTCAATGGAGCATCATCAAGGACCCCTGACCACCTCGCAGCCAAGACCCTGGAGCCTCTGTGACCCCTCACTACCACTGTAGGCACCACATTGGAGGAGATCGTTGAGCTTCCACCATACATGGATACT
This sequence comes from Hoplodrina ambigua, assembly GCA_949774945.1. NCBI lineage: Eukaryota > Metazoa > Arthropoda > Insecta > Lepidoptera > Noctuidae > Hoplodrina > Hoplodrina ambigua. The sequence continues at coordinate 1,253,101 of OX458982.1, forward strand.
CCTACATTTCTTCGTAATATGGTGCTAAAATAAAAATAAATAATTTTAATGTGATGTTATGGATTTGCAACCGGGCAATTAGGGATAGACTACTATCACATGGCGCGCCCCTCCATATTACGATTTCAATGTGTATAGTCACATCCGTATGAAAGAGTGTCTATGTAGTTGTAAGTATTCGTATTCAGTACCAGGCCAGCAGATTTGTTCAACTAATCATTATTAGCAAGACCGTGCAAGACAACGTACGTATCATTTTCATGAAGAATGTCAGTGCAGCGTCATACTAATAATAATGAGTTATTATTGACGCCGCTAATCGAGCAACAAATCACTGATTTGTTTTGTTTCGAGAGCCATCTTAGTACGCACACGTGCGTTGTGAGTCTTGTTAATATTTTCACAAATACTATCAAACATTTTGAATTTGTGGAGGGGCGCGCCATGTTATTGTACTTTATCTTTACCAATATGGCTTTTAATTAACTTGTAATAAAGTTATCTTAGATAGTACTGATATTGATGAAGGAAAACAGTGTCAGGAAACACACATACAATAACATCACGCCTGTAATCCCCGAAGAGTTAGACAGATGTGTACCCATTAGTACACCCACATTTAGCCAGTTATATGTTTTAAGTTCCATGTAATAGGGGGCGAGCCTATTGCCATCAACTGGGCACAAATCCAGACACCGAGTCTGCTACTGAGAAATTCCTGATGGAAAAACCTTATGCTCAGCAGTCGCGCTTTGCGACCACTAGACCAAAAACCAGTCGCAATAATAAGCAGGGACAATAATAGGCTGCTATTATTATTTTTCAATTAATGTTTCAAACTCTTTCAATATTTTATTTTCGGAATTACTTTCCCAACTACGAGTAGATTTAATTTTGGATTCAATTAAAAGGCTTCCTACTGACGTCAGCATTAGAAACTTTGAAGTACTAATTTGTTATTATAAGTATTGTGGACGAAGTTTTTGGTTATATAAAGAAAGTACTCTACTTTTAGAATCCAGTTTTAACTGGTGGAAGTCACATTGTAATGAAAACTTTTATTATGGACTTGGTAGGTCCGTGTTTTTAGAACCCCTGGTAAGATTTTCCGCAGTTATTTTTGTATGGTACATCTGATTTTATTTATAACTGACTAAATACACCGGGGGTCTAAAATCGTATAGTAAATCCATTATAAAAGATTTACGCTCCATATTTTTCAGGAAAAAAACAGACAAACAACTAACACTAAAAATTAGAATCATCAAAGTTTGACAAAATGTCACTGAACAGCTAAATGGACATAACACCACGCCTGTTATTCCTAAGGGGTTGGTAGAGGTGTATCTATTAGTACACCCACATTTACATTAGATTGTAAATGGATTAGATTAAAATTCTCTATACATATAGGTATTTGGAATATTTACTAATAATATTCTAAAGCTGAAGAGATTTTGTTGTTTGAAAGCGCTATTCTCAGGAATTACTGGTTCAATTAGAAAAAATCCTTTTGTATTAAATAGCTCGTTTATCAGGGGAGTTTAGGTTAGTCTAACATCAAGCTACGACTAACGGAAGTGGAGCAGTAACCAAAGATAAAATATGACTCGAATGAAATCGTGGGGTTTAGCTATAGTAACAAATAATATAGCTATATTATCTATTCGGAACTTACAAGTAAAAAAAAACCCTCACCTCTGCTCCGGATCTCTCGGTCTACTCTTCTTCTTACACATGACTATCATTGCTACACACAGTGTAGTCAAGATGGTCAGTAAGACAAGCGACAGTGCACCTCCAACCAGTAGTGCAACACTATTGTCTGAGGCTGGCTGCTGAGGAGGTGGCGCTGGAGTCATCGTTTGGAGAGAACCTGATGATATAAAATGATTTGAGAACTGGTAATGGTTGAGGCAAAGTACCAATTGCAGCCTCTGACAGCCTGATTCCATTATCTTTACTAACCAAAGAAGCACATAAACGCGACTACGTTCTCGTGTATCTCGAAGTATTTTTATGCGAGGAATCCTATTCTTTTTTTCAATTTATATTTAAGTTACTCTTTATAACATCAGCTGTCTGTCAGTGAAAGTCCTGTCAAAATCTGTCCAGCCGTTTCGGAGTTTAGCTGGATCAAACACAGACACAGACTACATTTTTAAAAGTTAGTACCTTGTAACATTCATATTTATAGAGGGGGTAGGCAAAAACCACAAAACTTCACCTGCTACGATCCTTACATACTCTTTTCGCCTCCTACACGCTCATACATTCAAATTTAGGTATATTGCGAAAACTTTTTATGTTGACACTTCAAACATACTCTTGTATAGATAGGTAATCCGGCTATAAGGTAATTAAATGGCATGATCAGAGAGAGAATCAGTTATCAAAACACCCGAAAGAGAATATACGTAGAAGGATAATTCCTAACGGCTAATGGTTTCCGCATTTAGCAAGGATAACTGTTACAAACGGAGATGAACCTGATAAACTCGGTAGGCTGTCCAAATATTTGCTTGAATCAAAGCTATTTCACACGCCGTGTACTGAAAACGTTTAATGTTTGGCTTTGTGTTATTTGTCATTATATAAAACCTAACTGAATAACGAGACTACATGATAAGTCTAAGAAGTTTTAATATGTATATCAGATAGTAACAATTGTGTGTTTGACAGCTGTCAAAACACGATTTCTCATAGATTTTGTATGGCAATAGAAAAGTGTGACGTCATTTATTTACCAACTCAATTGATTAACTATTTATTGATTTCAAAGCAACTAAACATCTTATTTTACAGTTAATTTAAAATTAATCGACTTTACAGACCTAAAATAAAATGTTTTTTTTTTTTTTTACATGTGCATAAAGTTGAATAAACAAATAAATAAATACTTATCAAAAACTGCAAACATAAAAAAAAATACTAACCAGGTCTATCGAAGTCGTCGGCAGTTCGTATTCGTACGCTGTGCAATGCTGCGGGTCTTTGTGACCTGCCTCTTGGTGTCTCAGCGTAAACCAGCAATGTATACTTTCCAGGAGATAAAGCATCTAAAGCGAATTGAGGCTTGTCGTTTCTGACACGGTATACAGCTTCAGTCAATCCAAAAGCAGAGATACCCTGAGATGAGGAAAGAGAATTGGTATTTAAATATACCTAATGCGTAAGAAATAAAAATATAAGATTTAATAAAATGAGCCTATTCTGGTCCCACTGCAGGGCAAAACTCTCGTCTCATACAAAGAAGGCACGAGCATTGCTCACTACGCTTGCTCATGGCGGATTGATTTCCGACTTATATAAATTATAAGTCCAAGTTTCCTGTATGTTTTTCTTCACTGATGTCAGTGATGTCCAAGATAAATTTAGAAAGTACATGTGAATTGAAAAAGTCACACTGGCACTTACCCGGGACCAATAACATCTTAACCATTGGACCATCACGACATAGCAAAAGAAATATGAAACAGAAACAGTAATCAATTTCTCTAATTTCTTTCTAGAATTGGTAAAAGAAAACTTAATCAAATTATTCAGAATTCAAATAAAAAACAACCTTGTTCAAAATCTAATCACAGTTACAAAAAATATCTTATATCTCTTCGTTCTATAGGGCTTCATTTATTGAACGAATCTTTAGCAGAAGATTTCAAGTAATAAAGTATAATTCTCTTTCAAGGTTTGTGAGATTTAATGACAAATTCTTATTTTAAAAATCTTTAATATGGTTGAGTAGATTAAACAAGAAGTAATAAGGTGAACCATAATTTCAGTAAGCCACAAAATAAGCACTGCTTACATTTTGTGCCTCTGAAGTAAGTGAATAAGTACACAAAGAAACACATGTTAACTCAGAGTATAGGTTAACAGAATTAGGGCTGAATCACATAAACACTACTTGACGTCATGCCGTGCATCATAAAACGTTGTTACGTCATGTCATAGAAATCCAAGACAATGCAACGTCGCAACGTTTCACGATACACGGCATGATGTCGTGTCGTGTGTATGTATTTTAGCCCTCACAATCACAATTTTAATAAACCTTACACGAAAAAAGTGTTAAAAAGAACTGCATGCAGAAGTTATAAACAAATATCTGTGATCCAATGAAGCGACCAAAATTCGAGCATGAATTAACCCAACGCGTCATACAAATCTATTCAGGGCAGTTACAGGCATATTTTTGGGTTCGAATTTATATATTTTTGAGACCATTCAAACAGAACACGTTTTACAGTATTTTTGGAGACAGAATGATAAAATGAAAATATTTAAAGAATGGAATAGAAACATGAAAGGATTTTTTTATTTGATAGACAAGGTCCGAAGATTTATAAACGAATATAATAGTCATTAGGAACATAAATCTTCAATATCAAAATCTTTAAAAATAAGTGTTTGTCCAAACCATAAATTGTATGCTTTAATGAAACCGTGAATCCACGACTACTCTGTAAGATTGAAAAATTTACTAAAGATTTCATAGATTTTCTGAGAAAAAATCTAAACCTGACTTAAAAAAAAATCACAAATTTATTAAAAAAAGAACCTACATGACTTTGATGAAGAAGGTATTAACATACAAGAGGACAACATTAAAAAGAATGATCATTAGAATGAAGACACAGAGGGATGCGAAATTCCAGTAGTTAGCACGGCATCACAGCCACGCCGCGCTCACCTGATCATTCATCGTGGAGATCTCATTGTCTTCTTGCGCAGTTTCAGCGCGATGCCGTACCTCCAAAGCTTCGAGTAGGAACCGCTGGGGTAGACCTCCATCATGACCTGGCTCGCAGTGTAGCAGCTCGTTTTCGATCTCGCAGTTGCTTGGCGGTTCAGGGAGTGCTGGGGAGGTGAGGTGTGATGTATGGTTTGCATGCATTAGATGTAAATGATAAAGACAATTTTCTGAAAACTATTTGTTTGGATTAAGCCACAGTACAAGTGCCGCGAGCACATTTCTAGTAAAGTGCATAATATTATGATCCTAAAAAAAACACAAGTGACTAATTAAGATGTGTTTCAAAACAAGATCATTAGTAGTTTACCGCAAAAATTGATCTAATACTCTCAAAAACAAAATTCTCCTACATTAAAGTGTAATAATCTATGAAAGTTACCAGCAGGCAATATCCTGAACAGGCATGGCTCCCGCTGGTTGCCCACGTCGTTGCTCGCCCAACATGCAAGCCAGCCCAAGTCTTCTTCGATGTCAGAGTGTAGACCATGGATGACTGTGCTGGTGGTACCCATCACTGTGACGTTGGCTGCTGGTATCTGCGAAAAGGGTCCCAGATTTTATCATGAGCCAACATTAGATAAACTATATGCTGACTTACTTCAGCTGTTTTAATGAGCAGCTCATTAAGCTGTATTTGGATTAAAATGTTAACCTGGCTTACTTCATGTAAAGCTGAAAACGTATTTATATATGCTCGAAAATTTGTAATACAAGTGAAATAAAATCAATTGATCCAAATAAACCCTTTACAGGCATTTTTAAATTGTCAGTGAATCGGTTAGTTAACGTGTTAAAACTAGTTGTTCGTTCTAAATAGTAGGTTTCAATGAAGAAGATCGAACGACAAACTCCATAGACACACATTAAAATAAAATTTGAAAATTACATATGGAATCTATGGGTACAATGTAACAAGCCTTGCACGGTTAAGAGATTCGGAGTAAAAAAACCTTCTTAAAGTTCTAAGTACTTAGAATATTTGATTCATACCGGTAAAACATCCTTAGTCCCATTGTAAGTCCAATAGAATCTCAAGGGCCCAGCATCACGGCTAGCTGGTGCAGTCACAGAACACCTCGCCCTCACTTCTCCTCCAGGGGCACCGGCTAACTGCTGGATCACGTTGCCAGATGCACATTCTGGTCGAGCTGGAGAGTGAGGATAGAAAAACGTAGTTGTAGAATTTTGGTTGGAAAAAAGGGAAAGCCTTTAGCATTTTGATAGTATTCAATCTACTCTCATTACAAGGTACATACATATATATGGAAGGGGCAGTACTATTTCAGTCTCCAATTGTTAAATGCCTCTCATTAACTAATTTCCTTTTTTACTTTCTTTATTGCTTAGATGATATTGCGTCTGATAGAATTGGCCTTCAGCAAGGAATAGCGTTTTTTCTCATTTAAATTATTGATATTATTTAGTCTTTAAACTTATTATGTGTATTCAAAATAAGCCTTTAAAACCTTATCTATAAATTCAAGAATAGAAACTCACATAGAACATTCAAGGTCAAAGGGTCGCTTAATGCACTACCCTCGGAATTTCTAGCTCGACATCGGTACACTGTCGAGTGATGTCTTTTGAGTCCTCTGATGACCAGCCTGTTGTTCTCTATGGAAAGACCTCCAATTGGATCGTCTCTTATTATGTGGACCTAGATAAAAAAGAAGAGAAAGGTATTTGTAGCAGTAAAACAGCAAGGATAACATTGTTATTTTTTTTTACAGTTTTTCTTTAGTTCAAGACTTATCTCATCATCATCATCGTCATCATATCAGCCTTAAAATGGCAACTGCTGAACATAGGCCTTTAGTTTTCCAATAGAACCTGAGTTAAGACTTATCTGATGTAGTGAAAATACCAGCCTATTATTGTTCTACTACAGAGCTAAGGCCTCTCCTATATCGGCGGCACGCACTTCTCTAGGAGAATATGTGGTTGCAGGCTGCACATGGTGGGCACATGCATGGTGTACACATGGTGTAGGACGGAGGGTACCTATCCATTCGTGAGAATTTCTCTTCTCATACAGAGAAAACGTGGACATTATTTGATATCTGCTCAAGGCTATGATGACGTGCACTTAGAGCAGAAGAATAAGAAAAAGACTATAGTTTAACATCTAGGTAATTAGATTCGACAAAGCTTATAATTTAATTTCCCACAAAGCGGCAGAGTTACAAAGAAGATTATCCAAAAATAATAAAACAATTACAAGTGAAATCCTCAAAGCGTAATGAGCAACTTTTCAGATCCTTTAAATACCAAATATAAAATAAAGCTGATTTATTTTTATGTTTGTTTGTGTGTTTGTTTAAACGCGCTTATCACTGGATCAGCCAGTCAGATTGGAAAAAATCTTTTTGTGTATGATAGCTAGATTTATAAGGAATAGTATCCTAACTAATATTAAAAAATGCGAAAGTAAGTTTGTTTGTTTGTTACCTTTCCACGCCTAAACCACAGAATCGATCATCATGAAATTTTGCATAAACTTTGTCAGGTGTACAGTAAAGGACATAGGGTACCTTTCATCTCGAAAAAAGTAATGTTCCCGAGAAAAATCACAATAACCTTCTTATGATCGTAGATGGCGCCACATGTCTTTCGAATCATGATGGAATTTTAAATATTATTTACGAGCGAAGCCGCGGGAGAAAGCTAGTAGGGTATAAAACATCACGCTACGACAGAGCGAAGCTGTATACTTAACCAAAGATGTAACTTAAAACTGATGACAAAAAAAACCAACCAAGTCGCAGCAAGCAGCTTGTTCTAAAAATAAAGCGAAAACTAATTATGACAACGTACTACGTAAAACCGAACATTATTATGAAGTTATTTGCAAGTATAACAAATTGAATTTTCATGAAGCTACAATTAAATTCTCATTATTGAATCACGCCAACTAAGACTTAGGTACTTGAACATGCCAACTAACTATTTACGCTTAACTTAGTTGAATTTCTTTATAATGTTTTAGATTTAAAGTATGAAATTGTTGGTGTTTTGTGGTGTGGGTGAAGTTTTGCGCTTTTTGAATAGAAGCAGAAGGAATTTTCTTTATTTTTGTAACATCACGCCTGTAATCCCTGAAGGGTTAGACAGAGGTGTATCCATTAGTACACCCACATTCCGCCAGTTATGTTTAAGTCGCATGTAATTGGGGGCGAGCCTATTGCCACAAAAAATACAATTTACAAGAACGACTTTTCAAACTTCCGTAATATGTCATTTAAAAACTAAGTTACTACACTATTAAGAACTATTCAGAAGACAAGTCGATATAAACTGTAAAGTAATTTTATTGACATCTCTAACAGTCAATATACATATTTGCATAAACCTAGCACAAATCGGAAATGCATGGTACCAAAAAAAATAATAATAAAGCTATTATTTTTGTATTATATAGATAATTGGCTGAAATATAATTAAAAAGAACTATTTTATCACAACTATACTTACTTCAGGTCCTTTATAAAAAGTAAAATTCATAGCTGGCGGTGATGCATCAGCTGAACACAGCAGCTCAGCGTTCTCATCTTCCCGCAGCAGACGAGGCTCTTTGGGTTCTACCAGAGAAATCTGGGTCACCGGTGGGTCTGTAAAAAACATTTCATTATCATCAACATCATTTCAGCCTAAAAACGTCCGTTGCTAGACTCTCTTAAAGACCGCCACAAAGACCAGTCCTGCACTGTCCGCATCCAGCCGTTTCCCGAATCCACCAGAAACGTTTGAGCTCAGTTTAACTTAGTAGCGCCCAGTTCATTAAAGGTGAGGCCACAACGGCGAGGCATAGCGTGGATTGGATTGACGAGAATTGAAATCCAGCCGATGCTTTCACACCGCAAGATATTATGTACCGTGCCGACCAGACTGCCACGCGCTGGCGTTCGCAAAGGCTTAGCGAGTTCGATTCACGCACGGAACAAATATATGTAAGGCCACAGAATCTAGGTGGGTCTGGCTGTTAACGTATGTGAGTTTATATATTTGTAAACGCACCCAAAATACATGAGAAATTGAAAAAATAAAACTAAAATGTGATTTTTGTTCAGAAAACCGTTTACTGAGTTCTTATTGCCTAATAAGCAATTTTCCTTTTAAATTCAAGACCAACTTTAAGATTGATTGATTGAAACTGTCACTAACTTTGAAAATTGTGAGACCTTTCAAGCACTTGCTATTCAAACTAATAGTTTCAAAGAACTTCAACTTGAAGATATTAACGTTACATAGAAGCGGATTTCATTATTGAATAACGAAGCCTAATCAGTTTTAAAGGTCATGAAATTTTTCTTATTGTACTGATTTTCGTTCGAAGAATTTGTTTAAAGTTAACTAAAATTATTTATTTCATTAAGGGCTACTTTTTTAATCGTCAGATAACTCTTAACAGAGGGATAAATATGGCGGTTTGACAGCTTTTGTAAAGGAAATTTGTGCCAAACTGTCATATTTATTCATTGGATAAAAGTCATCTGACTTTCGAAAAATTAGCCCTTAGACCATTAAAAGCCTCCTCTAAACGTCATATGCAAGAAGAAACAATTGATCTAGTTATCCATTCCATAAGGTAGGTTCGTATGGAGAGGATGGAAAAGAAACTCCAGGATAACATAAATACATAAGATAGATTCGTAGATTCGAGTAGATTTTAGAACTGGTAACAAGACTATTTACTAAATAACTATTATGTGGGAAACCGATATAATATGCTACTTAAAATTTGATTGAATTATCGTTGCATTTACTCCGGTTTAAATCCTCTGGCTTCAGACAATAGAATCACGTTAGTCAGAATAAAAAAAAGCTCTTTTGCTCTAAGCTCTTTTTGAAGATATTTCGAATAAAACCTAGAAAAACTATCTTTCAACAGCTGAGTAAAGAGTCCAATGCAGAAGGCAATCGTGGCAATAATGTCTGCCTACCCCCATGGGTGAAAGTCGTGAGTTCGTGTGTGTGTATTTACTTATTTTGGAAAAATAATATCAAAATTAAGAAGATTTTTTTGACATAATGTTTAAAAGATGGTTTTATCATTACACTGCACGCTCCCGGTGCTTTAGTATCGGCTACTGACACAACACCGACCATTGTCACCCTAGAGCTCTGCCGCTGCGGTAAGGACAAAGAGCTTGCAGATAAGTGAATATTTCTATTGGGGCAGACAGCAAGAGAATTGTTTATTCAGAGCACGGCTGGTCTGACAAAGTCGGACCTACATAATGCTAGGTCATAGAGTAGGCTGCTTGTAGAAAGCTTAGCGTAGCGTAGCTTTTTTTTAATACACTTGCCTACGAATTCGTCCACGTGGTTGTCAAGTATAACGTAAACTGTGGCTGTGTATCATCAGACACTCGGCCATGTTATGCATATCTATAAACGGTACATAAGACAATTTTCTTTTTAGTATCCGTCTGTTGTTTGTTCCAGTTAATCTCCAAAACGGCTGGACCAATTTGAAAGGAACTTTCACTGGTATTTTGTAAGCAGAAACTCAGGGTACCTTTATTAAAAATTATATATAGGGATACGCGCAGAAAATCATTAAAACTGTGCAGATAACCGTCATTCACGCGAACGAAGTCACAGGCATAAGCTAATATGTATAATAATAGAACTGTGTGTGATCCAGAGCAATATCTTATTATAATTCCACAACTTCTCTCCTTCTTTATCGTGTGGGAAGTAAGGTCTTACGACCCCACACACCCTTGTGTCAGAGTTTCTAAGCCGCCTCAAGGGCTGACATGGTTTGAGTGGAACAGTAAGTCCAGGTTTCCTTACGATGTTTTCCTTCACCGATGCCAGTGATGTCCAAGATAAACTAAGTCATGCCTTGACTAGTTGACCCGGATCGAATGAGGTTAACACAACATTGATCCTGGGTTGGGTAACTGTTTAAGTTTATAAAGGATCAGTATTAAAAGGTCTAAAAATACGACAAAAAAGTTCAACAAAAAAGCAATAATGGCTTCAAAGTTTTGACCCGTCTGCCCCACCCAACTCTTTGTCCCACTTCGAACCTGAGGAGCGGGCAACAGTACAATTATTACGTTGTTTGTTTGTTTTGCAACCCGTATTACTGCATTTCGTACGTGCATAAAATAAGTTTGGCCGAAAAATAACGAATTTTATTTTGTAATTTCCCGCGTGCGATATTAAAACTTGTTTTAACTGTCCCCTGTTTCGTACGGGGATGTGTGAAACTGTGTTGTTTGAAAAATCCGTACAAGTAAATCTGTATGTCTGTCTGACTGTCTATATGTTACGCTTCCACGACTAAACCACTGAACCAATTTTGAATAAAATAAAAATCTCCTCATTTGACTGCCTCTTGGTCTAGTGGTCGCAAGCGCAGCTGCTATGCATAAGGTCTTGGGTTCGATTCCCAGGTCGGGCAAATTGTTATTGGGTTTTTCCATCAGGAATTTCTCAGTAGTAGCCTCGGAGTCTGGATTTGTGCCCGGTTGATGGCAATAGGCTATTACATGGGACTAAAAACATAACTAGCAAAATGTGGGTGTACTAATGGGTACACCTCTGCCTAACCCTTCGGGGATTACAGGCGTGATGTTATGTTATGTTTAAAAATATCCAACCGCGGCCATCTTGGATCGATTTTCATCAAGCGTAGCTAAGAATACCTCCTACTAATTCACCTATCAAACAAAAAAAAAAATCAAAATCGGTCCACCCGTTCATGAGCTACGATGCCATAAACAAACACACCCTCATACACGTCAAACTATAACACCCCGTGGTTTTTGCGCCGGGGGTGAAAAAGAAGCTCCCCTGTTGTCAAAGATACAATATCATTACAAAAATCATCACAAAACTTCGTCCTACTCAGTTAACCTCATAAAAAGATATCAGCTACATTGCTATCTAAACCAACACTTGACCAACTTCAATTGTTCTTCCGCTCACCCCCTCTCGAACAGGCGTGAAGATAAAACATCCCCCTATTCTATCATTGTCAAAGTTAATCCGTCCGTCAGTAATCTCAGGGGTTACTCAAGTGTTTATATCATAACGAAATTATTTCACATCCCTCTACGCGTGTTAGTTAACAAACTTCAAAAAGTTAAATAAGCTGACTGTTAATTCCGACGCCATGTTTACTTGTTGGCCGTATATTGCAAATGTTGGTGCTGGTGTTTGGTTGGCTTTGAGGAAGTTGGGTGTTTTTGGATGTGTCGTGTGGGTTTTACACTATTGTTTTATTTAAATGTTTAAACTTTTTTTGGGTGTAATTTTGTTGTTCTTTATTTAAAATGGAAAAATTAATAAAAAAAAGTACGTAAATTTTTTGAGGACAAGCTTCTGCTTGCAACTTCGTCTGCGTGGATTTCCGAATTAAGCCAAAATCCTTAATTATCCTATATTTTAAGCTAGATCAATATCTTTATTTGTGCAAAATTTCAGTTAATTCTATTCAGCCTTTTAAGCGTGAAAGAGTAACAAACATACATCCACCGTAATAAACTTTCGTGTTAATTTAAACTAGTATTCAAGTGACAGAACTCAACTTTACTTAAGATATCGCCTTACAAGATGGATCAATGAACTAGTGAGAGTCGTGGAAAGGCTCTGAAGGCGAGGGGCGCAGGAGCATAGCCTAGCAGTGGACGGCTTTCGATTTATATACTGATGATGATTATAAAGACTAATATATTTTCCTACCTACTTTTTATAACACCCACACAAATAAAATTCAAAAAAAAAAATCGGCGCATCGTAAAAAAATTACGATGATATGATCCAACGTTGGCACCAACACATTACACATGAGGCCACAAGTACTAAGCCACAGCTTGACAATAAGCGATAATGTTTTAACTTGACGAGATAAACTTGGCAACGAAAGTTGTCCCGGCTTACGTTTTTGAAGTAATCGCATTAACCCGTTTATGTTTAACTTAATGTTATGAGTTTGTACGTTGTCACACTATTTCTGTTTAATATAATGAAGAGGGAAAGTTTGTTTTTGCTAGCTGCGCGAATTTTGTTGTTTCCGAGTTGTCATGTTTTAAACTGAGTGGCGTCGAGTTTAGTTTAGCGTTTAGATTTCAACTGTTTTGACTATAGGGGTGAGCAGTGACTCGGTAACTTTACTAAATAGGCTTTTAAAATGGCGACCCACGGTTGACAATACGATTGTCGCAGTGGTTAAGTGATTGACTGCTGCGCTGTGTGTTGCTGATTGGCTTATCGTATGGAACAAATATTTTTAAGTATGGTATGGTCGCGATAGATGGAAAAAAAGGAGGGAGGCCTTTGCCCAGCAGTGGTACAGTACGGGCTAGTTATAATAATACATTTAGGGAACTGATTCCTACTCTAGAACGATGCCTATAAAAGGCGGTGCGCGCTCAGAAAAGATTCATTTGCTCCTGGGCTTCGGTACGGATAGGTAGTTGTCGACGCGATTTGTGAGTAGTTACAATTGTATTTTAAGTTGTTAGAAGTCTTTTAAAAACTCTGTGAGTACATAATGTTTTGCTTATATATGTGATTGGTGTTTTATTTTTGCGTTAAGATTATGTAAAAGTTCAATAAAGTGAGGTTATTAATTTGTATTTTTGTTTTGTTATTAAATGTTTTTCTACGTGTAAGATAATTGTTTTTTTTTAATGATTTCTGCTGCTGAATCCTAAATTCAGAAGTGGGATTCTTTCGTAAAAACACGCTCACGGTTTTATTTTCGTAGTACCCTCTCGATTTGTAAAAAGAAAACACCAATCAACCTTTTATTTCCTTGTATCTAATCGTTGGTTGTCTGTAATTATGGCCGATACACAGCATAATTCTCGCAACAAGTCGCGTCGACACGATAGGGATCGTAGTCATAGGCATAGGTCTCGCTCTCGGAACAGAGCTCGTTCTAAGAGTCGAACTTATTCACCTCGCGGGTCACGATCAAGAAGTAGAACGCGCTCACGGTCAAATCATTATCCTCGCGATCAAAATGGGGCTATGCAGCTAGCATTACAATCAATTCTGTCTCGTTTAAATACACTAGAAACGGAACGGTCTCCCTTATGTAACGCGACTAATAACCAGCTTGTTCAAAATAGTACGACCCTAAGATCATACACGCCCCCGCTAGGTCAGCCGCAGAATGATCAGGCCCCTCAGGCGCCGTTGTCTGAAACACCACTACCTAGTTCTATCACCGCGTTAAATATACCCGTGTCTGAGATTACAGCCCCCGAAGGATCGAGTGCTAATGCAAATGCCCACGATGTACAAGTAGTATCGGAGTCGGCACGAATATTAGCTGAAGCAATTAGGTCCATAAACTCGGATAGAACTCAAAAGTATTTCGTATCTAACTTTGACCCAACTATTCATGATATAGACGTGTGGTGTGAGGAAGTCGAACGGGCTAGGTCTTCTAATAACTGGGGCGATTCAGAATGTCTATCACGCGTATCAATATGCCTCAAAGGAGACGCGCGTTCTTGGTTAAACGACTGGGTAACTAGTGACCGAACATGGAGTAATTTCATTAAGGAATTCAAACCTTTGTGTCCACGAAAGCTCGATTACGCGAATATCCTATATGATACGATGCACACTACCTCTGATAAATATAGCACGTACGCCGAATATGCGCGAAGGACATTATTGCGTCTTAAAATTGTTAAGGGATTAAGTGACGAACTGAGAACTCTGATAGTTATTCGTGGCATTACAGATCCTCAAGTTAGGGCGGCCGCCGCCAACGCTAACTTACAAATTTATGACTTGGTCTCATTTTTATCTATTTATGTGAAACCTACCCGCACTAAACTTGAGAATCGAAATTCTACGTCTAAACCGGTGCCTCCTAGTCGTTCGTTGCAACTGAGATGTTTTATCTGCCGACAACACGGGCATAAGGCTCATCATTGCCCCAAAAAGCCAAAAACCGATCAAACTTCTAAAGTTAATCCCACTATAACTAACGATGCTAATAAAGTAGTTTGCAATTTTTGTAAAAAACCGGGACATAGCGAAGACGTGTGTTTTGCTAAGGAAAGGTCAGGCTCACGTAATAAGAAAAATATTAATTTATGTAGCAAGCACGTGGCTGGTTCCCCGCAAAATAATGACCTTAAAACTGCCATTATACAAGGCATCCCTGTGGATGTTCTAATCGACAGTGGCGCCTTAAACATCTCACTGGTTTCCTCTGAGGCATTGAAACATTTTACATGTGAACGAAAGCCCAAGCATTGTATTTTGAAGGGAATTAGCGACACTACTATACTTGCCGATTCTTTTGTCACGTTAACGATTGAGTTCGATAATATCTCTATTGAGGCCGATTTTGTAGTCGTACCGGGGTCTTGTATGACTACGCCCGTCATCATAGGAACTGATATTCTAAACCGGGATGGTATCACATACGTGCGGACTAAGGATAAACAGTATCTAACTCGAGCCGTCGGGCAGGACGTTCATGCAGCATCTGTTGATGACATCTCGCAGATCAATACACCCCTTAAGGGTGCTCAACTTGAATGTCTAACAACATTAATAAAACAATTCTCTAGTTACTTCATTTCGGGTACTGCATCGACTACTGTAACCACCGGCAAGATGTCGATCAAAGTAACGGACAATACACCCGTCGCTTACCGACCTTATAAGCTCTCACACTCGGAAAAACTTAAAGTCCGAGAAATCGTGCGCGACCTAAAAGATAAAGGTATTATCCGCGAGTCTAGTTCCGAGTATGCAAGTCCCATAATACTGGTTAAGAAAAAGGACGGAAGTGATAGGATGTGCGTCGATTATAGAGCACTTAATCGGTTGACTGTTAGGGACCGGTATCCCCTGCCACTCATAGACGATCACATAGATAGGTTAGGCAACTATAAATACTTCACCAGCCTTGATATGGCCACAGGATTCCACCAGATTTCCATTGAAGACAGTTCAATCCATAAAACGGCATTCGTCACACCGGAGGGACATTTTGAGTACCTTCGGATGCCCTATGGTTTAACGAACTCGCCCATAGTTTATCAGCGAATTATTAACGACACCCTTCGCAGTCACATTGAGGCTGGTAACGTCCTAGTTTACGTTGATGATGTCTTATGTATGAGTAACAGCGTAGACGAAGGTATTTGTTTGTTAAAAAGGGTGTTAAAAACATTAACTATTTCGGGTTTTTCGATAAATTTACGAAAATGCTCATTTCTATCAATTGAGGTCGAGTACTTGGGGCGCGTAGTTAGTCAGGGTCAGGTTAGACCGAGCCCACATAAAATCCAAGCCCTAGTTGATGCGCCGGTACCTCGTAATGTTAAACAAATACGACAATTTCTGGGTTTGGCGGGATATTTTAGGAGGTATATTCGAGACTATGCAACAAAGACCGCTTGCATAGCACGTTTGATGAAAAAGGACGTAAGTTTTTGTTGGGGTATGGAACAAGAGAAAGCTAGGCAAGAGATAATAAGTTGCCTAACTAGTTCACCTATATTGTCCATTTTCGACCAGTCCTTACCTACAGAAGTACACACCGACGCTAGCAGCATTGGCTATGGTGCTGTACTGATGCAAAAGAAGGCTGATGGTACGAAGCACGTGGTTGCCTACTTTAGTAAAGCCACTCAGGGCGCTGAGAGTAGGTACCACTCTTATGAGTTGGAAACTTTGGCGGTTGTAAGGGCATTGCAAAACTTTCGTCATTATCTAGTAGGGATAAATTTTAAAGTAGTCACCGATTGCAATGCTCTCAAGGCCACTGAAAAGAAGAAGGACCTGCTCCCACGCGTTGCCAGGTGGTGGATCTATTTACAAGACTTTAACTTCAGTATTGATTATAGAAAAGGCACCATGATGGCACATGCGGACTACCTTAGTCGAAACCCAGTCATTACCAAAGTACATCAGATATCTAGGCCACGCAATTGGGCTCAAATTGCTCAGTCGGCAGACGATGAGACCCAAGGCATTTTACAGAAATTACAGGACGGAGAATTAGATTCTAGTCGATATGTCCGTCAAAATGAGGTACTTTATTATCGGTATACACCAGTGGGTGAGGAGGTCAGGCTTCTTTGCTTTATCCCCAAGGGACATCGGTTAAGTTTATTAAGAATCTTTCACGATGAACACGATCACATTTGTGCGGAGAAAACTGTAGACTTAATCCTCAAATATTTTTGGTTTCCCGGGCTTCGCCAATTCGTAGCAAAATATATAAAACACTGCCTCGTGTGTGTATCCAATAAACGTGTACCTAGAGCCCCTCATCAACCGATCACATCTTGGGAAAAACCTAGTCTCCCTTTCCAGACATTGCATATAGATGCACTTGGTCCACTACCCGAATCTAACGGCTATAAATTTGTTTTGATAATAGTAGACGCGTTTACAAAGTTCTGTTTGCTATATCCAATTCGTAAGCAAGATGTAAGTGAGCTTAAACGCACGTTTACAAACGCTATATCGCTCTTTGGCGTTCCTAAGCTATTAGTAGCTGACCGCGGGCGAATGTTCGAATCTTCCGAGTTCTCTACTCTGTTAACTGAGTTCGGTTGTGATATTCATTTTATAACACCCGAAATGCACAATGCCAACGGACAAGTCGAAAGATATGTCAGAACCGTTCTGAATATGATCCGTATTGAAACAAATCATAAACATGCGGAATGGTCAGCAAAACTATGGAGACTTCAACTCATCCTTAACATTACTAAGCAGAAGACCACACAAGCCTCAGCGCTGAAGCTCCTAGTGGGCACTGACGCCACGACACCTATCGTTCGTACACTAATTCGTGACGTCGCCATCGAGATGTCCGACAACCACGAAGGTTGGCGAGAGCTGTGCAGAACAAGAGCTCATCAACTGCTGGCACAAAATCAAGCCAAACAAGATTTTCATGTCAATCGGCAGCGGCGAACACCACGCGCATATAACGTTAATGATCTAGTTTTCGTAATCAAATATTCCCAGTCTACAGGAAAATTAGACCCTGGCATGCGCGGACCGTATCGGGTGATTAAAGTGTTACCCAGTGGTCGCTACCAACTGAAACTCATCAGTGGCTCATATGGTAAAACCACACAAGCAGCTGCCGAGTACATGGTACCCTGGAACGGAGAGTGGTGTCCAGATTCATGTGCGGCCCTTTTCGAGGGTGAGTAATGAATTAGTTTTATGCTGCGAATGGGCGTGTTGCTTTGCCATAAACTTTCCACATGCACATTGTTTTTATTTTCTTCGTTGTTTTTCTTTTTTTTTATTATTATTTAAAAACTGTTACATATAGACTTATTTCTTATGCATAACTTCTATTTAAATGAGTAAGTTGTGGCGGATCAGCTCGCTGATCGATAGATGCATTTAACTAAATGAGGAACTTTTGTGTTGGATGTGCGATTCAGTGATGCCTCCATCCCCACAAACATGTTAGTGGTTACTAACTTAGCATAAAGGACGCGCGATTCAGAGATGCCTCCGTCCACACTTATGAAACCATTTATGCACTAATAACTGATATGTGATTATTATTTTGTGGTTTTGCATAATGGACGTGCGATTCAGAGATGCCTCCGTCCAGATAGACGTACCTATAGTGAGAGGTAATGGTCTATGAACTGTAGCGTTGACGTGCGATTCAGAGATGCCTCCGTCAACCGCAGACAGAGGGGACGCCTTCTGTCTGATCTGTTCACAGGTGCAGCTTCGGATCGGTGAAAGCCCGCTGCGCATAGTTCTTCGAAGACAGGAACAATCATGAGAGCTCTCACGAAGTTTAACGTTTGCTTATATTAAAATTGCATGTTGTGTGTGTGAGATAAACACTGTTGAAACTGTTATAGCAATTTCTAAGACGTGTTCATATTTCAGATGACGAAGTATGTGACCCCAGCACAGGGCCATCATCCAGATCCCTCGAACCCGGTACTGAGATGGCTGGGCCCAGTGGCGACTCTCCAGCTGTAGAGTTGGCTCCATCACCAGCCAAACACCATGAAGACCGCGTCGAGGACGACGCTTCGTCGGGATAGGCCGATTTAGGGAACTGATTCCTACTCTAGAACGATGCCTATAAAAGGCGGTGCGCGCTCAGAAAAGATTCATTTGCTCCTGGGCTTCGGTACGGATAGGTAGTTGTCGACGCGATTTGTGAGTAGTTACAATTGTATTTTAAGTTGTTAGAAGTCTTTTAAAAACTCTGTGAGTACATAATGTTTTGCTTATATATGTGATTGGTGTTTTATTTTTGCGTTAAGATTATGTAAAAGTTCAATAAAGTGAGGTTATTAATTTGTATTTTTGTTTTGTTATTAAATGTTTTTCTACGTGTAAGATAATTGTTTTTTTTTAATGATTTCTGCTGCTGAATCCTAAATATACTAATAATAATGGTAGGTATGGTCGTTGAATTGTATGTAAGTTAATATATTTGTAAACACACTCATGATACAGGAAAAATAAATAGTAGGGGGGCTCTATCTTTATTTTCACCTATGAAAAACTACGTTGTCACCGAGAAACAAAGGCATAATTACATTTTAAAAAAATGTGATCCGTAATGGAAATCAACTCGGATGAAGTCACGAGCAAAAGCTAGTGATCTGTATATACTACATGCATGAAAATCTTAAAGCAACAGTCACCTTATTTTTTAAATAGATGATGCCGTATGCCATTACAATTACAAAATCTTCTACAACTTGCTATAAACTATTTCAATAATGCAATAACTATCTCAAAGCGAAATGGTTGCAACTCACGGAGGGCCACTTATAGCTTCATTTACCTCATTAGGTTTGAGTAAATTAGGTGTGTCAGCCTAATGAATGTAATGGCCGCTGTATTAATGCATATTACATAAGCCACGCTTCGGAAAGCAGGACGTGTTTATCTTAACCATCGTTTGGCAAGATAAATGTTTGAGGTAATGAGCGTTAACTGTTTAGAATAACACGAATTTTTTTTTGAGCCGTGATAGGTTCTCGTTCTTCACGTTTACTCTAATTTTTCAGGGACAAAAAATACATACATAACATAACGCCTGTAATCCCCGAAGGGTTAGGCAAAGTTGTATCTATTTGTACACCCACATTTCGCCAGTTATGTTTAAGTCCCATGTAATATGGGGCGAACCGATTGCCACAAAAAAATACTAATACAAGAACGACTTTTCAAACTTACATATATGTCATTTAAAAACTAAGTTACTGCACTGTTCAGAACTGTTTAAAAGACAAGTTGATAGAACCTGTAAATTAGTTTTATTGACATCGCTAACAGTCAATATTGAGGATTGAGGGTTCAAATTCGGGCAAGTACCAATGTGACTTTTTCAATTCATATGTAGTTTTTAAAGTTTATCTTGGACATCACTGACATCGGTGAAGGAAAACGTCGTGAGGAAACCTGGACATAATTATACCAGCCCGATACTGTCCCACTCAAATCATGCCAGAAACCGTTGAGGCGGATTAGAAAATCTGACACTCTGTGTGTGGGGTCGGGGACCTTACTGCCCACGCGATAAAAAAAGACAATCAATCATATATCATATATCATCATTTATCATATATCAATCATATAACATATATCATTAGATTTCAAAGATAACGAAACACTAAAAGCAATTGCCAAAATCCTAAAAGCAGTTAAAACAGAACTAAGTAATTACTCATCAAATGCTAAATAGCTACTTCCAAGATATAATTTATGCTAACACCACCCCGTATTCCAGTTCCAGCCAGCTATGTTTATAAACAATAGCATAAATACTTCATAATAAACCCGTATTGCGACACTCCGTGTATCATGGTGGAACACGAAGCCTCTAGCTCGCGATAATATTTAAACTTGGGGACGAAGTTGTTGGCACACGACTCGGGCCGCCGGCAAACACCGCCGGAACTCTACCGCCCCCGTATCTAGTGTGTGGTGTGCATTTGATATATCACCCGTAGCTTTTCACTTGTTTTTGTTACTGGGTCAATTATTTTGTCCGCAGTTGTATTGTGTTTGTAAATCGCGTGTTCGGGATTGGCCGTTACAGAATTTATTGCGTTTTGATTTTTGTAAAAACAGCAATTTTTTATCGCGGAAATGTTTGCAAAAAGTTTTTTGGCATAAAATATATCCGTTAACATTAATATTCCGATTGTCAACAGTACGCTGCTTCACATTTTTTTTAATCTATTATAATAATCTATGAAAGAGATCATTCTATGCTAATATAATAAAGCTTGAAGAGTATGTTTGTATGTTTGAACGCGCTAATTTTGAAGTCTCAAAGTCTTAAATCTCAAAAAATCTAAAAATCAGAGGTCCGTAAGTAAATTCACGCTTACAAAGTCGTATGCAAAAGTTAGTTGGGACCTGCATAAAAGCATAAAATATTATGGTGCTTTAGTTCTACTCACACATAACATCCAAGGTGACGGAGTCTTCAAGCGTATGTGCCGGGAACCAAGGGTTTGACACGCGGCAAGTCAGCTGTCTGCCACTGTCTTCACGTCGCACGTGCCAAGTTAGCACACTCTTTGTAACTTCTCCATCTACTTCCACCTGTAGAAGATTAATTGAAAAAATTATGGGCAACGTGTTTTCTGAACTAAGAGGATGTCACCACCAACATCCAAACTCCGGGGTGCTAGTGAAAAATTCTTAGTGAAAGAATCTCAATAACTCTTTGCTCGATTTGGCAATCCAACCCAGGGATAAAATATGGTACAATAAATAAATAAAATATAATATGGGAAAACGGTTTCCAAAACATTCATTCGAGTTTTAAAATTAAAATACCGTTATTTTTACATACATACATACATACATAAACTCACGCCTTTTTCCCATGGGGGTAGGCAGAAACTATAGAACGCCACCTGCTACGATCCTTACATACTCCTTTCGCCTCATCTACGTTCATACATCGATTTACGAGTACTCCGCACCTGACCTTCCTGAAGGACCTCACTAATAAGGTCAGTGTAGGTCTTCCTAGGGCGACCCCTCCCGGCGTTGCCACTGACCTCTGCCATATAAATACCTTTTGTCAATCGTCTTTCACTCATCCTCTCAACATGACCGAACCATCTAAGCATACCCTTTTCTATCTTTGTCACTACATCTCCTTTTAATCCGCAACGGTCCCGTATAACCGTTATTTTTATTTAAAAAAATAAATTTAAAAATTTGTATTTCGTGTTCTACCCTCAGAACTCTTTATACTTATATTTTTTTTACATAGAAAAGTCACACTTCTAGTCTTTCTTAATGCACGCCAGTGAAAAATTTAACTAACCTGTGTCAATGTGGAATCCACTAGCTGTGAGTTAATGAACCACTCAATGTTCGGGGCCGGCTTCGAACCCCGCGTAGTACACACGAAAGACTTGTCCATACCGGCTCGTGTTGAACCACTGCCGGTCACTCGAATGTATTGCGGTTTTACTGTTAACAGAAATATGTCATGTTAATGTCAAAACCAAAGCATTTATTTCAATTAGACCATTTACAGGCACTTTTGAATTCTCACGAAGTCGGTCAGTTAGTCAGAAAGTTGAAGCTAGTTGCTCATTCCAAAACATAAGTAGACCTCTATGGAAAAGAACGAGCAAGAAACTCCATGGACACTCTTTAAATGAGGTTTTTACAAAATCTTGGTTACAATATTCTTGTTCCTTCTTTAAGTGAAAACACAAAAGGTAAAATAATAAGGAGGTAAGCCATAGCAGTTAAGAGATGACTAATACCAACTGACAGCGCCTTTTCACGAACATAACGCGTGAATCAATTCCATTTAGCTCAACCATCTTGGTTATTGTCAGTCGAGGAGTTTTGGAGATATATTTAAAGAGAAACTAATTAAATAGTATGTAACTTAAATATAAAAAAATAAATTATTAATAAATAAAAATAATTATTAATAATTATTAATAAATAATTTATTTATTAATAAATAAATAGATTATTTTTCATTCATTAATTAATTAATTTATTTATTTTTGTGTATACCTTTGTTGGAGATCCTAAATAAATAAATAAACTTTGTGTTCTTTTTGATGTTATAATGTGTGCCAATCTTTTTTGACAATTTCGTCTTACCTTGAAGGTAAAACCTTAGGCAAATAACCTCGATATTTAACTTACATAATTAAGGCATTTTTTATTGACTTTGAATTTGAATTTGATATACCGCGTGGAGGAAAATACTTAAAAAATATTGGACATAGGAAATTGAACTTTAACGACGCTTAATTTGGTTAGTAAATTAAGTGAAACTGATTGACAGGAACATAATACTGTGTTGCTATGCCCGTACAGGATCTATGTATAACTGTAATATAACCTTAAGCCTTATGTGATATCTTTTATAGATAATAATATGATGGAAATAATGATGAATTATGATGGTGAATGAAAAAACTAACACAAAGGTTTAAAAATTTCAACTTGACCAAAAAGTGAAAATAGAATCTTTCTTCTGACCTTAATCGAAAAGGTCAAAGGTCATCAGAATCAAATCTTTCTAAATAACATAGTCTATAAAATTATTTGATTTAATTTATAGAAAATTTTTATAATTTTGTTTTGTTTCAACGTAGACAATGATTTGATTATCTGTTTATCGTAGGCTGTAGACTTAGCTTTCTGAATCCATACTAGTTCAAACAAATATTATAATTAAGAAAGTAACTCTGTCTGTCTGTTACATTCCCATGACTAAACCACTGAACCGATGTTGGTGAAATTTTGCTCGGTTTGAGCTTGAATCCTAAGAAAAGACATACTACTTTTTATTGCGCGACTTCGTCTGCGTCCGCCACAACCGACATTTACGCGGACAAAAGCTACTATAGAAAAACTACAATAATATGGCGCGCCCCTCCATATTACATTTCAATGTGTGTAGTCATATCCATACAAAAGAATTTCTATGTAGTTGTAAGTATTTGTCTTCAGGAGCAGGCCGGCAGATTTGTTGGTCAACTAATCATAACTAGCAAGACCGCGCAAGACAATGCACGTGTCATTTTCATAGAGTATGTCAGTGCAGCGCCACACAAATAATATTGAGTAATCAATAACGCCGCTAGTCTAGCAGCAAATTGCTGATTTGTTTTTGTTTCGAGAGCCGTGTATGTACACACACTAACGTTGTGAGTCTTGTAAATACTTTTCACAAATACTTTCAAACATTTTGAAAACATAGACACGACGAGATTCATTTAAAAAAATAATTGAGGCTGGTATTAATTTACGTTTTAAAGTGACCACACAGGATTCTTTTTATTTTGAACTATGTTACTCGGAACGATGCAAGGATTGTAACGATACCCCATACATCTAAATCGGTTCAGGCGTTTAAAAGTTATGGTGGAATAAAGAATCTCACATACATACATACATTGACCCTGAACACATAACACTCCTTTTTTTGGGGCAGTCGTGTAAAAATGTGGAGGGGCGCGCCATGTTATAATAGTTTATCTCTAAGGAATAATTTAAAAACTCAAGTAGTACTTACAGTATAACCTTACAGTAACTTCTCTGGACTGTGTTTGCAGCAGTGGAGGTTCTACCCTGCACTGCAGCTTGGTGCCAGTCATCTCTCTGGACAGGTTTGGGAGGTGCAACTGAGATACGGAGCCTTCCTTTGTGTAGGCTAGCCGCTCATCGCCCCTGTACCACGACACGTCTGGTGGTGGTTTACCTGAGAAAAAAATTGAGATTGTAGCGACATCTATTGCACAAATTGTTAACTACAACTGACGTTTTCTACATCTCGCAATAGCTTATATCCCTTTTTTTTAAGGTGGTAAAAATCATCAAATGACTCCTTCCGCCCTGGATGGGGCGGAAGGGACTGTCAGCCTATTACTGACTAAAAAACCACCCTGTTCCTTCTGTTGCCCTTTACGTTCCGGGGCCACGGTATCCGGTTAAGACGTCCCGCAACCCCAGCAGAGCTTATATCTCTACAATAACCGTCGGGCAATAGCCCACCAGACACAACAACCGTCCGATTGGAGGATCTTTTCAAAGGAGGATGAGCAACTTTACACCCTGTTTCTTATACCTCTGAAAGATTATGAAAATGAGATAAGTAACAATCAGCAGATGGCTACATTGAAATCTAGTATCATTATCTGAGAAACAGCTCCACATTGGCACCGCTGGCATGGTCATCATTCCAGTTGTAATAATCCATTATTTTCAAGTACTACTTCATTCATTTCATGATAATTGGTTGGTCTTAAGCCGCATCCAATAAAAAGCTTGCTACCATAGAAGTCTTAAATAGGGGTGTACCTACTAATAAATAATTGGATTTATTGATTCTTCTATCTTCTTTACGTTAAGTATGATTCATCATCTGCCCAGCCTTTTCCCAACTATGTTGGGGTCAGCTTCCAGTCTAACTGGATGCAGCTGAATACCAGTATTTTACATGGAGCGATTGCCTATCTGACCTCAACAACCCCTAGGTAAGACTGGTTGTCAGACTTTCAAGCTTCTGACGACTCGTAACGACTGTCAAAGATCCACGTATGCCAGCCGGGACCAACAGCTTAACGCTTAACGTTAAGTATGATTAAGTTACTAAAAAGCACATATTTCATATATAAAAGAAAAGTAATAAATAGATGTAATTTTAATTAGGTTAGCCGATTAATAAACGGCACCACGCACCGCTGCGGAGGGCGGTGGGTGTTAGGCATCAACAGATTTCTTAGAGGCCAATGCGACATGAGATTCGCTTCACCGCCAACCGCGGCGGTGCACGATGCCGTGTGATAATCGCCTTAAACAAACGAGTGAGTCCAACAAGCACCTACATACCTATTTTTTTTCTTAAGTAAACGTCAAATCATTTACGTAATATATCCATTAAGCCACTAAAAGCCACTTTTTAACGTCGTAAACAAAAGAAGCGAATTAAATTGAAAACAAACAGTGGTCTATGATTGTTAAGCTATTTTCTTTTTTAAGAGGATTGAGAACCTACTCAAACATATTCCCAAACTTACCTCCAGCCGCTTGACAAGAAAGGAGCACATTCTGTCCCTCTCTGAAGGGTCCGGCTACGGTCCCCAAGATCTCAGTACCCTCGTAGTCATATATCCGAGGGGATTCAGGGGGAACTGCAAACAAAAACACAATATTTAGAAGAACAATTATTGATACAGATGTTTTTCTTTTTGTTTTTGTTAATGCGTTTGGACAAAAAATATATTTCCTATACCTAATAAACTTTTGGATACAAAGACATTGAAGATTAAAGTTCCGACTCTTTTAAGTTATTTACGAAAATATTTTTTAAATATTGTAACTAATATTAGACCTCGATGACTCCTGCACTGTTGCTCAAGTCGTGGGGGTATGTATGGGGGGTAAACATTATACTTTTACTGTTGCATGTACCTAAAGTCAAAATACTTTACTTTATTTTACTTAGTTTGTTGGGCAGTATGCGTAGCTAACAGCTTCATGATCTGATCTTACACTCCTTAGACCAAACAACAAGGCTATACTTTTTGTTATGTGCGGAAATCGAACTTGCGACACATGGGTCAAAGTCAAAAGTTAAAGTCAAAATACTTATTTCAATTAGACCATTTTACAGGCAATTTTAAATTGTCAAGGAGACGGCCAGTTAGCCCGAAAGTTGAAGCTAGTTCAATATAGCCAATCACTCAAACGGTCAAAAAATAAAAAGAATTCTAGATAAAACCTAAGAAGGTAAAACATTCTCCCGTGTTTCGCACTAAGTGGGTAAACCTTTAGCAGTAATGGACGTTACACACTGTTCAGAAAAGTTACAGGGGTAACTGTGTTCTATTTGTTAAACAATTTATTGAATGTTCTTAGGCCTTATTTACATTGTTCTACTTTGGTTCAGAAAGCAATATGTATCTTACAGGATTTGTTCTCATTCTTTAACCACATTAAGGCATTGTTCAGACCATAAGTACTGCTTAACAATATCACGCCTGTAATCCTTGAAGGGTTAGGCAGAGTTATACCCAATTCTAAACCTACATTTCCCCAGTTATGATTAGGTTCCATGTAATAGAGGCGAGTCTATTGCCATCAACCGGGCACGAATACACACTCCGAGGCTGGTACTGAGAAATTCCTGACGGAAAACCTAATAAGACTTTGCCCGACCTGGGAATTGCACCCAAGACCTCATGTTCAGCAGTCGCGCTTTGCGACCACTTGACCAACAGACAGTCACTGCCCACTGGCCATAAGTATTGTTGGAAGGATATAGCTTAAAATGTATAAACAATTATAATTCGCTTTCAACTAACTGCTGTTTGTGACAGTTGTCACAGTCGTCACAGTCGTCAGTCAGTTGACTGACAACAAGCGTTACGTTTGGTGTGAATGCAGCCTAAATGATTCCATCTACTAATGAATTGGAGCTTCATAGACCATGAACGATCAATGAAAGTACCTAATTCTCTTTCGGAAAACCTCAAACACAATTAACTGTACCTATGTATAACACAAAGTCAATAGGTATCATTTATTTCAATTAGGCAATTAAAAGGCATTTTTGAACGTCATAAATCTATACTAATATGGTGAGGAAAAATTTGTTTGTTTGTTTGCATTAAATAGGCTCAAAAATTACTGAACCAATTTTAAAAATTACTTTACTGTTGGGAAGCTACACTGTCCCTGGATGCCAAAAGCTATACTTATTACTAGAAAAAACTGTATCTGTATCCGTGCGAAGCCGGGGCGGGTCGCTAGTATATTATACAAGAAAAGGAATTGAATCTAGTTGTCCCTTCCAAAAGGGTATGGAGAAGAACGGGGAAGTAATTTTAAACACTCTTTAAAAATATTAGTATAGGAATACAGAATCATACAGGATTACACGTAAAAGCCATAAACAATAGATACATACCTATAACAGTCAAATTGACCCTATAATTTCTGGTTGGTGCATCGACGTAGTCTATCCTGCACCGATAGACCCCCTCATCCTGCCGAGCCACCTTCTCCACTACCAGGTGAGCTGATGATGGATCAGACTCGTTCAGCACGAAGTGGGTGCGAGCACCAAACTCTCCGGCGACTGCCCAGTGGACTGGTGGGCCGTTTCTGAAGTCCACTCTGTAAAAGAATATGGATAAATTAGAAGTGGAAAGCTTTTTTGTAAAAGTTGTTTCTGAGATGAATGCCTCACAAGCGCAACTGTTGATCCTGATTTCGATTTCCTGGACGGGCAATGTGTTATTAAGTTCTGGCATTAAGAATTTTGTAATAGTAGCCCGGAGTTTGGAAATTGGTGGTGTGACACTCCCGTGCCTCGTAACATAACATAACATCACGCCTGTAATCCCCGAAGGGTTAGGCAGAGGTGTACCCAATAGTACACCCACATTTCACCAGTTATGTTTTTAGTCCCATGTAATAGGGGCGAGCCTATTGCCATCAACCGGGCATAAATCCAGACTTCGAGGCTGCTACTGGGAAATTCCTGATGAAAAAACCCAATAACACTTTGCCCGACCTGGGAATCGAACCCAAGACCTCATGCACAGCAGTCGCGCTTGCGACCACTAGACCAACGAGGCAGTCCCGTGCCTCAGTTAGCACAAGAAATCATTGGTACTATGCCTGATCTCTTCCTGTCCTGTCGTGTCTGATGGCCGTCCCATCGTACTATGAGAGTGAGGATAGAGTGAATGTGAATTTATTTATTTATTTATAAAACCTTAACAACTATCATTACAGGATTAACCTAATGTAATAGTGTGGTATTTTTAAAAACTAACAATACTTAATTAACCTAATAAGAAACTTTAAAACATATCTACTACTTAGCCTTAGTTATACCATTTCTCATACATAACGTTAACATTCATCACACAACAACCAACAATAACGTAACATCAACATTAACATTTAATAGTTAATACTACACAAATATATACAATCCAAAACCCTTTTATTATACTTTCAATGGTCGCATAATATAAATAATAGTACCCTTGCGAGTTCACTCCTAGCACATGTAAATACGTCAATTTGTTCGTGAATTTTATTGACAGTGTGTATTGCTCGGGATAAGGGCGTAAATGTAATAAAATAAATATATTATGTAAAAAAAAATTCTAACATTGCATTTTTAACGAAACTAGAACTGCCAATCGGATTGTAAGAATTGTTTAGTCTACGATTATCACAACGATAGTAACAAAAGACCTCACTTAATGCGGGTGAAAGAAAACGACGCGGACCAAGTATTTCACGTGTACCTACATTTTCTTGATTCTCAGTACAGTAAAACTGTGACATTTAAAATAGGAACCAGCACAGCCTCATTCAATATTCTCGGTCAATACTCTCGACTGCCAAAGTGACATTTAAAACAATTGGCAACGTCATAGAAAGGAACCAATACACTGAAAGAATCCGTCCGGTTTCCGCCTTGGAAAACGTCCAGCAACGAGCGAATCAATGGGGGAAATATTTGAGTAGAGACCTGTCACACGAGACCGGCTGTGATTTTGGAAAAAAAAAGTGTTATTGGGTTTTTTCCACCAAGAAATTTCTCAGTAGCAGCCTCAGAGTAGGGATTTGTGCCCGGTTGATGGCAACAGGCACGCCCCCTTTGCACCGGCGAAATATGGTACACCTTTTCCTAACCCTTCGGAGATTACAGACGTGACGAGATGATGATGACGATGTTATAAATAGTAGATAAAAGCCTAATTTTGAATTTGTCAATCAGGCTTGTGCAAGCGTGGTGATCAATACTCGTGCGTTCTCTGTATAAAAAGAGGCCTTTGCCCCGTCGACTGGCATTAAATAGAACGAAAACGGCCTGAGCAGTCGATTCATATAAAATACTGGTATTGAACTGCATCAGGTTAAACCTGAAGTCGACCCCAAGTTGGGAGAAGGTTATGCAGATAATGAATAAAATGAAAATTTGTTCACACAAAATATTTATTTTAATCCTTAAGATACAAGACGATGCTGTGTCTTAAAAAAATAAAGAACTCAAACAGTTTTGTACGTTTGAATTGCAAAATATACTGGCTGATTACTATCTCACTGCAGCTGACAGCATGAACCTTTCATACTTATCATATCAAATCTGAGTTCATTTTTTGCAATCCAACACAAAAAAAAATCCTACCCATAGCTACTATGCTTTGCACCATTGAAAAGTACTCTCTAGATATGAAATACGGGTCGGAAGATTCAAAGGATTTACTCGTTTAATATTTGCCATCCAACTAAGCAGAAATTATTTCCTTAAGAACGTAACACACAGCTATCTGTACAAACGCTTCCAAGTCAACTGCAACGTTACCTAAAGAGAAACACGAACCATTTCACCACCACTCACAAACGTCTGAAAGCGTCCTTACAATGAAGGAAATATTTGCTTAGATCTGGCAAGCTCCGAGTGTTTCCTTCAAAGCAGAATAAATAACTTGGCCGCCACTGTTTTCTCAGGGGAACTTATATTAGGGAGTGTTATTAAGAATCTTTGTTTTTTGCTAGGTCTGTTTTTGTGGTCGTAAGTGGATGTTTTGGCGGGGAGGTCCAGATAGGTGTTTGTGATATCTATTGGAAAGATTTTGAATGGATGTACTACATTAATAAAACAAATGACTCATGTTATGTTAGTTGAACTAATATTTGTAGAATACATTAGGAAAGCTTTGTATCGATTTTGTGGTTAGGTAATACTAAATGAGTCCACATTGCTTTCGACTTACAAATCAACTAGCGACTCGTCCCGGCTTGGTGCAATGTAGACACATAAACCTTCCTCTTGGATCACTCTGTCTATTGAAAATTGCATTAAAATCTGTTGAGTAGTTAAAATATCAAATCTTTACAATGTGACCTCTTTATATTATTATTATGCTAAGTTTATATAAATAGATAAGCTACGTCATAACGCATTTTTTATTTTATTTTAGTGTTAATTAATGTTTAAAGAGAACATTTTACAGAGTACCTAGTTAACTATTGTTCGTTGATCTATAAATCTACGCACTGAACGTCACAGAAACGTCTACTCAAAGCTTACATACTAATAATCTTATAACATAGTTTCAAGGAAGTACTAAACCAGCTTACAGTATCACGATATTACTTCATTACCAGCTGCACACCCAATTTTACGCCTTCTCAACACTGTTATACCCCAAAACGCAGTATCGGCTAATACCTTGACCGCTCGAGACAAGTTGGAAGGCGGCCAAGTGAATGTACACATTGCAGGCAAGACAACGAAGTAACTAAGATTTAGACATGCATAAAATACATTTTAAATTAGGAACAATAAACATGTTAGTCGAGACACTTAGAAAGTCTAGACAGAACGTGTGATTCTCTGAATTTTTAGTATCGAGGTTACAATTTTATATTTTTATTCGAGACGGGATTAAGCGATTTAATTTGATTGAAAATGGTTGATACCACGTGATGTTTGTGAGCAGTGTTTTCTTTTATTTTGTGTTAAACTATGAAACTTCATAGCGTTACTAGGCGACTTGTTCTGACGTCAGTTGAGCATGGTGCTGATCTACGCTTCATGATTGTGAACGAGCGCTGTCAGTTGGGATTGGTCATCTCCTAATTGCCATAGTTTACTTACATAATAAAAACATAACATCACGCCTGTAATCCCCGAAGGGCTAGGCAGAGGTGTACCCAATAGTACACCCAAATTTCGCCAGTTTTGTTTTTAGTCCCATGTAATAGGGGGCGAGCCTATTGCCATCAACCGGGCACAAATCCAAACTCCGAGGCTGCTACTGAGAAATTCCTGATGGAAAAACCCAATAAAATTACTTTACTTAGTTACGTTACTTTAGTTAGTTTACTTAGTTCTTTCATATTATTATTTTTTTCATAAAGGAAATAATTTAATAACTACCAGGCTGTCATGAATTCGAAGGGCCTTTAAAAATAACAAATATACCTAATGTCTACGAGACTAGTCTGATCTGCTGAAATGCAGAGCGTGTGGTAAGATTTGGCCAGCCGCCAGCGTCGGAGCCTAGGTTCGATGCTAGTGCGCGGTAATGACCACCTGATCTTGTAAGTTAGCCGCCTAACTTGTTTTGTAATTAATCGGCTTTGTAACTTTTGAGTTAAGAAAATATTCGTTCAGGGAGTTTTAGGGCTGATGATGAGTATTCATCATGGAGAAACCAGTAGAAAACATAAAAAGAAAACCCTTAAAGCTTCTGTTGGTTAAGTTGAGTTATTTTTATTTTATTTTATTATTTTTTTTATTTATTCGGGAAAATAAACAGTTATACATTAAAGTCTTATACTAAGGTAAAAATATACAAAAGTAATAAATGTATAACCCACGACATTTTCCACAGCATATTAAAAGTTATATCTAACAGTGCGCTATATAAGCTGTTAAAACATAAAAGTAGCGAACTTAAACATAGACAGGCATACAAACAATAGAGAAAGAGAGAGGGAGAGAGAATGAGTAAGTGTTAAACTAACTATTATAATCTAAAATTGTCTTGTAGATTTGACTTTTAAATTTATGGGCGGTGACAGAAAAGAAGTCGTTGTCTTCAAAGATTTTGTTATATTGATTAGTAAGGCGGCGTAGGGGTGCTCGCAAGCCTGCATTTGTACGGCAAGAACTCACTGCAAATAAAGGTCTTGCGCGCACCCCACGGCAAATCGTTGATCTGGGTACAACATAACTGATTTTGTTGCGAATGTCAATACAATCATAAGTATTGCAAAGATCAAACAAGAACATTGTTTCTAATATAATTCGCCTAGACTTTAAACTCTGCAGCTTATACTTCTGCAGTAGGTCATTATAGGATGCATAAGTACGATAGCATCGAAAATGCATGGCCTTTAAAAACTTTCTTTGTACTTTTTCGACCATATCGCAATATTTACCATAGTGGGGATTCCATACCGAAACAGCATACTCTAGCTGAGAGCGAACTAACGATTTATAAAGATATAAATACGTAGAGGATCGGGTAAATACTGTAGCCGTTCTCATAATGAAACCGAACATACGGAAGGCGTTATTAACAATTTTGTTAATATGGGAATCTAAATGCAGTTTGTCATCCAAGAGAATTCCAAGATCACGGACTAGGGTTTCTCTTTTTAGGTTTTCGTTTTTTAAAGCGTAGGGATATAATATAATGTTTTTGTTTTTGGAAAAACTAATGACATGACACTTGGATACACTAAGTTGAAGTTTATTGCGTGTACAGTATGCAGAGAACGTGTCTAAATCCTCCTGTAAGAGAGAGCAATCACGGTGACTTTTAATAGACCTAAATATTTTAATGTCGTCAGCGTACAAAAGTAATTTTGAATTTTTAAAACATGTATCGACGTCGTTGATGAATAAAATGAATAGGAGAGGTCCCAAAATGGAACCCTGCGGTACTCCGGAAGTAACATCTAAAGTGGAAGAGCAAAAACCGTTTATTACAACTCTCTGTGTTCTATTGCAAACATATGAATAGAACCATCGTAAGAGGTCCCCACGTATCCCATTAAATGCAATTTTATGTAAAAGCAGTTCATGGTCAACCTTGTCAAAGGCCTTTTTGAAATCAGTATATATGGTATCAGTTTGAACACGGGCATCCAAGTTGTTAAACAAATAATCTGCAAAGGTCACCAGGTTTGTCGCGGTTGATCTCCTTTTGACAAAACCATGTTGCTGTGGTAATAAAACGTTGTGAAGAAGAGGGTACAATTTATCGTGTACTAATCTCTCAAAAACCTTTGACAAAGTTGACAGTATGGAAATTGGTCGATAGTTCTCGACGTCATGCCTAGGTCCTGACTTATAGACTGGGGTTATATTAGCCAGTTTCCAAGCTTGTGGAAATATCCCTTGTAAAATAGATAAGTTAAATATGGTACACAATGGTGTACAGAGATTAGTGGCGGTGCTTTTAATAAAGATTACTGGTAAGCCATCTGGCCCAGGTCCTTTAGAAGGATCTAATGACTTGAGCCTACTTAGTACATCAGCCACTGAAAATTGAATGTGACTAATCAGCGAGCAGTTAGAGGAGCAATCGGTATGCGAGGGTGGTACACTTTTTAAGGTAGATGGTTCATAAACAGAATTAAAGAAGTCAGAGAAAACGTTGCAAATGTCTTCTGGGTTATTTGATGACTGAGTTTTGTATTTCATAGTGGAAGGAATTCCAGTAGTGGATTTTTGCTTAGAAATAAACGTCCAGAAATGTTTAATATTGTCTTGAATACCATCCTCTACAGAAATAATGTAATTTCTGTATGATTCTTTGCTCTGAGACTGAAATCTTGTGCGGAATAGTGAAAACTGCTCGTAGTCAGACAAATTTTTGTAAATTTTCCATCTAACCCACGCTTTGGATTTGTTTTTATGTATGTGTATAAGAGATTTAGAAAACCACACGGGAAACTTTAGAGACCTACTGACTACCAAAGGTACATGCTTTCTTATTATGCCAAAAATAATGTTATAAAACGTGCTTACATACTCGTCAGGTGTTTGATCATTTAAAAACGTATCTTCCCAATTAATTTCTTTTAAATCTTGGTTAATGTTATCGTAATTTGCTTTAAAGTAATTATATTTTTTTATTGTCTTACGAACCATTGAATTATTGGGTAATGAAACAGATATTAACACACAAAGTGGGGGATGGTGATTATCTATCTGCAGTAAATAATCAGTGGGCGAGTATGTAGTGCAGTCGTCATTACTAATGACCAAATCTAATATTCTCCCATTTGGATTCTTTGCATTATTAAATTGATGAGCGTCGAGAAAGGACATGAACTGACCTAAGTAAATGCATGTAGGAGAATTACCTCTACAAGTCTGTGCAGTTTGTGAGGTACCCGTGGCGCACGTGATCCAGTCAATTTCGGGCAAATTATAATCTCCTAGTAGATAAAAGTGTTCAGGATTATTATGCCCAATTGAGGATTGTAACAAATCTAAATATTCAACATATATACTTTCAGGTGTTCTGGGCGGTATATAGACTGCAGCAATTATTAAATTTCCACCTCGACCCGAGCACGGTAACTGTATTAATATGTGCTCAATGTGCGTATGTATAGAGGAACATGGAAGTAATCTTACTGAGCGCAGTCCTTTTAATACAGCGACGAGAATGCCACCGCCGTCTTTTTTTTTTGGTGGCAGCGCGATCTCTGTCACATCGATGTACAGCATAACGTTCGTCGATGAACTCGTTGTCAGCTATATCGGGCGTCAGCCAAGTCTCGGTCAAGATTATTACGTCATAACAATTAGCAAGTATATTCATATATAGTATAATATGCAGTTTCGTACGGAATCCCCTACAGTTTTGGTAATATATTATTAAGTTATCTGTCATTGTAACATTGAGCTATCCAGAATAAAATAATGCCAACATTATCCATTGTAAATATTAATATCAATAATAGTATTGTAACCATAAGACATTCAATAGTTATTAATACAAAGTAACCCAACTTCATACGTAAAATGCAATATAGGCAATATGGTGGCGCATAAAACAAAGGCTTGACCATCCAAAGATCAACCAATAACAATAATATCTTAGAAACCAGCTGTAGTTTGATAAGCACTAAGTAACAAATGTAAGCATAAGCAAAGCAATCAATCAGATAGACATAATACAGTGATATAATAATGATAAATATCCGGATTAGGCAAAACAAGAATAGGAGAATCGGTTGGTATGATGATGTGAGGTTCCGCGTGCTGACAGTGTCAATGGTTAGGAACTGGAGACCTAGTTTCCGGTGAGCCGGGTTTAATTTTTGCCAAGTCTTGAACAGTTTTGATGGCGAATGCTCGTGCTCCTTCCCTTTCCCTAGCAAGAATGGTGCCGTTCTTAACCCACACAAACTTGAAGTTATGCTTGGCGGCTGCAGTACGACACTCACGAAACAAATGCTTATTTTTCAGAGTCAAATGCTCATGGACGTAAATTGGTAATTTTGAGTTTGAGAAGCCAAGCAAATCAGCATTCAGGTTTTTAAATAATCTGCAGGCGCTGAGCATATTGTCTCTGAGTATTCGGGAAGTAAATTTTACAATAATATTTAGTTTAGTTTTAGTTATGCGGTTCATGGCAATAGGCTCGCCCCCTATTACATGGGATTTCAACATAACCGGCGAAATGTGAGTGTACTAATGGATAGACCTCTGCTTAACGCTTCGGGGATTATAGACGTGATGTTTTGTTAAAAATGACAAGTTGTAGATCGTATAATATTTTAAGGCAGGCTTCTTCTGGGTAAGCTCACTCCATCGTAGACTTTGTCTATTTCACATCTGACCTAGACTAGAGTCAAGAGCAAACCCAAATTATGCATAAAATAGTAGTATACAGGGTCATTGAAAATTTACCCGAAACCTGAAAAGGGGTCATTGTGCTCATCATTATGAGCAACTTTTACTATGGGGCCAACCCTGAAATCATGAAAAAAAAATCAGCTGTTCCCTACAAAAATGCCACATAACAAGATCGTAATGTATGGATCAGCTGTTTTTTTTTCACATAATTTCAAGGTTGGTCCCATAGTAAAAGTTGTTTATAATGATGAGCACAATGACCCCTTTTCAGGTTTCGGGTAAATTTTCAATTACCCTGTATATTGTACATAGTAGCAAATTATAACAGGTATAAAAATACACATAGCAAAGCTGAATGTAACAGGTTCTTCTATTTGCTGAATGTGACTAAGTTTGATGAGCAATTTGCACAGTTAACAGTTATGTGCTATGTCTTATTACACCCTGTATAAATCAATCCCTGTTCTTGTCAATACGACAAGAGCAAGTAAAATGGCGCCTTAAGTTCTACCCTCAGCTTGAATGCTAGCATATCACTTGCAAACACCTTTCATTTTCCCACACACTATCTACACTTCTTACTAGAGACACAGAGTAGATAGTTTATAGAAGCTCAGGTCACTCCAGCAATCGTACACGCGCGCACACATAGACAGTCTTCAGAATATAGTCAAGTGCAAAAGCGAAGAGAATTCTATCTGTACGTACGCGTCTGTGTGCGTGCGTCTGTTTTCAAAGCCAGCCGAATCTTCTGACATTTTGTGCTGTGGGAGACACTGAATACTTGCAGGAAACTTCAAACTTAGGAAGCTTGATTTTACAGCCCGATGTTATTCCTAGATGTTAAATTACGTTTACTGAGACGTGCTACTTGGTTTTATTGCAAGGAATAATATTGAACACTTTGATTAATTAAGAAAATAAAAATTATTATCTTTTTCTATATACATAGATCAACAAATACAAAAACCTCAAAGCTATATGCTGGGACCGTTTAAGATTAACAACTAGAGCCATAGCTTTTAAGCTGTCACCTTATTTTTTGGGTCATTTTTAAGGCGTATTTAAAGTGTATCTCTTTATAATAATATGTAAAGGAAGACCTAGTAGTTCAGTGCAAAAGCTGGCTAGAAAATTGAAGCAGTTTACTTGTCGAGTTTACTTTATCATCATACGCCTATTTGGCAAATTGTTTTAGCAAGCAATATATCTGACCCAAAGATTTAACGACACACATTTTACGACATTTAATTTTCCACTTAAAGTAACCAACTTAAATCTTACAGAATCACAATTGAGTTAAAGCATCTCAGCATCTAATAAGTCAAGCAAATTGCAATTAAGTGGGCCCACGTTCAGTCTGTGTCAAAATTTAATTTAGAGCTCAATCCCCCCTTCCCCCCTCCCTTTGGTCTTGACTCCCCCCCTCGCGGGAGACGCGGAATGATGCTGCGATTAATTCAAAATTTCAAATTGAGTTATCCGTATAATGTAGATCTAGTTCGGTTAGAGTTGCCAGGTCAAAGTGTTCGGGTAAATAAATCGTTTTTAATTTTTTTTATGGTGTGAAGCAAAAACTGTACGCCTAAAGGTATGATTCCGAACCACGCTCCACTCAGCAGTGCTGCGGCAACAGTGCTGTCGCAGCAATACTGTTCCCCGTACAATCTCAAAAAAACAATGTCGCGCAGCAGTGTTGCCTGCAGTTGCTACCTAGCTCGGAATGTAATTTCATTTTAGGCTTATAGAGATTATATTGCTGTGTGCAGCATGATTCGGAATCATACTTTAAATGTTGAATTCATCGATTGTCATTGCGTTCCTGTAGTACCCAGACTACCCACATAAACTTTATGTTTTGGTTAGCCGTTGGTCCTGCACCTCCCCAGTTGTGTCGGATTGCCGTGCTATCGGACTACGAGAGTGAAAAAAGGAAGGATTGCATCTGTTGTATATTCGGATAAGGCTGTGTGAGGGTGCGTGCCTGCGAGTATCGATACTGAAGCAGCAAGCATTGTGAGTGGCCAGCTGTATAACCTTAAACATGTGTAAGTTTTTGTTTTAATCCATACGAGACTTTGTTCCTGACAAATCATCGTATCATACATATTTTTTTTTTATTATAATTAATCGATATTTATAGAACCAGCTTCTCTGCCACTACCAATAAATTATTACAATGAGTGTTTAATGTTCGATGTTAGAAAAGCAATTTAGACTGGAGTAAACTTTTGTTTAATATCAATTAACACAATGTTAATAAAATTACTGTCACCAAAACTGGCTAGAAATTACCAACGCAGGAACCGCAAAAATGATTTATGAAACTATTTGGTACAGTCAGTGCCATAAGTCAATTGATATTGTTAATTTTAAACATTTATACTAATAAGATAAATATGAAGAGTTTCCTGCATTGCTTGTGTTTGTTTAAACGCGTTAATCTCTGAAACTAATAGTAAGATTGGAAATTTTTGGAATGGAATATTTTTTGTGTAATAGCCAGATGCATGAGGAATAGTATAGGCTATATAACATAACCCTAGGACCCCAGAGCGGCTAGGCTGCGGGTTGTTCGAAAGAGATACCGCGCCCCCGGAACGCAAAGGGCACAAGAAGGACCCCAGAGAGCGGAGCAGTAACTAAACACGTAACTTAACTCGGGTGCAAAAAAAACACGAATACGAAGTAACGGGTAAATGCTAGTCATCGATAATAATACTCCATTTTTAATATTATCAGAAAAATAATGACAGTTAGTGCCCTTCGTTGGTCTAGTGGTCGCAAACGCGACTGCTGTGCATGAGGTCTTGGGTTCGATTCCCAGGTCGGGCAAAGTGTTATTGGGTTTTTCCATCAGGAATTTCTCAGTGGCAGCCTCGGAGTTTGGATTTGTGCCCGGTTGATGGCAATAGGCTCGCCCCCTATTACATGGGACTAAAAACATAACTGGCCAAATGTGGGTGTACTAATGGGTACACCTCTGCCTAACCCTTCGGAGATTACAGGCGTGTTGTTATGTATGTAGTTAGTGTGCAGTCTTGAAGTGACTGCATTTTATGTGTTATTTTTTTCACTTCTCTTGCAAATCGTATAAATAAAATTTTATTCAAAAACCTACCTACCCACCTACTCCATCTTTATTAAAACTATTAAAAAAAGTCGCAAAAACAATTTGTGACCAAGTAGAACGTTGAAAGTAATGTGTCGACAGTAAGATCGTAAAGTTCACTGAGCGACGTCTGAGCTGAATTTTAAACGTTATCGACATGACCTGCATCGTGCGGCGACGTACCATATTCATCCCAACAGTAGCGTGACGTGTCTGGCTTAGGAAATCGGGATTGCATGAATAGGAACATTTTAAACTTAGTTATATTTATAGATTTTTATAATTCTTCTGTGAATGTCAAATCATTTTATTTCAATAAGGCCATTATAAGGCCCTTTTGAACGATATAAACAAGAAAAAAAAGTAACTAGTTGCTCCTTCGAAAGGTAAGGAGAAGAAGAACAAGAAACTCCTTATGTACTCTTATAAAATCAGTACATAAAATAAATAGGTATGTCTGTGAACTAAATGGCCCAACCGATTTTAATGCATTTTTTTATCCTGATTGTGTGGGTCTCTGTATGGTTTTGATTTACAAAATGATCCAACGAAAAATTGCAAAGAAATCCTAACTAATATTATAAATGCGAAAGTAAGTTTGTTTGTTTGTTTGTTACCATTTTACGCTTAAGCCACTGAACCGATCATCCTAAAATTTTCCATATATATTGCCAGGTGTACAGGAACGAACATACCTTTAATCCCGAAAAAAAGTACTGTTTTCGAGGGAAATCATAAAAACGTTCTTATGATCATAGATGGCGTCACGTGTCGTTTCGAATCGAAATGACAGGACATGGGTATTTTTTTTCCGCGACTACTAAGTCGCACACAGACTACTGTGACCGCTATAACTGAAATTTACGCGGACGAAGACGCGGGCAAAAGCTAGTATTTAATATTTTGGTGAAAATTCGGGTAACATAACATCTTTTAGATCCACTAGTTTTAATATCTCTCAATACTGTTCCGTCCAAAAGTGCAACACCTGCACAGTCAAAATGTATGGAACAGATGATATAATAAAAAAAAATCCCCACCATATTCCTTCCACTATGTATATCATGGTTAACAAACAATACTGAACAAAGGAAACAATACTGTTTGAGTAAGATCGTAAAGTTCATATTGCAATAAACTGCAAGCTTCATTGTGGACTTAATTCCATTATTTTGTTTCTTTAGTAAGCATATCAAAATATACTGCACTATTATATTGCACGACTGAAGACAAACTGAATGAATTCCTGCAGAAATGGAAAGAGGAAACACGGAATCGGGAAAGTGAAATAAATATTTTATTGGAACTAAAAACAATGAAATGGAAGGAGTGGAGGATATCCCCCCACTTCTGGCCAAAAGCGCAGCAGTGGGATATAATAGGAAACAAAAAATACATATCATATGAATAATATATTTATCTATTTCGGTTTATAATAAATAGTTACTAATCTTCTATCTTATATAATTACAAAATCATAAAGCTGAAGAGTTTGTTTGTTTTAGTGTTTGAACTCTCCTATCTCTGAAACTGCTGGTCCGATTTTTTAAATTCTTTGACTCAACATCGTGAAAAAATCTGGACTTGTAATTAATGTAAGTCTGAACTCGACAATCCGTCTCAAGTAAACGTAGTAATCAATGCTCGTACCTTCTCTATACGAGAAGAGGCCTTTGCCCTGCAGTAGGACAGTAATCGGCTGGTCATCATCTGCCTAGCCTTTTCCCAACTATGCTGGGGTCGGCTTCCAGTCCAACCGAATGCAGCTGAATACCAGTATTTTTACCAGTGTATTTGTTTTTTGTAGTAATGGGCTGGTATTCCTGATTTTTATAGAAAGCTGCATTATCCCTGTGTATATATTTATTATCAAAAAATTGAGAAGATAACACAAATGCAATACTAATAACTATTTGCCTGTTGGTCTAGTGGTTAGTGGCCCTGACTGCTAAGCTGGAGGTCGTGGGTTCGATTCCCACCCAGGACAAACTTTGTGTGATGAGCATGATTGTTAGTTCTTTGTCTGGGTGTGATTTATCTATAATAAGTATGTATTTATAAATTATATAAGTATGTATATCAGTTGTCTGGTTACCATAACACAAGCTCTGCTTAGCTTGGGATCAGATAGCCGTGTGTGAGTTGTCCCAAGATATTTATTTTATTTATTTTATTTATTTCAACACCATTGAAAAGTACATTTTACAAAATCAACAACTCATTATTCCGTCCCTATTCCTTTTCTCCTACTACGACTTACAAATATACAATTAAATGTTTTAAACAAAATGCAAGACAGATCTTCTTGGAGATAAATAAAAGCTGCAACGTATCGCTGCATGCATATGCAGTGAGCTTGTAATTACTCAAGCGTCGTCGTCCACTAATGCGCTGTAACTTGCGGAATTGCTGCGAATCTCTCAGACCTAGCCACGTCTCCTAACGTATTTATTATGTATTTCATGAATTCTACTGTCACTAGTGTTTTCTGGGATTATTGGGGCGCGTTCTTGCGGGTAAATATCGACTATCTATCTATCTATCGGTAAATATCACTATTCTGTGGTACGAAACTAAGTCGCTTCCCGCCGTCTGTACGCTTAGATCTTTGAAATTCCGCAACAGATTTTAATGTGGTTTTCATCAATACATAGAATGATTCAAGAGGAAGGTTTATAGTTGGTGTCTACACTGCACCCGTGCGAAGCCGGGGCGAGTCGCTAGATTTTTATAATAAACTAGCTGTCGGCCGCGGTTACCCCCCCGTCTTTGGTTACTACTCCGCTCTCGTAGGTCGTAGCGTGATGCCTATAGCCTATAACCTATAGCCTTCCTCGATAACTACTCTATCTAACACTTAAAGAATCATTCAAATCGGACCAGTAGATTCCAGAGATTAGCGCGTTCAAACAAACACTGCAGCTTTATAATATTAGTATAAATTTTAACTTAGATGTACCTTTTTCTACTACCAACTAGGCAGTAGAAAAAGGTACATCTAAGTTAATATCCAAATATAGTTCCTGCTGTACAAAGTGGAAGAGATATCGACGCGTAATCTGACTCCATGATTGTAGTACATGATTATGGAGCCACAGAGCAGAATTTTTCCGCCGTTTATTTAAAAAATACAGCTATTCATTTGCGTCTTTTATAAAAAAATAGCTCCACAAATTCCACACACACCTTTTGTTTTACATTTGTTGTATAAAACCGTGATTTTTATTAAAAATGCGATGAAAAAATTTGACAGTAGATTTGGTGTAGAATCATCTACCGAATATTTAGTAAAAATTTGCTCATCGATGTGTTTTTTCACAGTGTATTATTTTGATAGTTAAAGTCAAATTATTAATTTCATTAAATCATTAACAGAAGACCATTAAGATTTAGATATTGTATTCTATTAATATTACTGATAAGATTTGAGATATTAAGTTCTTGCTTTTTAGCCCTCTTCCTCTCTCTTAAGTATAAGTCACTGTGCCCGACAGGGTCCATACTATAATCATTCTGTACATTTATAATTGTAAGACCATTAATGTACATTAAGGAACGCAATAAATGATTGATTGAAAGAATGACCATAATAAAAGATAATTTACGATAAAAAATATTAATATACCTACTTGCCTCTTCAAAAAGGCGGTTTATATAAAAAAAAAAACATACTTTTTCATCATGCAATACTATAGAGGTACTAAAGCACCATTACTCAAGATTTACGCGTTTTTCAAGCAAGTTGGGATGTGAACTGATTGGTAGCGAAGTTGGCTGGGCTCGTGCCAAGTTCCCCATACCAGTTAAACGTTAAAGACTACTTGTCGGGGCCGCTGAGCAGGTTCAGTGGTTTTGGAAATACCATTTGTAACAGACTTTGCATTAAAACGAAGAAGTTTTATGTGTAGACATTTTTTGAGAATAATAATACTAGCCTATTATTGTCCCTCTGCAGTCGTGTAACATGTCCCACCATCTTTCCATTTATTTGCATTCCATAGTGTGTAATCTTCTCGCCAAGCTGCTGCATAGAGTTGAATTATAATACATTTACAGCTTATTATTGTCCCATTAAGGGCCTCTCTTCATACAGAGAAGTCACGAGTATTGATCACCACATTGATTTCATACTATGTTAGTCCTAAATTAATCTTTATTAGTTATTTATTGTAACTCCAGGTTTCCTCACGATATTTCCTTCACCGA
The DNA here is from genome assembly GCA_949774945.1 of Hoplodrina ambigua. NCBI lineage: Eukaryota > Metazoa > Arthropoda > Insecta > Lepidoptera > Noctuidae > Hoplodrina > Hoplodrina ambigua. The sequence continues at coordinate 1,296,541 of OX458982.1, forward strand.
TATCAGTATAGCCAAGATAAACTTAGAAAGTACAGTATATATATATATCACAGTATATATGTTTTATATAATAATAATATAGCAGTATATTATTATTATATGAAACAGCTGATTTAATAAAAAAAAACACAATTGAAAGGACTAAAAATATGTACTGAATTAATTATAAAAGTATTTGCTACTATGTATCTTCAATCATGTAAATATTATATGTAAAACAATGATTGTCTTAAAATAAAACTAAAAACACTTATTTCAGAACATGTTCATAATTTAATAAACAAACTGTTATGTTAATTTCATCACACAAATAGATAAGGCCACTTGAGATTGTTCTCAAAAACACTGCAAATTCAGCAATAATTTATACAAAACTTTTTCAATAAATATTTAGTTCACAAAGCCTACTTTCGAAGTATCTACAATTCAATATCTATGTACTTATTTATATATTGTGCTTGTTTTATTGATGTTGTTAATAGGCCAGTGGGTAGAAAGCTGACTGAAGTATTTTAGTTGTGGGTTTAATTCTCAGGTAGCACCAAATTTTATGTGAGTTAAGTTTAAGTGCCTCAAAAAGGTGATAAGTGTTAACAATAACTAAGGCGACTGCTGAGTGAGATGATGGCTTCGATATACAGATCGGGCAAATTTTATTAACATACATAACATCACGCCTGTAATCCCCAAAGGGTAAGGCAGAGGTGTACACCTATGATATGTCGCCAGTTATGTTTAAGTCCCATGTTATAGGGGGCGAGCTTATTGCCAAAGTAAATTTTATTGACTTTTTATTTTTTTAGATTCTCAGTACCAGTTCAGTAAATACTGGTATTCAGCTGCATCCAGTTAGACTGGAAGCCGACCCTAACATAGTTGCTAGGCAGATTGTGTTTTTTAAAGATACTTATGTAATAGTTGCTATTTATAATACACAAAAAAGAAGAATAAATAAATTACAAATGTCAAATATTTTTAACAAGCTCTTGTTAACGTCTGTTGTTTGAGGTAACAGGGGCGCGAAATGTCACGGGTTCTTAACCCGGCTTACGTAAAAGTGCTAGAGTTTCTTTAATGATGTTATTTTGTTAGGGTTTCTCACCTATTTTTACACGCTTTTAGAGGTGTGTACTCACTGTGGGGGCTTGTGTTTTTAACGCTTATGTGGTTTCAATAAAGAGGTGGGGACTTTTCCCTGTTTTGAAGCCTAGAATTTTTTGACTTGACAACACTGTTGGCGCAGTGTCAGAGCTTCCTTTATTTTTTTTTATTCCCTATTAGTGTTGAGGTCGCAAAGAGCGACTGCAGAGCATGGAGTCTTGAATTCGATACGCAGGTCCGGCAAAGTATTATTGGATTTTTTCATCAGGAATTTCTCAGTAGCAGCCTCGGAGTCTTGATTTGTGCCCGGTTGATAGGAATAGGGTCGCCCCCCTACTACATATGACTTAGAATAAACTTTAGAATTTACCAATAATATTGGTAAGAATCAAACTCTGAACGAGCCGTATTGTTAAGAACAGCATACAATTAAAACCTAATACAATGATGAATAATTGAGTGGCACTAAACAAAAAAATGCCCACGAATTTATTTATCTCGTAAGGTCATACAATACCATATTCTAAGCGGGCATTTCTTTCTTTCTTCTTTATCGTGTGGGAAGTAAGGTCTTGCGATCCCACGGGCCCTAGTGTCAGAGTTTCTAAACCGCCTCAAAGGCCTCTGACGTGGTTTGAGTGGAACAGTAAGTCCAGGTTTCCTCACGATGTTTTCGTTCACCGATGTCAATGATGTCGAAGATAAACTTTTGAAAGTACATATGAATTGAATAAGTCACATAGGTACTTGCCCAAATTTGAACCCACAACCTCACGTATGAGAGGCGGGTACCTTAACCAATGGGCCATCAAGACAAACGCGGGCATTGACATACGACATAAAGGCCAGAGTTCAGCTTTCTCCACCAATCAAGAAAATACTTAATTACCAATCTAATCACTTACCCAAGCAATCTAAGCCAAGACAAAGCGACGTTCGTCATCAAAACGGCTGTTCAACTCAATCAAAATCTTAATATATAACTGAAAATTCATCATCTTTACAACTTTAATAAATGAGTTCTGTTGCGTACCACTTAAATCTGTTCTAACACCATTAATAATTAACTCAACTCACTCAGAACAGTAATATTGAGTAAAATGAGTGAATCAGATGAACGACTTTCGCTTGAACCGTCCAAGTTTTCGGAAAACGTTCTCCAATTTTCAGATGTAACGAGAATCCGCGGCGTCCGCAAATATGCTAACTTGTTTTTGGATACCAGATTGCGAACAACGTAATATCATATTTAAGATAAGTTAATTGGTAATTACGAAGTTCTTCAAGAATCTTACTTGTATTATAAACGTGAAAGTTTATCTTTGCTATACTATTATGCTTAAACGTCTTAGTTGAAATTTTATTTACGTATAAATATCGACTGCCTTAGGTCTAGTGGACGCAAAGCGCGACTGCTGAGCATGAGGTCTTGGGTTCGATTCCCCGGTCGGGTAAAGTGTTATTGGGTTTTTCCATCAGGAATTTCTCATTAGCAGCCTCGGAGTCTAGATTTGTGCCCGGTTGATGGCAATAGACTCGCCCCCTATAACATGGGTCTTAAACATAACTGGCCTAATAAGGGTGTACTAATGGGTACAACTCTGCGTAACCCTTCGGGGATTAAAGGCTTGATGTTATGTCATGTGTATAGATATTGAGTTAGTGTAACAAGGAGACGTTTAATTTAGAATTATGGCTCAATTCGGAAGTCTACGAGAGTGCATTGCGGACAGAAGCTGGTTTATTAAAAAAGTAACTAATTCAGTGTCAAAAGAAATATTGCATAAACAGGGAAATTTAATTATAACTAGATATAAAATAGAAAAATGGCCATTAACTATAAAAAAAATCCCCATTTAAGAATACCGGCTAATTACTCGTACTTTCCTACTGCAGTACAGAACAGCCCTCTTTTTAAGCATTGATCACCACGCTTGCTCAAAGTGGATTGGCGATTTCAGACTTATATTTCTTTATAGATTAGGTATCTGCCATTCTTAATATCTGGACAAAAACGACAAAGCAAAACATCATGAGGAAAGACTCAAACTTTGTAGACTGAAATAGCAAAACCACAGTGAGCATAATTTTGTGCTTAATACTCGTTTCTTTTCTTCTGTCGGTCGTCTACGCACGCCCTAAGTATTCCTGCAAGATCGATAACTGTCAGTATTTAGTCTAGTTACCTACAACAATTTGTAAAACGTCTTCAACTATTGTTAGTACTTGATTAATCTGGATATTTGAGTGAAGTAAAAGCTACTAGTTTTCATTCTAAAAGCAATTGAGACGTCTGAATTATACGTATATCTAGCATTGCTTTGAGATGTTAAATAATGTATGAATTTAATTGATAAACGAGCAGTCAAATCGTTTGTTTAATGCAATCAAAAGTTGTGATTTATTAAAAAATTGTACTAATACCAGCCTTTTATTGTTCTAAAAATCTTTGACCTTTTATATCTTCGTAACTAGAAGGTTTTCAGGTATAGTCTAGCCAGAAGCCCAGCCACTGCAACAGAACAAGACGCCCCGGGCGTTGGGAGTCGCAGTGCGATTTCTTTCCATCGTAGGCGCGGGCCAGCGGACGGCGAGCCACCCAATGCTCAGATCAGAACCAGGCCCATGTCAGCGACGCGTTGTGTTGCGACACGCGCGAATTCAAGAGATGTCAGTACAGCAGATGGAACCCGCTAGGGTCAGCGCATGTCAGGGTTTCGAATTCTATTCGCGATTAAAAAGAGTTACCGCGGCCCTTAGGCGGCATTAGGAGGAACACGGATGGGTTTTAGTCAGTAAGAGACCCTTCCACTACGCCCAGAGCGAAAGAAGTCATTTGATGATTTCCAATACAAAAAATAAGGTATTGTCAAAACAATGAAAACAAAAAGATTATAAGAACATGTACCAGCTTTATCTTCGTTATAATTATGTCTTTTTAGACCCGTTAAAAATTAATCAAAATCACATCGCATCTTCCTATTTCTCAAACCACAAAATCGTTTATGTTCAATCTGCAAAATCATATTCTGCTACCAAACTTTTTGCGAGTTTACCCAACGTATTTTTAGTTCGGAGCCACCGTTCGGAGAACTTCCCTTATAATCTGCACTTAGTAGATTAACAAACACAGTTTCGATACATGGGCGAAACTGAATTTCGCTGTAACATACCCCGATATTGTATTTTTATTTTCGAAGCTTTCATACGTGGTTTTTTCCAGAAAGAGTAATTTTTCCGGATGTGTTTTTTTATTGTTCACGTGAAACATTTGTTGGGTTTTCTATGTTATTTTTGGAGCAATTTACGTTGGTAGTTGTTGTGAGTACCTACTCCAAAAGACATGACATTTTCTAATGGAAAAAGTCTTTTAAAGTTACAGCACCTGATTTCTAACTTAAGATTTGAAAATATTGCTTTAGTAAAAAGGACAAAAAAGAGAAAAATCTATTTTTTGCTAGCCAGTACTGTAACACTCCAGGACCAAGGCGTCCTTCCATTCCTGCTATTTCTCTCAATATTATTTCTCATCTCACGAATCTTCTAGAAAGACATCCAATGTGTCACTCCATCTTTTAATATTTATTTTTTGTATTCCATAACGTGCATAATCTTCTCCTCGGACTACGAAATATTGCTACATAATACCAGCATATTATTTTTCCACTATTGGGCAAAGGACTCTTCTCATACACAGAAGGCACGAGCATAGATCATTACGCGTGCTTAAAGAAAGTTGGCGATTTCAGACATAATTATTTTCATTGGTCTTGGTTTCCACACGATGTTTTCCTTCACCGATGTCGAAGATAAACTTAGAAAGTACATGTGAAACGAACAAATCATATTGTTTTTTGCCAAATATTACACTTCTTCAATTAGTTGCCCTATTAAAATCCTCGCACTAGAATAAATCAGTTTTATAGTTTAACCAAACACTTGATTAGTATCAAGTGTTTGGCTAAACTATAAAACTGATTTCGATGAACTAATAAAACTGATTCTCGTAAGACAATGTAGTAATTGTCTTACGAGCCTCAAACTTCAAAGCAGCTGTTCACAAACTCCTCAAACCATCTTTCCTCCCAAACATGTTAACAAGATCCTCATCCAGACTCCCACTGTCCATTTGTAACGATGTTGTCCAACTTAGCAAAGTTGATCCAGGATAATCTACGTTCCTTAGGGATCTATCGCGGAGCAATAAGTAGGAAAGTTTCTACTTCTCCTGACCTTCGACGTAATTAATTGGATAGAGACGGTTGTTTGACACCTGGTTCTTTATCGTAAGGGTAAATGACGTTTGGGTAATGGGGATGAATGGGGTAATTTGGAAGAGTATATTGAAGGGTATTGGAAGGTCGTTTACTTTGTGTATTGTGAGTTTGTATGTTGTATTTGACTGCCCTGTTGGTATCGAGCACGACGGCTGAGCGTGGGATTTGGAGTTCAATTTTTTATTTAGGCAAAAACAGTTTTTAGTTTGGAAAGTGCTGCGTGACACCTCCATATCTCGGCGATCACGTAAAGCCGTTGATCTTGCTCTTAAATTCGTCATAAAAACGAGATTAGAATTGATTCCAAATATTATTGTTAATGTAATAAAGCTTGTAGCAGTAAGGGGTAACGTAGCTTCCTTCTACAGAAACAATTTTCAGAATCGGTCCAGTGGTTCTGGAGATTACACTTCCAAACAAAAAAATACAACTTGCTTAACATTGCTTTTCCACAGTAGCGAGTGAAGCAAGCATTTCTTGAATTGTAAACGTTAAAATATTTGCCGAAGGTAAGTGCAATGCGTACTACAAACCGTAAATATGAAACGATGTATGAAATATGTGAACGGATTGGTTCGGAATGTAAGAATTGACTCACTGAGCACCAGTTCAATCAGTTGCCGTTGTTTGTTTAATATAATAGATCCTTTATATAACCAAACAATCTAAATAATTATGATTTTTAATTTCTGTTAATTATTTAGTTCACAGTAGTAACATCTACCCGCGATGTTGTCCTCGTGAAAGTCTATCATGAAACATATCCTATGACACTCGGCTGTAGTGTGTAGTTTTTGTAACGGACTAGTACCTAGTACTACTAGTGATAACAAACAAATGCAAAAAGAAAAACAAATGTAAATTGAAAAGTATGTTTGTAATTTGGAAATACGTTTTACTAAAATGGACAAAATTTGTATATTCGAATCAAATGCAAAAAAAAAAAATTTTAGATGTTTGTCTATGTGTCTATTTGTTAGTCAGTTTGTTCGGGCTAATCTCCGAAACAGCTCTACCAATTTTGACTGCACTGGCAAATAAGTGTTGTTATAAGGAATAACTTAAGCTTCTTATTAAAAAAAGTAATTATGCTTCCATGCAAAAAATTAAAACCCTGCAAATGGCCGACATTCGTAGACGAAATCGCAGGCTAGTATTAGTATAGATCTCTAGACGTAGACAAACAATACTAAAGGTAGATCTATAATTATCGAAATATAATTTCGTCACTCCTTTGTTTATCGGTCAATTATTATGGGGGATATAGATTCTACAAATACAACGTGATGGTACTGTTAAATCTGTCTTTGTATGGGGATGAATACTAAAATGGTGTCTTGGTAAAGGGTTGTTGGTGATAGGGGTTGGTTAAGATTTGGTTTGGGATGGGGTACGAAAATAATATACCTAGATTTTTCAGGAAAGTATTCCTTGACGCGTTGTGCTGTAGGAACTGGCAGAAATTTCCTTTCTTTCTCTTTTTCTTTTTCTATTATGTATGGATGTGTGTGCGTGCGAGTATCGAGATACGGGCAGCAAGCATTGTGCGCGGCCAGCTGTATAACCTCAAAACACGTGTCAATTTTATTTAGATTATTTTTTTGTTTTAATTTATATTGTGTCATTATTATTTTTTTGACTTTAGACAATCTTTGCCTCATAGGTACCCGAAATTTCTTTTTTGTTATAGACGCATGAAAGTTTCAAATAAATAAACCCGAAACAACTACCTGTAGGTAGTAGAGATATTTATTATCGAGGATTGAACTCGTGTTTATGAGTAAACCAGTGCAGCAGCTCAATTGCTCAGCCACTGCGCCAACCGTATCATAAAAAAATCTCGGACAAAGTCGCGAGCAAAGTCTAGTATTACATAAATAAAAGAAAAGCTTTCCTGTGACGGAATAAGGACGCACAGAATAGGGGCAAGTCATCTGTCGATGAGCAAATGGAAACAAATGAATACGTCACACGTTTGACTTCGACGCGACGTCAAACCGAAGTCGATACATCATAACGTCAGACGTCAGACGTCACCGCAATGGATTTGTATTCGAGAGTATTGTTCTCTGTGACTGTGAACGTTATTAATTGTATAGCGGTTTGTACGAACGTGGTTTATTGTGTTAGGTCGCTGGATTAAAGAAAATGTTTAGTTCTTAGAAGGAATCAATTGTATTCGTTAAATGAAATGGATGGTACATTATTTTGTCGTAAGGCGCAGTGTGGGACTGACCCACGAGGTGGACTGATGACCTGGTAAAGGTCGCAGGAAACCGCTTGATGCGGCCAGCGCAGAACCGGTCATGGTGTTGATCTTCAGGGGAGGCCTATGTCCAGCAGTGGACGTCGTTGGGCTGATGACATTATTTTGTCATTATAAAATCTGTGTACAACAACCTACCCTGTAATGTATTTTGTAAAATATACAAAATACGTTTGTATATTTTACAAATATTTACATAGAATTGAAGTGTCTGTTGGTAATGTCAAAATAAAAGCTGTTTACCAAAACAATAACAAAATAATTTTTTTTTCGATATAATTGATGAATGTTTACACGGTATTTCTTTGTATTTTGTATGTCTGTCTGCTTGTTTATTCCAGCTAATCGCCGAAACGGCTAATTTTAATGGTAGATACTCGATGTCACTTCATAATCAAGATAAGGAGTAAGTTCGGCTTCTGTTATTGTGGGAAAATAATTACGGTACCGCGCATAAAAATAAAACCCTGTAATTACCAACAGTAACGCCAACTAAGTCACGGGCATAACCTAGTATTAATGTATGATGTCTAAGATAAACTTAGAACCAACATTAGAATTAAAAAAGTCACATTGGTACTTGCTCCTCATAGAACCACCTCAAGCATGAGATGCGGGTACTTTGACCACTAGTCAATCACGACTTTTTTAACTACCAAGCTACTAAAATATGGGACCGCGGTATCAGACAATCCACCTATCCTGTGTCGATACGCGTTATCTCGTGACCGATGACATAGACCTGTACAGCAGTATATTCAGCGCTGTCGAACTCCAACCGACGTTTTAATCAATCAAGCAGATTCCAGCTGTCAACCGAACGTATCGGTATTTTGTGTTAAAATGATTAATATTGGCAGGTTTTAGATGTTTGTTTAGTTTTGAAATGTGCTGTGGTGTTGGACTTTTTTGTTGTTTCGGTTTTATTTTTATTTTTTTGGAAATTAATTTGTTTTGTTATTTAAAAGATATGTTACACTTGTGTAGGTTTATATTTAAATACTGAAAATTGATGTTATTATAAACTTACAAAAGATTTGTCTTATCTTTACTAATATTATAAAGAGGAAAAATTTATATTTTTGTTTGTTTGTAATAAACTCAAAAACTACTGAACCGATTTTAAAAATTCTTTCACCATTAGAAAGCTACATTATCTGCGAGTAACATAGGCTATATTTAATTTAATTTTTGCGCGGACCAAGTCGCGGGCAAGACCTAGTATACGATAAAGATACATTTACTAGATTGATCATGTTCTTCCCTCAGCGGTTTTCCGCGACTTTCAGCAGGTTGTCTGTCCACAGCGGACGGACAGGCTAAAATAAAATGTAAAAAAATCAAAAACCATTTACCTCAGTAAACTGATTTACACGCTATGAATATTAATGTTCGGACAATTATCGACAGTGCGCCGTCAACCAGCCGTCAGTAAGGGACAATTATTATGCGTCCAAATTGCTATTACTTTCGCGTATGGCATTCGTAATTTCTTTATTGAGCGTAATTGATATGAATACGTCAATGAGGCGTGTAATTTCGTATTTATTGTGTATTTTTGATGTGGTTCGGCGATATTGACCAGTGATCTCTTTGTGTTATTTTTGAAATTGGAGATACGTCAGTTTTTGATACGTTTGTTTTTTGGACGAGAACGTATCTACATTTTTTATTTTAAAATATGTTTATACAATTACCGATGCAAAAAAATATTTTATAGAAATTTGTCCATAATATATTATAATTTTAATTTTCTTTTATAAAAAATATCTTTAGAAACTCGTATTTTGAATCGCTTAAATGTATTGGTCGTTAGGTTTGTAATGACATGTTCTCAAGTGGCGATCAAAAGACTTAGGGTTGGAGCCCCCCACTGAAATGTAGTGAAAAGGAAGTCAAAAACAACACAATATTTATTTCAAATTAAAAAGCACTTTTCAACTGATGCTGAGCATGAGGTCTTGGGTTTCATTTCCAGGTCAGGCAAAGTGTTATTAAGTTTTCCATCAGAAATTTCTCAGTAGTAGCCTCGGAGTCTAGATTTGTGCCCGGTTGATGGCAATGGGCTCGCCCCGACATGAAACTGAAACATAACTGGCGAAATGTGGGTACTAATGGGTACACCTCTGCCTAACCCTTCAGGAATTACAGGCGTGATGCTGTGTAGTTAAAAATTCATCCACTCATACGTCTCATAGCCGTTACCCCAGCTGGTGAGCACGTTGGGGGATGACATTAAGAAATAACGACGTGCTAGTCTGTCCCCGTCCGCTGTCCCTCGTAAAGTCACCCTGTTCTCGATTTTTACGACCCCTTCGTACCAAAGATAAGGGTTTTTTCTTTTATTTTCTGTTCAGCACCTAGAATGTGATTATAATAGTATATGGTGGTGCTCTGACCCTTACGGTGTTACGTGTTAGGGAAGAGCATTTTTCGGTAACATCGTAAAAAATCCTTGACTTATAAAATGGATCTTCTTTCTTTATCGTGTGGGCAGTAAGGTCTTACGGCCCCATACACCCTAGTGACTGAGTTTTTCAACCGCCTCAAGGGCCTCTGACATGGTTTGAGTGGAACAGTAATAGGCTGGTATGAGTTCAGGTTTCCTCACGATGTTTTCTTTCACCGATGTCAGTGATGTCCAAGATAAACTTTAGAAAGTACATGAGAATTGAAAAAGTCGCATTGGTACTTGCCTGGAAATTGGATACTAGCGTGATAGTTAAGTTTATCATGTAACATAGCCAATGTTTTAGGCCCGATATAGATGATACATAGGTCCGGCAAAAACCAGAACACACTGAAGCAGACAACTTGCGGGCAAAGCCGCGGGGAAAACAAATCAGTAGTTTTTTTTTTGTAAATGTTTTCCCACACTAGGAATTTCCCCTGCATCGTCGGTGCTTTTATGAATATACAGACTTACATACACAACAGCCAGACCCAGAACAACTACCTGTAGGCCAGATAAATATTTGTTACGTGCGAAAACCGAGCCCGCGACACGCAGATCAACAGTCAATCGCTCAGCCACTGCGCTAATGTGCAGACAACACATTGTTATTTGTATTGACAGGTTCACACCAACGCGAGCAAAATATTACTACAGTATCTGACCATAGGTAGCAATTGGTCACTACAGTGTGCCAGAGCCTTAACTCACTCATATCCGCCTTTCTGTGGTTGATAATGGTGCCGATTCTCTTGGTCACAAACTAAACTAAAATGAGACTATTTCCATCTTTTTCTGTCCAATTAAACAAGAAAGAGACTAATGTAAATAATAGCTGTCAAATTTAGTCAATTTGACACATACATATAATTATAGTTGACATCTAAAAACGTATGGATTAAAAATACGGAAAAGTTCAAGGTAGAACTAATTTGACATCTCTAACTTAGTTCTTTAATATCACCGTCCTTTCCTTTCGCTGTATGTTAGTAAGAGATGTCAATTCTCTAAATTTAGTCTAGTTTGTGACCAAGAGAATCGGCACCATTATCAAAGCAAAATGAAAAAGATTTTCTTCAACCAAACAGCACAAAACCATTAAACAAAAGAAGAAAAAAAATCTTCATAAACGTATTCTTTTTTCAAAAAAAGAAAATACAAAACACAATTCGGGCGTGCATGTTGACGACAAAAACTAACAGAATACCAGCTCGCTATATACAAAAACGGTATAGACAGAGAACTTCAATCAACGAACGGGTTTTATTTCATTAGACAAATGAAATTTCAAAGAAAATAAACATGAATGAATTCCGTAGGCTTACGATGCATTGGGATTATTTTACTATTTACTAAATGTTTGAACTGTTTTTGTTATAATATAACATAAAATCACCCTGTAATCCCCGAAAGGTTAGGCAGAGGTGTTATACCCATTAGTACACCCACATTTCGCAAGTAATGTTTAAGTCCCATGTAATAGGGGGTGAGCCTATTGCCATTAACCGGGCTCAAATCCAGACACCGAAGCTGTTACTGAGAAATTCCTGGTGGACAATTCCGAAAACACTTTGCCCAAACTAAGAATCGAACCAAAGACCTCATGCTCAGCAGTCCTGCTTTGCGACCACTAGAGCAATGACGTAATTTTAATCAATTTTGTTTTATTTAGTGTCTTGTGGTAGCAAAATCACCCTGTCAGATACAGGGTGGTTATTGTGATAGTTACTGGCAATAAGAATTACACTTTTTTTTGCGGTGGTAAAAAAATATTGATTGCAGCAGCTGAAAACTGTTGACGATTGCCGCAACTCGAAACTCGAGTTGCTCTGTGTGCGCAGTCCAATTGAAATGTATGTAAACAGCTAGTTGCGAGCTAGTTGCCAGTTGCCAGTTGCTGCAATAGTTGCTCTGTGTTCAAAGCGCCATAGTCTGATTCTGGCGACTGTATCTATGTATATTATATAAAAATTAGATATAATATTACATAATTGAATACTGTGGGTGTAGGTAATCTTGACTTCTCTTTCACTACAATGGTTTAATTGTAAATTAAATGGTACATTCTACCAACTTACCTATCATCTACATCACTATTCAAAAGCCAATCAACACCACATCAACCACAATCAATCCAACCAAACACATGAAATACCACCTCGTAGTCTCAGTGCGGCGTTATTTAATAAGCCTATTGTCCCAACTAAATGGCTTAATCAGTGGTCTACAATAGCCGATACAGGCTATACACAGCTATGCCATAATACGATCTTGTGGCTAGATAGACAATATGGTCTACATTCGAATTGATGTAGATGCTATTTGGATGTCCGTAATTAGAGTTTAGATGGTGATAGTTAGGTGTTTGATGTTCAAAGTCAAAGACAAAGTCAAAATATCAATTAGACCAGTAAAAGGTTCTTTATAACGTTATATACAAAAGAATAAAAATCAGTCTCGACAGGACCATTTACTAGTATTTGCGTCGTTTTTTGAACATGAATCATTTAATGTAGGTAGTGCCTATCATCATCATCAACAACCAGACAACCAGTCTTGCCTAGGGGTGTCGTATTACCCAGTTACTGGGTTGTCGAGGTCAAATAGACTGCCTATTTGACCTCGACAACCCAGTAACTGGGCCTCTATGTAAAATACTGGTACATCCGGTTAGACTGGAAGCTGACCCCAACATAGTTGGGAAAAGGCTAAGCAGATGATGAGTGCCTAGCATCATACATGATTATTTTTCTAAACTAAATATTTTCCTATTGGAAAAACCTAATACCACTTTGCTTACTTATTTTAAATCGAACCCAGATCCCAGAGGTCCGCTGTACAGTACGGGGTCACAAGTGGAGTAGCAATCTCACAAAGCAATAGATTGACACTTTTTATTTAACTTACGACCTTTCGATGCCGTCTGAATCAAATCAAATGTTTATTTGCTAGAGATACAATCATTGTATAAAGGTAAGTTCTGAAAACCTAAAAAGTTATAGTACTCTGCCTGCATGCAAGCGTGCAAATTCTTAATTTTTTTTTATCTATTTTTTTCTTGTTTTATTCTGAGGTGTTCGTAGGTACTGTGTAACCTAATCACTTATAAACACAGATGTAGGTACGGCCAGTACCGCGTGTTCACAACAATTCAAACCTTAGCATGCTAATGCACTTATGACCGGTTACTGTACTGTGCTGCAACTATGGTAAAAGTTTTTCGATGACCCTTCCATCCATTAGCAATAGTTACACTTACAGCCCACAAAATTAAAAACCATAATATAGAATAGCCATGGAATTTCCTCATGTTACCTCCTCAAAACACAACCACAAAAACCTCAAGTGAACTTCAAAGAAAGAAAAGAAAACCTAATAAGTAGGAACTTCAAAAGAAATTCCAGAATTTATCTCGTCAATGAGTGCAGGCGCCCCGGGGGCTCGGGCCCCGTCATATGGCAGCACATCGTTAAAACTTTGACCCATTCTGACTTCTATCGGAACTTTGGAACCCAATTTTAATGAATCAAACTTGACCGAACTGATAACATGAACTAGGAACTATTCGTGAGAAAATTCATGATAACAAATTGAGATGGAATTCTGCTTATTTGGAGGTTTTTGTGGAAAGTTTAAAGCTACGTTTAACGTTATGTTCAAAATTATCGGCTTTGCATTCACATAACATCACGCCTGTAATGTATGTTAAGTAGAGTTGTACCTATTAGTCAGTTATGTTTAAGACCCATGCAATAGGAGGCGAGCCTATTGCCATCAACCGGGCACAAATTAAAACAACGAGGCAGTCACGATACGCTTAATATGAAAATAAAAATATTTTATTTTAGCCCTGCAATTCCGATAAGTTTTGAATTAATAGTAAAATTAGATTTATAGATGCAATCTCAATTTAATCTCTCTCAAAGTTAATCAATTGAATTGACAAAACATGACCGCCAAACTTTACAGGGGTATCGCAATTCGACAACTCATAAAAAGAATGTCTATTACTTGAAGTTGTCAAGTAACTAATTTACATATAGAACTAACACAAGATTCATATAAACTTACGTGTAAATAGGCATCCTGTCCCCCTCCTTGAACCAGAACATCAGAGCGACCTCGCTGACGGGAGCTGCCAGGTCGCACGGCAGCCGCGTCATGCCGCCCGGCGCAGACCACACTTGTATCACATCTGAAATAAAAGACACACCTTATATATTTGGTTTATAATAATAAATCCGCTGCAATCGCCAATTTGCGTTGAGAAAATGCGGATTTTTGAGAACTTTGTGGTATTGAAGCAGCTATTGAGGATTTATCTAAAACCTCAAAAATTGACCTTGTGAACCTATTACCTGTTCCCTGACTAGCAAAAATATAAGTAAAGCTGAAGAATTTTTTGTTTGTTTAAACGATGGTTTGATTACTCTCTGGAAGGAGTCTATGAGAGATTTTTTTTTTTATAGTCTGATTCATTAGCAGTATAGGCTATCTAACATCACGCTACGACTTACGGGAGCGAAGCAGTAAACAAAGACGTACTTAACACGAGTAAAACCGTGGTGTATATCTAGTCCTAATATTCAGCAAACTTGGCAAGCAGACCGGTTATCTTACATTTAAGCGCGGTTGCATGAAAAGGGCTTTCATCTAGAACTCAAATGCAACCGTCGTATCCTAAGCGAGACAATCCACCTTAGTACCAAGGTTTTAGACAGGAATGATCTTTTCATATTGAATTGAGCCGATATGGTGACATCTTCACAAGCGAGAGAATTTCGCCGTGTCTTTAAATGCAAAAGCAACATACATACATAACATCACGCCTGTAATCCCCGAAGGGTTAGGCAGAGGTGTAACCATTAGTATACCCACATTTCGCCAGTTATGTTTTTAGTCCCATGTAATAGGGGGCGAGCCCATTGCCATCAACCGGGCCAAATCAATACTCCGAGGCTGCTACTGAGAAATTCCTGATGGAAAAACCCAATAACACTTTGCCCGACCTGGGAATCGAACCCAAGACCTCATACACAGCAGTCGCGTTTGTGACCACTAGACCAACGAGTCAGTCAAAAGCAACAAAGTCAAAGTTAAATCATTTATTTCAATTAGGCCATTACAAGGCACTTATGAACGTCATATACAAAGGAAAAAGGAATTGAATCTAGTTGCCCCTTCCAAAAGGTAGTTTTGTATTGAGAAGAATGATCAAGAAACTTGTACTCTTTTAATAAAAATCAATGTTTACAGTATTTGCTACAACTACTGAATCATTATGCCTAAAAATTAAGAATTTAAAGGTTAAAAATGTTCAAATATACATAGTGTTCACGTGTTTATTGGAAGTACTGACTACTGACTCATAAAATCTCAACCAACATGAAATAGTTAGTACAATCTCCACATAGCGATAATTTTATGGCACGGCGTTCCTACCAACACGATTCTCTCGCTTATAAAGATGGCACCTGCCGCCCCAAAGACATATTATAATGCATGCGGTAGCTAAATGATGAACGATTAAATAAATTGTGTCTCATTCAAAATGGCGACGAAAAATTTATTCATTTCTCCAAATTGACCGTCTCATTTATTTACGTTTACATTTTTAAAAATATCGCACCCTATCATCAGAACATCTAAATAAATCTCGAACGATCGACGCCTCAAACGAAGCCCTCATTATATTCGAAATCACATTCAAAAGATAAAAGATTTTCCAAAGGAAATCAACGAAAAAGGGGGGCGAGTGGGGGGTGAAAAAGAACCATTCAGTATTGTCCGTCACATTAGTACAGGAAAAGCTCGTGTTTAATGATGGCTCCAGCTTTTGTATCCATCCTCCTTGATCCCTCGTAGGGGGGTGAGTATCTCCCACCACTAACTCAATTCACACGTTTCGGGGCCTTTGATCTCCATTCTCTTTCAGTGTAGGCTGTCCATGAATAATATTACGACGGGATCTATAAATATTTTTGGATATTTGATTGAAATTATTGGAATTTTGGTGTTCTTGAAAGTTTTATTGAATTTGTTTTGTGTGTCGGGTTTAATTTGTTGGTTTATTATTTGGGATCAAATTAGAATTTATGATACTCTATTTGCTGTGATTTACGTATGTTAATAAACTATATTATTATGATCGATTAAAAAATAAGTTTGTGGTAAAAAGAATTATAGCAATTAATAAGTCCTTCAGAAAGGTCAGGTGCGGAGTACTCGTAACCGGCGTGCTTGTATGACGAGATGTATGAACGTAGATGAGGCGAAAGGAGTATGTAAGGATCGAAGCAGGTGGCGTTCTGTAGTTTCTGCCTACCCCCATGGGAAAAAGGCGTGAGTTTATGTATGTATGTATTAATAATGAACACTAAAAGTCATGATGGTGGTTGAGGCCGTCTTTAACGTATGCGGGCTCAGTTCCGGGCACATACCAATGTGACTTTTTCAATTCATCTATAAGTACCTACTTTTTTAATTAATCTTGGACATAAGTAAAGAAAAAACATTACGAGAAAACCTGAACTTTTATCTGAAACCGTGCCTTCTCTGTACAAGAAGAGGCCTTTGTCCTGTATTATGCCATTGGCGTGATAATACCAGCCTAATAATATCCCACTTCACTTCTATTGAACAATTCCCTACAATTGTACCCTTAGTGAAAAAAAAAACTTTTTATAACGTCTCCGGTACTATTCAGTTCATGGACACCCTACACCCGATCCACGTAGTCGTCGCCTTTACACATTTTGTCATACTACGTCATAGCTTAAAAGGCGACTTGCAATTATTTGACACGGGTGTAACTTAGCATGAAGATATAGATATTCTAATGTAAACTAATTATTTTCAATTGTCATAAATTCTTAATAGACGGATAAATATAACATAACATAATATCACGCCTGTAATTTTTGTCGGGTTAAGCAGAGGTGTACCTACCCAATAGTACACTCACATTTCGCCAGTCACACGAAAGGCTCATCTAATAGGGGGCGAGCCTATGGCCATAAACTGGGCACAAATCCAGACTCCGAGGCTGGTACTGAGAAATTCCTAATGGAAAAATCCAATAACACTTTCCCCGACATGGGAATTAAACTCCAGACCTCATAGTTAGCAGTCGCTCCTTGCAACCACTAGACCAACGAGGTCGTCATTCGTCGTATTTGAGAGCTTTTCTTTGGATCATCAACATCATCATATCAGCCGAATGACCTTCTCTACTAGACATAAGCCTCCCCTAGAGATCGCCACAATGTACGATCCTGCGCTGCCATCATCCAGCGGTTTCTCGTGACCTTGGAGCAGTAGCTGAACGATTGGTTGCGGTGCTGCGTATCACAGATTCTCTTTGAATACTAAAAGTAGTTGCTCCAGGTCTGGTTTGTGTATTTGAGTTTATGTTTGTTTTCGCACCCACGATACAGGTGAAAAGACTGTAAATATTTTAGCATTCATTGCCTCTTAAACGATCAATTTCAATAAAGTATAGTCTTCAACATCTTTGGTATCAGTACCTCTCTCGGGTAAAACACATCCTACACACTTCTGTCACACAACAACAGTTACGTGACATCTACGTACTATCACAAAACCAGTACCATCAAATTACCTATTCACTTCAATTTACGAAACATTGGCATTGTTCTTAATTTTTTTGCTCACACCACCATCTATCTCCGTGCCACATTTCAGGAACATAATATTTTTCTTAGGAAAGAATGTACTTCCAAAAATCGCTCGCTATAAATATTTTAGAAGAACAAAAGCGGCGATATTAAGCTGGTGAAGATGAGAAACGACGACGTTTCAGTAAATAGTGGCGGTGTACAGCTGACGGGGAGTTTTTCGCTTGTCTCCACACATTAATAAGCCCTAACACAAATTGGAGCGAGCGGCTAATGTGGGTGGTACAAGTTAGAAGGTTGGAAAAAATAAGTACAAAATTACTATTTCATTCAGTACTTATAGTTTGTTTGCATGGTGATTACGTAAGTGTTCTCTTTATTATTTTTCTTAAAAAATAGATTATTAATCATACACATATCAACCCTATAATTATGTCTACGCAAGCGTGAACAGAAATTCCCCAAAATTACTAAAAATCTTAACAAATGAAAGGGGAGGAGAGGGGTTAAAATTGCTAAATTCTGCTTACGTAATACTTGAATGGTAACGGTTTTATAAGTGTAATATTGACCGCTTTTACGAATTAAATAAAATGTGAGAATTTTGTAGTTATACAACTCAATCATTATCTAGGTTTTTCCCAACTATGCTGGGGTCGGCTTCCAGTCTCACCGGATACAGCTGAGTACCAGTATTTTACATTGAGCGACTGCCTATCTGACCTCCACAACCCTGTAATTGGGTAAATACGATACCCCTAGGTAAGAATGGTTGTCAGACTTTCGGGCTTTTGACTGAATTATACAACTCAATAATGTAGTAAATGTTTCGCGATACAAAGAGTAATTTCAATTAATTTAATTTTCCTTTTTTTAACATAGCTTTAAGAGATTGTATGTTAATACCATAAAACATTGTGAAATGCAATAAGTGATTGAGTATGAATAAATTATTCCACCAGCTACAAGCCTATGCCTTTTATCCTATCACTAATAGGTAATAATGTTTACCATCGCTACCGCCCCACCCCTGCGCCAGTACATACGGCATTACACTCGTTTGACCGATCTACGGCCTATAATGTTAGTGTTATAGCCACTTTGGCATCTGCACAATTGCTATTAGGGACTTTGAACTTTATCTGGCAAAGATAGAGTTTGGAATTAGAGCTATGCCGTGTTATTACTTAAGTTAAAGTGTTCTAGGAAGTCATCAATAAAATTAGGTCTGGAGACAAGAAGTGGCACTAGAAAATCATATGAAATATTTGGTATTATTCTCAAGAGAACTTGATAGTTGATTTTTATATTATTATTTTTATTTTTACCGCCTGCACAACTGACTGCCACGTTGGTCTTGGGTTAAATTCCCAGGTCGGGCAAAGTGTCATTAGATATTTCCATCAGGATTTTTTTTTTGTAGCAGCCGATTGATGGCAATAGGCTCGCCTCCTATTACATGTTACTTAAACATAACTAGCGAAATGTGGGTATTCTAATAGGTACCTCTGCCCAACCCTTCGAGAATTACAGGCGTGATGTTATGTTATGTAAGGTTTTCATTTATGACCGACGGTATACAGAGTATCAAAAGCACATAACTTTAACTGTAAACTAAGTAACATTAATCAAAAATTATTGCAAAAACGCTTTAATTTTAGATATGTAAAATAATTTAGTTTAGTTTATGATTCTACAAATTATTTAATTATTTTACAATAGGTAGGCAAGATAGGCTTCATGCCTTATAAAAAATATTAAAACCTTTAAAAAAATATGTTTACGTCCAGGTTGATTAATGTAATTAAATATTAAATACCTAAAATAGTTTCTAATTTACATAAATGCGATAGCTAAAAGCGCTAAAACCTTATAAATTTTCAATTAAGTATCTCTAGAGCTACTATCTATACCTACTATAACTATATTAAATTATCTATCTATCACATAGGTACACATAAATTAAAACTGAAGAGTTTTTTTTTTTGTTTGTTCAAACACGCTAATTTTTATCTACCAGTTAGTTTGGAGAAAATCTTTTGATATAAAAGAGTATTCGCATACACAATGTATGATATCAAACTATTATAATATCATTATCTTTATGACGAGATGTATGAACGTAGATGAGGCGAAAGGAGTATGTAAGGATTGTAGCAGGTGGCGTTCTGTGGTTTCTTCCTATCCCCATGGGAAAAAGGCGTGAGTTTATGTATGTATGTATCATTATCTTTACTTACTAATACGAGTATTATAAAGCTAAAGATTTTATTTATAACATCACGCCTGTAATCCCCGAGGGGGTTAGGCAGAGAGTTTGTTTGTCTGTTGTATAGCGCTTATCTTAGTACCTACTGATCCAATTTGAAAAAGTCTTTCTAGAATTAGGTATATAGGCTGTTTATCGAGGAAGGTTATATTCTATAAGAAATTACGCTACGACGTACGGAAACAAAGCAGTAAACAAAGACTGACAAAAACCACTTAGACGAAGTCGCCGGCAGAAACTAGTACCTATTCAAATTACTACAGTCCCAGAATAGAAGTCTTATCCGCCTCCAATCATTAAAAAAGAAACCATCAAACAAATTATTACTTTTTCTAAGAATTATTTCTCTTTTGAAGTATAGAACTCATATTGGCTAAGCGGACTAAATTATACGAGTCGAATTCAGATACAAATCGTTTGTTTTTCTCGATATTTTGATTGATGAAAACGAGAGTTTTATTGATGATTTACATAGCAGAGGCGTTGCTTTCAAAGATAACTAAATACATTTGAAAGAGCATCATTCTTCACTTCTTTCGTCATGAAGATTTCAAAGAAACCTCGTATGTAAATGATCAGATGACAAGCAAGTACCAATGTGACTTTTTCAATGCATATCACTGACATCGGTGAAGGAAAATATCGTAAGGAGCCCTAGAATTACAATAAATATAAGACTGAAATCGCCAATCCGCCTTAAGCAAGCGAGGTGATCAATGCTCGTGCCTTCTCTGTGTGAGAAGAAGCCTTTACCCTGCAGTGGGGCAAAAGCTTGATGATGTATTATTGTGATGAGGCATGATGATGATGATGATGACCAAATTATCATCGTTGTCATGGGGGTTTGTTTCCGCACTTAGTTCTCTATTTTTGACCATAATGTGTGAGCCATTATGTGTTATTACACGACTGCCCCAAAAATAGGAGTGTTATGTGTTCAGAGTTGATGTATGTATGTGAGTTTCTTTATTCCACCATTACTTTTATACGCCTGAACCGAGATGTATGAGGTATCGTTACAATCCTTGCATCTTTCCGAGTAACTTAAGATAGTAAAAAATAAAAAGATTTTTTTTTTTAATGAATCTGGTCGAGTCTATGTTTGTCATCTAGAATTTGACAAGTAGATTTAAAAAAAAAACTGTAAATAAAAACATCGAAAAAAAACTGACGAGTAAACAAAGTACAAATATCTGCAATTTTTGCAGTCGTGTTTTTTATTTTTTTAATTATAGTAGCTTGTTTTTATTTTATTTTCTACATCTCACGATACTTACACAACATTTTTCGCACAGAAATATTTAAATATGTAAAACAGACTCACCAACCAACGCCCAAAAATCATCTCATTCGTTTCGCAATCATCGCACCAACTGTGCGCACTCGTGTTAAAGTAGCGAGCAATTAAATCTTAATCGAGATGATCGTTAGCGGGGAATGTAATGACAGGCGTAATACCGTACGACTGTTCTACTGTCTGATTCATTGCGGAAACATTTTACATATGCACATTACACTTGACTTCATGTCCTATGTCAATAAGGGTTAGTACTTTAAGTAATTTGACGCGAAATGCTTTGGGATTAGTTTTATTGGTCTCAATGGCGTGTGATACTGTTTTTATTTTGTTTGTTATAACGTAACTGGAAGATTATCATATATTTGAATTAATGTAACAAAAAGGTACAAAGATGGACTTAATGCTAACTTGATTTATCAAGGTTTCTTTTTCTTGTTCTTCTTCTTCTTAAGAAAAAATAAAAAATGACAGTTATAAAGAAGAAGACTGGTTTCTTATTTATGTTTACCACAACTAAACCAATTATTGAAAACACATAGTAATTTAGGTAAACTACGACAAAAAAAATTAGGGTACTACATGGGATGTATGATCCGCAAATACATATTTTGATCTTGGATCTAGGCGAGCATCGAAATTATATTTGTTATCATTCTCTTATATCTCATTATCTTATTTTATTTCGTCTCCCTCTTCACTGTAACAGTCTTTCATATCTTCTATACCATAGTTATATCTTGTAATACGTAGAATTTATTCATCAGCATCAACAAACCTCTATATTCCCCATAATCTTTTTAAGTCTCGCTCCATATTCCATGGAAATTAAACTTTTCCATTCTGGCTCCATTTGTCCGGCACTGGACGGATCAAGCGGGCTTCGTCCCGCACATTTATTGTGTCCGGAATCCCGGAACGATTTACATACGACCTGGGCGAGTAATCCCTGGAATCGTTTTGAGAGAAATCAAAGTTTAGGATTTGCAAAGGGTACGATTTTAAGGATTAATTCTGATAGGGTACCTGGCTTCAGGTGTTTTTGGAATTAATTCCTGGGTGGTTTGTTATTTTAATTTAAAATGTTATGTGTGGTTTGTTGGTCATGTTTATGTTTACGTTTCGTATTGTTTGGTTCGCAATCCCTTTGATATTTATCTGATAAAATATTGTTATTTTCATTGTTAACTAGCTTCATTGTACATGTTTTGCACTTAGCGTTTGTAGCTTTAGGAACATCGAATATTCGGTCAATCCTTCGCTCTTGCTATCCAATTAGGGTCACCATATTTTCTAGATGCAAATGATATGTCAACGATAGTCTAATGTTGACGTTACCTCTGTTCAGATGATATTTTGGGTGGAACTGCTGGAAGGTAAATAAGGCGGCTGATAATTAATAACCGATACTTGGTACTGCCTCGTTGGTCTAGTGGTCACAAGCGCGACTGCTGTGCATGAGGGCTTGGGTTCGATTCCCAGGTCGGGCAAAGTGTTATTGGGTTTTTCCATCAGGAATTTCTCAGTAGCAGCCTCGGAGTCTGGATTTGTGCCCGGTTGATTACAATAGGCTCGCCCCCTTTTACATGGGACTAAAAACATAACTGGCGAAATGTGGGTGTACTAGTGAGTACACCTCTGCCTAACCCTTCGGGGATTACAGGCGTGATGTTATGTATTTAATCATACACATGATTGTACTCATGATAACAAACAATTTACCCAAAGAAACGTTTTTTTTTAAATTTGCAAGTGCATTTAGTACTTAATAGGGGTCTATTACCCCCAAAGGCCCACGCACGGTTATTAGATAAATGAAAATGAAAAATGTGTTTGTAAAAAAAGATAAGTAACTAAATCAAATAACAGCTGATTGTGTGTTATTACTATTCAATATTCTATTAGGGCGATTGAGGTTTTCGCGAATTGCTAATTTAAAGAGAACCATCATGTAGGTACATAAATCGGTAAACAGTCCCTCTATATGAACAACAAGCACTCGCCCTACGACTTCGTTCGCGTGATTTTTTTTCTTTTTGATCCATTTTTTTTTATAATCTAATATAGCCTATAGCACTTAGTGATAATGTAGCTTCCAATTTGCGAAAGAATTTTCAAAATCGGTTCAGTAAATCTAGAAATTACCCCCTACAACTTCAATTTGTGAAGTTTCTTGCCCATTCTTCTCCATACAAAACTTCCTTTTGGAAGGGGCAACTAGATTCAATTCCTTTTTCTTTTGTATATGACGTTCAAAAGTGCCTTGTAATGACCTAATTGAAATAAATGATTTGACTTTGAATTTGAAATGCACAAACTTAACCTCATTATAATAACATTCATAACATCACGCCTGTAATCCCCGAAGGGTTAGGCAGAGGTGTACCCATTAGTACACCCACATTTCGCCAGTTATGTTTTTTAGTCCCATGTAATAGGGGGCGAGCCTATTGCCATCAACCGGGCACAAATACAAACTCCGAGGCTGCTACTGAGAAATTCCTGATGGAAAAACCCAATAACACTTTGCCCGACCTGGGAATCGAACCCAAGACCTCATGCACAGCAGTCGCGCTTGCGACCACTAGACCAACGAGGCAGTCAATATCGTCTCTTTATAATATTAGTGTAGATAAACAATTGAATGCCAAACTTTGAATTAAAGCAAAGCTGAGATAATAAAACCATTAAAAACATAGTAACCCAAAGTGTATTCAATTAAACACTATGATAGTTTCATTCAACTGATAATATAACCTCTATTTTACGACAGCTAATGAAAATTTCAAGTCGTAAAACAAAAGTTACGGTTCCAAGCTATTGATGATTCTATCGTCATTAAACGTGACCCCTTACCTATTATCCCTTGAAAATATAAGTAGGAGGTTATCATTTGTAAAGCTTATGTGTCCGTTAATGTTTTAACTCTTGTTGCTGATAATGATAATGGGTTATATCGGTGAGATCAGGTGTACGGTTCGTCTAGGGAGCATTTAGGAGAAGGCTCTGTATCGTTAACATTTTCAAATGAATTTATGTTGTTTAGATCGTGAATATTTCGTATATTTACCCATGTTGTATATAAATTGGTGAAGGAAAACATTGTAATTTCGTGATGGCCTAGCGGTTAAGGCGCCCGACTCTCATGCGTGAGGTTGTGGGTTCGAATCCGGGCAAGTACCAATGTGACTTTTTCAATTCATATGTACTTTCTAAAGTTTATCTTAGACATTACTGACATTCCGTGCCTCGGAAAGCACGTTAAGCTGTTGGTCCCGGCTGTCATATGTAGATCTTTGACAGTCGTTACGAATCGTCAGAAGCTTGAGAGTCTGACAACCAGTCTTGCCTAGGGGTATCGTGTTACCCAGTTACTGGGTTGTGGAGGTCAGATAGGCAGTCGCTCCATGTAAAATACTGGTACTCAGCTGCATCCGGTTAGACTGGAAGCCGACCCCAACATAGTTGGGAAAAGGCTAGGCAGATGATGGTGAAGGAGAACATTGTGAGCTTTTGTCTGCAATTTGGTTCGTATGGTTTTCTTCAACCGTGTTTAGTTTCGTCTTTGATTACTGCTCCACTCCTGTGAGTCGTAGCGTATTGCTACATAGCCTATAGTAATCTTTATGAATTTGGCTATCATATACAAATAATATTTTTTTTGAATCTGACTAGTAGTTCCAGAGATAGGCGCGTTAAAACAATCAAAAAAACTCTTCAGCTTTATTATTATTAAGTATTGACATACACACAATATTACACCTGTTATCCCCGAAGGGTTAGGCAGAGGTGTATCCATTAGTACACTCACATTTCGCCACGTAATAAAATATCGATGCCCAGCAATTAAATATCGATGTACTATATAAATCAGACACATCATCAAAATCATTTCTTCAATCAAACTTACTTACTTTGTCTTCAATTTCTTAAGATATAATCTGTTTTGTTATTTTTCTATAGTATTTGATCCTGTCTTGAGTTTTCTAATATTATCTTTAACTGAGCCTAATATTGTTACCACAGCTTAATTATCTCCAGCATTTGCAACTCTAAGCACGTCCCCATCAAATTCAATTAAGATATTTTTTCGTCCAAATTTCGAGCCTCACCAAAAAACTAATAAATTAAAGAAGCCCAAAAACACTTTGTCCTAACTATCACTCGACGTAAAATATTCTGACCGTGATGTTACCTATTCAAATCAGTCGTCCTCGCAAAAACCGTCGTACAGATTGCGAAATATAATTGACGGTTTGGTCCGGTTCAAAACTATGGAGCGAGCTAATTGTCTCCGTGAGATGAATATGCATGAGCTCCATCGATCCGGCTGGGCTAACGAATATGGGAGCTTTCTGAATGATATCAACCAAATATCAAAATATTTGAGGTGAGGATTTTAGGATTTTGGCTATTGTCAAAGTAATGCTTTCGGGATTTGGATAAATTTTGAAATGTTGCAGTTTGTGCTTGGCGGTTGACGTCACTTTACGTAAAGGTGGGTTTTAGATGGTCGTGGAGGCCTTTTGTTTGATAACCGTTGAAAGCTAGAGACAGATTCGTAACTTACATATTAATCAGAAGCTTTTTAAAAAAAATCATGTGAAATTCATGGGAACCTACTGCCGATAAATTGATTTGCAGTATAACAGATCGAATCAAGGTAAACTATGTAACATTATTAAAAGGATTTTGGACCCTCTTTTTTATAATAAAATAATATAGCTAGCTATCCCTCAGCCAGTCAGCCACTCAATGATAACGTAGTTTCCAATTTGCGAATTTTCAAAATCAAGATATAAGAATCGCCAATCTGCCTTGAGCAAGTGTAATAATCAATGCTCGTGGCTTCTCTGTATGAAAAGATACCATTGCACTGTCTGTACAGGCTAGTATCATTTAATTTTATATTGTCGTGTTTAGTACAAATAACGTTTAACACGAGCTTCCTCTTCAACAGCTACTATTACCATTTTCTCTAGAAATTCCAGTTCATCTCATGCGTAATTCCGTTTCGTGCGCCTATTTCACAATTACCGACAGCTAATGATAGTATCTCAGTGGAAATCTCACTGACCGAACAAAGCATATGGTGCTATTTGCCAGGAAGCTGTAGGGTTGTCGTAGAAATGAGCGGTGGTATTTAAATTAACTTTTATTGTTCTAGTATTTAGGTCGAAAATACACTGAAAGTCTTGACTTGTGCCCGGTTGATTTCAATAGGATCGCCCGCTATTACATGGGACTAAAAAAAAACATAACTGGCGAAATGTGGGTGTACTAATAGGTACATTTCTGCCTAACCCTTCGGGGATTACAGGCGTGATGTTATGTTATGTATAAAGAATGTCGATTGCATTAAACTCATTGTTATATGTCTCAACCAAACGAATATATTTTGCATAAAACACTTAACAGCAACTAAGTAACTCAGTAATTTCAAACTCTCAACTTTCCCGCCAGCCAACCCTAAGCGACCCACCCAAGCATTCGTGGCGAACATTGTCAGGCGTGCAAAATTAATACATCACCGCCCGCCCGTCCGTCCGTCTGTGTGCTTTATCTCATTAACTCGCTAGTTAGTCCACTAGATGATTGAGTATGTGGTTACCATGGCGACATATTTTACTATGAGGAACTTAGTTACTGCTTTAGTGATTTTAGTATACATGAAATTTGTTGAAAGTTTATAGAGATGTTGTTGCAAAGAATTTAGTTGAATGTATGGATGACACAATTATTTCGTAGATAGAATCAGCTGTCAATAATCTATTCCTTGCCCTAGAACCGCTCGCCCCCTATTACATGGGACTAAAAACATAACTGGCGAAATGTGGGTGTACTAATGGGTATACCTCTGCCTAACCCTTCGGGGATTACAGGCGTGATGTTATGTGTTGCCGTAGAACCTCAATTGGATTGAATTTTGTTCATTGAACATGGTTTTATCCAATAAATTATTATAATTAAAATAGTTTCAAGTATGTTGTGAGTGCCTATCCAAAAAACGGATGTATCATTTTCGAAAAAAAGGGTGAGTATTTAATTTGGATTTGAATAAACAATCATATATATTAGAAATTTTGTTTGCATACAAAATATTTTACATCGTATTCTGGATATAAAAAAAAACATAGGAATATGTTGGTTTTCCTTATTACTATTTATTTTCCTAATTACGTCGTAAAGTGCTCGCCCCCTATTACATGGGACTAAAAACATAACTGGCGAAATGTGGTTGTACTAATGGGTACACCTCTGCCTTACCCTTCGGGGAATACAGGCGTGATGTGATGTTATGTTATGTCATAAAGTGCTATTCTGTATAAGACTCTCGTCTTTAGTTAAAATCATCTTGAAGAGAGATGGATTGTGGGGACGGACATGGAAGGGCAAATTTTTTGGGATCTAAGATCTATCTCAATCTGCCGATGCCTTTTACTAATTTTTTTTTAACATTTATTTACTGCTGAGATGAGATGGCAACTAGATTTTGAACATTTTTCATTAGCAGATTCAGCCCTCACGTAGAATAATAGGTTGCTTTGAGTCACCATCACCTATAACGATTTTTACAGTACACAGCTAGAACGAATATGTACGTCAAAATCACAAGTCACCTTGTACTTTACCTACATTCAAATAAAAAGACCCTTCAAAAAGTTTTCATATACATAAACTCACGCCTTTTTCCCATGGGGGTAGGCAGAAACTATAGAACGCCACCTGCTACGATCCTTACATACTCCTTTCGCCTCATCTACGTTCATACATCTCGTCATACAAGCTCGCCGGTTACGAGTACTCCGCACCTGACCTTTCTGAAGGACCTCACTAATAAGGTCAGTGTAGGTCTTCCTAGGGCGACCCCTCCCGGCGTTGCCACTCACCTCTGCCATATAAATACCTTTTGTCAATCGTCTTTCACTCATCCTCTCAACATGACCGAACCATCTAAGCATACCCTTTTCTATTTTTGTCACTACATCTTCTTTTAATCCGCAACGGTCAAAAAGTTTTCATGCATACTATAAGCTTTGCGAAATAATATCAAAAGTTGAAACACTTAATATGTATGTAAAGACAATAACTAATTCAGAACGATTCCAAACAATACATACATATTTGTGAATGAGACTGTTCATTTACTGAGATAGCATTCAAAGTTAGTAGACAGTCGATATCTTTGTTCACGAAGTTCTAGACTTACGACGGTTGTAGATAGGACTTTATTTGCATTGAAATTAGGTTTTAGTTGCTTTGTAATGGATGTAAAACAGATAAATAACGAAGTCATTTTTAACGGTTTTTTTTTAAAGGACTTCTCCTTGATAGTTTCAATTTTTTTTGTACGTTTTCATAAGGAAACAAGTTATAAATTATAGAATAAAACTTCAAATACTGCTATGTCCCCTACACTGTTGCATGCTGTTACATAGCGCACTAATAGTATTATATTATACAGTAAGTTTTCACACCAAAAATAAGATTCGTTTTCAAGCATAATTTTTGCTCAAACTTACCTAGTTTGATGAGCAGAATACGGAGTTATCGGCTATTGTGATACATGTTAGTCCACCCTATATAGTTATACTATAAAATGCTTTGTCCTAAATAACTGACGGATCAAAGCACAGCCTAAACCGCTGAACGTAAAACCTGAAGCTTGGAGGGTTCTTTGTACGACGTAAGCATCCGATAAGAATGGATTTTCAAATTTTACAAAATTTGTACGGAGAAACCAACTTTGACGCGAGTGAAGTCGTAGGAAGAAGGTAGTCTATACTTAGTCTAATATAGCAAATGAGTTTTTTCGTTTGTTTGTTTAAAGGCTCTTCCTAAACTACCAGTCGAATTTAAATAATTATGATTGACAAATTTATGAGAAACTAGCTGTTACCCGCGACTTCGTCCGCGTAAATTTCGGTTATCGCGGACACGGACGAAGTCGCAGAAAAATTACCCATACCCAATTATTTAGTTAAAATCATGATTCGAAACGACACGTGGCGCCATCTATGATCCTAAGAACGTTATTGTGATTTCCCACGGAAACAGTACTTTTTTTCGGGATGAAAGGTACCCTACGTTTGT
Source organism: Hoplodrina ambigua (assembly GCA_949774945.1). Lineage (NCBI taxonomy): Eukaryota > Metazoa > Arthropoda > Insecta > Lepidoptera > Noctuidae > Hoplodrina > Hoplodrina ambigua. Next base: position 1,325,934 of record OX458982.1, read on the forward strand.
TCCTGTACACCTGGCAACGTATATGCAAAATTTCAGGGTAATCGGTTCAGTGGCTTAGGCGTAAAATGGTAACAAACAAACAAACAAACTTACTTTCGCATTTATAATATTAGTTAGGAAGTTAAGATAGTTTAAGCTTTATATCATCACACTACGACCCACATAAGCAGTAACCAAAGACATAACTTGATGCGGGTGAAAAAACCACAGGCTTTTCTTTCGGAATGGCATCTTACAGGTCAATCTATGAGGTTGTCGGCTGCTTAACCGGATTATAAAACCACAGGTCAAAAACCAGTTGTTTATATACTGCGTTGGCGCTTAAAACACGTGACGTAATAGGCCTCAGTGTGCCAGCGCCAGCTAATCCGGTACACCGTGACGCATGCCACGGATTGGCTAATAGCCTGCACGGAGCCGTCGGATTGGTTGACGCGCATGGCTGCGTACTCTAGCTTCCTGCTTAACGGATTAAGTTAATGCTGAATAATTAATTTAAGAGAAGTTAATGTGCCTACTTACGATTTAGAATTAAACTAAGGTAACTAAATTACTTGGTTGAGCATTTAATGCAGCAGTTTTGAAACTACTGGATGAAATACATTTTTTAACATATAAATAACATCACGCCTGAAATCCCCGAAGGGTTAGGCAGAGGTGTACCCATTAGTACACCCACATTTCGCCAGTTATGTTTTTAGTCCCATGTAATAGGGGGTGAGCCTATTGCCGTCAACCGGGCACAAATTCAGACTCCGAGGCTGCTACTGACAAAATTCCTGATGGAAAAACCCAATAACACTTTTCCCGACCTGGGAATCGAACCCAAGACCTCATGCACAGCAGTTGCGTTTGCGACCACTAGACCAACGAGGTTAAATAAAAAAATAGATAATAAAAATATAATAACAAAAGCCTTTTATTACATGCAATAAACATGTTACAAATTGATACAAGTGGATAAGTGGATGGTTAAAAAAATAAAAATGACAAAATCTCTTATCAAAGATTCATCATATATTCCATCGTATTATTCTATCTATTAAATGTATTAAATTAAATTGTTTAAATAATTATTGTACTTACAAGGTCGAAATTAATTTGTAAAACATAAAAAAGCTTTTTACAAAAAAAAAAGACAACCGCCTGCAAAAACTACAAAATAAAAAATTACTTTAGCTTGAAAGGATACTCTTTCAAACAAAAAAAGAATCATCCAAATCGATTCATAATTGGCAGAGTAATCAGCTAACATAAATAAAAAATAACATACGCGCCGAATTGAGAACCTCCTCCTTTTTGAAGTCGGTTGAAAATGGTGCGGCGTGGCGTCGCCGTGCCGTCGTCGAGTTTGTATGTTAGTGTTATTACCAAAGTCAAAATCAAATCATTTATTCCGAGGAGTCTGCGATAATGCGTTATTTTTCCAGTAGTTAGATAATTTTCATACAAAACTATATTTTCTCCTCATCTTCCATGCAAAATCCCTGTCTACGCCTCGCTAAGTCTGTAACCAGCGTCCGATACGATTGTTCAGAGCACTTCCAACTTGCGCATTCAATTTGCATCCAACTGTGTTGCAGCAACGTTCATTTTTACTCACAACTGGGGCGCTGCCTGAAAGAAACTACCCTTATTGTTTGAACCCTATTTTGCTGCTGTATATGGCACGCATACGGCAATATTTTTGTCGCTGTAAAAGCTTGATAGGTTATCTTTTGTTGCTAACTTTTTGGAAAATCTTTCTTGTTACAGTGAAAAGTGAGGTCATTATTATAACTAGGTGCATTTATTTATTTATTTATTTATTTAAACTTTATGCAACAAAAAAGTACAAAGGCGGACTTAATGCCTTAGGCATTCTCTACCAGTCAACCAAAGGTGGTGAAGAGATAACAAAGCAGGTGCAAAAAATTGTACATGAGGAAATAATCAGATAAGAAATTTTAAAATAAATGAAAACAAAATCTAAACAAGTTTAATCGTACACAAGTACATAAACTCATATATACCATATATAATATATATATATATATATATATATATATATAATATACATACTCATAAATACATACATACCTATTTTATAAAAAGAATAGAAAGGATATTTATGATAAAACTCTTGCTAATTGCATTTGGAGGGTTTAGTATGATCCTTACATAGTTATGTACCTCTTTCGCCTCGTTCACGTTACAAATATATAAACTCACAAACACAAACAACTGCCCGTAGGCTATACGAAAATTTGTTACATCCTTTAATCGAACCTAAGACACTTAGCGCAGCAGTCAATCTTTCAGCTACTGCACCAACTGTAGATACCTAACATAACATCACGCCTGTAATCCTCGAAGCGTTAGAACACCCACATTTCGCCAGTTATGTTTAAGTCCCATGTAATAGGAGGCGAGCCTATTGCCTATCAACCAGGCATAAGAGAAATTCCTAATGGAAAAACCTAATAACACTTAGCCCGCCCTGAAAATCGAACCCAAGACCTCATGCAGTCAGCAAGACAGTCATTATAGATACCGTCTTGTATCACAACTCAATTTATTTAACACTACGCTAGTCGAGAGTAAAATAATTAACGTCTCAAGTTTAACTCGTAGCAATATGCTGCGTTTCTCAAATTTTAGGAAATGCTTAATAAAAGGTATGCGAAGCGTGAAACGGCTGACGACGGAAATTGCTAGAACGTCACTATTGTGTTCCTGGAGCGTCACTATAAGGGTGGGGCTAGATGAGCTTAAGCTAGCATTATGCTGTGCTCAACATGAGTTGAGGAAGTTAGGGGTCGAGACACACGGACGTTTTAGGGTCGCTCGAATTGAGTGAGTTCTGTAATGAGCATAGTTTTGTAATAATGTTCCGATACTGCAAAGGCTTGGCCGGAGAAATATTCAACCGTTGGTACCCAGCGCGCCGCCCGCGATCCTTCACCTTTTTATACTTTAACGCACACGATTTAAAGCTTTAACTTAACTGGAATGGCAAATTATTTGCTGTAGCCGGAGCTCTGCTGTTATGACCTTTAGTACTAATATTTAAACGGTTCAGATCTCTATTGCGGCTATTCAAAGGTCGTAAATTACATCGTAACACAAAATTATTTATTTAAATTGGGGCGAATTTTATCATACTTCTTCTTTATCGTGTGAGCAGTAAGGTCTTACGACCCCACACACCTAGTGTCAGACTTTCTGAACCGCCTCAAGGGCATCTGACATGGTTTGAAAGGGACAGTGTTAGGCTGGTATAAGTTCAGGTTTCCTCACGACGTTTTCCTTTACCGATGTCAGTGATGTCCAAGATAAACTTTAGAAAGTACATACTCGTATCAATTGAAAACGTAACATTGGTACTTGCCCGGATTTAAACCCACAACCCCATGCATAAGAGGCGGACGCCTTAACCACTAGGCCATCACGACATTTAGGTCGTAAATTACACCGTAACACAGAATTATTATTTTTTTTTTAATTGGAGCGAATTTTATCAAATTTATAAAAGAAGAAACACAACTTTGTCATGTTTTTTATTTTCTTTTAAACTCTTCAGCTTTATAATATTATAGTATAAGATTGTAATTTTTACGACACACGTTACGCGAAGTAGACTATGTACCTACCTATCTTACCAATTTTTTAATTTTCGCTTGTCTACACCGTGCTTTCTGTCGCTTGTACATCACTATTCAGTTGGCAATATAATCCAATACCAAATTGTTGTCTAACTTAGCACTGTATTAACTTACTAATTATCGATTCAATTGTTCTATGTGAAATATGGATTATTGTGCACAGAAATTAGTTGTTCTACTCGATTACTAGTTGATATTGTGATTGTAATCCTAATATAGAAGATACTATAGCTTCTGATCGCGACTTCGTCTGATTGAAATTAAATCTTACTACTATTTTAAATGTAAAGGTAATGGATGGACGTTTGGTCTCAATCACGCCAGAAAGACTAAACAGATCTTTATGATACTCGACACAGAGATAGATTATAGTCTGGAATACCATATAGGCTATATTTTCCCCTTGGTTCTGTTCCCGAGGGCTCTGTTTGTTCTTTATATTATTATGCTGTCCTATTTTCTAAATATTGTAGGTACTTTATTTTGCTGTCTATACTAATAAAATGAAGAGAAAAGATTTGTTTGTTTGCATTGAATAGGCTTCGAAACTACTGAACCGATTTGAAAAAGTCTTTCACTGTTGGGAAGCTACACTATCCCCGGGTGACATAGGCTATATAATATTTCCAAAAAATTAGGGATCCGTAAGAAAAATCACACAAACAAAAACGCGGAAAGAGTGCTAGTACTAAATAAAGATTTCCTAAGTTACCTGACGACTGGGCTACTAAACTTTTGAATTTTCAAAGTTTCCCCATACAATAGTACTTTCGCCGTTCCTCTTCAGTAGCCAAAACACATGCAGTTATAGCTAAGCCGCTAAAATTGTGACTTCGCCTGCGGGGTACAGGGACGCGGGGGAAGGACGAGAATGGAGACTGTGAGAGGGGTGGACAGCACAGTTAGAATTGCCAACCATATACTATAATATATAGTATTGTCCTATATTTCGGGTCTGCATACTATATACTGTTGAAGAAATATATAGTACGCATAAATACTATACCGAATCGTATTTCAGTTAGATGGTTCAATTTTTACTGTGCAACATCGAAAGTAGTAGGTAACAATTGAATTCCTTACTCGGAGATGCTATAGTTTATATAAAAACAAATAAACAAAAATAATAAATTTGAGTCAATTTTTTACTTATTCCTCAAAATACTATTTTTTTTTACAGTGAATTATTACTTTTTTCTTTTATTCTGATAAATACTATACTCAGCCGAAGAAATGCTGGCAACCCTAGGCACAGTTTAGCGTGATACACAAGCGGCGAACAGTTTTTAAGATATGTGACGTCACAGTGATTTACGGTGGACTATCAGCAGGCGAGGACTCAATTAAGCGCTTAAGCTATAGTAAAGTAGTAGAGTAACACACGACTTTACTCGGAGACGGGTGTAGGTGCGGAATGCACTAGCTCCGTAATTTCCGCCCGACACCAAGCAAGCGCAGCTGGGACAAGCTCCGCTGTAGCAACACAGTTATCGTATTTATTCTGGTTAGATTGTTTCGGGTTGTTAAATAGGGAAACGTTTTGTTTTTGTCAGGGGAGAAAGGGTAGATGGGGTCTTTTTAGGGTTCTGTGTTCGAAGGGTGGTAAACGAAACCCTATTAAAGTCAAAACATTTATTTTTTTAATTAGACTAGTTACAGGCACTTTTGAATTGTTACGAAGTCGGTCAGTTAGTCAGAAAGTTGGAGCTAGCTGCATATCGTAGGTAGGCTTCAATGTCAGGGTTGTGAAATTTTTAAAGAGTCACCGCGGCCCTGGTACGCAAAGGGCATTAGGGATGGATGTTTTAGTCAGTAAGAGTCTGACAATTCCTTGGGCTCCGCTCAGAGAGAAAGAAATCATTTGATCAGCCTTAAAAAAAAAGGTTGGTTTTAAATCAAATCATTTATTATTTCCTTTGCAAACATGGGTTAATAGTATAGGTAGTACACAGATGTTTTCATTAAAAATATTCAGATCGTCATGTTCTACCATCATAAAGGCATCTTTAGGATTCTATATAACCAAAGAGTGTCGAACGGAACCCCAGTACTAAGAACCCGTTGTCCGTCATTGTGTCTGTCACAAGGCTGTACCTACCTATCGCTTAAACCAAATAGGCAGACGCTTAAAAAAATTCAGAGTGTGTATTAGTAATGGCTGCAAGAAATAATCCTAACTAATATTATAAATGCGAAAGTAAGTTTGTTTGTTACCATTTTATGCCTAAGCCATTGAACCGATCATCCTGAAATTCTGCATATACGTTGCCTTGTGTACAGGGACGAACATAAGATATCTTTAATCCCGAAATAAAGGATTGTTTTCGAGGAAAATCACAATAACGTTCTTATGATGAAGTCGCGGGCAGAAGCTAGTAAAAATAAATTATGTTGAAAATGTACAGTTTTGTAGGTAGTGTTCAATATTTCACGATAGTACGGAACCCTTCGCGAGCGAGTTCGACACGCAATTGTTTTTATTTTTATTTGTTTTCGGTTTCACTTAGCTGTTTTTTTGTTTTCACTCAACGGCTCAACCGATAAAGCAATGTTCATGATTAAAATTTGTTTTAATTGTTTTTTTCTCAACGGTTTGACCTTTAAACCTACACACAGAGAGTAGCAACCACAGCAAAACAACTATAATATAAAAGCGAAAGGTCATTCATTAAATAAACACGAAATTTTGAAAATTTATTGACTTAAAGTTGAAATTTGGCAAATAGCCTATAGATAGGAGACGTCAGTTAAAACGAATTTGACTTTGTCTTTGACTTTCAGTTCCAAGCGGACGAAGTCGAGGGAAAATGTAGTTGTTTCTAACATCAAGCTTTCTATCAGGGAAACAGTCTTACTACAGTGCCCAAGTTGTCCCTAAACTTGCACTTTTAAGGACGTTTACAACGCCGACGTCATCGACTCGAAATAAAGAAGAATAAGTTCCTACGTCAGCGAAGCCTGTGCACGTGACTAGTCTATAAATCTAAATATATAAAAACGAAAGGTCACTCGAAACGTCAACGAAAGGATTTTCCAAAACTCACCCCCTAAGGGGATAAAACGAGGGTCCAAAATTTGTATTTTATTTGTCAACTTCGACGCATACGAAGTCGAGGGCAAAAACTTGTATAGGTATAAATGATATTGCAAGACTGCCTCGTTGGTCTAGTGGTCGCAAGCGGCACTGCTGTGCATGATGTCTTGGGTTCGATTCCCAGGTCGGGCAAAGTGTTATTGGGTTTTTCCATTAGGAATTTCTCAGTAGCAGCCTCGGAGTCTGGATTTGTGCCGGGCATGTTATGTTTTTAGTCCCATCTATTAGGGGGCGCCCTATTACATGGGACTAAAAACATAACTGGCGAAATGTGGGTGTACTAATGGGTACACCTCTTCCTTTCACTTCTCTTCCACCCTTCGGGATTACAGGCGTGATGTTATGATGTTATGTTATGATGTTGCAAAAATAGATGCACTAAGTAAGACCACCCATACTTAATCTCAAGTTAAAGTACACTTCGAATCTTATCTCAACATTAAAAGATATATCCCTGATGCAGCTGTCAACAAAGAGATAAAGTTCAACGAGAAGACATTGATAATGCAAGCAGTTACCTACGTTATATTGGAGTTTGTGAAACTGCACACTTGTGTGAGGTAAGGGTTATAATATGATTCTTAAGCTTTAAAGACTTAAGTTCTGTGTGTTTGTAGCTATTTACTTACGAGTTCCACATTATAATATACGTTGCTTATAAGTAGAAGTCTTTGTACTTATTTTATACTGTAGAAATAATCAACAGTTTACGGGTTACGTCACTGACATCATTCAGTGCCTCAGAAAGCACGTTAAGCCGTTGGTCCTGGCTGTCATACGTGGATCTTTGACAGTCGTTACGGGTTGTCAGTAGCCTGAAAGTCTGACAACCAGTCTTACCAAGGGGAATCGTATTACCCAGTTACTGGTTTGTGGAGTTCAGATAGACAGTCGCTCCATGTAAAAAACTGGTATTCAGCTGCATCCGGTTAGACTGGAAGTCGACCCCAACAGATTTCGAGAAAGGCTAGGCAGATGATGAAGTAATAATCAGTTTGTTGGAATGAATTTCCTTATTGGTACTGAAACTGATTTGGACCGCCTCGTTGGTCTAGTGGTCGCAAAGCACGACTGATGTGTACGAGGCCTTGAGTTCTATTTCTCAGTCACAGCCCCAGAGTCTGGTTTGTTATCTTGACTTAAGCGAAATGTGGGTGTACAAACGGGTACACCTCTGCCTATGCCTTCGGGGATTACAGGCCTGATCTTGTACGATTTTCTACATGTTTTTTATAAGGTATCTTATCATAAACCTTCTATAAAAGAAAACAGCGTATTGACATAAACATTTTCGTAAAAAAATATCATATTCCCACAAATATATCTAGTAAGTAGTAAGTATCAAGACACACGTTCCTATCCACTATTTACATAAGACTAACACGACAAGAAAAGCCAAGTGTAACTCTATATTTCACGACTCACTTCACAACGATGAGAGAGAAAAAAAGATTAATTGAAAAATATTTATGGAACATAGGGAGGTCTTAACGCTTTTAAATTTAGGGGAGAAATAGGGAGCTGAGGGTTTTAAATAATGAAGGGGAAATGACAGAATTTATTTTGAGGTATAGGCAACTTTCGCTTTGTCCTTTGAGAAAATGCCGTGTTAAAAATAATTTCTTTGTTGGCATATTACGGAGAATCCAAACAAAAAACATAATATTAAATCTTTCGACTATGTTTTGGTCACCCATATAAATTTATATTTAACAAATATTTGAAATCTTTTTTTGAAAAATCGTAATAGGTACATAGGAAACTGTAAGTAGTTGATTCATAAATATATATATATATATATACTAGCTTTTACCCGCGGCTTCGCCCGCGTTTGTTTAGAATTTGACAATCAGTTTGGGCTGTACTCGGCTTGTTGTTCGGCCAGATCCAGAATTATTAAATACCTATGGACCAACAGATTGTGACTCATAAAAGTCCGTCGGCGTTCAGTTTGCATTTCTGCAAGAGTGGTCCTTCTCGCCTGCGTCTGTTTTGGGGTTTCAGTAGCTGTAATGGCTTCTTTTTTTTAGGTGGTAAAAATCATCAAATGACTCCTTCCGCCCTGGGTGGGGCGGAAGGGACTGTCAGACTTTTACTGACTAAAAACCCACCCTGTTCCTTCTGTTGCCCTTTACGTTCCGGGGCCGCGGTATCCTGTTAAGACGTCCCGCAACCCCGGCAGGCGTTAGCCTCGTTGGGGGCCCCGTCCCTGTGCTGACAGCTCTTTGAGACGCGCCCGAACAGAACGCGCCGTTGACCCGGGCTTGGTCGTTGATCGGACGGCAAGCTACCCATTGCTCGCCGTCCGCAAGCCCGCGCCTACGGTGGCCGGATGTCGCCCCGCGGCGTCCGACGCCCTGGGCGTCTCCCGCGGCGGCTGGGGCATAAGGTGGTTCTCTCCCTCACGCGGCCCGCCTCCTCCTTCGCTAGCATTACTGCTTCGCAGAAGGAGGTGACTGCATCCCATTCCCTCTCGCCTCGGAGCATGGCCTGAACCAGGTCCGGACGCGAGAGGTCGCCGCCGCCTATCGCCTCCGTGAGGACACGGCGGAGCTCTGCCCAAGCGGGGCAGTCCTGCACCGTATGCTCCACCGTGTCTTTCGGGCGATCCACACAGTGGTGACACCCGGGCGTTTCCTCCCGCCCTATCCGACACAGGAACCTCCCGAAACAATCGTGTCCGGTGAGGACGCCGTAGCGCCTCTCCAGCCACTCCTCAAAGAGGGATCTTACAGCTATAATGGCTGAGCTTGTTCTCTGAGACGAAGTCGTGTAGCCGTGTGTGTTGTGTGTCGTGTGTGAATAGGCGTCTCAGTTGCTCTTACAGCTCTCTGGCTTTCGGCTTGTTCCTCCAAAAGCAATTGCGTTTAGAAGGGCGTCTCAGTCACTCTCAGAGAAGCTTGGCGGGCGGACAGTTTGGCTCTCCAGTCTTTCCTGGCTTTAAGAAAATGTCTCATCAGCTCTCAAATTTGCTTGTCGCTCCGGTTGTGCTTACCTTCTTAATGCGGCATGAACGGAAGATTCCGGGGATTGAGCAGTAATTTTTGCTCGGGCTCGCAATGAGCTTTTGCCTGAGTTGGAGCTGTGAGATATTTTAAAATAAAAAAAAGTATCGAAGTTGACTGCCTCGTTAGTCTAGTGGTCGCAAGCGCGACTGCTGTGCATGAGGTCTTGGGTTCGATTTACAGGTCGGTTCGATTTCTCAGTAGCAGCTTCGGAGTCTGGATTTTTGCCCGGTTAATGGCATTAGGCTCGCCCCCTATTACATGGGACTAAAAAAAAACATAACTGGCGAAATGTGGGTGTACTAATGGGTACACCTCTGCCTGACCCTTCGGGGATTACAGGCGTGATGTTATGTATGTATGTAAGAAAAAGTAACCTACCTACCCTCATTAAAACACACCGAACATACCTCTTACGAAAAAATAAACAGTACTGAAGGACAAACTTAACTTTGCCGTTGGAAAACTGTTGTTTACATACATCGACATAGGTCACGGTTAGTTTAGCAACTAACCTCTTCCTTCAGTCATTAATCGACTACACGCATCAAACAAAGCAATTTTACTGTTACGACAGTTCTGCTGTGATCCTATGAGGAGTTCCGTTCCATATCTCCAAAGTTCATCAGATCATGACAGCATTTATATGGGACCATCATCATCTGCCTAGCCTTTTCCCAACTATGTTGGGGTCGGCTTCCAGTCTAACCGGATGCAGCTGAATACCAATATTTTACATGGAGCGACTGCCTATCTGACCACCACAACCCAGTTACTGGGTAATATGATAACCCTAGGTAAGACTGGTTGTCAGACTTTCGGGCTTCTGACGACCCGTAACGACTGTCAAAGATCCACGTATGAGAGCCGGGACCAACGGCTTAACGTGCTTTCCGAGGCACGGAGGAGTCTCGGTGTGTAAAGATGGTCACCCATCCACGGACCAACCCCGGCAAGCGTAGCTTAACCTGACGGATCGACCCGTGCGGCTGTTGTTACTTAGCCACGAGCTCCTCACAGTATTACAGTATTTATATGGGACCAATTCGGAAAAAAATAAATAAAAAAGAATCATCCAAATCAATTCACAATTGGCGGAGTAATCGCAGAGTATGCTTCACTGACGGAGCGTGTTATAAGTTCGCCTTTATTCTTCCATGCATCCTCTATGAATGCGTTTACACCTGTCAGTGTCAGTGACGACACAGTGATGTCAGTGTCAATTACGCAGTTTTTCTGTATCCCTGACAACGTATATAAAGTGGGTCCCAGACAAACGCGGAATGTTGTGGCAGCCGCGTCAGTTGCAAATTTTAACAACAGGCCGCGTGTACTGCTTTGTAAAATGACACCAAATATGGAAATCGTAATAGAAATAGTTGAATTTAAATAATAATATCAATTTAACCCACACTTCTCTATTCCTAAGAGTAATATGCGATGCTAATGATAATATAGGTAGAGATAAACTACTATAACTACTATAACCTCACACCTCAAGTGTTTAAATAAACAGTTTTTTTCTACCTTTTTTCTCATCTTCTGAGAGGGCTAATGAGTCATGAGAATCATAAGACAACTTTACGGTTAGCCATATTGACTGACGTCCGATTGTAGCACAAACACCACGCTAATGACACTTCAGGCTGCCACTGTGACCGCGGTGGTGTGTTTTTACAGCGGTTGGAGCCGCGGCCTGCGGTTAGCCGCAACCGCAGGTCCGTCCGTCTGGTAGCCACTTTATGGAAAATGTCAGTATGCTCTTCAGCGGTTTTGGGCATAAAAAATGATTAAGCAAACAACTTTCGTACTCCTAGGTTGTTTACTTGAAACTGGTCTATCGACAGTCTAGACTCAAAATGTATTAAATGCTTAAACTTAAAATTTGATCACGATTCGATAGACACGTGGCGCCATCTACTGTCATAAGGACGTTATTGTGATTTCCCTCGGGAACAGTACTTTTTTTCGGGATTAAAAGTACCCTATGTTTGTCCCTGATCACCTGGCAACGTTTATGCAAAATTTCGGGATGATCGGTTCAGTGGCTTAGGCGTAAAGTGGTTACAAACAAACAAACAAACTTACTTTCGCATTTATAATATTAGTTAGGATATACATATAATATACATATAAATAAAATTAAGCGTTTCTGTTTGTAATTTGAAAATAACAGCTATTTACAACTACCTATGAATGTGTACAGGAAAAGTCAATATTTTTACGGTCTGTTTGTTTTAGCTAATCTCCAAAACGGCTGGACTGGTTTTAACGTAATATGCTACTTTTATTTATGAAAAAGAATAAGAATTAAGGAGGACATAAGCAAGTTTGTTCTTAAACAAAATGAATACAAAAGATATTTAATAAAACAAAGAAAACATAACAAAAGAAATAAAAAATCCCACCCAGGCCATCTGGTATTCAAAATAAAAACTATTCCTCGTAGTTCCTAGATAAAACTCCGACCATAGATTTTTCACTCTGCCTTCAACAGCAAATACTAAAAAACTCATCACGCTATATAATTTAATGCAAACGGCATACGTCGCAGTGAGTTCATAAAATAAGACATTTGACACAGACACCGTCATCTGCGCGGGAGGAAATTGCGACACTATGAGTGGATGAGCACGACGCCATATTGTGACGCCATTTTCCATTCCAATTTCGTGATTCCCACTTGAATAACGAGGTGTTATTGGAACTATAAAAATCTAGGAGTTGTGGATATTGCTACGGGCAGGTTTTAGGGATGCTATTAGTTGAATATGGCGCGCATTTTTCTAGTTCTCACGAGGTGCGTATGGTATTAAATTTTGGTGTGTTCTCTGACTTTTTCATCAGAAGCCAAAAGGTAGTCCATATTTTTTTTCTCAGTACCTTAATGAGATATTCTTGTTTTGGCTCGTTCGTCTGTCCTTCTGTCAGTCAGCAGGCAGTATAACTGTAATAGGTAGGGAGTTGAAATTTTCACAGAGTTTGAAGGTGTTTCTGTTACGGCTTTAACAAGTAATAATAAAAATTAAATTAAATTAATTTTTATTATTTAACACAGAAACATATTTTATGCGACAATGTTACTTTGATGAATGAATGAATTGAATGTTACTTGATCATAATATTGTTTAAATGTTGTGTTAAATATTGTCCAGTGGAAGTTCGTACGAAGCCCTTCTTGTACGAGTTCGACTCGTAGATACTAGACCGATTATTTAGCCTCCCCTTCCATGTGAGAAATTACTAAGTTTTTTTTATTAAATTTTTAATAAAAATAATGGTATTTGTTCACATTTTTTCTCACACAATATTTATTCTGACTATTTTTGACCTCGCGGAGATCTTATTCCGGTAACACCGAGTAAATACCGAAGTATATATTCGTTTTAACTGACTTCAATTATTTTCAGCAATTTTCACCTAACCCAGAATAATATTTCCAGGAAATAGGCTTAAAATTACAAGACAATTAAGTAAAAATGGCCGACATAAAAGAACTCGTTTCTAAAATTAAAACAGACGGGTCCCATGAAGGATGAGAATGAACTCATCATTCCAATTATGAAGCTCATCAAAAGGCTCAACTAAAAAATATGCACAGTCATCTTCAAAATCGGTCAAGTGGGAGATTGACCGTCATTTTTCGCTCTGTTATGTTAGTTATTTATGGAAATGGAAGCATGTAATACCTATAATAATATATTATAGTACCTATAACTTATTTTATGATAAAACTGACCGTTTGCTTGAAAAATGCAAAAGACCCTTTTTTGCAACTTTTTTTTGTTTCGTTAACGTTTTTTTACATATTATTTATGATGATGTACTCAACATTCATACAAATCAGCTTGTTGCGAATTTTTGTACCCTTGAATATTTATTTTGACCGGACTAACATACAAGATGCAATTTTCTATCCTCGTCTTCCAGGAGGTTTTCATTAATGACAAAATAAACAAATAGTATTTAAAAAATATATAGGTATATTTAGTTGTCATTTTAGTTGTTTAATATGTTTCAAAGTATTTTAGAATATACCTCTCACCGAACAGAATCGCCCCGTTGCGGAAAAAAGAAATCCTCCATATTTTTTACCACTCTTGTTACAATATAAAAAAATATTTGTTATGAAAGAACTTCATACCGGGATATAAATTATTTTTCCCACGTTTAAGTAGTAGTTCTGCTAGTCCCGGATTAGGCGAAACCAACAAATCATAGATTAATAAGATCGGTCCAGACGTTCTTGAAAAGGGTGTAAATAACCCGACTTTGTTTTATGTACTCTTATATAGATAAAATACATAAAAATCAACGTTTTTCTTTCTACGATGATTCAATAGTTGGGCGTTGCTAAGCCCTTCTTTGCAATAGCTTTTATTAGAATTTGTGCTAAGTTTAAAGTAACTCATTCACAACCTATTTTCGTCACGTAATTTTTGAAGTCTCCAAAGAATGCCAACACAATAGATTGATGACTATTCTTCATTTTTGATGAAACACCATGCAGTAACAATTACTGTCATCTATGACAAGATGACGAATTACTATCCGAGTATGAAACCTAATTTACTTCTTAGAATTGCTATTTTGGTGCTACGTGAAGATAGAATAAAGCTCAAGTTACATGCGTACTGGGAAAATGCAAAAATACCTACAATGCTTTTCAGATGGTAAGTGATTCTAAGAATATGAATATTTCTAGATATTAGTTATGTCTGAGTAGGTACTGAAGAGGAATACAGTTTCTGGTGTCGATTCAAGAATTATAATACTACCAGCCTTTTTCAGCAACTTCAGAGCAAAAGCCTATTTTCGTACAGACAAGACACGTGCATTGGTCAGCAAGCGGAAGGCAGAAGAGGCCTTTGCTTAATGGACAATAATAGGCTGGTATTATTATTATTCTCCTTTATTCAATTATAATTACATTTTAAAATATTAAAATGAAAATAAGAACGTTTAAAAATATAAAAAAATAGTAGCCCAGTGGTGACGGTAACAGGGGTCCAAGCCACCAGCGTGGCGGCGGCGGTCAGGGCTCCAAAGAGAGGAACCTCCCAAATATGCGGGACGTGTCCAGAAGTACTGCATTCTGAATCAAACCCTTGATCCAGCCATCTAACGAGAGCCTCCTTAGTTGGTCGAGGCTCTTGGCTATTAAGTCATTGGCTGTTACGACTATCGGCACAATGATCTCTGAGTCTATAATTATATTATTATTATATTATTAATAAAACATAAATACCGATTCAACCACTTACCCTCCCACTGAGACGATATAACATCTTATTATTTAGGTCAATATTAATAAACAGTTCCCAGCATTTGCCAATATAAGCCCAGTGAGGCGCCAATTACGAGTACGACAATAGTAGTACCATTTAAATAATTACATAGCAATTAATCGTTTAGCCCTAATTTATCTGTCCATATCTACATACCGTGTATGAGAATATTTAGCTTGGTAGGTAGGTACTTTAATTTTATGATCAATATTTAGGGTGGTCACACACGGTACGTATCTGCTTAACAATAAGGACGATAATCGCGAATTTTTATTTTTGAGCTTCGTTTTTGCTACGAATTGAATATTTATTTGTTTACTAGCTTTTACCCGCGGCTTCGCCCGCGTTTGTTTAGAATTTGACAATCAGTTTGGGCTGTACTCGGCTTGTTGTTCGGCCAGATCCAGAATTATTAAATACCTATGGACCAACAGATTGTGACTCATAAAAGTCCGTCGGCGTTCAGTTTGCATTTCTGCAAGAGTGGTCCTTCTCGCCTGCGTCTGTTTTGGGGTTTCAGTAGCTGTAATGGCTTCTTTTTTTTAGGTGGTAAAAATCATCAAATGACTCCTTCCGCCCTGGGTGGGGCGGAAGGGACTGTCAGACTTTTACTGACTAAAAACCCACCCTGTTCCTTCTGTTGCCCTTTACGTTCCGGGGCCGCGGTATCCTGTTAAGACGTCCCGCAACCCCGGCAGGCGTTAGCCTCGTTGGGGGCCCCGTCCCTGTGCTGACAGCTCTTTGAGACGCGCCCGAACAGAACGCGCCGTTGACCCGGGCTTGGTCGTTGATCGGACGGCAAGCTACCCATTGCTCGCCGTCCGCAAGCCCGCGCCTACGGTGGCCGGATGTCGCCCCGCGGCGTCCGACGCCCTGGGCGTCTCCCGCGGCGGCTGGGGCATAAGGTGGTTCTCTCCCTCACGCGGCCCGCCTCCTCCTTCGCTAGCATTACTGCTTCGCAGAAGGAGGTGACTGCATCCCATTCCCTCTCGCCTCGGAGCATGGCCTGAACCAGGTCCGGACGCGAGAGGTCGCCGCCGCCTATCGCCTCCGTGAGGACACGGCGGAGCTCTGCCCAAGCGGGGCAGTCCTGCACCGTATGCTCCACCGTGTCTTTCGGGCGATCCACACAGTGGTGACACCCGGGCGTTTCCTCCCGCCCTATCCGACACAGGAACCTCCCGAAACAATCGTGTCCGGTGAGGACGCCGTAGCGCCTCTCCAGCCACTCCTCAAAGAGGGATCTTACAGCTATAATGGCTGAGCTTGTTCTCTGAGACGAAGTCGTGTAGCCGTGTGTGTTGTGTGTCGTGTGTGAATAGGCGTCTCAGTTGCTCTTACAGCTCTCTGGCTTTCGGCTTGTTCCTCCAAAAGCAATTGCGTTTAGAAGGGCGTCTCAGTCACTCTCAGAGAAGCTTGGCGGGCGGACAGTTTGGCTCTCCAGTCTTTCCTGGCTTTAAGAAAATGTCTCATCAGCTCTCAAATTTGCTTGTCGCTCCGGTTGTGCTTACCTTCTTAATGCGGCATGAACGGAAGATTCCGGGGATTGAGCAGTAATTTTTGCTCGGGCTCGCAATGAGCTTTTGCCTGAGTTGGAGCTGTGAGATATTTTAAAATAAAAAAAAGTATCGAAGTTGACTGCCTCGTTAGTCTAGTGGTCGCAAGCGCGACTGCTGTGCATGAGGTCTTGGGTTCGATTTACAGGTCGGTTCGATTTCTCAGTAGCAGCTTCGGAGTCTGGATTTTTGCCCGGTTAATGGCATTAGGCTCGCCCCCTATTACATGGGACTAAAAAAAAACATAACTGGCGAAATGTGGGTGTACTAATGGGTACACCTCTGCCTGACCCTTCGGGGATTACAGGCGTGATGTTATGTATGTATGTAAGAAAAAGTAACCTACCTACCCTCATTAAAACACACCGAACATACCTCTTACGAAAAAATAAACAGTACTGAAGGACAAACTTAACTTTGCCGTTGGAAAACTGTTGTTTACATACATCGACATAGGTCACGGTTAGTTTAGCAACTAACCTCTTCCTTCAGTCATTAATCGACTACACGCATCAAACAAAGCAATTTTACTGTTACGACAGTTCTGCTGTGATCCTATGAGGAGTTCCGTTCCATATCTCCAAAGTTCATCAGATCATGACAGCATTTATATGGGACCATCATCATCTGCCTAGCCTTTTCCCAACTATGTTGGGGTCGGCTTCCAGTCTAACCGGATGCAGCTGAATACCAATATTTTACATGGAGCGACTGCCTATCTGACCACCACAACCCAGTTACTGGGTAATATGATAACCCTAGGTAAGACTGGTTGTCAGACTTTCGGGCTTCTGACGACCCGTAACGACTGTCAAAGATCCACGTATGAGAGCCGGGACCAACGGCTTAACGTGCTTTCCGAGGCACGGAGGAGTCTCGGTGTGTAAAGATGGTCACCCATCCACGGACCAACCCCGGCAAGCGTAGCTTAACCTGACGGATCGACCCGTGCGGCTGTTGTTACTTAGCCACGAGCTCCTCACAGTATTACAGTATTTATATGGGACCAATTCGGAAAAAAATAAATAAAAAAGAATCATCCAAATCAATTCACAATTGGCGGAGTAATCGCAGAGTATGCTTCACTGACGGAGCGTGTTATAAGTTCGCCTTTATTCTTCCATGCATCCTCTATGAATGCGTTTACACCTGTCAGTGTCAGTGACGACACAGTGATGTCAGTGTCAATTACGCAGTTTTTCTGTATCCCTGACAACGTATATAAAGTGGGTCCCAGACAAACGCGGAATGTTGTGGCAGCCGCGTCAGTTGCAAATTTTAACAACAGGCCGCGTGTACTGCTTTGTAAAATGACACCAAATATGGAAATCGTAATAGAAATAGTTGAATTTAAATAATAATATCAATTTAACCCACACTTCTCTATTCCTAAGAGTAATATGCGATGCTAATGATAATATAGGTAGAGATAAACTACTATAACTACTATAACCTCACACCTCAAGTGTTTAAATAAACAGTTTTTTTCTACCTTTTTTCTCATCTTCTGAGAGGGCTAATGAGTCATGAGAATCATAAGACAACTTTACGGTTAGCCATATTGACTGACGTCCGATTGTAGCACAAACACCACGCTAATGACACTTCAGGCTGCCACTGTGACCGCGGTGGTGTGTTTTTACAGCGGTTGGAGCCGCGGCCTGCGGTTAGCCGCAACCGCAGGTCCGTCCGTCTGGTAGCCACTTTATGGAAAATGTCAGTATGCTCTTCAGCGGTTTTGGGCATAAAAAATGATTAAGCAAACAACTTTCGTACTCCTAGGTTGTTTACTTGAAACTGGTCTATCGACAGTCTAGACTCAAAATGTATTAAATGCTTAAACTTAAAATTTGATCACGATTCGATAGACACGTGGCGCCATCTACTGTCATAAGGACGTTATTGTGATTTCCCTCGGGAACAGTACTTTTTTTCGGGATTAAAAGTACCCTATGTTTGTCCCTGATCACCTGGCAACGTTTATGCAAAATTTCGGGATGATCGGTTCAGTGGCTTAGGCGTAAAGTGGTTACAAACAAACAAACAAACTTACTTTCGCATTTATAATATTAGTTAGGATATACATATAATATACATATAAATAAAATTAAGCGTTTCTGTTTGTAATTTGAAAATAACAGCTATTTACAACTACCTATGAATGTGTACAGGAAAAGTCAATATTTTTACGGTCTGTTTGTTTTAGCTAATCTCCAAAACGGCTGGACTGGTTTTAACGTAATATGCTACTTTTATTTATGAAAAAGAATAAGAATTAAGGAGGACATAAGCAAGTTTGTTCTTAAACAAAATGAATACAAAAGATATTTAATAAAACAAAGAAAACATAACAAAAGAAATAAAAAATCCCACCCAGGCCATCTGGTATTCAAAATAAAAACTATTCCTCGTAGTTCCTAGATAAAACTCCGACCATAGATTTTTCACTCTGCCTTCAACAGCAAATACTAAAAAACTCATCACGCTATATAATTTAATGCAAACGGCATACGTCGCAGTGAGTTCATAAAATAAGACATTTGACACAGACACCGTCATCTGCGCGGGAGGAAATTGCGACACTATGAGTGGATGAGCACGACGCCATATTGTGACGCCATTTTCCATTCCAATTTCGTGATTCCCACTTGAATAACGAGGTGTTATTGGAACTATAAAAATCTAGGAGTTGTGGATATTGCTACGGGCAGGTTTTAGGGATGCTATTAGTTGAATATGGCGCGCATTTTTCTAGTTCTCACGAGGTGCGTATGGTATTAAATTTTGGTGTGTTCTCTGACTTTTTCATCAGAAGCCAAAAGGTAGTCCATATTTTTTTTCTCAGTACCTTAATGAGATATTCTTGTTTTGGCTCGTTCGTCTGTCCTTCTGTCAGTCAGCAGGCAGTATAACTGTAATAGGTAGGGAGTTGAAATTTTCACAGAGTTTGAAGGTGTTTCTGTTACGGCTTTAACAAGTAATAATAAAAATTAAATTAAATTAATTTTTATTATTTAACACAGAAACATATTTTATGCGACAATGTTACTTTGATGAATGAATGAATTGAATGTTACTTGATCATAATATTGTTTAAATGTTGTGTTAAATATTGTCCAGTGGAAGTTCGTACGAAGCCCTTCTTGTACGAGTTCGACTCGTAGATACTAGACCGATTATTTAGCCTCCCCTTCCATGTGAGAAATTACTAAGTTTTTTTTATTAAATTTTTAATAAAAATAATGGTATTTGTTCACATTTTTTCTCACACAATATTTATTCTGACTATTTTTGACCTCGCGGAGATCTTATTCCGGTAACACCGAGTAAATACCGAAGTATATATTCGTTTTAACTGACTTCAATTATTTTCAGCAATTTTCACCTAACCCAGAATAATATTTCCAGGAAATAGGCTTAAAATTACAAGACAATTAAGTAAAAATGGCCGACATAAAAGAACTCGTTTCTAAAATTAAAACAGACGGGTCCCATGAAGGATGAGAATGAACTCATCATTCCAATTATGAAGCTCATCAAAAGGCTCAACTAAAAAATATGCACAGTCATCTTCAAAATCGGTCAAGTGGGAGATTGACCGTCATTTTTCGCTCTGTTATGTTAGTTATTTATGGAAATGGAAGCATGTAATACCTATAATAATATATTATAGTACCTATAACTTATTTTATGATAAAACTGACCGTTTGCTTGAAAAATGCAAAAGACCCTTTTTTGCAACTTTTTTTTGTTTCGTTAACGTTTTTTTACATATTATTTATGATGATGTACTCAACATTCATACAAATCAGCTTGTTGCGAATTTTTGTACCCTTGAATATTTATTTTGACCGGACTAACATACAAGATGCAATTTTCTATCCTCGTCTTCCAGGAGGTTTTCATTAATGACAAAATAAACAAATAGTATTTAAAAAATATATAGGTATATTTAGTTGTCATTTTAGTTGTTTAATATGTTTCAAAGTATTTTAGAATATACCTCTCACCGAACAGAATCGCCCCGTTGCGGAAAAAAGAAATCCTCCATATTTTTTACCACTCTTGTTACAATATAAAAAAATATTTGTTATGAAAGAACTTCATACCGGGATATAAATTATTTTTCCCACGTTTAAGTAGTAGTTCTGCTAGTCCCGGATTAGGCGAAACCAACAAATCATAGATTAATAAGATCGGTCCAGACGTTCTTGAAAAGGGTGTAAATAACCCGACTTTGTTTTATGTACTCTTATATAGATAAAATACATAAAAATCAACGTTTTTCTTTCTACGATGATTCAATAGTTGGGCGTTGCTAAGCCCTTCTTTGCAATAGCTTTTATTAGAATTTGTGCTAAGTTTAAAGTAACTCATTCACAACCTATTTTCGTCACGTAATTTTTGAAGTCTCCAAAGAATGCCAACACAATAGATTGATGACTATTCTTCATTTTTGATGAAACACCATGCAGTAACAATTACTGTCATCTATGACAAGATGACGAATTACTATCCGAGTATGAAACCTAATTTACTTCTTAGAATTGCTATTTTGGTGCTACGTGAAGATAGAATAAAGCTCAAGTTACATGCGTACTGGGAAAATGCAAAAATACCTACAATGCTTTTCAGATGGTAAGTGATTCTAAGAATATGAATATTTCTAGATATTAGTTATGTCTGAGTAGGTACTGAAGAGGAATACAGTTTCTGGTGTCGATTCAAGAATTATAATACTACCAGCCTTTTTCAGCAACTTCAGAGCAAAAGCCTATTTTCGTACAGACAAGACACGTGCATTGGTCAGCAAGCGGAAGGCAGAAGAGGCCTTTGCTTAATGGACAATAATAGGCTGGTATTATTATTATTCTCCTTTATTCAATTATAATTACATTTTAAAATATTAAAATGAAAATAAGAACGTTTAAAAATATAAAAAAATAGTAGCCCAGTGGTGACGGTAACAGGGGTCCAAGCCACCAGCGTGGCGGCGGCGGTCAGGGCTCCAAAGAGAGGAACCTCCCAAATATGCGGGACGTGTCCAGAAGTACTGCATTCTGAATCAAACCCTTGATCCAGCCATCTAACGAGAGCCTCCTTAGTTGGTCGAGGCTCTTGGCTATTAAGTCATTGGCTGTTACGACTATCGGCACAATGATCTCTGAGTCTATAATTATATTATTATTATATTATTAATAAAACATAAATACCGATTCAACCACTTACCCTCCCACTGAGACGATATAACATCTTATTATTTAGGTCAATATTAATAAACAGTTCCCAGCATTTGCCAATATAAGCCCAGTGAGGCGCCAATTACGAGTACGACAATAGTAGTACCATTTAAATAATTACATAGCAATTAATCGTTTAGCCCTAATTTATCTGTCCATATCTACATACCGTGTATGAGAATATTTAGCTTGGTAGGTAGGTACTTTAATTTTATGATCAATATTTAGGGTGGTCACACACGGTACGTATCTGCTTAACAATAAGGACGATAATCGCGAATTTTTATTTTTGAGCTTCGTTTTTGCTACGAATTGAATATTTATTTGTTTACTAGCTTTTACCCGCGGCTTCGCCCGCGTTTGTTTAGAATTTGACAATCAGTTTGGGCTGTACTCGGCTTGTTGTTCGGCCAGATCCAGAATTATTAAATACCTATGGACCAACAGATTGTGACTCATAAAAGTCCGTCGGCGTTCAGTTTGCATTTCTGCAAGAGTGGTCCTTCTCGCCTGCGTCTGTTTTGGGGTTTCAGTAGCTGTAATGGCTTCTTTTTTTTAGGTGGTAAAAATCATCAAATGACTCCTTCCGCCCTGGGTGGGGCGGAAGGGACTGTCAGACTTTTACTGACTAAAAACCCACCCTGTTCCTTCTGTTGCCCTTTACGTTCCGGGGCCGCGGTATCCTGTTAAGACGTCCCGCAACCCCGGCAGGCGTTAGCCTCGTTGGGGGCCCCGTCCCTGTGCTGACAGCTCTTTGAGACGCGCCCGAACAGAACGCGCCGTTGACCCGGGCTTGGTCGTTGATCGGACGGCAAGCTACCCATTGCTCGCCGTCCGCAAGCCCGCGCCTACGGTGGCCGGATGTCGCCCCGCGGCGTCCGACGCCCTGGGCGTCTCCCGCGGCGGCTGGGGCATAAGGTGGTTCTCTCCCTCACGCGGCCCGCCTCCTCCTTCGCTAGCATTACTGCTTCGCAGAAGGAGGTGACTGCATCCCATTCCCTCTCGCCTCGGAGCATGGCCTGAACCAGGTCCGGACGCGAGAGGTCGCCGCCGCCTATCGCCTCCGTGAGGACACGGCGGAGCTCTGCCCAAGCGGGGCAGTCCTGCACCGTATGCTCCACCGTGTCTTTCGGGCGATCCACACAGTGGTGACACCCGGGCGTTTCCTCCCGCCCTATCCGACACAGGAACCTCCCGAAACAATCGTGTCCGGTGAGGACGCCGTAGCGCCTCTCCAGCCACTCCTCAAAGAGGGATCTTACAGCTATAATGGCTGAGCTTGTTCTCTGAGACGAAGTCGTGTAGCCGTGTGTGTTGTGTGTCGTGTGTGAATAGGCGTCTCAGTTGCTCTTACAGCTCTCTGGCTTTCGGCTTGTTCCTCCAAAAGCAATTGCGTTTAGAAGGGCGTCTCAGTCACTCTCAGAGAAGCTTGGCGGGCGGACAGTTTGGCTCTCCAGTCTTTCCTGGCTTTAAGAAAATGTCTCATCAGCTCTCAAATTTGCTTGTCGCTCCGGTTGTGCTTACCTTCTTAATGCGGCATGAACGGAAGATTCCGGGGATTGAGCAGTAATTTTTGCTCGGGCTCGCAATGAGCTTTTGCCTGAGTTGGAGCTGTGAGATATTTTAAAATAAAAAAAAGTATCGAAGTTGACTGCCTCGTTAGTCTAGTGGTCGCAAGCGCGACTGCTGTGCATGAGGTCTTGGGTTCGATTTACAGGTCGGTTCGATTTCTCAGTAGCAGCTTCGGAGTCTGGATTTTTGCCCGGTTAATGGCATTAGGCTCGCCCCCTATTACATGGGACTAAAAAAAAACATAACTGGCGAAATGTGGGTGTACTAATGGGTACACCTCTGCCTGACCCTTCGGGGATTACAGGCGTGATGTTATGTATGTATGTAAGAAAAAGTAACCTACCTACCCTCATTAAAACACACCGAACATACCTCTTACGAAAAAATAAACAGTACTGAAGGACAAACTTAACTTTGCCGTTGGAAAACTGTTGTTTACATACATCGACATAGGTCACGGTTAGTTTAGCAACTAACCTCTTCCTTCAGTCATTAATCGACTACACGCATCAAACAAAGCAATTTTACTGTTACGACAGTTCTGCTGTGATCCTATGAGGAGTTCCGTTCCATATCTCCAAAGTTCATCAGATCATGACAGCATTTATATGGGACCATCATCATCTGCCTAGCCTTTTCCCAACTATGTTGGGGTCGGCTTCCAGTCTAACCGGATGCAGCTGAATACCAATATTTTACATGGAGCGACTGCCTATCTGACCACCACAACCCAGTTACTGGGTAATATGATAACCCTAGGTAAGACTGGTTGTCAGACTTTCGGGCTTCTGACGACCCGTAACGACTGTCAAAGATCCACGTATGAGAGCCGGGACCAACGGCTTAACGTGCTTTCCGAGGCACGGAGGAGTCTCGGTGTGTAAAGATGGTCACCCATCCACGGACCAACCCCGGCAAGCGTAGCTTAACCTGACGGATCGACCCGTGCGGCTGTTGTTACTTAGCCACGAGCTCCTCACAGTATTACAGTATTTATATGGGACCAATTCGGAAAAAAATAAATAAAAAAGAATCATCCAAATCAATTCACAATTGGCGGAGTAATCGCAGAGTATGCTTCACTGACGGAGCGTGTTATAAGTTCGCCTTTATTCTTCCATGCATCCTCTATGAATGCGTTTACACCTGTCAGTGTCAGTGACGACACAGTGATGTCAGTGTCAATTACGCAGTTTTTCTGTATCCCTGACAACGTATATAAAGTGGGTCCCAGACAAACGCGGAATGTTGTGGCAGCCGCGTCAGTTGCAAATTTTAACAACAGGCCGCGTGTACTGCTTTGTAAAATGACACCAAATATGGAAATCGTAATAGAAATAGTTGAATTTAAATAATAATATCAATTTAACCCACACTTCTCTATTCCTAAGAGTAATATGCGATGCTAATGATAATATAGGTAGAGATAAACTACTATAACTACTATAACCTCACACCTCAAGTGTTTAAATAAACAGTTTTTTTCTACCTTTTTTCTCATCTTCTGAGAGGGCTAATGAGTCATGAGAATCATAAGACAACTTTACGGTTAGCCATATTGACTGACGTCCGATTGTAGCACAAACACCACGCTAATGACACTTCAGGCTGCCACTGTGACCGCGGTGGTGTGTTTTTACAGCGGTTGGAGCCGCGGCCTGCGGTTAGCCGCAACCGCAGGTCCGTCCGTCTGGTAGCCACTTTATGGAAAATGTCAGTATGCTCTTCAGCGGTTTTGGGCATAAAAAATGATTAAGCAAACAACTTTCGTACTCCTAGGTTGTTTACTTGAAACTGGTCTATCGACAGTCTAGACTCAAAATGTATTAAATGCTTAAACTTAAAATTTGATCACGATTCGATAGACACGTGGCGCCATCTACTGTCATAAGGACGTTATTGTGATTTCCCTCGGGAACAGTACTTTTTTTCGGGATTAAAAGTACCCTATGTTTGTCCCTGATCACCTGGCAACGTTTATGCAAAATTTCGGGATGATCGGTTCAGTGGCTTAGGCGTAAAGTGGTTACAAACAAACAAACAAACTTACTTTCGCATTTATAATATTAGTTAGGATAACCATTTTATTTTTTTCTTGCCTTCAAATTCGTTTTATTTTCCATGCTTTCATAGTTATGAATTTGAGTAATGTTTTTTTTTATTATAGACCGGTATATTACATAGTTATATACATAACAAAAAAAAAGCAAATAAATATAAATATGAATAAATATAAACTCACGCCTTTTTCCCATGGGGGTAGGCAAAAACTACAGAACGCCACCTGCTACGATCCTTACATACTCCTTTCGCCTCATCTACGTTCATACATCTCGTCATACAAGCACGCCGGTTACGAGTACTGCGCACCTGACCTTTCTGAAGGACTTCACCAACAAAGTCGGTGTAGGTCTTCCTAGGGCGACTCCTCACTGCGGCTTTAAAAAAAAATATTTTAGGTACTACATCGTCGTCACATTCTCATAACTAATGTAGGTATCTAATATGAAGGTACAACTTATTGTAAATAATTTTCTTTAAAGAGTATTTATATAGTTTTATGCCCATTCTTCTCCATTCTAAACTACCTTTTGGAAGGGGCAACTAAATTCAATATTGTATTTTTTCTTTCTTGTAAATGACGTGCGGTGCCTTCTAATGGTCTAATTTAATTTATGATTTGACTTCGACTATTAGTGATCAAGTAATAGCGCTTCTTCATTTCAATAAAATACATGACTAATATTTCCTGGACGTTTTAAACTAAACAAATAACAACACAACTAAATTAATCCGCCAAGTACAGTTCGTATGTCCGAATCCTTAGGCAGCCACTCATTAGCAGCTATGAAGATTGATGTTCAGTTGAAATGCGGCTCATCGGCAAAGTGGAGGCGGGAGCGGAAGTGTCACGTGTGAACTGGAGACATGCTTTAAAGGATAGACAAAAACTTGGGCTATTTTTAGCCTTCTTTACGATGCTGGTTTTCTATGAGAACTAAGAACCACTTTTAGGTAGTAAGAGCAAGTGTATTTAATCTTTTTCCCGTTTATCTTAAAGACATACCTAAGCGTCCTGGGTTCGATTCCCAGGTTTAGCAAAGTGTCATTGGGTTTTACCGTTAGAAATTTCGGAGTATGTGCTAGGTTAGCCTTTTTTGAAATTGACCACTGTGGCTGAATTTCGTTGGAAGAATTTGTATAAGCTTTTAATACTATTGTTTTTTTCGTTGGCTTGGTTTGTGCCTTAACTGTTGGATTTCGGTTAGGATTTAAATCATAAAAATATATTTTTTTACTCACTTTCTACTATTAATCATACCATTCAGGTTTGATTACACGCGTTCACATAATAAAATTATTATTTATTGACAAATTCCATACTCCACATAAATCATTAACCAGATGTTATTTAATCATCAGAATGACATCAGCAATATCTTTATACAAATAATAACTCGTGCAATGACGCAACGATTTCATATTTAAATGTACACCTCATCATTCTTATATGGTCAGGAAGTTATGGTACAGATTCTCAACGGAAAAATAGTTCAGTCTGTGTAAAAATATCATCAAATCAGCAAGGTTCAAAGGTCAAATGATTATTTATTTATTTATTTAATGCACAATGTACACAACATAGTTTACACGCTAGGCTTAGAACTAGTGAGTACATTGCCCTGTTAGAGCGCAGCAAGATAACTTAAGACTAATAATATTGCAGTGAATATTTACTATCTAATGTGCTTCAACGGTACTCAGGTATTGCCATTGGTGAAGACAGAGGTAAAGTTGGGCAGTCAGCTAATCAATTTCTGTATTCGGCCGAGCCTTGTACCAACTATGTTAGGGTCGGCTTCCAGTCTAACCAGAAGCAGTTGAATACCAGTATTTCAGTGAAGTGACTGGCTTATCAGAACTCTACAATACATTTACTCGGTAACCAGGGAGCTTAGACAAAGTAACAATTTCAAAACGATAACGAAGTTAGAAAAGACTAAAATGTATGGGATTGACATAAGCCGCGTTAAGTCACGTGGTCAATCGACGAAGCGATGTTACTTTGTCTAAGCCCTCTGGTACTTGTTGGTAAGACTGATTGTCATATTTCCGGGTTTCTGACTACCCATAACGACTATCAAAGATCTACGAATGACAGCCGGGACCAATGGTTTAACCCGGCCAGACCAGCTTCCACGTTACTTTGTGGATAAAAGATTTGCAAGTAAGCTGTCTTTTTTTAAAGTACCAAAAACTTTCAAACTCTTGTTGCTACTGAAAAACTCCTAATGCAAACCTATTAAACTAATCCATATTTTGATTCCTCAAGCTCAGCAGTTGTGCTTACGATCACAAGACCAACGGGCAGTCCTACATAATAACATGTGTAACCATTAGACATGAATATTTCTCACGCCAAAACTAAGACTGATGATCCATGATGATTGAAAACAGAGCATTCAATATTGCTCTTATCTTTTTAAAGTCAGAAAAAGGGTTATAAAAGCTTTATAATACCTAAAATCACAACACCTTCTTCCTCTGCTTACCCCAAGGTAGAACAAATTGGATATAGTTAGAAGGTGGCGCATTAGCGAGCGTGTAAGGGCCGCGTGTAAAAGACGACGTTACATCAAAAGAGAACACTACCAATTGAGTTAGAGAGCGTGTTCCCAATGACCACCGTGACCTGCTACTATAAACGTGAAAGTTTGTGACGATGGATGAATGGATGTTTGTTGCTCTTTCACGCTAAAGGGAGTTGAAATTTGGCACACATATGTTTGTGTTCCCGTGGGATAATTTAGGACTTCGGCTTTACGCTGAAAACGCAGATCAAGTCGTAATCAGAAGCTAGTTAAAAATATATTGTAAAAGATTTTATTATAGTATGTATTAACATAACATAACATTACGCCTATAATCCCCGAAGGGTTAGGCAAAGGTGTACCCATTAGTACACCCACATTTCATCAGTTATGTTTTAGTCCCATGTAATAAGGGGAGAGGCTATTGCCATCCATTGTCTTATATGGATTGTATACTTGTGATGCAAAATGTTTTTGTTAAGAAATGCGGTATCAAATTAAAAGAAATGAGACGCTTGCTTGCACTGTTTAAAATAGTCTTACTATCAAACAAAATAGCGAATGACTCCAAAAGTCTTCATTTATTTTTCTCACACGTACTAGTATGTTGCTGAAGCACCTAAGATCAGAGAGTGTCAAGTCACACTTTATATAACTTCATCTGTATAAATAAAAATCCAAGTGTTGCATGTATGAACAATCATCACTTGAAAACGACTCGACTGACTTCACTGTTTTTTTTATTTTGTTATGTTTGTATTTGTCGAAAGAAAGTTTGTATGAAAGATTTTTTTTTTGGAAAATGCACTAAGTATGAAATACTATATTGTACACATGCGTAAGCCGGAAGGGTCGTCAGTAGATAAATAAATCTAAACACTGAACATTGAGGGCCATATACCGCGTTCAACAACAAACTTGAATAAGACCAAAATTTCGTGCCGTAGCAAACAATGTAAACAAACAACACTACGCACCACGTTATTAGATCATAGCTGGCGCGATGCGGCAAAGGGCCCATGTTTTATGTATGCGGTGCGACCCGCAGCTATTACGATACACGTTTGTACAACACGGATGCTGTGGCAAATGGCGGAGAAGAAGACGACTTCAAATTGTGTTTCAAGTTATAATAATAAGTTCACGAGTTATGTGATGGCAGACTGATGTAGCCGACATTTTGTTGGTAGACCAACAAATCTAATAGAACAAGAAAATAACATCAAAGTCAAAGTCAAAACATTTATTTCAATTAGACCATTTACAGGCACTTTTGAATCGTCAAGGAGTCGGTCAGTTAGTCCGAAAGTTGAAGCGAGTAGCTCGTTCTAAAACGGGGGTAGGCCTCTATGGAGAAAAACGAGCAAGGAACTCCACGGCACTATTTTTAATTAGGTTTTTAGTTTCACGATTTTACAAAACGTCTGTAATCTCCGAAGGGTCAGGCATAGGTGTATCCATTAGTACTCCCACATTTCGCCAGTTATGTTTAAGTCCCATGTAAAAGGGGGCGAGCCTATTGCCATCAACCGGGCACAAATCTAGACTCCCGAGGCTGCTACTCAGAAAATATTTCTGATGGAAAAACCGAATATCAATTTGTAAGGCCTCATCAGCAGTCGCACTTTGCGAGTACTAGACCAACTAGGTAGTACTGTAGCCAAATGTGTATTAAATAATTTGAAGACTCTTTAAAGTATAATAAAGTCCTTCCCTACTTATATACTTTCCGTAACTTTGATCAGTAAATGATCAGTAATTTGTGTGATAAGAAAATAAAAATCTATTCTATTCTACATACAACGTGGCAATGCTGTCAGCCTTTTGGGCACTTGCCCGATTGACAGCGACGCGCTTGAATTTTTTGATGCCCTATGAGGTTTCTCCTTTCTGCCATTTTTATTAATTGTACATAGTTTACATTTACTTTAAGGATTAAGGACCGGCAAGCGCAGCGGTGGACGTCCACCCACAAGGTGTACAGACGATCTGATTAAGACCGCGGGACCGCGCTGGATGCAAGCCGCTTCCATCTGGTCCTATTGGAAATCTGTAGGGGAGGCCTATGTTCAGCAGTGGACGTCCTATGGCTGATATGATGATACTTTAAGGATTTATGTTTAAGTTAATTATTGTATAACGTAATGATCAATAGATTACAATTATAAACAATTAAAAACCCCACTTAATATTATCCTGAATATAATTATAAGTTTTCTATTCTACTGCACATTTAAAACAAACCTCGTTCCAAAATAAATCCCGTCGTCAAACACCGCCATCTTGAGTCAGAAATCCAACAGAGAATTAACGCTATGTAACAGTATGTATAAATATTGTCGTCTGCATTACATATGCATTCTCCCATGAATTTACATGAGCGAGATATTGTAGCAATTGTAGCAAAATGTGGCTTTCTCGTGCTTGAGAAGTGCTGGCTTTGAAGGAATATGTCTGAATTTTGAGTTTGTTATATTGAGTTTAAGATTTAAGGAGTTACGAGTTATTTTCTTTTGACACTTGGTTTTTTAGTGTTATGATTGTAAGTGATGTGCACGGTGGAACATCATGATGCAAACTTTTATCATAAATTAGTGTACTAAGCTAACAACAAATATACAGACAAAAATATTTCAAACTCTTTTCTCTACATAAAATCTCCCTAATATTATAAAAGCGGCGTAAACACGGCTGATTACTGATCTGGAAGATCTATTTCTCTGGAAAATTTTATCGAGATTCGTTCAGCCGTTTTGACGTGATTGAGTAACAAACATCCATTCAAACTTTCGCATTTATAATAGTAAAAATATTATCAAGATCGACAAAACTTTTATTATCTCCACGTAGAAGCAAGTCTAGACTAGCAAATAGATATATGTACACTTTTTATTCCAGGAGAATGTAGTTTCTTTTAGTTTAATTTTGAAATCTACGCAGACGAAGTCGCGGGCAGAAGCTAGTTTTGGTATAATATTAGTACAATTATGAATACACTTCAGTCATTAAAATTGTTTTTAGAACACTACCAATAATCAGATAAAAAGAAAATGACATTTTTTTAAAAAAAGATACTGAATAATTATGATTTAATGAGAACTTTTCTTTAACTAAGCATTAAACCAGTCAAGAAACTAGGCCCAGAACCCTAAACAAAAAAACAAAGGATTATCTAGCATCATCTCTCAAAAAGAAAAAGAAGAACAAGGCAAAATTCACCAATCCATTTGAAAGACATCTCCCAACAAATAAATTCCCCAACAATTTTCTTTACACGAGGCGAAAATGACAACCTACCTACAATGACCTACATATAACAGCAAAAAAAATCCAACATAAAGGCTAATACTATCAACATCTTACAGTCACAACGAGGGCTCTCAGAGTGGTTCCACAAAATGGCGGGGGCCCGTCAAAATGAGAGAAATCACAATTTCGATCACGTACACCACAAATGTTCTATTCACATGACGATGTTCGCGATACTTATTTGAAGGCACCTATTTGTTGCTTTAACGGTAACTTAATCATAATCTTGTTTGGTTTTGGTTAATGAGATAGTTAACTTGTCGTTTAACACTTTTCAGAATGACTGCCTCGTTGGTCTGTCATGAGGTATTGGGTTCGATTCCCAGGTCGGTCACAATGTTATTGGGTTTTTCCACCAGGAATTTCTGAGTAATAGTCTCGGAGTCTGGATTTGTACCCGGTTGATGGCAATAGGCTTGTCCCCCATTAAATGGGACTTAAACATAACTGGCGAAATGTGCGAATTTTGAAATGATACCAACATTGGCGTTTCGAGAATCTAATCTGTTTTTTTTTGTTTATACGCGCTTATCTCCGGAACTACTGGTACGATTCTGAAAATTCTTTCACTAATATTTAAGTATATAACAATAAAAAATATTTCTTCTCTAACTTATACTGTCCCTCTGCGGTAGGCGTTTATTTGAGTAATATAAAAATGTGACCCTCAAGAAAACTCCCGTGAACGAAGACACGGGCAAAAGCTAGTCAATTTAAAAATTGACACTAAATATTAACGCACCAACTATTAATTATACTAATTGAGATCTGACCTTGAACGAAATTGACCTTTGCAATTGACCTTTGCAACTAAAAATCACCAACACAAATAAGTCTTATTCTACAATGTCTGAAGAGTTTCTTTGTTTGAACACGCTAATCTCAGAAATTACTAGTCCTATTGAAAATTATTTTTTTTTGCGTTATGTAGCCTGTTTATCGAGAAAGGCATCTAACATCACGCCAGGACACAGATAATATAATACGTAACTAATTGTGGGTGAAATCGCGGGGTACAGCTGATATTTTTATAAATATAATATATAAACATAACATCACGCCAGGGATCCCCGAAGGATTAGGCAGAGGTGTACCTACCCATTAGTACACCCACATTTCGCCAGTTATGGTTTTAGTCCCACGTAATAGGGGGCGAGCCTATTGCACCGGGCACAAATTCAGACTCCGAGGCTGCTACTGAGAAATTCCTGATGGAAAATCCCGATAACACTTTGCCCGACCTGGTAATCGAACCCAAGACCTCATGCACAAGACTCGCGCTTGCGACCACTAGACCAACGAGGCGGTCAAAATAAAATAATAAATATAAAAAATATTATAATTATAATGAAACGCTGACACCGCAGTAATGAGAGGAAGTACACCCATTACAAACACCCACATATCAGTTTTAATAGCTGAAAAATTCATCACAGATCTATTTTTACAGCGCTCCCCCATCAGAAGTGTCCTAAATACAGAATTGCATGGCGACATAGCATATTTAGGGATCGGCATGCTTTGGCTTGAAGCCAGAGATCAACCAGATTTAGCCCCTGCCCTAAGCGCCACGTACAAAAAAAAAGACAGACGATAGTTTTCCTTCTAACAGGTTAGAATTAGCTGTAAAAGGAAATGGACTTTAAGCTTAGTAACTATTTACTTTTTTTTATAATTTAACTTTATTGTGGCAAAGTATTTGTGAATAAGAGATTGAAATATAGTAAAAGAAGATATAATATATCTACTCGAACTAAAATCATCACAATAGAACATAGGCAATAGGCTCGCGTCCTATTACATGGGACTAAAAAAAATCATAACTGGCGAAATGTGGGTGTACTAATGGGTACACCTCTGCCTAACCCTTCGGGGATTACGGGCGTGATGTTATGTTATGTTATGTTAAAAAAAAAACTAAACTTTGCCCTACAATAGGACAATTTCCATTAACCAGGATGAGTTTAGAAAACCACATATAACCTCACCCGGATCAACTACTTGCAGGCCGTACAACGGTCTGCGCCCGTGGTCCATTAAGGTGGTCCCCTTGTACCTTGGTGTACCAGGGTATTTTTTTTCTTCGAGACACGGTGCACAGCAGCCAGTCACTTACCACTATGCCAACTGTGCCATCAATAACATACAGACATACATAAACTCACGCCTTTTTCCCATGGGGGTAGGCAGAAACTACAGAACGCCACCTGCCTGCCTGGCCTTGCTGTGCCATCAATAATGATAAATAATATAATTATAGGATCGTAATTTCATCGAAACTCCAGCTGTAATTACAGTGGCGTGATTACGAAGAATTTAAAAACAGCAATACTCAATATTCAATATCTTTATTGCTTCTCAATATATATACTTAGGTGGTAAGTTATATAATAATTGAGATTATTATGGACCCTGTAAAGTACAGTAGAATATCTAACATGCAAGAACATCTCTCAAAACTCGGGAACACCCAACCTCTATATCTCAACCACATAAAAAGGCACTAAACAGAGTATCAAACACGAAAACAAATAGTTTTAACTACTTCATACTAAGCGACAAAGACAGTAAGTTTATCAAATGAGTACCGTTCTAAAGGACAAAGAGTTATTTATAACAGTTAAATAGTGTTAATGGCCGCGAAGAAATCGTAAATGTCTTTTAATCTGCCTCCTGTTTAACGACAATAGAATTATGGACGATTGTTAAATGAAAATAGATTAGAGTCGAGGTTCTGTGTGGTCACAATAGTGGGTGAAAATTAATTAAGTATTTTAATATTAATTAATATTTTTTTTCTTTTTTAAGGACAACCAACACATCGCCATCTGATCCTAAACTAGGCAGAGCCTGTACTATTGTAACCAGACAACTGATAATATATACTTATATATTTCTAAATACATATATCATCCTAACTAATATTATAAATGCGAAAGTAAGTTTGTTTGTTTGTTTGTAACCACTTTACGCCTAAGCCACTGAACCGATCATCCCGAAATTTTGCATAAACGTTGCCAGGTGATCAGGGACAAACATAGGGTACTTTTAATCCCGAAAAAAAGTACTGTTCCCGAGGGAAATCACAATAACATCCTAATGACAGTAGATGGCGCCACGTGTCTATCGAATAATGATCAAATTTTAAGTTTAAGCATCTAATACATTTTGAGTCTAGACTGTCGATAGACCAGTTTCAAGTATACAACCTAGGAGTACGGAGTTGTTTGCTTAATCATTTTTTATGCCCAAAACCGCTGAAAAGCATACTGACATTTTGCATAAAGTGGCTACTAGACGGACCGACCTGCGGTTGCGGCTAACCGCAGGCCGCGGCTCCAACCGCTGTAAAAACACACCACCGCGGTCACAGTGGCGGCCTGAAGTGTCATTAGCGCGATGTTTGTGCCACAATCGGACGTCAGTCAATATGGCTAACCGTAACGTTGTCTTATTACTCTCATGACTCATTAGCCCTCTCAGAAGATGAGAAAAAAGGTAGAAAAAAACTGTTTACTTAAACACTTGAGGTGGTGAGTGGTGTGAGGTTATAGTAGTTATAGTAGTTTATCTCTACCTATATTATCATTAGCATCGCATGTTACTCTTAGGAATAGGGAAGTGTGGGTTAAATTTAAATTATTATTTAAATTCAACTATTTCTATTACAATTTTCATATTTGGTGTCATTTTACAAAGCAGTACACGCGGCCTGTTGTTTAAATTTGCAACTGACGTGGCCGCCACAACATTTCGTGTTTGTCTGTGACCCACTTTATATACGTTGTCAGGGATACTGAAAAACTGCGTAACTGACACTGTCATCAGTGACACTGACAGGTGTAAACGCATTCATAGAGGATGCATGGAAGAATAAAGGCGAACTTTAACACGCTCCGCGAATTGTGATTTGATTTGGATGATTCTTTTTTTGTTTATTTTTTCGGAATTGGTCCCATATAAATACTGTCATGATCTGATCATGAACTTCGGAGATATGGAACGGAATTCCTCATAGGATCACAGCAGAACTGTCGTAACAGTAAAATTGCTTTGTTTAATGCGTTTAGTCGATGACTGACTGAAGGAAGAGGTTAAATAGTTGCTAAACTAACCGTGACCTATGTCTATGTAGATGTGTAGACAACAGTTTTCCAATGGCAAAGTTAAGTTTGTCCCTCAGTACTGTTTATGTTTTCTTTAGAGGTATGTTCGGTGTATTTTAATGACGGTAGGTAGGTTCCTTTTTTTTTTAATTGTCTCACAGCTCCAACTCAGGCAAAAGCTCTTTGCTAGCCCGAGCAAAAATTACTGCTCAATCCCCGGAATCTTCCGTTCATGCCGCATTAAGAAAGCAAGCACAACCAGAGCGACAAGCAAATTTGAGAGCTGATGAGACATTTTATTAAAGACGGGAAAGCCAAGCCGTCCGCCCGCCAAGCTTCTCTGAGAGTGACTGAGACGCCCTTCTAAACGCAATTGCTTTTGGAGGAACAAGCCGAAAGCCAGAGAGCTGTAAGAGCAACTGAGACGCCTATTCACACACGACACACAACACACATGACTACACGACTTCGTCTCAGAGAAGAAGCTCAGCCATTACAGCGACTGAAACTCCAGAACAGACGCAGGCGAGAAGGACCTCTCTTACAGAAATGCAAACTGGACGCCGACGGACTTTTATGAGTCACAGTCTGTTGGTCCGTAGGTATTTAATAATTCTGGATCTGGCCGAGCAACAAGCCGAGTACAGCCCGAATTGATTGTCAAATTCTAAACCAACGCGGGCGAAGCCGCGGGTAAAAGCTAGTATTATATATAAATTACACCCAGACACAGAACAAATCATCGTGCTCAACACACAAAGATTCGTCCTGGGTAGAAATCGAACCCACGACCTCCGTCCTAGCAGTCAAGGTCACTAACTACTAGACCAACAGGCCAGTCAAATTGGTACGGTATTCTTATTCTTGGTGTAGCATAGCTACGTCTATCTAAATCTATACTTTGTTTGTTTGCATTGAATAGGCTACGAAACTACTAAACCGATTTGAAAAATTCTTTCAAGGTTGGGAAGCTACATTATCCTAGGGCGAAAAATAGTCTTAATGTTGAAGGCCAATTACCGTCATTAAAAAAAGTAATTGCAATCTCATCTCAGCGGCAATCAATGAATTACTTATTTTAACAAACATTAAGACTAAGGTTAAAATGGAAACATTCTTAAAAATATGTAACTTTCCTTACCGTTCGATTACAAAACTGCACTCACATCTACTATATCCAGTTTAAGACAGTTAGTCTCCTTTATGTTTCTGATCTACCATCTTTAAACGCATGCAAAAATAACACCACACAACTAAAACATTCAGTCCATTTTAACTTGTTCCAGATATGCATCAGAACCAACTGTTTCTCTTCAAAATTCCTCTTACTACAATCTTCCACAAAGATAAGAAATCATAATTAAAAACCAAAGACATACCCGAGGTATTACTGTCTCCATGCAAAAGGAAGC
This sequence comes from Hoplodrina ambigua, assembly GCA_949774945.1. Classification (NCBI taxonomy): domain Eukaryota; kingdom Metazoa; phylum Arthropoda; class Insecta; order Lepidoptera; family Noctuidae; genus Hoplodrina; species Hoplodrina ambigua. The sequence continues at coordinate 1,362,752 of OX458982.1, forward strand.
GCTTAGAACATTGGCTGAAAGCCAGAACGAATATAGACGCGTATCCACGTGGTAAACTTAGCTTTTGTTATTGTTTGTGAAATTTTTGACAACCATCAGCTGGTAGGGATGTCTCTAGATACAGATATTCAAGTCGTGGAGAATGACTCAATACACAGATTTGTGAATATGATAAGTTGACACAAAATTGTTTGTTACTATCTATAATAATATTATAAAGCTGAAGAGGTTTGTTTGTTTCTTTTAACGCGATAATCTGTGAATATTCCAGTAGATTTCAAGTTGGCCGCTGCAAAAAACCTAGCAAAATGGGAGATTATAGATTCAACCGATACCCAGTGCGAGTGCAGTGCTCCTGGCCCAATTACTTCAGTGCCCAAAGTGTCGCTATACCTGCATTTTGGAGGAAATATAACTAATAGAAAAATATCACTGGGCCGCGATAAACGGGGTTTCATACTGAGGCCAAGTACCTACTATAAAAAAAAATGATAAAGGAAAAGGTATTTACTTTCAGTTCAAAAAAAGAAGGAGGTGAGGTTTAGTTAAAAAGATTAATCGATCACTACCAAAGTGGAAAATTATGAGGTAGATAATAAAAGAAATATTCCAAACATCTAAAAAACTTTTCCTAAATCAACGAGGTCATGTTGGGATGAAACGTGACGTCTGTCAGATGACGTCACGCACCAGATTTCAATGTCCGCGCTTGATGTTGATATATGATGCTGTTGCTGAAAGCTGCCTAGATTTCTTAATATCTTTAAAAATAATATTCAGAAAGAATATATAAATGTAGTAAATATAAATACGAATATGATTGGTCATTAATCTTGTGGTTGCAAGCGCGACTGCTGAGCGTCCTGGGTTCAACTCCCAGGTCGTGTAAAAAGTTTGATTGAGTTTTCCCATTAGAACTTAGTAACAGTCCGAAAGGTAGTTGGTGGTGTTAACACCCCCATACTTTGAAAAGCAGGTAAAGCCGTTAGTCCTGCGCCTGATCTCACCCCGGTTGTACCGAAATGCCTTAAATACCTTCGGACTATGAGTGTTAGGGAATAGAGAGTGCACCTGTGTTTGCGCACACGCACTATCTTCTGCGTACTTGGCTAGTTTCCATTAAGATTTGCCAGCATGATTGAAATCGGTCTGGAAAATATTATTTTTATTAATACACTCATGTCATAGAAAGTAATTTGGTATAAAGATCAGAGTAAAATATGAAATATGTAATTTTTTTGGCATCTCACAATGTTCGGGTGATTACAATTTTGTTCGCACTACATTCGTCTATTTCTCAATCTGTTACGCCATCACTAAAGCTAATAGCAAGTTATTTCTAATTAATCTTCTTCCTCAAGGTTGCATTCTATTAATTAATTGCTTCAGAAGCAATATAAAATAAGTGCAAAATGGCAGGAAAAAATAGCTGCATACTTTCTCTCGCAGATTATTACAGTTGTAGTAGTTCACTCTGCGCTAATTCTTTACAATAATAACTTCTCGAGTTTCTATTACATTCAAAGAAAACATGTCTCATTAAAGACGCATAGATATACTAATATTACGAATGCAAAAGTAATTTCTGAAGGGTTAGGCAGAGGTGCACCCATAAGGCAATTAACACACAGCACCGCTCATCGCCGCGGTATGCGGTGATGCGGATCTGCGGTGCCATGTGTTAATCGCCTTAGTAGGTATACCCACTTTTCGCAAATTACGTTTAAGCCCCATGTAATAGATCGCGAGCCTATT